>OX421940.2:16634509-17959411 GCA_949128155.2 Xanthia icteritia | reverse complement strand
AAAAAACAAATCAGTATACATATAAATATTTCAAGGTCAAGGTCAATCAAAATTAAGTGCCCTGACTATAAATGTCTGTTACAGCATTGTCTACTAGAGGCAGTCAAATCGCTCGTCGATCATCACCACGACAGTATTGGAGCTGACCCGCACCCTGCGCACTAAGGATGTGCATCGCAATTTATGTAACAACACTTATTTTTAACGTTAAACTAATTAAACGAATAGGATTTTTTTTTAAATGCTATCTGCATTTTTTTTTATTTTACTGTAACAAATATCTATACATTTAGTTAACAAGACTGCCAGACAAGGAACGTACTTATAATCAAATTCTCTCAAGGTTATCTTCAAATTCATAATTCGGTTTTCTTCGTAAAATTAATTTCCATGCTTAAGCTCCCAGTGAAATTCTCTGTCTCTTTCACACTCTTACTTCACACCTAATGAGTGACAGAGATGTAAAGATATCTGGTGACTAGGCAGTATAAAGTTGTCAAGTCATAGGGATAATTAGTTTGTTTGATAACGTAATCTAAAGCGTTAATGTTAGGGCACGTACAGATAAGTACAGCAGGATTTTCGGCTCGAATATTTTACAAGGACGGTGATAATATACCTACAGCAATATTTGAGACCAAGGAAAACCGGCTTCACGGTAGCGTAGAAAAACACGCATTTCACTTTATTTTAAGGTAAGTAAATTATTTTGGTCGACAACTTATGGGGCCTTAACTAATTGAACTAATTGAAACATAAGATTTAAGACGCAGATATATTATTTTAGTGACTTTTAACCGATGAAGTTCCCTGCGCCCCCCTTTTTTTTTTTGTTTGGGAAATTATCAAATAACTTCTCCCGTTCTGGGTGGAGCAGGAGGGCGTGTCAGACCCTTATTGACTAAAACCCACTCATGTTCCTTCAGTGGCCTGTACGTTGCCAGGGGCCACGGTATCACTTTCGGACTTTCCCGCAACCCAGGCAGGCATCAGTCCTATCGGACCCCTTCCATTGTGCTGACATCTCTTTGAGGCGCGCGGAACACAACGTGCCGTCGACCCGGGCCATATTACGCCTTGAAATAATGCAAATAAGTTATGCAAAAGATGTACAGACGCCAGCAGGTCAACCTACCCGAAACCGTCAAATTTTCCCAATCAACTTTGAACCTTATGCTTTAGTTATAAAGTTGAAAATCTAGTAAAGAAAGACAGATTGTAGTAGGTTGATGTGCTGGTGTCTGTATGTTAAACTAGAAAGTATATACATCAATTCTATAATCATGTGAATATTTAAGTATTGTAGTAAAATACTCTATGAAATAAATTCAGGAAATAATGTCTCCCCAAAACAAAAACACCATATTACTTTCAAACTACTTAAGCTAGCTGCTTAAACTTTTTTTTGCATGAACTGAATTTTTTATTATCTATAATTATATCTGTGATTTTTTTTCAAACATTCATGTTTTTGTTGCTAAAAATAAATATTCCCTATGAAGCCGAAAGGCGGGCGACGACGCGGCGGCGGCGGCGGCTCGGCGCGTCGTGAGCGCGACGTGCATTTAAGATGGCCAAGGTCACAGACACAATAAATCCTCTAAATGCGTTTAGCGTTTAACATATTCAAAATATAATTCTGTCTCTGTCATCAACGATTAACAGAAGCAGAATTTTGCTTTCAAAATTCATTTAGCGCTAAATGTATTTTAGTGATTTGTAGTCCGTGTGGGCAGAACTATTGGTCTCTTCTTTGTACATAATCTTCTTTTTCTTAGCGTGTCGATGGCAAATATTGTTTGAAAAGAAGTTACATTTTTTGTCCTCGACAACGTTAACACCATTCGCTGACGCAAACATTAGGTCCTCACGTGTAGGGCGGCGCAAGATGAAAGGTGGACCTTATAATATTATTTGTATACTTACACAACCTTTTAAACGAGAAAGAAATCATCATTTGCCTAGCCTTTTCCCAACAATGTTGGGGTCGGTTTCTAGTCTAACCGGATGCAGCTGAATACCAGTATTTTACATGGAGCGACTGCCCATCTGACCTCTACAACCCAGTTACTGGGTAACACGATACCCCATTGGTAAGATTGGTTGTCAGGCTACTACCCGTAACGACTGTCAAATATCTACAAATGACAGCCGGGACCAATGGCTTAACGTGCTTTCCGTGGCTCAGTCTCGGTATGTTATGAATGGTTAAACGAGAAATAAATATGAAATAAATAGGTACAGACAAGCAAGCTCCCGGGAACATTACACGATGCATCGAAGCAGTTTTCTTAGAAAACGGCTATAAAGGGTATGATAACAGGTACGATAATGTTAGTCAATTTATAAACCAATTTCTTTCCCACATAGCGGGGTATGTCACCTTTTCGAACTGTCATTTTGGTTCAAAATGCTGGCAATGAAGTAGTCGGAAAAATAATAAGGTGCACGTAAAATCTTTAAAAACTTGAATTACAGTGCTTAATATATTTATTCCGTGGCTGTACCTACTATGAACATATGGCATGTATTTAATCGAACCTCTAATAAATCCCATTTTGCGCTCCTAAAAATATTATTGAACGTTCTAATATAATGATTGTGCCTCTTTTTGTGCACTTCAAATAATTGCTAAAAATACTAAATAGCCTAGTAACTGCAACCAACTTGGATGTACCACTCGCTTCGCTCGCTCGGCTCGCACGCGCTTGGTCACAGTTCCAGCCTAATCTAACGCGTTTGGTTACTGCGATCCACTGTGAGAATAGGTCAAAAAGTAAAAGGGAGCTCAATTATTTTAAAAAGTATCCAGCATAGAAGGTCAAAAAGTATTTGTAAAAACATTCCACTTCAAAGCTTAATCAGCCTATTTGTAAGATAAAACTCTGTAGAATATTGCTAAGTTTATAATTATATAATTAGCACGCTCTTCGCTAACAAACTTTTTCATGTTTCAAGATTTTTCCTGTTAAAAGAAAGTAATTAAGACGCTTAATTATTAACTGGAGTTTATTAAAGTTATTCGAAAAACTCAACAATATTTTCCAACGACTTAGTTACATCGACTGCCTCGTTGGTCTAGTAGTTGCAAGCGCTACTGCTGAGCATGAGGTCCTGGGTTCGATGCCCAGGTCGGGCAAAGTGATATTGGGTTTTTCCGTCAGGAATTTCTCAGTAGCAGTCTGGATTAAAATAAAATAAATAAAATAAATCTTTTATTGAAACTATAGCCTTAAAACTATTACAATGGTATAGTAGAAGTACATACATTGAGAGGCTTATGCTAGGTAGTAATACATTGAAACCCTGACCTCTAAACTAGGTTAGTACCTGTATCTTAGAAGATCAGTGTCCCTCCGCAACAATGTTACAAGCCAGAAATTTTTACAGCTCTAGGACAGCTACTAAACATCGCAAAAATTAAAATAAACCTTATACCTACTTATACAAAACAAAAGAAGTGAAGGTATGCCGTTAATTTGGGATTGATGTGTGTATGTGTGTGTTGTATGTGATGGTGTGTGTATGAATGTGAGTGTGTGTTGTGTGTGGAAAATTGGAATTAGTTTAATATTTGTATTTAACTTTAAAGTTTGCCTAAAAGAATATCCTCTGTGTGTTGATGAGTCAATGTTAATAGGTAATTATGTAACGTGTGTTTGCATTGATATTTTGATTTTGTGGATAATTTTAATACTTTGTTTAAAGTGTTATATAATTTTGTGCTGGTTGATGTCAATAGGCGCGCCCCCTATTACATGGGATTAAATATAACTGGCAAAATGTGGGTGTACTATAGGTACACCTCTGCTGAACCCTCCGAGGATTACAGGCGTCTTGCTAATTTATGTTTATCACAAGTAACCAGCCTCATATCTTTAAAGTAACACATAAAACTTAGATATTTGCAGTAGTTGACAAATACTTACAAAAGAAATGACCTTAGATACGCAGAATCACAGCCGCTATTCACGAACACACAGGCCGTTTACACATTATGCCGTAGCTGCAGAGGCACTGCCGCCGCTGCGGTGCCGCTGTATTAGTCATCCTTGGATTTGTATGAACCCATACGAGGTGGCGGCGAGTCTTGATACCGCGGCGGCGAAAAACACTGCCGCTGCGACGCAATGTGTAAACGCCCACATAGTCTAGCTTTCAGACAGACTCAAGCCTGTCTGAAATATGACTCTCTATTTGTCCTCTGTATAACTAGTGCCGGTACTCAGATTCGTTACTTGGGACTTGTTAATTGATTATCCACGTTAATCGACGGATATAAATTTGGACCCTGTCAGTCAAAATAGGACAGTTTAAAAATACTGCATTTTTGTTGGTGGTGGTGTTTAATCGGTTTTTGAGTGAAGTCTGAGTGTGGAAATTGTGACTACATTTTTGTATTGGGTTCCTACCTGTAAAAACAAATGTAATTGGTAATAGTAAATAAATAAATAAATGAAACAGTCAAAGTCAAATCATTTATTTCAAGCAAGCCATTTGCACGTCAATATTTACTAGAATATAGAATTGACTTTAGGTGCCCCTTCCAAAAGGTAGTTAGCTCTATGGAGAAGAATAGGCAAGAAACTCCATAGTTACTCATCACATTAATTATAGCCTTTCCTGCCAATGAATCTGCATGGTCCTCATATGACCAAGGTTCTGGCTAAACTTTTAAAGAGACTGTGACCTGTGAGTTTGTTTTGGTCTTTCTTCTCAGAGTAGTCAGTTAGGAAACACCCCATCGTCTAGTTTTATTTTGATTTTTTTCTTTATTAAGATAGCCAACAGGAATACTAATATTATGTTACAGAGTACCTGTGTTACAGTATTGTATGGCTAAAGGCATGTACACACGAACGAACAAAACATAGTGAACACGAACACGGAACATTTGGTTCGTGCGTGTGGACGTAAATTAGCAAAGCGAACACGAACACCATACGAACACAGTTCGACTTGTGTTCACGCTCAACCGCCCCGCTCTCTTTAGTAGACATGGATTCGCCAATTTTCGCAATGTTGCTTTATATTTCTCCGGAAACCGTCCACACAAAACAACGAAAATAGATCGCAACGATCATTTTTGACGAACACAGTGTTTGATGTTCGTTAGCGGTATGCACATGCGAACAAAGTGTCCGATGTTCGTGTTCACCATGTTCTTCTTCGTTCGTGCATACACGCCCTGTTTAATCTAGAGTATAAAACATGCAAACGGACTACTTAGAAATATTTATTCAAAAAGTGCAATTTTTGATATATTACATACAGTTTAAATTATAAAGAAAAAAAAGTTTGATCATTAAGAAAAAAAAAGTGATAATTATGAGATCGGCTATCTTTTTAATTATTCGGTTTTTGAATGTAGATTTATTACAGTTAAATATATCGAACTTAGAGAAATCTGTGTTATAAAATCAAGCTTTAAAACATAATTTTTATTTTGACGTGTAAATGTTGTTTTTTTGAACTCGTTTACGGAAATAAAAATCATTCATTTATATATCTAACCCCGTCATTCAATAGGTCGTATCATTTCTACATTTGCCAAATAATAAAAGCGAAACGTACCGGCTGGGTTTCTTATATCGATAACGATACGGTTTCCATGGCAACCAACATAATATGTAGGTACTCATTTTATCTCAGGATATTTTTCTGGGTAAAAATATCGTGAGTAGCTGCGAAAGGCTAAACGGATTATTGTGCTTATGATATAGACTGCCAATATGTCTTGTTTGTATCAAAAAGATAACAAAATAGTCCGGCAGAATATTACGAAGAAGCAATACAAATAAACTTACTTTACCCATGCTTTGCCCTTAAAAATATTTTAAGGTAAGCGAAAAAACAATTTTAAGATAACATCACGCCTGTAACGCTGTACGCATTCCCTAAAAGGGTTAGGCAGAGGTATACCTATATACCCACTTTTCGCCAGTTATGTTCAAGTCCCGTGTAATAGGGGGTGAACCTATTGCCATCACGGGCACGAATCCAGACAACGAGCTGCTACTGAGAAATTCCAGATGGAAAATACCAATAATACTTTGCCTAACCCGGGTATCGAACCCAGGACCTCATGCTCAGCAGTACTGTAGCCCTTGCGATCACTAGACCAACGAGGCAGGCAACAAAACACATGTAAAATGCCAACTCCTTAGGATAAGAGGAAGTGGTTTTATTTCAGGTTAAGATTCGACCTATACAAACTAACAAACAAACATTGCAAGTTAAATAAAAACTTGTAAAAATACGATAGCTTAGGACCTGCAACTAACTTTTTATAACTTATATTCTACTAAGGCATGGCAAAAGCCACTTCATAAACACAGAATTAACGACTATTGATAACTCACAATGCTTTACTCACTGCATTGGTGATTCTTTTCATCGTTTTCCGTTACAAAAATTCATTGGGAACCCAAAAAAAATATTAAATACTAGCGACCCGCCCCTGCCTTGCCATTCTGGAAGAAATTTTCTAAATGATGATGTTGCGTCGTTTAGAAGAACATCGCGGTCTTTAATTTATAAAAGACTTACTTCTGCCCGAGTCGACACAGGCTCAGTTGCCAAAGAAGGAAAAATATATATACTTCTGCCCGCGAATACATCCGCGAACCTTCCTCAAAAATTGGACCAACCAATGCAAAAAGTTTTTTTCAAATCCAACTGGTAGTTCCAGAGATTAACCCCGACATACAAACTTACAAACAAATAAACAAACAAACCTCTTTATGATATTAATCCTATACTATTAAATTAGCAATATTTGTGCATATATATATTTGTAATCACGTTCTCGAAAACTGCTCTAACGATTTCGACGAAAGTTGCAATATAGGGGTTTACGGGGGCAAAAAATCGATCTAGCTAGTTCTCAAATCTGGGAAAATTCATTTTCTCCGTATTTTCACCCGAGCAGAGCTCAGTCGCCCAAAGTTTAGAACAAGATGGCTACCTTAGAATAATGACATGGCAGCATGGAATTAGTATGAACTATCCTACACTATTAAATGAGCATTGTCTATTTTCACCCGAGCAGAGCTCGGTCGCCGAGGTACTATAGTAAAGATAGAGGAAACTCAAATAAGTACTTGCTGTACTCTTAAGCCACAGAATATCTCACACAGTAAGATAAAATATTTCAGTCTATTTTTCTTACAATAAAACCTTATAAACACTATGTAACCCTCATAAAAGTGAAGGCACGGGATCCGAAGGTCACCCAACTCATTCCTTACTTGACTTACTGCCGAGAATGGTAAGTAGCCGGCACGTACAATTTTTTTTCTTTTTTCTCCCTCGTCTGCAAATGGATTATGCAAACTGAATTCAAATGACGGTAATGTTATAGAGTTATGTTTGTCTCTTTTTCGGTATATTAACGGCTTATCAGAGTAATTCAGAATTTTTTTTGCAAGTAGATACTCTCCGAATATGATAACAATAGAATATGTTAGCAATTTCTAAATACATTATTTCACACATATCTCACAATTTTGAACTTAAATTTTCATTCATAATGTTGGAAACTAAGTACGTAGTCTCATGCATGGTACTTGAAATATTAACCTATAGGTGCTTGATCTTTTAATTCCGCAACTGTAGCATTTGTGTACGGGCAATGGAGAGGGTTATGGTTGGAGTTTCCCTACGTGAATCAGAAATTATGAGATCCGCAGGAGAACCAAGGCACATTGCTCGCAGAACAGATGACCGATGGGCCGAAAGATTCTGGAGTAGCAACCGCGTACTGGAAGACGTAGCGTTGGAAGGCCTCTCAAGTAGACAGATGACCTTGTGAAGACCGCAGGAATCCGCTGGATGAGAGAGTCTCAGAATACGAAAATTCAATCAAATAATTATAACCAATTAGTCACCAACCAATTTAGTCACTACAGATAGTCGGCTGATCGGCAAAATCCATAGTCGGCCCATTTAGTTTGTTCAAATAATCACTATTTATGAATTTGTATTGCCAGTGTTTTAATTTATTGTTGTTTTCACATTGTACAATTTATATTTGTATATTAATACTATAAATGCGAAAGAGAGTTCTTTCGCAATTATCTGTTACCTTTCATCTGTCTGTTACCTTTTTACGCATTAACAGCTGCACAATGAAATTTGGCACACAGCTAGACCATGACCTGGGTTAGAACAAAAGTTATTTTAGCCCATTTTTTTACATGTTCCCGATAATTTCAGACCTCTACGCTGGCGAAGCCACAGGCAAAAGAATGTTTCAAATCAGTTATGCCATTCAGATTTCCCGTCCTTATTATTCTGACTGCGACAACTATTTAAAATATCCTAACTTTTCCAACGAATTGAAACACCTGAACCGGTAAACTTGGCGAATATAAAGTACTTATTGAGCTTTCAGAGCTGTAACCGGCTCGTATAAATTAGTACGTCGTTATTGACTGGTGCGAGTTCGTGTGAGTTCGTTACGTCATAATGACATGTTAACGAACTCGGGAAGAACTTGAATTGGAAAATTTGAGAATTATTTTTACATAACATCACGCCTGTAATACCTGAAGGGTTAGGCAGAGGTGTACCAATAGTACACCCACATTTCACCAGCTATGTTTAAGTCCCATGTAATAGGGGTGACCCTATTGCCATCAACCGGGCACAAATTCAGACTCCAGGCGGCTTTTGAGAAATTTCTGATGGAAAAACCCAATACCACTGAGCGACCTGAGAATCGAACCTAAGACCTGATGCTTAACAGTAGCGCTTGCGACCACTAGACCAACGAGGCAGTCTATTTAAAACAGTAATTTAAAAATATTGTTGTCTTGTGGCATCTTTGACGGCTTGTTACTCGAACTTACAAAGCGTAAACATTGTTTTAAATAGTTTCAGCGTACTTTCAATAATCATTTACGATAACACATGTATCGTGAGATGTCGGTAGATACCAAAATATATGTGGATGTCTTCTTGTATTGATTTGAACCAAAATTGACGACTGCTTTGAATTATACATCATTTTGTGATTAACAAGTTTCATTATTAGAAAGTTCTGAATTGTCTAGCTAATTAGACTGAAAGCCGATCCCAACATAGTTAGAAAAGATTTTTGATGGCATAAAATCGTTCGGATTTTCAAACAGAACAATATTACCAAGAACCAAGTATTTACAAACACAACTACATATTACAATCCTTCGCTCAGGACACCACACAAAAAAAAAATTGTCTAAATCGATGCTCACCGTTATTGCACAAAGGTCTGTCAAAGCTAGCAATGGAGCGATGATCGTGAATAGTCAATCACAATACGGAAGTCATCCATAGGACAGGATAGTACAGAAGGTCCACTCCGTACAAAGAGCGAAAACTGGCGTACGCAAACATAGACGCGTAGCTACGTAGAGCTCGTCTAAGCTAAAATGACGCGCCCCACTATCGCATTTACCGTAGTGTACGTATACTGAGAGCAGTGGTAGCCCAGTGGTAACGGCCCCGACTTACGAATTGTAAGTCGTGGGTTCGAACCCAGGCGTTTTACTTTGTGTAAATAATTTCCAGCAGTGCGAACATTATACGCTGATTATGATGATGATATTATGATGACGTATACTAATATGAAAGTCTTTGACCAGTGCGTGTTACTTGTGATGACTTATGGCACTGAAACATGGTCGCTCACAATGGGCCTTATCAGAAGGCTAAAAGTCACCCTAAGGGCAATGGAAAGCCAACCCAACTTGATCGAATCAGAAATGAAGAGATCCGCAGGATAACCAAGGTAACTGACATAGCCCGAAGAATTGCCAAACTTACGTGGCAATAGGCAGGGCACATTGTTCGCAGAACAGATGGCCGATTGAGCCGAAGGGTTCTGGAGTGGCGACCGCGTACCGGAAGACGTAGCGTTGGAAGCCCTCCCACAGGATGGACCGATGACCTTGTGAAGGCCGCAGGAAACCGCTGGATGCGGGAAGCACAGAATCGGTCGAAGTGGCGGTTCTTGAGCGTCCAGCAATGGACGTCTTTCGGCTGAATTGATAATACTAATACGTATACTAATTAAGTAGATAGGGCGCGTTATTTCAGGTTAGGCGCCGAGAAAGAAAGGAAGAAAGAAAATAAATTTATTTGACTCTGGTTAAGGGTCAAATTAAACATCGTCTGCTCAGCGCCATACATGAGCTCTTTGGCGATCTAAAACAAATGCCAGTCGCGAATGCGATCGCTGTACGTGAAGCGTGTCTATCTGTGCGTGCGTTTTCGCTCCTTGTATGGAGCCAACCTTCTGAAGTATTCTGTGTTCGTAGGTAAATTTGCGGTAGGAAACGCAGGTTATTGTGCAAGGGACGGGATTCGTGATTGAGCTTGACAAACAATGTGCAAATGTTGGTGTGGTATGTGGGTAGAGGTATAGCTAGTACATAGCATGCAATTGCTTTACTAAGAACAGTTGTACTGTAGCATATTTATTTGCGTGTAATTACATTACTAAGAAAATACAAGCTTGCAGAGGTTTCCGTTTCGTAGAAGAAGGTTTATTTTTATATTTTCGAAGTTCGAGTTTTTTTTGTTTTTACTAAGAAAAAAGGAAGAGCTGGTTTAAGTGGCGTGTAATGTCAAAATAACAGTTTTTTACTAAATACATATGAAAGTATCTACGGTACTTATAGTAACAAAAAAACATTTGTTTAATGTTTTTGTATGTTTCTTCCGACTAATCTCCGAAACGGCTAGACCGATTTTGACAGGACTTTCACTGGCAGATAGCTGATGTAATAAGGAGTAACATACTTATTTTAGAAAAAAGAATTAGTGTCCACGCGGGCCTTGCCGCGGGCAGCAGATAGTCTTAAGTATAACTGTGAAATCTGTAGTAACACAGGAGATAGCAAAAGCAAAAGACTATCGTAGTTTTCCGATAACTTTTAAAAGAAAACCCATTACATGTCTTATCGTAATCTATACCTACACAAGAAAGGTGTGACCTCCTAGCATAACCCTAGGGAACAAAACTCGGCGACTGGTCTCAAAATAAGATCCCACTTCTAACAACTTGTATCCCTGTAAGCCCCTTTTACGGAACCCCGTAACCCTCCAACCGCAGGTGTGATGTTAAAACTGAGAACAAATTTTAAATTTAAAACTGGCAGTCGTTTTAAAGGCTGGTTCACATAAAACGCGTGTTGTGATAGCAAAGATCGCCAAGCGATGTGGTCCAAAAGTGTTGAGTGGTAGCGAATCAACTCTGTATTTAGGAACCATAGCGAAACAATACACTGTCAAGTTGGCCTTCACCGAATAGGTAATCTTTGGGTAGAAGTGTTTATTTTTCGGCTTATAAGCCAATCAAACATGAACGTAATTCTGTGAACAGCTGATTTGAAACTCAACTCAATCTCAAAGCATTTATTTGAATTAAAACAACTTTTAAATTGTCAAAAGAGTCGGCCAGTCAGAAAGATGAAGCCAATAGCCCATTCCAAACTATAAACATCTTTCATAATATTCGTGCAATGCCCACACGTCCGAGAACGCCTCGCTTCCGATTCGCATTCGGTGTAACCTAACCTTAAAACTGGGTGTTGAGTAAACTGATTTTATTTAAAATAGGTACGGATTATTTAAATTGTGGATTACACGATGAGCCCGGCTTGGACGGGTTATGCATTAAATTAATTTAATGTCAATTTTAGTGGTTTTGTTTGTGGGATATCTGTGTTATAGCACTGATATTGTTGGGGCAAACGAGATTTTGATAGGAGTGGGTTTTCTCTAATAAGATAGTCTTTTTTTTTTGTAAAGAACGAAACAGTAAAGTCAGAGATGTCTTAGTTTTTAAAGATACGAAAATATTGTTTATCATTTTACACATAACATAACATCGCGCTTGTAATCCTCGAAGAGTAAGGCAGAGGTGTACCTATAGTACACCCGCATTTCGCCAGTTATGTTTGAGTCCCATGTAATAGGGGGCGAGCCTATTGCCATCAACCGGGAACAAATCCAGATTCCGGGTTGCTACTGAGAAATTCCTGATGAAAAAACCCAATAACACTTTGGCCGACCTGGGAATCGAACCCAGAACCTCATCATCATTCATCATTTTAAATTCATATAAAATAATGACATTTAAATAAACACTATATTCCATTCCACTTTCAAAATCATTCAAATTAGCGCACTTAAAAACATTTTACTTATAATATTTATGATAATCTCTTTAATATTCCAGAGACCTTTACTTTGAGCTAATCAGAATTAATATATACAATTAGCTTTTACATAAAAGAGCCCAAAACCCTTAGGTGTTTCTAGGTCACCTAGAACACCTACGTACTTCGGAATTAGGTTACCTTCTAGTCGTGTCACGTCACTAGTTTGTCCACTTATTATATTCATATAACAACTTTCTTCTACAGAATCTAGTTGACTTTATCCATTCAAATGTTTTGGCTTCAGAGAAAGGCTTTTTACATTTACAAAACTAGCTGTTGATCAGTTATCTGCCAGTCCCGACGAAATAGGTCCAGTTCTTCGGAAATTAGCCGAAGCAAACAGACAGACATTAAGATATTGTTTTCGTTAAGTTATTTTTATTTCTGCTTGAGTATAGTTCTCGATGTTTTTGGTTGGTATATTGGCGTATGCTAGCTGTCATATGGCTATTCATTTTGTAATTTAAATTATCTTTTGTGTTGCGTAATGTAAATATTTTGCATCCTATTATATAGAATCATTTTTTTCTAACTGAACAGACAGCTGTGCTGCTGGGGAGTTTGTTGCGCCACTTCTTCTTCCCAGCTAAAGCACTAGGAAGTGGTGAAGGGTGGGCGTTTTGGGGGACTGTCTTACGTAATTTTGACGTTCGAAAAGTACTGATTCTCAGCCTAGTTTGAATAAATGACTTTTGAATTTTGAATTGGAATTTTAGACAGAGACAGACATCTTTTTTACTTATGTATAAACTTTCATATGCATTTGGTAAAAAGTAGTTATTTTGACATTACAAACAGAAACTTCAATTTTATTTACTAAATTGAAAAGGTTCATTTTAATAACTAGCCATGTGCCCAATGGGATACCAACTAAAACTACGAACTTCCATACAAAATTTCATCCCCTATTTAAATCCTTTTTGCGATGAATTTTCAAAAATCATTCCTTTGTGCTCACTTTCATTATATAATGAAATCTTGTGAAAACTACAAGTTTTTAGATCCAGCAGTTTAGGCTATGCGTTGTAAAAAGTATATTTGTAACGTCGATGATCTATAAATAATTGTCTTGAAAGATAATATGTATTTAATAACTTACGTATATGCCAATCTTTGGTACATAAATAATATTTTCATTTCCAAAATTGAAATAGTTCAACCAAACTGAAGAAATTAAATAGTTTCAGTGCTCCCTGCCAGTTACAACGTTAACATAAATGAGGTTAAAACAAAAACCCAATGCAA
Organism: Xanthia icteritia; assembly: GCA_949128155.2. NCBI lineage: Eukaryota > Metazoa > Arthropoda > Insecta > Lepidoptera > Noctuidae > Xanthia > Xanthia icteritia. Next base: position 17,945,957 of record OX421940.2, on the reverse strand, counting down.
TTTTCTTGTGAAAACTCTCAGCTGCTCTAATTAATCTACAATGAACAATCTGTCTCATTCATTTAAACTACAGTACAAAGGATTAAAATAACTACAAGTTCAGTTAAGTCTCTTGTAGCTTTTTGTCTTGATTTTTTTTTGTAGGTCTACATTGCCATAGATATCTTTGCAAGACACTCTACATAATTCTGCTCTATTTCAGGGATGTCTGGCACATTTTATAACAGTTTTAAGAGTTCTCCTACACTTTGGGCGACGGATAAATATTGTAGAGGTGCTCTCACTTTATAGAGGTGAAATAATTTATGTTTTAAAAGTATTTGGGTACTTTTTCAGATAGGTTTAAGTAGGGTATGCAGTAATAGCTTGTCTGGTCTACTTTGTCTGTTATTGTATAGCATTCACGCAAAGGATGAACACATTTGACATTTGGAATTAGCAAAAACTTTTGGCGAATAAAGGTCGAAGTGTCTTCTTTTTTCTTTTTTAAATTCTTGTGTTTAATTCACGCATAAATATAACACATGTTTTCCCCGAAGGGCTAGGCAGAGGTGATAAGACTCGCGTTCACTGGACTCGCCGAGTTCTCCGAGAAATTCGCATATTTACTATGAAATTTCGTCCATTAGCGACGAGCCGTGGCGTGTCGAATCAAATCGCCGCTGCGCATTGCTCGACTAAAAAAAATATTTGCCGATGCGTTTCGACTCGACTCTGCGCGCATCAGTCGACGCGAGGAATCGGATGCGCACCAACGAGTTTTTTTTATATTTTATTTACAATGTGTACCTACATTCGTAAAAAAATGAATGAAGAATTGCTGATTAAAAATACAGTGAATTGTATAACCATGAAGATCCTCATTTTCATACTAATATTGTGTATTTTGGAAGCACGCCGTTTCTTTTTTCTCTTATTCTCCTCTTCTTCATCAAATAGTAGGTATTTGAAATAAAAACAGTTTTTCATCCGAACATTTGTTCCTGTCCATCACGTACACACGACCTACTTTGCTGTGGAGGTGCGAAGTATTTAAACGTTTCGATTCGATTCAGCAGAGATGGATGCACAAGGAATCAATTCGACTCGACTCGACTTACTTCGATTCGACGCATTTCGGCTGTAGTCGACGCCAGGCTTTATACCTACCGTACACCCACATTTCGCAAGTTATTTTTGTGTCCCATATAATAGGGGGCGAGCCTATTGCTATCAATCGGGCATGAATCTAGACACCCTGCTGCTAATAAGAAACATATAGTATCTACACCCATATTTCGCCAGTTATATTCAAGTCCCATGCCTCCTGTCTATGTCTGTGAATGTCTGCTTGTGTCTGTGTATGTCTCATGTCCTCTCTTTAACTAGCTAGGCTACTATAATAGCCGAACTGTACGATGGCGAGTGTGACAGCTACATTATAAACTTATAGCTTATCGATTGGATGAATTATAGCTCCAGTGGTACGTCATTACTGTACCCGTACAACAATGAAGTGTGGCATTCATGAAGTGTGGCATGCGTGGCCCTCACATTCAACAGTCAATATTAATTCAATTTGCCTCGTTTGTCTAGTTGTCGCAAGCGCTACTGCTGGGCAAATCAGGCACTTAAGTGATGCTTAAGTGTTACTGGGTTATCCATCTGGAATTCCTCAGTAGCAGATCGGAGTCTGGATTTGCGCCCATAGACTCGCCCCCTTTTACATGGGACTTAAAGTTATCTGGCGACATTTGGGTGTACTACAGGTTTTATTGGTTGGTATTTATGTTATTAATGGAATTCCATGAAAACGTGCAAGCATTAAAGGCCATCCTACAGTTCCACTATTTTAGTACCTACTTCTCATCTAGAAAGTTGATTGACTCAGGCGTGACTTTGCGGAAATCCATTATAAAATACAATAGACGACGTTCTTAAAGAATTATGAAGAAACCCTGTAAGAAATCGACACGTGTTTCACATTCCAACAAGCCATCCTCCGGATGAAGATTGACTTGTTACGAAACCGGGAAAAACGTGTTGCCACGCCAAGCGCCGAACGCAGTGAAATACAAATGCACTGAGTTGGGCGCTTGGCGTGGCAACACGTCGAGGATGCCTGGTTGAGAGGTGAAACACGTGTCAATTTCTTACAGGGTTCTTTATGACTCTTTAAGAACAGTTAACTGGATTAGGTTACTAAATATACGTATATTTCTCGAAGCATTTTTATCAGCGATGTAATCCCCCAACTTATAATATGCTTGGCTGCATAGTGTGCGTTTAATATAAGATTTAAATTTAGTTTCATTCAGTTGAAGTCTGTGGGGAGGTATTTTATTGTAACATTTTAAACAGTACCCCATGAAAGATGAGTCCACTTTAGCCAGCCTGAAACCCGGTTGAACTAATGCAGTTAATGCGTCTATTGTATTTTTTACTTCTCATCTGTTTAAAACTTCTAAACTATTACAGTAGTGTGGTGGTGAAAACGTTTTAAGATGACGGTTTAAGATGAACTGACAGATTATATATATAGATAAAATAAAGTCTCAGAGAATATCAATTCTATAAAACATAATTTTATCTATAATGTCATTGATAATGGCAAAAAAAACGTATTTTTAAGTTAAAGACTGGCAATTTTATTCAACATACTTGTAAATAATGTATTATCCTTTAAACATATGCTCGCAGCATCTTGAAAGCCAAGATATACCGTCTGTCCCTGAACATGAATACATTATCTGACTGATATACAGCCTCTTGTCAGAAAATGTACCTACAATAGGAAAGTCCATTCATAGATACATTTTGGAGTAGCGGTGAACCGCAGAGCACTGAATCGCTCCGCCGCGCCGGCGCCGGCAGCGTCTAGAAACGGCAGTGCTACTAAATTCATAGCATAACATCACGCTCGTATTCCCCGAAGGGTTAGGCAGATCTCATATCGCCAGTTATGTTAAGTTCCATGTAATAGGAGGCTAGCCTATTGCCATCAACCGGGCACAAATCCATATTCCGCTGGAATTTCTGCTACTAAGAAATTCCAGATGGAAGAACCCAATAACACTGCCCGACCCGGGAATCGAACCCAGGACATCAGGCTCAGCAGTAGCGACCACTAGACTAACGAGGCAGTCAGTAAAATTTGTGGCGCTGAAAAAGGGATGAGCGGAACGTCTGCCACGGACCGCCTTCAAAGCCGTCTGTTTCTGTTCATCTTTTATGTCGACAGTGGCACGCTAGGTTTTTATGGAAAGTTTTGACGATGCCACCTCTACTTTCGCGTCCGGCCTTAGTCCAGGCCATGGTACGGAGCGAGAGGGCATGGGAGGCTGTCACCTCCTTCTGCGAAGTAGTAATGCTCGCGAAGGAGGAGGCAGAACGCGTGAGGGAGAGGCAAATTTCGCGCCCTCACGCCCCTAGCCGCCGCAGGAGACGCCCTGGGCGTCGGGAATCGCAGGCCGATTCCCGGCCACCGTAGGCGCGGGCTTGCGGACGGTGAGCAAAGACCAGGCCCGGGTCAACGGCGCGTTGTGTTCCACGCGCGCCTCAAAGAGATGTCAGCAAGTGAAGGGGTCCGATAGGACCGATGCCTGCCGGGGTTGCGGGAAAGTCCGAAAGGGATCCCCTGGCAACGTACAGGCAACGAAAGGAACACGGGTGGGTTTTAGTCAGTAAGAGTCTGACACGCCCTCCCGCTCCACCCAGAGCGGGAGAAGTTATTTGATAATTTCCCAACCAAAAAAAAAAAAAAAATGCCACCTCTAGCGCCGGCCATATCCATGTTCTGTGGGAAAATACATTTTGAGGACACGGTTGAGCATACGGTGGAGGTCTGTCCGGCTTGGGCAGAGCATCGCCGTGTCCTCGTGGAGGCGATCGGCGGCGGGGATCTCTCGCGTCCGGCCCTAGTCCAGGCCATGGTACGGAGCGAGAGGGCATGGGAGGCCGTCACCTCCTTCTGCGAAGCAGTAATGCTCGCGAAGGAGGAGGCAGAACGCGTGAGGGAGAGGCAAATTTCGCGCCCTCACGCCCCTAGCCGCCGCAGGAGACGCCCTGGGCGTCGGGAATCGCAGGCCGATTCCCGGCCACCGTAGGCGCGGGCTTGCGGACGGTGAGCAAAGACCAGGCCCGGGTCAACGGCGCGTTGTGTTCCACGCGCGCCTCAAAGAGATGTCAGCAAGTGAAGGGGTCCGATAGGACCGATGCCTGCCGGGGTTGCGGGAAAGTCCGAAAGGGATCCCCTGGCAACGTACAGGCAACGAAAGGAACACGGGTGGGTTTTAGTCAGTAAGAGTCTGACACGCCCTCCCGCTCCACCCAGAGCGGGAGAAGTTATTTGATAATTTCCCAACCAAAAAAAAAAAAAAAATGCCACCTCTAGCGCCGGCCATATCCATGTTCTGTGGGAAAATACATTTTGAAGCAGCGGTGAGCGTTTGAAAGCAAATGAATGCATTTGTTTTCGTGGTAAGGTCATTTTGAACGCATTCGCCAAAGGAAATAAATAATTACGTACCTACATTTTAAATTTCAATTAATCTGCCTAGCCTTTTCCCAACTATGTTGGGGTCGGTTTCCTGTCTAACCGGATCCAGCTGAATATCAGTGTCCTCCACAAACCAGTAACTGGGTAATACGATACTCCTTGGTAAGACTGGTTGAGAGACTTTCAGGCTTCTGACTACCAGTAACGACTGTCAAAGATCCACGAATGACAGCCGGGACCAACGGCATAACGTGCTTTCCGAAGTGCGGAGGAATCTCGATATGTAAAGATCAACCCTGGCAAGCGTAGGTTAACCTAATGGATCGACCTGTGCGGCTGTTATTACTTAGCCACGAGCTCCTCCTACATATTAAATTTAACTGCTCAAAATAATTATTGCCAGCATATATAGGTATAAATACATATGGTTTAGGTACATGTACAGGACTAAATTATAATACGCTAAAACTGCCATTTTCTTACTGTTTCGTGAAGAACTCGAAAATTCCTAACATTTCCCATGAAAACGTATAGGTCAACGTATAAGCCGAGTTTTATGTTCAACGAACATATTACGGTCAGCCAAAGTCAAGTTAATGGAATGACCGATAACTTGGGCGGGCAGCGCCCTTTATAAATAAAGTGCCTACGGATGGTTTTTCATACTGAACCCCGATACCAGATGTCCTCACATTATGTATTTTCTCCGGATTTCTGAAGAAAATCTTGACGGTTTTTGTAAAGGACTAATTTCGTATATTTTTTGCTGATTTGGGGTTAATCGTAGTAAAGGTCAGCCGTATTATGTTTTGCTCATGAATTGAATTTCCTGTTTCTTCGTTACGGTTAGCGAAGTTTGCACGAAATTCACATTATTAAATCGGTTGGTAGGTTTTCACGACTCAACTGTAGAGCATGTCCTTCTGGGTTCCGCCGCAGTCGGGTAAAAAAATAAACGAAAAGACCATGGTAAATAGTTACTACAATATTAAGAAAAAAAACAACACTTGTACTAAAAGCAATGGTTACTTCCAGCTGTTTTATTAGTAGGGGTCTGTAACCATTTTTTCCGATTACAATAACATTACCTTACTGGAACTAATCGGTGATGTTCTTAAGAAAGGTCAGGTGCGTAATACTCGCAACTGGCGAGCGTATATGAACAGATGTATTAACGTAAATAAAGGAATATGTATGGATTAAATGTCTCGCTGATGGTGGCGAGTGTCCAACACACTCGCCACCATCATTCGGTTCCCTACAAAATGGTTGAGCTGGATGGTGCTGATCCACTCGTCATGTTCGTGAACGGGTGCCGTCAGTTGAGACTGGTCATCTCTTATCTGCCATTGCTTATTTTTAATCTTATATTTTTAATAGTTTTTGATTATTATTTTATTTTACATTGTTCTCACATATAGAAGCAACAAAAGTAATGTACCCAGGATTTTGTAATTTCTATATTTAAAAGAGTATCCTTGGAGTTTCTTGCCCGTTCTTCTCCATAGAGATCTACGTTTTGGAATGGGCAACTAGCTTTAACTTTCTGACTAACCGACTCTTTGACAATTCAAAGGTGCCTGTAAATGGTTTAATTGAAATAAATGCTTTGAGTTTGATCGTAGCGGGTGGCATTCTGTAGTTTCTGCCTGCCCCTATGGCAAGAAGGTGTGAATTTATGTATGTAATAATATAGCAGGAAACCTAACGCCGTAGTATTCTTTAACACAAATACTAGCCACCATGAAAAAGCTCCAAGATTACACGCAGAGACTGTATACCTCGGAGTATAAAGAGTGTAACCGTGGGTGTAACACGTTTGCAACTTTAATGATGTTCTCTCGGGAACTTTCTAAAGAACTGCGGAATATGGTTGAAAACTGTCTTACGATGATGCAAAAAGGTTGCAAACTATTTTTCTTAATTTAAATAAAACCATAATGTATAGAAGATAAATTATTTACTATTTGTTTATTGAACCTCCCCTCGTTTATTTTCTCGCCCCCTATTACATGGGACTTAAACATAATAAGTGAGATGTGGGTGTACTATATAGGCACACCTTAGCCCAACCCTTCGGGGAAACAAGGCGTGATGTTATGTTTATTGAAGCAAAATAAAAATCTAAAATAAAGAAAACCTTCTTGCAAAATGGTACCTAACTAACATTCTGTACAACTAACATACAGTACAGCTATTTTCTTCGTGTCCCTCGGCAAACTTCGTGTTTCGTCAGTTATCAGTTGCCTTTTGCACTTGGTGCAGACAGGCCGCTCTCAATCGACTCGGAAGTATATAGAGTTGTTAATACTCTTTTAACTTTATAAAAAAAATGGGTGAAAAGCTGTTTGTATTCGAATATGCGATGATTCCTAAGGGACATTAAGAAAATAGTTGTACTGTACATAAATTAGAATTTTATTCCTACTTTTCTAACTCTTGAAAGAACTTCGCGACTTTACATAACCTCATCGCATCACTTCGACAATCTCCGCCAACCTTCGGGTCCCATCGCGTTTGTTCGCATTTACGTTTCACGACTGATTTACATCGGAACTCATTCCTATTCCTATCGGAAGCCATTACAGTACGTATGTCGACAATTTCCATGTTTATTATAGGATCCATTGCTTTGATATTGGCATATTTAGTTGGTGCTTACGTACTTGAGACATGTTTTGGTCGTTGTTTCTGTATTTCATGTGTGATTCAAGACTGTTAGACTTAATCTATACTTACAAATAAATCTATACATACTACATACTATACAATACAATACTACAATACAAATAAATTAAAAGTTATAAAAATTACGACTATACAACACGCGTTAGGGCCATAAATCGAATAGATTACGTGACTCCGGATTTTTAATTAGTCTGTCTGTGATTGTCATAATTGGGTTTTCGTTTTATAACTTTTTATTTTAAATGTGCGCAACATTTATGTGACGTCACATAGCCTTAAATTACAATTTAATATGACGTCAAATAGCCTTAAATTAGCGGACGATCTCACGCTTCCAACGATACCTCATTTGTCAAATTATGATCAGGAGTTTTGAAGTTTTAAGGTAACAGATGAACATACATACATACCGGTCAAAATCATAACCCTCCTTTGTGCTTGGCCGAACTTTTTGGGTGAATTGTTTCATTGTAATCAAGTAAGTTTTATTGTACTACAGTATCAAGTTAGTTTTTTTTGTTTTGTTGTAAGTTGTCGAAAGTTGGTAGTTTTATAGTTTTATATTGTAATTTTGGAAATAATGATGAGGAAGTTATTTTTGTAGTTATCTGTGGAAGCCTGTTATTAGCAAATTAGATATAAATTATTGTTATAAATTATAGTTATTAGACTGTAAGCTTTCCTAAAATAAAATAAATAAATAAAAAGCGTGAAACTCGCGTCATCGTCACCGCACGCTAGTTTTCACTTCTATCGGCAGTCCCCAAAGACTGCCCCGCATGTTTTTTTTTATAACATTTTAGAAATGCTATTAAAAAATTATATACATTCATTCAATCGCAACAAATCTGCCTTGAGAAGTCTAGTCAGCAAATAATACAATTCAACTCTTAATTAAACGTATTCAATCAAAAGAAAATGTTGCAATACAAAATATGACAAAACACTTCATAATATTATCTAGATTTTAAGTAAAAAAAAAAACACAGTCGAATTAAGAACGTCTTCCTTTTTGAAATCGATTAAAAACTTAATTCACTAAAAACTGTCGTAAGTTCATTATTGATCGCAGCACTTACTTCCCTTTTATTGCTGTTATTTCTACGAAACCGAGACTGTACTGAAAGCCTTAAAAATCTATCTCCCGTTCACTAAATCCAACAAATCCTCAATAACGTTTCAACGGGAAGTAGGTTTGAATTCCTGAGGGAGTCGGTTGTATACACTGAAACCCGGAAGTGACGTGACCAATCCGTATTGTCAGGTAGGCTAGAATTCCAGCCTAAAAGGCTCTATTAATTCTCACAGGCTGTGGAGGTGTTAAAAGCCTTTGACTACGTCTGACCCATTTATTTTGTCATGTGCTTCTGACCGTAAATGCTGTTACTTGGTATGTTGTGCCTATCTGTAGCACGACCGCGTAACGTAAATATGAACGATTTTAAAATGGATAATACTTATTTCGCACATAATATTTTCTTAGTTTTAAAGTTTTTATTCATATCTATGGGTGATACTAATTTTGCATGTCGCAAAAAATGCTTTAGAACAGTATAAGTATTTTCGATAAAAAAAAGTCGTTCATATTTACGTAACGTTTAAGTCGTGCGTTCGTTCTAGGCCCTCTTATCAAATTGATGTAAGTATTCGATTCGGTCCACTTACAGCTAAAACTATGCGTTGTAGTTGTATTATTGACAGCTCATGCTAAAGTTACACGTAAATCTACAATAAACAATACAGTAATGAATAATTATTGGATATACTCGTTTTGTGGAACTAAAACAACGTCTGCGTTGGACTAATCAACAATAGTATGTTCCAAAGGTATCTAATAAAAATGTAAACAAATGGATCAGAATGCGCAACTAAAATCGGAACAAACTGCTAAAATATAAAGTTTAAAGCTTCTTAATAAAGATAAATGTGTTACTAATTCCCTTTGATTGCGTAAGAATTTAATCTGAACAAAGTTCGTTTGTTGTTGTTGTTTGTTTATACTTTCATCAGATCTTTTTGGAACAGACTATATAGATATGTAAATAAGGGTGGCATCATATTTAAACCTACCAGACTAAATAGTCTTAATCGTGTTGTTGAGTAGTTTGTTGTATGTGTTTTGTGTGTAGTTATTTATTTAATAAACTTTTCCTATGGAATGTCTTCATTTAATTAAATACTTTGTCAAACCTCTCTACATGTAAAAGTTGGTGATCGCAGTGTATCAGTACCTACTCCAGTTGATAATTCTTCCACTCTTCTTTTTAACTTCTCTTTGTCTATTTTACACGTGTCGTGATGGCCCAGTGGTTAAGGCCTCGCCTCTCATGAGGGTTCAAATCCGGATAATTCATATGTCCTTTCAAAGTTAATCTTGGACATCACTGACATCGAGGAAGAAAAACATCGTGAGGAAACCTGGACTAATTATCAATATAAGTCTGAAATCGCCAATCCATCTTGAGCAAGCTTGGTGATCAAAGCTCATGCCTTCTCGGTATGATAAGTGGCCTTTGTCCTGCAGCGGGACAATAATAAGCTGGTATTATTCATCATACTCACGGTAAAGACCAGGCACTCTAAACACAATTTCTACGCTAACAGATCAGTAATAAAGTTGAATATCGCGTGCTCTCTTTGACATGTCTATTTGACATTTGACGAGCAAGAAACTAAATGACGTAAGTCTCAATTCTTATTTTGTTTATATCTAAAGTAATAATTGATCTAGAGAAAAATGATCTTGTGGCTGGATAATAAATAGATTTTCTTACTGTGAATAGGTACTTATTTTAGACAAAAGCCGAGCAATCTTGATCTTTTTTTAATAATCTTTAATAAAGAAATGATTTTCGAATAATAAATTAATCGAGCGAAAATGTTACAATTAAGTAACTGTCTTGTACATGGAGAGAAAAAGATCCAATATAATATCAGATCGATACTAAAGTTCCATTTTGATTGTCTTCGTGACTGTTTCAGAATATTTATGCAAGTTAACATAGAATTTAGGGAGCCTGCTCAATAGAAGTGGATTATTCATCTATGCATTCCCTTAAGCAAAAGCGGATCACCTTTACAATAATAATAAGCAGTACTCACTATGCCATCTGCCCATCCTCTCACCTAAAACTAGCGTGAAGATAACACAATACAGTGCAATTTGGAACATTTGCCTAACCTAACCCCCATGTTTACTCGGGCACCCACAAACACGACTCGATTCAATTCACTCTAACGTGTTGGTATCGATAAAAAGGGTTATTGGTCGATTCGCACGAATTTACTCGCCCGAAACGGGCGAATAGTCATTTTAAAATAATATAATAATTTCGATAGGCGATTCGCATGCAGTTAATTTATTTGTGGGCAAATCGACAACTCATAAATTTAAAATGTGCCAATTGCGTAATACGTAATTCTGCGTATTACGCAATTGACACATTTTAAATTTTATGCAATAAAGTTAAGAACTAGGCTAACTATTTGCCAATTAATTTTATTCTAAGATTCGCCCGTATCGGGCGAGTATATTTGTGCGAATAGGCCGATAAAAATCGAACACAACTCAGTTATGGGTGCGCAATTCAAAATCTACTTGAATATTTAGATGATAATTTATGCTTTTCTGTCTGTGTACAAATGTTTTTGATTTATGTTCATGTATTTATTTGGTGACAAATAAACAAGCGAACCACACAATAATAGTAGTATTTTTTTTGGGGTCAAATATATGTTTTTTTTGTGTAAACTACTTAGATGTAATCAGTATCGATATCTGCTAAACAGATTTGCTAAACTTATACTTCAAAAAACTACTCTATCTCTAAGCTATGATAGTTGTGATTAGCCACTCACCGCCGAACTCATATGGATCGTCAATTAATGTATGTAATACTATCTTAGCAGTCTACTTTTCTTCACAGTTCACTTAGCAGATATCAACAGTTCTACTAACACGGTGAAAATACGTTTTATTTTAGTAATAAAAACCTTCGTACTCAAATTATAATTATGTCGTACCTCTATGTATTAAAATATAATTTAATCAATTATTTTTTACGGACCATGTGGTCTGCAATTAATATTTTTATTTATTTATTATTATAAATATTTAAAAAATACTTATTCTACCTTTCTAAACTCCAAAAAAACCGGACAATGAAAAATCTTGGTCGTGTCGAACAGTAAGCCCTGCCAAACAAACCTTCGACGCTGGAAATACCCACAAAAACAAACGACAATCGCTGAAAATACTTTTCAATTCAATTATCCGTATGAAGGACGCAAAACGTTGCATAACAAAATCCATGTTTGTGCAAATGCAATGTATGTGTTACTCATGCAGATATATATAAAGCTAAAGTATGTACATACTTTCTGGATAATATTATGTCTTCTATTATTATGGATTAAATCTCTTTTTTTTTTAACTACATAATATAATTTTGGTTGAGATGCTCATTATTATAAGGATTTCTCGGCTTCGGTCGCACGAGTCGATCGAAGGTTAAGCTACCCTTGCCAAGGTCGGTCGATGGATCGGTGACCATCCATTATATACCGAGACTCCTCCGTGCCTCGGAAAGTCGTTGGTCCCGGCTGTCATTCGTAAATCTTTTACAGTCATTACGGGTAGTCCCGAAAGCCTGAACGTCTGACAGCCAGTCTTACCAAGGTTACCCAGTAACTGGGTTGTGGAAGTCAGATAGGCAATCTCTATGTAAATACTGGTATTCATCTGCATCATCAGTTTTGACGCAAATCCCTGTGTTATGGGAACACAGAGATTTGCGTCAAAACCGCAAATCCATTATTTATAACCACTACCACAACACAACTAACCATGGACAACAATTATATTATAAAGATTGTCCATGGTTGGTTGTGTTGTGATGGTGGTCACAAAAATATTACAACAATTGCGAAATTAAAAAATAAATAAATTACTAAAAAAAACTACACACTACCACTAGTACTTACTTTTGAATGAATAAATTACTTAATTATTTTTATTTTTTACTTATATATGTCCATATTAAGGACAAGAAACCTGTTTAATCTGAGTATGGATATTGAATTCTTGTCTTTTTGAAGTGTTCTATTGTAAACTTTATTAATTTCTCCTTTTTGTACATACATTGTAAAGTCAAAGAAAGTAAGTAATTGTGAAGCAAAATTGACTACCAACTTAAATTGACCGTGCCTTAATTACAACTATCATTCTTTGTATGAAATGGCTATAAACACGGCAAATTGATGATTAGGGAATCAATTTGATTTACAATTAATTTCCCTGAGTGTACTAAAAATAACTGAAACTCAATCCATTCATCTAAAACTAATTTTGAACCTTTAGAATCTAGCAGCTTACTGAGATTTTCAGATTATCGGATCCGTCTAGCTGGGAGCCGTCCTCGGCGCTATTTTTGGATCTTAACAAGGGATGAAATAGCAATATATCCATCCGAGGTCAACCCATTTCCATTTCATCTCGCTCATTCTAAAAGCTTAGTCATTCGCTAAAGCTTTTCTTGAGATAACTTATATCTAAAATACTAGATTTTGCCCGTTTGCGTTAAATCTCTTGTTTTAACATAACTCGGCCCCTGCGCGTCGCATCGCATCGCCCACCCGGTCTATTACTTCGTTGTCACTTAGCGTTACTTCTAACATTTTGTTTTTTACACGGCTTTAAGGGTCGTAGCAAGATGTTACCTTCCTTCCTTCAAATATAGCCTATTCGATAACCAGACCTGTAAGGAATATTTGTGTTGTGTTGCGTAATGTAAATATCATTTTGCATACTATTATATAGAATCTTTTTTACTGAACAGACAGCTGTGCTGCTGGGGAGTTTGTTGCGCCACTTCTTCTTCCCAGCTAAAGCACTAGGAAGTGGTGAAGGGTGGGCGTTATGGGGGGCTGTCTTATGTAATTTTGACGTTCGAAAAGTGCTGATTCTCAGCCTAGTTTGAATAAATGACTTTTGAATTTTGAATTTTGAATTTTGTGCAAAATTTTATCAGAATCTGTTAAGTCGTTTTTACCCAATCCGGAACATACTCGTACATCCACACAATAAGACAAAAAAATCCCGACCTGGGGATCGAACCCAGGACCTCATGCTCACCAGTAGCGCTTGTGACTGGTACACCAGCGAGGCAGTAAAAAACTAATAACTAATCTATAAATTAGATTAGTCAAGCTCCATTTACATGATGCAATTTTCTTTTTAACTGAATTGATTTGTGTTCATAGTTGAATTGATTTGTATCAAATCAATTAAATTTTTCATAGGATAATAACTTTAACTATAAATATCGGTTAAACGCAAGAAATATTTAAAATATTTCACTAGCTCAGTATTGTAACCGTTTGTTATCATGAAGTTATTGCAAGTCGCGCTGTTGTTCACGTCAGTGATGCTGGTGGCTCATGTAGCTGCGTCTTCAACCCGCAAAAGTAATTATGTAGTTTTAAGTACTACCTTTGCCCGCGAACTCGTTCGCGTGGAAGTCGTAAGACACCACAATATACCAAAAAAACAGTCAGATTTTTATAAAAAAAACTGCCTCGTTGGTTTAGTAGTCGCAAGCGCTACTATTGAGCATGAGGTCCTGGGTTCGATACGGGTTAGATAAAGTGTTATTGATTTTTAGAAGTTTTGCAATGCCTTCGGCTTCCAGTCGACACTTAGGATGCAGCTAAAAACTAGTTTACAAGAAGCGACTTCTTCATTTTGTGTGGTGGGTGACTAATCTGGTGTCAGAGATTTTAAGCCGCCCATGGGCCTCTGACTTGACTTCACATGCCGTCAAGAAATATCTCTCAAGCTCTCGGGAGCGACTGCCTGGCTTTCTTATATGACTGATCTGAATTATTAATGTGACGTACTGACTCGAATTAATCTTTAACTTTTCAGGTCAAAATACCGAACAGACTGAAGAATTCCAACTGGAGATTCCAGAACATTGCCAGATACTTGGGTTTTGTGAAGATATTCCCAACTACCCAAAAGAACAAGCGGATAAAGTTATATCGGAGGCAAGTTTATTCGACTTCTTCAGTTTATTAGTCTCGTTCTCGCAGTGGGGATACTAAAATTGTTCTTAAGTTTGTGGCGGTATCTACATCGCCACATGTGCACTACGCATCAAAGACCTGACGTCACACAAATCCTGCATCGCGCAAGCAAAGTTTACCGCGCGATCAACATATATAAATAACTTTCCGACATCAATCGTTGGGCAGTTGCCCGCCAGACCCATGTGGCCGGAGGGCCCTCCCTTTTCTGTAGAGGATGAGTGAACTCTACACCCTGTTCCTCATACCTCTAAGAGTTTGTCAATGATGCAGTTTGATTTTCCACGGGCTTATTTATATACGCCTTCTTATTTTTGGAAGATCACATTACGCTTTCTGGAAGGGAATCTAAGATCTTTATCACAAGCAATGATACAATCATAATTTATCGTTGTTTCTATAGAGGCATGATCAGGCGCGATGCAGAATATGTGTGACGTCAGGTCTTTGATCGTAGTTCGCATGTGGCGATGTAGATGCCGCCACATTTCAATGAAAATTATGTACACAATACCTTATTATAACATCGTTTTCCCTTATTATTTCCAGTTATCAGACTTAGAAATGTACCAAGACGAAAATCTAAACTCTCCAGACAGCACCAGGAGGGCAGGACCTCATGAGGACAACATAGAGTTGTGCGAATTTGAGGAAAAGGTATTTTTGTTCAACATAACTCGAGTTTTGCTTCAAATCAATAGTTACTAATATTATAAATGCGAAAGTAACTCTTTCTGTTTCTCTATGGTCCTGTTACCTTCTCACGCCGACACCACTGGATCGATCGTACAAAAATTTGTGAAAGTAGCGGATTTTGCTATGTCCTTTACTGTCCTTTACCTTCTCCCTATAGAAGGACATAGTAAATACGCTACTTTCACAAATTTTTGTACGATCGATTCAGTGGTGTCGGCGTGAAAAGGTAACAGGACTATAGAGAAACAGAAAGAGTCACACAGTGAAAACTTAGGTGAAGTGAGCTGTCATCGCACTGATGCTGGACACTATTGACAGCTCACTTCACCTAGGTTTTCACCGTGTGATTTTTACAGAATAGCACTGCAGGACCATAGAGAGACAGAAAGAGTGCTTGCAACACCTACCATTTTAACCTACTCTAAAAGGGGTCTTGGGAATCTCATTTTTTTTTTTTATGTTTTTGGTGATTACTTCGCCAATTAAGAATTGATTTTGATGATTCTTTTTTTGTTTGGTAGGTCATACTTTAGAGGCATATAAATTGTTTTAACTTTGCTTGGGTAGTTTTTGAGTTCGATTCAATAATACGTATTTCTCCCACTTTGTCATGTTGATGATGTTATAGTTCCACACTAAAAAGGGAAAATGGCATGGCAAAAAACAAAAAATTCAAAACCAAAGACACCGACTACTGAAGTTAGAGTTATTTTTCACTTTTTGGTTTTTTTAGGTCAGCTTTTTTTTTTTTTTGTAAAAAGTGGTTTCTGGTGTCGATCACATTATAATCTTAGTTTCGTACTACGTACGTAAATGCTGAACTATGCCAATTACAAATTCAAATCCAAATACTTTATGGCATTCATGATGTAAACCATAGTTCTTACATAATAACAAAGACAAATAAGTCGACAACTCTTCTAAAAACAAAAGCCTTACGAACTGCATGCAACAGTTGAAAAGTACATTGCTAAGTAGTTACCTACCTATAAAGCGTTTGAACAATAACAAAATGCTGTAATCACCGGTTTATAGCTAAATCGTTATCTCAATGTTCATCACCCGTATAGTATAACAATCTATAGCTACCTAACTGTAATTTTAATGAATCTGAACAATGTAAAATCCTGCTGATTGGCTGCTTCGTTAACTGCCCAATTTAAGCGTCGTGCAGACCGGTGCGACGCGACAGCGCGACGCGACTCAAACTAAACCATTTCTAAGAAAACTTCACGGTAGAACAATTAACGGTGTCGCGTCGCGCGAGAAGTCGCGCTAGTCTGCATGAGCCTTTATGGGTTGTGGAGGTCCAATAGCCAGTAGCTCCATGTAAAGTTCACGTATTCAGCTGCATCTGGTTAGACTGGAAGCAATACCAATATACTTTTGAAAAGACTATGCATATGTTGAACTCCAGCCACTTAATGTACACCAATGATGATCACATGTATGTGAATACTAGCAGCGCCCCGCAATTTCACCCGTATAAGTCTCGATCCCGAGAAATCAGGATATAAAGTATCCTATGTCCATCCAGGGTATAAACTATCTGTGTGCCAAACTTCATACAAATTATTAGTAGGATAATATTATTAGGATGAATACAATTTTGGTTGATTTTTCCAGTTGGTGTACCCAAAGGCAGCAACCGACTCCAAAGGAAAATGGCACGTCGTGCTAAATAAAGATGACAAGAAAAAGAGGCAGGGATTCACAGCGGAGATTTGCAAGTAAGTGAACTCTCTTAGTATTTTTCAATTTAGAACGGCGGCGTAACTGTCCTTCTTACACTTAAAGATAAGCCTCAAGCTTTTAAGAAAATGTTAAAGTCATATGTTTACGTAAGTTTTATTTAGTACTGTTTAGTTAATAAAAAGCTTGTTTTTAAAAGATTTTTACTTATATTTTTGCCTTAACATTTATCAACTCGATTTATTACAGAAATTTGTTATCCACAAAAGACATGGAATTCACCAAATTCGATGGGGAAACTTTGGAATTGGAAAAGAAAGACGTGGAAAGGTATTTGTACATTATATTTTTCATCATGTTCAAAAACTATCTGGCGTAATATTTAATAACAGAATAGTGCATAGTATGTTATGATACTCCTGCTTACCACTTTAAAACAATCCCCATTTCATCCCCTGTTGCAACGTCGGTACTGTTTGTTTTCAATTATTTTAACTGCAATATCGGTGTGCAAGCAGTTAAAAGAATTCCTTAATGTTAGGTCAATGCCTACCTAGTCAATGAAATATGCACCTGCGACACACATAGAAGAACAAATTCGCACCATAATGGTTTCTTTTTACCATTTTGGTACAGAACCCTAAAAACATGGATACCTATACTACAAACTACCATGGGGGTAAAGTTAAACCATATGTATATCAAAGTCAAAAGTCAAAGTCAAAACATTTATTTCAAATAGGACCTTATAAAGCACTTTTGAACATCAAAATTTACAAAAAAAATGAATTGATTCTAGTCGCTCCTTCCAAAAGAAACAGAATTCAACTAGCCTAGTTACCGAAATCTCTGAACAAAAATGCGTCTGTGATTTCCAATTCTAATTATGACCTTTTTTGTTTCAGTCATGACTTAACCTCATGTTCTGGAGTGGCGGTATTCGGAAATGGATACGAAGGCCGTTGTATACAAAAGTTCGTGTACCGCAAAGTGGCAGTACTGCTCGAGGATGGTACCAAGTCGCATAAGTCACTCAAAGTGCCCAGTTGCTGCTCGTGCATGGCCAGACTTATCATAAGTTAATATGGAACAGTTTATGAAATGTGTGTTTTGTGAATCATGACAAATTTATCAAAATGAGGATTGGTGAGCTTACGGTTTCATCAGTCCTACATTTTTGTACGATTTACAGCGCAAACGAAGTTGTAAGCCAAATTTTTTATCTGTTGTAACCTATTACAAGTCGATTACGAATTATTGTAAATTGTATTTTAATTACTTACTTTATGTAAGACTTCTGTAGTGTTAATAGTCCTAATTTTGGGAAAGTGGAACTGATGAAGGAGACCACTAAAGGCCACCGGAACTCCTAGAGGTGGATCCGCAGTGGTAGCCCGCGAAATTCAAATTTTCTTACGTTTTTTGGAATTTTCAGGTCAGTGTCAGGTTGTTTCTTAGAAAGAAGAAAAGAAAGAAAGAAAATACGTTTATTTGCGGTAAATATGACTCAAAGAAAAAAAACACGAGAAAAAACACGGGAATAATAAATTGGGGGAAAATATGCGTCACATCCACGCAAAACGGCCATCGCTCAGCATAATGCTGCGACCCTGTGCGAGACAGAGCCCCAGCGCTGGTTTTCAGCGACAGCCAGCGTTGACGTGATGACGTCAACCGGTGCAGCATATAGTGAAATAACAAAATTAAAAATAAAATAAATACAATACTTCTTAAATGATATATTTAAAATGGCAACATTTCGTTCCGTCGGCGACTCAAGCTCAACTCAGGCTCTTGATCAAGATATGATTCACGACCTAGTCAAATATGTATTTACAGAATTATAATCATTAGATTCATTAATACACCTCGTTATAATATATGGCTCACCTAGTAATATATTGATACATCTACAAAAAATGCAAAATTGAGTTTATGCGACAAGTGTTCAAAATTGCATAATTTATAAAGTGGTAAAATGGCACAACGCTAGTTTCCGTATTCACCAAGAGAGGGCGTTAAGCGTCATTGTACCGCTATTGTTGTTTCCCCAGCATCCGTGTATCAAATGTGCGGGGATCTTCGCGAGGTGCAGCAGCTTCCAGAACTGCGTCGACGTAAGTGATAATTGTGACATTTAGTACTTCAGTTAATAAGTAAAAAAATGCCACATTTGACAAATGTGATATCGCTTTTATACGTAATTAATGCTACAGTCATAGGAAAACAACGACTTATTAACAAGTAAAAGTGATTAATTTGGCCATATTACTGTATGGAATACTTAATATTATAAAGATGTAAAATTTGTTTGTTTGTTTGTAAGTTTGTATGTAGGGGGTAATCTCCGTAACTGCCCGTCGAATTTGATAAAATATTTTTGCATTGGATAGACAAATTCTTGAGGAAGGTTATAGGCTCGGGGACAAAGTCGCAGGCAGAAGCTAGTAAGAAATATGACTAACTAGTGAACTAAAATATTGATTATGAAATTCAATAATTGTTATCGTAACACCGAATATTTCGTTTAGATGTAAACAAAGTATTTGGAAACTTTCCAAATGCCTTTTTTACACCTACGGGTCAGTTCACACTGAGGCGTGATCCTAGAAGAGACTAGTGGTTTCGCGCTGCGCAGCGCGTCGCCGCGAGACTGCGCAACACTTCGCTGTTTTGTGATGCGTCGCGCTACGCCACGAGGCACCTCGAGGCGCAGCGTGGCGTAGCGGGACGCCGCGAAGCATTTTCGAATTATCTCAATTAAATTATAAATTATTTAATATTCTACACAGTTCACCAGTTACCACCCAGTAGGCGTGCAATCACGCCTACTGGGTGAATTAACTTCCTGGGTAATCCAACAAAATTCTTATTATGCGTAATATTATCAATCAATCAATCGTTTATTGTGTTAAATAAAAGTATGGTTACAGAAACTATATTGTCTAAAATATGTGCAATATGTTTTGCCAATCTATGCACACACACACACCCTCACAAACCACAAACACCACGCACACTCACACCACATACACTTACAGACATACTAACCCTAGAATAAGAATAATCAACAGTGTAAACTCTTCTCTTTTTCTGGTTTTCATTTATGTCATTTCCAAGAATATTAATATCATTTCTAGAGAATAAAATAGTACTGTCATCAGCAAATAAGACCATCAGGTGCTTACTGACCTCAGGCATATCATTTATGTAAATGTTAAATAATGGGGGGCCAAGAATGCTACCTTGGGGAACACCATATTAAGTAGTTTTCCTAGGACGTGACATGTATGTTCTCAAGTGTTGTGATTTGAGTGCGATTAGAGAGATAAGATTGTTATTGGTTTAATGCAGTTCCTCTAATTCCATAACACTCTAATCTGTTTAGCAGTATACCATGATGTACATGGTCAAATGATTTAGACATATCCATAAACAAGGCCACCTTTGGAGTTCTAGCATCAACACTAGAAACAATTTTCTTGATCACGATCTTGGTCATAAATTGCCATATAATGGATTTACCTTTCCTGAATCTAAATTGTTCTCTGACTATGAGATCATGCTTCTCAAAAAATGACGAAAGGTACATATAGGATTGATATACATCCTTGCCTATAATTTTGGAAATTATAGGAATAAGTGCTATCGGTCTATAATTACCAATGATACTTTTATCATATTTTTTATGAATAGGTTTAATAACAGTAATTTTTAATTTGTCCAGGAAATTACCATATTCAATGCACAGATTGATGATATAACTCACAGCAGGTTCTATTAATAGTGCAACATGTTTGACCACTTTTATAATGATGCCATCATATCTATGGCTATTGGTATTATTTAAAGAGCTAATTATAGCCACTATGTCTGCTGGTACTGTAGGAGGAATATGGAGTTACAATTATATTAGTCTCAATATTTGTATAAGAAGGAGTAGAATTATTCGGTTGAATTTCGTCGATAAAATAGTCATTAAAAGCTTGTGCAATTAGTCGAGGCTGATTTATTTTACTGTCATTGATTGTTAAATATTCAAGTATATTTTCTCTGAGATATTTAATCTTATTTTTATTGATAATGCTACAATTCGCTTCAGATTTACTCCTCGCCGAATTTATGTGAAAGTCATTCTGAGATTTTTGGGTCAATGTTATTATTTTCTTCAATCGAGCAGTATATTGCTTTAAAAAAAGTTTATTTTTAGAAGTAGAGGCTCGCCTGTATTGCCATAACATTTCTCTTTTACGCTTACTACTGAGCCTAATTCCTTTGGAAATCCAGTTTGATTTTTACGCAGAATGATTCTTAGTTTCCTTATAGTGAAACAGACGTCGTAAAAAAGTTAAATGCGTCCTCAGGATTGTCGTGTCTTCACTAAAGCTAAGATTAAGAAGAGAATCAATTAATTTAATTAAGTTTTCTTAGCAATAATCGCGCCTTAGAACATACCAATGCTTAATGGAACGAGTTTTTTTCTCAGAGCATTTGATCACTTGGGCAGTTTAATCAGATAACGCAAGATCAAGTTCTGCACAATTACACCTTTGATATTATGAACGATATTGTCTATTCATTTACAACTAGCTAATCGTGTAGGCTGATGAATTCCAAATTTTAAGTCATAGTTTATAAGGAAAGTTTAAAAATTATTAGATGGTTTTGATTATGACAAAGTGTTTATATTAAAATCACCGCAAATAACCACTTTTTTTTAAATCACCGAGGCTACACATTCGTAAAATACGAGTATATTGTAGTTTAGTTAAGTAACAAGCACTTAACTAAACGAAATATTACGCATAATAGGGACTTTTGTTAAAACTATTGGATTGATTAAGTAAAACCTGATTTATATCTGGATTTTGATATAAGATAATATCCAGATCCAACTCAGGTTTCAGGTCAGATATAACTCAGGTTTTACTCAACAACAAAATCAACTTTATATACCTACATAATTTAAAGTGCCATTAGTACCTATTAAGTACCTACTTGTGTTATTTGTATGGAAAGCTACTTTTTACTCTATTTTGGTAGAGGTATGATACATTTATTATGATGGTACATTTATTATTAAATCTTTAGGGTTCCGTACCTCAAAAGAATAAAACAGAACCCTTATAGGATCACTTCGTTGTACGTCCGTCAGTCTGTCAAGACCATTTTTCTCAGGAACGCGTGAAGGTATCAAATTGAAATTAATATTAAATACGTAGGTTTGTGGTCCCTTAAGAGTTCTAAAAATTTCAAGCTTCTAAGACAACGCAATAAAAAATACAACCATATACATAAACGACATATTTTGATACTCGCAAATAAATCAAAACCTACAGCTGACCATTGACTTAGAATCATGAAATTTGGGACGAATCAAGGTCTCACAGCACAAGTAAAAGAAATAATCTGAAAATTTTATTTTTTTAGTTTTGTCACATAAAACATATTTTTTTGTGATTACAAATTTACAATTGCAGTTGAAGAATTGACCGTGAAGTATGTCGATGTATGGGAGAACATGTTTTTCCACTATGTACAAAGTTGAGTTTGTTTTCGGGATAAATTCATTCCAAATACGGAACCCTTCACTGTGCGTGGTCCAACACCCACTTGGCCTTTTTTTATAATGATATTGATTAGTTCTAAGTGACCTCAGACAAATATAGGATACTTCTAAGATAAAAGTTTGTAACTTTAAGAACATGTTCCATGTATGTTTAATACAAAATAAAACGTTTATTTTCCATCGACCAGTTCTTTTATTTCTTGACTTTCGCACGGTTCTGTAAGCTTTTGGGTGCTAAATGACATTTTTGGAAGTTGTTTAAAGTGACAACGGCACAAATGCCTCTTCCACTTCGTTGATCTTTATGAAGTATATCCTGAAAACCTGAAGTTGAAATTTTCATACTTGAATATCTATTGACGTCTATACTAGTAACCAAACCAATAAAACCTGAAAACAAACGTAAAATAAACCCATTAATTAATTTCAAACACATGGAGAGGGTCTCTTTCGTTATTATCAGCCATATTTTAACCACTATGGGCGTACTGTGGGTAGTGTTGGTTATTGCGCAATATAAAAACCGTTTGCAATTCAGATCAAATTAATCACACTAACAATGCACACACTGTAGGCACATGATACAACTACACGGAACGCGCAACAGTTTCTAAACGTATTCAGTGCTTGACCGCCACCGACGAACTCTGCTTAGCTCCGGCCGGTCCGAGTGTTATGTTTTAAACTCTGTTGAGCGCAATTACAACTCAGTAACGTATTTCTGACATATATATATTTGAAATGTGCTAATTTAGCCTTTTAATTTCATACCAATCATGGCATCGTAATTTTGTTTTTTTGTTGGTGACTTTATGCCCTTTAGAGGGCGCCATATTCAATTTAATGCGGACATTCAAGACGCTTTTAACGATACCTCATTTGTTAAATTATGATGATGAGTTTAGAAGTTTCGAGGGAACAGATGAACATACATACATAGGTACCGGTCAAAACCATAACCCTCCTTTTTGCTTTGCCGTAGTCAGGTAAATATGTATATATGTAGCAAGATTGTGTAAGAATATATATTTCTTTCGTAATACAATTGTTACAATATTGTTCGCAATGAATCCCCTGTGCTGTGGGAACAGTAAAAAAACTTCTTCAAAACAGCAAATCCATTATTCTCTAACAGATTTCTTGTCCATAAACTCAAACTCAAACTCAAAGCATTTATTTCAATTAAACCATTTATAGGCACTTTTGAATTGTCAAGAAATCGGTCAGTCAGAATATGTTGCCCATTCCTAAGCGCAGTAGGTACCTATGGAGAAGAACGGGCAAGAAACTCCACGGACACTCTTTTAAATCAAAAATTTGATACAAAATATTGGTTACATCATTCATGTTGAAATTATGCATGTGAGAACAATGTAGAAAGACGTGCACGTTTGTAAAAGCGTCCGTAATAAAAAGAAAAAAAACAAATAACTTTTCAAAAATTTAAAATAAATTAAAATAAGCCATGGCAGCTAAGAGATGACCAGTCCCAACTGACGGCGCCCATTCACGAACATGACGCATGGATCAGCACCATTCAGCTCAACCATTTTGTAGGGAGCTAAATGATCCAATTCCATAATTTATAACCTTTATAATATATGGTTGTCCATGGTTGGTTGTGTTGTGGTGGTTAATTGTAGTTAATGTTTTTGTGAATAAATAATATTTTTATGTTTATTTTTTATTTATTTATTATGGACAATAAATCTGTTCAATCTGAGAATGGACAATGGATTCTTGTCTTTTTGAAGTGTTCTATTGTAAACCTTTTGCATTTCTCCTATTCTTATATAAATAGTAGAGTCAAAGAAAGTAAGTAATTGTTAAGCAAAATTGACTACCAACTTAAATTGATCGTACCTTAAGAGTCTATATACCTCAAATTGCTTAACATGATCCTCTGGTATATCGAAAATACTGCAGCATTAATTTTGAAAAAATATTAACGTTGAGGATTAATGTTAAGTACCTACGATGCTTGATGAAAACACGATTCCATAAAAACAAATCTATAGAAAACAAATTCAAAATTACCTCCAAACTGAACAATAAACCGCTGGTATTCAAAAAATACATCAAATTCGATCATGAAACTTTGCATAATAATTGAACTAAATACAAAGCAGATACTTTGTTTTTTATTTATTTTTTATTTAAATTGCCATTATTTACAACGTATAAAGAAATTACCGGCGGCTTGGTGCCGCCAGCATCCCACTCAGTCGCGCTCTGACTCATTCCGCGAACAGTATGTTGCAAGCGAGATAAAAAGTGAATTTGAGCTGAGGTAGTATGGGCCGTCTAATCACAACTGTCATTCTTTGACAATTGTAGGTAATGGCTATAAACACGTCAAATTTTGTTAATTTGGGCGTCAATTTGCTTAACAATTAATTTCCCAGACGGTACTAAAAACAACTGAAACTCTGTCCATTCATCTAAAACTAATTTTGAACCTTTAGAATCTAGCAGCTTACTGAGATTTTCAGATTATCGGATCCGTCTAGCTGGGAGCCGTCCTCGGCGCTATTTTTGGATCTTAACAAGGGATGAAATAGCAATATATCCATCCGAGGTCAACCCATTTCCATTTCATCTTGCTCATTCTAAAAGCTTAGTCATTCGCTAAAGCTTTTCATGAGATAACTTATGTGATACTAATTTCTGCCCTCGACTTCGTCTGCATGAAATTTCTTGTTTTAACATAAAATATATAATATGCTACAGGCGCTCTCGGCCCCTGGCTCCACTGCGTCGCATCGCATCGCCCGCCCGGTCTATTACTACGTTTTCGCTTAGCGTTCTTTAGATTGTTTCTTTTCTTTTTACACGGCTTCTAAGGGTCGTAACAAGATGTTACCTTCCTGGAGCTGGAGCCTGAAAATTTGGGCAATCAAACGCAAAAAGAGTTTATCAAATCCGACTGGAGTTCCAGAGTTAAATTAACATATTTTTTAAATCTCTTCAACTATCTAAATCTCGCGGTAAACTGTTGAGGAATACGGACATAATGCAATATTGCTAATTCCCCATACCAAACAGCTTGATAATAATATAGCCTATTCGATGGTCAGACCTAGGGCCTTATTATGAAGTATTAATGCCATCATTATTCCATTGCAAAAAATGATGGTGCTAGCGGCCTTGTATAGCTCCGTCGCTCACTCACACTGGAATATTTGTGCAAAACTTGAAAAGAATCTATTCAGTAGTTTTTGCGCCAGTCCGGAACATACACCCACACAAACAGACAAATGGACTAAATTTAAAAAAACTATATTTTCAGCATCACACCCTTGTTCTAGCAATTACTTTTTTCCAAAAATATTCAATGTTTGTCATCGTTACTATTTTATTATATGTATAGATTGGCGGAAACCCTTAAAAATCTGTTCAGATTCGCCTACTGAATAGTTTGGTGTATTTTAAGATAAACGCAGATTTGGGCGCACCGCATCGCATTGCTTAAACCCTTCTACATGACTTTCGTGATTTTGTATGAACCGTCGCACACCTCAGCCGGGCCGCACAGCGCTGTGGCCCGATGCGGCTGTTTTTGCTTAGCTTAAAGGTATGAATCCGAAAAACGCCGCACGCGGCTTTGCAGCCGCTTCACTACAGGTCCATATACATTTTCTCTAGGTTTATATGAGATTACATTCCGAGCCCGGCAGCAACTAGCTGCACGACATGCTGCCGTGCTCGAATAGAATGTAATCTCATTTAACCTATATACCTATTGTGGTATAATAATTTTATTATAGGTGCATCGTCCTCACATATAATTATATAACTAATGTACTTATACAAAATATTGTAAAACATTTTAAAAGAGTAACGGTGGAGTTTCTTGCCCATTCTTCTCCATACGAAAACTACCTTTTGGAAGGGGCAACTAGAATCAATTAATTTTTTTTGTAAATTTTTGACGTTCAAAAGTGCCTTATACGGGCCTACTTGAAATAAATGATTTGACTTTGACTTTTGACTTTATAAA
The DNA here is from genome assembly GCA_949128155.2 of Xanthia icteritia. Classification (NCBI taxonomy): domain Eukaryota; kingdom Metazoa; phylum Arthropoda; class Insecta; order Lepidoptera; family Noctuidae; genus Xanthia; species Xanthia icteritia. The sequence continues at coordinate 17,919,749 of OX421940.2, read as the reverse complement.
AAATGTATGGGGACCAGTAGTGACGCGTCACACAACAGTAGTGACGCGGCAGCAATGTCGCGTGCGGCGTTGTATGGAATCATACCTTTAGGGTTCGGTTTATTTTCAGTAGTCAAAGTACTGTACGAACCGTTTCACGCTGTTCCCACTTATCGGGTTTCAAATCCGTATTCTAATCGGATGTCAAATTAAATGAAATTTTGTTGGAGAGATTGTCGGTCCCGACATCCAACAAGAACGAGCCGTGTGGGTGTGTTTGCACTGAGAAGCAGCACTGGGCCATTCCGAAAAATATTGACCCGAAGAAAAGTACTGTCACAAACATTTACAAACAATTTACAAGAAATTTCCTGTTCTTATGCTTAAAAAAAATGAATAACGGAGTCATTTATTGCTAATAAATTTGATTAAAAATTAAAAATAACAAGCAAAACAGGAAATTTTAGCGTGTCACACCTCCTGTCGCTAACTATAACTAGCCGATGTTCATGGTTTTTTAACCCTTAGCCACCTGACGTCGGTCTGAGAGACTCCGGCGATTTTCTTTTTCAAATTATTCCATTACTATGCATTCGACGCACCTATGTGTCCATGTACTTTTACCTTGCTTCCACCAGTACGCGACGTGCACCTCGGCAGCTCCATATGCGCGCGCATTTAAACATTATACGTAATTATATTTGTAAAAACTATTGAGTTACAGTGTAATTTCCTACTAATATCTCAGATTTTCGAAGATCCTAGAGTTTTTGCTAAAATTTATATATTTTTGTAGTGTTGATTTTTTATATGTAAATGCATACTTTTGCACAATTTAAAAACTTATGATGAATAAAAATATAACTAAAATACAGATGTGACTTTTATATATTGTAATATTTTAAATAATGGTTATTAAATATGGAAAATACGCAAGCGGTATCCAGGACCGACGTCAGGTGGTAGTGTAACTGAAAAACACGTCAGGTGGCTAAGGGTTAAGACACACTTCAGCGTTTTTTGTGAGGTTTTAAAGAATACATTTTTTTATTTTTTTTTCAAAACATTTGTTTATAAAATTAATGTTATAAATAAAAAATTGTATTACAATAAAATTCTTAAAATAATGATAATCAAATTAGCACCAAGTTGGGCATTCCACTTTAGTCACTACTGTTTTATCTGCTTTAATTAGTACAAAACTACCAAAACAAGTTATTTTATTTTCATGGTAACAACGTTATTATGGTAGATGAGCCATTTCTTTTTACCCGTCGGGAAACCTTTACGCGGTAATCTGTGACGAAAGGCGTACGAACTACAGGTAGTCAAATAAAAAGCTATAACGTGATACTGGGGAGTTCTTAAAACATTATTTCATTTGCGAATTATACTTTATATATCTGCGTATGTAATGAAATAATTATTCCCTCTAAAAGAACAAAGCATATTGGTTTTGTCGTCATTGTTGTTAGTAAAGCGGGAGTTCGTCACGTCCGTTTAGTGTCGTGAAAAATTAGTAGCATTTTAAAATTGTCCATTTTGTCCAGCTCAGTAACGGGTCAATTTTTCTAGGAATGGCTCCACTACGTTGCTGCGCAGCCGACATAAGAGCTATTCAATATACAGTCTAAAATTAAATTTGTTAGGAAAACTCCGCAGACGTAATGGAAATCAATATGTAGTCACGTTAAAACACACCTTTTATAAATGTAGAACTTGATACATTTATAGTTTTAAAAAACTACATAACATCACGCCTTGTTTCCTTAAAGATTTGGTCAGACGCACAGACACATTTCGCCAGTTATGTTTAAGTCGCATGTAATAGGGGGCGAGCCTATTGCCATCAACCATACTCCAGGCTCTGGGCACAAATCCATACTCCAGGCTCCTACATAGAAAAACCCAATAACACTTTGCCTGACCTGGGGTCGAACCCAGGACCTCATGCTCAGCAGTATCGCTTGTGACTGGTACACCAACGAGGCAGTAAAAAACTAATAACTAATCTATAAATTAGATTAGTCAAGCTCCATTTACATGATGCAATTTTCTTTTTAACTGAATTGATTTGTGTTCATAGATGAATTGATTTGTATCAAATCAATTCAATTTTTCATAGGATAATAACTTTAACTATAAATATCGGTTAATATTTAGAACATTTCACTATAGTATTGTTACCGTTTGTCATCATGAAGCTGTTGCAAGTCGCGCTGTTGTTCACGTCCATGATGCTGGTGGCTCATGTAGCTGCGTCTTCAACCCGCAAAAGTAATTATGTAGTTTTAAGTTTTCCACAATATACCAAAACAACAGCCAGATTTTTATAAAAAACTGCCTCCTTGGTCTAGTGGTTGCAAGCGCTACTCAATAGTAGTGCTTGCTGGTCGAACCAGGCAAAGTGTTATTGGTTTTTAGAAGTTTTACAATTTCTTATGTGACATTATCATCCGTCTAGCCTCTTCCCACCTAGGTATAATGGAATCAGCTTCCAGTCGACACTTAAGATGCAGGTAAAATCAGTATTTTACAAGGAACGATTTCTTCTTCTTCTTTCAGTGTGGTTAGTGACTAACCTGGTGTCAGAGTTTTAAATCCGCCCATAGACTTGGTTTCACATGCCGTCGAGAAATATCTCTCAGGCTCTCGGGAGCTTATATGACTGATCTGAATTACTTATGTGACGTACTGACTGGCATTAATCTTCAACTTTTCAGGTGAAAGTACCGACAAGACTGAAGAATTCCAGCTGGAGATACCAGAAGAATGCAAAGGACTTGGGTTTTGTGAAGATATTCCTAACTACCCTAAAGAACAAGCGGATAAAGTTATATCGGAGGCCAGTTTATTCCACTTCTTCAGTTTATTAATCTCGTTCTCGCAGTGGGGATACTAAAATTGTTCTTAAGTGATGCAAGGTTTTCCACGGGAATAGGTCTCCACCCCCTCCATGACGCGCCAGTCAACGACACGCAGCGACAGAACGGGGCTGGGGAACGACATGTCCACCACTGATTCCCCCCGCATTCGCACACACGTAGGGACAGAACCCCGGTTTAGGACGATCAGGCCTGTCTCTAGAGCCCAGTCCTCCACCAACCTGCCCCGTCGGATGCGGATCGGATCTGACACGCTCCGCCCAGAGCGGGAGAAGTTATTTGATAGACCCACCCAAAAAAAAAAACGTTTTCCACGGGCTTTATATACCTACTTATCTTTGAAGATCAAATTTCTCTTCCTGGAAGGGAATCTAAGATCTTTATCACAAACTGTGATGCAACCATAATTTTCATGAATATTTTATTTTGTTTTTTTCGTTGAAGGTTATGTATACAGTACCTTATCATAACATCGTTTTCCCTTATTGTTTCCAGATACCAGACTTAGGCAACTCACTGGACTTGCCAGACACCAGGAGGGCAGGGCCTCAAGAGGAAAACATGGAGTTGTGCGAATTTGAGCAAAAGGTATTTGTGTTCAACATAACTCGAGTTGTGCTTTAAATCAATAGTTACTAATATTATAAATGCGAACGTAACTCTTTCTGTCTGTCTATGTGTTTATTACCTTTTTACGCCTAAACCACTGAATCGATCGTACAAAATGGGCGAAAGCAGCGTAAAAAAATACACACAGACGAAATCGAGTGCAACACCTAGTATTTTCTATACTGTAAATACTGAATTATGCCGCTTCCACATTCAAATCCAAATATTTTATGGCACTCATGCATGTAAGTTCTTAAATAATAACACTGAAAAATAAATCGACAACTCTTCTAAGAATACAAGCCTTACCAACTGCATGCAACAGTTGAAAATTATATCGCTAAGTAGGTACTATCCAAGAACTTCAAATCTAAGCAGTTTGATAACTAATTCCCGTGAACATGATTGCCACATCTGTTACCGCCCCGGTTCTATAGCGGCCGAGCGCTGCAAGCAGAAATAGTCCTTACGGTGTATAGATATGAACTTCTTTGATGGTATGCGTTTGAAAAATAACAAATTTTCATCACCCGTATAGCAATTTCTACGTATCTAGCGGTAATTTTAATGAATCTGAGCAATATAAAATCCTGCTTCTTCTTTTTCGTATTGTTAGTGACCTAACCTGGTGTCAGAGTTTTAAAGTCATGGGCCTCTGACTTGGCTTCAAATGCCGTCAGAAATGTCTCTCAGGCAGTTTCCTCACGATGTGTTCCTTTCCGTTTTTGAAGCAAGTGATAATTAAACAATACGCACATGATTCCGAAAAGTCAGTGGTGCGTGCCTTGGGTTCGAACTCGAGACCTATGACTTGGCAGTCTGACGGTCACACCATTAGGCTGACTGGCATATTGACCTACGTTAACTGCCCATATTATGGGTTGTGGGGGTGCTATAGACAGTCGCTCCATGTAAAGTTCTGGTATTCAGCTGCACCCGGTAAGTCTGGAAGCCACACTAACATAGTTTTGAAAAGACTATGCAAATACAGAACTACAGCCATTTAATATGTACACAAATGATGATCACATGTATGCAAATAGTACCTGGTCGACTGAGCTCAGCTTGGGTGATAATAGAGAATGCTCATTTAATAGTATAAGATAGTTCATACTAATTCCATGTATATTCCATGCTGCCATGATTTGTTTAAATACGTTAAAACTACCATTACAGGTCTTAGCCTAATGCGATAGCCAAGTCACACACACCAAATTAAAATTAAAGCACCAAATACATCATAAGATCATAAAGATCATTGTTTATAACAGTGTAAAGAATAGTACTTTTGCAAATTCACCCCAAACATGATAGTACATACTAATTCCATGCTGCTATGATAGTAAGTACTTACTAATTCCATGCTGCCATGTCATTATTCTAAGGTAGCCATCTTGTTCTAAACTTTGGGCGACCGAGCTCTGCTCGGGTGAAAATACGGAGAAAACGAATTTTCCCAGATATGAGACCTAGCTAGATCGATTGTTCGCCCCCGTAATTAAACCCCTATTTTGCAACTTTCATCGAAATCGTTAGAGCCGTTTTCGAGAAGGTGATAACAAACAAATATATATATATATTTATATACATGTAATATTGCTCGTTTAATTGTATAGAATGAAGAATAAAATGTTGGTTAATTTTCCAGGTGGTGTATCCAAAAGCAGCAGTCGACCCCAGCGGAAAATGGCACGTTGTGCTAAATAAAGATGAAAAGCCAGTACAGGGATTCAAAGTGGAGATTTGCAAGTAGGTGACGTCTCTTAGTATTGTTCAGTTTACAACGAGTTTACAACTAACTAAAAGAACTTTCATATTTTCTTAAAAACTTGAGGCGTAAATGTCCTTCTTACACTTAAAGATAAGCCTCAAGCTTTTAAGAAAATGTTAAAGTTCCATGTTTACGAAAGTTTTATTTAGTACTGTTTAGTTTATAAAAAGCTTGTTTTAAAAAAGGTTTTGACTTATATTTTATTTTCTGTTATATTTACCTTAACTTCTATCAACTTGATTTATTACAGACATTTCAACAACGATGACCAAACTTCGGAGGCGGAAAGGTATTTGTATAATTATACATTTTTCATCATGTTTAAATCAAAAATTATGCGGCGTGAAAGATAATAAGAATGTACTGCACAATATGTTATGATACTCACCTTTAGTTTTTAACTCTACTTTAAAAACAATTCCCCATTTCGGCCCCGGTTGCAATGTCGGTACTGTTTGTTTTCAATTATTTTACCTGCAATATGGGTGTGCAAGCAGTTAAAACAATTCCTTAATTTTTAGGTCGATACCTACCTAGTCAATTAAATATGCAGCTGTGACACACATATAGACAGACAAATTCGCACCATAAGGGTTTCTTTTTACCATTTTGGAACGGAATCCTAAAAAACATAGATAAAAAATAAAATAGATAAATCACATCATCATGTTAAAGATATGAATATGAACATGGATATACTACAAAGTATGTACCATGGGTAAAGTTAATAATAATATAATAATATATCTTTATTTCCCAAAAATACAGATAGAACATTTACATAAAACATTTGGATGCTGAGAAATCTGTACACAATTGATTAAACTCTGTCTCTTAAACTAGGGTATCCTGTATCTTAAGAGACAGTGATTCGCAGTTTGGTTCCAATTGATATTATGTATAGTGGACTGTGTCAATTTATCATCAGAAGGGAAAAAAATAAAAATAAAATAAAAATAAGTTATACTTTACGTTACAGGTTTTAGGTTTTAAATTTTTGTGAGATTGTGAGGGTGTGGGTAAGTGAATGTGATTAAAGGTGTGTAAGTGTGTGTGTGAGTGGGGATAGGTAGGTGATGTGGTGTTGATGTGTGAGTGGGGGAGTTGTATGTGCGAGTGTGTAAGAATGCGAGATAGAAGTAATTCGTGCGAGCATGAGGTTGAGTGTGTGCTTATTATTAGGCGATGTAGGTCAGTAAAGTCTCCGTTGCGGCATAGTCCTGTTTGAGCAGCCATTCTGTCACTTTTAATTTTAGGTTGTGTTTGTTCAGGTCTAAGATATGCAGTTTTATATGAACCTTTTTGTATATATAAGCGCTAACTACATAGTACTGATGCTTTGCGAACGTGGTCCTGTGTTGGGTGCCTGAGGGAAGGTTTGTGCGCTTTTTTGGGTTAGACGGGGGAAGGCTGCTGTGTTTCCTAAGAACAGATTGAAGCACAAAGAGCTGACGGACTGTAAGAACCTTGCAGTCTGCATACAGTTGTGTTGTTGGGTATCTATGGGGCTTCCTTGTCATTACTTTTAGTACGGCTCTTTGTGCTCTCTCTGCCCTCAGGAGGCAACCTTTCGTTGCAGCACCCCACACAGAGATGCAGTATCCTATGACCGATTGGCATAGTGCAAAATAAATCATTTTTAAAATATCGGCATTAGCGGAGTTTCGGAGGCATTTAAATATATGAATGAGGCGCAAAGTTCTAGTCGTGACAGCGTCAAGTTGTTTTTTCCATGTAAGTCCGTCATCTATGTGGACACCTAAGTATTTTACGCTGTCACTTCTAGTTAGTGCTAGACAACGGCATGGTGTAGATCGGTTTGAGCATGAATGGGCAGTAATTGAAAAACTCTGTGACGGTGCTGTCTTTCGCCTAATTGCAAAAGGGATGTAGCAGGATTTGTTTATATTTAAGGTAAGGAGATTAAAATTGAGCCATTTCATTATTTCCGCTACTGCCGATTCTGCTATAGGTTTTATAGTATCCCAAGTAGGTCCATGAACTAAGATCGTGGTGTCATCAGCGTATGTATATATCTTAGTATTTGGGAGGTTCATTTTGCAAAGGTCATTGACATATATTTTAAATAACGTGGGGCCCAGTATGCTGCCTTGAGGGACGCCGAAAGTAACCAACTCCTCTTCACTAAGGTGGGTATCAATTTTAACTATCTGGGTCCGATTCTTGAGATAGTCTTTAAAAATATCAAGCGACACGCCACGTACACCTAAGTGTTCTAATTTTGAGGTAAGGATGGGGACAGAAACTGTGTCAAATGCCTTAGAAAGGTCCAGAAATATACCTAAACATTTTGTTTTCTTGTCTAGATTTTTAGCTACCTCTTGAGTCAATCCTAGCACAGCATCTTCTGTTGAAACACCGGTTCGGAAGCCATATTGGTTGTCTGCTATTAATTTGTATTTTTCCAAAAATGTCCTGAGACGATTGTTTAAGATCCTCTCAAGGATTTTGGAAAGTGTCGGCAAAACTGATATAGGCCTATAATTATTGACACAGATTCTGTCCCCCTCCTTGTGTATAGGATGGACTATCGCCTTTTTAAGAGCATCCGGGAACACGCCCAATTGTAGACAACGGTTGTATATGAAGGTAAGTGGCGGTATCAGTACGTGGCGACAGTTTTTCAATAAAAGAGGTGATATACCGTCCCATCCAATAGCACAGTCATTGCGTAACTGCAGGATAAGCGATTCTGTTTCTGCTTCATCAACTTCTAAGAGCGCAAGAGAGTTTACATGGGAGGGGTTTATACTATTTCGATGAGACTGAGGAAATAGGGTGTGGTGTTGTGATAGAATATTGTCAGCTAGCTTTTTTCCTACATTACTGAAGAAATTGCAGACCTCATTAACGGAAGACTTAGGATCATTGCGTATTTTTAATAGCTCAACGGGGCTTGCACATATTTTCGTGGTGTTGGTTATTTCCTTTATTACTTTCCATAAAATTTTAGGTTTATTACTTGCTTTCTCTAGCTCACTTCTTTCGTATGATATTTTTAGTTTTCGGAGTAGGTCGTTACAAAAGTTTCGGTAGCGATTATAGGTAATTTTAAGTATAAGGTTGTCTGGTGCTTTCTTGGATTTTATGTGTAACTTATCCCGGTTTCTAATGCATTTTAGAAGACCAGGAGTTATCCAGGGTTTTAGAGTTCTTTTTTGTCTAGGGATTTTAGCTTGAATTTTGTGTTTGGACATGACCATTGTAACGATATCTATAAATTTGTTCATAGAAATATTAGCATCCTTCTCAGTGTATATCCTTGAAAAGTCGGTATTTTCCAGTTCTAGCTTAATAGCTTCATGGTTAAGGCGGGTGGAAAGGTAATATGTTCTCCGCGCAGGGTTTGCGTCTATGATGTCGAGGAGGATCGGCTTGTGGTCAGTAATATGGGACTCTAAAACCAGTGTGGTCGACAAAAGTTTAGTCTTTAGAAGTATGTGATCTAGGCTTTTTCCGAGGCGAGTGGGAAATTCGTGAGTGGGCAATAACCCTTGAGAAGCATTTAAGATGAGATAGTCAAGACATTTGTTGTCCTCATTACGTTTGATTATATCAAGGTTTAAATCACCCACTAATACTATATTTGGGCAGGCGGATATGGTATCATAGACATTAGTCAAGCTTGTCTTGAAATGATCAAAATCGTCGTTGGACTTGTATGACGGAGAGCGATAGATTGCCACAACTGCTAACTTTTTTTCTATTAAACACACGAGGCAAGTCCCGCCCCTAAAGGAGGGTTCCCATACATTAGTTTGCAGTCCCAGTTTAGTATAGATTATAACTCCATCATTTTGATTGAGATTTGTTTCAGTTGAGTAAGACTGGAAACCTTCCAATATTGGTAAATTATATGCTTTACTCAGCCAACATTCGGTCAGAACTATGATGTCAAAGTTAATTTTAGTTAAGCGCAATAGGACAAGAAGTTGATCGAAGTTTTTATTTACACTACGAATATTTAAATGCAGTAATTTAATATCGCTACCAGTAACGTTAACATAATTTATACAGTCTTCTGGGTTACATATAAAGGAGTTGCCTACGGTAAATTTTTCAAGGTCGTTATTAATATTAATCAAATTAGTCATTTTTAATTAAGAAATAAATATCAGAGCGTGAGCTAATTGTATGAGCAAGTAATATTTTGTACATCAAGTTAGAATGGCAAGTACATCGCACATAATATGTGAAATTAATGTTATTGAGGAGTCTTATTATGTATGTGTAGGTCATGTGAATATATTTGTGAATAGGGTTTTGTGTTATGTGTAGTGATTGTGAGAGTATGGTTGAGTTTGTAAATGACTGGTTGTTTTTATAATATATAAAGATAAACCACACGTCAGAATTGAACTATGAAAACCTACCTACTGACCATGGAATTACTTGGAAATCACAGACGCATTTATGTTCAGACATTTTAGGTGCAGTGGAAGTGGAGTTGACCCACTTCCACTGCACCTAAAATGTCTGAACAAAATCGTCTGTGATTTCCAAGTAATTCAAATTGTAGCTGCATCATCATTCCACAATACGCGCGCCGGCCGAGTGGCCGACCGCGGAGCCCTAGCGCTCAGCTACCCCCACTGCGATGGTGGCGCCCCGTCGTGAGTTTCGGAAACTACAGACCAATACGTGCTGTGCAGTGATTGGCTATCCAAAAATTGTATGTTTTTTAAGATTCCCGAAATTGATTTTTACAAATTCTTACAATTATAGGTAGATAAGACTAGGGCTCCGCGGTCGGCCACTCGGCCGGCGCGCGCGGCGCGCGGTTGTGGAATGATGATGCAGCTACAAAATTATGACTTTTTTGTTACAGTAAAGACTTATGTTCCGGAGTAGCTGTATTCGTAAGCGGATACCAAGGCCGTTGTAAACAAAAGTTCGTGTACCGCCAAATGACAGTACTGCTCGACGATGGTTCCAAGTCCCACAGGTCGCTTAAAATGCCTAGTTGCTGCTCGTGCGTGAGCAAACTTATCTCAAAGTAATATCATTATGAAATAAAAAGTCTTTGCTGTTTTAAAAATTTAAGATGGTAAATATTATTCGTTTAGTATTTTCATTTATCTCAATAGCGTTAAATGTTGTACAATATGTTCCGGAACCCATCATGCGCGAGTCCGACTCACACTAGGCCGGTCATACTTAGAACGCACGAGCATTGATCACGACGCTTGCTAAAGAGGGTTGGCGACTTCAGAATAATTTATAACTCCAGGTTTTCTCACGATGTTTTCCTTCACCGATGTCAGTGATACCTAATAAAACTAAGAAAACATCATCAAAGAAGTTCATATCTATACACCGTAAGGACTATTTCTGCTTCCAGCGCTTTGCCGCTATAGAACCGGGGCGGAAACAGATGTGGTCATTGTGTTTACGGGATTTTGTTTTGTAACTGCTTAGATTTGAACTTCTTCGATAGTACATTGTGAAATTGAATAAGTTACATTTTTCTTGCACGGATTTGAACTCACAACCTCGTGTATGAGAGTCGATGCCTTAACCACTGGGTCGTCACGACATTCGACATTTCAGATTACTTTAACAAAAAGATATAATCAAAATCTTGAAAATTCCAGTTTTTAAAATCAGCTGACCGCAGGATCTCATCAATATGTGCATGAATCTATTGTAGATTCAGAAATGTAAATATGACTAAGACACTCGAAGCGCACCGTGGAATTGGCCACAGTTTTCTTTTACGATTCCAATGAAAACTGATTAAATTTCCTGGAAAATTCATAGCTTTTGCTGCGTAAAAGTATCTTGGAGAAGATAAAAATGTAAATAGCTAGTCACAGAACAGGTTCATTTTATTATGTGTCATACCAAATCTATGAATATTACTAGTGAGATTCTGTAAAGTTCAATATTCGAAATTTACAGAATGACCGCATACAATTCGAAGCCGAACTCACTTTTTTTAAACAAAAAAATTGGGTTTCACCCATCGACATAAAGTTAGAGTTAGAGTTAGACATAAAGACGAATCTAACGACACCTCATAATTACGTTAAAATCCATCAAAATATTAAGGCTACAGACATAAATACATACTCTCGAAAAACATTACCCTCCTTCTGGGCAGTCGGGTGAAAACAAACTTTAATCAAATCAGTTAGTATTCCATTTGCCACGATAGTACTGCAATTGGAACCGTACATTGTAATATTAACCATTAGCTCGCGTGCCTCGAACAAAATGACCGTATCGAAACACTTCCTTCCTACAGTTACAAATAAATAAGTACAGAAGGCACATACAACGAAGACACACGCACACATAGACTCGTGGCTTCTCACAGTGAGTGCAAGCGCACTCGCCAGTGGCTTAAAAATTACATACACCTACAAGGGCACTTATGAAACATCAGAAGCTAGGTGCACGGTTCCAATTGGTCGTTTCCTATGGAGAATACTTGGCAAGAAACTCCACGTTACTCTTTTAAAAATAATTCTTCTACAACGTTTTCAAATTACAGTGTTTATTGATATGAGAGGACAGTCAGTGTAGGCCTGTCAACAAGTGCAGGTGTAAAATAGGGCATGGCCAACAAATCGAAACATCTGTGAGTCTACTAGGTCTACAACGAGCTCAAATTCACAAAATGAAGATATTCTATGTAAATATAACACCTGTATTCTCCAAAGGGATAGTCAGAGATGTACCTATAAAACACCCACATTTCGCCAGCTAAGTTCAAGTCCCATGTAATAGGGGGCGAGTCTATTGCCATCAACCGGGTACAGATCCACACTCCGGGCTGCTACTGAGAAATTCGAGAAGATAAAACCCTATAACGCCTTGCCCGACCCGGGAATCGAACCCAGTACCTCATGCTTAGCAGTAGTGCTTGCAACCACTATACCAACGAGGCAGTCCCGATCTATATGAAAGACAACAAAAATAATGATAGTTAAAAAAAACAAATTGGATATTTAAACCAATCATTGGTTTGAGATCGCCCGCCGTACGAAAGCGTCTGTGTACGTACGTTTATTTTCACTCGTGTGCTACGAGTATCCAGAACTATATTCTACAACACACTTAGTTCGAGATTATTATCAGTAATGGCGGAAAATGAAAGTGTGTTTAACTTGTTTTTAATGGTCCTTGACCGCTTGCTACTTATGCATGCTATAATTATGGCTTTATGATCCATTAAATTATAATTGATCGAGTATGTGTCAACATGGTTTGAATTTTTTTTCAATCATAAACTTATTAATGGCAACTACGAAAAAATGAACTGAAAAGCATGAAAAAAGAAAATATTCCTGATTCCTGTCTGAATTTGTAGCTATGGTCGAATACTGTGGCGTTATGATAATCAAAATCTCGTGGCTAAATAATAACAGTCGCACGGGTAGATCAAAGGTTAAGCTACGCTTGCCGGGATCGGGTCGTACGTGGGTGACAATCCAATACGTATCGAGACATCTCCGTGCCTCGGAAAGCAAGTTACGCCGTTGGTCCCGGCTATCATTCGTAGAGCTTTGAAAGTCGTTACGGGCAGTCAGAACCCTAAAAGTCTGACAATCAGTTTTACCAAGGGGTATCGTGTTACCCAGTATCTGGGTTTTGGAGGTCAGATGGGTAGTGAGTCCATTTAAAATACTGGTAATCAGCTGCATCAGGTTAGACTGGAAGTGAACCCCAACGTAGGCAGATTGATTTTAGTACGATAATCACAAAGCGGCAAATTTTTAATCAATCACATTGAGCTATATCTATTTCAAGCCACTTGAAACTCAAAATTCTCTTAAGTACATGTTCGTTCTTACTTACAAAAATCGATTTTGCAGTATTCTCCGAACTTTTAGAACCGCCATTTTGTTCATCGTCTTCAACTGATAGTTTTGTTTGTCATGTCTGCTCTACCCCTTCCTGTAGTCATAATTTGAGTTTTAAAGTACACTTTCAACTGAAAATATATAAGTTATGTTCGTTATATGACTTCGACTTCGTTTTATCTTACATTTTTATTCAGACAGTGAGAACTTTACTGTACTAATGGACGCTAACGATATGCAATTTGTTATGATAGGAAGTTTTTATCATGTGTTGAAAGTGAATTATTGGGATGATAATTGCACAATCATCAACATCATCTAGCAAGCCTTTTCCCAACTGTGTTGAAGTCAGTTTCCAGTCTAACCGGATGCAGCTAAATACCCGTATTTTACATGGAGCGACTGCCTATCTGACCTCCACAACCCAGTAACTGGTTATACGATACCCCTTGGTAAGAATGGTTGTCAGACTTCCGGGCTTCTGACAAACCGTAACAACTGTCAAATATCTATGAATGACAGCCGGGACCAATGGTTAAACGTGCTTTCCGAGGCACGGAGGGGTCATGGTTGTATAAAAAGATGGTCTCATCCACGGATCAACCGCGGCGAGCGTAGCTTAACCTGATACTAACTAACCAGTACTTAAAACTACCCACGACAAAACGAATAAAAGAAAGTAAACTCAACAATCACTACTGCGCCATTCTATGACAAATGACGCAGCAATGACTGATGTAACTATAGTCCAGCCGGCTAGTATGCTATGGATGCTAAGGATGTTGTTGGCGTTGCCACGTACTCTACGCAACAGGGATGCGCACTACTTATGCATCGTAGCGTAAAAGCAGTCTACGTGATGTTCAGCAAACATCCCTGATGCACTACAGAATCGCCGCAGTCCCATCAGCACCCTGAACGTAAATTGGACTCGGAGGTCACTGTAAGATGTTTGAATATAGTCGCCCAACAGGCTGTACGTGTAGAATGATGTACAATAAGACCTAAAAACTGTAATTTTAATTTCTGTCGAATAAAGTGCAAACCTGCGAGCTATCATGTTCGCCCGCACAGCCAGTGCCCTCCGTTTCCTCTCGATGTCATCATTGTCCCTGAAATAAGAGGTCAGTATATGTCCTAAGTACTTAAATTTAGACAGCCTACGCAAAGCTGGCATTAAGCGTAATAAGCCTTTGGCCTCAAAGACCATGACTTCACTTTTGAGTGGATTATATTTTAATCCGTGTTGCTCGGCATTTGCTTCGCAGATGGTAAGCAGTTTCTTAATGCCACATACCGATGCAGTCAGTACGAGTAGCACCATGTCATCAGCATAGCTCATGTTGTTTACATTAATTCCGTCTATGTGACAACCTACCCGAGTGCTACTGAGTGCCACAATCAGATCGTCGATTGTCGAGGTCCACCAGTGCTCCGCTTGTGAGTGAGTGAGCTCCTGTAACCACTTGCGTATTTGGTTGAAGGGGATGGGTACGATAGGCTCGAGTCCGCAGACTGCCGTGCTGGATCCACGTCTAGCAAGTTCGTCAGCCGCGTCGTTACCTAGCGATCCGCTGTGTCCTTTTACCAATTGCAGTGTCACCGTGTTGCGGCTAGATACCGTTATTTGTTCTAATGCATTGTGACATTCTAGTGTTAGCTTTGAGGTAATATATTTTTTCCGTAAGGATTGGAGAACTGAGACGCTGTCGGAGAGTATACGTATGTGGGTGTCCGTAACCCTTCTGGCTTCTAGGGCGTGGACCGATGAAGCCCACAATCTCCGCCGGATAGACGGTGTTGAACATTCCCAGTGGTCTGGATATATTTATGTTGAGGTCGTGTGAGAAGCCTCCGACTCCGGTATCGGAGTCGGTCTTTGATTCGTCGGTGTATACTCTGCCAGGTTTTTATTTTTAATCTTATATTTTGATTATTTTATGTACATTGTTCTCAAATAAATATATAAACAACAAGAATAATGGACCCAAGATTTTGTAATATCTATTTTTAAAGAGTGTCTTTGGAGTCTCTTTCCCATTCTTTTCTATAGAGATCTACGTTTTGGAATGGCAACTAGCTTCAACTTTCTGACTAACTGACCGACTATTTGACAATTCAAAAGTGCCTGTAAATGGTTTAGTTGAAATTAATGCTTTGAGTTTACTTATTTTTGTTATTTGTTGTAATAACAGCAATAGAAATACACAATCTGCTGTGTTCATGAGATACAGCCCGCTGACAGACAGACAGACAGACAGACGGGCAGACGGACGGACAGCGGAGGCTTAGTAATAGGGTTCCGTTTGGCAATCATCGGCAAACTACCACTTACTACACCTACCAATGTCGTATAAGACAAAAAGGTGTATCGTGATGCCCCCTTCCCCCCGCCTCCTCCATAATCTTAACGAAGGACAAAACGTGACCGACTGTGGTAAGACTGGATTAAACACAGCAATATCGTGTACTTGCGTCTTTCCATTGTGTGCGCCGTTGTTGTGTGCCAGTGCTTCCACATTTATAGGAATTAGACGGAAATAGAATGAATCAGCAGTTTCTTGGTAAAAGTGGTGTTTGTTTTGGAAATGCAGTGTGTGTGTGAACTTGATTGAAATTTTATTAGCTTAACAAACAAAAGGAGGTGAGAGTTGTAGATGATGTATCATTGGGATTATAGTTTCATTGAGGCTTAGAACACTTTCATAGATTTCAACAATGTTTCATACACCATTCAGTCATCTTTCGACGCCACGAATTTTATTAGTACTACAGTCTCTAGACACGCTGCCGACACGGCGATTACGTGTTCTGTGCCATTGAACAACTACTTACTAGTAATGTCTGTTCTATGGTACAAACTGTCGCGAGCACAGCTATTGCTACAGCTGCTGTGCTTAAGCACTTGAACAAGTTACGAGGGAATATTAGTACGCTACGTACTCTACATTGTTTAAAAAACACTACTTAAATGGTTAAACACTAATGATTTAACAGCATAAAACAATGATTGACGGGAAACAATTTGTAATGTAACTTATAATATTTACACGCATAATAAGCAAAACATATTTATGCTCTATAATGTCTTTTTTTAAACAACTTTGTACTCCATGTTTTATGCAAATAATTATCCTAACTTCATATTATAAATGCGAAAGTGAGTTTGTTTGTTTGTTACGCTTTCACGCTAAAACGGCTGAACAGATTTGGACGAAATTTTGCACATGGGTAAATCATGACATGGAAAAAGACATATAATATCTTTTATCCCCATATTCCTGCGGAATCGAGACTTATGCGGGTGAAACCGCGGAGTGCAGCTAGTTATTTATATTTCTACTAATATTCCCATTACTTAATTCAAGAGTGTGGAATATTTTAAAGGCTAGAAGGATTACAAAAATAATAATAAGGTTCCGTAATATATTCATGGAATTTCTTGTCCGTTCTTCTCCATAGGAACCTATTAAGTTTTGGAACGGGCAACTAACTTCGGGTTCGATTCCCGCACGGAACAAATATTTGTATGACCTACAATTAGTTGTTCCGGGTCTGGCTGTTTGTGTATGTGAGTTTAAATGTTTGTAAACGCACCCACGAAACATGAGAAATTCCTAGTGTGGGGCAACGTTTTTATAAAAAAAACTTCATCTTTCTGACTGACCGACTCCTTTGACAATTCAAAAGTGCTTGTTAATGATTTAATAGGAATACATGCTTTGAGTTTGAGTTTATTATTACAGGATCAAAATTTTTAAAATTCAATCATTATTCTAATTTCCGTGACTGACTGTAAAGTAGAGAAATTAAAAGTTTATAAAAGGAAGGCCTAAGTCAAGCAGAAAGCCCTTACGGTAGTAAAACAGAAAAGCCATAAAATTGAGTTATTTTGACCCGAATCGTCAGAAGCTTCAGAAGTTTCAGGCGTCGTCGTTAAAGCCTATATCAGACGCTTTACTTTTAAAGAAAACAAAGAAAGAAGAAGAAATTTTCGTTCATTTTTTCCTGCCTAAATGTCTGAACACAAAATGAATCATAAGTGAAAAAAAAAAACATTTGTGAACCGATCCAACGATGTTGAATTCCGGCACTCGTCTTTCACACGTCTACCGAATGTTCGAAAAATGAAATGAAAGAAGCAGAAAAATGTTCATTCCTATATAATCCCGTGTCCCGTGAATGTGGAGTCAAACAAAAATGACCCTTCACTCTTGTGAACCATTCACTCGAGTTAAGTGTCTGATATCGGCTTTAGTCTCACGCTGTTAGTCTCACTTTCGTCTAACAGTTAAATGTCGTTTCAGAGGGTAAGTCGAGTCTCCCGCTGAGTACAAAACTAATCATGATCCCTTAATAACATACGTAAAGGACACACGCATAAACTCAAATACAACACACTTAAAAACTATATCACAAGCTCGTGTACGCAGCCCCTAATTTACATACACATGTTAATGACTGCCTTTCACGAGTTCCCTACTTAATAAACCCCACAAAAGCTGTCATTTACCCCCCAGGTATGCGGTAAATACCTGTCCAGTACCTCAATACCGCTTGAATACCGAACATCTGTTTACTTGACATACAAACGTCGCATGATATGGAGTAATGACGTCGATTTAATGGCAAGCTAAATATTTTTGTGATGGCTTCCCTTAGAGGTCGGAATGATAAGTATACGGAAGTGCACTAGGATGTTAAGCATCCTTGACATGAATGAATGACATGACATTGAATGTTATAGTCATAAAAATCGTGGTTTTTGTAAAGTTCACGTCGAAACGTTTAAGTCAAATTACCATAATTCAAAAGTGGATCACTTAATAAACTAAAAGTATAAATTTAAATGCTTAATATAAAATAACAGCTAACTATTTATACTAGGCACTAAATTAAATGACTGACTATACAAATAAATACAAATTAAAAGAACACTTTAGGTGTCGAAGCAGTCGAGTTGTAATTGTAGGTCGTAGGTTCGAACCTAGACAGGCAATTTACTTTGTGTATATTATTTCATTTCTGATTCGATCACGTAGGGAAACTCCAAGCATAGCCCTCTCCATTGCCCTTTGGGTGACTTTTAGCCTTCTGATAACGCCCATTGTGAGCGACCACGTTTCGTAGCGTTGGAAGGCCTCCCGCAAGATGGACCGATGATCTTGCAAAGGCCGCAGGAATCCACTGGATGTGGGAGGCACAGAATCGGTCGAAGGGGCGGTGGTTGGGGGAGGCCTATGTCCAGCAGTGGACGTCTTTCGGCTGAAATGATGATGATGATGATGATATTATTTAATTACCACTGCTCTCAAAACGGTGAAGGAAAACTACGTGAGGAAACTGGCAGGTGTAATTTAAGGCAAAAATTCGAAGACATGTGACATCTACCAACACGCACTGGGCCTGCGTGGTGGATTACGTCCCACTCCCGAGAGGTGGCCTGTGTCCCGGCAGTGGTAATCACATAGGCTGATTGCGAGAGTCGAAGTACTCATCCAGAAGAAGATTGTTGTTGAATAACAATGCTAATTCTTTGATCAAAATACGAACCATCCCTCTGGTCGCGTGAAATGCCGACCCGAGGCCCTAGTGTGAGTTTCTTTAACCATCTAGACTTTACGCATCGACCGCGTTCGGCGCTCCGATTTGGCCGTCACCAGTAAAGGCCAGTGAAAGGCCAATCGGAGCGCCGAACGCGGTCGATGCGGACATTCGAGATAGTTAAAAAAAACTCACACTACGGCCTCAGATGCGAGAAATTACTTATCAACCTGCTTCGTGCATCAACTCCGTACGAAGTAAATGAATGATCCCTGTGATAAAATAAAATATAATATCGTATAATAATTAAATATAAATCATATGGTCATAGGAAATTGTGTAGCAGTAATTTCTGAATAACACACAGACTAAAAAAGACCGGCCAAGTGAGACTCACACACATATTTTTTTAAATACTTTAGTTAAAAAATTAGTTTCTTGTATGACCCCTTTAATTTTTAATTTTATTATATTTTCATTATTTGTTGTTATAGCGGCACTATAAATACACGATCTGTGAGAATTTCAACTGTCTACCTATTCCAGTTCATGAGTTACAGCCCGCTGACAGACAGACGGACAGATGGATGGCTAGCAGAGGCTTAGTAATAGGGTTCCGTTTGGCACTCTCCGTCTACGGAACCCTAAAAAAGCTTGATTTTCCCGTAAAGCTTGATATTTGAAAAATCTGAAATTCGACTATTACCAAGAAAATGATCCGAGGCCCTAGTGTGAGTTTCTTTTAACCATCTCGACTTTAAGTATCGACTGCGTTCGGCGCTCCGATTGGCAGCTGGTAGGCCTTCACCAGTGAAAGGCCAATCGGAGCGCCGAACGAGATCGATGCGTTAAGTCGACATGGTTAAAAGAAACTCACACTAGGGCCTCCAATTGGCCCTTCTCCAGTGAAGGCCAGTGAACAGCAAATCGGAGCACCGAACGCGGTCGATGCGTACAGTAGGGATAGTTAAAAGAAACTCACACTATGGCATCTGTATGTTGGGACATAAAAACAATGTTGCAAAAATACTTTTGATACTTTGTTAAGTTATAAAAGAGCTGCATCTAAGCTAGCTATAGCGCTTGAATGACAGTGTCAGGTTGATTGTTGGTAAACAATATTTTATGATAATAATGATTTGTATTGAAAATACAAGATGGCGGCGTTAGGCCGTATTTATATAGATCGCTGGTAACCGGCGCCGATATGCCAGCACTAGTTGGCGCCGACAAGTGCTGGCATATTGGCACCGGTTACCACCATTCTACATGAATGCGGCCTTAGATCCGATTTTTGCCACTCGCCGAAAGATCGTTAATCCGTCAACCAACAAGTGTGGCCAACGTTCACCATTGTGAACACGCTTTACAAATTGTACGATCGGCTCTCGATCACAATGGTCCATTGTTGGTATCGACAGGTTGCCTGCTCACTGTTACTGGCATCTTTAAGTGCCCACAACAGCGTCTTATACAGAATGAGTTCTTGAAGTAAGACTGCAAAGGGCAACTTGAGAAAAAAGAAAGAAAAAAGTGGGCAAGGATGGTTAAGGATGATTTCGGAAGAAAAATTAATTTCATTTCTTTTGTGACAGGAATGAACCCGATTATTTTAAGAAAATATACGACTGCTGTTTTATTGCGCTGAATAACAGAGTTGCCAATAAGGCTGAAAAATTGCTAAATTATGGTAAAAGGAAAATTTAAATTATGTTAAAAGGATAGGATATTTTTATTTTCCTGAATTCACAAATAATGTTTTTTTATGTATTGTACATGTAAGTACAAGGTACTATTATAAAAGGGTTACTTTTCGAAACGTAGATTAAGTAATCTAGAAAAACTTAGAACCTATAAAAAAATTACAACTAGAATATATCACCGCATTTGAGCATTAACTTTTAATACTTACAGCAGTTGGCAAAAAACTGGGTTCCCAATAATCCCCTAACACGCTCATCATTTGTTTTCCTAAATGACAAACTTTGAGGCGTGATATTGATAGTTTTGTAACAGCGATCTATCATGTACGAAATGGCGTGAATGTTACTACCTTATATTTTTTTGCTATGACTTTTGTGGACTTGATGATTATTCAGATTTGTTACACTTGTAATAGCAATCACGTCATTTTGTTTAAAATACAATATAATAAATTTTTATTTTTATTATCTTTATATAGTTTTTTTACTTTTTTTTTAAATGTGAGAACGCTGTAGGCTTAGTGGACTGTAAATTTGTTGACCATCATTATTCTGTTAAGTACCTGGTACTTGATGAAAGACCTACACTGTCCTCCCATACCTAATAACACTGTTATTTGAAAATATTGTAAAAGCCAATTATTTTTAAAAGAGTAACCGTGGAGTTTCTTGCCGGCTCTTCTCCATAGGAAACGACCAATTGGAACCATGCACCTAGCTTCTGACGTTTCATAAGTGCCCATGTAGGTTTATGTGAAATAAAATATTTTGAATTTTAATTTTGAATTCAACTAGCGACCCGTCCCTGCTTCGCAAGGTTTTTACGATTTGACAAAACATCAAGATTTCTTTAACATGTAAGTTTAATGTTAATATAGGTACACTAGCTGCGCCCCACAGTTTCACCCGCATAAGTCTCAATTCCGTGGGAATATTGAGATTAAAAGTATCCTATACCCTAATTCAGATCATGGTATCACCATGTGCCAAATCTTTTTCATCCGTTCAGCCGTTTTAGTATGAAAGTGTAACTAAATAACATACCTAAAATCAAATCCTTCTCTCTAAAATATTAGTTCAAATAAACCTTTCGGAATAAATTATCTAAATGATGGTGAAAACCACATCAAAATCCGTTGCGTAGTTTTGAAGAACAACGCGGTCACACAGATAGACATGAAAAGTGACTTCAATTTATAATATGTATAGATACTACACGCAAGAAAAGAAAAAAAAAAGATTATCTTACAAAAATGTACTATTCTTAATCCATCTTTTATTGTTTTATTATTAGAGAGAAAAACTTAGCAATAGCCTAAAGACTGATTTACACTTGTCTGTGGCATACAATAGGCTGCAACGAGAATAAAAGTTGTACCGTGTAAACAGTGTTTAGACGTTGCAAGTCATTTGTTGCTTCAATTTTATTGTATGCCACTCGCATGAAACTTCCATCGTGTAAAAGGGACTCAATTCAATTCTTGCACGACAGAATCCACACAATTAGATAACGTGAGCAAGGTTGTGTGGGTACAGTCGTTAGGTATGCGTCAAATTATTAACTCTTAATAACTATTTACAAAATTGCGTGGAGCATTCCACGCAATTTTTCGCCATTCGCCAAACTAAAGACGAACAAATTATTTTCAAATGAGCCGAGCCCTTCATTTGTCAGTCTACAGAGGCCGTCGCACGTAATAATGAAGCACGCAATGGCAGCCATTGCTGTGACAAATTTGTATTGTCATAAAACCTGCTAAACAGGGCTACTTTGGCAATTTGGTATTTTGGCGAAGGAAAGCTGTGCAGTAGAGCATTCATTTTATGGAACAGAATACCAAAAATGTTAAGATTATTGGAACGAACTTATTTAAGGACTCATTCACACGAGGACGATTCGTGTTTTTTGACGAATCGTCTTTTTTCATGATTCGTTTTTTTTTTACGGCGGCAATGTTTTTGATATGCCCGTGTCTCGCATCCCGAATCGTGAAAAATGACGGACATTTCTTAAATCAGGTACCTATCGTCTTTATAAAATCACGCTCGTCAAAAAACATGAATTGTGATTTTTTTGTGACGGATCTGCTGAAGCGCTCGTTCAAGACTGAACTCTGAATCACGAATCAAGTGTGAACATCTATTCGGATATTTTGACGAATCGCAAAAAACTCGTTTCCGTATGCAATGTGAACATGCATCCGTCATGACGTATTGTTTTTTTTTGACGAATCTTCAATGACGCGGCAGAAATCGTCACGTAACAGAAAAGCGTTATACCCGAAAAAAGTCACTGTCAAGTGTCAAAAGTTTTTGTTTTTTAATACAAAGCCGTGAGACCATACTAGATGGCTCTATATTAATCCTAACTTTATTAATACTGAGAGCAGTGGTGGTCGTGGGTCAGCAGCACCCAGGCAGGCGGGTGCTGCTGACCCACGACCTACTACGCGTAAGTCTGGGCCGTTACCATGGGGCCACCTTCGGGGCTTTACTTTGTGTAAATAATTTTATCACCTGCTCTCAAAACGGTGAAGGAAAACATTATGAGGAAACCGGCATGTCCTAGAACCAAAAATTTGAAGACATGTGACCACGCATACATATTATATATACCTACATACCCCCACAAACACCGATGCACGCAACTCACTCATCACACACACAACACTCACACGCACGCACACACCCTAACACACTCACAGCACACACGCGCACTCACACAAACTCACACAATATATACCTATTAATTTATACCTCTAGTTGTCATACATTTAATAAATTGTACCAACTCACTCACCGCGGGAGGAAGACCTGGAGTCCTGAAATACAGGGCTGCCCTAGTTTAGGCTCCAGTCCACTCCATTTATTTTAAAAATGTCTGTACTGTGTATTGATTAGTGTGGAAAATAAATGCATTTTTATTTTTATTATTTTTTACATCTACCAACCCGCACTGGGCCCGCGTGGTAGATTACAGCTCACTCCCTCTCGAAGAGAGGAGGCCTGTTTCCCAGTGGTGGAAATATTATAGGCTGATTATGCAGCATGGTGTGTTCCTCACATTGATAGTAAAATGTTTTTTTTTTTAATGTAAATAGAACCTATATTACCTGTGTTTGGAGAATTATTATGACATGAAGTAAAAACACTTTATCAAGTGGTAAAATAAAATTCTTATTTTTGAAGTGAAAACTTTTTTTAGGCGCGTTGAGTGATTTTTGGTAGGGGTTAAACTTATGGATTCGCGTAGGAATATAGATGGCGCTAATACCAGTTTTAAGTTTTCACTTATGCCAGCAGTTCACCACATGACTGCCTATTTTTTTACTCTTTTTAAATCCACCCAAAGGTTGTCTATAAAATATCACTTTTTGCGATAAGAGCGCCCATTGTAAAACCCTATGTAAAATTTCTAAATTTATATCTGTAAGTGGTATACATAATAAAGAGTTCACCTTAATCTATTTTTTCTTTGACAAACTTGTGAAAAGAGTAAATACACTTCAGGGATTAATAGGCACACCTACTTGTAATAACAAAAATAAAATATTTTTGTAATAATATTGTGTAGTTACTCTTTTATGTTCTTTTCGTTAAGTTATTTGAAATTAGCCTACCCCTATTTTCCTCAACAATGTCTTTAAAGACAAATTCCTTCAAAACTTCATCAGCAACGAAGCTCAGTGAATCTAAGCCCTGTAATTTCGTAGTTAAGATTGACAAAACGGACAGACGGGCAAATGAACACACGGATTTCTTCATTAAATCGGCGTGAGGGACTGTTTCCTTCACAAAGGTCTTGAGAAAAGGTTCGGAACGCTCTCAGTTAATGAAGATTTGTTACGTGAAATGGAACGTAAAGATATACGCGCGGTTTTTTCCTCAGAACTCTTAAAGATGGCAGATTGCTGTGGACATTCTTTCGGTAAATTCAGGTGTCGATGGTTTGTTTAATATCGTACTAGTGACGTCACCCCACTTCGCACGGTATTCATTACTTGGCAAAACATCGACATTTCTTTCTTTTAAGTAAGTTTAATACGAATGTAATATACACACCTTCCGAAATAAATTATCTAAATGATGATGATATCGCATCAATATCCTTTGCGTAGTTTAAAAGAGCAAAGTTTATTTTCGGCTGCGTACTATACTATGTGATTTGAGATTTTCAAAATGCTAAGTGTAAGTCTATCCAATTCATTCCTGCTGCCCTAACCAGATCGTCGTACCACCTGGCTCTTATTCTTCCTATATTCCTATAACCAGTTCTAGGTGTCCACTCCAGCAGCTTCTTATCCATACGTGGCTTTTAACGCTCTTATACCAATGTGTTTCTCTTCTAAGTATTTTTTAATGCTCTGCCCAGTTAAACAGAAGTATAAAGATGTGGCGGCATCTACATCACCACATGCGACCTACGCATCAAAATCCTGCCGTCACACAAAATCCACACGTCACACAAAATCCTGACGTCACATAAAATTCACACGTCACACAAAATCCTGACGTCACACAAAATCCACACGTCACACAAAATCCTGCCGTCACACAAAATCCACACGTCACACAAAATCCTGACGTCACACAAAATCCTGCATCGTGCAAACAGAGTTTACCGCGCGATCAGCATATATATAACTTTCCCGATATCAATCGTCGGGCATTTGCCGGCCCGCCAGAGACGACACCCGACTGGTCGGAGGATCCTCCCTTTTCTATACAGGATGAGTGAACTTTACACCGTTTTCCTCATACCTCGAAAAAAATGTAAAATAAAATGATATAAAGCAAAGACATTTTATTTAAGAGTCTAACCTTTTGTAGTTCATATTTATCTTATTATCTGTATTCAATAAAATATCTTTCAAACCAACCGACGACAATAATATTTCATTCTCTTGTTTCAATATTGAAACCGAACCGATATTGGCAATTTAACTTAACTTCTGCGAATTGACAGTTATTGTAACAAATAATGCTGTTAATCAAACATACGATATTATGTACGTTAATAATTTTAAGGTAAATAACGATGTAGGTACGAATTGGCAACCGAGTATAGGTACTGTAATTGCTTTGTGGTTGACTGTGATGAATATTGAACGATATAGTTCAATACTAATCCACGTTTTATATAAACACATAGACCCCTCTATGTGTTAGGCATAGGCATAGGCAGAAACTACAGAATGCCACCTGTACCGACCCTTTACGTACTCCTTTTTAGTTCATACATCTGATCATACACTCACGCCGGTTGCGAGCACTACGTACGTGCAGAACATCACCAATAAGGTCACTATTTATGACCTTCTAAGGCCTGCCCTCCCGGTTCCCTGGGTCCCGGCGATTTATAATTTTTATATCTATTTTTTATATCTAAATATTATAAATGCGAAAGGAACTCTGTCTGTTACCTTTTCGTACCAAACTGATTGATGAAATATGTGGATCTTGAGCTATAAGGGCACAAACAAATAGACCGAGGGACGTTTCGTTTTATAATAAGTAGGTAATAGTATGTTTAGACTAAGAAAGTAGAGTTCTTTTATAAAATAAATGTGAAGTCAAAAATATTTCTTTTATACAATTTCCTTGATGAGAGATTAGCTCCGTTTCTCAGAAATACTAACTAATTAGAAGTTCAAAGCTTCATTCGGTCTCAGTTTTCACTAGCTATAGTATCGGTTTCAGTTCAATACTGGTTAGTTCTAGCTAATAGTAATAGTAGGTGTAGTCTTACGAAACGCCTACATTTTACTTAAACTATGAATCATAATAATGACTTCACACAGCTTCACTCTTAATCTGATTCAATATCAGACGCGTTACTTGCGTGAATGTTGTTTTTGTTTAATTCTGCGTTCACACGACACCTAAAAATGACATAGAAATGAACGCTCATCTTCTTCAATCATTCGGTAGGCTAGTGAAAGACACCAAATGCCGAAATCCAACATTATTGGATCGATTCACTAATTATCTCAGTTTTCATGTTCAGACGTTTCAATTCTAGTGGAAGATGCCGAATGAAATACAAAAATTAACAAAAAATAAAGCGTCTGATACCGAATTTAGCAGTATCAATGTGACGGATGAAAAGACGGTAAACAATAATAAAAAAGGATATTAATTTGTTTTCCAGTTATAATATTTGAGCAGTAATAAAGGGACAAAACAAACAGAACTTTTACGATTACCGATATTTCAATATAATATAAAAAATAGCTAGTAGGTACCATCGCGGTCACGCATATCTAACCACTTTAAGAAACAAAATCCCGTGCACACGATGACGACATCTGTTAAGCGCCCTTTTTTTTGTAGGTAAGCGTTACTATATAGCGGCCGAGCACTGCAAGCAAAAAAAGTCCTTACGGTATTCAGATATGAGTGTCCGTGATAGTACATACTTGTACAGGTATGGTATTATGTCAAAATGTTTCAGCGTTCTCCTTTCGCTAAAAATAATAAGTATAGTAAGTACCTATACCTACGGTCAACAGTACGTCATTATTAATTAACTCTTGAG
Source organism: Xanthia icteritia (assembly GCA_949128155.2). NCBI lineage: Eukaryota > Metazoa > Arthropoda > Insecta > Lepidoptera > Noctuidae > Xanthia > Xanthia icteritia. Next base: position 17,892,891 of record OX421940.2, on the reverse strand, counting down.
CAACAAAACCCGCCTTTACTGCTTACGAAATAAAGTCTCTGTCAATGTGAAACTATCCATTGACGTGACTATATCATGATTACTAATCTATCTAACAAAAGTATTGATATATGTATGTCCGTTCACAGAAAAACTTGCGCGCAAAAGTGATCGGTCCAGTGTAGTTAAACATGTCATTTTTGTCCGCTGACCAGATTACACCTTCATCAGGAAAAGGGAATTTATTTTCACACAATCACAATACTTATGAATAAAACATATTATTAAAAAAACATGCCTTTATTACTGGACTCCCCAGTAACATCAAAACGCGGTAATTCTTTTCAGAAATTTTACTTATTATATTTTCGCCATAAAATTTGCCTTCGGTCACATTCATCATCATTTGAGTCATCATAGGCTTTCAATATAATCAGATGCAGCTGAAAACCAGTATTTTACAAGGAGCGAATGCCTATCTGACCTCCACACTCACTGGGTTAAACGATATCCCAAACCACTGTTGCAATATTTCTAAGCGCAGTTCTGATTGATGAATGAAATATTCCGTGCTATAATTTCCCCGGCAGTGAACTACTTGCCGCTAAATGAAAGTTGCGGGTGACTGGGCAATAATAACACGCTCGATTTCCCTCAGAGGGAGGCAGCACTTCGGGCAATGTTAACACCTTGTTTGGCATAATTTTAAAGTTACATTAATTTGACAGCGCGTGATAGATGACAAGTGGGTTCCTTACCTATTTTATAGAATCATTTTTGAGTTAATAGGTGCATTGGATAGAAGAGTAGGTACACAAATACTCTTGTGTTCATGAATTCGTCCTTATCCATGCTAATATTTTAAATGCGAAAATAACTCTAACAATATGTCTGTCTACTTTCTCACCCCTCAACGGCTGAACGTATTCCGATGATATTTGACGCACAGGTAGACCATGGTCTAGGTTGGGACATAGGATACTTTTTGTTGCGGTGCTACATTCCCGTGGGATAATTTATTACCATCACGAGGGCGAAGTCGCAGTTAAAAGTTTCTAGTAGTTTCTTATAATACGGATATTTTACGATGTAGGTTTAGGTAATTTATTTATAACAACAACCTTATTTGACAGATCTATAAAATGTCTCGTAAAGGTTAGAAGGCAGAACAAAGCAAAATAAGGTCAGAGGAAAATATACGTGACATAATATATTATGTAGGAACACTAGTATCACGAAGTTATTATTATAAATTTGAATAATGTCAGACGTAGGATACCACGTATTTTCAGACTTGTCGCCAACATAACGTGTTCATCATAAATCGAGCTTCGAACTTTTAGCTCAGAGAGATATAGAATATAGATGGATATAAACAAAAGAAAGAGCGTTATTTTTTCCAAAACTAAAATCGCAATACATCTATATCGTCACATGCGACGTACCACACTGACGTCACGCGAAATCCTGCATCGCGCAAGCAAAGTTTACCGCGCGATCCGCATGTATATATCTTCCAGACATCAATCGTCAGGCAGTTGTCCACCAGAAACGACAACCGTCTGGTCGGAATATCCTCCCTTTTCCTTACAGGATGAGTGAACTGTACACCTTGTTCCTCATTCCTCTTTAACATCATTAAAAACACTGCCAGCGTCATATTTTACACGCATAGCTGAAACAGGTAAAATACTGGTATTCAGCTGCATCCGGTTAGACTGGAAGCCAACCCCCCCAACATATTTGATGATTGGTACTGACATAAAAAAACGAAATAATCATTTTGTTCGTTTCATTTATGAAACAGGACTTAAGGCCTATTCAGATATACGCGATATCGTTTTCGGGCTTGGTAGCGATACAGGTCCAAAGTGACTAACCAGAAGGCGGACCAGTATCGCCACCGAGCGCGACAGTGATATCGCTTATATCTGAATAGGCCTTTTTTCGTATATCTATATCCATGCTTAGAAACATGCTGGTCCTGCTCCATAGGATAATTTAGAATCAAGACAAAATCAAACTGGTTGCAAATTTAATTGTATATTTTTTTTTATTATATGACGTTGATTTTACATTCTGTGACCAATTCCTCGCACACTGACTTTATTAATTGTAAAATTTTAGGAAAATCGTCTACTTTTACAATGTTTGTAAATATGTGAGCACCATGTATCTATCACATAATTAGTTTATCTGTTGTTGCTTCATTTTTAATTCTTAATTCTTTTTACCTACTGTGGTATAATAATTTTATTCTAGGTGCATCGTCCTCACATATAATTATATAACTAATGTACTTATACAAAATATTGTAAAATATTTTAAAAGAGTAACGGTGGAGTTTCTTGCCCATTCTTCTCCATGCGAAAACTACCTTTTGGAAGGGGCGACTAGAATCATTTCAATTTTTTTTGTAAATTTTTGACGTTCAAAAGTGCCTTATAAGGGCCTATTTGAAATAAATGATTTGACTTTGACATACACAATATAAATTAAAGTTGATTTTCGTGTATGTCTGTATGATGGCGTTGTTCTTCCAAACTACGCAACGAATTTTGATGCGGGTTTCACCATCATTTGGAAAATTCATTGAAATAAAGAGAAAGAATAACGTTTAATTGGACACAGTTCGTGGATCACAAAATACAAATAACAAAAAAAGTAACCATGTTTGGAGAAGGATAAACCTTTCGTGTAAAATAAATAAATATTAAACTTACATATAATAAAGTAATCTCGACGTTTCGTCAAGTCCTGCGAAGCAGGGACGGAACACTAGTTTAAACTAATATTATAAAGAGAAAAGATTAGATTTCTTGTATATTTGTATGTTTGTTTGTTTGTTACGCTTTCATGCTAAAATGGCTGAACGGATTTGGAAAAAAATTGGCACATGAGTAGACCATAACTTAGGTTAGGACATAGGATACTTTTTATCCCGATATTCCCACGCGATCGAGACTTATACAGGTGAAACCGCGGGGCGCAGCTAGTAAATAAATACAATATATAATAATATGTATAAAAGACTATCTAGCCGGTAATTTTCCTTCCAGTCGTAGTCACCTCTTTGACGCTATAACGTCATTTTATCGATAACTGTATTGACGCATCGTATGCGATTTCCAAGTATATTTCGTTGTTTAAATTAATTACCAGAATTTTCGGATTTATTCACGTGCATTTCATCGGAAGGCTTGACAGTTTGCGGACTCAGCTGGAAGTGCTGAAACGAAGTCACGAGTGTACTCAAAGCTAGGGAATTTTCGAAACTACTAAAATAATTAGATCATTAAGCGTTAAATTTGAATAAAATTTAAAGATATTACAAATAAAAACGACTTCAAAAACATAAAATATGTGTTTAAGTAGGAAAGTACTTCATCCCGAGATCGATCACTTTCACACAAGTTGAAAAAGAATATCCTCAAAGGTATGATGTTCAAAAAACGAAAAAATATGTCGTTTTTTGAACTCCTAACCATCACTGGTTACGCTTCCCATATAAATTCATACATCGCTAAGATCAGATATGTATGAGGGTGCGTCCTTCGACTCGATTCCAATACAAGAATATAATCAAACAACTATCGACCGATACCATAATTGGATGAACGCGGCCTCACAAGAACCATGCAACTCTGTTTCGCGAAACACTTTTCGAACTAAAAATCGACGAAACTTGTCACATACCCTCATAACATTTTCGACGAAAATATGCTGTCTAGCAAAAACCTTGTTGATATAAGACCGGCCATTAAGTAAAGTTTTTTTTTTTTCATTTCTGAAATAAAGTATATTTTAGACAAATTCTTAATTAAAATTCTTTATATCATCTACAAAAAAAATAAATTGGTAATATGTTAAATAAAGTTTTATTTTACATTTAAACAGCTGTTAGGAATTGATCACACAACCCTTTAGTTTCCAGAATCCATTTATTTCAACGTATGTTTTTCCGTATCAAAGTAATGCGCAAATATTTACTTAAAGTCGTTAATGCAACGATCTTGTTAACTCAGCTCTTGACGATAAACTAAGAGCGAGTTTCATCTTATGCATTCGTAATGTTCGAAGCCTTGACTCTCCTGCTTCGGAGAAAAGTTTTCAATACCAATAAATCTATTTAGACTGGGAGAAATCCGCTATCCTTTTCAGAATAAAATATTTATGAAAAAGTTTTTTGTGGCTTTTAGAATCACACAGCTGTTAAATCATGTAGGTAATAGTTAGTGTATAGAATAATTTAATCTGGTATTCTACATTTGCTTCAGAAAATGATAAAAATTTCCAAATCTTAATACTAAATAACAGGAAAATAAAAAATACAGGGTGTGGCCGGGAAATGGCATTAATACGTCAAGACATCACAACCTGTAGAGCCTCCCTGACGCAACCTGTTACACTCCGACAACCAACACCATTTATATAAACAGATATACAGTTATATATACATCTAAATGGTACGTACCCTTCGCATCACCCGCAGGGAGAACGATGAAGTTTTCATGTTTATTTTTTTGCGGGCACTAAACAAGTCGAAATAGAAAAGTGTTTCAACTAGTGCAAGTCACTACACTGCGTTTAAACACTCGCGATTTTCAAGGATAATGCTAAAATAATTATATTTTATATCTATAAATATATCTGCGATTACAGATCGATTTTTTCTGTATATATTATATTAAAAAATATTCGAATATAGCTAGTATTTATGAATGTGTGTATATTTTTCTTGGCGGCCCGAGCGGTTTCGGAGCGGGTGACACGGCGGACGGTATATTCGCGACTGATTACATGCCCCGTGGTAGAAACAGGGTGAGAAGGACACACTGATAACCTGAAAGCTTAGTGTCGTAAACGTGAAAACCGCTATTGCAAAACCTACTTTGAAACTGGATAATAAGGTTGAAATTCTATTACAAATAAAGTTAAACCTTTGAAGGATCCGTGTTTCCATCTTGCTCCCACATTCATCTGGTTGGACGGAACACAGATACAGGATGAATTGAATATATCTCTACCACGTACTTCTACACTTCGATTTATTTAACGCTTTTTGGTATATAGTTTGATACAATGCTGCTTTAGCAACTTCATTTTTTGTCATCGTGGAACAAAACCGGCCGTGGATTGATGAGTTTTTGGAATAGATTTTCCGATAGAACTTGTAGATGGATACCGAATTTATTTCGTCTCATCTTATATGATTGTTCTTTCAGAAACCTAGATTATTTGTAACGGAAGACGTTGAAGATACTATTAAAGAGATCACAATTTGCTTTCCCTTCACATAGCTTTAGATTCCCTGCGAGTTTTAAAAGCTTTTCCGTAACCATGGATGGAGTTGGAAGCGAACGTTAGAAATGTGGAAATCTAATAAAGACTGACGTGATCGCTCTTGAGATTTGTCTATCTCTATTTAAGTAAAAGGAATTTTGGTGTTTTCTCACGAAAATTCTCACTTTATTTTTTTAAAGCTTTTACGGATAATAGTTAATAACATTTTACGTAACTTTTATCAAAGTACAAATCATTTTAAATAGAATATTTTCTACTCTTCCATCGTTTTTCATTTGTTACAAGATGTATCTTTTAATGTTTATGTATATTAATAAAAGCCGCCCAGGCCGATCCATCGGGTTAAGCTACGCTTGCCGGGGTTGGTCTGTGGATGGGTGACCATCTTTTTATACCGATACTTCTCCATGCCTCGGAAAGAACGTTAAGCGCGGTAAGCATGTTGGCCCCGGCTGTCATTCGTGGAACTTTGACAGTCGTTACGGGTTGTCAGAAGCCCGAAAGTCTGACAACCAGTCTTACCAAGGGGTATTGTATTACCAGTTACTGGGTTGTGGAGGTCAGATAGGCAGTCGCTCCTTGTAAAATACTGGTATTTAGCTGCAATCCGGTTAGACTGGAAGCCGACCCCAATATAGTTGGGAAAAGGCTAAGCAGATTGATTAATGTATATTTTTCACTTGGTTTTTTTTTTCATTCAAGTTTTTCAAGAATTTCTCAGTGTACGATTTATGGCTATAGACTCGCCCCCTATTACATGGGACTTGACATAACTGGTGAAATCTGGGTGTACCTATGTACACCTTTGCCTAACCCTTTGGGGATTACAGGCGTAATGTTATGTTATATTTATTTTTTTAGTCTAAGACACCTCTTTTACTTTATTATTACATTTCAATGGTGTATTGGCCATGTACCAAAATACCTAAATATTGAAAAGGCTAATATGTGGTAACAACACATGTACAGTACAACTATTTACTTAATGTCCTCGGAAAACTTCGTGTTTCGTCTGTTATCAGTTGCCCTTTGCACTTAGTGCAGACCGGGCGCTCTCAATCGACTTGGAATTATAAAGAGTTGTTAATACTCTTTTAACTTAATGTCATTTATTTTAAAAATGGGAGGAAAACTGTTTGTATTCGAAAATGTGATAATTTCTGAGGGACATAAAATTATGTATGTTACCTGTACATAACTTTGTTTATGTGCGTTCATTATAACGTGTGCCTTGACGCGATTGGTAGCACTGAATTTGGCAGTCTTAGTTTCAATAAATAGCGTTCAAAATGGCAACTGACAGAGCAGTACTACCAATCACAATGACTACAAAATCAGTGCTACCAATCGCGTCACGAGACAAGTTATAATGAACGAATTGTACTAATAATACGAGAACCTATTCGGACATCCAAGGAGCAAAGTTTAGCAAGAAGTACCTAATTACAAGTAATGACATAACGAAGTTCGTGTAACTCAATCTTACTGTGTTAGTAGGATATTTTCTGAGCATCTCGCGTTTATAGCATTCTGAATGGTTTGTTTTATTATCTGTCTTTTCTAGTAGTCTGCAGGTAATGTTTCCTTTGGGTAATTCGACGATACTAAAGTATTGTATTGGATTCTCTCAAAATATTGGCTTCTTTTTAATTCTGCCCTTCTGCAATATAACGTGGGGTTGGCGCACCACATGTTCTTCTTCCATTTCCCATCACTCCCTTTTTTCAATTCATTCCTCATACAATGCAGCATTTAAAATTGACCCAAACAGCAGCCGAAGTTGCGATACAAAATATGAATTCATCGCATTGTGATTTACTGTGGCAAATTAAAATTAAATAAAAAGTTCAAAAATGGTATTAGCGCCATCTAGCTCCTATACTAAGCACGAGCATGTCGGTGACGCGAATTCATAAGTTTATCCCCTACCAAAAATCGCTCAACGCGCCTAAAGAAGTTTTCACTTCAAAAAGAACATGTAATAAATATTGTGTATATATGACATTGAATTCGAATGACGTCGGAGCCTATACTTTTGTTACAGTTTTATACAAAATAAAAGACTATTTCGGTCCGCCCAAGTTGTTTTCAACAAAGTTTAATTAAAAAAGGTCGCAAACTGGGCTGGTCAAACTTTGCTTATAATTATTAACCTTAGAACTGTTTTTCTGTTTTCGGCAACAGTTTTTTGTTTCCACTTATATTGCTTATTGTCGGTTTTGATAGCGATCATGCAGGAAATTAGAATTAGATATTTCATATTTAAATGGTATAATGTCGTGATGGCCCAGAGGTTAAGGCCTCGCCTCTCATACAAAAGGTTGTGGGTTTAAATCTGGGCAAGTATCAATGTGATTTTTTCAATTAATATGGACTTTCTGAGTTTATCTTGGACATTACTGACATCGGTTAAGGAAAAACATCGTGAGGAAACCTGGACTTATAGTTACCTAGCTGCGGCCCACGGTTCTCGATCTTGTAAGTCTCGATTCCGTGGGAATATCGGGATAAAAATTATCCTACGTCCTAACCCAGGTCATGGTCTACCCATGTGCCAAATTTGGTTTTAGCATGAAAGCATAACAATCAAACAAGTTAGGATATAAGTCTGACATCACCAACCCATCTTGAGCAGGCGTGATGATCAATGCTCGTGGCTTCTCTCTGAGAAGAGGCCTTTGCCCTGCAGGGGTACATTAATAGGCTTATATTATTGTTAGTCCTATAGGAACATAACGAAATACTAAATTAACGGTATTGGGTTAACATTAACCATAATCTTTCCATCTAAATATTACATATCTTCAATTAATTTTAATATCCTTTGGGATAAGCAACATCGATTCATAGTAGATACATAATACAATTCAGTTTCTATGCAAATGGCCGTGACCTCTCTGAAAGCAATTAACGCTAATCCAATGGGATATTAATGTCTAACTTCATACTCTGCCTAATCTATGACAGAAGCGTTAACGACTTATTGGAATTAATAATTTCTAATAACTCAAGAAATTTATATCAGTGACTTACTGCGTCCCGCGGGTTCACTTGCATGGAGATTCAAACGAAATCCGTTTATTCTTGTGGCAAAAAAGTAAGATAAATGTCACTCGTGAAAATTGTTGCTCGCTACAGGCTCAAATTAAATTAGCTAGCAAGACTCAAAATAAAAAGATTTGATGTTTTTGAATAAGTGAAATATTATTTGTAATCGGATCTAGATTTTCAAAGATTTCTTTTTACAAACATACAAACAAACAAATTACCACTTTGTGATGTTGATTTACACTTCTGGACACATCTATTGGCCCACCTTGTATTTTCAGTTTCGTTTGGTCCTAGCTAAAATTTTATATTAGGTCGAGCAAAAAGTTTTTATGCAGTTTTGAACCTGGCACATTCACAATTTCATTCAATAGTCTTTTTTTGAATTTCGAACACAGAATTTAAAGAAACAAAAGACAATTTGGAGCCTGTTTGTTGATATCAAACAATCGAATACTAAGAAAACTTGGTTTTATTGGTTTACTTGGATTTAATTCTTGAAAAAGTGATTGATATCTTTGGTTTTGCAACAAACATTACTTATTCTTAACATTAAGGTGAGGTTCTATCAATAATCTATGGATATTTCACCTGAAGTCGCCGCCCAAGCTGTGGCACTTATTCAGGCCGGACACAGCCAAAGAAACGTGAGTGCTCAACTTAATTTAAGTCGATCTGCGGTCCGAAATGTTTATCGGAGGTACCTAGAGACTGGCGGCTTTGTTCGTCGCCAAGGAAGGCCACGATCTCGGGTCACAACTGAAAGGCAGGATCGATTCATCGTGACGACCAGCTTGAGAAATCGTCACCTTACCTCCATTGAGATACAAAACCAACTTCGCGACTTCCACGGAGTATCTGTGAGCGCTCGAACTGTTCGGAGAAGGTTAAAAGAACGCGATATGGTACCACACAAGCCAGCTAATGGGCCCAAACTAACGCGAGCCCACCGAACAGCGCGCCTTCATTACGCACGCAGTCATTTAAATTGGACACAGCAAGATTGGAGCCGTGTACTCTTTTCTGATGAGTCTAAAATTGTGTTACATGGCAATGATGGAAGGAAGAAGGTCTACCGACGTAAGGGAGAGCGTTTCGCACAATGCTGCTTTGAAGAGAGGGTTGCTTATGGCGGTGGCTCATGGACTGTCCGGGGCGGTATATCCGCGAGCGGCAAAACTCAACTTGAGGTTGTTACAGGACCACGGCTGCCAACATTAAATGCTGAAAGGTACATTCGTGAGTGCTTAGAACCTCACGTGATACCATACGCGGACTATGTGGGCACAAATTTCCTTTTTATGCATGATAATGCAAGAGCCCATGCGGCCGGCATCGTCAGGGAATATCTTCGGGATGTGAACATCACAGTTATGGACTGGCCAGCCAGAAGCCCAGACATGAACCCCATTGAGCACATGTGGGACGAACTAAAAAGACGTGTTAGGGCTCGTCAGCCAGTTGCCCAGACGATGCAGGAGTTGAAAACTGCCATAGAAGAGGAATGGGAGATGATCCCTCAAAATTTCATAGAGCGGTTGATAAACTCTATGCCTAATCGTATGAGAGCTGTGGTAGATGCCCATGGAGGCAACACGCGTTATTAAATTAAACCTTTATTTGATAAAACATGTTTTTTATTCAAAAATCAATTGCCTTTAACAAGGCGCATATCCGACTTTTTAGGCGTAGCTCCATGTCGTATGGTATTCTGAATTCAAATTTAAAACAATACGATCGAAAAAGATGGTAAAATGTATCAGGTTTAAAACTGCATCAACAGTTTTTGTTCAATCTAGCAATCATATTTCGGTAGGGGCCATCGAAACCTAAACTCTAAGGTGGGCCAATAGATGTGTCCAGAAGTGTATAATATTAACATTGACCTGTCTTTGGGTTCGATCCGTAGATAATTGAGTTATTACAAAAACTTTTTAAAGATATAACCTAAAATTGAATCACTGCTTTGGAGCAGAATCCAATTTTAGGTGTAGGTATATCTTTTACTTTATCTACACAGGTTATCGCGTACTAATAACAAAATTTCTTCACTCACCCACACATAACGCGATTACTTAGTTTTAGATTATATTTGAAAATAATTATTTGAGTCAAGTTTCTTTATACGCAAATTCAAGCGAGTTTCATATTCGTAGCTTGCATAGCACACTTGCTACGCTCGTAGCTGTGTGCTACGAAAATTCGTAGAGCGTGTATTGTTGAACTACTTTTTTAAATGGCAGCAATTTGCAGTTGTTTTGCTGCAATATAAACCTTAATTATAGCGACAACCAAGAGAAGACGTAAAGTAGCCGAAATGTCCCACTTTACAGAATTGAATATTCTTCTTTATAGCATTGGCAAGGTTCCAAGCAGAGCCTACGTGCATTGGGTTTAAAATTGTAACACACAACAGGTTGCGAACCCAATTTCTTCACTTTATAGTTTTATGTAGTCGTAACTTACCTTTTAGTGTAAATAAATAATAATAAACCACGTAAGACATTGTCAATATAGACTAAACAGAAAAAAGGTTAGTTTAATTTGTTCTTTGAAAGAAGTCGTAAAAGGGAAATATTGTTAATTAACACGCTTCAATTAGCTTGACCTGCATCTATCTATCTATGTAACGGAATTTTTCAACGTAATTTTCACCAACTTCAAGACGTTCGATTAACTTGAAATCTTGCACACGTATCAAGAACCGATGACCATACAATAATTTCATAATTTTGGCCGCTGATCTGATGATGGAGCCAGGAGGTGGATAGTGGAACTCTTCAGTGGCTACTAATAAATCCCTCGAGTTTGGGCTCATATGATTCGATTTGACAAGTCGAATAGATTTGGTTCGGTAACGAGGGTCTGAAGAAGGAGCCAGGAGGTGGATAGTGGAACTCTTCAGTAGTTACGAGTGAACCTCTCGAATTTGGGATCATATGATTCGTTTTGATGAGTTCAGTATATTGCACTTGGTGTCGACGGTCTGATGATGAAGCCAAGAGGTGGAAAGTGGAACTCTTCAGTGGCTATTTTAAACCTTTCGATTTTCGGGTCATTTGATTGATTTTGGTGAGCCCAATAAATTGCACTTGGTGTTGAGGGTCTGACGATGGAATAAGGAGGTGGATAGTGGAATTCTTTAGTGACTACTAGTAAATCGGTCAAGTCATAACTTTTTTGACTTTAGATTAAATAACTAAATGAAGAATATACTAGAACAAAAAAAAAAAACTAAACAATATGCATTTAACACGCGCTAAAAATTATAAAATAATTAAATGGACTTGTATTAGTTACGATATAAGTTCGTAAAAGCATGGAGTACGTTTAATTATTTATGTTTACTTTCAATTGCACCGTTTTCGCCGTCACTCCTAGTTGTACGAATGGAGGCTTGCGGGCGCCCCTGTGTTGCCTTACAGGCAATTTCAATAAGTTTTTCTCTAACTTGGATCTATTTGCTTTATCCGTTGGAAAATTTTGAAAAATATTGCTTCACTCAATCAAAAAATTGTGTGAATAATATTGAACCTTTAGTGTTCCTTGGTATCTGTAATTTATGTGTATCTTATTTTGTGTACTTATCTATTCTGTCCGACCTTAACTTTATCAACTCTTTTTGTCTTTTTGTCTATCTGTGGAGAACGTTGTTGATTGCACATTTATATAACTTCTTATGGTCTATTTACTTGTAATATATAATATATAATTGTTTGTTCTTCCGATTAAAAAAGAAATATATATATATATAATAATTAATTTAACCAAAGCGCTCCACGTTTTTTAATTTAATCATTGGATATAAAAGAAGTGACAAGCTGCATAGATTTTTATATCGTAATGAATACAAGTCAATTTAATTAATTTTAAGAGGTTTTTTAAAATAAAACTTTGCCCCAAACTATTTTTCTTTAATGTGGTTGTGTTTGCGGACACGCTTCTCACATGCCGAGTACGCAGAACAACTATCTGTAGGCCGTAAAAATATTTGTTCCCTGCGGAAATCAAATCCCTCTACCTGTATATCACAAACCGATTGCCCACCCACTGCGGCAAGCATTCTATCCCACGAGCTACACGCTCAAGCGATACGCGTCTTAATCCACAATTGCTGTCGCAGCGACTGCGGAGTAAACAAATGAAAGTAGTTGTTTAGGCGCCGGCGATTAACGAGAAGCGAGTAAGAGCAACCAACTAAAAACGAGTTGGCGAGCAACGAGCAGCGAGTGCGCGACGGCAACGAGCTATTACTCGCTGGTATGCATATATACCAAGCGTGAGTCTCCGCGAATGTTCTGCCCGCCAAGCGAGTGTCGCTGAGCGATTACTCTCTTTGATAGCTTTTGCCAGAAACGAGTACTCGCCGGCGTCGGTGTGAACAGCCAGCGAACACCTATTAATATATTTATCTTTTTTACTTACACGGGACCTACAATCTATTGTACGTTTCTTGAGCGAGTAAATTGTTGATAGCTAGTCGCTTCCTCGTCGGCGCGGCGGTGCGACAAGTGCCTAAGGACATGCCACGAGTCACCGCGACTCGACTTGCGATAGGCAACAGTTGACAAACACGCGTGTTGCTCGACGTAAGTCGCGTCACAGATCGCGCCGTGAACAGGGCCTAAAGGAACATTCTTTTATAACCAGTCCGTTATTATTTACTTATTTATATACATTTTAGTAGTTTTGTACTTAAAACACCCACAGATACGGTTTGTCTGTGGGAACAGATGATAGAAATTAAAAGTAAAATTTATTAGTGCGGAAACTTCGTTTATGTTGTGCACCAAGCGTGGTGACAAAAAAATTCAATAAAACCTCCTGTGACGGCATCTACATAGCCACATGTGAACTACGCATCACACTTACGCCACGCAAAATCTGGCATCGCGCAAGCAGCGTTGACCGCGCGATTAACATATACAATGACGCCCATGGGCATGTGACGGGCCGTATTTTTCTGAATATTCATAAAAAATATCGAAAATTAACTTTAAAATTAAAATATTAAATAAGATCTTATTTAATATTTTAATTTTATGAGTAGCGTTTGTGACCCTGCTTTACATCTCTTGCCATATCTCTGATGTTATTGGCTCGATTTAAATTCTGTTTATTATTTCTAAAAGTTTAACTCATAAGCTTTTACACGTGAAAAATATTAAAGCCAGACCCCCATTTTAAAGTAAATTTTTCATGAATATTCAGAAAAATACGGGCGGTCACATGCCTATGGGCGGCATTTACATCCCGACATCAATCGTCGAGCTGTAGTCCACCAGACGCAACAGCCGTCTGGTTGGAGGATCCTCTGTTTTCTATGGAGGATGAGTGAACTTTACACCGTGTTCCTCATACCTCTGTACTATCTTCGTGTGGTATGCAAGTTAAAAATGTTTCCATACCAAAAGTTACCAAATAACGTGTGACGTCACGAAAAGGTGTCACGTTAGACGAAGGTCTTATCTTATTGTACAATCCGCAGGGATCCCATTGATATGCGGGACGATTCTACGTCCGAGCACGACCTGGAAATAGAAGTATATCTTTTTACGGTCTATGCTGAAAACATTACTATTTCTGGTAGCCATTATTGTCCCACTGCTGAGCAAAAGCATCTCTACTCTCTTTCTACCTTTCTCTGTCTAATCTAGAGCTGCCAAGGACCAAACTTTATTAAAGGAGTCCAGCTTATCCCGCTTTCGCCGCCTGGTCCTGCCGCGATGTTGTTTGCTATTAAGCGGGACCCACTGGGTCGTAAGTTTGGCTCATTGATCGTCTGAGATGCGGCAGATATGGCAGATGTTACTATTGATATTTATTTAATTGCTTTCTGTACAGTTACCTACCTTTTTTTATTTCTCGTATATAATAATGACCTTCCCTTATAACGAACAGTCTTGAAATAGTGTTATTTGCAGATAACACATCACTTATATGTGTATATCCTATCCTATCCTATTAAATAAAAAATAAAATAATATATATCTAAAACGATAAATATCTCTAACGATTTCAATGAAAGTTGCAATATAGGGGTTTACGGGGGCAAAAATCGATCTACCTAGGTCTCATATCCTGAGAAAATTCTTTTTCTCCGTATTCACCGGAGCAGAGATCGGTCGCCCAAAGTTTAAAACAAGATACCAGAATAGACAACCACCTAATATCATGGCAGCATGGAACTGATAAGTACCTGCTATTATGGTTGCATGGAATTAGTATGGATACATGAAATTCGTATGAACTTTCCTAAACTATGAAATCAGCAAAACGGCTCTAACGATTTGGATGAAAGTTGCAATATACCCCTATATTGCAACTTTCATCCAAATCGTTAGAGCTGGGACGAAGAATCGTTCGATCTAGCTAGGTCTCATATCTGGAAAAAATAGTTTTCTCCGTATTTACCCTCGACCAGGGCTCGGTCGCCCAAAGTTTCGAATAAGATACCAGAATAGACAACCACCTAATATCATGGCAGCATGGAATTAGTAAGTACCTAAAAGTAAGTATTAAATGAGTATTCTCTATCTTCACAAGAGCAGAGCTCGGTCGCCAGGTACTTTAAGTTTGAGCGACAACGACAGTTACCCACGATGCAAATAATGCTCTCTCTAAAATAGTGTATTAGTTTAGTGTTAATAATTTACTTTAAACGAGAAAAATACTAAATGTATGAAATTTCTGACATCTAACGTTAAGTCAACCAATGTACCAGTAAATGGGACAGAATTCAATCTAACTAATTCACGAAATGCTTTATTTTCTGAATAATTAGGTGCAGATAAATCACACATTAGGTCATACGTTGCCGCTTCCACCAATGTCACCAACGTTGCAACTTGTAACTCTGGTTTAATTTCATTTAAGGTTATGAATTGTTCCACGCGTCTGACATACGCCAGCCACTTTTTGCTTGATAGGTCAAATTCTTCAATTTTACCGATAGGCATCTTGAAGTCCCACACTTAAACGATGAATTTAATTGTTTTCCTCGTCGCCAGTTGTGTTTATGAAATATACTCGTAATAGCGGGAAGCGGTGAATGAAACTGCGATTCCGAGTGTCAACTGGTTTATTTTCACATACCCACATACAACATTCATTAGCATACCTTACAGTGGACACCACTGTGTTCTTAAGTATAATAAAAAAAGCGATTTATGTTACTCTTTTTCGTCGCTAGATGGAACTAACAAGTTGTGTCGTACTGTACCAATTTGTTAGGCAATACGTGACCGTGAAGCCTTGTTAGTGAATAGTTAAATAATGAATTACCATAATTAAGTGACAAGGGCTTACCGTAAGTGCGTAGTAATAAAGACATCGTGTATTGATTCCGGATTCTCAACAGTTTAGTAATTAAGTTGTGTAATGCTTTAACGGGGTTGTTTCTGATAGCTAGGGTTACTAAGATCACGGGATTTTTAAGTACATTCATTTACAAATGAATCAATAATATTTAAATTATAAAATATTAACACCTAACGTTAACCAGGCGAAAACCAATCTACTAGTAAATGGGGCAAAAATGAATCTTTTGGATATGGACCACCGTGTTCTTAGGTATTACTTTGGATTCGAAGCTTCAGTGGGGCCCACGTATAACCAAATTATCGAAGCGGCTAAGCTCTACAGCCTACGCGGTCTATAAAATCCGTAATTTGCCTGATGTAGAATCAGCTCGATTATATTTTAGTTATTTCCATAGTGGATTGTTGTACGGTATTTTGTTGTGGAGATATGTAGCCGAAATTCAGGTTATATTTTTGTGCTGCAGAAAAGAGCCACGCGAGCAATTTATAACCTAAGTTGACACTAAATGAGTTCATGTAATTGTTTAGTTTATTTTATTTGACTGTATACCTTAATCAATTTATTTTAATTTGACATAATTTACTCATTACAATGTTTTTTTATGAGTTGTATTGCAATATGTGTTTCGCTACAGACCTCCAAAATTGATCATATTATTCTTGCCTGAGCAACCGGCAGCAAGTTCGTCATGCTCCTCACTCCTCCATTAGATGTCACTGCTTGCGGTAGCGTCGGGGGTCGGGTTGCCTCCTTCCCTTAAATATGGTGAATGGAATAATTGCTGATCTTTGCGTTTGCTCGTGAACGGGTGCTGCTTGTGGTTTTGTTATTAGTAATTAACAGTTTATTTATTTTTTATTCGATGGTCCTAGTTTATCATTTGTGACTTCGAGTTACAGCTTTAATAGATATATATAAACTGGCACGCCCTTTGTGCCTGGAGGCTTTCATTCGGGTATTATTTATTTATTTTATTATTTATGTACACACAGAAAAATAGATACAGATAAGACATAATCTTAAATATGAGTACAAAGGTACTGCTTATTTCTTAAGAAATTTCTTCCAGCAGACCTGCGATAGGAGAAATGAGAAAGAAATGTAGACAATAGTGTGTGAGAACACGAAGAGAAAAATATTAATATGCGAAGTCTTAAACTAAAAAATTGAAATAAACCTACACGTATAAAGTAATAAATTAATATATACTTAAATAAATACATAGAGCTTAAATATATAAACATACATACTATAGGTATATAAATACTCACAGTTCTGTTATTAAGTTCTGTTTACTTTTTATCCGACTACGGCGAAGCAAAAAGATTTTTTTTAAGGTATCTATGAATCAATCTATTTTTTTTAAACATACCTAATTATTTTTTATTTAAATCTGTTTGAGGCTTTTGGAAAAAAATATTATCTTATCAGGCTGCTAAATAAATAAATTTAAAATAATTAATTTAACATAAAAACGGACAAGGCCAATTAAATTTGTTTAGACAAAACTGGGTTGATAACTGGAATTTCAGTTGATCCTTCCAACTACGAAAAATTTATTTTTCTTTTTTAAAAATTAAGTTACTAATAGATATTCTACTTCTTATTTTTTTAACGTACCCGCCACCCTCTTTTAGCCACCTTTACCCGCCGCGCCGCACTTTTTAAGTTCTCCGTATAATTTTTTTTTTTTTTTTTTTTTTTTTTTTTTTTTTTTTTTTTTTTTTTTTTTTTTGGGTGGGAAATTATCAAATAACTTCTCCCGCTCTGGGTGGAGCGGGAGGGCGTGTCAGACTCTTACTGACTAAAACCCACCCGTGTTCCTTCCGTTGCCTTTACGTTGCCAGGGGCCACGGTATCCCTTTCGGACTTTCCCGCAACCCCGGCAGGCATCGGTCCTATCGGACCCCTTCCGTTGTGCTGACATCTCTTTGAGGCGCGCGTGGAACACAACGCGCCGTCGACCCGGGCCTGGTCCTTATCGGACGGCGAGCTACCCATTGCTCACCGTCCGCAAGCCCGCGCCTACGGTGGCCTGCGATTCCCGACGCCCAGGGCGTCTCCTGCGGCGGCTAGGGGCGTGAGGGCGCGAAATTTGCCTCTCCCTCACGCGTTCTGCCTCCTCCTTCGCGAGCATTACTGCTTCTCAGAAGGAGGTGACGGCCTCCCATGCCCTCTCGCTCCGTACCATGGCCTGGACTAGGGCCGGACGCGAGAGATCCCCGCCGCCGATCGCCTCCACGAGGACACGGCGATGCTCTGCCCAAGCCGGACAGACCTCCACCGTATGCTCAACCGTGTCCTCCGGTTGATCCACGCAGTGATGACACCCGGGCGTTTCCTCCCGCCTGATACGGAACAGGAAGCTCCCGAAACAGCCGTGTCCGGTGAGTACCTGCGTTAGGCGGAAGGTGAGGACGCCGTGGCGCCTCTCTAGCCACTCCTCAAAGAGGGGACTTATCGCCGCGATAGTGGCGTGCCCAGCACTGGGTTGCGACAATCGCACTCTCCATGACGCCATGAGATCCCGCCGGAGCTCTGTCCGCTGTGCCGCGATTTCTCGCGGCAGCGGAGTTACGCCCCGGCGTTTCGCCTCCTCGCGCCACTCCCAAATATGCGCGAGGACTTTTGCCTCCAGATCCCATGGCGGCAATCCGGCAAAGAGGCTCGCCGCCTCACCGGAGATCGTGCGGTATCCCCGGACCAGCCGGGTGGCCATGAAACTCTGGGACGCGTTCAACCGGCGGGCTGGCCGCCGCCTCAATGAACGCGCCCAAACCGGTGCCCCGTAAAGGGCCATGGACCGCACGACCCCCGCATATAGCCTCCGGCAGGAGGCATTTGGACCCCCTAGATTGGGCAGGAGCCGCTTCAAAGCAGCCCCGGCCCGCTCCAGTCTGGGAGCCAAACGTCGGAAGTGCTCCACGAAGTTCCACCGGCTGTCGAGGACGAGTCCTAGGTACTTCATCGTCGACTCGACGCCGATGTGAACTCCTCCTACCGTTATTTGGGAACCCGACGGTGGCGCGTTCCGAGGACCATGAAAACACATGGCCTCGGACTTGTGCAGGGCCACCTCGAGTCCCAATTGCCGGATCCTGTCCACGATTGTCGCAACCCCGTGTGTCGCTAGTTCGGCCGCCGCCTGGTGCGACCTCCCCTGCGCCAGGACCAACGTGTCGTCAGCGTAACAAACGACGCTGACGCCGCTAGGGAGGTCGGCGCGCAGCACCCAGTCGTATCCGATGTCCCACAGATGCGGCCCCAGGACCGATCCCTGTGGGACACCGCACGACATCTCTTGCCGGTTCCATTCTCCCTGGTGACCGGGGTAGATGACGGCCCTGTCCGTCAAATAGGCCTCGACCACACGACAGAGGTAGGTCGGCATCCGGTGATACCGGAGTGCCTCCCTGATGCAACTCCAGGGCAGGGTATTGAAGGCATTGGCGATGTCTAGAGACACCGCCAAGACGACCCCACCCCGGGCCACGGCGTCCCCCGTCGTGAGGGCTCGCACGCGCATGATGGCGTCCACCGTAGAGCGCCCCCTGCGGAAACCAAACTGGCTCTCCGCCAAATCCGGCCCCACCCGCACCAGCCGCCCGACGAGGCGGTCTGCAATGACTCTTTCAAAGAGCTTGCCCACCTCATCGAGCAGCACGATGGGCCGGTAAGCGGACGGAGAGTCTGCAGGGCGCCCCGGCTTCTTGATGAGGACCAGGTTCCCCGTCTTCCAGCGAAGTGGGAACTGGCCCCTCTCCAAGCATGCGCTTAGGAGCCCTCTTAGTCGAGGCCCGAGAGCCTCCAAGGCCAGGACCCAGGCTTTTCCAGGTAAGCCGTCGGGTCCTGGGGCGGTATTTTTGGCATTCAGCCTACGTACCGCCACTCTCATTTCTACCTCGGTCACCTCCGGAGCATCGTCGTCGTCGTCGTCGGCGGTGTGATCCGCATCGGGCACCTCAGTAGGCGGAGCCATGGGCGGGGAGGCATGTTCCCCTCTCGAAGGGAACAGAGCGCTCACCACGTCCCCCACAAGCTGCGGCCGGAGACTCTGCGTCAGCGGGGGAGCCCATGGGCGGAGTTTCTCCCGCACCATCTTGTATGGGCGTCCCCACGGGTCCCTGTTCAGAGTCTCCAGCGACTCCTCGCGGGCCACTCCCCTGGCCCGCAGGATCTCCGCTTGGAGGGCGGTCTTCGCCGCTCTGTACCCCTCGTACAGCTCCATATTCATATTCATATTCATTTATTTGCGTTCTACAAGGTAATTGTATGGTGTTAACAATAAAAGCTTATAGCTAAGAGCCGTTGTAGACCCTGTCAGGGCATAGCAAAATACTTACAAGCTAAAATTCATATAAACATTTTTAAAATATAATTGAAACAAAATTAAATAAATTCGCAAACACAACAAAAAATAGAGATAATTAAAAATAATAATAAAAAATGTCAATATCCTTAAAAGTTAGAAATTAAATATGTCAGACAAATTAAAATTAAATTATACAAAAAAACTAATAATTAAAAACAAAATATATATTACTTATTTAATCATAATCCTTCATTCAGGTATTCGTTCACATTATAATAGCTTTTGCTTAATAGAAATAATTTTAATTTATTAATAAAGTTGTTGTATTTATTTATGTTTCTTATTTCTTCTGGTAACTTATTATATATTTTTATCGACATGACATATGTACTAGAGGAATGCATTTTTAGTCGGGATGTAGGTATGTTTAATCTATTTTTATGTCTTAGAGTAATTTTAGTTTGAATGTCTTCTCTTTTTGAGTACAAGTTCGGGTATTTACGTACAAATTTACAGATCTCAAAGATGTAGAGGCACGGTAAGGTTAAAATATTTTGTTCTTGAAAGTGAGGCTTACAACTGTCCGTTTGTTCAATATTTACTACAATCCTAATTAGTTTTTTTTGTAGAGTGAATAGTGTGGGAGAGTCCGTACTATTTCCCCATAATATGACTCCGTACTTGAGCCAAGCATATGCGTATGCGTAATATGCTACCAAAGCAGTATTAATGTCCGTAGTATTTTTGATTTCCCGAAGGGCGTATGAGAATTTTGATAATTTTGCTTGTACTTTCTGGATATGCGACTTCCAATTTACATGTGTGTCTATGTCTAGTCCTAGTAGGGTGAATTTATTAACTGTTTCTAACTTATAATTTTTAAAAGTGAAGTTTATATTTATAGGTTTTTTTTGTTTTGGGTGGAATGTCATTATTTTTGTCTTGTCATAGTTTATTTCTAGGTTATGTTCCATCATCCAATGAGTTGTAGAGTCAAGTATTGAATTTAATTTGTCATTAAGGTTGAGATTAGTATCACATGAAGCTAGAATGGATATGTCATCAGCAAACAAAACGCAAGGCTCACTAATATGCTTGGGGAGATCATTAATGTAGACTAAGAATAGAAAGCAGCCGATTACGCTACCCTGTGGGATTGAAGCGTTTATTGGTATGTTTTCAGATCGGAACAATTCTATTTCATTAGTTTTTTTATTAAAATATTCCACTTCTACTAATTGCTCTCTATGTTGTAGGTACGAGGCAAACCATTCATGGCATTTACCACGGATACCTATGCTATATAGTTTGCTAAGTAAAATGTTATATTGTACTCTATCATAAGCTTTCGTCATATCCAGCAGTAATCCTATTGCATATTTTTTAGAGTTAATAATATCGAGGGCTTCTTGTATGTATTTATAGACGGCGAGGGTTGTGGATCGGTTTTTTCTGAAGCCATTCTGAGAGTCATTAAATATGTTGTATTTTTCACAATAAGCGTAGACACGGTTGCACATAGCTTTTTCAAATAACTTTGATGCAGTTGGTAGAAGAGCGATTGGGCGGTAGTTATTTGGGTCAGTTTTTACATTTTTCTTATGTATTGGCTTTACAAGAGCCTTTTTCAAGAGGTTGGGGAAGGTACCTTCCTCGAAGGATTGGTTTATTAGTTTGTAAAATGGAAGAGTTAACTCATCCGCACATTGTCTCAATAGTGTAGGTGGAAGTTCATCTACGCCATAGCTTGACTTATTTTTTAAGTTTTTCATTAATGCATTCACCTCGTAAGGATCTGCTGGACTCAGAAAGATCGAATTCTCCGTTGTAGACATTATAGGTGTATCTTTTCGTTTATTGCCAGATGTGCTCGTACTAATATTCCCAATAGAGGCAAA
Source organism: Xanthia icteritia (assembly GCA_949128155.2). Taxonomy (NCBI): domain Eukaryota; kingdom Metazoa; phylum Arthropoda; class Insecta; order Lepidoptera; family Noctuidae; genus Xanthia; species Xanthia icteritia. The sequence goes on along the minus strand of OX421940.2, from coordinate 17,871,027 downwards.
GAAGTTATTGAAGATGTTAGCTATCTCTTTAGGCTCTGAAGTCATATTATTATTGTTTATTTGTAGGGTTATATTCTGTTTTTCGCGTCTCATATTTTTGTTTGTCCGGTCATTTATTATACCCCACATTGTTTTTACCCTATTGCTGGATTTCATCATTTTATATTTATAGTGTTGTTTTTTTGCTGTCACTACAGTTTTCTTTAATATTTTTTCATACTTCCTGTAGTATTTTGTTAATATAGGGTTCTTTGTTTTGGTAATTAAAATCTTTAATAGTCTTTTATTTTTGCAACAGGTTTTTATACCTTTTGTGAGCCAATATTTATTATAATTTGTATTTAATTTGTATTTTTGTAATGGGATACATTGATTCAGGATGCTAATTAGGATATCGTTAAAAGCTTCATAGTTTTCATTAATATTTTTTCCAGCCGTTATCATATCATTCCAATTTATTTCGTGCAATTTTGATTTAAATTTTAAAATATTTGTATTGTTGAATCGTCTTTTTGTTGTATACCAAATTATTTTCTTTGTTTGCTTTGGTAACGTTAAATGTAATATGACACTATTGTGATCGGAAAAGCCTAATTCTTCTACCGTTGTGTACATATCTTTATATTTGAAATTTGTGAATATGAGGTCTAAACATGTTTTTGTAGTAGGTGTTATGCGTGTCGCGGTTTTTATGTGCTGTGTGAATCTAAATTCCTGCTCCGCCTGAATGGTTTCCGTATCCGGAGGACGAATACGGAGCCTGCGGTGCCTGGTGTACCGGCGTCGCGCAGCAACGCACGCATTGCGCAGTGTCGTCAACTGTTGCGACCACCAGTACACCTGGCGCGAGGCACGTCCGGGCTGGACCCGGGGCATTGCCACGTCACATATTTCGGACATGGCCTCCTGGAACCACTCCGCCTCGTCGTTGATGTCGGCAGGCCTGTCCGGTGGTGACACCCAGGCCTGCACGATCGAGGCTTCCAGGAGGAGCTCCCGGTCCAGCTGCTTCAGCGCCCACCGCGGACCACTCGGGGCCTGTCGGACCGGCGCGCTCGAGGTCTGGGCGGAGACGTCAAACCGGATGTACCGGTGATCGGAATAGGTCTCCACCCCCTCCATGACGCGCCAGTCAATTACACGCGGCGACAGAGCGGGGCTGGCGAACGAAATGTCCACCACTGATTCACCCCGCATCCGCACACACGTGGGGACAGAACCCCGATTCAGGACGACCAGGCCTGTCTCCAGAGCCCAGTCCTCCACCATCCTGCCCCGTGTGTCCGTATACCGGGAACCCCAAGCCACATTCTTGGCATTGAAGTCCCCGAGGACGAACACGGGAAGGGAACAGAACCCGACGACGACAACTCTCAACTCCGCAAGGGAGTTGTGGAACTCGGCAAGAGTTCGGCTCGGGGAGAAGTATACCCCTACCACAACAATCTCCCCGAACCGTGCTGCAACGCAACCCCGTCCTCTCTTAACAGCCTCGAGGGACGGAGTACCGGCGGCGGCCGACGAAATTAGGGTCACTGAGCCGCTCAGGTCCTCCACCCAGTCGTCCCTGGGCGGGACAAAGTACGGCTCAGCGACCACGGCGATGTTAATCGACCACTGCGCCATGCTCTGGAGCAACAGATCCTGAGCTGCGGCGCAGTGGTTGATGTTCGCCTGGAGGAGGCGTAATGAGGCCATTATTGGCACTCCATGTCAGCCCCCTCCCGTGCCCCCTGTGAGGGCCCTGCCGCGGCGGCTGCGGCGGCGACAACGACGGTACTGGAGGCGGCAACGGCGGCGGTGGTGGCGGTTGCGGCCGTGACGGCGGTGGCGGAGGGCTTGCCTTTAGCTTTGGTGGGTGGGGCGCAAGCCTTGCTCCCAATCCGGTGATTGGCCGGCTTGCCAGCTGCCGCACATACAGCGCAGTGTGGCGTGGCGTCACACGAGCCGGCCTTGTGACCGGCCTGACCACAGCGGTAGCAGTGACCGCTGCGGTCCACCTCCGAGGTGCACTTAGCTCCCACGTGATTACCCACATGGCAGCGGAAGCACCTCAGAGGTCTGGGTTCCAGCAGTTTGACCTGCGCGGAAACCCAGCCCACCAATAGCCTTTGGCCCTCCCCGGCTATTTTCTTGGCCGCTGACACGGGGCAGCTCACCGTAACGGCTCGCATCCCCGTGTAGTCAGGACGGATGGTGCCTGCCCTAACCTGCTCGGCAGAGCACCCCCCAGTCCTAACGACAGCGGCCACCACCTGTCCCTCCGTCACTGAGTCGTCCAAGCCCAGGATACGCATATCAGCGCATTTGGTGGGCCTGGACACTCGGGCCTCGTCCGCATTTAGGGACGCCCTAAGCCTTGCGGCCAGAGCGTCAGCGGCTGGACCGCTTGCCGCACCGGGGACCTCCAGCATCCGGGCCCCAGTCGCCGTGACCCTTACCCGGATGCCATCGGCGGCGCCGATCTCCTTCAGGTCCACCGCTGCCCCCATCTTGGCGAGCACGTCGCGGTAGGACACGCCCTTTTTCTCCGCCTCTGGCTGTAGCGTGATTACTACAGCTGCGGACTTCGGGGCGCGGAGCCTAGCCGCGACGCTTCGCTCTTTGCGCCGCTGCCGCCTCTCTTTCTTTTTGGCCGCCCTTTTCGCCTTCCCCTTCTTCTCCTTTTCCCCGGCTACTTGCCATTCAGCATCAGCCGGAGGAGATCTAGAAGAAGGAGGTGGGGGCGGCCGTTTCGCCGCTAAGGCCGGGGCTCCCGCTGCCTGGGCCGGGGCCCCCGCTGCCTGGGCCGGGGCCCTCGCCGCCTGTGTAGCCGCCCCGCCCTTGGTCTGCCCCGACGAACCCGGTTTGGCCGAGGCAGCTGCGGTGGCGGCATAGGAAGTCGCCTTCCGTTGGCCAGAGGCTGGCATGCTAGCCGCTAGCGGGGGGCGCAGGACGATGGCCTCTAGAGCGGAAAAACGAGACCGCAGGGAGGCCATCTCCTGCCGCACCAGGGTCAGGACCCGATCCTCGGCAGGCACGGGTCGTCCCTGCCCGTGCTGCTCCTTCCCCTGCGGCACCACACAAGGGCCGGCTCCTCGGAGCCCTGCCAGGTCCGCTCGGAGCTCCTCGTTCTCCTTTCGGAGAAGCTCCATGGCGGCTATCAAGCGGGCGACCTCCGCCCGCATCTCGGACATTCCGTCCGACGAAGGCCTGAGGACATAGGTCTCCGCTGCCGCCAAAATAGAGGCCATGGCCGCGGGTATGGCCTTGTCTTTGGAGGACTGGATCCTCTTCAAGCGACCTCCGCAAACCTAGCCGCTTGCTCCGAATTGGAGCCGCCAGCGGCGTCCGGCTCCCCACCTGCGGGTTCCGTAAGGGCCACCCCGGTGCTGGTCCCTACAGGTTGGTGCTCATCCGTGGCGAGCTTCTCCAGCTCAGCTGGGCTGGCCTGGCTCGGCTCGCCGGCCTTCTTGGTGGTGAGCCCTCTACCCACACCTTTTCCCCGGGCCGCACCACGCCGACTGGAGTGGATTTTTGACCTATGGGCTGAGCCCGAGACCCACTCGTCGGCGGACGACCCCTCTCCCGGTTTGGAGCGCTTCCGGAGGAACTTCCGGTTCCTCCCAGCAACTCCCCTCACTTCGCGCTCCGAGCTCTGACTCGAGCACTCGCTCCTTGCGCCCGATGCAGCGTCGGACTCCGACCCCGCATCTCTCCCCTCCTTCTGGTTTTTGTTTTTGTTATTTGTTTCCATAGTTGTTCCCACGAGTAATATACATTTTAACGTCTCAAAAAATTGTGGTTCGCACTAGCGACTAATTCCTTAGCTACCCATTAATCAAGCTTACAACCTCCCTCACGGTGCGCCGCCGCTTGGAGGTTTGGGGTAATTTTTTATAGAGGATTTCTTCCTCGCGGCCCGGGCGGTTAAGCCAAGACCCTCGACCCCCGTCAAGTGCCAGAGACATGACCTTGACACTCTTCGGGGTTACGAGACCAACGGTGGCAGAAGAAAAGACTTCCTCCTGCCTGCCCGACGGCAGTGTTAGTGCACGCCGAGCCCGCACTCCAACGCTGCTTAACGTGTGCTCTCTCCGAGTACACGTTAGAGCGTTCCTCCGACAGGATATTGGCATACGGGCAACGAGACCCCTTAGGCATAAAGTACCTAATGGGGAGTCATTGCCCGTACCCCAGGGTGCACCGTCCCGGAGACTGGCCTTCCCCCCGGACGCATCCATAAGGGAACTCCAGCCCACAGGCACACGGGGAGGTTTCCTGTCCAAGCACCCCTCATTCGTCCACCTGCCGTGTCTTTTACAATGTGCTTCCTTTCAATGTGATGCCAACGTTATTTATATGTTTGTCTTTGACAAAATTAAACCAAGGATGTACATTATCATCTTCAGCCATCTAACGTTAACTACGTTCCTAAGCAAATAATAACAGTAAAACAATTAACAAAACAATTGCATATACAGCGTGTATTAGACCAAACAGCACTGGACCCGCGTGGTGGATACCCTCTCACAGAGAGTCCTTTGTCCCAGCAGTTTAAACGTTATAGGCAGATTATGTTATGTCTGTATGTCTGAAAGTGGTCATATTTATGGATGTGGTATATACTATCAAACTGAACAATTATATCCAAGGGTCCAAGATCGTAATAGCGAAAAATTTATCAGCTATCCCATAAATTTGGGTCGAGTATACCTGCTCGACCCAAATTTATGGGACAACTTTATTTTGTATGGGACGGCTGATTATTTTTTAAATTGTTCTATAATGTAAATAAAACTTTATTGCTTTTAGAATACAGAGACTAATATAGGTTGTAAGTTCATGGACGGCTACTTTCAAAGACAAGTAACTGTACTGAAAATTTGCAGAGTATACTTTCGTATAAAGCTACAATGTCAACCTGGAAATCTGACGTACTAGATCTTATAAAATTAAATATGAAATAGAATGGTTTGCCTATAGTTTCGAGGTTTGCCTCGTTGGTCCAGTAGTCGCAAGCCTGTATTCCCCGAAGTGTTAGGCAGAGGTGTACCTGTGGTACACCCACATTTCGCCAGCCTATTGCCACTAACCGGGCACAAATCCAGACTCCAGGTTGCTACCGAGAAATTACAGATGGAAAAACCAAACCGCTCGATACTTCGTCAATTAATTTTGTTGTGTCGCTTTAACGTTGTAGTTGAACACCTGAAGATAGATCGACGATATTAATTAAAAAGAACATTAGTAAAATAATCATCAAGTAAGAACTATTGGTAAAAATAATACAGAAAGTCCTAGAACAAGTGTTCCAAAAATACATAGTTTCGAAGATAACATCAATCATAATTAACATAAATTTAATTTTCATGCAAACCAAATTTGGTTGAATTTTTATATGCAGACTAGAGACGTCATTAGATAAACGAATTTTAATTTATTGTCATATTGTCGTCCACCTTGTAAATATAAAAATAAATAACTCCCTCTAATATGCTTGTCATTGGCAATTTTCCATTTTAATGGTATTGATTGCAATCGCTACTCTATCAACTTAATCGAGTCCTATTCACGCCATTTCACAATTATTTCGTTTACAGATTGATGATAAACGGAAAATGTTGTAAAACCATGTCTATTAAGATTATAAAAGATATTAAACTGCCCTTGTTACTTGTTTATTTTGTTATTAACAACTTTATTCGACTAAGGTCTGATTTTTCAAAAGCCAGATAACTTTTATCTGAAGGATAAATATGACAGTTTGACATATTATCGATACAAAAGCAACCAAATTGAAATATTTATTCTTCAGATAAGATTTGTCTGACTGTTGAAAAATCTGCCCTAAAAATATTAAACATTTTTATTGCAATAGGGTTTACAACTACACTACATAAATGTTCATCCTCTTTTTAAGATCCTTTAGTAGTTACGTCTTCTTCTTTTCGAGTCGATGGCAAAAGTAAAAATATTACATTACTTATATTAATTATATTCCTATTTCGTAGACATATTATTTAGTCGTAAATAAATGCTGACCAATGCCGACGCTGATGGTGGCCACGCCAAGGTGCGCGCGGTATCAGTGGTTTTTTGATCCTCAGAAGTCCATATGTTAGAGTATCCAAAGTGTACATAACCCTTTGGATACTCTAACATATGGGACATGGTTTGGTCAGGAGCACCGCATTTGTCCTGGGTGTCGGTTGGGTCAATAATCCCCCATTTCGGTAAAATGTGCTTGCAGCGTCCTACTTGGATCCGCAGTCTATTTCATACGTGAACACCATTAATGCTACTGAATTATATACATACAGTAGTCGACAAAATCCAGATAGCGGCGCCACACTTCATGTTGATTTAATCGCAGACCGAACAAGAGCCTAGGTCCGAAGAAACGCCAACCCGTGCCGCAGCTGAGCGTGTAGCTTTAAATTCCCCGCTCAATAATAATGAAGATCTATCCTTGATCCAGCCTGTCCCATCTTGCTGTCCTCCCCCCAGCGACGCCCTAAGCCTAGGTTCGTACGCCACAGGGGGTGCCCTTAGCGAGCGTTCGTTTAGTATTAATTTAGAATAGTTTGCATATGCTCCTGGCTGGAGACTCTTAGTGTAGAAGCTAAAGGCAGCCACAGGAAAGTCCGGTAAAGAGCCACGACCTTAGTGGTCACCTGCGAGATGCCATAGTTAAAAAAAATAAAGAGCCTACTATCTTATGTGGGTCATAAGGGAACGCGGATGAGCACATTTGAAAACATGTAACTTGTGCGATGACCGACGGATCAGACGAGTCCTGGAGTGGACACCGCGTATCGGCAAGCGACTCCTACAGTAGACTTTGATAGGTTCAGTTGATTGATTGAAATTAACGATATACACATTGACAATAATTATTTGGAGACCTTAGGAACAAACGCCAAGAGTTTTCGTGGTCTAATCAACGCGGTTCACACGACATTTTACAGTACGCTTTTTTGTAATTTACGGGCTGGGTTTACACGGTGTCTCATGGATATTAAGCGGGACGAATGTAGTTTACCCGTGTTTCGTCCCAAAAGGTTCATCAACCACTCATCTGCGCAATGTGTCGCTAGCTTTACAAAATTTAATTAATATTGTTAACAAGTTCACTGTATAATGGAAAGAACCGCACCATATAGTCATTAAATAAATAAAACTGTGCAGAATGAGTCATTTGTGGGTGGAGCCCATTACGTTTATTAACTTCGTATTAAATTAAATGGCCCTCTCCCGGGGGTCACTTGTGCATTCGGTCAAGGACAGGAGAACTATATGCTGCTAAAGTACGACAGTTAAAAGGTTTCATCGGCAACTTTCCGGACACGATCACTATTTAATTTGTACGACCTGTAATGGTGGTCAACCTATGGCCCATGGACCGATGACCTGGTGAAGGTCGCGAGAATCCACTAGATGCAAGAAGAACAGGACTGGTCAATGTAGTCACGTTTGACTTATGACCATCAGTGGACGTGTTTCGGCCGAAATGAGGAGGATAATCCGATAATGATAGTACGAACATTTTTGTGAATATAATGGTGGTATTCTATTTCTTGTAAAGGAATCACGTCAAAAACTAGTCAAATCCAATGACTTACAAGTTAGTTCCCTATTTCGCCCCGTTCATTATGATCCGTATCCCATTATTATTTATTTATTTATTAATAGAAGAACCAACAGCAATAACAAATGGATAACAGTTGATTTCGAAACATAAAGCCAATTACAGGTTCTCACGGGTAAAAACAGAAAAATTTTTAGAAATCTTAGGATCATTATAAGTTTAAACGAACTCAGGCAGGAATTAACAGAGTCAAGAATCTTATGTACTATAAGGACTAAATGTGGGGCGAACAAGGAATTTATGAGTAGGGCGAATTCAAAACAAATAATAATAAGGTGAGTAGAGTAAAAATAGCTATAGAATTTTATCGTTACGAGTTAAGGATAGGGGGTACTTACAACATTTTGGATTTTTTATTTAATGGTTTCTTATTAAATTGCCACTATGATTCATAGGACTGTCCGAATTAAAAAAGTCATTGGGTTATCATGTCATGAACCTTGCGATAATATTCTTTACTTTGGTTTTTCCCACTGATAGAGAGAAGAGTTGATGACGCAAATTCGCGCCACAATTTTAGGTTCCGTAAGAATACAATTTATCATAAGCTAAGAACCACGTTATAATCAATCCCTTTCCTACATATTAGTCACATGTAAATCTTAGCAATTAAATAATAATAAAAAAGTTATTATAAAAACAAGCTCTATGTATTTTCGGGTCTGTCTCAGTTAGCAGGAATATAATAACCCACAGCTAAGTAAGCTAAAATAATTTTCGGGTAAGATTAGTCGTGCATTAGTCGACCATTTGAAACGTGGGTAACTGGGTCTCTGAAAAGTTCATATAAACTACGATCAAAATTACTTAAACGAATAATAACTGGTAATTATTTTATAAAATATATAATATTTATCTCGTATCTTAGAGTCTATACATCTACTAAGATGTATAACCTTAGGTAACTAACATACTACGGAACCCAACATTGTGTGTGGTCCGGCACAAATTTTGCCAATAATGATTTTCGTATTTTTTAGTTTTGTGTGTGAGCATGAACGAGAAAAACCTATTTACAAACAATGTTTCATATCAGTGAATATTATAAAAAATAATAAGAGCGACGTAACTCACGAACGTCATTCGTCTATCGGCAGCGTACAAGTGAACACGTAGCATGAAGCTCTTACTTATATTGTTTGTTGTGTTGACTGTACTCAGCACACTCTGTACGGCAGGTCTCGTTCATAGAAAGAACTGTCCGGGAGACATGCCCATGTTGTCTCAGGGATCGTGTATGTGAGTAATTTGTGTTTTTATTATATTCTGCTAGCGATCCCCCTCTGCTTCGTTTTAAGTTATAAAGCCTTTTCACTAGTTAAAACTAGTGTTTACTGAATATCTTCGTTACAAGTATAATTTACTACTGTTCTAAGATAAATATTAGTTAAAACTAGTTCTAACTAGATAAAACGCATGTTAACAAAAAAAAAACGCTAAAACCGTTTGGCCGAGGTCGAAGTTCGTTGTATAATTATTTTTGTTTAATTAAATCCTAAGTAAATCCTAACTAGTCCTAACTAATATTATAAATGCGAAAGTGAGTTGGTTTGTTTATTTGTTTGTTACTATTTCACGCTAAAATGGCTCAACGGATTTGGATAAAATTTGGCACATGGGTAGACCATAACCTGAGTTAGGACATAGAATACATTTTATCCCAATATTCCTATGGGATCGAGAAATATACTAGTGAAACCGTGGGACGCAGCTATTATAAATTCCAGAATCAATGACGAGCAATGATAGTTTTTCACGCGCCAATATGTTAATTTGTTTCTTCTTTACTATAAACAAACAGCTTTATTTGCAAGCCAAATCGAAGTCAAAGTCAAATAATTTATTTCGACGGCACGGTTGGCGCAGTGGTTAAGCGATTCACTGATGCGCTGCGCGTCGCGGGTTCGATTCCCGCACGGAACAAATATTTGTATGACCTACAAGTAGTTGTTCCGGGTATGGCTGTTTGTGTATGTGACTTTAAATGTTTGTAAACGCCACAATACAGGAGAAATTACAAGTGTGGGGCAACGTTTTTATAAAATATATATATATATACATTATATTCTGCTAGCGATCAGCCCCTGCTTCTGCACAGTGTCTACGACTTGACAAAACATCGAGATTCTGCAAAAGCCTTCCGGAATAAATTATCTAAATGATGGTGAGAACCGTATCAAACTCCGTTGCGTATTTTAGAAGAACAACGCGGTCATAGTAAAAGTACTCTGTGAAACCGGTCACACACTACTACTCTCCGACAGCGCCTCAGTTCTCCAATCCTTACGGAAGAAATATACTACCTCGAAGCTAACACTAGAATGTCACGATGCACTAGAACAAATAACGGTATCTAGCCGCAACACGGTGACACTGCAATGGATAAAAGGACACAGCGGATCGCTAGGTAACGACGCGGCTGACGAACTTGCTAGACGTGGATCCAGCACGGCAGTCTGCGGACCCGAGCCTATCGTGCCCATCCCCTTCAACCAAATACGCAGGTGGCTGCAGAAGTTCACCCACACACAAGCGGAACGCTGGTGGACCTCGACACCAGGTTGCAGGCAGTCAAAGGAGGCTATGCCATCTTTGGACAGCAGGCTGACCAGGCGTTTGCTACGCCTGGACAGGAACGGCCTGCGCCTGGTGACGGGGACCATCACGGGACACTGTTCGCTAAACAAGCACTTCCACACAATAGGCATAACGGACAGTCCTCTGTGCAGGGCGTGCATGGAGGCTGAGGAGACCGTTGCGCACGTGCTCTTCGAATGTACGGGCGTCACCCAGATTAGAACAGAAACCCTCGGGTCACCCAGATCATACACAGACGTTTTAAACAGACCAGGAGACCTAATCAGCTTCTGGAGGGAGGTGGGCTGGTTGGAATAACCACCAAACGGCCGCTATGGCCCACGCACAATGGTCCACCTGACGGACTAAGTGCGGAAACCAAACCCCCTAACATAGAACATAGAACATAGAACCGGTCACACAGCTAGACATGAAAAGTGACTTAAATTAAATTTTTAATTTTTAATCGACATTATATTTGGCACAGGAGCGTGGGCATGAGCTCAAGAAAAGAGGGGCCCATCCCAGCAGTGAGTGAAGTCGGGCTGTAGATGATCATGAAAGGAAAGAGTTTAGAGGAAAATAATGAAAGTGAAGCTGGAGTAGGACAATACGATATAATAACAAACACAGCAAAGTAAAAAATAAGTAATGTCTTTGGGTTTTGTATTTTCGTTTCTTGCCACCGACTTCCGAAATTAAAGTAAATTTTTACTTAGTAGTGTTTTCGAGAGTTTTGGACATTTTTATTTTTTCACTTTTTTGTTGTGGTACCTACCCACATAAATAGTATACCACTATCTTACAATAACATCATCAATAACAAAATTGATTAAATTCCAATTATTGAAGCTCCCTCTAAAACTATCCAAGCAAAGTTAATCTATAGTCACATGGGTATCACTCTCTCATAGGATATACTACACTTAATTCAGTTGGTCTCAGTTGACGGAATCAAGTCCCTTGGCATAGGACAAAGGAAAAAACCTTGGGTTCCCACGAACAAACGCGACCTACGGGAAAAGTCCGTAAGAGAACGATGACACTATTTTTACCTGGAGCGGCTACACTTCCTCGCATGAGGATTCGAATAGGTAAGGCCTTTCAAAGGGATAGCCACACTACCTGCACTCGTCGGGTCAAACCTCTATTCGTGCGGGCAGTGTGCTGGTTGACCAGGGTTCCCCTGGTCAACTAGCACACTGCCCGCACGACTTTACACGTTCGAATTAGTTCAGTCCAGCAAAAACAGGCCGACAGGTTCAGCTTGAACACAACACAACACAAAAACCCATCGGGAATCCGTACACATTCTGATCATCACAGAACTGGTGCCTCTCAAATAGTATACCTGTTAAATCTCCATCACCAGAATCGGGAAGACCTGCCCTTTCCTACACACGCAGGACCAAAGACTTGAACTTCAAAATCATCGATAAACCGACGACAAAACGACGAAACCATGAAATCATCGACCTTCGAGAAAGATCTAACCACAGACAAAACAGAATTCTCAAGTGACAGTCCACTTCTGAAATTCTATGAAAATATTAAAATTTTATTTATAAGTCATTGTTTAACTATAAAATGTTGGAGATTAAATCTGTCAGTTAATTAATTTCAAATACTTAATCAACATCAAAAATAATTATCAAAACCCAATTACGAACAGCGCCATCTCTACAGTAATTGTGAAGCTCTTGTGCTACAAGATTCTCACAAATGTCGCTTAAGATGCCATTTTTGCAACGTCACAATACACACATGTGTAAAAACACGAAAAAACGTTGAATGCATCACTTCCTTCTTTTTTTTTAAGTCAGTAAAAGTGCTACGCGGCGGTTTCGACATAGTTCATGTCTACAACGTTACGCGTTAGTTATAATTTACCAAATGTAAATTTTTCACTTTAGACCAACTTTTTCATAACTTTCATCAAATTATACACAAACTTAACTAAAACTATTGAAAAACTAAAATATGGCATCGAAAAATTCATCCGCATCGCTGTCGACTGGTAATGTACCCAATAGACTGGCCGCATTGCCACGTTGTATGGCAATGCTTAGCCTCTGCCCAAGGTAAAAACCAGCCCTTGGGTCACGGGAAGTGTCAAATAGCCGTTTTGATATTTCATTGAAGAGGCCGTGAGCACTCGGACCCCACGGCCCGAGGGTTTCAACCCCAAACGGCTCGAAAATATAATTACCTGTAAGGTTTTCTGCAGCCGCAGCGGCAGCACCAGCACGCTGAGCCAGGAAGATGGGATGGCGCAAAAGTGTCGACACAGGTTGCATCCCACACTAAAGGCCTACCCACCTTCCATGTAGATAAAGACATGCCGTCTGGTCTCTTGCCATCGTCGCGTGCCAAGCCATTGGGTTCTAATATAGCTGGAACGCCGGCGGTAACAAGAGCTCGTCGGATGATGTCGTTAATGTTCGCGTGCCGCGCTAAGCGACCCGCACTTCGGCTGCAAGACAGGCCGTGATGTCCGAGGCTGTTGACGACTTCGCCACAGTGACAGCGATGAGGAGAACAACAAGGAGCTCCTAGTCGTAGAGAAGCAGCGAGGCGGAAGGTAGTGTCGTCGAGCAAAGTGCCTATGTTCGACGACGGTAGTGCATGAAGCCACAGACCCGATTCCCATTTACCCACAGCCAGCAGGCGCGCACGCTCCGCAGTGGTAGCAGACGTGTTAAGTAAATTGTTCTGTACTACTCTGCAGAGCGGCTCATCCCACCGCCTTTGGGAAGATGGATAATCGGGTACATCTGAGTTTGGGCAAGCGAGTCTCCAGGCATCCATAGCCTCGGTGAAGCACGGCACATCAAAATCAATCAGTGTGGAGGCTAGAATTTTCCTGATTAATTTCTCAGTGCCGTGGACCGAGGATATGAAAGCCGGTAAGCTAATACTAGAAATTTTGCGGACGCCGAGGCCTCCCATACGAATGGGAAGAGTAGCTTGTGCCCAAGCCCAACTTTCATCAAAATTACGAAGCTGATTATTTTATGCATAAAAGTACTACTCATGAAGTTTCAGTTGCAAAAAAAGTCTTGACAGATTTCTACTTTTTTTTTAATTTTTTTCATCGGTCTGGTTTAAAATTCTCAATCATTCAAAATAAAAAACATAACTCGAAAACTATGTAAAGTCGCGGAACATACATGGGGGTGATTCGGATACCCCACGATACGAGGGACCAAAATGTTATTTTTGGAAGTCAATGTTCCAGCCACTCTGTACACAGGGTGTATTTTTGAGATGGGGCAGCAAGGGCAGCTACCTTAACCGTTGTAGCTATCAGAAAATGGTTAAAAACTTAAGTAGTCCTTAAGTTTTTGAGACATTTTGATCTGCATTCAGAGATTTTGAAAAGAAATTACAATCAGCAAGAAATCTTTCCACAAAAACTATTTTTGATGCCAATCGATCCTGTTTCTTACAAGGAACAAAAAACAAAACTGAGGTTTGAGTACTAGAAAAGTCAGAAATCAAATTCAAATTCAAAAGTCATTTATTCAAACTAGGCTGAAAATCAGCACTTTTCGAACGTCAAAATTACATAAGACAGTCCCCCCAAAACGCCCGCCCTTCACCACTTCCTAGTGCTTTAGCTGGGAAGAAGAAGTGGCGCAACAAACTCCCCAGCAGCACAGCTGTCTGAATAGTTAGAAAAACATGATTCTATACAATAGTACTTATGCAAAATAATTTACTTTACGCAACACAAAACATTAAATTAAATTATTTTCTATATGTCATCTAGCACACGCCAATATACCAACAACAAAAAAGTAAAAAGAACTTAATACCCGAATGAAAGTCGCAAAATACATTTCGTCAGAAGAGATTCCAAGCTACTTTTTACGATGGATAGACTGACCGAAATAAGGAAAAAATGGTATTTCAAATATCGAACGAATACGCATTACTTATAATTTTATTTGATTTTAGAACAAAATTTGTTGCCTTTGAAAAAACTTTTTCATTACAAAAGTTTTCTGCGTTTTTTGACTTTTGTAGCGGTGTAACGTAGGTGGCTTAATTTTTTATTTACTTAGAGAACAAGATAGTTTGTTTTTGTTGCTCGTGATTTCCGACATTCGGAGAAAAAAATGGCCTCAAATAATTTTGAACTTTCAGATTGTATGGAAAACGTAAAAAAAGACTATTTGCTGTGGTATTCCGCCGTGCAGTACCACATCATTTAGTCTATTTATATGTTATTTTACTAAACAAACCACCAATTGCCACGTGCTCGTTTACACATAGCTTTAGCGGTTTGGGCTGTGCGAGAGTCTTGGCGTCAAATGGCATTTGATGATTTCATCAAATAGTCATTCAAGGGGTATTTTGAACGGGGATGCCCATACAAGATGGTGCGGGAGAAACTCCGCCCATGGGCTCCCCCGCTGACGCAGAGTCTCCGGCCGCAGCTTGTGGGGGACGTGGTGAGCGCTCTGTTCCCTTCGAGAGGGGAACATGCCTCCCCGCCCATGGCTCCGCCTTCTGCGGTGCCAGATGCGGACCACACCGCCGACGACGACGACGATGCTCCGGAGGTGACCAAGGTAGAGATGAGAGTGGTGGTACGTAGGCTGAATGCCAAAAATACCGCCCCAGGACCCGACGGCTTCCTAGGAAAGCCTGGGTCCTGGCCTTGGAGGCTCTCGGGCCTTGACTAAGGGGGCTCCTAAGCGCATGCTTGGAGAGGGGCCAGTTCCCACTTCGCTGGAAGACGGGGAAACTGGTCCTCATCAAGAAGCCGGGGCGCCCTGCGGACTCTCCGTCCGCTTACCGGCCCATCGTGCTGCTCGACGAGGTGGGCAAGCTCTTTCAAAAAAGAGTCATTGCAGACCGCCTCGTCGGGCGGCTGGTGCAGGTGGGGCCGGATTTGGCGGAGAGCCAGTTTGGTTTCCGCAGGGGGCGCTCTACGGTAGACGCCATCATGCGCGTGCGAGCCCTCACGACGGGGGATGCAGTGGTCCAGGGTGGGGTCGTCTTGGCGGTGTCTCTAGACATCGCCAATGCCTTCAATACTCTGCCCTGGAGTTGCATCAGGGAGACACTCCGGTATCACTGGATGCCGACCTACCTCTGTCGTGTGGTCGAGGCTTATTTGACGGATAGGGCCGTCATCTACCCCGGTCACCAGGGAGAGTGGAACCGGCGAGAGATGTCGTGCGGTGTCCCACAGGGTTCAGTTCTGGGGCCGCATCTGTGGGACATCTGATACGACTGGGTGCTGCGCGCCGACCTCCCTAGCGGCGTCAGCGTCGTTTGTTACGCTGAAGACACGTTGGTCCTGGCGCAGGGGAGGTCGCACCAGGCGGCGGCCGAACTAGCGACACACGGGGTTGCGACAATCGTGGACAGAATCCGGCAATTGGGACTCGAGGTGGCCCTGCACAAGTCTGAGGCCATGTGTTTTCATGGTCCTCGGAACGCGCCACCGTCGGGTTCCCAAATAACGGTAGGAGGAGTTCACATCGGCATCGAGTCGACGATAAAGCACCTAGGACTCGTC
Source organism: Xanthia icteritia (assembly GCA_949128155.2). Lineage (NCBI taxonomy): Eukaryota > Metazoa > Arthropoda > Insecta > Lepidoptera > Noctuidae > Xanthia > Xanthia icteritia. The sequence continues at coordinate 17,855,287 of OX421940.2, read as the reverse complement.
CTCGACAGCCGGTGGAACTTCGTCGAGCACTTCCGACGTTTGGCTTCAGACTGGAGCGGGCTGGGGCTGCTTTGAAGCGGCTCCTGCCCAATCTAGGGGGTCCAAACGCCTCCTGCCCAATCTAGGGGGTCCAAACGCCTCCTGCCGTAGGCTCTACGCGAGGGTCGTGCGGTCCATAGCCCTTAATGGGGCATTGGTGTGGACGCGTTCATTGAGGCAGCGGCCAGCCCGCCGGTTGAACGCGTCCCAGAGGGTTAAGGCCACCCGGCTGGTCCGGGGATACCGCACGGTCTCCGGTTAGGCAGCGAGCCTCCTTGCCGGATTGCCACCATGGGATCTGGAGGTAAAAGTCCTCGCGCACATTTGGGAGTGGCCCGAGGAGGCGAAACGCCGGCTTAACTCCGTTTCCGCGAGAAATCGCGGCACAGCGGACAGAGCTCCGGCGGGATCTCATGGCGTCATGGAGAGTGCGATTGTCGCAATCCAGTGCTAGGCACGCCACTATTGCGGCAATAAGTCTCCTCTTTGAGGAGTGGCTAGAGAGGCGCCACGGCGTCCTCACGACATGGTTGTTTCGGGAAGTTCCTCTTTCGTATCAGGCGGGAGGAAACGCCCGGGTGTCATCACTGCGTGGATCGCCCGGAGGACACGGTGGAGCATACGGTGGAGGTCTGCCCGGCTTGGGCAGAGCATCGCCGTGTCCTCGTGGAGGCGATCGATGGCGGGGATCTCTCGCGTCCGGCCCTGGTCCAGGTCATGGTACGGAGCTAGAGGGCATGGGAAGCCGTCACCTCCTTCTGCGAAGCAGTAATGCTCGCGAAGGAGGAGGCAGAACGCGTGAGGGAGAGGCAAATTTCACGCCCTCACGCCCCTAGCCACCGCAGGAGATGCCCTGGGCGTCGGGAATCGCAGGCCGATTCCCGGCCACCGTAGGCTTGCGGACGGTGAGCAATGGGTAGCTCGCCGTCCAATAAGGACCGGGCCCGGGTCGACGGCGCGTTGTGTTCCACGCGCGCCTCAAAGAGATGTCAGCAAGTGAAGGGATCCGGTAGGACCGATGCCTGCCGGGGTTGCGGGAAAGTCTGAAAGGGATACCGTGGCCCCTGGCAACGTACAAGCAACGGAAGGAACACGGGTGGGTTTTAGTCAGTAATAGTCTGACACGCCCTTCCGCTCCACCCAGAGCGGGACAAGTTGTTTGATAATTTAACACACAAAAAAAAAAAAGGGGTGTTTTGTACTTAGAGACTTGTAGGTCCTGTACTAATAATTATAATTCTCTAAATACATATTTGTTACGGTCGCAAATCATATATTGATCAAGATACCGACAACCAACAACCGATACTGATCTACAAATTAAATATATATACATATTTAATTGAAATCGTATGTTACAAAAATTTATGTAATTATCTTCTAATGTATCTTACTCAAAACAAAATTAATCTTATTTTAAAACAACAATATTTATGTTGTAAATCTCAAATTGTATAATAATTTTAAAGAATTTACATTTTGTTTTAAATATTTGTAAGCCTTATTTATTATTAGTGTGTTACTGACATTCATTTGCAACAAAAATGCATTGACTGTCAAAGACTGTCAAAGATCTACAAATGACAGCCGAGACCAACAGTTTAACGTACTTTCTGAGGCACGGAGAGGTCTTGACATGTAATGGATGGTCAACACTTATTTACATATTTTTATTTTTCAGGCCAACAACTACACCTACCTACAACCTACCTTCGTATGGTTTTGATTCTGCAATTTATGGAGCAGATCGACTGGGCTCGATGTATGGTAGGTATTTAATACAGTAAACATTTTTTATTTCAAAAGAGGCACAGTCCTTATTTAAAAGTGAGGGAAAATTACGTTTAAAACCAAACATACATAACAAAGTCGCTTTTCGTGCTTTGTGTGTGTTGTTAACAAATTGCGACTGTTGGAGCTACTGAAAGTAACAGAAACGTTCAGTAGCGCCATCAGGATGGAATTTGGTGTAGACAAATGTGCAGTCATGCATGTAAAGCGAGGGGAGATTATGGAATCCGTGGGAACCCAACTCTCGGATTCCATATACCTTAGATCCCTCTCCTCAACCGAAACCTACAAGTATTTGGGCATGTCGGAAGCATTAGGCATCAATGTTGCTGACATGAAACAATGGTTGAGGATGCGCTTCTTTGGCCGCCTGAATAAAGTGTTAAATAGTCTTTTATCAGGCGGAAACAAGGTGCGTGCCTTCAACGGTTGGGTCATGCCGGTTTTGATGTATTCTTTTGGCATACTCAAATGGACTCAGACGGAACTTGACGCTCTGGATAGGAAGGTCCGTACATTGTTGACGGCAAATCGAATGCATCACCCACAATCATCAGTGATGAGACTGTACATCCCGCGGAAGTGTGGGGGTCGAGGTTTCTTAAATGCCAAAACCCTCCACAACCGCGAGATCTGCAGTCTCAGGGAATATTTCCTTCAAAATGACGTGGGGATGCACCGAGATGTGGTCGCAGTGGACAAAAGCCTCACCCCGCTCTCCTTGGCGAAAGAGAACTGGCGCAAACCTGCAGTACTCGATACTAACGATACAAGACAAAGAGCTTCACGGCCGCTTTTTCCGGGCCCTACATGGGCCTGATGTTGACTTTTTAGCGTCTGTATCCTGGCTGCGTTTCGGCGACCTCTTCGGGGAAACCGAAGGTTTTGTCTGTGCGATTATGGATGAAGTTATCATGACGAATAATTATCGGAAATACATTGTCAAGGACGGTACGGTTGACATCTGTCGGGCATGCCACCGTCCCGGTGAATCAATCCGACATATTGTTTCCGGTTGTTCTCGTCTTGCTAACGGCGAGTACTTGCACAGACACAATCTAGTGGCTAGGATTATCCACCAGCAACTTGCCATGCAGTACAACCTTGTGGAGTCCGAAGTACCATACTACAGGTATGTGCCCGACCCAGTTCTCGAGAATGGTCACGCCACATTGTACTGGGATCGATCTATTATCACTGACAGGACTATTGTAGCCAATAAGCCTGATATTGTGGTAATAGATCGACGAGAGCGCCGTGCAATGATTGTTGATATCGCCGTCCCTCATGACGAGAATCTCGTGAAAGCTGAGAACGATAAAAAAATCAAGTATCTTGACTTAGCACACGAGGTTGTCGACATGTGGGACGTGGACTCTGCAATCATTGTACCGATAATCGTTTCGGTTAATGGCCTAATAGCGGAGAGCCTCGATTAACACCTCAGGAGGCTCTCATTGCGCGGCTGGGTCAAGGGCTTGATTCAGAAAGCAGTACTTCTGGACACGGCACGCATAGTGAGGAGGTTTCTTTCTCTAGAGCCCTGACCACTGGCAGCTTGGACCCTGTTCCTGATGCCGATGGGCCACTATTTTTTATATTTTTAAATGTTTTTTTTTTGTGTTATTTATAAAAATATTTAAAAATGTAAACGATATGTATTAAAAATGAAATAAAGAGAATACTTTATTTCAGAAAATTGGTGTCCATTTTGTTAGTAACAATGTTCTTATAGAGTAGTGTTAATAATACTTAAAACTACCCACAACAAAACATATAAAAGAAAGTAAACTCAACAATCACCACTGCACCATTCCATGACAAATAACGCAGCAATGACTGATGTAGCTCAGTAACTACATCAGTCATTGCAAATAATGCATTGCGTTGCATTGCATTGTAAATAATGGGAGTCATACAAAAAACACTCCTGCGCCTTTGCAGTTTAGATCAGCTAAGCTCACCACTGGTAAGCTTAGTTACTCCCATTATTTACAATAAGCTTCCCAATGGCTGGAAAGAGCTACGCGTAGAAACATTTAAAAGGAAAGTAAAATCTTTTGTAGCTACTAAAGCAAATTATGATGTGAATGATTTTTTAAGGGAATCATTTTAAATTGTTTTGCACTTTTTTTTTTTTTTTTTTTGAAAAATTTTGTCTCCTGACATTTCCTTGTATGTACATTTTTGAAACAGCAGTATTTGTCAAATCCAACTTTCACATATTTAATACACTAAAATCTAAACGTCGCAACAGAGAGATACGTACCATTCCACACAGAACTGCATTATTTTCGAAAAGTCTTCTTGGAATGGCCCCTAAAATTTATAATAAGCTTCCTATTGAAATCAAAGAATTAAATGAAATACTTGATTTCAAAAAAGCTGTATTAAAACTATTGTATAAGAAGGTATATTACTCTGTTAATGAGTACCTAGATGACAGATTCTAATCTATTATAATCGTTATTAGTTAAATTAATTTTTTTTTTTTTGTTGAATCGCTATTTGTAATCACTATATTAAATATTATTTAATTATTGCCTTTTGTTCTAAATATTAACAAATTACTGACTACAATATCAATTACTATTAAATTATTAACTCTTTTAAATTATTGATTATTATTTCTTATTATTGATTTGATTAATACTAAATTAGTGACTACTGCTTTAATGTTGCAAGTCTTTAAATATTGTATGCCTAAAGGCGGGTCATAGATGCACTACACTTTATAAACTGTAACACCGTTATTTTACCTGTGCCACATTATACAATTTGAATTTTGAATTTTTTTTTATAATCAAATAACTTGATATGTAAACCTTTTCCCTTCTTTTATTTTTATTCATATGCTTTTTGGCAATGTAAAGAATATTTTAGAAAATAAGTGCTAGATAAGTAATTATGACCTCATTTCAGACTTAAGTGAAATTTACCTTAACGCCGTCAAGTCAAACTTTCTTTGCAATTTAAACGTACTGAAAACTCATAGTAACAACATAAAGAAATAGAAGTACGATTTTTTTTTAATCTAATTATTCTACTATGCTGTTGATGTACTTAAGAGGGAGACGAACCACGCTCGCAACTGTAAGTCGAGAGCCGTGAGAAATTCGTTTGAAATATTGCTATCTCTGTTTGACAAGAGATGACGAGCGGGGGACGCGTTGCGGAGCCGTGTGTGTGTATGAGTGGGTAGATATATTTTATTAGCTGTACCTACTTGACATTCATTCATAACGACTCGACGGCATTTATATTTTTTTGTAATTCTAATTAGGTATGTTCAATATTTGCTTTATTTTTGTTGACTACTTCGGGGAATCGTTAGTAAATATACAGACTAGTAATGCGTTTTTTGGAAAAATCTTTACCTAAAATAAGCATTTAACCTACCATAAACATTTCAACATATTAGGTTATCTCGAGATGTAGGCCTTGTAGAGAAAATTTTGTAGATAGGTACGTCATACAAATAAGGTAGGTACGTACCTTATTTTTTTTAACCGGCAAAAAAAAAGGAGGAGGTTCTCAAGTCGACACGAAAAAATAACCTTTCAGTGTAACTAAGCTCCTAAACTAATTTATGTAACAAATTTTGAGGAGGTGACAAAAAAACAAATTAATTACTTATAGCGTAAAATAGTACCTTGATGGATCTTCGTTGACTGTGTGTTTGGCGCCGCCTCAAAATTTGTTACATAAATTAGTTTAGGAGCTTAGTTACACTAAAAGATTATTTTATATTTTTCGCTTTTCAGTGATTTTTCGTCAGTTTAATTTTTCGTAAAATCATTTTTATTTTTTTATTTATTAACTACGGCCGCTCGGTAGATAAACCTTCCGTGTCCGTGTGTAACTGCCGTGCACTTGAGACTATAGCGTACTACTGGTATAAGTACACTGATTGAAACGCGTCGTTTCGCCCTTTTTCTATGAAGACATAATACTGTTACTTATTTATACTGTGCTGGAATTGTCTCACGCACGTCGCGTGAATATTAATTATTGGGATAGTTATTATTCTTGTCTTTATTTATGCCTGGTTATGTTTATTTATTTCCTTTAGGGTGGTCGCAACTCTCAACTTTAATAACCTTACTTTTTGCTTTGCCGTAGTCGAGTGAAAAACAAAGGCGTCTTCTGTCTTATTTCAGTATTCCTTTTACAAAACTTTAAATGTCTTTATTACAAAAAAAGTGTTCCAATAATTTATATTTACACGATGTCCGTAAATTCAGATAAATGACAGCGTTCCTAGCTAACAATAATTAAATAAATAAACAAAGAATTTTGAATACCCATTTATTTAGTTATGTTCTTACTTCAGAGATTTTGATATATTCATAATTTAAAAAAACTATGAGTCGAAACGTGATAAAGTCGTGTACGGTGACCATACATTTTCAACCGCATTCGAATGAAAAAAATATACATTTAGGATAATCAGAATCACGCCTGTATTCCCCAAAGGGTTGGGCAGAGGTCTCCCTAAAGTACACCCACATTTCGCCAATTATGTTTAAGTCCCATGTAATAGGGGGCGAGCCTATTGCCATGGCACAAACCGGGCACAAATCCAGGCTCCAGGCTGCTATTGAGAAATTTCAATTGGAAAATCCCAATAAAACTTTGCCTGACACGGGAATCGAACCCAGGGACTCATGCTCAGCAGTAGTGCTTGCGACCACTAGACCAACGAGGCAGTCAAATCAAATCGTAAATAAATATATTGAAGTCCATAAACAAAACACAACCTTTTGTTTACAACCTTTTGTTTTGTTTACGCACTACTGCTAAGCATGAGTCACTGGGTTCGATTCCCGTGTCAGGCAAAGTGTTATTGGGGTTACTCGATACCAAATCACAAGACAAACCTTAATCCAAGTTCATAGCATAGGTTGAGATTAATGAACACTGCAGCTCTCCGATATCTGGAGTCCATTGCCACTCCTAGTACTTTTTATTAATCATTTTATTCCAATTCTGTATAATTTTGTCTTCTTTCATCTAATTTTGTTTAATTTAATTTAATTTCAACTAATTTTGTGTAGTTTTTATGTAATTTAACCTATTTTTATGATTGTATGTACTAGTATTGACCAATAACTTGTATGTGTGGTGCAAACTGTAAGTATAATTTGGTTATTAATAAAAAAACGTGTGCGATCTGGGGACCTCCGTCAGAAACGAAGTTCTTTTTCACGTATTAAATTAATTTAAAATCAAAACAAAATTTTCGCAGACGACCCCTTGGATTTACATTTTGACCTCACTATCGGCTTTAGCACCCTCGAACTCTATGAAAACGACACCCATGACGAAACATTTGAAAATGTTCCTAACCACCATTTTGGAATTGCATTTTGACCTCACTATCGGCTTTAGCATCCTCAAAAACGATGCAAACAACAACCATGATAAAAATTAGAAAATTTTCGCAGCCGCCATCTTGAATTTACATTTTAACCGCAATATCGGCTTTAGCACCCTTGAAAACTATGAAAACAATGTGCATACCGCATGTCATTCATGATTTTTAGCGCTGCATCCAGCTCCTTTACTGCAATCCATATCAAAAACAAAAATGCATTAGAGTGGCAGGATACATACCCTGATGCAGCTCGAGTGATTATACACGATCACTACATGGATGAATGCATCACTAGTTTAGACAACGTTCATGAAGCGGCCAAACTGGCTGCGGATATTTATAATGTACATTCTCATGCTGACTTTGAGATGCGAGGCCGGACGTCAAACGATCTTATGGCGCTCTCGTTGCTACCCAAAGAATCCTTGCTAGAAGCGCCAGTTGTGAAAGACGTAGATTTGGGTTACCTGACTACGCATGTGCGCACGCTTGGCCTTATCTGGCAACCCACCCGTGCTGGTTTTAACACGGGAGTCTTTAAGGGTGTGTTGCCACAGAAGCTCACCAAGCAAGAGTCTTAGCTCACGTGATGCGAGTCTATGATCCTCCTGAAATCATTGCGCCAATCATTGTTTGAGGCTGCATCATGTTTCAAGATGCTTGGCGTAATGGCCTTGGAATGGAATGGGATGTCGTGGTTTCAGGATTTATCCTCGGTTTCTAGACGATATTGCCTGGACGATACTTCCTTAATTTTTAAGGTAGATAGACGTGCTACAAATTTTGACGACGTAAATAACGCCCTACTGCAGGTCCAAAATTGGTTCACTGCTAATAATTTAGTATTAAATGGAAAAAACTAAGTGCATAAAATTTTCTTTACCAAATGTTAAATGTAGTAATTGTAATCAAGAGAAACTAGAATTTGTCGATAAAACTGTTTTCCTGCTGATCACGCTCGACTCAAGGCTACAATGGGGTCCTCATTTAACATCTCTTGCAGGACGGCTAAGTTCAGCAGCATATGCTGTCAGCAAAATCCGTCAATTTACTGATGTAGATACCGCGAGGCTAGTCTATTTCAGTTATTTTCATAGAATTTCTATTCTGCAGACATCGAGTCCATTTTTATTCTGTAGAAAAGAGCTATCAGAGGCATATATTATCTCCACAGGTGCGATTCTCTAAGGGAACTGTTTAAGGATATTAACATCACGACGGTACCTTGTCAATATATCTATGAAAACATCATGTACGTACCAAAAAATTTACATCTTTTTAGTAAAAGAGGTGATAGACATAATTATAGTACAAGTAATCGTGAACGGGTGCCGTCAGCTGGGACTGGTCATCTCTTAGCTGCCATAGCATATTTTAATTTATTTTAAATTTTTGAATGGTTTTTTTTTTCTTTTTATTACGGACGCTTTTACAAACGTGCACGTCTTTCTACATGGTTTTCACATGCATAATTTCAACATTTATGATGTAACCAATATTTTATATCATTTTTTTTAGTTAAAAGAGTGTCCGTGGAGTTTCTTGCCCGGTCTTCTCCATAGGTTCTACGCTTTGGAATGGGCAACTAGCTTCATATTTCCGACTGACCGACTTCTTGACAATTCAAAAGTGCCTGTAAATGGTTTAATTGAAATAAATGCTTTGAGTTTGAGCTAGTTTACGAATTCCACGTCGCTATAACTTGAATGATCTCGACCTAGCAGGCTGCAAACTTAATGTGCTTTCGGACGCCAGTGAGTCTACCTTTGCCGCTAACTTCGTCTGTGTGCGAAGGCCATCGACTCAAACCGACGAGACGTATTTTCTGGTGTGACTCAATGATGACCTTAGGTTGGCTTCGCAGCGACGCTCGCACTCTTAAGCCATTCGTCTTATACTCGTATAGAGTAGGTGAGATACTAGAGATCACGGATGTCGGTGAGAGGCGTTGGATCCCGAGTGATTTAAACGTGGCAGATGATGCCACTCAGTTCAAATGATTTAAGTTAACTCCTGAATCTCGCTGGATCTCAGGTTCTGCCGTCCTGCTCTCCTCAGCCTGGCCCACTGAACCCGTGATCGATGTCAGTGGACTAGGCCGCGAAGAATTCAAATATCATGTTCATCTCATTACTGATAATGACTTGCTCACACCAATCTCCGCGGATCCGCTGAGTTTCAGCTCATGGTTGAGAATAGTGCGAGCAACAGCAAAAGCGCTTCAATGCATTTCTTTACTGCGTATGCGTAATCTGGAAAGACGAGGTTTTGACGCCAATTTAACTCGTCTAGAAGGAAATTTACATTAACATTTATTCCCTCTTGCACATCCTCTCCTAATATCCCCAATCACCTCAATGCATTAGCGAGAATAACAGCAAACGATTTACGCCTGGCCAAAACCCACATCTTATGGCAGTCTCAGCTCAATTCCTTTAAGAAGATTTTTTGCGAATTAGGAACCAGCTGCCGTTGCCTCGTAATAGCCGCCTATTCAAGCTGTCGCCATTCATAGACGATGATGCTACATAAGTAAATAAAAAAATAAATAAGTAATACAAGCTGCGAATGTCAAGCCGCATTATTCCTGCCTCAACCGTTACAGATAACGTTAAGCGTCCGCTCGTTTTGGATAGAAAATACCCAGCAGTTCGTCTTTTGATCCACAGATAGCATCAAAAAACCGCGTATTCATGCCTAGATTTGGTAATGAACGAGCTTCACCAACGTTACTGGATTATTGGACTCGGAAACGCTGTTCGATTCCTGCAAACTGCTAAATAACAGTCAGGCTAAATTACTTAAACGCCATTAACTCGATACAAATTATAAGGCATTTTGTTTTATACGCCTTGCCTCATTCCAATTTACATAAATCAAAATTACTTAAACCAAGTTATTCGTGAATTCCAAGAAGAGCACCACTACTAATACAACATTGACATTCAAGACAGTAGAAAGTAAAATTTACTTTAATTGAAATTTGTATATTTATATAGTAAGTAAACATGACTTATGCGACATTGTATAAAAAAGACCGAAAAGTGTGTCGCTTAGCGCAAAAAAAGCTTAGTGTAAAAATCCCGCCGTTTTACTAAGCGCCACAAAAGTGCTTAGATTGCAGATCGAAGCAGAAACATTTGCTGATTCCGAATATGTCTGTAACGCAATGTGCCCAATTTGGCGATTAAGTAATTTTGTCTTTCCAGATTATTATGTTTTTTTTATTTTTGATAATTGAATATTTTACAATTTTGTAACTCCTATCTATTTCTATATCAATTTAATTTGATTTATTTACTTATCAGTCAGCGTTGTCAATGTTAATCAATGTTGTTATTATTATGTTTTAATTCTATCTTGTATTAATATTTGCACACCATGACAATATGGTAAACATGTTAGCACAACTTCATGTACTTAGAACACCTTACATACATTTTATTATATACACATGTTTGAGTAAATAAAGTTATCTGAATCTGAATCTGATTTTCATGTGGTTTTCAATTTTTCAACATAATTTAGAGAAATCATTTCAAAAGGCCTCTGGCACATGAAAAATGAACCTGAAAAAGTGCTGTAAATTAAAATAGTAGCTTAAGAAACTGTTGCATAATGCGGAGTATTAAAACACGAGTATGTATATTTTATATTATTATTATATATTATATATATTTTAATAGTATTATCACTATACACACAAGTATTTTATTACCTAGTTATGTGCAGTTTCATGGGTTCGACTACTAAAGTCCCACCGTGTCCATTTGGGCACGGCAAACTGTGTACGTTAACCCAGCAGGAAAGTGTCTCCTAGAGCTATATGAGTGGAACGTTTAATTGGTGCCTTAGCTGCTGTAAATGTGCCCCCACATAAAAAATGTGTGCCCCCTGTTGTTTTGGAAAAAAACGGAAAAAACGATTCCTGCTGGGGTAACGTTTTTCTAGCAGGAAAATTCTAAACGAATGATCGGAGAGAGAAAAATTTTGCATGGCCAGAGAGCTTATATGTGTGCCAAAATGTGCCCCCAAAAATAAAATCTGTGCCCCTTCGAGTAGCTCTTAATGTGTGCCCCTTAGTGCCCCAATTAGATTTAAGAAAATATTTATAGTTTTCAAGTTATCGCGGTTTTATGAAAACACGAAAAAACATCGTAGCGCCTAAATGAGACAAGGTATAAGTTCGCTGAAAACTGTATTCGGTCCTTCTTGACGCTAATAATAACCATACAAAGTTTCAAAACTGTTCATGCATGCGTTTTTGAATAATCTTGCTAAAAGTCAAAACGATGGTGTCATACCTTTGACGGCAAAATACAAGGAACCGGCTATTTATTGTCTCGCTCGGCTATCCTTAAGTTTAATTAAATTGTTATTTAACTGTCACTAGTCCGTTTCAATTATTTATCTCCCGACAATTGGCGACCGTGTGCAACTAGAAACTGCAAAAGTAAAAGTTGGAGCGAAGAAAAGCTGCGCTTGCTTGGTAGCGTGTTCTCGATTGTTCGATCTGGTTCGAACCGGACACGCAAAAACGCCGGGCGCTCCGCTGCTTCCCGCTCGTCGCGACCACGTGCCACGTGCGACTCGCCACCACGAACGAAATGTTGCTGGATGGAACACAAGGAGGCTACTGCTACCTATTTTGAAGATCTACCTGGAAGGCGGGCATCGCGTCAGGTTTTCTATGTGAGGAGTGCTCGTTCCTATTCTATTTTCTGTTCCTTATTTCCGCTTTCGTTTGTGTGTTTAGGGTTTACTGCCTTCTCTGGTGTGAGCAGCTAACTGCTAGGTACCATAATCGCATATTTTCGCAGTGTGGTCCTCGTGTGGTCATAATTATAATATCCTATAGGGAATACCTATAGGTAAATTTAAGGTTATACCTAATAACGTAACTCATAAAAATTGTGAGTCTATACGTGACTAGAAAGTTCAGCATGTCATAATAACGTGCTATACGAGTATTGCATTCGCTGTTTATGCATAAATAGGTATCTACCTATTGCACTTTAATTTCTTTAATGTTTCCATTTCTGTACTAAAATCCCATTTCCCGTGTTTATTGCACCAACATCACAGCTTAAAGCCTTGCACAGCATCCCTGCTTCAAATCGATTTGCCGAACAATTCCAGGAATCCGGCGGCTGCAACTACGCTCGCCTCCCGGCTGCCTTCTACATACGCCACCACGTGGTTACCGGAGCTTCTCGGCCGCCGCGTGGTGCGCAGCGAGGCGACTTCCGGGTCGTGACGCCTGCCCTGCCTGCCGTGACACCACGTGGCAGTGAGCTGCGCCTGGAGCGTACATAACCTATCGAGATTGGTTTGATGCACATTTTATTAACTACCTATTTCATTGTTTGCTAATTCTGGGATATTGTGATTTAGACATGCCGATCACGGGTAGGGATGAGGGCAAAGTTGAGTTGAGTGAATTAATTAGAAAACGGGGTAATATAAAAGGGCGTTTAACTAAATTAAATGACTATGTACAGGAAACGCAAAAGGTGGCAGACAATAATGCCCTAAGTAGTATAAATATTAAGGAGTTAGGTAGACGTTTGGAAAATTGTCAAGAATTGTTTAGACAGTTCGATGACGTTCAAACATTAATTGAAAACAGCTGTGAAGACTCCGCTACGGATGAACAAATCACTTTAAGAGATTCAATAGAAACTAAGTTTATTACTGTTGGTGTCAACTATAGAGGATATACTAGAAAAGCAAAGGTCTCAAAAGGAATCATTTGGTGATGCATGTAGTAATAAAGGATCTACTTGTTTATCACATGGCCTACAGTCAATAAAATTGCCAATAATAAAGTTACCAACATTTAATGGTTCTTATTTAAAATGGCTAGAATTTAGAGACACCTTTCAATCTCTAATTCATTGCAATGAATCGATACCAGGCATTAATAAATTTCACTATCTGAGGTCCTCACTGGAGGGCGGTGCCATTGAAGTTATCAGGTCATTGGAGTTTACCTCTGAAAATTACATAGTAGCATGGGAGTTACTTTGTGATAGATATAATAATAAGAAAATCCTCATTAACAATCATCTTAAAGCGTTATGCACAATTGAAACCTTAAATAAGGAATCATTTAAAGATTTACGTAACTTAGTAGATATTGTTTCTAAAAATTTAAGAGCGCTCAATACCTTAGGCCAACCAACCGGTCAGTGGGACGCTTTATTAATATTTATGATTACTGGAAAGTTAGATGCCAGTACGAGTGTAAAGTGGGAAGAACATAGGAATATTTTACCTGACTTGCCAACACTAAATGATTTTTTTAATTTTATACGTAGCCGTGCAGATATTTTAGAGACTACATCAGTCACGTCACAACCAATTAAAAATGATAAAGGGACTTTGAATAGAAATAATCAAACCAATAATTGGAAAAATAAACAACTTAATAGATCAAACTCATTAGTCTCTTCGGTTGAGAACTTAAGTGAATATTTGTGTTTATTGTGTAGCGAGCAGGGTCATCGTGTTCACCAATGTACTAAATTTAAAAACATGAATGTACAAGACAGGCTTAAAGAAGCATCTAGATTAAAATTGTGTTCAAATTGTTTGTGTGAGGGTCATAATTCATTTCGTTGTCGCTTGAAGAGTTCATGTAAGTTTTGTAAACACAAACATAACAGTTTATTGCATGTAAATAAACCTGAAAATAATAATAGTACTGACAGAGACCCACCCACCGCTACACCTTCAACCACAGCTCAACCACTACCAGTGTCATTATCTGCTGTCTCCATCAGCCAGGTTCTGTTGTGTACCGCTATGGTAGAAGTAGTGGATGAATATAACCAACAGACTTACCTTGTTCGGGCTTTGTTAGACACAGGCAGCCAATCTTCTTTTGTGACAGAAAACCTGAAATACAAATTAGGACTAGCAGTTAAGACTTTAGAACCTTTACGGATTTCAGGAATTAATAATGTTTCTTTTAATATATCTGAGCGCTGCAATGTAAATATAAAATCCAGATTAAATTCTTTTAATATGGAATTAAATTGTCTAGTTATACCACAGATTACAGGAACGTTACCGAGCGCACCTGTTAATATTCAAGAACTTAACTTACCCGAAAATATCGTGCTTGCAGACCCAAAGTTCCACTATCCCTCGAACATAGATATTTTATTGGGGGCGGATGTTTTTTGGAATATTGTTGGGACTAAGCGTATTTCATTGGGTGTAGGTAAACCTATCTTACAAAATTCACAGTTTGGATGGTTAGTCAGTGGCCGTTTAGGAGAATGTAGCCCTAGTCACTTGACATGTAATTTCACAAAGGAGATTCATAACGACCTTAAAAAGTTTTGGGAAGTTGAAGAAATTAATTGTGTTAATAATACTTCACCCCAAGACAAATTATGTGAACAACATTTTTTAGAAAATATGAAACGTCTTCCAAATGGTCGATTTTCTGTTAAAATGCCATTCAAAGAAATTCCTGAAAAGGCACTAGGCGATTCATATTCCTTAGCGAAAAAACGTTTCTTTAATTTGGAGAAAAAATTAAATAAAAATGATCAGCTCAAACAAGGTTACACTGCATTTATTGAGGAGTATAAACACTTAGGTCATTTACATGAGGTCAAGCGTCCTTTATTTGGATATTACTTACCACATCATGCAGTAATAAGAGTACAAAGCGAAAGCACTAAATTACGCGTTGTCTTTGATGCCTCTGCAAAAACGACTTCAGGAAAATCATTAAATGACATTCAGTATGTTGGACCCGTGGTACAAGATGATTTGTTGTCTATTTTGTTAAGGTTTAGAACTTACAAGTACGTACTAACTGGGGATATACAAAAAATGTATAGGCAAATAGAGATAGATCCATCACAGCAACATTTGCAACTAATTTTGTGGAGGGATGATAGTTCTCAGCCTATAAAGGTCAGGTGTAAAATATTTGACCCATTAGGGCTGCTATGTGCATGCATAATTAAAGCTAAAATTATAGGAAAGGTTAGGATGGGATGATCCTGTGCCACCCCATATTGCAAAAAAGTGGGTAAAGATATCAGAGAATATTAATAATCTGTCTAAGATTACTTTGCCTAGAAATATAGTGTGTAATTCATCCATGTCAGTAGAATTACATTGCTTCGTAGATGCTTCTCAAGAAGCGTATGGCGCCTGTGTTATCTAAGGTCAATTAATAATGAAAATATTGTAAATGTAAAATTGTTGTGTGCGAAGGCGAGGGTTGCACCTCTGAAAGCAATGACTATACCTCGCCTTGAATTATGTGGTGCACTGCTCGGTGCTTGGTTGGCCACTTAAGTAATCGAGGCCATCAGATGCCAGTTAACCCAAAAGGTAATATGGACCGACTCAACAGTAGTACTTGGCTGGATTAATGCACAATCAAACCTCTTAAAGGCATTCGTGGCCAATCGCGTCATCGAAATTAAGGAGTTGACACAGGGCTTTCAGTGGAGGCATGTACCCACTCACCACAACCCTGCAGATCTTGCTTCCAGAGGTGTAGACCCTCAGCATCTGCAGGTTGAAGCCTTGTGGTGGGAAGGACCCTCCTTCTTAAAGGAGGGATCACCTGCCTGGCCTCAGCAACCTCATAAGTCAGTGGAATTGCCTGAACTAAAGGTTCATGTACAAACACAAGTAGCTGACGATGCCAGTCAAAACTGTATTGTTAATTTTAATAATTATTCCAAATTTAAGTCGCGTTTTTGCGTATGTATTGAGGTATTTGCATAATTGTAGGAACAAAACTAAATTATATGACTCACTACAAACTAGCGAAATAAATAAATCACATACTATTTAAAATAAGTCAACAAGAATCGTTTGATACAGAGTTAAAATCTCTAAGTAAAGGTTTGGGTGCCCCGCTTTTGCAGTGCCTCGGGCATGTTTGCGGAAGCGCGCACCGACTGTTTTCACGCCACCATGCGCAAGCGGTGCGCGTCCTTGGTGCGCAGGGTGCGGGGCAGCTCCAATACAGTGCTGGCGATGATTGCCGGGAGGCTTGATTGCCCGTATATCGGACATTGCTGTGGCAGACATGTTGCGAGCTGTGTTTAATAATATATTGTGTTTGTCGTATTTTTTTTTTTTTTTTTTTTATTATTATTTGATTTGAATTGTGTGTGTTACTTGTGATTTTAATTGAATGCGGATAATTTTATTTTAGTTTATTTTTATTGATTTATTACTATTTATTTTTGGCTATATATTTTTAATTTGGAAATGATAATGTTGTATATACTATGGATCTAAGTTATCTGAAATAAATGAATTTTATTTAGGTATATCTAAAAAATCCAAAATATTTAGTTTGAATCCGTTTCTTGATTCCGAAGGTTTATTAAGAGTAGGAGGTCGTCTTGACAATTCAAGTTTTGATTAGGTATAACAAGAAACATCCAATTATATTAGATTGTAAACATAGACTTACCCTTTTATTAATGCAAAATGAAGACCAACGTTTATTTCATGCAGGCCCGCAATTATTATTATCTTCTGTGAGAGAAAGGTACTGGCCTATAGGTGGAAGGGTCTTAGCGCGCAAGGTAAATAAACAATGCATTGTATGCACTAGATTTCGTGGTAAGACTATACAGCCTCTAATGGGGAACTTACCATCAGCTAGGATGAGGCCTACTTTCCCTTTTCACTCGACTGGTACTGACTTTGCAGGTCCTTTCCAAATCTCTAGTAAAAAGGGAAGAGGTAATAGAATAAGTAAAAGTTACCTTTGTCTATTTGTTTGCTTAAGTACCAGAGCTGTCCACCTAGAGCTGGTAAGTGATCTTACCACATCAGCATTTATTTTAGCTTTACGACGATTCGTGTCACGCAGAGGTAAGCCTCACGAAATTTGGTGTGACAACGGCACTAACTTCGTAGGGGCAAGCAATGAACTGGGTAAGGTGCTACGCTCCAGTTGTGACTCAGTCTTAGATTACGCTAGTAATGAAGGCATTTTATTTAAATTTATTCCGGCTTATTCACCGCATTTTGGTGGGCTCTGGGAGGCGGGCGTGAAGGCAGCCAAATACCACTTGAAAAGAACCGCAGCTAATATCTCTCTTACATTTGAGGAGTTGTCAACTCTTTTCACACAGATAGAGGCAATCCTAAATTCTCGCCCTATCTCCCCGTTGTCTTCTGATCCCCTAGACTTAAACCCTTTGACCCCCGGGCACTTCCTGATCGGACGGCCACTGACGTCGGTGCCCTCTTTTACAGCAGAAGACTCCAGACCGAAGTATCACCTCATCTGCAAACTACGCCTCGAGTTCTGAAAGAGATGGTCTCAGGAGTTTATAGCGGAACTCCAGCAGCGATCCAAATGGAAGACTGGGTCGATCGGTCCAAGAATTGGAGAAATGGTACTAATAAAGGACCAAAATCTGCCTCCGCAATGCTGGAGGCTTGGCCGCATTACACGTCTACACATGGGCGCAGACAACATCTGCCGTGTGGTAGATATCTACACATCCAGAGGAACAATCCGCAGAGCAATTCATTACATCGTGCGGCTGCCGGGTGAAGAAGAACCTGAGGATCCGGTTGAAAGTTAGCTCTTTCAAGGCTGGGAAGATGTACATGCGCACGGTGTACCGGGCGCCGCGGGAGACGCGCGCGGGGGGCAACGGTCGGCGCGGCGCGCCGGCCGCCATCCGGACGACAGCTATGATCGAGTGTGCGCGTTATTTATTGTCTCGCTCGACTATCCTTAAGTTTAATTAAATTGTTATTTAACTGTCACAAGTCCGTTTCAATTATTTTGCGAATTAGGAACTAGCTGCCGTTGCCTCGTAATAGCCGCCTATGCAAGCTGTCGCCATTCATAGACGATGATGCTACATAAGTACCTAAATAAAAAAATAAATAAGTAATACAAGCTGCGAATGTCAAGCCGCATTATTCCTGCCTCAACCGTTACAGATAACGTTAAGCGTCCGCTCGTTTTGGATAGAAAATACCCAGCAGTTCGTTTTTTGATCCACAGATAGCATCAAAAAACCGCGTATTCATGCCTAGATTTGGTAATGAACGAGCTTCACCAACGTTACTGGATTATTGGACTCGGAAACGCTGTTCGATTCCTGCAAACTGCTAAATAACAGTCAGGCTAAATTACTTAAACGCCATTAACTCGATACAAATTATAAGGCATTTTGTTTTATACGCCTTGCCTCATTCCAATTTACATAAATCAAAATTACTTAAACCAAGTTATTCGTGAATTCCAAGAAGAGCACCACTACTAATACAACATTGACATAATTGAAATTTGTATATTTATATAGTAAGTAAACATGACTTATGCGACATTGTATAAAAAAGACCGAAAAGTGTGTCGCTTAGCGCAAAAAAAGCTTAGTGTAAAAATCCCGCCGTTTTACTAAGCGCCACAAAAGTGCTTAGATTGCAGATCGAAGCAGAAAAATTTGCTGATTCCGAATATGTCTGTAACGCAATGTGCCCAATTTGGCGATTAAGTAATTTTGTCTTTCCAGATTATTATGTTTTTTTTATTTTTGATAATTGAATATTTTACAATTTTGTAACTCCTATCTATTTCTATATCAATTTAATTTGATTTATTTACTTATGTCAGCGTTGTCAATGTTAATCAATGTTGTTATTATTATGTTTTAATTCTATCTTGTATTAATATTTGCACACCATGACAATATGGTAAACATGTTAGCACAACTTCATGTACTTAGAACACCTTACATACATTTTATTATACACATGTTTGAGTAAATAAAGTTATCTGAATCTGAATCTGATTTTCATGTGGTTTTCAATTTTTCAACATAATTTAGAGAAATCATTTCAAAAGGCCTCTGGCACATGAAAAATGAACCTGAAAAAGTGCTGTAAATTAAAATAGTAGCTTAAGAAACTGTTGCATAATGCGGAGTATTAAAACACGAGTATGTTTTAATAGTATTATCACTATACACACGAGTATTTTATTACCTAGTTACCGTATAGTTATTTTATTACTTATTACTTTTCTACTTCAGCGTACTCAGGCACAACACGTGTGAACCGGTTAGTGAGTAAAGTAAAGAAGGTCATCGATATGTATGAATCCGTCGCTTTTTAGTAGTCATTCGAATTTGGTCGGATAACCAGCCGTTGTTTACATATTTTGGTTTTTTGTTAATATTTACTTAATGCAAAACATTCCAAGCTGAATATTTTCACCATTATATTTTTGACTAAAGGCACATGATTTTGGTTTACATCTGCACATCTGGGATTGAGCCGGTTCCTTGTATTTTGCCGTCAAAGTTATGACACCATCGTTTTGACTTTTAGCAAGATTATTCAAAAACGCATGCATGAACAGTTTTGAAACTTTGTATGGTTATTATTAGCGTCAAGAAGGACCGAATACAGTTTTCAGCGAACTTATACCTTGTCTCATTTAGGCGCTGCGATGTTTTTTCGGGTTTTCATAAAACCGCGATAACTTGAAAACTATAAATATTTTCTTAAATCTAATTGGGGCACTAAGGGGCACACATTAAGAGCTACTCGAAGGGGCACAGATTTTATTTTTGGGGGCACATTTTGGCACACATATAAGCTCTCTGGCCATGCACAATTTTTCTCTCTCCGATCATTCGTTTAGAATTTTCCTGCTAGAAAAACGTTACCCCAGCAGGAATCGTTTTTTCCGTTTTTTTCCAAAACAACAGGGGGCACACATTTTTTATGTGGGGGCACATTTACAGCAGCTAAGGCACCAATTAAACGTTCTACTCATATAACTCTAGGAGACACTTTCCTGCTGGGGTAACGTACACCTGAATAACTTATTCGATTAACACTAAAAGAATTTTATTTTCAGGTTCAGCATAATTTGATGACTGATAATATCCATGTCGCGGTTTCGACGAAGGTACCTTTCGAACAAGACTAAATTCAATAGTCATTTATTAAAACTAGGCTGAGAATCAGCACTTTTCGAACGTCAAAATTACATAAGACAGTTCCCCAAAAACGCCCTTCACCACTTCCTAGTTCTTTAAATGGAAAGGAATGGAAAGTGACGCAACAAACTTCCCAGCAGCACAGCAGTCTGATCAGTTAGAAAAACTTGATTCGATACAATAGTATGAAACATAATTTACATTACGCAACCTAAACATTAAATTAAATTATTTGCTATATCGTCAATGAAGTTCTAACAGTACGGAAGCCAAAAATGGCTACTTTACATGAAACTGAAAAACTGTATGAAATGAATGTAACTTACGCTTACGGCCATATTGTGTTTAATTATTAATACAAATGAACTTTTTCATTGAAGTAATTTGGTGACTTTCGCAGTGTTGCCAGTAGTAAGTAGCTATTTTTGACTTCCGTACTGTTAGAACTTCACTGACGATATTTCAGCTAGCACACGGCAATATACCAACAAAAAACATCGAAATCTATACTAAAGCGAAAATAAAAACTTAAACAGAACTTAATACCCGAATAAAAACCTCCAAGCATAAAGGGCGTGCCCGGTTACATATATAGCTATATATAGCTCTAACTGGAAGTTATAAATGATAAACTAGGACCATCGAAGTAAAATGAATAAACAGTTAATCAATAATAACAAAACCATGGTCAGCAAGACGACTAGTCACCACAATCAGCACCCGTTCACGAGCATAACGCAAAGATCAACCACTACCACCCTCGCCATATTTTAGGGGAGGAGGCAACCCGACCCTCGACATCGCTACCGCAAGCAGTGACATCTAAGGGAGAATGACGAACTTGCTGCTGGTTGCTCTGGCAAGAATAATATATGTATATGATCAATTGTCGATGTCGCTAGCTAACCACATATTGCAATACAATTCATAAAAAACCATTGTAATGAGTAGATTATGTCAATAATAAATGAAAATAAAATTAAAATAAATTGACTTACACAGTCAAATAAAATAAACAATTATATAACTCATATAACCTGTCCGTAGGAAAACTAATTCAGGAGAAAGAACATAAACATTGTCTTGAGTTAATCACAGCGACCAACTATTCCCGTTTAAGTAGTCGTTGATAGAATAGTATGCCTTTGAGCAAAGGTTGGATTTTACTTTAGCTTTAAAGGCATGAAAAGGCAAATCTAGCGAAGAAGAGGGTAGCTTGTTATAAAAGGTTTTACAAAACCCAACAAATGTGTTATTAACCTTATGAAGCCGGTGGTATTGAGTATTGAGTATTAAATGTAGCTCGTAATTTATCCTTATTGCTGGTGTTTATATTGTGAATATCACTGTTTTTAGTGTATAAGTGTAAATTTTGCCTAATATGTTGATGCTGGCGAAGATGAATTGTGTGCCACCGTGAGAATTTTGTTAAATCAAACGCTCAATCATCTTAATCTTAATAATATCCTTCACGATCAACAGTATGGTTTCACCAAAGGACGTTGCACTACTGACGCCGGTTTCACCTTATTAAATCACACCTTTAACGCATGAAAAGAAGCACAAGATGCAATAGGCATCTTTTGCGACCTATTTAAGGCATTTGATTGCGTGAATCACGAAACACTGCTCTTGAAACTTGAGCATTACGGACTGGGTAAACTTGCGCTTAGCTTAGTAAAATCATATTTGAATAATAGACTGCAGCAAGTTCAAGTAAACGGTGTAAATTCATTGGGTTTAAAAGTCAAAATGGGTGTACTACAGGGTTCGATATTGGGTTTATTCCTCTTTTTAGTATATATAAATGATTTACCTCTTTTACTGAAAACCAACCACAAATGGTGTTATTTGCTCAAATCAAATCAAATCCATTATTTGCGAGAATGCAGGTTTATACTGTATGATATTAAAAATATAATGGCCCTTTTAAATTCTACCACTACTTATGGTGTGCAAATATTTAATTGTATCCTACACAATGGTAATTAAATTTATAAAAAATACAGCAACAACAAATAAGATTCATGCATTAGAATTTTCATGGAACAAATTTAATAAATTCATGTCAAAGTTACACACATGTCAGTTCAAGAGATAAAGTTTATTATAATTATGTAAGTAATGTCAGAATAATATTAAATAAATAATATTGTAAATTGTAATTGATAATGTCATAACTATTACAATGTCACTGAAATTTTAACATTAAGTAATTAATTCATATAAGGTTTAAACAAATATTTACTTCAGTTTCCTTCTCCGCAATCTGACATGAGATTGTAAAAGCATTTTTCTTTTAACCATTGCGTTACCTTTTTTTAAACATGGTCAAAGGTAAATCTTTAAAGGAGTTCGGTAACTTGTTATATACCTTAACAGCATTTATGTATGAGTTCTTCTTATACAATTCGAGCCTACATTGCGGTAAGCAGAGGTCATGTTTAAATTTATTTTTATTTCTAGGAGCTACATTTCGTTTAGTTATATCTTTATGTTTAGTAAAATGTTCTGGATGTTGTTTTACTAACATGCATAATTCTCTAATGTACATACATGGTAATGGCAGTATATTGTAATTTTTGAACAAGGGTTTACAACTCTCCGTATATCAGGCTCCACAGATTGCACGTACACATTTTTTTGGAATTCTAAACGCTTTTAAAATATACACCGAATATAATATAATATATATTTTTTTTTTACTTACTTTTTTACCGTGACTCTTAATCTTTTTATTGCGTAGACAAATCTGTCAAGTTTATCGCAAACATAATCGACGTGTGTTTTCCAGTCACAGTTCTGATCCAACTTATACCCAGAAATTTACTATTTCCAACTCGTTCGATTATAGCAACATTATATTTAACTTAAACGCCAATGGCGTTCTTTTATGGGTTTGGAATTGCATCATTGCTGATGACACATCACTGATTTTTAAAGTAAACAGACATGCACGGGAGCTTGACGACGTAAATAACACTATGCTTAAGGTTCATAATTGGTTTACTGTAAATAATTGGGTATTAAATGATAAGAAAACTAAATGCATAAGATTCGCGTTACCGAATGTTAGAAGTAGTGAATGTCACGTTGTACTGAATAAGGAGACACTAGAATTCGTCGAAAAAAATGGTTTTCCTGGGGATCACGCTTGACTCAATCCGTCAACTAACAGACGTGGATACCGCGAGACTAGTCTATTTTAGTTACTTTCATAGCATCATGTCTTACGGTATTTTGCTGTGGGGACTGGCTGCAGATATTAATTCTATCTTATTCTGCAAGAGAGGGCTGTCGGAGCCATCTAAATCTCCGCGGACGCGAATCTCTAAGGGAACTGTTTAAGAAAATTAACATCATGACGGTACCTTATCAGTATATACTCGACTACTAAAACATTATGTATATATTCGAAAACATCTATATGTTTTTAGTAAGAAAAGTGACAGGCATAATTGTAACACTAGAAATAGGAACAATTTAGATCAACCCCGTTTCAGATTGCCTAAAGTACACACTTCTTTTATGGGGTACTGTGTAAAATGTTATAATAAAATAGCACTCGATATTCTTCAACTGAATGAGAAGAAATTTAAAACATGCACGCACGCTATGTAGACAAGCATATTATAAGTTGGATGATTATGTCGTAGATAAAAATGCTTAGCTTAATGCTGGTTCTACTGCACAGCCACTTGGGGTCACTAGTTATTTTTTTTAATATTTGGAAGAGTTGCTTCCCCTTTTTTTTTCTGACATTACGTACTTAATGTTGATTTATATTTTTTTATTTAACCATTTTTTTTTGCCTCTGTATACTTGTACATAATTTAATAAATGAAATAAATTTCTGTTAACATAAAAAAAACAAATTTTAATTGTTGAATACGACAATAGATAATAATCATTCTCTTTCTTTTTGGTAGTAAAATTCTATTAAAATCTCAAATATATTGTGAACGGTTATTGGTGTTTTGTATAATTTAAAAGCATTTTTTAATTTTTTTGTAAATGTGAGTACCACGGAGCCGTTTATTATGTATATTATTAAGATGTATGTCGAATTGAAAGAGCATGGCAGTTGAGAGTATGCTTTCAACTGCAGCGAAACATTTAAGTGAGTATGACATATCATGCTCACTTAAATGTCTCGCTGATGGTGGTGAGTGTGTTGGATCATTCAGTTTCCTACAAAATGGTTGAGCTGGATGGTGCTGACCCACGCGTCATGTTCGTGAACGGGCGCTGTCAGTTGTGACTGGTCATCTCATATCTGCCAGAGCTTATTTTTAATCTTATATTTTGTATTGTTTATTATAATCACACACATACAAACTGTACATAATTATAGAAGCAACTAGAATAATGTACCCTGGAATTTGTAATATATTTTTTTAAAGAGTTTCCTTGGAGTTTCTTGCCCGTTCTTCTCCATAGAGATCTAAGTTTTGAAATGGCTTCAACATTTTGACTATCTGACCGAATATTTGACGCAACCAGTCACGCGCAACAGGCAGTCCAGGTCGCTCGGTCGTAATCAACACAATGTTTCGTCAAAGCAAAAAAAAACATTAAATTTGTCCAGGATGTTGAGAAGTAACCTTGCATATAGGATTACATGCTTATTGGAGTATGCAAGGAATGATGTCACAGAAACTCTGACGAGCTTCTGTGCCGGTAATAAAAATAAAAGATTATTTCTTCTTCATCGTTTGACTCCATTATATCATTCCTGTGAGACGTGTGCACGGTGAACGGTGTCCGAATGAATAATGAAATGAAAAAAATTGATACAACTTGAGTTGCGCCATGTGTGTGAAATAGGTTTTTATTTTAATTATTTTAATTTGCTTTTATATAGATTATTTTCTTTTAGATTTTGTGAATGTGAGAACGTTGTAGGCTTAACAGACTGTAGAACTGTCGACCATTTTCTATCTTGCTAAGTACCTGGTACTTGTTGATAGGCCTACACTGTCCTCTCATACTTATTAACACTGTAATTTGAAAACCTTATAAATACCATTTAGTTTTAAAAGAGTAACCGTGGAGTTTCTTGCCGGCTCTTCTCCATAGGAAACGACGAATTGGAACCGTGCACCCAGCTTCTGACGTTTCATAAATGCCCTTGTAGGTTTATGTGAAATAAAATATTATGAATTTGAATTTGAGAGTACCAGTCTTTTGCCAAACAGTTTAGGTTAAGTTTCCGTCACCCCGTGTTTCCGTCACCCCGTGGCCTTAAGGTATGAAGTTGTAGGTAACGTTCCGTTTTTTTTTAATAAAAATAAATTCATAGAACAAATATTTAAACATTACATTAGGTTTATTTTAAGCATTATATTTGTTTACATATTACCAAATTACAAACTTCGTAATGCGCGTTACCCTGGGTCGCCACAGAAGAACTCGTCCGACTCGACCATCCGCCGACGGTCACCAACCCTGGCGTCTGCAGCGTGGCACACACGCTGCGGTCATCGTACCACCAGCCTGAGCCAAGAGAGTACTGTGCTACTCCCAAGGAATTAAGGGAATTTTGTGACCATAAACTTGCCTACTTCCTATTTTATAAAATAATATGTTTATGTTGACATTTTACGACGTCTTATTTCTCTATCTCCACCACGTAAACCTTTTGCATCACATATTGAGACATTATATTTTGGATTCTTTATTAGCTGCTTCCTTATCAAATTGCCGATTCGCGGCACTGTCCGAACAAAACATGTCAGGGTTATCGCATGTCATGAACTACTGATAGAAAGAAGAGTTGGTGATGCAAATGCACGCCACTATTTAGGGTTCCTTAAAAATACAACTTTGTTATAAGGTAAGAACCACTTTACAATCAATCCCTTTCCTGCATGTTAGTCACATGTAATTTTTTGCAATAAAAAAATAGTTTTTATAAAAACAAGCTCTGTGCATTTTCTGGTCTGTCTCAGTAGGTAAGGCTCCAATAAAATAACACACAGCTAAGTAAGCTAAAATAATTTTCGGGGAAGATTATTCTTGTATTAGCCGACCAACTGACATGTGGGTAACTAGGTCTCTGAAAAGTTCATAGAAACTACGATCAAAATTACTTAAACGGATATCTTAAACGAATAACTGTGTAATTTAAAATGTATAATATTTATCTTTCAACCTAGAGTCTACACATCTTGGTAAATACACTGACGGACTCATAAACTGCATCAAAGTTCAGGATTACTTTCGAATTAATATTTTTGATAAGTATGCAAACTTTTTAGATTAAACTAAATGAAAATTTCGAGACTGTCCTTAAATCATAAAAAAAACAAAATTTAAAAATAGAACTGGAGAAGACAAAATTATAGCCGGGAAAATAAAATGTATGCATAGTCTCAAATTCATGTGTTATTAGAGTAAAGTTTGAAATTATTTTTTTTTTTTTTCTTTTTCTATTTAAATTATTGTATTGATTATTAGTCCTTTTAACTCAAAAAAATTTCGTAACCATAAATATGGATACTTGGTCCGAACAAGCCGC
Source organism: Xanthia icteritia (assembly GCA_949128155.2). Classification (NCBI taxonomy): domain Eukaryota; kingdom Metazoa; phylum Arthropoda; class Insecta; order Lepidoptera; family Noctuidae; genus Xanthia; species Xanthia icteritia. Next base: position 17,828,592 of record OX421940.2, on the reverse strand, counting down.
TCAAATTGTGGCATTGGTGCGGGAAGGCTTGGATCAACGAACTATTACTAGAATTTTAAATTTAAACCAGTCTACGGTTTCTAGAGCATAACGAAGGTTTGTAGAGACAGGTTCTTACAAAAGAAGACCCGGTACCGGCAGAAATCGAGCAACCACCCGTCGTGACGACCGATTTATTGCTTCAACTTCCCTACGAAATCGTTTCCTCACGACAATAAACATCAAAACAGAGCTGAATGAAGAGCGTAGAGTAAACGTGAGTGCACGAACAATAAGAAGGAGGCTTAAGAAATTGGCAATCACCCCTTTTAGACCAAAAAATCGTCCAAAGCTGTCTGCAGCTCACAGACAGACTCGTTTAACATTTGCGCGTGAACATCTTACTTGGACTGAAGAGCAATGGGCCTCCGTATTGTTCACCGATGAGTGTAGGACATGTTTAAATGGTGCAGACGGTCGCAAAAGAGTCTATCGTCGACGTGGGGAGATATATACTCAAAGTTGCATTGAAGAGCGTGTTCCTTTTGAAGGCGGTTCGTGTATGGTGTGGGGTGGCATTTCGATGATCGGGCGAATAGAACTTGTGTTCATCGAAAAGGTTTGTCAAAACGGCAGAAGAGGAGGTTTGACGGCACAACGCTATATAGCAGAAGCTTTAGAAGATCACGTGGTACCTTACATGGGATTAATAGGCGAAAATTTTACTCTCTGCAAGATAATGCCCGACCCCACGGCGCTGCACAAGTTCGACAATATTGCGAAGAGGTTGGGATACGTACTATAAGCTGGCCAGCACGCAGCCCGGATCTTAATCTCATTGAGTATGTTTGGAACAGTTTAAAAAAAACTGTATATACGAGAAATCCTGTGCCCACAACAGTGGCAGCACTAAGAATAGCGATTTCACAAGAATGGAACTATATTCCGCAAGACCGTTTAATAACCCTAACCAGATCTATGTGGAACCGATTAGAATCTGTAAGTTAAGTGCACGTGGAGGCAATATACCTTATTAAAAGAAAAAGATAACCTGTGCGTCAACTTTTTTTTTATTTTATAAAACAATTTTTCAAGAAAACCAATTTATGTTACATTTATCGAAAAAAAATCAATGGTCCTTTCCAGTATACAAACATACTCTTAAGGATATGATTTTTGAGTATTTTGTGTGAGCGTGAACGATAAAAACCTATTTACAAACAATGTTAAGCTGGCTGCCAACGGTGCGCGATATTGCGCACGCACGCGCACCAGTCCGCATGATGCAAATGATGCGTGGGAAGATTAACGTCTGTGGTAGCGCTGCGGTGCGTTCGATCCGCGGCGAGTCGGTAACTTCAAAGGTGCGGTGCGAGGTATGCTAGGTTCCTATAAACTAAAACGAATAGTTTTGTTTACCAATGGCAGCATTTTTTATTGCCAAACTGGGCATATAAATATATTCGTAAGCTAAACAACTGACGTATTGTACCGGAGAGCTATTGTTGTACGAGCGAACGTTGCGATCCGAAGTCTTCGGAAGCGAGCCGAAAGAACCGTTCGATCGGTGAGTTCGGTGTCTAACTCGGTGAGACGTCTGCCGAGAACTGAATTCGTATGCGTTCACAAGATTGCGCACCGTGGAAAGCCGCCTATACATATCAGTGCATATTATTATAAAAAAATATAAAAGCGACGTTACTCACGAATACATTATTCATCTATCTGCAGCGCACAAGTGAACACGTAACATGAAAGTCTTACTTATATTGTTTGTTGTATTGACTGCAGTCAGTACACTCTGTACGGCAGGTTCAGTTCGAAGAACACACTGTCCGGGATACATGTCCGTGTATCCTTTTGGAAGGTGTGGGTGAGTAGTTTTTTTTTATTATATTCTATTAGCGACCAGCCCCTGCTTCGCACGGTTATTACGACTTGACAAAACCTCGAGATTATTTATTATATAAATATAAATTATTTGAATATTAATGTATTTGTGGTGACAACAACAGTACCACTTGATTTTTTAATTTTTGAATAACATTCTATATGCCCCGTATTCAACAATTAATTGGAAACAACATAAATAGTTGCCAGTTGCATTTCGGAACAATGTTTGAATTGGCCTCGAATGTATCTGATGATTTCATCAAATAGTCATTCAAGGGGTATTATGAACTTAGCGACTTGTAGAGAACCTACAAGTCGTTGTAATGATTTTAATTCTGTTAGTAAATATTTGCTTCGGTCGCAAAGCATATTTTGATCACCATAAAACAGATATTTAACTGCAAATTACAAAAAAAGAGTAATAAAAATTGAACTCGGCCTCCATCAATGCAACGTCCATCATTGCCTGGTTGCGCCCAAGGCTTGTATGGTATTTTTCTCAAATAATGCCTGGAAATTCTACTACGTAAATTAATTATAAATTCTAGAATCAATTAAAACAAATCAATGATAATTTCCCACGCGCCAATAGGTACATTTGTATCTTTTTTACTTTAAACAGCACTATTTACAAGCCAAATGGATTTTTTTTTAAATCTTTTATAAATTGCCATTACCATTATTGGTTGCCATGTGTCGAAGTAAAAAGTTCATTTCATTTTTAAATTACACGACAGATATGAGTTTTCATAGAAAATTGGGCCGGTAAACACGACAGATATGGATTTTCATACTAACATTGCCGGCCGCCGGCCGTATTAGACCAGTACAGACTTTTCGATTTATCTCGAAGAAGATTGTCAAAATAATGCTCGAATTTCCAGCATGTTTGAGAAAAGGATATTATACTTATATTTAAACAATAACTAATATAGAATTATTGTTTCTTTCCTTTTGTATCGCCTATGATGTACATCAAAAATGTATATAAAATATAAAGAATTTACAAAAAATGGTTTAAAATATATATAAATCATTATGTTTATTACTACAATTTACCTACAAGAAAAATGAATAGTTATTGACGTATTTTTATTTTTCAGGCCAAAAAAACCTTCATCTGCTGATTACAACGTCGGCCAAAGTATAAAGGGAGCAAAACAATTCGAAGATTTCTATGGTAGTTTGTTGTTTGTTTTATTTAACACAGTTAACATTTTTGTGAGGGAAAATCATAATATTTAAAATCAAATCAAAATCGCTTTTCGTGTGCAAACTGCACTGCTCTATTAGATTTTCATGCGTTTTTCACCATCATTCAGAGAATTTATTCCGGAAGGTGTAGAACAGTGATCCCCAAAATGGTCCACGTTGTTAGGGGGGGGGTCCACGAAAATCTATCTGGTTTCTATAGTAAAGAACAAAAATGTTGGCTTGGCTTTATCTATCCATGTAGGCAGATAATAAACTACCAAAAAAGTTAAGGGAGCAAAAACAATCTGTGCTGTATTTCGGGTTTAGGAGCTACATGTTCTTTTGTAATCCTAACAGATAGCGCGAAAAAATAATATTGCAAAACTTTGTACAACGCGTATCGAGATTTGAGTTGAGCTCCTTAAGTTCTGAGTTGAGCTCCACGATCCTACTGACAAATGCTTGCACTGACTGAGAAAGAAAGAACCACACAGATTGTGTGGTTCTTTCCTCAAAAGACCATTTCAGACACTAATCTACATGGTCCTCATATGGCCTGACCAAGATTATGTCTGGACTTGAAAAGAAACTGTGACCTCTGAGTTTGTTTCGGTCTTTCTTCTCAGAGTAGTCAGATAGGAAACGCCGAACTCATCTAGCAAAATTCTTTTAATACGACGTGTAAAAGTGATTATAATATCCTATTTACAGAATAAACAATTTCATTTCACTTGCAAAACGCCATGCACGGTGATTCAGACGTGAAAAGGTACGAAATGCGACTTGTGCTGTGCTTGTATTTATATATAAATACGAATACCAATCTTTTTATTTTTACCATTCCGAATTTAGGATTGGAACTCAGCCGCGACACAAATGTCCATAGTTAGATCTAATCTTCACATTTTTTGACAAGTTTTGGGAATATAGTAGAAATGTAACAGCAGGTCTACCGAAACCATGGGCACACCACTATTGCGGCGATAAGTCCCCTCTTTGAGGAGTGGCTAGAGAGGCGCCACGGCGTCTTCACCTTCTGCCTGACGCAGGTCCTCACCGGACATGGTTGTTTCGGGAGGTTCCTGTTTCGTATCAGGCGGGAGGAAACGCCCGGGTGTCATCACTGCGTGGATCGCCTGGAGGACACGGTTGAGCAGGGTGCGCTGAGCCCCCCCTACCTAACCCCGCACTCCAACCGATGCGAACCAACCCACTTCACGCCATTACTTTGACTACTGTACCAGTACCTAAACAATATAAAGACAAAAGAAAAACTTAATTCTCGCTAAACAGTTAATTATCCTCTGAAAGTAAAAATAAAAGTATGTTTATTTATCTCCACAAATTACATTCTTATACGAGTTATACATGATACGTTGAAAGACATTTTGACAAAATTTTATAATTTGTGGGAGATCAAGGTCAGGCCCTCCATTGTGGTGGAGGTCTGTCCGGCTTGGGCAGAGTATCGCCGTGTCCTCGTGGAGGCGATCGGCGGCGGGGATCTCTCGCGTCCGGCCCTAGTCCAGGCCATGGTACGGAGCGAGAGGGCATGGGAGGCCGTCACCTCCTTCTGCGAAGCAGTAATGCTCGCGAAGGAGGAGGCAGAACGCGTGAGGGAGAGGCAATATTCGCGCCCTCACGCCCCTAGCCGCCGCAGGAGACGCCCTGGGCGTCGGGAATCGCAGGCCGATTTCCGGCCACCGTAGGCGCGGGCTTGCGGACGGTGAGCAATGGGTAGCTCGCCGTCCGATAAGGACCAGGCCCGGGTCGACGGCGCGTTGTGTTCCACGCGCGCCTCAAAGAGATGTCAGCAAGTGAAGGGGTCTGATAGGACCGATGCCTGCCAGGGTTGCGGGAAAGTCCGAAAGGGATACCGTGGCCCCTGGCAACGTACAGGCAACGGAAGGAACACGGGTGGGTTTTAGTCAGTAAGAGTCTGACATGCCCTCCTGCTCCGCCCAGAGCGGGAGAAGTTATTTGATAATTTGCCACCCAAAAAAAAAAAAAAAGGACGGGTGCATCGTATCGTAGAATAAAATTATTATACCACAATAGGTAAAAAGAATTAAGAATTAAAAATGAAGCAACAATAGATAAACTAATTATGTGATAGATACATGGTGCTCACATATTTACAAACATTGTAAAAGTAGATGATTTTCCTAAAATTTGACAATTAATAAGTCAGTGTGCGAGGAATTGGTCACAGAATGTAAAATCAATGTCATATAATAAAAAATAATAATAAAATATACACTTAAATTTGCACCCAGTTTCATTTTGTCTTGATTCTAAATTATCCTATGGAGCAGGACCAGTCCACACTAGGAATTTCTCCTGTATTGTGGGTGCGTTTACAAACATTTAATCTCGCATACACAAACAGCCAGACCCGGAACAACTACTTGTAGGTCATAAAAATATTTGTTCCGTGCGGGAATCGAACCCGCGACACGCAGCGCAGCAGTCAATCATTAACTACTGCACCAACCGTGCCATCAAAATAATATATTATACGTAGATAGAAAAAAAATATAAATATAAAGAATTCAATAAATAATATAAACAGTTATAGTTGTTATTTAATTATCTCAAGGACTTATTTGAGATAATTAAGTAACAAGGTATATTTGCTTTTTATCGACTATTTTGTTTTTACATTCTATTTTATAGTAGCCAGCATGATGGTTGTCTATTGTTTGCCCGAAGATTATATGCCATAATCATCATTTTCCCGAATTTCATTTACCCGAATTTCATTTGCCCGAATGTTTCATTTGCCCTAAAAGACATATGACATACTTTTAATTACCCGAATTTTAGATACCATAAGATACGAATGCCATAAGTATTGTTTGCCTTATTTTTATGTGCCATAATAATTATTAGACATAATATTTAAATGGCATAATATTTAAATGGCATAACAAGTATTAGACAGGTTTTTTTTTCTGTGCATGGTTGATGGTGGGCTAGGTTAACGGAGCCCCGCTTCGCGGGGCTCCTACTTCTGTGTGGTTTATAAAAAAATAACCACGAAGGGGATGGCGGGGTCTATTCGCTCGCTTCGCTCGCTCACACGACCCCGCCATCCCCTTCTAACCTAACCTGTCCGAGTCGGGGTGCCCTAAAGTCCCAATTGCATCCAATTTCTCTTGATATAAACAACCGTTACACACCCGATGTCGATGGCAAATTATGTTATGGCATATCATAATTATGGCATGTGATAATTAGGGCTTACAATGATTATGACAAATGATGTTATGGTAAGTGACTTTATGGGAAACAATGATTCTGGCACGTGACTAATATGGTAAATGAGAGTAGGGCAAATGAGTATTATGTCGTATGATATTATGGCTGTTGACTATTATGGCAAATGATATTAGGGCAAATAAAATTCGGGTAAACGGCGGTATACCCAGCATGATACCTGAATAACTTATCCGATTAATTCTAAAATAATTGTATTTACAGGTTCAGGAGATGATTGGCTTTAGTATCCATGCCACGGTTTCGACGAACTCAATTGAAAACACTAATTAGTAATATAGAATTACCTGTCGAACAAGACAAAAGTGCTGCACGGCAATTATCAGTACGATATTTTACATTTGAAGTTGGGATCACGAGACAATATGCCACTGTTCATAGGTTCATACCTTGGTTAGAAAAAATGCAGTATGAAACTGCCATTCGATTCCAAAATTATACAGAGAATATCGTACTGATCATCGCCGTGTGAACGGGACCTGAAGCCTGATTTACACGGTGCGATTTAATAGAGTTGATGCCTGGGTAAAAAAAAAAATTGTATTTAGTCCGTCAGTAAAAAAATATTAGACACGTATTTTTTGCGTTAAGTGGGGTTCGCTACGTCGCAACTGAGTACAAAATCTACATAGGCATTACGTGATGCCACATTTTAACTCACCGTAATCTTTTGATATAATCCAATATTTTTCAATAATGTACCTGATGGACAAAAAAAAATTGTCATCATCCCTATTGCCTGAAGCATATCATAAGTTGAAGCAACAATAAGCCCCAGGCGTGCAATATTTAACGCGACTATCTTTTTTCGCGCACTGAACTTCAACTCTCGCTGTTGAGTCGAGCATTGAGAATCTAGCAGAACGCATTCCAGCGCGTCAAAAATACACTGTCAGATTTTCAACTCTCGGCACTAAGTAGTGCGTTGAAATCCCGAGCGCGATAAAAAATCGAGAGCTAAAAGTTGTTGCGTTTTGTGTAAATTGGGCTTAAGGCCTCTGCCTCGAATTTTGCGGGCAGCGGGGCGGCAGCGGCGGCGGCGCGGGAGCGGCAGGATCTTATGCGTAAAATCAAATGGACCGGTTCTCGAAAACAGCGGCGTGGCAGCGGCGCGGGGGCGGGCAACGAGCGGTGCACTCCAGTCAAGCGGTGACCGCCCGCATTGCGCGTTTGCATTGTAGTATAGTGTTGTACATTTTTTTTTGTGACGTATCAAAATGTCCTCGGACGTGCAAGAGCAAATTAGCCGTTTTTCAGACATTTCGTTCGCGAATAAAAACAAATATCTCGACAACACAACCACGAACACAACACTACACCGCTATAGTGCCGCGCGATCTGCCCGCTGGTTTGGAGAACAGGTATGCGTTGCCCGCCCCGCTCCCGCGCCGCCGCCGCCGCCGCCCCGCTGCCCGCAAAATTCGAGGCAGAGGCCTAAGGGACTCACTGACTCTAGTAACTCAAATCTATGATTTTTTTTTTCTATGTAAAATGGGTCAACTTGTTAAAAAAATATCGAATATACTATTAAATGCGATTTAATATGACGTTTTATTGTGAACTAGCTTCACCCCCGACTTCATTCACGTGGAAGTCGTAAGATACCACAATATACTACAGACCTAACAGCCACATTTTTATAAAACTTCCCTGTATACTACGTACGTTCGTCGTTTTGTTCTCCGCAGCCAAAATATGCAGAGAGTCAGGACTGGTGACACGGGAGCAAGCAACGTACAGTTGTCCGTGTGAGAAGCAGTTTGTCCTGAGGACGACACCCGCAGCCTTCAGTGTCGGCCCCTGTGAAGGGTTGATAATCATCGCAAAGCATACACTCACAGGGAACTGCACGTGCTTAAACTGGAAGTGTTTAATTATTGGTATACACGGTATAAACACTCTCGCCGACGCCATAACCTGTTAGAATTTCCGCCTCGATGACGTTTCGCTGCAAAGACACGACTTTGAGCCGGGTTCTACAGCTTCGGCGGAGTTATCAGAACACCGACCTTCAGCTGGATGATGTGCGCCGAAAATCCATTTGCTGTTGGCGAATTCAGAATTACCCACCTTCGTGAATAAACGCTGGTAGGTAGGTAGGTATGTGCTCCGCCCTCCCATCCCACTAAAGCTAACTTAACCTAACCTTTTTTAGATGTTCCAAAACACCATGCTCACGCTCGATTTAAATTTAGCTGCCATAGTATAAATTAAATAATACCCTAAAAGCTTTCACATAGCATAAGTTTCATCACTGTTGAGAGTTGGGACCAGACTCCATGCAAAGTTGCCCGTGGTCTTTTGGCACACATATAGTTTATAACTTGGATTAACACATAGGGTACTTTTAATCCCAGTAGTACGTTGCCTTGGGATATTTTCTGACATCCACGCGAGCGAAGCCGAGGGCAAAAGAGAGTTTTTATATATTTTTATAATAACCTTTCCAAACCCTACATTTTAATTTCCCACTCGATAGTGCAGGGAGTTTTTTTTTGGAGAAAATTGGAAATTTTGGCGCAAAATATCCCATCCCATTTAGACTTTTTTAAATTTTAATATACCGAGTGATACTTGCGCAATAAAGACGGTGAGTTGTCATTCATCAAAATCGGTGCAGCCGTTTAGTGGTTAAGAGGGAACATAGAGACGGACATACATACATATGTACAGGTCAAACAATATATTTTCAGCGTATAATATTCCCACTGTTGGCACACAGGCCTCCTCTCTTCGAGTGGGAGTGGGCTGTAATCCACCACGCGAGCCGAGTGCGGATTGGTAGATGTCACAAGTCTTCGAATGTTTTGGCTCTCGGACTGCTCTCAAACACATAACCCTCTTTTTTGGCTTCGCCGAAGTCGGGTAAAAATAAACAAGTTTCACGCTTTTTTGCTGTAAACGTTAAAACGTAGATGGATTAACATAAATCCGTTTAAATCAGCCTAACAAGATTTTCCTTAAAAGCCTTTTAACCTCGAAAATTCTCGTAGATTCGTCGGAAGTAGGTATAAATATCTAATATCACTTAGACGAAACCACAGGGAATGTTCAAATTAGATATTGAAGTAAAAAAGGATTTTCTCGAAACTGGAGCAGTCGAAAATTCAAGGCCAAACCTGAGGCAGTGATATCTAAAATATTACATAAGTGTAAAAGTAGTTCAGGCCTTGCGACCGAATAATTTCTATGAAAACTTCATGGAAATTGTTCCATAATACCAGAATTGCGTTGCGCTTGTCTGCGGAAGCATTTAGTGAGACTAAAGATCCAGTTCATAAAATTTATGCAATTTAAGTAGTCTCCTTTCTACACTGAGTCTATACCGAAATTTTTGTATAAGGATATTATAATAATGATACTACCTGAATTCATTTGCGATGGGGTTTAGGTTCGATTCCCAGGCCGAGCAAAGTGTTATTATGTTACTGTTCTGGAATCGCTTCTTATTACTCGACAAAAACAATCAAAATGTGCGTACACACCTCTGCCTTTCCTTACTTCCCTTAAGACGTCTTACAAACTCTTTATACTCGCCAAAGCTTCACATAGAACAGACCACATCAACTACTATCTAAACTAGTTCAAACTATCTACAATCTAATAGCTCACATAGTTTCCCACTAAAACGCTTAATTACGCAACTATTACTGCGCTAATTAATATATTTCGTAACGATATACCGGTGAAGTATGGGCAAAGTTCGCAGCCCTATTACTAGGGTTGTCTCCACTGTACTGAAGATTTATACCCGCTTCCCTGCCGTTGGAGTTGGAGAAGCACGTACTTCGGAAATTGTGCAGTTAACACCTCTGAAATATGGCTATCGGGAAAAATTGGAAGTGGTTTCTTGTAAGTATGGGTAGGCAGATATGTAGGTTCCTAGACATGAATTTTCAAGGTTAGGTCATATACATGAAATGCTAGGATTTATTTGATGTTTTGGTTGTAGCAATGTTGACGTTTTGCGTTTGATATTTGACGACACGGTTGGCGCAGTGGTTAAGCGATTGACTGCTGCACTGCGTGTCGCGGGTTCGATTCCCGCACGGAACAAATATTGGTATGACCTGCAAGTAGTTGTTCCGGGTCTGGCTGTTTGTGTATGTGAGTATAAATGTTTGTAAACGCACCCACGATACAGGAGAAATTCCTAGTGTGGGGCAAAGTTTAAAAAAAAAAAAAAAAAAAACTGATTAATGTATAAAATCTAGTAAAGTAGTAGCAGAAAGCAGCACATGAAGTAACTTTTTGCTCCGTTGGTGTCATTGCTATATAGCGTTCCAGCGGGAGGATAAATAAATAAATGAAGAAAATAAAACAAGAGTAATTTATGAGAATGTATTACGACACATCTCTATGATGGAAAACTAAAAATGTTTTTATTAATTAATTTATTACAGCATGGAAGACTTACAGCTAAATAAAAACAACAAAAAAAGGAAATAATAGTCGACAGAAAGCCAATTAAAAGAGTGATCGCCAAAGACAAAAAAATTACACCGCTAGAAAGAAAAGAAAGAAAAAGTATTTATTGGGACAAGCACAAAACTAATACTATACTCGTCGCTAACACAACACTTTGAAAAGATAATGCTTAATCAAATGCTCAATCATTTTAACACAAATAAAATCCTTCGCGATCAACAGTATGGTTTCACCAAAGGTCGTCGTACGACCGACACCGGTGTAACCTTATTAAGACACATTTTTAACGCGTGCGAAGAGGCCCAAGACGCAAAAGGATTTTTTTGTGACCTCTCCAAGGCATTTGATTGCGTCGATCACGAAACCTTACTCTTGAAATTTGAGCATTACGGACTAAGAAAACTTGCCCTCAATTTAGTAAAATCTTATTTAAATGATATAAAACAGCATGTTCAAATAAACGGTATCAATTCACTAGGTTTAAAATTAAAAATGAATGTGCCACAAGGCTTGATATTGGGTCCATTCCTCTTTTAGTGTATATGAACGACCTACTCCATTTATTAAAAAATAAACCACAAATGGTGTTATTTGCTGACGATACTTCCTTAATTTTTTAATGTAGATAGACGTGCTACGAAAGTTTGACGACGTAAATAACGCCCTACTGCAGGTCCAAAATTGGTTCACTGCTAATAATAGTATTAAATGGAAAAAAACTAAGTGCATAAAATGTTCTTTACCAAATGTCAAAAGTAGTAATTGTGAGATAGTATTGAATCAAGAGAAACTAGAATTGTCGATAAAACTGTTTTCCTGGGGATCACGATCGACTCAAGGCTACAATTTAACATCTTTGGCAAGACGGCTAAGTTCAGCAGCATAAGCTATCAGAAAAATCCGTCAATTTACTGATGTAGATACCGCGAGGCTAGTCTATTTCAGTTATTTTCATAGTATCATGTTTTACGGTATTTTACTGAGCGGACGGGCTGCAGATATCGAGTCAATTTTTATTCTGCAGAAAAGAGCGATCAGAGCCATATATTACCTCCGCAGGCGCGACTCTCTAAAAGAATCGGCGGAGCTTATCCACACGCAATGTAGGGTTCCGTAGTCGTCAGTACCATTATATGCTTACCTAAATTTATACATCTTAGTACGGTACAACTATTTTCTTAATGTCCCTCGGCAAACTTCGTGTTTCGTCAGTCGTCGGATTTCTATCAGTTACCCCGAGTTTCAGACTATATACTTCCAAGTCGATTGAGAGCATCCAAGGGCAACTGATAGAAATCAGCAAGAGAGCACATATGCGTGGCATGTCCATAAACGCAAAATAAACATATATGTTCCAAATGCGTTACTGATTTGACTAATCAGGGCGCCAGAGTCTACAATATAACGCTCGGTCAAAGATAAACTCCCACTTAGGGAGTTTATCGGTGGCGGCCAAGCAGGAACACGTTTCGAAACTGTCGCGCGTTCTGTATAGTTGTGTCGTGTACCTACCTACAGAGTGTGAGATTAATTTGATCAGCTGATGATAACAAAAGAGACGTACCCTCTCCGTCATCAGAAGCGGGACACGTGTTGGTTCAGGCGCAAATTGAAAACGCTGATAAAATACAAACATGCAAGCGCTTATTGAAGCCCTGCAAGCACCTAAAACCAATAATCGTGTCGGTCTACCTAAGTTGGCCCCAGACAAGGCAGATAAGGATGGATGCGCGATCATGGTGCGTGACAGCCAAGCAAGGCCGATTGACAGCACAGGTAGAGCTACGACGTCTTCAGTATCGAGTCAAGATGCCCCGCTGCCGGCAGCGAAGCCTTTCGTGTGCTTCAAGTGTGGGAAACATGTCGTGGCAAGGTGCACGAACCGTGGCAGCCAATAGAATGGTGGAGTACGTGTTGCAAGCAGTGAATGGCGAGGGGATGTTTGCCTCGTACAACCACCGGCAGGCACGTTAGAACACAAAGTTGAGCTGTACTGTTTTGTTAACGATTTTGGTGCTGAATGCTCGTTTTAGTAAAGGAGAGTTATGCACAAGTTAATTACGTTGTTGCGCTGACTGGTATTGGTCAAGCACGTGTATTCAGAACAGAACAAATCTTATGTGTGTGGTGTGGAATATATAACAAGGCTCGATTTGATATGACAAAGTCAGTAATTACAAAATTTTCGGTTGGCGATTTCGTGTTATTAGAAAATGAAGAGAGAAATCAGACTAAGTTAGTTCGGAAGTTCAGAGGTCCGTTTAAGGTAGCGGAAGTTTTGGATGGTGATCGCTATACACTAAAAGCTTTAAACTCTAACCGAATTTACAAATACGCTTACGATAGGTTAAAAAAGATGCCAGTGTAGGCCATGTACCAGTCGAAGTAGATGGTGAACTCAGTAGAGATGAGTAAGCCGTAGCGAGTAGGATTCTCTATCGGGCGTATTGTGTTCGATCGTACTAGTAGTTATTACGTAGTCGTAGCGCGGTAGAAATGTTTTATAAACTTTTAGAAGTTTCATTTTAATTAGATAAAGCACAGAAATCTCGATTTTTGACATGTCGCCACATCAGAAGATCACTCTCGTGCGAAAAAAGGGCGGATTGTTAGTTAATAATCAGTTAAATTAATCTGAGTTTGTTTCGGTGTCTTCTGAGAGTTGGATAGGAAACATCGACCTCATCTACTTTCTAAAATATTATTGACGTCTTTGTAAAAAACTATAAGCCTACCAAAGCTACGGTTTCCTAAAAGAGCGGTGGCCTTCACATAACGGCCACAGTGACGGCCGTCACGAAAACAATGAAAACGAGACTTTTTGTTGATTGGTGGTAGGGCTTGCTCTGAGTCCGTGGCTAGCTACCATCATCTTATCTTAGTCTGTCGCCATAACAGCAATGTTAACAGCATTGTTGTGTTTCGGCAGTTAGAGGTAAGATAGCCAGTTCCTCTGTGGTTAAGGATTCCGGGTGAAGGTCGCTTTGGCCTTCGGCCTGATCATCACTTATCATCAGGTGAGATGCAGGCCAAGAACTTCCCATTACGTTGTCAAAAAACGTTTCCAGGAAAACACACCAACTTTCATAAACAACGTTTCAGTGATGTCATTCGCCGGGAAATAAGGACACTATGTGGCGGCCACCGCGTTTCTAGGAAACCGTAGCTTACCAGAAATAAACAACGCGTCATCATCATATAATAACACTACGTGTCTGATTACTCACGTACTACGCGTTATTCATCTGTCGGCAGCGCACAAGTGAACACGTTCTTAACATAATGAAGCTCTCACTTATATTGTTTGTTGTATTGACTGTACTCAGTACTCTATGTACTGGTGCACTTAAACGTGTCAGTACACGTGGTAAAAATTCTGTTGCCGTACCATCTATCGATAATCGTTTTTTCGCTACATTAATTTGTCCTGGTGGCGGCCCCAAAACAAAGTCAGGAAAATGTCTGTGAGTAGTCTGTGTGCTCATTTAATTTGATCTTTGTACTTTTGTATATAGGTAACCTACTTTTATATACTTTTCATTATTTTTCCCTGTTATTTGTACATAAACGAGGTAATATAGATTGTGTCTTTTGCGGATCGTTATCGTATATATAGTGCAGTGTTACTCAAAGTGTGCTCCGCGGAGCCCCTGGACTCCGCAAAGCCTCTGTGGGGGCTCCGCAAAAATTCTAGTTCATTGTGACCAGAATTTTCGCGGACCGCATGGGGTTTTGCGGAGCCCAGCTGCATCAAGAACTAATTTTAGATTTGACGTGTCTGTTCAGGATACAATGGAAATACAACTAGGCTCTTTACTTTTATTCGTCATACCGGTTCTGCGTCAAAAAACTTGGACCAAGTGGAACAAATTATGCAATATCAGCAAACACAGAGATTAAGCAAATGCCACCAAATCTAAAATTAGTTCTAGAGAAAGCAGTAAAAATAATGAATTTCGTCAAAACTTGTCCACTGCATTCCCGATTGTTTTCAATATTGTGTGAAGATTGAGCAAACATAAAATACTACTGCTCCATACAGAAGTGAGATGTTATCACGGCGTAAATCTTTAATAAGGCTATTGGAACTTAGACCAGAGTTACAAACTGTGCGAAACAGGATTCTCAACTCAACCTATTCATCTATAAAAACAAAATACCGCATCCAATCTATTGGATGCCAAACCTGACGTGCAACTTCAACTCTCTTAATTAAGCCTGACATCAAATAATTAATTAAAAGTAAAAATGTATTTCATACCCTACATTAGTATTCAAGTATTATGATTATTAATAAAGAATACAGATAAAACCAAGTTTTGATTATTTTAGGGTTATTTGATGGCAATAGACTCGCCCCCTATTACATGGGCCTCAAACATAACTGGCGAAATGTGGGTGTATCAAAGGTACCTCTGCCTAACCTTTCAAGGATTATAGGCGGGATGTTATGTCATCTTAATTAATTGTGTCTCATTAGTCGACGCTTGATAGGTTAATTAATACCAATGATGCTTGATGAAGTAGGCGACGGACGGAGTCATGCACAGCTGAGTCAGCTGATTAAACATTTGTGTGATGTGTTATTAAACCAGGAAGACTCGCTTTTCCTTCTTTAAAATAACTTATTTAAACGGTCCTAAGTATAGGAATAAAACAATTACCGACCTTGAAAGTATGCTTAATTATAAATTGATGTGCCGAAAGATATTATAAATTTGTCTAGATACACAGTTGAAGCTGTGAACTCGTCGAAAAAAATGGAGTCCAACTTTTGGCTGCTAAATGCACGCACACTAGAAGAGAAGAACGACGACGTGGCGCGAGTGGGACGTAGTTGTCACGCACACCAGCACAACAAAGTTGGCTTGTTTGTTTTAGTTATTTTGCAGCGCGATGGACTAGATCTAGTCATATAAATAATCAAAGTAATGTGCCAATAAAAATATTTTTACAACAAAAATTAATTATTGTTTTTATTTTTCAGGCCTCCAACAACAACGGAGTCGTTCATATGGATTTGGGAATAACGATAAAACGGTTGAAATTATTTATTCTGTAAATAGGATATCGGAATCTCATTTACACACAATAACAAAAAAAAGAAGATTAATGCGGTCAACATGTCCTATCTGACTACCCCTGAGAAGAAATGGCGAAACAAACACAGGGTCAGTCTTTTAAAGTCCAGACATAATCTTGGTCAGGCAATATGAGGACCTTGCAGATTAATGTCTGAAATGTTCTTTTGAGGAAACAACAACACAGATTTGAGTGGACCTGTCCGGTCAGTGCAAGCATTAGTTGTATAGCTCAATTAAGAAACGACTCGACGAACAATACCAAAGAAAGAACATTTGAGTAGGCCGTATAAAGTACTCAAACTGCCAGACTATCAGTAAAACTAACAGAGAAAAACAAACAAAAAACATTCACAATAATTAAAGTAAAATAGAGAGCAGTGGTGGTCCAGTGGTAATGACCCCGACTTACGAATTGTAGGTCGTGGGTTTGAACCCAGTCAGGGGCTTCACTTTGTGTAATTTATTTCATCACCACTGCTCTCAAAAACGGTAAAGGAAAACATAGTGAGGAAGCCGGCATGTCCTAGAACCAAAAATTCAAAGACATGGTGACATCAACCAACTCGCCCGCGGGACCGCGTGGTAGATTACAGCCCACTCCCTCTCGAAGAGTGGAGGCCTGTGTCCCGGCACTGGAAACATTATCATAATCATACAGTAAATATTAATGTCATTTTGTATAATATTCATCAATGTCAATGTGTATAAAAACTAGTATAATTAAGATGATTTTGTATAATAATTAAAATGTCAAGTTTTATAGTTTTATCACATGACTTAGCAGAGCGAGCAGCTCAATCCCAAGCTTTTTGTCTTCTAAATAATCGAACATTTTAAAGTACCCTTTTTTACAAAGTTTGTAAGTAAGTTTCGAAAGTCAATAGGAAGTTTGTTGTAAAAGCGTATACATTCATTATCTCATCAACGTGTTGCCTACTCTGTGGAGTCGAGTGCAATGTACAGCAAGATTGCGTTTATTACTAGTATTTAAACTATGAATATCGGATAATAATATAATCATATAATGTTGAGCGTGCCCGTCGGCTGGCTGTGGGAGAGTGGGAGTCAGGCTTGAGACTTCAGGCGCTCCCATCATCCATCATAGGCACTATGAAGTTACTCATCGTTTCGGCTCGCTACGTGTCTCCGCTTGGGTGTACCTTGTGTTGCTCCGCATCGATGTCACTACGGTGAAGCTGTCGTCAGTCTCAGGCACCATGGCCTGTCCTGCTGCAGTAGCGCAGGTCGTATAGCACGGCACACCAGCATCAACGATATTATTCATCGAGCCCTTGTTACTGCCGGTGTACCAGCGGTATTAGAACCAAACGGCTTGGTACGTGACGATGGGACCAGACGGCATGACTTTATTGCCTTGATGGTGGATAGGCCTCTGGTGTGGGACGCCACCTGTGTCGACACCCGTGCGCCATCTCATGTTCCTAGCACGGTGGGCTGCGTTGACGCCGCTGCAGCGGCTGCTGAGACTCAAGTGGCACAAATACTGTAACCCTATGGGTAACTACAGTTTTACGTTTACGTTTAGGGTAGAAACGCTCGCTGCCAGTATTCTAGGAACGTTTCCGGGTGACAGCGATGTGGACGAGTACTTCGACACTTAAGTGTCATATTAAGTGCATCATCATTACATATAGCCTTGCTCTTGTTTCACGTTTATATATATTTATCCATAAGTTTATGCTTTATGTATTTATTTTATATGTAAATGGTACACCACTGACTATCAGCAGTATTCCTGTTACCTTTAATCCATCCAAAGGTTGTCTGTAAAAGATCTTTTTTAAGCGATAAGACCGCCCATTGTGTCACACTATGTAAAATTTCTAAATTTTCTGTAATTTTTATGGTGTACAATAAAGAGTTTTCTATGTATCTATCTAAATGTCCTTTTGTTTTTGTATTTATTTGTGTAGTTAGTCGGTCATTTAATTTAGTACCTAGTGTAAATAGTTCGTTGTGTTAAATATTGTATAAGATCTATATCACAAATAAATAAAATTGAATTCCTGAATACCGGACATTTTCTTAAAATTGAATATATTTTGTGTACATACAATAGGTTTTCAAATATATCAATATTGTGAGGCTACACTCAGAATATTTATTTCTTTGAAATTTTCTCGAAGGGAATCACACCATTGTCATTTACCGCCAATCGTTATTTGAAGAAAAACTGTCTACTCAACAGGGTCCAACTCTATTCCATTAATTAGAATATCGGTAGTCTGCTGCTTAACGTCTTATAGTATTATTTTCGTTCAGGAGAAGATTATTTACATTAAAGCAATGCACAACTTTGGAGTGTGCATTGTTAACTTGTTCAAAGTTGACTAACTGTTGTAAAATCAAACTGTTTCAGATGAAGTCAATTATGTGCATTGAAATGTCCTAACAATTGTTTTAAAATTAATTGCAAAGATTTATCTCAATGTAAGTCATATTGAACAAGGCCGAAAATTCGTGGGATCAGTTGTGATGCCAGATTTGAACGGTGGAATCACTTTGCTAAGGTTCATCATAAATAAACCAGATGCAATACAAGTGTTAAAAACAAAAATGGGAAAAGGGTTGAAATAACATCAATTATTGAAGACAAGGTATGTTTTGATAATCCCCAAAGGTCAGCAGTTTTTCTAACATCAAGATGTTTAAAATATCAAAACAACTGCTGGTCAGCTAATACTGGAAATGTATGGCTTGGTGCAATATGTTGTCGTGTGCAGTAACTCGGACGCGAAGATTGCCGAGGCGCATAACTTTGATCGTATTATTATAGGTGTTTTAACAATAGCTATTAAATCTGCTAGTTCGGTTAAATAATGGCAACAGCCGTCTTTGCCTCGATAATTATCTGGCGAACATCATTAGTTGTACATTAATTTAATAGCTATAATAAATATAATATTAGTTAGTTCTCTTATTAAATTCTTTTTTTTTTCTTATGATGAATAACTCTTTATGTGTCAGTGTCACTGTATAGTCATTTGTACACACATATTATCATGTATGTATAGTACAGTCGAACAATTTATTTGGTAGTATCTTCTGCCCGCAACTTCGTTCAAGTAGAAGTCGATAAAATGTAGCCCATGCTACTCGCTGATAATGTAGCTCTCTATATCTGAAAGACATTTTTTAAATTGGTTAAGTAATTTTTGAGGTTATTCATTACAAACATGATGAGTCCATGTTGGCTGCATTTATTTTAAAAAAAGAGATTTTAAAAGAGATCCCTATGAAAATTACGATAATGAAACCCAAGGCATCAAATATTTGCCTACAAAAGGCATTATTTGGGGTGTTTAAAAGAGATCGCTATGAAAATTGCAATAATAAAACCCAAGTAATCAAAAATATTTGTCCAAATAAAATACTAATTTATATTTCTACAAATAAAGTAATAATTTATAACTGGGATTAACACAAAGGATTTACTACTTTTAATCCCGGTAGTACTTTCCCGTGGGAACATTTTCCGACAGCTACGCGGGTGAAGTCGCGGGCGAAGCTAATCTTATATAGTAAGTAATCTCATATAGTAAGTAATCTCGACTCGATGTTTTGTCAAGTGCAACTGCGAAGTTAAGCGGATTGCCAGTAGGTAATATGTAGGTACATTCATATTTAACTTAGATAAATATCGCACAGAAATCTCGATGTTTTCGGTTCTTTTTTTATAAACTTCATTCATAATTATAAATGATAACCTTCATGTACATATCATTGCATTTAAGTGCGACGTTACTCACGAACCTTCAATTCATGTTTCGGCAGCGCACAAGTGAAAACGTAACATGAAGCTCTTATTTATATTATTTGTTTTGTTGACTGTACTCAGTATTCTGTGTAGTGGTAGAACTATATCTAGAGAACTATGTGAAAAAATTATATCATGTAAACAGCGTTACCTCCCCTCTCCTGTGCCTACTCAAGAACCTGTTTTGCTTCCTCAAAATGATGACGACATAGACAAGCCGCTGAACGACATTTTTACCCGATCCCGCCATTCAGGTAGAATTATGGACGGTCGATTACCAAGCTTGCCCCCGCCGCAAAATATGATGTTAAAAACTCTACTTTGTCCGGGTGGTGCATTCAAATTGGCGTCTGGAAGATGTTCGTGAGTACTTTTTTTTACAATTCCATTTTAATCTAAGTGTCTACGATAAATAACTATATTGTCCCATCCGTCTACTGGTCGTAAGAACCGCTGATGTGCTGACCATGGGGTCCCGGGTTCGATATAATGGTCAGGATAATCTCAGTAGCAGCATGGAGTCTGAATCTGTGCCCGATTGATAGCAATAGGCTGGTAGACAACACGGACACAGTGCGTCGGCTAAAGAGAACAAAACAATTTGAGTTAGTGTAGTGTATAAATAGCGAATGAATAAGAGTACCAATTCTGTGCTATAGGTACATGTAACACCCTTTTTTTTTTTTTGTTGGGAAATTATCAAATAACTTCTCGAGGGCGTGTCAGACTCTTACTGACTAAAACCCACCCGTGTTCCTTCAGTTGCCTGTACGTTTCCAGGGGCCACGGTATCCCTGTCGCACTTTCCCACAACCCCGGCAGGTATCGGTCCTATCGGACCCCTTCCGTTGTGCTGACATCTCTTTGAGGCATGCGTGGACCACAACGCGCCGTCGACCCCGGCCTGGTCCTTATCGGACGGCGAGCTACCCATTGCTCACCGTCCGCAAGCCTGCGCCTAGGGTGGCCGGGAATCGGCCTGCGATTCCCGACGCCCAGGACGTCTCCTGAGGCGGCTAGGGGTGTGAGGGCGCGATATTTGCCTCCTCCTTCGCGAGCATTACTACTTCGCAGATGGAGGTGACGGCCTCCCATGCCCTCTCGCTCCGTACCATGGCCTGGACCAGAGCCGGACGCGAGAGATCCCCGCCAACGATCGCCTCAACGAGGACACGGTGATGCTCTGCCCAAGCCGGGTGAAGGATATAGGAACTACTGGATGTATCGGAAGAACAATGAAACATAGACTTCACTGATAGACGTATATTCGGAGACTGGCGCGCCGCCTGCGACTAACAAGAACTTAAATCTAAATACCCACTATTACAAATATATCACACCTCCACCACAATACAACAGTAAATCTAAATAATATTAATAACACAATAATAAACAACTACTTAATACATCATTGAAATACCAACAATATCAATCTGATGTAACTGATAAATGTTTCTGGATTAGTTACACAATTTTAAATCTGTCTACTGGTTTACGTGTTCGCTTAGAGTAACGATTCTCCGGCGGCGGTGATTGTGGTTGTAAATTAACCAGAGAATCTTTAGGGGTATTAATGTCCGGATTTGAACCTTCTCCCTTATTCCTAGTAGTCGCCTCTGGTGAGACTACGTCTGCTACCCGTTCTAACCCCTCGCTAAGTGGCTCGACCACACTCTCTCCCCCATGATCTGTATTGTCCTCAGTCTCTGGACAGGCAACATCAGATAAGCGTGACCTGCGGCGCATTTGATCTACATGTCTTTTTAGTGATTGACCATTATCCTTTACCACAGAGTATCTACGGGCACTGTCTACCCGTTCCACGGTTCCTTTCACCCACCTGTCACTAACACCATATTCACGAGCCCAAACTGAGTCACCCTCCCTGAAACTGCGGTCTGTCCCCCCCGCGAACTCCACTTGCCGTCTGTGCGCTTCATGGACTCTATCTTTGGTGACCTGGTTGGTACGCAGTAAATCAAGTCTGGAGCGTAATGGACGTCTCTGTAACAGCATAGCCGGGGTTTCCCCGGTAGTGCTGTGCACGGTGTTCCGGTATGCTAGCAGAAACGTTGTAGTGCGGTGTCGACATCTACACAATCCCTATGCGCTTTCTTAATAGCCCGTTTGCAAAGCTTGACTGCATTCTCCGCAGCCCCGTTTGATGATGGGTGGTAGGCTGGTGAAAAATACTGTTTAATGCCGTTGTTTTTTAAGAATGTTTTAAACTCTATACTAGTGAATGGTGGCCCCTGATCAGATACTAATTCCTCTGGCAAACCAAACCTTGCAAATGTAACTCTTAAAACCTTTATAACATTTGATGCATTAGTTCGAGTCATCTCAAACCCTTCTAACCATTTTGAAGAAGAATCAATAATAACCAGGAAAGTAAAACCTTTATATGGCCCTAGGAAATCAATGTGAACCCTTGTCCAGGGGCGCGCGTGATACTGCCACGGCTGTATCGGGGCCCGCGGCGGCGCGTCCGCCTCCGCTGCACAAGTCTCACATTGCTTACATAATGCTTCCACGGCTGCGTCAATATTAGGCCACCATACATAGCTACGTGCCATGCTTTTTGTTTTTACGATCCCCATGTGACTGCTATGAAGTTGTTTTAAAACAGTATTCTGCAACGAAAATGGTATAACCATACGATAACCCCACATAATACAACCACACTCTGTATATAACTCATTACGCCTCATAAAGTATGGTTTGATATTTTCTGCATCTACACAGGTTGAAGGCCACCCGGATTGTATGTAACCTAAAACCCTACTTAACACTTTATCTACAGCCGTCGCTTTCTTAACGTCTTGGCTCGAAATTGGTAAAAAATTTTCAACGAAATTTACATAAGTATTTTCTTTTTGTAATGTTACATTTTCTTTACAACCTTGGTACGGCAGTCGTGATAATGCGTCGGCACAATTCTTACTCGAGAAACATATTCAATGTCATAGGTATACCCAGCCAATAACACCGCCCAACGCTGTAACCTAGACGCGGCCATCACCGGAATACCGACTTTATCTCCAAAAATGTAAGTGAGAGGCTTGTGATCGGTTCTTAATATAAATTTACGACCATACAGATATTGATGAAATTTACGAACTCCGAACACAATAGAGAGTGCCTCTCGATCTATTTGTGAGTAGGACCGCTCGGCTTGCGTGAGCGCGCGTGATGCATACGCCACGGGGCGCTCGCCCCTTGCCGTTGTGTGCGATATCACAGCTCCTATGCCTACACTGCTCGCGTCTGTTGTTAAAATTATTGGTAACTCCGGTGTATAATGCATTAGCACTTCACTGCATGTTAATAAATGCTTTACTTTATTGAACGCATCTTCACATTCTCTATTCCAGCTATACGGGGTTCCTGCTTTAAGCAACTTATACAAAGGCGCTTGAATTGTACTTACATTTCTTATAAATTTCCCATAGTACATCACCATACCAATAAAAGCTCTTAGTTCAGAAATATTCGTCGGAGCTGGAGTTTTAACTATAGCTTTTACTTTGTCTGGGCACGTGTGAACCCCTTCTTTACTAATCGTGTGACCTAGATAGTTAACTGATTCAGCAAAAAATACACATTTTTCTTTTTTTACTCTGAGCCCGTATTTGTTCAAGCGATCAAATACTTTGTATAAGTTACCCATGTGTGCTTCGTTGGTGGGACCCGTTATTATAATGTCATCCAAAAACACCCCCACAAGTGGTAAATCTGCAAACATTTGCTCTAAATGTCTTTGAAAAATGCCCGGACTGGATGCTAACCCGTATACTAGCCTATTATACATAAATAATCCTTTATGTGTGTTTATCACTGTATATTTCTTTGTTTCATCCAGCTCAAATTGAGCGTATGCCTGCGAAAGGTCAATTTTACTGAAATGCTGGCCACCCTTCAAACGAAGTAGTACTTCCTCTACTCTGGGTAACGGGTAACGGTCAACTTCTATAACTTTGTTTAAGGTTAACTTGTAATCTGCACAAATTCTAATGTTACCGTCCTTCTTGACGACCGGTACGATGGGTGTTGCCCAGTCAGAACGCTCCACAGGAGAGAGAATGCCGTCCCGCTGCAACTGGTCTAGCGCACGCTCCACCGGCTCGCGCAGCGCGTACGCCAGCGGGCGCGCTCGCATGAACACCGGTCGCGCCCCCTCACGCACGCACACGGTCACCGTGCCGCCGGTGAACCGGCCCAGGCCGTCCGCGAACACTTCACAGTATTTGGTACTGAAAGCAGCCACATCAAATACATTGTTTTTGTACCTCACAACATCATTACTATTACAATCATAGGTTATGGTAGGTAATTGTATTTTTAGTTCTGCCATCCACTGACGGCCCAATAGAAGTGTTTTGCCATTCTCAACAACATATAAATCTAATTGCTTATGCCCATTTTTATATTTCACTAATGGTTGTATAACTCCAAGGGGTTTTACTAACTCGCCGGTATAATACCTTAGTGTTAAATTACTAGGCTTAAGTTTTACATCATTAAACAATCTACTATAACACTTCCAGCTTATGCATGACACCGCACTGCCGGTGTCACATTCCATTTTAATGTCAATACCATTTACATTCAATTCGACATAAATAGGACTACACTGCGTCGCTGATAATTTACACATATCTACAAATATTACCTCATCGCTCTCCGCGCCATCGCTTCCATTGAAATTTCTAATTTGAAGCGCGTCCATATCCACGTTGTGGTGTTCCGATAAATTTGGATACATACGTCGCAAATGTCCTACTTGGTTACAAACTCGGCAAACATAACGTCCAAACTTGCACTTGCTTGCGTCGTGACGCCCTCCGCACACTCGACACTGCTGTTGCTGCGCGCGCTCACCCAGCTTCATGGTTGCGGGCGCTGCCCATGCGCGTGCGCCGCGCCCCCGTCCGCTAAACGTATCGAACGGTGTTGTCGCTCCGCGGACGTCACGAGTGGCCACCGCCGGCGTACCCTTCCGCCGCGAGCCCGCTGACATCGCTTGACACGTCACCGACGTCGTGGATGCACCCTCGCTTCTCGACCCGCTCTGTCCTTCGACAGCTGCTGCGTCTTTTTCTGCTGCCTCCATGCTAACTGCCAACTTATACGCTTTCCCGAAATCCAGATTGCTTTCGGCGAACAATCGCTGTCGTATGGTTTCATTTGTTATGCCACACACTAGCTGATCTCTCAAGCTTTCTTCCAGCCAGGACCCAAATTCGCATGTTTTGGACATCTTTTTCAAGATAGCCGCGTATTCCGATATAATTTCACCTTCTTTCTGTTTCCTATGTCGAAACTTGTATCGCTCTGCTAACTCACTTGGCTTTGGTTGCAAGTGTTTTTCCATGACGTCAACGATTTGTGTTAACGTTTTGCTTTTTGGTTTAACCGGCGTACACAAATTAACCAGAAGTTCATAACTCTCTGCCCCCATCACTGTTATTAAAGTAGGCACTTGTAATTCGTTAGGAATCTTGTTTACTAAAAAATATTGTTCCAAACGTTCCACGTACAACCGCCAATCGTCACTGTGGACTTTGAACTCGGCAATTTTACCGATCGACATTTCTGTTTAATTTGGTAATGCCGTTCCTATTTTATTTATTTATTACACGAATCACGCGTAGGATTATTATACTCGTCGCCACTGAAGGATATAGGAACTACTGGATGTATCGGAAGAACAATGAAACATAGACTTCACTGATAGACGTATATTCAACTCGAACTTAAATCTAAATACCCACTATTACAAATATATCACACCGGGCAGACCTCCAACGTATGCTCCACGGTGTCCTTCGGGCGATCCACGTAGTGATGACACCCGGGCGTTTCCTCCCGCCTGATACGAAACAGGAACCTCCCGAAACAACCATATCCGGACCGCCTCTCTAGCCACTCCTCAAAGAGGGGACTTATCGCCGCAATAGTGGCGTGCCCAACATGTAACACCCTAAGAAAGTGCTACGGAATTATGTAAAAGAGCACTATTCTTAGTTACAACATAATCAGCTATCACGTAAAATAATAAGTTGGAGTGAAATTGCTTATTAGGCTAGATTATAATAAATTATTAAAAGAACTTTAAAATGTCCATTTAATTTTTCGTTGTTAATTAATTAATTTAATTAATATTATTATTTGTTGGTATTCATTTTTGTTTGTGTTTGCTGGTTTTTTAGGGTAACACGGGCCAAAGCCAAGGGCTACCCCTAAGAGTAGACCGTACTACTTAAACTAAGTGATAATTGGTGATAATGTATGGCGTGGTGATATTATGTTTTGACTTTGTGTTGCAGTGATGAATGATGTCTGTGCGTGTGATATTTGTGCGTCATTGTCGTTCTGCAGACATTTTCGCACTACAATCTGTACACTTCGGAGAGGCTGTCTGCCCATAGTAGTGGAAGACCCGTTGCACCTGTGCATGCACGCCGGTTTTTTTAAGCTTAGACCACAGCAAGTCATATGAAACTAGGTCTAAGCCTTTGAAAGGTCGAGGAAACATGCATACACAGGTGTACGCCGCTCCGTGTAGTATTGCACGGTGTGCTTGAGGCTCAGAATGGCGGTTTCAGTAGAAAGTCCGGGGCGGAACCTTCTCAAGTTCTGAGTCAAGCACAGCGTCCAGCACCTTAGCTACTATTGTCGCCAAATAAATTGGCTTGTAATTTTCTTTTTCGGATAAAACACCCGTTTTATTTTTGACAGTGGGAACAATAATATTTCTCAAGAGGTCGGGGGGCAGGTATGAATGAATCATGTATAGTGTGTAGAACATTTCCAGAACGCGCGGCAAATGAACGCCTGCATACTTTAGGTGCTCAATGCCGAGTCCGTTGTGACCGGGTGACTTACCTCTGGACATCTTCATAATTATATCCGACACTTGTTTGGCTGTAACATTAAATAAGTCACCGGTCACGACTGATTCAACATCAGGCATCACCTTTGAAGGACCAAGCGGGGAACACACCCTAAAGTGTTCTCTAAACAGCTCAGCAATGCCCTTACTGTCACTCACACCTCCCACGCTCACAGGGATGCCAGGCTTATGATTTAACTTACTTGTTGCCTTCCAAAAATCGCCAAACTTATTAATAAGTTATAGGAAAAATAAAAAGGATGTGGTACTGTAAAAAAACACTTTTTACGGATAACCTCCTTTTGAAGCCGA
The DNA here is from genome assembly GCA_949128155.2 of Xanthia icteritia. Classification (NCBI taxonomy): domain Eukaryota; kingdom Metazoa; phylum Arthropoda; class Insecta; order Lepidoptera; family Noctuidae; genus Xanthia; species Xanthia icteritia. Next base: position 17,801,750 of record OX421940.2, on the reverse strand, counting down.
ATAAAATTGAATATCGAGACGAAGAGCTTAATTAAGTTTATAACAAAAATACATGGACTCGTATGTCATTGCTCGACATCGTCCCAAGCGTTACGATTAAGTGTAGTTTTTTCTGTTTTCTTGCAGGTGATAAAACTGCGTAGAGGAGGACCTCAACGCAGTTTCTTCAACATAATATCACGCTTGTATTCTCGAAGGGTTAGGCAGAGGTGGAGGCAGAGGAACTGGCGAAATGTGGGTGTACTATAGGCAGTAGGTACACCCACATTTCGCCAGTTCCCAAGTCCCATTTTATAGGGGCCTATTGCCATCAGTCGGCCACAAATTCACACTCAAGGCTACTGCTGAGAAGGTCCAGGTGGAAAAACCCAATAACACTTTGCTTGACCCTTGATTCGAAACCAGGACCTCATGCTCATCAGTAGTTCTTGCGACCACTAGACCAACGAGGCAGTTTCTTCAAATCCTAGAATTAATTATATATTTTTATTTTTCAGGTTTCCAACATCAACGATTTTGTACGATTATAGTGATTTATTTTATGATGACGTATAAACATTTATTGGGACGTGGTAGGTACCTACGTATTACATAAAAATATTTCAATTTAAACCTAATCCTAACTATATAATATTATAAATGCGAAAGTGAGTTTGTTTGTTACGTTTCCACGCTAAAACGACTGAGCGGATTTGGACGAAATTTGGCACATGAGTAGACCATGACCTAGGTTATGGTCTACTCATGTGCCCCGTTGGTCTCGTGGTCGCAAGCACGACTACTGAGCGTGGGGTCCTGGGTTCGATTCCCGGGTCGGGCATTGTGTTATTGGTTTCCATTAGGAATTTCTTAGTAACAGCCCGGAGTTTGGAAGTTAGCGGTGTGATACCCCCGTGCCTCGGAAAGCACGTTAAGCCGTTGGTCCTGCGCCTGATCTCTCTCCGGTCGTGTCGGATTGCCGTCCCATTGGACTATGAGAGTGAGGGAAGAGAGAGTGCACCTGTGTCTGCGCACACACTTGTGCACTATAATATCTCCCACGCTGAAGGTTAGTCTCCTTTGAGATTGGCCGCCGTGGCCGAAATACGGTCTGGAGGACTATATACAAGGTCCCATTAAAATAGATGGACAATTTTTAACACAGCGTTCAGTACATCTAACCAAAGATATCCAAGCAAAAAAACCACTGATTAAAGTGATATTATTTTGACCTAAAGTAATAAATGGCATTGGGTAACCAACATTTTTAGTGTATTTTCGTTAGCTGATTTATTTTTCTTGTAAGTATCTAATATGTTTTTCTTATATTTTTTTTTAACATTGTCCTTATTTTGGTGGTCGTAATGATTTCTTAAAGTTTGTCCATCTATTTTAATGGGACCTTATATATGTGCCAAATTCCGTCGGACAAAGGATACAGATAAAGATTCCCGTGGGATAATTTCCGACCTCCACATGGACGAAAGCTAGTAGATCTATAAAAGTTAAATATTTCGTAATCCGTTTTTCTTAACTAAATAAATAATAAGTTAATGAGTATGATGTACAATTATTGTGTCGTAGCATCAATATAAAGGGCCAATGTTTTGTCCAGTAATCAGCAATAGTTACACTTACACTAATTACCGGATTAACGCTGGAATTATTTTATTTTCAGGAACTTAATACACACTATTCGACACAAGAAGAATTTAGAACTATAACAAAAACAATAATTTTATATCAAAATCATCATAATGATTCCTCCGGCAACTGGGGGCTTACTCTTCAAACTAATTCCAATTCCAATCTAAAGCCAATACGATTCCAATGTGAATTTTGCAGTCACGTGATTCGGTACTCTTGAAAACAATATTGTCAACATTGGATTGTAATTGGGATTGCCTCGCGATTATTTTGTTACACATGAAGTTAGCTATGTTACGCCCCGCAATAGTGTTGATCAACTCATTACGATAAACTTGTAATAGCACTTTATAATGCTTTATCCTTTAAATAGCAAGACTAATAAATAAATATGATATAAATAGTTGTTGAATTGATTAATTGTAACGTATTAAAATCATTTGGACGTAAGAACATGATTAAAATCATAAAAGTAACCATGACTTTGGCTGTATGCGGTATGGTCTTTGCCATACTACAAAAAAAAGGGACGTCAACTGGTTTTAGTGAATTCGTTATGCAAGTTTGTTTAGATCATTAAATTATTGTTCGCGTGGTTTCTCTTTAGTAACAATAATTTGATTGTCCTTTCAAGTTACCTACTTAACTAATATTAAAGTTGTATGCAAGTGGTAAGGAAATATACAATCATACTATACCTACTTACTTTATAATTTAAAGTAATGTTTTACTTGATTAAATTTGATTAATTGCATTCTTTGCATAACATCCAAATATCCCCTATTCCTGGCACGTCACACAATGACGCAATACCAGTATCATCCACAAGTAAGTCTTTATTCGAATTTGCTTAGGAATGTTTAAATATTTTGAATAAGCAGTCCATCAGTTACACAACCCAACATAAGTGTGTAACATTGAAGTGTTTTGGGACTAATCATATTTGGCTAGCAAAAAAACCGACCTTGAGCGAGTCGGACCACGTACCATAAAGGGTTTCGTAGTTGGGATGGATGGAAACAAACTTAACTTTGTTGTTGAAAAACATGTTCTCCCATATATACATCGAAATACGTCACTGCATATGTATGCAGTTGGAGAATTGACCGAGTGAATAATAGAAAGAGTTGGTAAAAGCAAAAAAAAAAAATTGCTCGTTCTATAATTTGCTTTAGTCTTCATTCATAGAAAACGCTTTGTTCGTATATCGCATCATCCGACGCTCATCTCGTCTTTTTTTCAATGGTTTTTTATGGGAATTATCTAAAACACTGTACATTACTACTAATCGTGTCATATTATACACATAATACTTATTGAAAACCATATAAAACGCAATACAATTTCTAAAAAGTTACACTTTTGCTATTGGAATAATCACAATCAACAAACAATCCCAACGCAATACCGGCGCAATATACAGCTGTCAAATAAAGTCGAGAGTAGCGCGCGAAGCCCGATCCCGATTCCAGTTAGTTCCCCAAAATGGACACCCAATTTAAACACAATGTGGCGCTAGCGTCGAACTCAAGAGTACGAAATATCATAATTCCAATGTCAATAGATCGGAATTGAAATCAAGAGTAAGCCTGCTGTTGTAATTATTTTTAATTTAGACATTAAAATTTAAAAAAATATTTGCTTGATCTTCTAAATTACCAACTAAAACTATCTACTATCTAAAATTTAATTCAGAATCGTAGATAATTAATAATTATTATAAAGTTTTAAGAATATGCCTTTGCCCTGCAGTGGGACAATAATAGGCTGTTATTATTATGTAAGTAGTTTTTTTTATTTTATTATTATTGTTTATATTTTTACATTATTTTTTTATATTTTTAAACATATCAGCCCATCGGCATCAGGGACAGGGTCCAAGCTGCCGGTGGTAGAGAAGAACCAGGAGTACTGCTTTTTTAATCAAGCCCCAAGACCTAGCTGCCTGAGAGCCTCCTGAGGTATGGCTCGAGGCTCCGCTATTATAGGCCTGTGACCGAAACGATTATCGGTACAATGATTGCTGAGTCTATGTCCCACATGTCGACAACCTCGAGTGCTTAGACAAAATACTAGATTTTTTTTATTATTCGTTATTCATTTAGATTCTTATAAGTTTACATTTTTAAATGTTTCTTAAAATAAAAAGAATAATAAGACATTTAAAAATAAAAATAAATAAAGGTCGGGACCCTGCTCCCGATACCGGCGTTATTATTATTATTATCAAGTTTTGGCAACAAAAAACTTAACATCAAACAGGAGAAAGTTAAAATTCCAAATGCAACTTATTTTTTTCAAAATATTTTCATTTGAAATTGGCATTCAAATATCAAACTTAACTATATAACGCTTAGGTTGATGGTTAAGTAAACGGCATTGAACGAAAACGATCTAATATTATAATTGAAGTCGCTCGTGGCTTAATTTCACAGTCGATGCATCAAGTTAAGCTACGTTGGCCACGGCCGGTCCGTGGATGGGTCTATCTTTACATACCAAGACCTCTTCGTGCCTCGAAACGCACGTTAAGACGGTCCCGGCTGTCATTCGTGGATCTTTGACAGCTATTTCGATTCGTCAAAACCCCGAGAGTCTGACAACCAGGCTTACCAACGATATCGTGTTACCCAGTAACTGGGTTCGCCACAATTATTGACAAATGCTTGCACTGACTGGACAAGTCCATTCAAATCTGTGTGGTTCTTTCCTCAAAAGACTATTTCAGACACTAATCTACATGGTCCTCATATGGCCTAACCAAAATTATGTCTGGTCTTTAAATGAGGCCGTGACCTCTGAGTTTGTTTCGGCCTGTCTTCTCAGAGTATTCAGATAGGAAACGCCGAACTCAACTAGCAATTTATTTTTATTTTTTATTAAATATTACCTGTAAAAGTGATTGCAGAATAAACAATTTCATTTCATTGTATTTCATTTCATTTTATTTGTGGAGGGCAGTTAGGTAGTCGCTCCATTTAAAACTCAGCTGCATCCGGTTAGACTAGAAGCCGACACCAACATAGTTGGAAAAAGGTTAGCCAGATATAGCAAGTAAAGGTTAATTCACACATATTTATGTTTGTCACTAACATAATATCCAATTGGTAACTAACCCTGAAAATGAACTTTAAGTAAACAATGACATAACAGCGATATGATACGGTTAATACCTAATTATGTGAACTATGTCAGCTCGTTATCTTACTTACTACGCAGAAATCTTAACATATACACTTCTTACTACAAATCACCTTACTATGGTTTTCTGCAAGTTATTTCTTAATTAAAGATACTGTGAAACAAATTATAGGTAAATAAAAAATAAAAAAATGTCCTACAGGTGGATTATTAAAAAAATATTGGACACGTATTTTTTCTTTCTTTACGTAATCAATAGATTACGGCAAAACATTGAGTAGGCAATACGTTAAAATGCAGCATGACGTCACTCCCCGGTAGATTTTATACTGACTTGTGACGTAGCGAGCCCCCAATCCCCAATTTTAATGCTTTTTATCTAAACCATTTTTTATTAATATGATAAAGCAAAAAATACGTGTCTAATATTTTCTTATTATCTGACAGATGGACTAAATAGTTTTTTTTTGCCAGTCAACATTACTATAAAGGAACAATAGCTGGAACAAATAGTAAACAGATCTGGAAATATGTTAAAATGTAACATATACCGTGAAAAAAAAATGAGTCATCTTCAGGTTTATTAAAAGCGCACTCGACACCGCTGACATCTGCTAACTTAGCAAATAATTTCTTTGTTAACGTCGGAAAGAATCTGGCTGAAAGAAATCGGGTTCAATCACACTATCTAACTAGCACGCCTTTTGCATGTAACCCCACCTTAACATCCTTCGCCCTGTTAGATACTGAGGAAACTGAGGTAGAAAGAATAATCATGACTTTGAAAGACGACTGTGCAGTTGGTTGGGATAATATATCAAATAGAATCATCAAACAATTCAAGAATATTTTAGTGCCACCACTGACTTATATTTTCCGAATGTGCCTGTCTTTGGGTATTTTTCCCGAGTGCCTGAAAAAAGCAGTTATTGTCCCTGTATATAAAACAGGCAGTAAACAGCAAGTAACAAATTATAGACCAATTTCTTTATTGCCTTCTATGTCAAAAATATTGGAAAAAATCACAAATAAAAGATTGTTTAAATACTTGGAGGATAAATCAATTTTGTCGGAACGTCAATATGGATTTAGACCTAAAGTTTCAACTGCCGATGCCGTACATCATCTGACTGACTATCTAGCCCAAAAACTTGACAAGGGTAACCACACAGTAGGAGTTTTCCTGGACCTCGCCAAGGCTTTTGACACAGTCTCCATTCCTATTCTGTTGCGCAAGCTTGAGACAGTGGGCATAAGAGGCATTCAACTGAAACTTCTCAAAAGTTACTTAGAAGACCGAACACAGTGCGTTAAAATAGGCAATGTTCTCAGCGCAGACGAAAAAAACACGTCCTTTGGGGTGCCCCAAGGAAGTATTTTAGAACCCACTCTGTTTTTGATATACATAAATGACCTTTGTAATCTAAACCTTGAGCGCGGTACTATAATATCTTACGCTGACGACACTGCCCTCCTTTTTTCTGCTGAATCGGAACATGAAGTCTACAAGTTTGCGCATTGTAAATAAGTGGCTTCAATATAACTCACTAACATTAAATGCGGCTAAGACAAATTATATTAAGTTTTCAATGCGCAAACAAAGATCTGTTTTGCTCTCAACGATGTTTGCTCATTGTTGTATGGTCCCTGCAGATTGCCTTCTTACGTGTCCTAATATTAATATAACTAATCAAATAAAATATCTGGGAATTATAATAGATGAAACCCTATCTTTTAAACCACACATAGAAGCTTTAAATAATAGAATGCGTAAGCTAATATACGTTTTCAAAAAACTACGTTATATTGCAGACGCAAAATTAATTTGGCGAGTTTACCTTGCTCTCTGTCAGTCAATTTTGACTTACTGCATTACCTCTTGGGGTGGAGTGGGTAAAAGTTTGCTATTACCTATAGAGAGAGCTCAAAGAGCGATTCTCAAGATGTCTACTTGCCGGCCTTTCCTTTTTCCCACTAACCTACTCTATAAATCCTGTGAAGTACTAACAGCTCGACAGCTATTCATAATGAGCATCGTTTTAAAACAACACGCAGCCCTTCTCTATAGCACTGAAACTACTAAAAAGAGACGGAAAGACATAGTTTGCCCTACAAAAAGTACAAAACATGATTTCGCAGCCAAATTTTTTATCTTCCTAGGACCATTACTTTATAACAGACTAAATGCGAAAGCCAAAATTTATTCTCTAAATTATAATAATTGCAAAAGAACCGTCAAGGAAGCTCTTCAAAGTATATCCTATGAAGATACAGAGAAATTATTAGTTGTACTTAAATAAAAGTTGTATTTGTACTAATTAAGTTTAGCTAAGTTAGGATAGGTACTAAGATTTTAGCAAGTAGTTTTAGATTTATTGTACTATTTATACCTTTTTACATACATATTAGATGACTTGATTTTTATTAATGTGATTATTTACAAATATTATACCTTGCCTCGCCTGAAACACAGGATGACCTAGTTCAGGCACATAACATAATTGAATTTTTCGTAGATTTAAGCAAATTTGTATTTAGTATTTTACCTTTTTACCTGAATATACTTTTTATTATATTATTATATTAATAGACGTGAGTATCATGACGAAATTTCAGCTATAATTGAAAAATAACGAAACCAAAATCGCCAACACACACAATGCTCGTCCAATCTCTGTGAGGAGAGACCTTTTAATTGTATTGTTTTTCCTGTATCTATAAATATTATGTTTAAATAAACACTAAAATTAAACAATACTTTTTGTGCTGTATTTCATAATGTTATTTATTACGTCTCCGACATTTCTCGGGACTCTGCGGTCCCGGACTAATGGACGCGTACGTGGAACCAAAGCCGCAGAGAAAGAGTATATAATACCTATTATTTATTATATCAAAAACAGCCGGACTATCTGTATAAACCTCAAAATGTAAACTTATTTATTTACAGTTAACTATCTGCGCCCCGCGGTTTCACCCACATAATGCTCGATCCCACGGGAATATAGGAATAAAAGTATCCTATATCCTATTCCAGGTCATGGTCTACCCGGGTCAAATTTCATCCAAATCCGTTCAGCCGTTTTAGCGTGGAAGCGTAACAAACAATCTTATTTTATTTTATTTATTAGGGACAAAAAACACTACACGCTGCAGATTACAGAGAAATACTTAAACTAAGTTTTAACAAACATGTAACCCACACCATTGTCCTCATTTTAACTAAAGATTAAACAGCAGTGCTGATGACATGTAGCAAGTGCCAAAACAAAAAAAAAAGGAAAAAAACAAAACAATAGTCGATACCACAATAACGTTGTGTTGCTAAAATTAGCTTAACATAACTTAAACCACCTCGCCAGTTAAAACATCGAGAGCCATTTTCTTAAATAATTGCTTTGATATCATATTAAAAAACTCACTTTCGCTTTTATAATATAATATACTAGTTAGGATTAAAACGGTACAACACCAATTACATTAATTAACATAGAAACATAAAAAGATTAATATTTGCAATTTTTTGTGTACAATTTAATTAAAACGAACATGTCAGTGGACTCCCTTAACTTCCTTGACGCCCGCTGTGACCAAACACTGACCAGCCGGCGTATTCTGTAAAAATATGACCGTGAAAAGCTGAAAACTTATGTGAAGTGAGCTGTCATTCCACCTAACACTATTGCCAGCTTACTTCAAGCTGACTTCACCTTTTCACGGTAAGATTTTTACAGCATACGTCGGCTGGTCAGGGTCAGTGTTTGGTGACAGCGGGCGTTACTCGCGAGCGCCTTATTCATCTGTCGGCGGTGCACAAGTGAACACATAACATGAAGCTCTTACTTACATTATTAATTGTTGCGTTGCCTGTAATCAGTACACTATGTAATGGCCAAGCTCCAAATTTTTTTCAAACATTGGTTTGTCCGAATGGTGGCGTCAAATTGAAGTCAGGAAAATGTCTGTAAGTAGTCTGTGTGTTAATCTTATCTCTTATATCTTATTTTGATCGGTGTGAAGTAGTTTCACTGCGTGAATACTTTATTACATCTAAAACTTAATATTCAGTGTTATTATTTATTACATTTCATAATCAATATTTAAGTTCACTATAGAGCGATATTTCATATTTCCATTCATACAGTAATACTCCCAAATTAATCAAAACAGCAAAATATGCACGCTCTTTTAATTCTGTTTTTACTAAAAGTGTGATGTTCGTTATGTTCCGACTTTCATGCAGACGGAGTCGCGAGCGCGGTAAAGTTGATTATTAATAACACGTGTAAAAAGATGCTTAAGAGGGAACAGGGTGTGCGATTCTCCATACAAGTATATTCTCCTTTTTTCTTCCTGAATAATGCCTCTAGAGCAATCTTTTAATTTTCATAAAATCAAGGTCTGCTGTAGTCACACGTCCCTATTATTTCCTTTTTTTCAGCAACTTATCGGTAAAGACAATATGAACCTCCAAAAATTACAAAAATGCCCCATTTTTTACCGCCGTGATTAGAGGAGTACCAGACATTTTCGAAAAGATTTCAACATAAATGAAAATAATAGGAACCTAGACGTACTCTTTCTTAAAATTTTAATGTAAAAAATAATTGAATCGGTTCAGTTTTCCAGGAGAAAAAGGGGAATACGAAACGTCGATTTCGTAATTTTTTTTTTTTATTGGGGCAGACTTGAGGTAAGAAGACGGAGATATCTTTTTTGTTCTAGACCGTACCTGGGAACCTAGTGGTTACAGAGATATTGAAAGTCAAAGTTCCTATTGTTTTACGAAAACAATTTTTAATGTTTTAACTTGACTTTAAATACCCCATTACTCCTGTACCGTTACGTCCACACAAAATGACAATGTTTTGCGTGCTTGTATTGTATTGTGTGCTTGTATTGTGTTGCGTACTTGTATTGTGTTGCGCTGCCGTAAGTTGCGATTTTGCAAACCAAACTTAAAAGACGTTTCTCAACAATAATTTTTGCTTAATATTACTAAGTTTGATGTTCAGTATGCGTAGATAACGGCTATGTGATGGGTGTTCCTACACCCTATATTATTATAACCTCTAGTGGTTGTTCACGTACAAATATTCACTTAGTAAGTAAGCCCACGTACGCACGGACGTAAAATTATCGGGGCGGGATTTTATCGCGCACTGGATTTTCAACTCTAGGTGTCGAGCCGAGCGTCGAGAATCCAACGCGCTGGGACGCACTCTCATCCCAGCTACAGCGCGTGAAAAACACACTGTTAGATTTTCAACTCTCGACGCTAAGCAGAGCGCTGAAAATACAGTGCCCACAAAAATCGCCCTTGCGTACCTGGGCTAAGTTTCAATATGAAAGTCTGCCTTTTCCATACATGACAAAGACATTTCATTTTTTTTCAGACCTCCTCAAACTCCTCCGCCCAGCTATAATACATATTATTCAGATTATTATTGACTGCTCTCCAGAACGAGGTACGTGCATTTACCTAATACAAATAAAAGAAATTAATAATTATTAAAAAAATAAAATTTTTAAAGTACAGTAAGTATAAATCTTACATGAATATTATATATTATAATTTGATGCTTGTACTAGGATAAACTTGTATCATCTGTGTGTGTGTGTTTGAGTTACTGTGGCCATTATACAAAATTAAAAAACTTTTTGGTTTTAAAGAAAGATGCAAAACTTTTATACTTGTTTAAGCGTACATAAATACCGCGATCTTTATTTAATACAGACCTAACATTACTTAGCTATGCAGTTCCAGACAAGCTCATATAAAATATCGTAATTGTCGAATCCTGTTTTTCTGATACCGTACTCGGGTCATTCTAACACCCGACTCTGACCTGATAATCAGCCCCAGATTTTATTTATTTATTTATTTATTTATTTATTTAGGATCTCCAACAAAAGATGTACACAATACATGACACATAATTAAAGGGCAACATCATTTCAGCATTTCGCCTAGGCACACAAGGCACTGGCCTAGGGGCCCAGCCAGCCTAGGGGCCCCACCCACCCAGCTACCCCGACCAGGTAGCTTGACTATAGTAACATACTTAGCATAGACTGCGATATTTCTAATGTTTATTTATAGCAAGTACTTAATTAAAGTCAAATATTTTTTTTTTTTTTAAATGAATTTGTTAAAATTTCCTATAGTAGTCCATTTTATTTACAAAATTTCCTCAAAAGTCGAAGTGCCTAGGGATAATACAGAATACAGGGTTATCTTAGGGTAATCTTAGCCCCAAGATAACCCTGTATTATAGGGTCAGTATAATAATATGACAATGTAATGTAGACATAATAGCGACCCGCCCTTACTTTGCGAGATTTTGACCACTTGACAAAACATCGTTATTTCTTTATTAAACATAAGTTTAATATTAAAGTATTAAACACATAAGCCTTCCGGAATAAATTCTCTAAATGATGATGAAACTCAAATCCAAATCTGTTGCGTAGTTTAGAAGAACAAAGGTCGTCACACACTTTGAAGATAATATAAAATATGTATTATATAAATATATATTATCTTCGACAAATCGCTCACCGTACAATTTAATGGACCTTTTTTCTATATCATGGACCACCACACGCAGTGAAGATAATATATATTTTACCATAAACAATTTTTAAAGTATTTTTAAGCGCTATAATATATAATATCTTCAATGTGTGTGATGAGCTTAACGCGTCATACAGTCAGACACGAAAAGCGATTTCAATCTATACTTATAATAAATCTGTAAAGAGGTCAATTCTGTACATGATATATATTTTCAAAATAACTATCAGGGGGTAATTAGTGATCGATACTGATGCCAAAAATGCAATCAGTAAAATTTTTGTCTGTCTGTCTGTCTGTCTGTCTGTATGTTCCTTATAGAAACAAAAACTACTCGACGGATTTTAACGAAACTTGGTACAATTATTCTTCATACTCCTGGGGAGGTTATAGTATACTTTTCATCACGCTACAATCAATAGGAGCAGAGCAGTGAAGGGAAATGTTGGGAAAACGGGAGAAGTTGCTCCATTTTTTAAGCTTCCGTCGCGTGTGCAGCCTTAATGGTTAAAGCTACATAGAAATCATTTATGACGGAAATGTTCTACATAAAATTATCTAAAAAATATCCCACAACAGCATATGTCTATCTTTTATGGTTGACTCACAATAACACGTGTAACTCCCGATAGCTTAGCAGTTCGGAGCTTTCTGATTATATTTGTTTACTCTTACGTTTATAATACTCTCACTCATCCCTAATTAAAAGAAGTTAATATTATTACCCATTCAATAAAAAAAGAATCATAGTAATCGGTATAGAAACACCAAACTTATACATGAAATACGCTGATAAGCCATCGCGCCGTCGCGCGTGAATACTGAATCATGCCATAAGGATTATTTTTGTGTAACGGTTGCCGCGCTGGACGCGGGTCGTGGCGGTAGGGTATAAAAAGGCGGGAGGTCCGAGCGCGAGCTTATGCTCCTGGCTGGAGGCTCTTAGTGTAGAAACTAAAGGCAACCACAGGACAGTCCGGTTAAGCAGCCACGACCTTAGTGGTCACCTGCAATAGGCCATAGATAAAAAAAAAAAAAAAGAGCGCGAGCTTCATTCAATATTTGGCTGTTGATGCGTTCAGAGCGTTCGACCTTATTGACAGACAATAATAATTGATATTAACAAACCGTGCTTATCAGCGCGACTTTTAGTCTTTAAATAGTTTATTTGAATTTCTTTTGTTGTTATTTTATAAAATAGGTATTAGTTGTTTTGGTAGTGTTTAAATATTCGTTCAAATTACAAATTATTAATAGTTTGCATTTTATTTCTTTTTAGGTGAAGTAGTAGTACGCATAGATTTTTAGATACGGATAGGTAAGTTTTGGCTAATTTATGTTCAATTTTATTTTTGTATTAAGTAGGTAAAAGCGTAGATACTTTTATTAATTGTAGTAGTTATAGGTATTTATTTTTAAGTGAAGTAGGTATAGGTAGATAGTATTGCACAGGCGTTTCAGTTTTATTTTCATTTCTTTTTTTGTTGTAAGTTGTACATATTTCTGGGTATAATTCTATTAGAATATTTTAGTTTAAATAGGCACTTAGAATTCCGCAGAGATTGGTTACAACTCAATGGAACTGCTGGCGACATTAGAAAACGGTGTCCCAATGATGACGCATCAAATATGATCGCGTGTGCGAGAGTGTTCAGAATAATTTGGGAACAATATGGTTTTTAGATGCACCTGGAGGAACTGGAAAAACCTTTTTGACTAAATTAATATTAGCTTATGTTCGAAATCAGCGTAAAATTGCTCTTGCCGTGGCTTCATCAGGTATAGCTGCAACATTGCTACCAGGAGGTAAAACTGCTCACACTATGTTTAAAATACCAATTGATTTAGATCGCACGGAAAGTCCAACCTGTAGTATTTCAAGAAATAGCGACAAAGCTAAGGTATTACGTGAGTGTAATTTAATCATATGGGATGAATGTACGATGGCCCATCGAAAAGGAGTAGAAGCGGTAGACAGAACTTTTAGGGATATAAGACAAAATGATCGACCAATGGGCGGTATCACAGTTTTATTTTGTGGTGATTTCCGACAAACCTTACCGGTAATACCACGGGGAACCCGAGCTGATGAGGTTAGGGCTTGCCTGAAAAGCTCTTATTTGTGGCGTGATATACAATCGGTGCATTTGACTATAAACATGCGAGTGAGAACTGGAGATAACCCGGATGATCGTGAATTTTCTGATATATTATTAAAGATTGGTGAAGGTACCTACCTATCCACAACTACACCAAGGAAAACTTATTCTGACGACTGAGTTATGTTGTATAGTGCAATCCCAACAACATCTTATATCGTCGGTTTACGGTGACGTAACAAATATATTAAATAGGCACAATTCTTGGGTATGCGAAAGGTCCATTTTAACTCCTCGCAATGACCAGGCATCTGAAATTAATAATAAAATACTGTCGAATATCCAGGGGGAAAGCAAAGTTTATAGTTCAATAAATAGAATGGTCGATGAACAAGAAACCACTAATTACCCGATAGAATGTTTAAATTCTTTAAATATGCCCGGACTTCCTTCTCATGAAATTTGTTTAAAAATTGGCATTCCGATTATTCTGCTCCGAAATTTAAGACCACCACAACTTTGCAATGGAACTCGGCTAAAAGTAACCCAGTTGCAACAAAATGTAATCGAGGCTCAAATTTTAACAGGCTGCGGTGCAGGAGAGACCGTCTTTATTTCCAGAATTCCCATAATACCAAATAATTTTCCATTCCAATTTAAAAGAACGCAATTCCCAGTATCGGTGTGTTATGCAATGACAATTAATAAGGCTCAAGGGCAGACTTTTCGTGTTGCTGGAGTAGATCTCGGTGTCAGTTGTTTCTCGCATGGTCAGTTATATGTCGCACTTTCCCGGGTTAGCAGTTCTAGAAATCTTTATGTTCACGTGCCGGACGGGTCAACTTTCAACATAGTTTACCCGGAAGCTTTGCGCTGAAATATTTTCGTTCTATAGGTACTTAAGCCTCATGTGAAAGTGATCTAAACAATATTACCAATACATTAACTTAATAACATACAAGGAGTCACACGCTGACGGAGTCGCGGGCACAGCTATTAATAATAATATTCTGCGGTTCCTTATTGCGATATTTTTCAATAGTATTGTGGATTGACATAGTATATTTCCCTACTAAAATACGAAAGTTAATCTGTCGGTTACATCGAAACCACTGAGGAAGGACACATGGTACTTTTTACGAAAAACGACGGAAACGCGGACGAAGTCGCGGGCAAAAGCTAGTTTATAATATAGTGCTTTACCCGGCCCGGCTTCGCAGGGATAGCACTAAGTACTTATCAACGGCGCACCTACATACTTACCTACTTACTTTCCCTACCTACCTACCCTACCTACCCTACCTACCCTACCTACCCTACCTACCCTACCTACCCTACCTACCCTACCTACCCTACCTACCCTACCTACCCTACCTACCCTACCTATCCTACCTACCCTACCTACCCTACCTACCCTACCTACCCTACCCTACCTACAAACCTGATCCTAAACATAACGACCACAAAAAAAAGAATTATCCTATTTGGTACAGTCATTCGGATGTTATGCGCGTACATATACATTTCCACTATTCATTTTTGTATATATAGATAGATATTAGTATAGATATAATTTTTACTAAAGACGAAGAAAACTAAAGTTCTTAGTAATAGATTACAATCTAGCCTAATAGGCTAATAAGCAATTTAACTGTAATTTAATATTTTACGAGATATATTATGTTATAAGTTTATAACTAAGACGTGTCAATTTGCACTTTTTCACAATTTCGTAGAGTCTGATAATTGATGAAAACACTTTGTTCATCGTGTGTTACATGTATAGCTCAGAATTGTTACTATTATATATTCACTATTTATACACTACACTAACTCAAAGAGCCGAAACACTATGTTCCTGTTGTCTAGCAGCTGGATTGCCTCGACATTCACATCTCGGTGAAGTCTGTGTTCGTGGGCTTCAGGTTGGATGATCGTGGCGACGAGTTCCGTTTTAAGATCTCGGTGGAGGTTGACATTTCTAGTGTACCATGGTGCATTTACGGCATCCCTGAGTACTTTAGTTTGGAATTGTTGTAATTTTTAACGTTGCTTCGTTTAGTACAGCCCCAAAGTTGGATTACGTACGTCCAAATTCCAAAGTTTATTTTTTAAATATTTATTTAATGAAATATAGAGGTGTTATTTAATTCTAAACTCGCCAAACTTTTACGTTTGATGGCGAGAGGCGCTCTTTTACAAAACAATGAACCACCTTACGCACACACATCAGCAGGTCAAGCTACTACAAACCGTCAAATTTTCACATTCGATTCTGAACTTAACCTTTAATATTTTAAGGTTTTTAAATCATTTGAAGAAATCTGACAGCCTGGTATAACCTGACCTGACCTGACCTGGTATGCTTGTATAATATAATTTTATTATGTATTGATAAACAGGCTTTCCTTCCGAGTAACCATTACATACTTTTGTAACGTATGTCGAGTTCCTGTCTGACGTGACGTGAGATTTCCATCGTGGCTCGGCGTCGATAGATATAAATGAATCATTTGTGAGCTTTAGTATAATATAAAACTCACATAACATAACATCACGCTTGTAATCCCCGAAGGGTTAGGTAGAGGTGTATCTAATAGTACACCCACATTTCGCCAGTTATGTTTAAGTCCCATGTAGGGGGCGAGCCTATACCGGGCACAAATCCAGACTCCGGGCTACTACAGAGAAATTACAGACGGAAAAAACACCTTGCCCGACCTGGGAATAGAACCCAATACCTGTGAGCGTAGTGCTTGCGACCCCTAGACCAACGAGTCGAATATAATATTTATTTTATATATATAATATATGATTATAGATATATATCTTAGGTCTAGGACCTGATCTATGGATTCAGTACATGAACCTGAACGCCCCTACGTTGACATTTTTTGTAACACATATTTCTGCTGTTCCATACAATTTCACTGCGTAGGTATTGGACTTTTCTATGAACCAGCTGTTTAACTAAATAACCGACAAAAATTTCATCGCAGAGGGTTCAGATTCATGTACTGGTTGTATATGATCGTGTAATTAGGTAATACCCATCCTAATAACTTTGATGAATATAATAAACATTAAATATTTTTATTTTTCAGTGTCTGCATTCGTGGCGGCTCGAGGATAAATAAGACTACTGAATTAAGTGCCTACTCGGCGAGTACCTACTTGAAACCGCAGCCATAGAATAATAACTCCTGTTAAGGTGTACCTACCAGGACTACAAGGAAAACTACAAGAATTTCACCTCAGTACGTTATAAAATCATGTATTAAGGGAATTTAAATATAACAAAACATGTTTATGAACTCATTTTGCTTTATTTTGCAATGGTGACGGCATTAGGTAAACCAGAACATTGTTTTTTAATAAATCAGCCAATGGCTGCTTTGAACCTTTTCTTATATTTTTCACAGTTTATTTATTACATATTACATATATATACATTTGTAAATAAACTTACCGCAAATACTTCGTATTACTAGGTACTAGGTGCATGCACTACCTTCTATCAATATTGTTGTTTTAAAGAATAATAATAATATTGTTAATACCAAGAGGTATTTTATTAAAAAAACTGTTACTTAAGGGGGATGCGCTAAGGTAGGCCGCGAAATCCAAATTTTCTTACGTTTTTTGCAATTTGCAGGTCAGTGTCAGGTTGTATCTTGATCAAAATATGATTCACGACCGTAACAAATATGTATTTACATAATTATAATCATTAGAATCATAAATACACCGTAAAATCTTAATGGTTGTTTTCCCGCAGCGAAATGGTCATTTGTCTTGGTAATAGAATCGTTATATAAACAAATAATAAATATTAGAAACAATTTTGAAAACAATTTTTGTGTTGTTGCGTGCAAACTAGTTTATGCCGTATCTCTACGTGCGAGAGTTTATTTTTCTTTGAACATTTATGCATGGCTGTACCCTTTGTCGGCAGCGCGTGCAATTAGAGTAGTACCTAGTTACCTGTTACTATTTATTCTCACGTTTTCGAGTTGATGAATATTATTTTAAAACAAAAACATCTTTATTTTTTTACTTTTACTCTATGCTTCGAAAGTACTCCTTATGGCAAGTTGTTCTGCCGCGGGAAAACAACCATTAAGATTTCACGTTGTATATCTCTCTAAGATAGATTTGTTCCATACGAACAAATATCTTATGGAAAAGTTACCACTGCGGATTCTCCATAAGCGCGCACCGAGATTTTGCGAAATGATTGCGTTCGTTTGATCCCTTGGTGCATCATTATTACTTAACCTTTAGTTATGTCAGATATTTTAGGATTCACTCTAGACATCATACACTTTAGAAATACGATTACTTGTAGTTTCCTCGACAGAAATTTTCCATGTATAATCATTGTTTTTATTTCCAAGAAAAGTAGGAGGTTCAAAATAAATCAGTTTTGGACAAATTTTATAATTTCTAACGTAGTTCGATATTATCGTCCATAAAGTGTACGGAAATACGTGCACGTTATAGCGGTCGGTGACGCGAAACCATCCCTTACCAAAGTGCCTGCGCCTTAAGAAGTTCTATAAGCTAGATAGAGTCGACATTTCATATCTGACTACCCCTTTGAATCAATGGCGAAATAAACTTAATTATATACAGACACACATACAATAAACTCCATTACGAACGTCTTTTTCGGGTAACCACCGAACACAGCATCATGCTGAGTGCCGACTATTGCACAACTCATAATACGAAGCATTAGAGAGCGCTTTGCGATCGAAAAAATTGTCTTGCCACCTTTCTGCAACTGTTTTTATTGTTACACTCCTACTAGTACACAGAACCTACGTAATTTATATACCATTGTATAGATAATTTAATGGAGATTAATTCTGTACTTTTCAAAAATTGATTTAATGCAGTAGAAACGAATACAAATAGTTAAAAAAAATCCCGTCTGTCAAGTGTGAAAAATTAAAATATTGTAGCTTGCGAAAAAATCAATTAATTGAGTTTTTTTTTAAATAGATTTATTTCAGCCATAGTAGGAACCCTGTTGAAAATGGCTATTTTATTCATAGTAGTTTAATTATAAATAATAAAAAACTAACTAATATAATATCTATATCTATGTATATTTTTCCAACGTCGACCCTCTTCCGTTGCCTAGCAACCAACAAAGCAAACCTAAATAGTTTTTGACAGTGCCGACGTAAAGATGAAAATTTTTTCACATATTGATGCATTGATGTGTAAAATTTTTGAATAAGCGTTATGAGGCGTGCACTTTTGGAATTTCCAAATATTTCTGTTTTATGCTCGTGATTTCATATGTACTTAGATCTATTTTGTTTTCTTGTTTTCTGATTACTCTTGTCTTTTTGTATGCACGTGTTTCTGTGACAAATAAACCTATTTTGCTTTCTTTCCACAGTTTCTTTCTATCATTGATATACAGTCTTTCTTTACTAGCTTTCATCCTTAGTTTTCATCTGATTGTGCATTAGGTACTGTCAAAATCAAATTGATCTTTAGGCTTCCTGTACTAACGCCGGAGCCGCACTAGCCGGCCGGATCACATGTTTCATTGGCAATACTTTACTGAACTGTAATCTTTGCTTTACTATTTAACTCGGCATCAATGCCAGTGCTCACGTGGTTTCGGTGCGGAGCCAGTGTGGCGGCAATGCGGCGCATGCGCGATATGCATTCGTATACACAAACTTGCGGGTGCGGTGCGGCTTCGGCGTCATGTACAGGAAGCCTCTCGTTTTCAATAAGGTTGTTGTTGGGTACGTTGTTAGGTCTGCTGTTAGAGATAAAATAAAAATGAAAGAACTGAAGTACCTACATACATGGAATTAGTATGTACTATGTAGATTTATTTAAGCTCCTTGAGCGTATAGTAATTCCATGGACAACGCCAAGAGGCCTAGTGTACAGCCTAGCAACATATTTCTAACTTTACTTAAAAAATCGCAGACACGTGTCTAAAATATAGATTTTGAAGCAATTTTTTTTTAAATATAGATTTGGGTACTTATATTTTTAGAAAAAAGATGGTGGCGTAAGTTCCGAATTTGGCCACGAACGAAAAGATTATTGCACAATAATTATCTACTGAGAAACGAATGGTACAGACGCTAGCAGGTCAACCTACCCGAAACTGTCAATTACCGCGGACAAGTTCCACAGGACAGCACAAAGACAAGCTAGTGCAAAATGAAGTGCTACTAACATAGTATAAGTCTATTTATTAACACAAGTTTTTATATTAAAATATGTATGTTTAGGTTAAGGTATTTTTCTATGGGCTACTGTCGCCTGAAATAAATGGTATTATTATTATTATTATTATTATTTAATGCTTTGGTTTCCTAGGAAAGCGGTTCCGTCATAATAGAACGGCCGCCATAAAAATCTGTCATCTTCACCAGAATTTGACATTAATTAGTCAAACCCCGCTGTCCAAAGATTTAAGTCGCTAGATTTGCGCTCACCGTACTAATACACAAGAAAAACTGTCAATACTGAGAACAGTGAACTCACACATGATTAAATAGCGTTTCCATGATAATCAAGTGTAGTCACTGCGTCATTGTGTATAGGAGGTCAAAACGAAACAGAAATGCGACTATCTTTTGAAGAGTTAGGGCGAATCTAACGATTTAAATGTTTGTCACTACCATAATTTTCATGAAAGGTGTCACTGCGGCCGTTAGTGGCGGCTGCCGCTCTTCTAAGAAACCGTAGTTTTAGGAAACTGCTTACGTTTGGCACAACCATTATGCGTTACATTGCTTGATGTTACTGAAAACGGGCATAAGTAAATTTTCAGGCCCTGACCTTCTACTGTAGCACGCGGTGAGCAGTCAAAAGATAAACAGCCCTAAACCCCAAGCTTAGCAGACTGAACGACTCATCAGTCATCAACATCACGCCTGCTTTTCCAAAGGATAAGCAGAGATGAAAAGTAGGTGTTATCCCACATTAGATAGTGAGCAGGCCTATTGGTAGTATCTAGGCACAAATCCCAAGTTAAGACTGCTTCTGAGAATTCGCTATTAAAAAAACAAAATAACTCTTTGCCTGACCCCGGGGATCGGCCATTATCACATTGGGAGATAACGATAACGACACGATATTGTTGGACTGGTAGTTTCATACACTTACTACTAAACACTTTAATACTGTGTCGTTGTAGTCAACGGTATCATCGCCGACACTGATTGTGGTGCCGATATTGGCGAACGACACTGCACGTGTTCGCTGCTGCCTTTATTACCTCGAACACACTATTAAACTTTTGGAATCGCGAGGCGATAAAGCTTTTGCTGGTGCAACCTGGCTATTCAAGACTGCTGTGGCAAACCGCATGACGATAAGCTGTTGGTTACATCGTGTCACATACCGTTATTGTCCCGATATCGTCTAACGATATCGTTGTCGTCCGAGCTGACGATATGTTGGTGTCGTTATCGTCGAAGTGTGAAAACGGCCCATCGAGGACGCCAGCCTAGTCTTATTAAATCCGCGAGGCAGTGTCTGAAGTACTTACATAGCTGTTTTCCCCCGAAGGGTAAGGCAGAGATGTAGTTACACCTGATGGCTCCCGCATTCGTGAAGAATATCGGGAACAGTGCAGTGATCACTTGCATTTTAGTAAAACAGTAGATTGTTGAATAAATGGAACTGGTGTAGGCAATAAGCGCTGTTGCGACACTGGTTACCCCGGTGTTTACATAAAATTAGTCTATAACGCCTTGATACGTAGTATTTTAGACTATGGCACGTTCCATGCATCAAGGGTGCGGTTGGCTCGGCTGGATAGGGTTCAGTCAAAATGCCTTCGTATCATCTCTGGTTGTATGAAGTCTTCTCCCGTTAACGCGATGCAGGTTGAGTGTGCTGAACCTCCCCTGGCCCTAAGACGGCAGTATCTGGCCTCCCGTTTTCTAGCTAGATTAATATCTAGATCTTCCCATCCCCTTTTAGCAAGATTGAATGAGTTAGATGCCACAAACAGAAGCTCAAATTACTGGAATAACAAAGAAATTCCCCTAATCCTAAAAGTATTTCGTCAAAGCCATAATTTAGAATCTCAAATAGAACAGAATCCCCGATTACCTCTTTTTAACTGAAGTCTTATGTTTAATTCCAAAAAATATATTTGATATTGGTATTTCCAAAAAGTCCGCTTCAGCGATTTTGGCCTTCAATGCGGCGGTGGGAGAACGATGGACTGGGTTTCAAAGGTTTTTCACAGGCACTTCAAAATTTAATGATCTCAGTAACACTGACGCTGCTGTTTATTACCAAAGCTCCAGAATTATTTTACAATACAAATGCCCTAAAGAGTCTTCTGTGTTCACGGGCAAGTGTGTGGCTCGATCGGAAGCTTATTTTTTCATAGAGTCACACCACAATATTGACAAAGCCGTCATTTTCACAGACTCTCTTAGCTGTCTGCAAGCCTTAGTACAAAATCCTTTTAAAAGTAATAAAAATTAAAAAGACTTTATTATCTTGTTCTACTAGCGACAGAGAGGTTCAGTTAGTTTGGATATCTAGTCATTGTGGCAATAATGGCAATGAGTGCGCTGATGCCTTGGCCAAAGATGCTTGCTCATCAGCAACAGCTGATCTCACCCACAACTCTCATCAGGGGTATGACTTGCTGAGCCATCCAAAGATTGAGCTACATTCTTCACGGCAGGATCAGTGGAATAGCACTGGAAGAAAAAAGGGGAGGTTTTATTATGCAGTACAATCAACCATAAAATCAAAACCTTGGTTCTACTACTACAAAAAAGTTCCCAAAAGCGTTATATCAGTCCTTTGTCGAATCCGTTTCGGCTTTTGCTGTACTCCCGTGTTTTTCAGAAAAAAACGGTGTTCGTGATTCCTCTCTGCGAGTGCTGGTTGGAAGAGAGCGCTCTGGATCACATCTTCTCCGAATGCTCGAACAACGTTCCACCTTTAGATTTATATAAACGTCTCCCTAAATTTAAGATCCCTCTTCCGATTAATTTCTCCTCCTTACTAACATTTTCCTCTTCAGAGCTGCTCGTGGTTTTATTAAGTTATGAATTATTCTGTCTGTGGGTGTGGTATGCATATATTCTATGTTTTAACAATTATAATATTTATTTATTTATATTTTTTGTTTGTTTCAGTCCTGTACTAACCCAGCAAGATCTACATTGTGTTCAACTGTAACAATCGAAGAATTTTTATTTGTTTTTAACTTTTTTTATATATATCTGCTTTTTCCAACGCACTTTAGACATTATTACATAGCAGAATAGTCAACACAGTTCTTTTACGGAGATATATTCTAATCACCATCAATCAAGTAGGACTAGGCAAGAGCATGTTGTCGAAATAGCGACCTGTCGCAGAAACGCCCCGTGTGAGAAGTGAACGAACATTCGAATAAAGATGCAGGCTACCGAGAGCGCACGCTAATGATGTTCGTATTAGTGTGAGTAACCTCTCCACGCACATCCTATGTAAAGTGGAATTCCGTCTTTGAAAGTGATATCCTCCAAAAAAAACAACCAACCGGTTATCTTTTAGAATTATAGTTCGCGAGCATATTCGCAAGAAGCTGGCAGTATCATGACAACGGTAATGTTTTCCCATTGTTTGTCTTATTTGTACTTATATTTATGTATAATTAGGTGTAAGTATTTATTATATTTATAGTTTTAATAGGTGTATATGTATATCTTTATATTTAAATATAAAAAAATCTGCAAATCTCTCTGTTGCACCTACCAG
Source organism: Xanthia icteritia (assembly GCA_949128155.2). Taxonomy (NCBI): domain Eukaryota; kingdom Metazoa; phylum Arthropoda; class Insecta; order Lepidoptera; family Noctuidae; genus Xanthia; species Xanthia icteritia. Next base: position 17,778,545 of record OX421940.2, on the reverse strand, counting down.
TTTGTCTCTGCATCGCCCGAAGGTTGACTGGTAGAAAATACCTATGGCATTAAGTCCGCCTCTGTACATTTGTGTTTGAAGTATTAAATAAATAAATAAATATCCTCCAACCTTTTTGGAGGATATTTATTTAGTACATGTACGTGTATGACCAGGAACCTATGGGCGTAATGAGTATGCAGGAATCGTAGCACGTGGCGTTCTGTAATTTCTGCTGACCTATGAGGAAAAGGCTTGAGTTTATGGTACTATACAAATACCTACTAAGAACATGTACCTATTTCTGCAAACTAGCAATCATCAATTATTAGGCCACAGTTGGAGTTTGCAGTGCCTATTTGGAACCCTTTTTACGTAAAATATATATTTTTTTTTTTTTTTTTAAACGTTGCCCCACACTAGGAATTTCTCCTGTATCGTGGGTGCGTTTACAAACATTTAAACTCACATACACAAACAGCCAGACCCGGAACAACTAATTATAGGTCATACAAATATTTGTTCCGTGCGGGAATCGAACCCGCGACACGCAGCGCAGCAGTCAATCGCTTAACCACTGCGCCAACCGTGCCGTCAATAATGAATGATTAGAACTAGTACAACGTAAATATCTTTGTGCTATGAATTTTAGATGTTATCGGAATAAAATGTCACACCACTTACTTCTTAAAAAGTATGATCTTCTGACCTTAAAGTCAAGACAGAAACTGCTGGAAGTTATGACTCTGTTCAATGTGTGCCGCATTTTGACTGTCCGGACTTAATTAGGAGTCTGTGTTTCCTGGTTCCTCGAGCAGTTCATGTACGTGAGGTACGCACTCGACGTTTATTTGCTACCAGCCTCTATAAATCCAACGCTGGCTCGCGCTCACCACTTCATCGTTTGGTTGAGACATATAATAATGAGTTTTATTGAATCGACATTCTTTTTCAGAGAGCTTTTTAAGAAGCAAATCCAAGCAACCCTAAAGGATCAGCAAATTAATTTATAATAATATTTATGTTTATCATAATAACGTAATGTTTAATTATGTATGCACACAAATTTACTTTGCTTTCCTTTTTTTTGTGTCATAAATTTTAAAATGACATGACATTATATACCTAAAATATATATTTTTTTTTTTATAATAAACTAGATTTGTTACATACAGCTGTAGTGATAATCATGTCATTTGGTCTAAATAGCTTTTTATTTTTATTATTTGATTTTGCTTTTATATAGATTCTTTTCTTTTAGATTTTGTGAATGTGAGAACGTTGTAGGCTTAACAGACTGTAGATCTGTCGACCATTTTCTATCTTGCTAAGTACCTGGTACTTGTTGATATGCCTACACTGTCCTCTCATACCTATTAACTCTGTAATTTGAAAACATTGTAAATACCATTTACTTTTAAAAGAGTAATCATGGAGTTTCTTGCCGGTTCTTCTCCATAGGAAACGATCAATTGGAACCGTGCACCTAGTTTCTGACGTTTCATAAGTGCCCTTGTAGTTTTATGTGAAATAAAATAATTTGAATTTTAAATTTGAAATCCAGATATGAGTTCTAGGACAATGACTAGGAATGACGTCGTATAGGTATTGAATCGGTGTTACTAGCTAGTTTTAAATACTTTTAATTGTAATCTGTGGAGAACGTAGTGGGTATCATAATTTAAAAAAATGTAATATATTATCATATATTAATAATATGACAATATTTTATAATATATTTATAATATGAAAATTTCTTATTGTGCTACTGTTTGTTTTTCCTTAAATAAATAAATAAATAGCAGCATTGCTGGCTGCATAAGCGTTCTATAGGGCTGTTCGCCAATCCCTCACATAAAAAAAAGTTTTTCATCTGCAAATAATCCTAAGTTTGGCTTTTGTAGTTAAACAATAACAGTATGAGAACGCGATAAAGGCCGCGATGTATAGAGCTTGTGTTTTTAGTTACTTGGGTTTTCACAATAATAATCATACGATCACTGCCTCGTCGGTCTAGTGGTCGCAAGCGCTACTGCTGGGTTTCTCCATCTGGACCTACTCAGTAGAAGCCCGGAGTCCGGATTTTCCCGGTTGATAGCAATAGGCTCGCCCCCTATTACATGAGACTTAAACATAACTGGCGAAATATGGGTGTACTACAGTACACCTCTGCCTAACCCTTCGGGGATTACAGGCGTGATGTTATGTTATCTTAGTAATCGTTCGCTTTAATGAGATAAAGTGTATTTTGTAAACTCAATAAATGCTTGTCGACGTGCGTACTATAGCTTATTATAGCTGCACTCTGATAACCTACCTATATAAATGTGGTACATGTTATCAATAAAATAGTAAGACCGAGATACACACGGCGCTCACTGACTTCATCAGTTCCTGCGACTAGTTGGTAGTTCAAGTGATTCATTTATCTACTGCCTTATGACAATGCAAGCAACCACTGCGCTGTGCCTAGTACTCGTCACGGCCGTGGGAGCCATGGGCACCACAAGAAACGGAACTGATATTAAGAAAACCGGGAACATTTACATATCGGATTGTTATTTAAGTGTTATAAAACCCGGAGAAGTGAAACTTAAGACAATTAGTAGAAGAAATACCGATCCTAAAGCTAATACAGATGGACCAGTGTACGAGAACCTCTACGTGTGGGATAGTGCCAGAGCCAGTGCTACGGGGCGACCAGAATTATATAGACAAACGTTATATAACAATATTAATCGTTATAGTGTTACGATTCGAAATATTTTAGACTGTGATAATTGTATAGGTGATGGTAAATGTTTGCCTGAAAACAAAAGAATTATTGAAACAAAAGCAACCGAAATATTTAGGAACGTACCACAAGGACAAATACATGCTTATACAATTATGGGTGAAAACTGGGACATTTACCTTATGGATTGTTATTTAGACAGTAGCAATTTCGCACTTGGAACTACAACTACAGAAAACATCTACATCACAGACAGTGACAGTGCTACGGAACGGCTACCCAAACAAATAAGTACTATTAGTACTAAAAGTTACAATGTAACGATTGAAAATTCGAATGACTATGACCATTGTGTTATAGCTGATGCTCCATGCTGGCCGTACGAAAAAAGAACCATTGAAATAACAGCAATTGAATGAACTGTTCTTCACTCATAGCCATGTTAATGTTCGTATATTAAATAACTTCTGTAACGATACTTGTTACTTGTAAATACTTGAAAAAAAAAACAAAATATATTATTTGTAAAGATTTCAATAATTACCGTGTCGAAATTTGGTACTCCAATTGTAAGTAAGTAATAAATGATGATCACGTTCGAGTTCTCTTTTTTGTTCTTTATTACTTTACTGTGTCCCTGTTAAATATGTTACAGTGATGCTTTATAATTTTGACAATCTTTATTTTGTAATTCTACCTGTGCCTGTTATTTAATTGTAATACAACAATAAATTCAATTTTATCTCACTCGAACCATTTCATTGTTGTCAAGCCATAATGAGCGAATTAAAGAAACTTCTAACAAGATATAGATCTTGTTTTGTAATGAGACGTTAGAAGTTTATATTTGTTTAAATTCTAAATACTGGGGCAAATGATAGCTTTAGCCCCATTTTTTATATTTTGAACCTTATTCCGACTACGGTAAGTTCTTAATCTAAAACTAACAACTTTAGTACCGGACTAACCTGTCAGATTTGAAAAAGAGTGTCTTTCGATCACGATCGTTCTAATTTCAAAAAATGGCTGGTTTAAAACAAAAGTTTAAACTAGGGCTGTAAAGGAGCCTGCGGGCACGGGCGGCGAAATTAGGGCTGTGTCGTCGCTCGAACTGTTGCGCTCAAAGAGGTGGCACACATTATCATATAACATGCGCACACGTCGTGGGATCGGCCGCACTTGTTGATCATTCCCGCTAGGCATGGCGGCATTTAGTTACTTGACATTTCGGGTTTACTGAATCGTTTCTAGTAGTTTAAGGAATCGAAAGGTCTAATACAATGTAGGTACTTCCGTACCTACAAAAGTTGTTCAAAATAATCAAGTTTTAAAGCATTATTTTGTTAGGGAAAATGTGTTATAAAATAACTTATTAATTTATTAGAGTTGCACGTAGATGAAATGCGAGTCATATGAAGACTCGAATAACGTTGTTCAAACGCACGGTATTTATGACGTTGTTTAGACGCTAGTTCGAAAACACATACAATTGAAAACCGCTATATCGAATGACGTTATCGCGAACACGCTGATGCGAAAAACTTTTCAGAATGGATCCAAAATCCACTGTTGCGTTAATTTCTCTAAGAATCGAACTCGAGACCCCGATGAGACACAGCAAGCCTCGTCTTTGGATTGGGTTTGGGAAACAAGAGCATTATTTTGAGATATCTATTTAATCAACAAATCAAAATTGTATGTAAGTAAAGTAAAATAAGTAAAAAACAAACAATTTTACTGTTAATGTGATTTGGATATTTTTTACTCGTGCACAGTTGTTCTCGGAAAGCACCATTTGGTAAAGTGGAACTGATGATGCAGACCACAGATGGCCACCGGAACTGCTCAATAATAAGTATTTCACGGGTTGCGATCCGGTTACTTTAATATGGTTGCCAAACAATTTATGATCGTCACAATGTATATGGAGAAAAGGAGCTGATGGTGAAGTACCAGGAAAACTCCTCAACGATTAACGTCCCTGCATCGGGAAAAGCAATATTTTGTAAAAGGTGATGAGCAGTTGACATTAGACATTATTATTGTAACTTAGATAAATTACAAACTGACATACTAAAAAGCGAGAAATGAAAACTTTTTACAAAAAAAAACAACAGACTTTCAAAAAAAACAAAGTGAACAATAACTTAAATTTCGGAAGTCGGTTGCAAATAACGAAAATACAAAACCAAAGACTTGGTTTCTTTGGTTTTGTATTTTCGTTATTTAAGTTACTTTTCACTTTTTAGTGTTTTTTGGAAGTCGGTTGTTACTTACTTTACTTAACTTACCTACAATTTTGATTTGTTCATTAAATAGTTATCTAAAAATAATACTTCTCACTGCTCTTGAGCAAACTCAATCCAAAGACGAGGCTTGCTGTGTCTCATCAGGGTTGTGAGTTCGATTCCTAGACAAATTAACGCAACAGTAGATTTCGGATCTATTCTTAAAATTTTTCGCATCAGCGTGTTCGCGATAACGTTATTCGATATAGCGGTTTTCGATTGTAGGTATTTGTTTTCGAACTGGCGTACCACTAGCAATATTTTTCGAAATAGCGTGGGTCAAAACAACGTCATTCGAATCTTCATATCACTCGCGGATGAAATCGGTATTATTTTAATTTCTTACCATATAAGTTTCCTTACTCATGAGTCGAATAAGGAAACTTATATGGATTTTCAAAGAGCTAAGATATGTTGTATATGTTGTTTTCATGTTAATAAAAATAAGAACAACAAAGAAATCTATGAAATGAAATTTATGTATCTTTGGTCCAGTCTGTTACCTATAGTGCAGCATAACTGTTTGGGGTGGAGCAGCGAAATCCAGTTTTCTAGGTGCAGAACGCGCTCAAAGTACTTCAAAAAAAGAAGATTCTTTACTGACAAGCTTTACGAATTATGTAATCTGCTGTCAGTGACGAAATTGTATATCCTTCTTATCATCCTCAAAATGCACAAAGAGATACCATATGATGCCAAAATACAAAAAAAAAGAAAAAAACACATACAAAAAAAAGAAAAAAAGACATAGTAAACTTTCCCACGACTAGGACAGAATTTGCCAGTAGACAATATAAAAAACGCTCAGCTTTTTTATACTATAAAATAAATAAACCAATATATATTTATGATAAAAAATATAATGAAAGCAAGAAAAAAAATATGGCTTCACAGTTTAAATTATAATGACACAGACTTACTTTTGCAACGTGTGACTTAATAATAAATATTATTGGTGAAGTTATTCGCTTATTTAGCCACTCATGTACACTCAAAATTCTCTCTCGCGCGCACACACACACACACCAACACAAACGCACACATTTTTATTGTTTCCGTTCTGTTTCTAAATATACCTGTTTGTGCTCGTACGTTTATAATGTAAGAGAAGAGCGGAGCTTTCAATTTCAGGCATTCTCTATGCCTAAATGGAGACTACTCGATAGGCAATGTAAGCCAAACGATATATATGAAATAAACGATTTTTTTTATTTATACTTAGAAATTTATAATATGAGAGTAGATAAAATAACATAAAACTTTTTTACAAAAAAAAACAACCGACTTCCAAAAAAAACACTTAAAAGAGAAAAATAACTTGAATTTCGGAAGTCGGTGGCAAAAACGAAAATACAGATCCATACCTATAGTTATATTTTAAGATGGTTCGCAGTTCGCATAGTTGAAGCCGTGATATAGTTATATCCCTAGGGAAATAGTTATGAATTGCTTTCATATATATTACGGTAGGTATATTTTACTATATATGTATCTAATAAAATACTATTGTTTTTGCCACCGACTTCCGAAATTCAAGTTATTTTTCTCTTTTAAGTGTTTTTTTTGGAAGTCGGTTGTTTTTTTTTGTAAAAAAGTTTTTATTTTTCACTTTTTAGTTGTGTTTATACCTACCCCGCACAAATTCGTATACCAGTCGAATAATGGAAACATAACAAAATATTTCTCAAAAATTAACGAAACATTCCGAGCGCCCCGCTGGTGGGGCAAATAGGAATGCCAAAAAATTTTCAGTGGAATATGCCCCACTAGTTCGACTTGGTTGGGCAGATTCCACTAGTCTAAAATCTTTATGGATTCTGCCCCACTAGGGTTGGCACCTTAGAAATGTGTAGGTAGGTATGCTCGTATTTTATATTTGTTTGGAAAAGAAAGAAATGTATAGTTAAGTAAAATATATATTTTTTGGTAATTTTATATGTTATGATGGCCCAGAGGTTAAGGCCTCGCCTCTCATGCATGAGGTTGTGGGTTCTAATGTGACTTTTTCAATTCATATGAACTTTCTGAGTTTATCTTGGACATTATTGACATCAGTGAAGGAAAACATCGTGAGGAAACATGGACTTATAGTTAATATTAGTCTGAAATCACCAACCCGTTTTGAGCAAGCGTGTTGATCAGTGCTCGTTCCTTCTCTGTATTAGACGAGGCCTTTGCCCTGCAGTGGGACAGTAATAGGCTGGTATTATTATTTTATTATTAATTTTTATTTACTAGTTGTTTCTGGAAGGAATCGGGTTGTAAATCATACGTTAATTACACGATTTGTTACAAATAAAATAAAATCTAAATGAATACAAGTCCTAGTTACATTTTACTTACATATAAATTTCTTTCTTTTCCAATCAAATATTAAATACGAGCATACCTACTTACACAAATTCTAAGGTGCCAACCCTTGTGGGGAAGAATCCATGCCATGGGGCAGAATGCATTTGCCCCACCAGTGGCGACTTGATGGGGCAAAGTGGAATGATTGAAATTTCGAAGACTATAATTAGTTCACCACAGATGGATAGATAGAACCAGCAATTATTTTTGATCTTTAGTACAATATCCAAATCACATTACGTGTACTGTTTGTTTTTGAGGAGTTCCTTCGTTTATCTCCCAAAGTATACATCAAATCTTCACAAAATTAATATGGGACCACCTCAGGAGTATACCCTTACGAATAAAAAAAGAATTTTCAAAATCGGTTGACAATTGGCGGACCAATCGGTGAACATACATAAAAAAAAAAAAAAATACATACAGTCGAACATATAACCTCCTTTTTTTGAAGTCGGTTAAAAAGTATATCTGCAGGCATCACCGCATATACATTTCATTCTGCCACCTGCCTAGCATAGTACACAAAAATATTCAGTGACTAGCTGTTGCCCGCAACTTCGTCTGCGATCCAGGATGAAAGCCTATGTCCTTTTCCAGGTCATGGTCTACCCATGTGCTACATTTCATCCAAATCTGTTCAGCCGTTTTAGCGTTAAAGCGTAACAAATAAACAAACAAACTCAGTTCCGCATTTATACGAGTAGTATTAGTTAGGATGTCGAATAATATCCCATAGGAACGTGCTACCGGGATTCAGAGTATCCTATGTCCTAACCCAGCTCATGGCGTATCCGCATGCCTTTCATCTAAAACCGTTCAGCCGTTACGGCATGAAAAGGTAACAGGCAGTCAGACAGATAATAAATCTGTTTTAGAGTCCAAAATTAAAAATTTAAACCCTTTAAGAATGACTTCATTGTCTGTCAAGACCCTATTTCTCAGAAACGCGTGGAGGCATCAAGTTGAAATAGATTTATCAAAAACTTAAATCTACGGTCTCTTGGAGCTGTAACGAAAATCAAACTTCCAGGTCAACGTAATAAAAAATACGGCCATTTATGCCGCATATTTTGACGCTCGCAAATAAACCAGTCAATTTGGTACTTCCCGTTGGCCTGGCAGCATGAAGTTTGGCGAGAAGCCCGGTCCAGTAAAGAGGGAAATCCGAAAATTGGTCATTTATAGTTATATATATGAACGGCAAAGTTAAGTTTGTTCTTGAATCTGGGATCAAAAATTCATAGACCGAGTCTTGAAGTAACATAAAATCTGTATTTTATTACTCTATAAAAGTTATTTCTCAATTGAAAAGTTACGTTTGTTCTTCAATCAAGATTTGGAAATTTGGACAGCTTAGTAAGCACAGCTTTGAGACGGAACCCTCAGGGTGCCAGTCACACTCACACAAATCCGGTTTAAAAAAAAAACAGCTAAGTATCTAATTACGAAACACATTATCTGTTTCATTTTGACAGTTCATTATCATTCATTGCGTTATTCACGTTGTTAAGCAAATTTTATATATACGTTGACAATAACGTACACAGTGAATCTCTCTAAAACTCATCACATTTGTTAAGATTAATATTGATAAAGATAAGTTATTCATCCATTTCTTATTATAAATATTATCAAGAATATCAATTATGAGTGGTGTTAGTTAACAATAAGTCAAGATGGATGTTTGAATGTGCATGGCGCACCTATATTTTCGGTGAAGTATAATAAGTTTTTATCGAAATTTTTGCACGCCCCTTTAAATAAGCGTTTTCATTATGTTGAATTTTAAAATAATGTTAGTTTCAGTAAGACATACAAGGAAAAGTCGCCATTTTGACAAAGTTGGTTTTCCCAAATACATTAACAAACTGTTATAGGCGTACTTTGTTTAAAAAGGGTAAATATCAGAACCATTGTTTGGCCATATTGTTTGGAATTAGAGTTCCGCAAATCTTTCTATAACCGCACGGTTATTTTATATTGCTATTAGGTACTTAAGTCTTATTTTAATGTTTTTGTTTAGGTGTCAGCATTGAAAATGGTAATGTTTTTGGACGTCAATTGCTTTTTGACTAAAAGGGATTTTCGAGCTTTAAAAACCTTAAGGTGGCCTTGGAACGAAACACACTTCTTGTTGTCTCACAAATGTCGTGGTTGTAACCAAAAAGTTTCAAAAAATCTTGCAAGACGGCCTTCATTCTGAATAAAGAAAACATTATTATTAAGTTAAAATAATATAATTTCTGGTGTTAAAAATGCTGCTTCTGTTTATGACCACTTCACCAGTGACTAATGTGAATTTGGTAATTTACTCAATAGTACCTAATTTCTGTCAGTTTTGGTTTAACTTCTCTTTACCTATACCTATAAGTCATTGGCATAGATACCTATTTAAAAGAAACAAAATTATATAGGCAAGTCACTTAAAATTGAAACACTGCACTAGAGCTGACTTCACAGGATTTTCACTCACCGACAACAAAAGGAACTTCAATTATAGAGCACAGAATTGGCCAAAACCGATATTTAGAGCTTTTGAATACAGGCAATCCATCAATGTTTATATTTAAATAAATCTCTTCGGGTGGAATGGGAAGTTAGAAAGAAATATTTTTTAAACATATGATAAGGCCATTATGCCTATATTCTCCAGGTGCTGAATTAGTAATATCTAGATTTAATTCATTAGTGTCAAGAAGTGTACGGACATCCTAAGGCAGGACATCTTTAATCTTCTTATCGAACTTTCTAATAAAGAATTTAATGCCGCATGTCGTAATTTGAAAAGTCTTCAATATCGCTTTCATCTTCTTGCACAGGTTCCTCACTAATACAATCTTCTAAATCTAAATTTAAATCGCTTTTAATCGATAAAACAACAATGCAGAATTATTAATATAAACGTTTTGTTTAAAATTTTCACAGTAACTATTTTGTACGGAACCTTCTCCTATTTCTACGATTCGTTCTTCGCCAGATACAAAGCTAGAATCCGACACCTGAATTATTTGTTTATAGGTTTTCTGAACTTTTCGTTTGTAATAACCACTTCTTTTTAGCCGTTTCCGTTATGTTGATCCATTTTTGAAAGAAAAGTAAATAGTACACACGTCGGCAACGAATACGACACAACAAAATCAAAATGTCCGTACTGAGACTATAACAGCATTTGCAAGACCATTATAAACCAATGTGTTCTGTACAGAACACTACGGATATAGTTTTGGATACTAAGTATATTATATTAAACCTTTATAACCGTGTTAAGATTATAACAATATTGGTTTATACCACTATAAAACCACTCCATTTTACTTATAATTGTTCTGTAAAATGAATTTATAAACCCTTATAAAAGGAAGTAATAAATGCAAATAGTTTCAAGTATGTTTAGTTCTATTTATCACTCTTATTGGAGAAATTTACTTATAGTAGTTATATAATACTTCTTGTTAGCAGTTATAAGTATAGCTTACCTACCAGTTTATCTACTCTTGAGTGCATTTACACCCTCGCGATACTTTTATAGGTCACCCAAGCTTATATTGCACCCTTAATTTCGACCTATAAGTAATTATAAGTTAACGTATAAGATCAGATATACTATAAGTCCCAACTAAATCCATTCTTGCTATTATAAGCGTGGCAGTAAATACTAGAGCCGTTAAGAGAACATTATAAATGCTGGAGGCCTATAACATCTGCACTATAGGATAATTTTGCTGCTTGGACGAGTTCCTTACCCAACAGGGGGTGCTCTTAGCGTGTAGTCGCTTAGTATTAGTTTTATGCCCTACCTGGAGGCTTTAATTTATTAAGGCATCCACAAGATAGCCCGGTTCAGCAACCGACAACCTCCTATGTTGACCTGCGAGTAGGCACTATAAATAAAAATTTGATTATTTTCTCTATTGTGTCTATGAGCGTAATGTCGTACTGTGTGACCCCATCCACTACTCTGGCTCGCAAGCTGCACCAGCGCACGAGTCGTATGTGGTCTCATTTTGTTACCCACTCCGTTCTCCTCATCTGCGAAGTTCGCAACGTAAAAAATATTAAATAATGTGAGTTGATAGAAGTTTACTGGCTACCTTAGAATAATGACATGGCAGAATTGAATTAATTAATTGGAATCAGTAAGAACTATCCTAAACTAAAATATCAAATTTAAATTAATTATCGTCGAATTTCGACCACTCGGCGACCACTAGTAATTTTTAATGTTTTAACTTTTAATCAACTGGTTTTTTTCCGGTTTTGTCCAAATACGTACGTACTTATCTAGTTAGGGTCCCGTACCAAAATTCTAAAAAGGAATCCTTTTGGTGCAAGTTCGTCCGTCTGTCTGCCACAGCTGCTTATGCTATCGGCTTGAAATTTAAATAGTTTACCGGGTTGACCCAGTGGTTAAGGTCCCGCCTCTCATGCACGAGGTTCTGACTTTTACGTACGGACTTTTTCAATTCATACGTACTTTTGTTTAATAAATAATAAATAAATAAATAAAATTTATTGTTCTTCTCTCACATAGAATTTTACAAACAATATAAAAAAACACAAACAAACAAAACATTAGCGATAATTGTTGTGATCTATGCGAGAGACTGGTTTCTGTACTAGGAGACCTGTATGACAGATTACCAGCCTCTCCAGACTCCGGACAATAGGTGACAGCTGTATACAACATCAGTGAGAAGTAATAATTAAGAGGGAATAAGCTATGTGCAGTGAGATTGTTGAAGTTATGGGGGTACAAAGAGGTGCAGTGAGATTGTTGCTGTTATGGGGGTGCAAAGTGGGTGAGAGGAACTAAATTGCATGAGTGAGTAATTGAGTATTGTGTGCGAGAGTATGTGTGCGCGAGTGTGAGTGCGAGTATGTGGGAGCGTGTACGTGTCTGTGTGGGTGTGTGCGGGAGAGAGTGAGTGCGTGTGTGAGGGAGTGTGTGCGTTTGTCGAGTACGTGCGTTTATCTTGGACATTACTGACATCGGTGATGGTTAAACATCGTGAAGGAATCTGGACATATAGACAATAATATCGCCAACCGTCCTGATCAATGCTCGTGCCATATTTGCATGAGAAGAGGCCTTTGCCCTGCAGTGAGACAATAATAAACTTTTTGGGTGGGAAATTATCAAATAACTTCTCCCGCTCTGGGTGGAGCAGGAGGGCGTGTCAGATTATTACTGACTCAAACCCACCCGTGTTCCTTCCGTTGCCTGTACGTTGCACGGGGCTACGGTATCCCTTTCGTACTTTCCCGCGACTGACAATAATAACCTGGTATTATTATTACTGCTATACCAATAACCATTTTTTTTAAAGTCCAAAACCGTGTATTTAAATAAAGAGGGGTTACTAGGTCAAGTGAGGTTTCATGTACGAGTAAGAGTTTTATTTGCTCGTAATTTCACCCACTCCCCTCTCCTTATCTTCGAAGTTCGCAAAGCAAAAAATTTGAACTAATGTGAATTGATAGAGGTTTATATAAATATTCCAGTTAAATTAAAACGATGTCTCTAACCAGGTGTTTTTTTAACGAAAAAAATTAAACTTGTAAATTGAAAAATATATTTCATTACGAGGCAGAGAGCCATCAGTGCGACAGACCGACTCGCACTTAGCCGGTTTTTTTATGACTTACCATACTTACACGTCAGTATCGCAGGAAGTAATAAGTAGATAAAGGTATATAAATGCGGCAAATAACTTGGAGCACTTTAGTAGAAAAAGGATCACAATAACGCTCGCTAGCATTAAGTACGGCTACTAATAATTTAATTAATTAGTCAATCTACCACCATGAAACGGTCAATTATACTGTGTTTGGTACTGTCGGTGGCTGCATTGTCAGTAGTGGGTCTCACACTCTTCATGACCTTGGGAGCAAAGAGCTCAACAAAGCAAAAAGACAAATACCCAGAGGCACTAGCTATTCAAAATGATAATATTTTGAAAGAGGCTGGTCCTGCTAGTGGTAATAAAACTGACGGAAGCAAAAACAACGGCACTGGGGTTACTACAAGCACTCCGAAAGCTACAACTATAGCTACACCAGGAATCAAAAACAGCACAAGTGTGGGTAAAAACGGTACGATGAAACACAAAACAAAGGATTACATAAAGGTGATACATATGGAAGCAGGCATAATTCATGGTTTATTAAATTCGATGAACAATCCGTCCAAAACAGCGGCAAGCACGGTGGCAAATAATAAAGAAACCGACAGTGTTAAGGGTAGTGAAAGCAGTACGACGAACAATCCATCCAAAACAGAGGCAAGCACGGTGGAAAATAATAAAGAAAACGACAGTGTTAAGGGTAGTGAAAGCAGTACGACGAACAATCCATCCAAAACAGAGGCAAGCACGGTGGAAAATAATAAAGAAAACGACAGTGTTAAGGGTAGTGAAAACAGTACAACGAACAATCCATCCAAAACAGAGGCAAGCACGGTGGAAAATAATATAGAAAACGACACTGTTAAGGGTAGTGAAAGCAGTACGACGAACAATCCATCCAAAACAGAGGCAAGCACGTTGGAAAATAATATAGAAAACGACACTGTTAAGGGTAGTGAAAGCAATACTACTACAGTTTCTCCTACTAAACAAGAAGTAGGAACCGAGAGCTACGAAAGTTTGGGCCATTGAGGTTCAATGTAAACTAGAGCAGACACCGCGAACAAAATGTTTGCGGCACACGTGGTAGTCCATGGACCACAAACGTCTCAGTCACTACCTGACGTTTATGGAGCGCAGTACGCACCGCGCAGTTGTTACACATCCAAGGAACACATTTTTGTTCGCGGTGTCTGTAGTTTACATTGAATCTCAATGGTGTGGGCAGTGAGAGCGGTGCGATGAACAATCCATCCGAAACAGAGGCAAACCCGGCGGAATAAATCACAGGAAACAAGAGTATTTTCCGCCGTGTTTGGCGAAAGTTACTGATTGGTTAAAACGAAGATTTATATACTTGATAGTTCTCGCTAATGATATGTCAACCTTGTCAACGTTCGATGAGCGTTTTTGTAATTAATGATAATAAATTCTACATTATACAATAAATAGTTTACGTAATGTTTACATTTTTTTTTTGTTCTAGATTCCATTTTGGTTTAGTTTTATTTCTTTGATTCAACCTCGTACCATTTGTGTATCCATACATATAATAAAATAGTACGTAAAGAAGAATATTTGTCAGTTGGTCTGTATGTACCGGATTGGTGCATAAATGACTGAACTGATTTGGATGAAATTTGGCACACAGATAGTTTATAACCTGGATTAACGCATAGGGTACTTTAATCCCGGTTGTATGTTCCCGTGAGATATTTTCCGACATCCACGCGGTCGATACAATAAGACCCTTAGGTCGTTTCAATCATAATGACCGTCATTATCATTCATTAGGAAGACGTGCACTGCTGAACATAGGCTTCCCCCAAGCCTCGCTACAACAACCGGTCCATACTGCACGCATTCAGCGGATACTGCAGGAGATCTGGACAATAATTTCATGTCAACTCATAACATAACAACTTGCACTTTTTACAGTATCAGAATTACAGACATACGTACATATTATCACGTCTGTTTTTTTCGTAGTGCAGTGCACCCACGTTTTTCACGCACGCCATTCATGTATCAATTCCATTTCGAATTCAGACACCACCGACCTGCTACTGAGAAATTCGTAATGGGAACGTAATAACACTGCGTGACCTGAATAGAATTGAAGCCAGGACCCTACTCAGCAGTCGTGCTTGCGACCACTCGACCATCGAGATATTCCTTATATATAGGTAGCTATAAATCACAATCCAGATTTCTGAAGTTTTTATTACGATACGTTGACAGTAATATTCAAATTAATGGAGAAACAATTTTGGTATCCCGCGGAAGTTATAATAATACTTAGGTACCTATATAAAAGCTGCCAATATTGTGATTATAAACATTTAGAGCGGAACCATAATAGCGCTCACTGGTTGGCGTTACTGCCACTAGTTTTAAATATTTGTAAATCTTCTGCCTCTGCATCATAATGCAAGGAGTTACTGTAATGTGCGTGCTTGTCTTCGCGACTTCACTGTCAGCGTTGTGTCTTATACTCTCTGCAACTGTGAGTTTTGTGTCTCTTGAACCCACACGACACGGAAGATTTCATGCCGTCAGTGCAGCTAACGATATCATCACCGGAGACGTTTGTATAAGTGCTAAACAAATAAGAAAAATATTGATAGAAAAAAGAGTACATGTGAAACGGGTACCGATTCAAATGACAGTTGGACCATTTTGGCAAGATTTTCACTGTCCTGAGAACGCTGTAAAAGTTGGCAATGAATGTTGGAAATTTTATTAAGTCCTAATAAATAATTGATATTATTGATAATATGGATTTTTCATTTGCATATTCCTGTTTTTTTTTTAAATAATGTTTTACGGTAACAATATCGAATAAAAAGGTGTACCTTAATTAATCAGAAACATCAAAGATGAAATAATATATATAGATATCGTGTAAAAGAAATAGAAACATGTATGGGCTATTTTTCAGTAAGTACCTATATCATAGTAATATCGATGTATGTACACATTTACGTTCGTTTTGCAAATGTTACTTTTCGTTCCTTCTTTCAATAGATTCAAATCGAAATATAAGATATAAATTCATGTAATAGTATGTTACCTTTTCACGTCTAAACTACTGAACGGATTTCAATAAAATTTTGCAAGGAAAGATTGCATCCCGGGGAAGGCCATAGGCTACTTTTTGTCTTAAATATCCCTAAAGGGGAGTTTATAGGGCATGAAAGTTTGTAGGCATGGGAGGAAAACCTATATTTTTTTAAGTTTGGGATATGAAAAGTCATTTATGCAAATAAAGAATTACATTTTCAACGTTTTTCTGAAATCATCCCTAAAGAGAGTACAATAAGGGATGATTTAAAAATTCACATGTAATATTGACACTTTTGTGTAACTCTTTTCAAGAGATTTAAAGGATTGGAAATATAGTCACAGATTTTAATGAGACTGAATGTCACCTCAAGATATGACGATCTTGACGTGACATTCAGTCTAAAATACCGAAAATATTAGGAAAAATATTAATAGTACAGGTATTTTCGGTATTTTCCAGTCATAGTACAATTTTTTATTTACTATATTTCCAAAATGGCTTCGGAATGGCCTCAAATGTCGAAGTGTCTAGCCCTGTGTCTCTAAGTCTGGTCCACACACACAAATTCTTTGGTACCTATATATTTATTTCACATAGCAAGTAGTGGTATTATAACATTATAAGCATTAAAGAAGTAGATAAAATACGTATTATTGAAGCTAGATTTAAAATTAGTAATAGTATTATCGAAGGTAAATCTTAAAAACCACTCATCAGAACTTGACCAATACAAAGGAGACTGGGAAAAGTGGTATACCAAAAGTGGTGACCAAAAGCGATATGGTTATGATATATTTATGTAACTGTAAGGATACTTCACCTTCCTTAACCCTTGTGCAGAAGGGTATCCAAACTTTGAAAACATATACTCTGTTATACCTAATACACAGTGGATATTCCGATCAGTTGTAAGGGCAGGTTTAACTGAACGTTTTCCTGTTGCAACAAAGGTACCTGCCCTTGTAAATACTGTACATTTTAAAAGTATATTGTTCTCAAAATTTCTGGGTCAGATTTTGATGCTCCTTTGCACAAGGGTATCCATACACAAATATCAAAACCGTATCGCTATTGGTCCATACACCGATTCCCATACAAATTTTCCTAGTCTCCTTTATATGGGATCACCCCTATGGATACCATAAGAATCATCGAAGTCGGTCGACGTTGACGCTGAATTGTCGCTGAACATGTGTTAAAATAACATAATTCCGACTAAATGAGAACCTCGTCAAAACTCAAAACTCAAAGCATTTATTTCAAATAAACCAATTACAGGCACTTTTGAATTGTCAAGGGGTCGGTCAGTCAGAAATATGAAGCTAGTCGCCCATTCCAAAGCGTAGTAGGTACCTATGGAGAAGAACGGGCAAGAAACTCCACGGACACTCTTTTAAAATAAAATAAAAATGGTTACATAATATTGGTTACATCATTCAAGTTGAAGTTATACATGTGAGAACGATGCAAACATTAAAAGCGTCCGTTAGAAATAAAAATATAAATTAAATTAAAATCGCCGTGGCAGCTAAGAGATGACCAGTGTACTGACGGCGCCCGTTCACGAACATGACGCATGGATTAGCACCATTCAGCTCAACCATTTTGAAGGGAGTTAAATGATCCAACACACGCGCCACCGCCAGCGAGACATTAGAGTGAGCGTCCTTTTTTGAAGTCGGTGAAAAACATTTATATCATTAACTAGCTGACCCGACAGAAGTTGTCCTGATCAATATTCAATAATTCATACAAAAATCCCATAGGTATTCCCTATGTGATTTTTGTATGAATTATTGATAGGATTGATAGGATTAGGATGTTCAGTTTTTCCGTTCAATTTGAAAACTCTCCGGGCAACTTATCCAATTTTTCTTTCCGTAAAAACCAAATTTGAACTAAAGCGAAAATTTTACAACAAAAAAAATCCAAATCGGCCCAGACGTTCTCAAGTGATGCGCTGATCACCGAACGGCATTTCATTTTCATTTATGCAGTGTAGATTGATACGTAGGTATTCTAGAAACTTTAAAAAACAATATTTTATCAAGCTAAGGTCCAAGGTCATTTACTTGGGTAAATTTACTTTTATAATTAAAAAACAGTACAATTTATAATAATCCCATGTTACAATCATAAGGAAATATCCATCCTCCCAAATTTAATTATACTTATCGGAACCTTATCTTATTATACTTGTTATTGTTAAACCCTGAACTAACGAACTACGATCGTGGGATTATCCACGAAAAAACACCTAGTTTTCCTTAAAATTAAGTTGGTAATGTTATTAATTAACCTAAACTTGTGACTAGAGCCGATATCATGTTTAAAACTTTGTTACTACCTACCCAAATGTATCAGTTTGATATTGTACAGTTTTACTTTTTATTTTATTTTTTCGTATATTGTTATCACATAGACACATGGAGGGGCTTGTGGCTAACTAATAATAGCCGCAAGATTCAGCTACACTTGCCGCGGTTGGTCCACAGATGGGTGACCTGCTCGCTGCTGGTGCTGCCTCGAAAAGCACGTTAAGACGTTGGTCCCGTCTGTCATTCATGGATCTTTGACAGTCGTTACAGAAACCCGGAAGTGTGATAACCAGTCTTATCTAGGGGTATCGTTTTACCCAGTAACTGGGTTGTGGAGGTCAGATAGGCAGTCGCTCCATGTAAAATACTGGTAATCAGCTATATCCGATAAGACTGGAAGCCGACCCCAACATAGTTAGGAAAAGGCTAGGCTGATGATGTTGTCACATAGACACATTTAGAAGGAACAAGAATAATGTACGGTTGTACGTCGTTTTATAGCTAATAGTTTTATAGAATTTTTCACACTTTTTTTCTCTAATTAATCACTTTTTTTTTCTCAAATTTTCGTTTCATTAAGCAGAATACTTAGGTACTTTCAAGATTTTTAAATCATTGATTTTTGTTTCACATAAAGTTTAAAGTTGGAATAATCATATCATAGAATTACAAATCAAATATTCTTTATCCTTATATTGTTTATTTAATATCAAACTTATTACCAAGAATAACATTTTATATTTTTCTGCAAGCGAGCATGCAGCATGCAAGAAAGCATGCAACATGCAAGCAAGCATGCAGCATGCAAGCGAGCATGCAACATGCAGCAGGCATGGTTTCTGCCACGGCTCCGGCGCTGCGGGGCTCCGGTGGTCCCACGCGAGCTTATCGTCGCAGATGGTATTCACGCTCATCACCTGCTCCTCAGCTCGCGGGCCGCCCCTCCGCGCCTACGCGGTTTTAAATTACACTCTAGGGGTAGGGCAGACAAGACTACGTGGAGTCGGTTTTGCAGGGATTCGTTTCTGGAACTAACTTTTGTAGCACAACATATTGACTTTTTAAATAAAATACTATGGAAAAATACACCGAACAAACAATATTCGTTAAAAAATAATTCTAAGTTTGATAAGTTTGTTAAACAAAAAAATGTGATTAAAAATTCATTGAATTGTGTTTCTGTGAAATATGTTTCATTCAAGTAAAGTCTTTGAAACAATAATATTCGAAACAAAAATACAAGGACCAAATATTTTATGAAACATTTTCTAGGAAACGAAATTCTATGAAATTTCTGTCTGCGAAACAAGGGGACAACATAAGGTACCCGGGATTATGTAATATATTGATTTAAAACGTTTCTTGCCCACAGCGATCTTCGTTTTAGAATGGGCAACTAGCTTCAACTTTCTGACTAACTGACCGACTCCTTGACAAATAAATAAAATATATTGTTTTAATTGAAATAAATGCTTTGAGTTTGAGATTATTATAAACCAAGCACCATTAATACAGATAGTGCAATGAAGACGCGCCCCACCCCGCGATTATTGCAGCGCTATTCTGTAACCATCTCACCGTGAGAACTTAGGTGAAGTGAGCTCGGAGTGAGCTCTCAATCCCTAGCAGCAGGTGGAATGACAGCTCACTTCACCTAAGTTTTCACCGTGAGATTATTACAGAATAGACCGGCTGTTCTGTAAACTGTACTTTAGTACGGAGCGGAGCGCGTCTTCGTGGATGGATGGCTCTATCTATAGTTTTGTATAACTGTTAACATTTAAATAAGGCTCGTAACAATAACTTTGAATCTTTTAGACGGTTCATTATCTAAAGAATACGTATTTTGTTCATATAGAAAAAAAAAACACATTTTTTTAAACTTTTTATTTAAAAATAACAAATAATAAAATTTGCATAAAAACTTATATCAAAAGTTAATATTATCTTTAAATAATCGCTAAAAGCGTATGTGTATACTAAATAAAATACTTATTTAGTTAGGCATACACATTAGGTAGGTATACATATTGAACATTGTAGGTGCAACACAATATTGATTTAGCAGCAGTAGAACGCTTAAAAAAAGACTAATTATTATTCTACGATTGAGAACCACAAGTGATTTTAGATATTTTTATATTATACATAACATCACGCCTGTATTCAACAAAGGGTTAGGCAGATTTGTACCTATAGTACACCCACATTTCGCCAGTTATGTTTTAGTCCCAGGGGGCGAGCCTGTTGCCACCGCCACAAATCCATTCTCCGGGCTGTTACTGAGAAATTCCAGATGGTAAAATCCAATACCACCCGCCGACTGACTAAAACCCACCCGTGTACCTTCAGTTGCCTGTACGTTGCCAGGGGCCATGGTATCCCTTTCGGACTTTCCCGCAACCCCGGCAGACCACCCGCCGCCCTGGGAATCGAACTCTTGCTCAGAGGTAGCGGTTGCTACTACTAGATCAACGAGGCAGTCGTTAATATTATATTTTAAAGGAAATGTTTTAACTTCGATTTTTTGTTACTAGTTTTTGGTTACCGTAATTCAAAAATCATTTGTGTAAAGAAGCGTAATTATTTCAGGCGTTGTTTTGGTTTAATTAGGTAACGGCTTATTATCAATACAGTATTTTTAGTTTAAAAAAATATAAACACTATCTCTTAGTAAAAACACACAGATTACTTACTTCACTACGGGCCACAGAGAAGTTCTAGCGGCTAGTTCTTAGGGTACATGGACAAAAAATATGTATAAAAAAATATATACCTTTAGTACTTTCTATAACATAATAATTATTCCAAGTAAAACAAGAGTGACCAACCAACTTTCACAAAAAAAAACTAATTAAATTATTTTATTGCGTCACATAATTTTATATTCGGGACGGCGTATGAGAGCCTCCACTAGTAATACAAAAGAATAATAAGATTATGTCCGAAGTTCAAGTGGGTAAACCAACACGATAATAAATTCAAGAGTTTTCGCTTTTCGTATCAATTTCACAATTTAAATTATTATCATTTTGATCAAGTTTGCTTCGAATTTTAAGTTTCTTTTCTTAATTTGAAAATCTCAGAGCCAAGCACGTTTACCAAATGAAACAAGTAAATAAACTATACAGTATACATAGCTCAGGCTACACAAACGATTATAATATATTTCAACAATTAAATATAATTTAACTTTGGTTTGTTGAATCACTTAAGTAGAACTATTTAAGACCGGTTTACTCCTATAGTCCATTCGCGTTAAGAAAATAGTGAGTCATTGGCCTCCGGCCCCTCGACCGATCGGGTCGCAACAAATTAGAAAGCTGACCATTGACGGCAATCCTCGTAGGAAACGCTTGTGTCTTTTGCGACCCGAGGGACCGCTAGGCCTCACAATTTTCTTAACGCGAATGGACTATAACTCCATACAAGTGTAAGTTCATCTTAATTATATACAAGCTGTCTCGATAAACGTTGTCCTGTCAAAATTACAATAAATTTGTTAGAAAAAAGGATGTTCAGTTTTTACCGAATTAGAAAATTTTCTGGCTAACTTTTCCGTTTTCATAAGAACTTAATTCGGACCATTACTAAAATGTTTTTAAAACAAAAATAGCCTAATCGTTCCAGTTGTTTCAAGTAATGCGCTTAACAACAATAGCTTTTCATCGAACGGAACCCACGGAACACCTGTCAGCGTGCTGCAGTTGAAATGTTCACAGATTTTGTATTTCTGTTGCCGCTATAACAACAAATAATAAAAATAAAATAAAGTTAAAAATTAAAGGGGTTCTCCCAAGAAACACTTTTTTTCTGCGCTTTTTGCGAAATATTTAACGATGGTACGGAACCCTTCGTGTGCGAGTCCGACTCGCACTTGGCCGGTTTTTTATTGTTACACACCGTGAAATCTTAATAGTTGTTTTCCCGCTGCGAAATGGTTTTGTCTTGGTAATACAATCGTTATAAAAACAAACAAAATATTAGAAACAATTTTGAAAACAAATTTTGTGTTATTGCGTGCAAACTAGTTTATGCCGTATCACAGCGTGCGAGAGTTTATTTTGCTTTGAACATTTATGCATCGCTGTTCCCTTTGTCAGCGGCGCGTGCGATTCGAGTAATACCTACAAGTTACATGTTAATATTGATTCTCACGTTTTCGAGTCGAATATTATTTTAAACATTTTAAAACAATAACATTTTTATTTTTTTACTTTTACTCTATGTTTCGAAAGTACTCCTTATAGCAAGTTGTTCCGCGGGAAAACAACCATTAAGATTTCACGGTATTTAGAGTCAACAGATAGTCACAGAACTAAACGTTATTTTATTTAAATATTTTATTTGTGACATTTCTGATTTCCGTAGCTATAGAGTATCTACCTACACTTATTTTTATACAAATTGGTCTAACACTTACTAGATAATAATATAACTATTGTACTTATACATAATACGTTGACGCAAAAAGGAATGTAGGTACTGTAATACCAAAACAAATGAATATTACTTTTATATTTACTTTTACATGCCACAACAGTTCAGGGGATAATTTCAGTTAATGAATTAATATTCTGGTGACCTTAAAGAACCCATTTAGAATATACATCATTGTAATACATGTACAAGAAAATAAAAAGGAAACACGTAAAAATAAACACGCGGCCGTTAAAGGCTAGCACATACAGAATGGTCCAAATAAAAATCTGCCCAACGGGAAGCAGCTGAATACCAGTATTTTACATGGAGCGACTGCCTATCTGACCTCCACAACCCAGTAACTGGGTAATACGATACCCCTTGGTAACACTGGTTGTCAGACTTTCGGGCTTCTGACGACCCGTAACGACTGTCAAAGATCCACGAATGACAGCCAGGACCAACGGCTTTACGTGCTTTCCGAGGCACCTCGGAAAACTCTCGGTATGTAAAGCTGGACACCCGTCCACGGACCAAACCCAGCGAGCGACTAGAAATAATTCCTTTTTTTTTGTAAATGTTGACGTTCAATGTGCCTAATGCACATAAAAGGCACTTTTGAACGTCAAAATTAAACGAAACAAATTATTTGACTATTATTTTTATTGAGCGAACCTTAACCTGATGGATCGGGCGGCTGTTATTACTTAGCTACGAGCTCCGTGACGTCATAAAAAAACCCATGTATGTTCTGCGATTCTTGAGTTTCCGAGTTATAATTAATTGCGTATTTATGATCCTAACTATTATCTACCCAAAATAACTTGTGTAAATTAAGTGATATCCTTCTCGAGTAATTCTTTTCGTGAGTTAAATTCAATTCATAGTTTTGATAATTATTAATTGTAATAACTATACCAGTTTGAGGTATTTTTGGTAAACGAAAGGCATTTTCTAATCTTATTACCAGCAAGAGTAACGACGTGTTTTTTTATGACGAAACTATTTGGATCACCCTGCTACAGCTGCGTTGAGCCGCAGCGCATGCATTCCAATACAAAAAGTGTGGTGCAGCTCGACTATCGTGTGCGATGGTTTCCGTTTATATAAAGGAAAATAATAAAGCTTCCGGGAAACAAATTAACTTCCAACGATCTGTGGTTGACTGTAAACTAAGTGTTAAAATGAACTTCCGAAAAAAATAATAAGTTTCCAAAAAATATGTTCTGCTCAAATAAATAGTTTTCTTAAGCTCTATAGAAACCAGCTTAATTTCTACTATTTGTTATAGAATAACTTTTTTAACTCTCAATTTTAATGAAAATAACTACCTATCTACGTTTTTAACGAATATTGTTTGTTCGGTGTATTTTTCCATGGTATTTTATTTCAACGAAAATGTAAAAATAGACGTCAGAAACGAGCTGCTACCGAAAAAATAGGTTAGGTTAGGTTAGAACTGCGACCCCGTCAGAAGTGAGTGATTATTCCGAACCTGACCCGAAGACGGTCGACATAGGATGCAAGAGCGAGGGAATGAGAGTACAAATACGTTTACCTTGATGGAAAATTATCAAATAACTTCTCCCGCTGGGTGGAGCGGGAGGGCGTGTCAGACTCTTACTGACTAAAACCCACCCGTGTTCCTTCAGTTGCCTGTACGTTGCCAGGGGCCACGGTATCGCTTTCGGACTTTCCTTTCCTTATTTGTATTCGCATATAAAGCAGTATTTTGAGTATGCTCATATTTTAATATTTTTTTCGGAACTTTTATTACTACCCTTATAAAAATAATAATAAGTGATGCTTTTGACGTTCACTTATTAACTGAACTTCGATATTAATTTACTTAATTTGCTAATTTTTAAGATATCCGAGGTAGCTATTGCAATAAGACTAATCATTGTACCTACTTTTAACACTAGACCGAACTACAGCAATAGGTCACTTGTAAAAATGTTGGATGGCGAGCGAAACATCGTAAGTTCGCACCCAAAATCGCCAACCCTATTGTTGTAGCCCATTCCTAAATCATATTTAGCTAAGTGTTCCATTAAACCTGCGTTCACAGATAACCCTTCATCACAGATAAATAAAGATGGGACACTCCGCAAAATCATTCAAATAAAAAGCGACTCTTGCTACGACACAATAAAGTGAAATTCAGGTCGCACAGCGGTAAACACCTAGAAGTTGCCTCTCTTTAGATCTCCTGACTACTTTACACTCACTGAGTTGGAAAAGCAAGACGGGCCGGCCGCATACATGTAGCTTCATACCTAAACTGCGGAGTGTTCCATTTGTATTTATCTGTGCCTTCATATCTATTCACAAACATACGATACGCTTTCGAACATCAATGAATATTTTATTCGCTTTAGATCGCCAAAAATTTAAGAAATAATTAGTGAATTGTCTGCATTTGCGTGATGTGTAGTGTCCATTTTGCTGTCGTTGTTTGTTTTCATAATAATTATAATCGAGTAATATTTGTTTTATTTTTAGAGAAGTACATTCTCCATTTTATCTTACTGTCTTCTTTTTTGTGTTTTTGTAACTTGAATATTTTGTCTTCGCTGTATCTTTAACGTAGGTAATCTGTACAAACGTCGTGGATTGTACATTTACACACTTACAATTATTTTGTAATGTTACATGTAAGATAAATTGTACCATCGCGGAAAGCCATCACTAACTACCGTAAGGACTATTCTTGCTTGCAGTACTCGGCCGCTATAGAACCGGGGCGGTAACAGTTGTGGTCATAGTGTGTACGGGATTTTGTTTTCAAAGTGGTTAGTTATGGGTTTCCGCGATGGTTCAACTGTTGGTTTCCCTAACAAAATAAATAAATAAATGTTATCGACAACGCTGTTCACAAATCCGAAACCCGGAAATTTTGACAGTTTCAACCAAATAGACGACTACTATTCTTACGACGGGTATTTGCGATCGGGGCTAGGCAAATCGAGAAACCGAAAATATGTTATTTTCGACTCGGAAGCCTGTCGAATGTTTGCAAATAGGTATGCTGTAATATAGAATCAAAATGGCTAATAGTAATCTTAAAAAAAACCTTTTCAATTTTTTGTATAGACATTATGTATATAATGTAATAAAAAAATCAACAAATGATAAGGCAAAATATGTCAATAACCAATATTTTAAACATTGCCCCTGTAAATGATAAGACTCCTAAATTAACAATACACCTATTAACATAATAAGAGTTAACGGAATTAATTTCATACATTTTGCAACATGAAAAAGGCTTCAAAGCGAGACTGAACAGACTACGACCAGTGGTCGCAGCGACCAGTTAACCATGGAAACTTGATACGAATGGCGCACCTGCACGCTTAGCATGACCACAATAGAAACGGGTTTTGTCGACGGAAGAATAGACAAAGTGACAGATAAACAATCACAAATTGTCATTTTGTCTATTCTTCCGTCAACAAAAGCCGTAGAAAACCCGTTTATGCTACGTGTTGGTCGGCTAGTTGCCCGTTGCGACCAAGTGCGCGCTACGTATCGGCTTCTATGGTTTATCCGGTCGTGCTCGTCTAGTGCAGGAGATCCCTAAAGGTACATTCATATAATCAATCAATCTGCCTAGCCTTTTCCCAACTATGTTGGGGTGGCTTCCAGTCTAACCGGATGCAGCTGACTACCAGTATTTTACATGGAGCGACTGCCTATCTGACCTCCACAACCCAGTAACTGGGTAAGGGTAGGTACATTAAAATAATATTGATTTCAAAATAAAAAAATCTAAATATTTTATTTCACATAAACCTGCGGTTTCAATAATTGGTCGTTTCCTATGCAGAAGAGGCGGCACGAAACTCGCGGTAACTCCTTATAAATAATTAGCTATTACAATATTTCTAAATTACAGTGTTAATAGTTATGGGAGGACAGTGTAGGCCTGTCAACAAGTACCAGGTACTTAGCCAAGTATTCATAAAACGAACCTAGTTTTATACTGTAAGTATAAAAATCATATTAATGTATTTTGATACCCTTTTATGAAAATTACTCAGTTTATTACTACGGGCTAGAATTAGCTAGTTATTGTATAACAATCAAGATGACTGTATAAGCGAAGAGGCGAATATCTGCTGCATGATCTGAGGCAGCGACGCGACGTCCATGCACACGTGCGCGTGGCCCGCGGGCAGGCGGCGCAGGAGTCTGCAAGAAACGTGCACATTATAGAAGCACAAGCCATGTGTTCCATTACCCACGTTTTATGGGGCGGAACTTTCATAAATCCATTCGTAGTGCTCACTTTCGTTATATAAAGAAGTCTTATGTGCAAAATTGTATGTTACTAGACCTAGCGGTTTAGACAGTGCGTTGTCTGTCAGTGACATAATTAATTAATGATTTTTATTATGGAAGTAGAGATAGTTAGGCTTTTTGTAGTCGGTACGTCAGAAAGTTTATAATCGAGTGTGACAAGGCATTAATATTATTACTGTCGTATAAATAAGTTTCAATTTATCCTAATATCCTACTAATAGTTTCTGAGCAAGGACGAAAAGTTGATAGTGTCGGTTCGACAGAGAACGTATAGTATTGTTACATACGAGTTAGCTTCGTCGCCCAAGCTGCCTATGAAGATCACGTGCGCCTGCACTCGGTGGTCCGATGTCAGTATCGTTCCTAGTTCTTCCGGCTGGATGCCGTATCTGTAGAAAAAATATACACAATATTGGTATTCATTTATATATATAAAAAAGTGAGTTTGTTTGCTTCAGGCTAAAATGGCTGAACGGATTTGTATGAAATTTGGCACATGGGTAAACCATGACCTGGGTTAGGATATAAGATTTCTATCGCGATATTCTCGTGAGATTAAGACGAATGTGGGTGAAACCGTGGGGTGCAGCTAGTGCTCTAATAAAACACCAGTGTTTCTTGTAATAGTAGTATAACTTCTTAATGTCCCTCGTGAATCATCGCATTTCCGAATACAAACGATTGCTAATTTCCATGTCCATCAATTATTAGATTTATCGTGTGTAATAATTTAAATTCAGAACTAAGTACTTTATTGTTGTTTTGTTTTGATTTCCGTGTGAACTATATAAGGTCCCATTAAAATAGATGGACAAACTTTTAGAAATCATTCAGACCACCAAAATAAGGACAACGGTAAACAAATAATAAGAAAAACGCATTAGATATTTACAAGAAAAATAAATCAGCTAACGAAAACCCCATTTATTATTTTAGGTCAAAATAAAATCACTTTAATCAGTCTTTTTTTTACTTGGATATCTTTGGTTAGACGTACTGAACGCTGTGTTAAAATTTGTCCATCTATTTTAAATGGGACCTTGTATACGACGTGTGGTGACTATAAATACGTATTTTTTATTATTATTGGGATACAAAATTATTTATATTAAAAATGACAGAAATCGATTCAGTAAACGATACGGAACAAAGTATTTTCAAAATCTACATTAATTCAGTTACACATTGTCTATATACTGACCGTCTTAGGTTAGCGTCAGAGAGTATAAGCACAATGGCTTCGTCGGCGTCTTCGGTAGCGATGCTGGAGATGGCGTGCTCGGCGGCGGGGAGCGTGTTGTCGCCCGACCAGCAGAACTGTGCGTGCGCGTGCATCGTGCGGATTATCTGGACAAAAATAAATAAAAAATGTACTAAAACGGAGTTTTTTAATAAAGCGTGTGCTGTTAGTTCCAATTAATTTTTCAAAAACAGACCGCAAAATCAAACTCAAAGCATTTATTTCAATTAAACCATTTACAGGCACTTTTGAAATGTCAAGAAGTCGGCCAGTCAGAAATATGAAGCTAGTTGCCCATTCCAAAGCGTAGTAGGCACCAATGGAGAAGAACGGGCAAGAAACTCCACGGACACTCTTTGAAATCAAAAATTTGATACAAAATATTGGTTACATAATTCATGTTGAAATTATGCATGTGAGAACAATTTAGAAAGACGTGCACGTTTGTAAAAGCGTCCGTAATAACATCAAAAAGAAATAACCATTCAAAAATTTTAAATAAATTAAAATAAGCCACGGCAGCTAAGAGATGACCAGTCCCAACTGACGGCGCCCGTTCACGAACATGACGCATGGATCTTTAGACGTTTTTAATTTCTGAGTAGCAGCCGATGGCCTGAATTTGTGCCCGATTGATGGCAATAGGATCGCCCACTATTACATGGGACTTGATCATAACTGGGGCGTAAAGTTTTGGACGAGCGCGTTTGTAATTTGTTGATCATTCGTTGTGAAGGTCTTTTTGATGGATGGTCCTCAATAAGGAAATGTTACCTTGAGCCGTTCCTTCTCGTTCTCAGGCGGCCTGTCGACCGTGACCAGTTGCAGCTTGTGCTCCTCGCCCGAGTGGGCGAGCATGTCGTACCGGATGCGCGCCTCGTAGCCCGCCAGCGCCTCCGTCAGGAGCACCACGGCCTCCATGGAACGCTCCAGGCGACCGTCGTACGAGTTGAACCTGGGAAGGGAATCGACGATTCATTCATATTATCTTATTTGTACAAGCAGATTTTTAGATTCTACTAACTATATTTTGTGATAGCTAGTTCGAAAGCTGAGCCCCGTTCTGAAAGACATAATAGGGAATATGGATATAGTTTTTGTCACTTAATCAATAAAAGACAGTAATATTAACCCAAGAGAAGTGTTAAAGTCAAATTCAACTACTGCTTGCTGCTCTAAAAAATATTAAACTTCCACAATTTTCTAATACATTTCAAACGTTGATTACCGTCGCGGCCATGATGTGACGCCATTATAAAATCATATAAATAAATTAATAGTTTAAAAACACTAGAAAAACACGCTTTTATAAATGCACGTAAAAACAAAAAACCATTACGACAAGTGCAAACACGACTATGATACGATATTCCATCATGGAATGCCAGTGCCTATCTTCCGGCTTCATCATCAGACCTTGAAACCTAATCGTGGTCCAAGTTCATTACAAGACTTTTCTAAAAAATCCAAAACAGCTATGATACGATGTTCCATCATGAAGTTCCAGTTCATATCTTCCGGCTCCATCATCAGATCAATTCGACAGTACCATATTATTGTATTGTCATCAGAACTACATACAGCTGCCAATTTTCATTACGCTACGACCCTTGGAAGATGGTTAAATTAGTTACCTTAAATTCCATTACATAGTTAGTTACATTGTAGCGTTGTGTGGACTCAACTATATTAGTCGAGTGATGTTAAAATATTACAATTAGTAAGTTCCTAATCACATCATTAGAATCGGGGTACAACACTAACTTTCTTTCCGGGGACGCTCGTTCATTTCGTTTCCGCTTGCAGAGCTGGTGGAAGCAATTCCCTGATCATAAGAATTCTGTGTGCCCCGACCTAGGGTGAGTTCCACATTAGTTTGGTGATAATGCCTGACTCTCTGCGCTGGATAACCTATATTGATTTTACCACCTAAGTAGTATATGATTTCGCGTGTGTCAATGTCGGACACGCGGCTGAGAGTTATCCAGCGCACAGGAGATGGTAATATGTATGTATTGCTGCTGCATCGAGGTGGTGTAGTGCCTTGCTGTGCTATTTTTAGTGATTAGTGAGCTATCTGTTATGATTACATTTACTTTGTTTGTGCACGCTTGCTCACATACTTAACCTAATTTTAGCATCTGTCAATGTGCTACGCTGACCTCTCTATTTTCTCTCTCTCTGCCTGTAAGCCGCTGCGATGTGTTAAGCTACCGCCTACTCCCCTTCCTATACCGTACCTTGGTGGCTGAAAGGGGAAGAAGCTGGCACATCGCATGCGGCTTGGCTTGCTGCTATTGCACCGCATCTAACATGCGCTTCCTACCGCGCCTTTCAGGGTTCTCCGTACGGGCTGAGGGCAGGACCCCTTAATCAATCCTGCACGCCCTACGCATGCTAGCAAGGCTGTCTCAAGGCCTGACCTACCTGCGGCCTACCGCCGCAAGCTACCTCCACATGCTACTACCGGGAGGCTGTGCTGACAGGCCGCCGCTAGTTGCTGTCGGGAGCCTGTGCTAACAGGCCTCCGCGGCTTACTGCCACGTGTTGCCGCCACGTGCCTGTGCTGACAGGCCCCCTCGTCTGCCACGTGCTACCAAGGGCGGTACCCTACTTACCTACTTACCTAAGTGTGCGAGTGCTCAGCTCTGAACAGTATTGTAAAGGACCTTACCCGCGACCTAGCCGTGTTACCTTCTAATTATATGTATTAATCTATCAACCTGTTCTTTTTCTACCTAACTACCTACCTATCCTTTAACGGCCTGCGCAGCCTACCCTGCGCAGCCCTAGCCGTTACAGTGGCGCCCAACTCTTATCTATCCTACCAAACCTAACACGCTGACTGAGCCCTCGCACACACTTCTTGCTACACATCGTAGCGGTATAGTTTTAAGTTTATACTATCTACTGTTTTAACCTATTGTGACAACTATATGTCTATCTTATGCTAACTATGTACATAATGGGAACTCACCTGATGTATAACTAAAATTTAATAACTTTATCCCTGTGCTGGCAGCGGTGAAATGCATATTTTACTAAATAAACTTTTGACTTCTACACTAACTACGGATAGCTGTCAAACAAAATTAACCTAAAACTGTGATATACTACTTACTACTACAAACATATTTTGATTACTAAAACTTTTATCTATGCTATAAACTAACTTGATATCCCTACAAACATTAATAAATTAAATTAAACTTAATAATTACAATCTGAATAACTTATCTACTGGCTCATAAATAATAAAAATAACATTTAAAATGAAATCTACTGTGGCCAAAATTATACACTAAGGACAGCTATCACTTCATACAAACTACCAAATTAATTGAACTACATTGCTAACTACTACTGTTGATCTAATCACAATTTAAAAAAAAATGTATTACTACCTTCTATAATAAAATAACTACGTATCAAAATTGTAATACAATTCCCCACTTAACTAAAGAAATAAAAACTGAAAATAAAATTGTATTCTTGTCTAGTCATATAAAATCGTAAAACAATCAATCACTGTTTACCATATATACAATATATTATACAACTATTTATTACAATAATATTGCAATATTACTATTACATGCAAACAACAGTTAACTACATAATTTATTTTATGGCACTGCTCAACAATATAAAATTAATAATGGAACTGATGCCTAAACAAGTATGGTCAATAACCAACTACACTACTATTTCCTATCTATACACACACATTCACAAATACCAATAAAAACAAATTCTAACATTAATATTGAATTGTTGTCAAAACTTAAAGAACAATAAACAACAATTACTTTAAAAACTAAACCAATCTAAATTCCATTATCAACTAAACCTTAACTTAATAACAAATAAACAACTGACTACCAGTAAATAAAAAAAAAAACAGATCAACCCCCACTAACACTAATCTACCACTGCTAAACTAACCTAACCTACCACCACTAACCAAACCAATACTACTCTACAAACAATTGCACACACCCACTACAACTACCTACTGTGAACTACATTAATTCTACATGAATAACCAACAATTATCATATTATCTACTATTTAACTATTTGGAAAATCCAATCACTTCTATAGGATGATGGCCCTATCCCATCCATCTTACCATCTTATTCTTCTATAACTATTGGTCCTACAACCATAGTTGTAATTGATGATGGCACTACCCCATTCATCACCTACCTACCTTCTACAACTATTGGCCCTACAACCATAGTTGAATAATTGATGATGGCCCTACCCCATTCATCACCTACCTTCCTTCTATAACTATTGGCATATAAGCTGTAATGATCATGATGGTCTACCCCATCGATCAGTGGTTTTGCTTTATCAATTGGCCCTACACCATTGGTAACCTAAGCAACCTAATATATCTATATCTATGTACTATCTATTACATTCTAAAGAGCGGTGCAACTCTATAAAAAAGCCTTTGCAGCAGCGGATGGTTACTGCCTAAATAAGCCTAAACCAAAATTATCTATTTAAAAGTATATTCTAAGCAGCGGATGGTTACTGCCTAAATAAGCCTAAACTACATTATCTAACTATTACATAAGTATATTCTATGGAGCGAATGGTTACTCCCAAAATAAGTCTAAACCAAAAGTATCTATTTATGTAAACTGTCTATCTATGTAATTGTTGGTATTCCTATGCAGTTTAGGTTATTATGTACAAAATAAATCCTACATACTGGTTACTTTGAAATATGGACTAGCCCTAATTTCTAGTCTTGTGTGTGCAATATGCTATTGGGACTTAAGTTGGAACTACAACAGTAATCTACTTACTGAAATCTGATCTGTTGCTATATCTATTCTAGTATCTAATGATATTATGGAAACTAATGACTATTAAAGATAATAATAAAATAAAACTTTAACATATAAATAAAACTTAAACTATTAACTATATAAAACAAATCTACTACTTTTTACTATGGACTAGACCCTAATTACTAGTCATGTGTGTGATCCTTATACTCACTCAAATCAGAGCTGTTGCTAACATAACTATTATTTATTATATGTGATATTATATAATTATATTGTGGAACTATTAACTATAGAAAACAAATCTACTACTACTTTGTACTATGGACTGGACCCTAATTACTAGTCATGTGTGTGATCCTTATACTCACTCAAATCAGAGCTGTTGCTAACATAACTATTATATTATCTGTGATATTATATAATTATATTGTGGAAACTAATGACCATTACATCTATGAGTAAAATAAAACTACTATCTATAACTAAAAGTAAACTACCTCTACTACCTAATACTATCCTTAACATATGCTGCACTGGCGCTATATTAGGGAATGCTGTTGATCCCAAGGGATGTCTATTTATTATTGCAGAGCAGGTCACTATTATAACTACCCTTAGCTTTTGTGTTGTCTATCCGTTACCTAAATGCCTAAAGTACATACTAAAATTAAATCTAATAAAGACTTTGGCATTCTAACTACATGTACATACATACCACACCTACACCTACAAGTTAACACTGAACTCAACTACCTACCCATCCTTTAACGGCCTGCGCAGCCTACCCTGTGCAGCCCTAGCCGTTACAGTGGTGTTACACTTGCTCTCACACTGTACTCACTTACCTATAGTTACCTAAAGCCAGTTAAAAAACTAAATATCTAATACACAACATGTCTACTCACATGTAAGTATACTACTGAACACACTGGCACCCGCTACTAATAGAACCCTACCGACTGAGATACACTTGCTCTCACACTTGTGTATTTCTTTGCTTGCTGTCTGTAAATCTTGAGTGATCTATGACTAACTGGTTTCACTCATGGCTGTTGAGTATGTTCCAGTCTCCGCTGTGATTGGGCTGGATTCAGACTTGTGCTAAGGATTAGACAGCAAGTGGGAAGTGGTTGTTCTAGCGGATTTTATACAGGTAAAATCCTCTCTCTGTACCCGGGGTACTGTAGCGTTGTGTGGACTCAACTATATTAGTCGAGTGATGTTAAAATATTACAATTAGTAAGTTCCTAATCACATCATTAGAATCGGGGTACAACACTAACTTTCTTTCCGGGGACGCTCGTTCATTTCGTTTCCGCTTGCAGAGCTGGTGGAAGCAATTCCCTGATCATAAGAATTCTGTGTGCCCCGACCTAGGGTGAGTTCCACATTAGTTTGGTGATAATGCCTGACTCTCTGCGCTGGATAACCTATATTGATTTTACCACCTAAGTAGTATATGATTTCGCGTGTGTCAATGTCGGACACGCGGCTGAGAGTTATCCAGCGCACAGGAGATGGTAATATGTATGTATTGCTGCTGCATCGAGGTGGTGTAGTGCCTTGCTGTGCTATTTTTAGTGATTAGTGAGCTATCTGTTATGATTACATTTACTTTGTTTGTGCACGCTTGCTCACATACTTAACCTAATTTTAGCATCTGTCAATGTGCTACGCTGACCTCTCTATTTTCTCTCTCTCTGCCTGTAAGCCGCTGCGATGTGTTAAGCTACCGCCTACTCCCCTTCCTATACCGTACCTTGGTGGCTGAAAGGGGAAGAAGCTGGCACATCGCATGCGGCTTGGCTTGCTGCTATTGCACCGCATCTAACATGCGCTTCCTACCGCGCCTTTCAGGGTTCTCCGTACGGGCTGAGGGCAGGACCCCTTAATCAATCCTGCACGCCCTACGCATGCTAGCAAGGCTGTCTCAAGGCCTGACCTACCTGCGGCCTACCGCCGCAAGCTACCTCCACATGCTACTACCGGGAGGCTGTGCTGACAGGCCGCCGCTAGTTGCTGTCGGGAGCCTGTGCTAACAGGCCTCCGCGGCTTACTGCCACGTGTTGCCGCCACGTGCCTGTGCTGACAGGCCCCCTCGTCTGCCACGTGCTACCAAGGGCGGTACCCTACTTACCTACTTACCTAAGTGTGCGAGTGCTCAGCTCTGAACAGTATTGTAAAGGACCTTACCCGCGACCTAGCCGTGTTACCTTCTAATTATATGTATTAATCTATCAACCTGTTCTTTTTCTACCTAACTACCTACCTATCCTTTAACGGCCTGCGCAGCCTACCCTGCGCAGCCCTAGCCGTTACAACATACAGGTCGACCTAATAAAAGCGTGTTAATTAAGCCATTTTTTGTATTTTACTCAAGCAGGAATCGCTGTTACTCACTTAACCTAGGGAAATTGGCCTTTTTACATGGTTTGGATGTTTATTCACATGGCTTTTACGTAGTGACGTAAAAGCCATTTGAATAAACCAGCGTCATGTCTTTTACGTCACTTCCAGTATTATCGAAATTAAAAAGTGAATTTTAAAATAAGTAATGTTTAAAAAAATATAGGTCTGTTCTTAATTTAATTTAAACTTTTACGTTTATGGCATATCCAATGGACTCATAAATCCGACTGCCTCTTTGGTCTAGTGATCGCAAGTATTGCTGACTAGAGCTCCTAAAGGGTTCGATTCCCGGGTCGGGCAAAGTATTATTGGGTTTTTCCATCTGGAATTTCTCATTAGTAGTCTGAATTTGTGACCGGTTCAATGGCAATAGGCTCGCCTCCTATTACATGAGACTTAAACATAACTGGCGAAATGTGGGTGTACTATAGGTACACCTCTGCCTAACCCTTCGGGTATTACAGGCGTGATGTTATGTTATGTAAGTAACCGTTCGATTTAATGAGATAAATCGTATTTTGTAAACTCAATAAATGCTTGTCGACGTGCGTACTATAGCTTATTATAGCTGCACTCTGATAACCTACCTATATAAATGTGGTACATGTTATCAATAAAATAGTAAGACCGAGATACACACGGCGCTCACTGACTTCATCAGTTCCTGCGACTAGTTGGTAATTCAAGTGATTCATGTATCTTCTGCCATATGACAATGTTATCATAAATCCGCACATACCTGTACATACTGCCGGAAACGTCTACCACCAGCCGCAGCCGCTTGGGCTTGTCGGGCGGCGCGCCCGGCGGCGGCTCCTGCTCCGTGCGCCGCCGGTATATAGAGCGCTCGCCGGCCAGGCCTGCGCAACGGGACTTTGTTAAAGCCACAGCCTATACACAAATATACTCATGCCTTCTTCCCATAAGGGTAGGCAGAAACTTCAGAAGAAAAGCCACCTGCTTCGATTCTTACATACTCCTTTTGCTTCGTTTACGGTCATAGATCTGGGCGTATGCGCACGCCGGTTGCGAGTACGCACAGTCAGGTCAGTCTGTCTATATGAACGGTTTTTATGAAAGTTCATACACATACGAATACTTACATATATATATATATTTGGGAAAAAAAGTATCATTCCACCAGAACAACAACATAGAGGACAACAACAAGAAGTGTATATATGTCATGGCAAAAGTACTGGGCTCACAGAGAGATATTGAAAGAAGATATGCCACTTTATGTGGAGAAGAAAATAATGGACAGTGGTATCATTCCCTGTCGATCATACGGTTCACAATCATGGACAATTGGACATAGACAAAATAGACAAAAGAAACAATAAGATTATGGCAAGCAGCCATGGAAAGATCCATTCTAGGAATGCAAAAGATAGATAAAGTACGCCACACTAAGATAAGAGAAAGACCAAACCTATTGGATTTCCTACTCCACTCTATGAAATTAAAGTGAAAATGGGTAGGACATCTAATCTGCGTTCGCAATTTATTTGCAAATACGTGTTTCAGGAAAAAAAACTGTAATGCCTAAACATACGGTTCAGTTTGCGCTACAACTTCATATTTTTTTTTAACTTTTTCCACAGTAGTCTATAATCAACTTTATTTACACTTACATTAAGTTGATGTTTGTTTAAATGGAAGTAATATGAATTGGAAACAAGGATTTAAATAGACCTTAGCTAGAATGGAAGATGACCGGTGGACGAGTCGTGCTGTAGTATGGGAAGGACCCAAGGGAAAAAGAAAGCATTGAAGGCCATCAAGAAGATGGGTCGACGATATCATAGATATAGCGGGAGATAAATGGCAGACAAAAGCGAAGGATAAAAAACAATGGACAAAAATGGAGGAGGCCTTTACCCAACAGAGGTGTTCTCATTCAAATTAAATATTATTAAATGTAACAATAAATTAAAAATCAAATCAAATCAACAATAATTAAAAATAATATATAATTATAAAATTTAAATTATGTTACATATTAAAACTGAAAAATTTATTGATTAATATATTAACTTTGTTGCATGCTAACAAATATTGTGCAAAATAAGTGCATGGAAAAATTTTAAAAAAAATCTTATTTTTTATTTATTATACACATAAATCTTCCGGAATAAATTATCTAATAGATAGTGAAAATCACATTAAAATCCGTTTAGAAGAAATACACCATCATACAGACAGACAAAAAAGCGACTTTCATTTATGATATGCATTTCATAGATATGCCAACATCCGCATCCGGGTAGACTGGACCCCAACACAGTTCAGAAAAGGCTCGGCAGATGGTGATGCGACCAGCCTTAGACAGTACAGTATCATTTGTAGGGTAGATAGATGGAGCTACTTCACTTCACTTCATTTGTTTTATTTTAATGTAAGCAATTTTTTTTTCACCTCTGTCTGTGCCTCTATGTACTTTAATTAAATCTACCTCCCTTAAAAAAATATATGTTGCATATTTTGGCCCTTTTTGGCTATTTTGTTGCATATTTTGAGCATCATAAATGATGCATATTTCAACCATTTAAAGTAGCATATAATTATAATATATATATATATATATATATTATAATCAGCTGTCTAATTACGGAACACATTTTTTCGACAAAGGAGAAAGAGCAAAATGGTCTATGAGCGGCCAACAACGAAATAGGTATTAAATGAAAGTACTATTACTAAGGAC
Source organism: Xanthia icteritia (assembly GCA_949128155.2). Lineage (NCBI taxonomy): Eukaryota > Metazoa > Arthropoda > Insecta > Lepidoptera > Noctuidae > Xanthia > Xanthia icteritia. The sequence goes on along the minus strand of OX421940.2, from coordinate 17,740,286 downwards.
TAACTTTTACTATGAACGTAACATTGCAGCTCATTTAGAAAAAAAAATACATATAGGTTAAATACTAAGATAACTTAACTTAACTTACGTCTGTGGCGATTTGCAGCGATTCAACTACAGTGCCTATATACCCGAAACCAAAGACCGCGGTGCAGACCAGCTTACTACTGAACAGGCCAATAGAACTAGGCTGTTCACTCTATGCCGCTGGGTAGTGGAAGTTATAAATGGCAAGTTCAAGCGAGACTTTAAATTGTTTAGGCAAGAATATTTTAATCGCGCCTTAAGTCACATGTTCGAGGACTTCCAAAACGCAGCGGCACTCATCAATGCATTTCAGACACCAATACAAGACAGTATTTATGCATCGTCGTTCGTGAATATAATTAATGAACGCATTGAAATACCAAACCTCTTAGCGGACTATGTTATCCGTCATAACATAAATAGCCCGAGGGCATCATTTGAAAGACTCATCAGTGATCAACCTATTTTTGAAGATGTCCCGGTTTTTTCTGAAGGAGACCTAATTCTGTTTGCACTTGGCACATACCAAATCAAGTTGGCTCGCAGCTACCACGCTAAACACTTAGTTGAAGGCTTGTACAATATTGAAGTATACCAGGAGCGTCAAATAAGTCAGCTCAGAGATTTTATTGAAGAAGAAGACATTTGGTTATTACGTGTGCGTATACAATCTAGACATGTGAGGTCCAGAATATATTATTCTTATATTGTAGTTAACCGAGAAAGACAAAATAGAGAAGCAATTGCTCATTATTATTGCAGTTGTATAAGTGGAAGGCGCACAATCGGTTGCTGTGCACACGTTATGTGTGTAGTGTGGTATCTGGCATGGGCTAGACATCAAGACAAGGATATTTTATTACCGTCATCAGGACACACTGTACATTATTGTACATTAATACATTTAATGTACAATAATAGCACTGAGTTCTGATGCCGGTAATAAAATATCCCCGTCTTGATGTCTAGCCCATGTACATTAAATGTATTAATGTACAATAATAGCACTGAGTTCTGATGACGTTATCATTATTATTATTGGCGATGTTTTGTCATAGTAGTAAATGTATTTTTAATGAAGTCTACAAGTCATTTTATTTTATTTCCTTATTTTTAAGGCTAAATCTTAGTTATAATATGCTAAATCACAGGCTGACATATCTAAAATAAAAATGTATTTAATTCTATTAATAATTACACCACAGATATAAAACATCTTGAGGGTGATTGTAGGGTGATAATACACCAAAAAAAATTAAAATTGTTCCTGGCCGCTGATAGACCAAGCGCCATACGATTTTGCCCATTCTCCTTTGTTTAATTTTGACAGTTCAACAACATTCATTGCGTTATTTACGTTGTTGAACAGTTTTTTTTTTTTCGAACTTATGAAGCAATGGATTGGCAATTTGTTTCAAAATGATTCAAATTCCGATTGATCGTATATTACGTAATTAGGGTACAGGTCTCTATTTATCCATACCTTCTATAATCTTGCCGTCATCGAGTTCGCCGCTGGTCTGGTGCCTGCTCCAGTGCCGCTCTTTCTTCTTCGCTTGAAGTTCAGCAAGCACTCCACGCAAGGCACCTACCTGTAACATTAATATTATAAATTAAAGTCGCTTTTCTGGTCTGTCTGTGTGACCGTGTCGTTCCTCTAAGCTTCGCAACGGCTCATTTGGAGAATTTATTCATATATTTTTCATTCACATATTATAAAGAAATCTATATGTTTTTTCAAGTCATTAAAACCGTGTAAAGCAGCGGTCCGGGTCGCTAGATAAGAATAGTTTACTAAAATCAAGAGTGAAGGAACACATCCTAGACTATAGTAGACTATCAGGCCTATAAGACAGTCCAGATTACGATTCCTTATGCTTCAGATATAGGTACAAGAGAGATCTAGTTAACAAGTAAAAAACCAGCAGTGTGAGTCGGACACTGAGAGTTCCGTAAGAAAAGATAAAACAAAAAATCTGTTACATATTTTTGTGCCATGATAGAATACAGAAAAAAGAAGAACTGGCTATCTACTATGGTTCAAAAGATATACATAGCTGTGTCAGACAGTGTAGGCTTAGTAATCACCATTGGCAAGAACATTTATCTAAGTTCCAAGATGGCGGCGGCGACAAAGACAAGAATAGGAAGAACTAGTTTTTTTTTGTTGCTCATTTACATTAACTCATGTCTTTTTTCCCCAAGGCTGGGTGGGCAAGGCAAGGTGGGCAGAGGTATAGTACAGCCACATTACACCAGTTCTTTTTAATTCTCATCAAATAGGGGGCGCCTATGGTCAACCGGGTTTGAATCCAATTCGGTACGGAACCCTACACCCTTATATCGTCACCTGTTGTTGCACGGCTCTATGGAATTGACCATAGAGCTTGGCATCGAACTCGCTCATATTGATCTCCTTGAGGCGCTCCTCGAAGGCCTTCCGGTTCATCTCCCGCGCAGCCTTCTTCACGTGTTCCGGGACGTCGTCCTTTTCAGCTTCTGAAAGCTGAAAGATAATGTTTTGCATTAAGTTTAACAGTATACCTACCGTAACCGTACTTAAGCTTTACTCAACCACAGAATAGTACAGAAGGCGCACTCCGCATTTTAGATAAAATAGCAGTTTATCGTTTTACCTGATGAACATCGTGTCCCTTATCAAGCCGGTAGGGTCCGCCTTTCCCGCCCAGCCCGGCCGTGTCCCGGCCGCCGGTTCCGCCCGCCCAGGTGTTGCCGCCCACGTGAGGCTCATTCTTAGGATCATCCTTACCGTGCTTAGGCGAGGATGTGTCTTTACTGGAATTTACGAGCAAACAATAGTCAATAAGGATCAACAAATATGTTAGTTTTATAAGATGACAGATTATACCTTGAATTCGTTAAATACATGACGGAATAAACTTACAGATGATCTATATCAAAGGACCAGTTGATGCAGAAACAAGGCTTGGACGTGGAGTTGCACCAGCCCGTCATACAATACAAAACAATGCAGAAACAAAACATAGGTGATCGCAAAAATAAGGTACTGCCAGAGTTTCATTAAAGATGATTTTTTTTTTTTTTTTTTTTTTTTTTTTTATTTTAGGAAAGCTTACAGTCTAATAACTATAATAATAACAATAATTTATATCTAATTTGCTAATAACAAGCTTCCACAGATATCTACAAATATAACTTCCTCATCGTTACTTCCAAAATTATAATATAAAACTACCAACTTTTAACAAAACAAAACAAAAACAAACTAACTTGTATCTATACTGTAGTACAATAAAACTTACTTAATTACAATAAAACTACTTAAACTATAATAAGGATTTAAGTGCTAGCAGGTGCCTCCTACTCCTGTTCAAAAAATGACTTTGTTAATAGCTTCCTGACTGTGCTTGCTTTGGTACAGAAAAGATCGATGTCAGGTTCGCAAGAAATATCGTTAAAACCACGACTGGCCCTCGAAAAGTATGCATTACGCCTATAATTTGTAACTGCATAAGGAATATGTAGAAGTGGCCGCTGACGCAATCCCATCTGATTAGTGCGCAACGCTAGTCTCGAGACAAGTTCGGGACAGTCGATAGTATTATTAGCGATATTAACTAAGTAACATACGTCATTAATATGGCGTCTACGGTCAAGAGGTAGAAAATGATACCTTTGGCAGCGGTGAGTATAATCAACTGATACCTGCTTTGCCCTGTAATCAAGATACCTGAGAAATTTTGAATTACCTGAGAAATTGAGTCTTGATTTCGATTTTTATTATGAAAAGTGTACGCCCACTGTCAGTCAAGCCGTGGTGATTTTACTTACGTTAATTAAAGCAGTCATTGAAGGTCAGGTTTCAGTCTAACCAGATGCAGCTGAATACCAGATCTTTACAAGAAGCGACTGCCACCTCCACAACCGATAACCGATACCACTTGGTAAGACTGGTTGTCAGACTTTCGAGCTTGTGTGTGACTGACCCGTATCGACAGTCGAAGATTATATTATTAGGCTGGTAAAGTTAACTCACCCACTATGCCTGTCTATGGTCATTTGTATCCTCTTGAGCGCCTCCTTGGACCGGCCGTCAAGCACGCCCTCTATCGGCAGTCCGGTGGCGTGAAGCACCTCTAGCAACGTGTCGGCCAAGTCTTTGCTGTAGCGATCGAAGTCGAATACGTTGCCAATCGCAGTCGCTAAGTCTTCGTTGGGATATTTCTGTGAATACAAAACTTATAAGGTTTCAGATAACTCGACAGTCGGCAATGTTTGTAGAACTAAAAACAAAGCCCCTTATTAGTTATAGCTAAAATTTGTTTTAGCGAAAATGCTGTTTTAATTCATTACATTTTTATACGGAAATTCATGATTTTTGACGCTGTAATTTTCAGCAGCAGTAAGATATTTAAATTACTTGATTGTAATAACGAAAGTGCCATTCTCTTTCTTTGTAAGTTGGAGTTACACATTATTTTCGTGTAATTTGCTGAACTGACGGGGAATATTTATTTATTTTAATTTTATTTATTGTAATTTTGTCTGAATATATTGAAAAACGGAAACTCTCTAAAAATAGTAGTTTTATATCATATTATATGACAAAATTAAGTTTATTTGAAATATATGAAAAGAAAAAGAAATGAAAGAAAATACGTTTATTTGCGGTAAACATGACGCAAAAAAACAACACAACATTAAAAAAAGAAACAAGTTTAGGGAAAATATGCGTCACTTTCGCGCAAAACGGCCATCGCTCAGCATAATGCTGCGACCCTATGCGAGACAGAGCTCCAGCGCTGGTTTTCAGCGACAGCCGGCGTTGACGTTATGACGTCGACCGGTGCAGCATACCATGAAATATTGAACGCTGAATCAAGACATTTTTGCTTTTCTTTACGATTTTTTCCGTGAAAACTCACGGAATTTAAAGAAATTCTAGAACTCCAATAAACAAGTAAAACATTCAACTTATATTTTAGTAATTTGGCTTTTATTAGAATTTAATGAAACAATGTGAATTTGCGCGTCAAAGTTCCATCGCCGACGGTTTTTCTTGTAAACTGAGTTCGTAAAATATTTATAGTAAATTACACCAAAAGAAATTTAATGTGTAACTCCACCTTACAAGAAAGAGAATGACACTATCGTTATTCATAATCAAATAATTAAAATATCATACTGCTGCTGTAAATTACAACGTCAAAAATCAAGTATTCGCGTTAAAAATGTAACAGGACTCTTTAACATTGGTTCTCAAATCCAGAAATGAACATTTCTTAAGGTCCAACAGTCAAACGAATTTCGATTTACGTTCTCCTAATCAGTCGATAAAAAGGGCTAAAATTCTACAAAAAAAAAAAAATACGCAACATTCTTTACTGTTCTTCCACCCAGCTTAAACACTGGAAGGTTGGGAGTTATGGACGACAAAAGTTACAAAGAACGGGGCGTTTTATGTAACTGTCACTCAATATATAAGGTGTATCTATTCATACACGAAATATTTTAAGAGATATACCTATAGCTGGCACAGAAACTATAAACACAAAAATAAAGATAATATCTCAATGTTTTTTATTTTACGTAATTATTATAATTTTAAAACTGCTTGAGACATTTGGCATAAAACCTTTCCTCCATGTTCTATGAATGACCCGCCCGCCGCGGTGAGGCGCCGCCGCGTCGTCGCGCAGGGATGCCAGACGTAAGATGATTATCGTACATGTACGATAATTTCGACACCGGTACGATGTATGATACAATACAATGGTAAACTGTAGTAGACGTACGAAAATACACCTCTGCCTATCTCTACGGACAATGCAGGCGTGATGATGTAAAAAATAAACCAACGTAGGTAGACTTCGTGACTTGTTCTAGTGTTATTTTAATAGCCTATCGCTTACAATGATAATAAATGTGAATTTAAAATACAATACCACCTAAACCTAAGTAGGTAAAAATACCTACACATCTGTAAACTAGGTAAATACCAATAAACAGCTGATAGGAGCAGCTCGAATTCGCATGTTAATGACCTCTGTCCGTCTGTGTGTGCGAGTCCTATCCGTCAGCTGATTGTTAGTTGCCTACCTATCTACTTATACAGATGTGAATGTTAATAGTGCGTAGCGCAGATTTATTTGATCAATAATCGTACCAGAGATTAGCAGACGTGGACATACCTACTGTTATAGGTACACGCGGTTTGTCGCCTCGCAGTGGTCAAAAGATAAACGGGATAAATGGCTTGTCATGTTATCGCCACAGGTTTACGACTGATTCCGTTAGTCGGAAACCTGTCTATTTTACACGAAATTCAGTTATCCCATTGCATCAGGTATGCAGGTGCCTTTTACGAATTATTGTAACAATAATTTGGCGTATTTAAAAATTTGAATCAACTTATTTACAATAATTTAAAATGTACATACCTAATACCTGGGTAGTTTTTATTTACACTATTTACACCAATTGTTGTACATATTCGCCCTGTTGTTGGACGCAGAGGGCTGCACGTTTTAATATGTATCCTTGCACTTTTAATCATGTGTCTCTATCACTAGCCATCACTGCGAAAGCGTTCACAATTCGCGTTCCTAAGAGTCTATCGCCTATTAACCCAGCCCACACATTAACACTGAACCGCGTCTGGAAATGATCCGGCCTAACAACACGTGGATTTTCTGATGCCCGCGTTGTGGATGTTAAACAACCCAACTCCTGGTTGGTATACCTGTAGTTAGGCATTGTTAAATATCTTGCCCGAGCGAGCCCGACGCGTGTCAGCTAAGGCGCGCGCTAGCGACACAACACGCGGAATCGCGCATTGTGTGGGACTGGACACTCACACAATCCGCGCGCGAGGCGAGGCGCGGGCGCCGGGCGGGGGAGGCAGGCGCCCGCGCGGCGCGCTCACGTTTCTCTTTGATCATTCATAAAAGCCGCGCGCCGTCTCAAATACCGCCGCCCGCGTAAACTAGCGTAATGGATGATAAAATAAGAAGGAACCAGTATTTATTATGTGTGTCAAGTAATATTAAACTATTTAATTTTTTTTATAATATACCTTGATATTTTTTTTTTTTGTTGCTATGGTTTCTTTACCAGCTATACGTATATGTCTTAAAATATTTCGTGTATGAATAGATACACCTTATAAAACGTGTAACGGAAAGGGTATATACATACCAAGGGCACGGCTTCCTTGGATGATATCAAACGATATTGGAAGGGTTTTTTAATCCTACCTCTACATGTTCGGAAGTTATGAGAATTTTTAATAAATTGATACCAGAAACCGAACTTTTCAAATTGAAATAAACACATCACTAGCACTAAGTCAGCTGATCGGTGTCAGCGAACTATTTGTAAGTAAAAATAAACCTCTTACTCCTGGTATTTCTAAATAAAAGGTTCCGCATGTTTTTTTTTTACAAAATATTATTACTGACTTTTCCTAAACTTTGATTATGTTTGTGAACTAGCTACAATACAATTAATTGGTGTGGGTATTAAAATTTAACGAAATAATATTTGGATACATTACACACTTGTTGGTTTTTTTGAAGACCGGTGAAATCGATTTTTTATTAGATTCACAGATCAAATCCCGTGCTCTTGAATCGATCTTCTAAAAATTCAAATCAATTGACTAATTTATAAAACACAGCTATGCCATTCGAAATGAGAACTTCTATCAAACCGTCAAATGTTTCAATCGTCGCTTAGTGCTACATAAACAATGCGGACAAGTTAAAAAGTGTAGGCATATGTATGTAATTGATCTTTTTTGAAATAGATAAACCTACCTATTCGCTGTTTATGATTGTCAGCACAATACTTTGGGCAAATATGAACTTAACTATTATGAGCCCTTATCATAATAATTTTTACACATACGATCCAGGAGATTCGATTCGCCTTACTATTTAATCGATTTGCTTGAAGATCGCATTAAAACGAATTGTTTCGAAAAATCGTCAGCTCGTACCATTGAATTGATCATAAAAATCGAATCCTTACATGCATCCCCTACCAGGAATTAATTGCTTAAATAGGTAAACATTATTTAGAAAAAGGATTTAGTAACAATTTATGTCCAACTGAACCCAAAACATAATTTCTCTTGATTTTTTCGCAACTTATTCTACTCCTAGTACAAATAAAATCACAGTGGGTTCCGTTCATAATTTTTAAAATAAGGTTATTATTTTTTTTAATAACTATGACGAAAACTATTATCAATAAGTTAATAGTTTTTTTATAATTACAAAATAATAGCACGCCCGCATAATTTTTGTATGTATTTTTGATGTCGGTTAGTCCTAACCGAAAGAATTAGATATCGGAAGTTCACGCTCTGTCGGTGCTGTTTGAGTGGTACATGGGTTTTATTGGTTTGAGCACGTTTAGTCTTAATTATAAATTCAAATGAATTCGATAATAAATGTCGCAAAACTGCATCAAACTGTGGAAACAAATTAATAAAATTACTAGGACCGCATGAGTAACAGGAATTGTTATTGCCGAATTGAAAATCGTTTGCTCACAGAACCCTGATTACGTCGTTATACACACAAAAGCATCTTAATGTGTGTAAATCTAATGGGTTAGGGTCTTAGGGTACGTGCACCAATTGTAGTCCGTGTAGTTTCAATTGCTCCTGGTAAAAACAACTTATAATTCAGACTTCTAACGAGATACGCGGCCCATAATTATGATCTTTAATGGATTGAAATGAATGATTTTCCGGGGTTGCGGGAATGTTCTAACGCGATAACGCGGCCCCGGAATGCAAGGGCAACTGAAGGAACAGGGTGGTTTTAAGTCTAATAAGAGTCTAACACTTCCTTCCGCCCCCCCACCCAGGGCGGTAGCTGAGTCATTGATGATTTTCTCACCCCAAAAAAAAGGATTTGAATTACGTAATTAGTCTGCTCTGGTGTGTTAGATTTACTTAAAAGTTTAACGGAGTTTAGTAGAAATTATTATTAGGATGTAAAATAATCTTGAATTTTTCAACAATATTTTTAATAGTAGTGGACACTAATAGGACAGCTACCCCATAGGTATCAACATTTAACGAAATAATATTTAGGTACCAGAATAGCAGGGAATAAGAGCTTTACATTATTAGCATTATTGTTATTGCTTTGCTCGTCAGTCGACTGTTCCGCCGCGTCTCCGTCTAGTGCACTCGTTTCTATCCCTGTGATACGCGCATCAGTTTCACGTTTTTTTTGTTGTGTTTGCAAAATGTCGTTAACTAATAGCGAATATTAAGAAATAATTATGTGTGTCGGAGTAGAACATGGTAATTTGCGAGCTGCCCGAGAACTGTACCGTCGCTCGCCGTTTTATTGAGAGTAGACCAGATGCTGAGCGTCGACAGCTGCCTTCGCTTCTCTTCTGCTTCGATGTTTTAGTCGGATCACATCGTCTGTGTCGGATCACATCGGCGTGGTAGTAGAAGCGTGGCTTGGCCTCCGCGATCCCCAGACCTAACCCCGTTAGACTTTTTTTGTGGTGGTACATTAAAAATGTAGTGTACGCAGTGCAGTGTGATACAATGGACCAAATGAAAGTGCGGATTGAGGCCGCTTTCAGAACAATAACACCAGATATGCTACGCAATGTTCAGGTGTCCATGAACAAGCGAGCTCGCGGCCTTGTGCATTACAATACCAAGGTCACCAATTGACTTACATTTTTAACGATAGGGTTCGATGAGAACCCCATCGTTAAAAATGTAAGTCAATTTACTAAATTGAGCAAGGTTTACTCGGTCATAAGTAATAAATAATAAGAGATGAAACTAGTTAACCTACCCAAACTTTATATCGATTTTTTACGTAAGTTTTGTTATTTCTGGCTTGATATTTACGAGTAAACTGTAAATCAATAATTACGCATTAATTTTTACATCACGGTAAAGTAGGTATGGTTTATTGCGCGCGCGCGCAATTTCTTTGGCCGCGCGGCGCGGCGGCGGGCGGCATGTTTTATTTCGTCAGTTCGCGCCGACAAAGAGAACACCGCATGCGGTAGGCTACTACAGTACTAGGCGCGCAGGATTACGGAAGAGATTTATCGTGATATTGGCAAGTAACGTGGAAAGTTATTGACCTACGTAGTGCGGTGACACCTTTGTTATGATTTGAATTTAAGAAACATACGAAACCGAAAATTTGGTATCAATTCTTAGATTTTTTAGAGTATTTTATTTTGAGTTGAAACTATGTATAGTGATTCTATACCAGCTTTTATCTTTAGTGCTTAAGGATAGCAATAGGGTTTCTGTTACACCCTGTATATATAACTGATCTAACGAATCGTTGTTCACGAACTAACCTGCAAATGTTTAACAATATTGACCAGCTCCCTGGTAGAGTATGGATACGTCAGCTGTCCCTGGTCAGCCTTGTCCCTTAGTATCGCGAACGCTTGGACGAGCTTCTTCATTACGTCCTGCGGTACATCTGGCCCGTAAGAACGCAGGAGTTCCATCTCAGAATCCACGGATGGGTTATCGACGGCGTGGCAGGAGAACAGGTCTCCTGGTTAAGGAGCAAATATAATTATTATACTAGCTCTTAAATACACATGTACTAACACATCACAAGCTTAGTATAAAATCATTAAAACAAAAAATTATTCATTACATAACTCTATTTTCAGCGTTTCATTAGTTGAAGGAAATAATTATATGTAAACTAGCTGGACCCCGCGATTTCAACCGCATAAGTCGCGGTGCCGTGGGAATATCGATATAAAATATATCATATGTCCTAATCCAGGCCATGGTCTACCCATGTGCCAAATTTAATCCAAATCTGTTGAGCCGTTTTAGCTTGAAAGCGAAATAAACCAAGTCACTTTCACATTTATAATATTAGTCAGGATGTATTGTCACCGAACTTAAATCAGTGTGCAAAATTGCCTGTGCGACATACCAAGCAGACAGTAAGACAAACAATAAAGTAAAAGCTTTTAATAAGAGGCAATAGTCCCACGGCTAGAATGAAGCAATAGCAAGTGAGAATTCATGAATTACACTATTGGCGCCAACTGACTTATGAATAAGAATAGTTTCAAAAATATGAGCAGTAGTGATAGCCTATTGGTGTGACCGTTGGACTACCAAGTCATAGGTCTCGAGTCACGAACCCAAGGCACGAACCTCTGACTTTTCGGACTCATGTGCGGATTGTATAATTATCACTTGCTTCAAAAACGGTGAAGGAAAACATCGTGAGGAAACCAGCATGCCTGAGAGATACTTCTCGACGGCATGTGAAGCCAAGTCAGAGCCCATGGGCGGCATAAAAACTCTGACACCAGGTTTGGATCACTAACCACCCGAAAATGAAAGAAAAAAAGAACAAAAAAATAAAAAGTAATAAAATTAAGGGATTAACAAGAATACCAGAAAAGGTATAAAAGCGGCATAAAAAAATAATGAAAAAATATCTTACCCAAAGACGCGAAGAAATCATTTCCCAAGAACGGGAACCCAGGTCGATTCGCCAGCACGATCATTCTAAAATCATCATGTACTGGTATGAAACTGGACACAGCGCCTCCAGAACTTTCCAGCATATGCTTGGGTACTATTCTTCGACCGTCACTGAGAATCATTTCACCATTTTCCACTAAAGTTTTTAGTATACAGGTCACGTGTGTCGGGGCCTTATCAGCCTCGTCAACTACCAAAACATGGCCGTATTTCACTGCTTTTACTAAAGGAGAATCTTCGTAGACTACTACACCATCTTTGACAGTCGGTTGCACAGTCAAAGACTGCACTGTGGTATCTCTATGCAGTTGTATGTACTCTCTAGGTCGGTTCAGCAACTGTAGTAGTCTGTCGGCAATCTTGTTCTTTCCCACGCCTTGGTTGCCGACGAGGAGTAAGTGGTTGCCAAGTAAAAAGTCCTGCAGCAACCATTCTAGTAACCGCAAATGTTGAGGTACGTCGTAGAACAAAATATCCGGGACTTTGGTTAAAGCATCAGTTTTGAAGATTTCTGTGCTTGTGTTACCAATAGTTAGGATGTTGTTATTTACAGTGCATTTGACTTTGGTTTCTGAAGGATTGTTTCCGAAGATACCGAAGCGACTTGGCGGCTCAACCCCTAACTTTTGAGAAGCGCCATCTAGCGCGCGTCTGGCTAAGTTAGGCAGGAATTTGGCCAAAAAGGTTTGTTGTACGGTCTCATAGGCTGAGTCGGTGGGATACTTGGACATTCTGCTGGCAATCCTGAGTAGTTGGCGAGTGGATAAAGAGGATGACAGGTTCTTTAGAGTACTGTCTTCTGACTTTCGAAGTTCGTCTGCTAGATTTATGATGGAATGGAGTGGTTGAGATATTTCACCGTACTGGAAGCAAAAAATCATGTTTATTATTTGATGTAATTTTCTTTGGGTGAAGCGAAGTCGGAAAAGTTTTGATAACAGATTATGATGTGTTAGAGGCATAACGTTCCAGTGCAAGAGAGAGATGGGGCTGTACAGGACTAATAGCAGCATCTCTTTTTTCCGACGGAACAAAGATTGATTTATCACTTCACTATACGACACCTTTCTTCATCTTTACATAGAATACAATAACAGTCAATCTGAAAAAAAGAGGAGGTTTTGCATTCGGCGAGTATTGTTTTCATATATTTACACCGATTTGCTAGCTGTACCGTGTGACAAATCAAAGGAAAGGGCTTGTGACGAATATCTCAAATACATTTTTTTTATAATTTAAAAATAAATATTTTTAAATATATTTAAGAAAATTGATGAAAATTGACCATTCCTCCTCGCTTTCGGAGATAACTCCGAAACTACTAAACCTAAAATTTTGAAATCCAATATAAATTTTATTAACTTTACTTGAGTACCTAGTTTTTGTGTAATCTTCAATAATACTAATTTAATCCACTATGTGTATGTTCATTCTGTTATAAAACTTCCTATCACTGTTGTTTGCATAACAAGTAGTGGTATACGGAATTGTGTGGGGTATGTATATATGTATTTCTTTTATAGTAATACAGAGGTCACTCACCAAGCTATTAATAATGAATATCTCCTCGGATTTGCTCAAGTTCCTCATCTCATGGAAGATGAAGAGGCTCAATATCTCAGGGGACAGCCACTGTTGTCCGCGACCGAGGACTGGTGGTTCTGCTAATGCTACGATCCTGAAAGCAAGCGTCAATCATTGTAATTAAAACCTTATGTCAATGGCCATAAAAGTCATCAGGCAACGAGTCGTTGAGTTCCTTAAGCTCCTTGAATTCTGAGTAAGCTACACGATTACTAATAAGTGCATGCACTGACTGGATAGTTCCACTCAAATCTGTGTGGTTCATTCTTCAAAATACCATCTTAAACATTAATCTACATGGTCCTCATATGGCCTGACTCTAAAAGACACTATGACCTCTGAGTTTGCTTCGGTCTTTCTGTTCAGTGTAATCGGATAGGAAATACTGAACTCATTTAGTTTTAAAACATACTTTTTTTGACGTGTAAAAGTGTTTGTTTTTTAACAATTTACAGAAATAAATATAATTTTCAAATAAGAAGTTGAACTAGTAAAATGCAACAGCTTTAATAAAGATGTACATGTACTACCTGAAAGCCGGATGTATCTTCTTGACCCCATTTTTCTGGAGCTGTTCCTCAGTGATTCCTAATTTCAGCAGCTCGTCGTAACGGTCGTGTCGTAGGAGTCGCGTGCCGTCGTGTAGTTGCAACTCTCTGTCGTGGACTAACCTGCACAAAATAGAGAGGAATGAGCTATGGGGAATAGATAAATGTGTTACGTAATTTCGCTGTCTCTGGCAAACAGCGCTGTGGCTCTAATCTCACATAGTGTCAGCATTATGCTGAGCGATAACCGTTTTGCGTGGATATGACGCATATTTCCTCCCAACTTGTTATTTTTTTAGTTTGTTTCTTTTCTTTGCGTCATGTTTAAGCAATTTTTTTTTTCTTTCTTTCCTTTATATGAATGCTTCGAGCTGTTTATATTTAAGACTTTTACCAACACTTACAGAAAGCTTCATCAGTCTCTGTACAGTAAAATGTACATAGTATAAAGATGACATAAGAAATTGAAAATATCTTCAGAAGTTGAGGGTAAGTATAAGTAGTGTTACTAGGGCAAAATAGTCGGATAAATGAACTAGACGGCCATTCATAGTCAAATTATGTTTCATTCATGAAACTATTCCGAAAATAAAATAAGTGCTTCAGTATTTTAAAACCAATTTTAACGTACCTGTGCAAAACAGCGAGCGTACTAGCATGTATCCTGTGCAGCCCATCTAGAACAGCCATATGCCCCTTCAACGCTGCTTCGACCAGAGCAGAGTTTCTCCACACAGTATCCCCATTGTCCAAAGTAGTTCGCTGCTGCACCAGATCTCTAGCTGTCATGTCCTGGTACAGAACTATAGGCTCTATTGTATAGCCCAGTAAGGATGATAGTTGCGAGACTAGGAGGCTTTTCCCACAACCTTTTGGACCTGTGAGCAGAATTTGAGAATGTTTGAAGTTATGCATTTGACAGAGCATGGCTCATCGTATTTTTATTTTGCACTAGCTTTTGCCTGCTGCTACGCACGGTTAAACAATTAAACATTGTCATGTCTTAAGAGGGAACAGGGCCTTCGAGGAATTTGAAAAATAGGTATTTGAAGAAACTATTGCCGTCGTCTTATCTCAAATCTGCCTCCGTAGAGTGCGATGGGGACAGCTGCAGCTCAGACCGATTTTAACACAAAAAAATGACGAGATCGACGTTTCGTATTCCCCTTTTTTCTCCTCGAAAACTGAGCCGATTAAATTTTTTTTTTCATTAAAATTTTAAGAAAGAATATGTCTAGGTTCCTATCATTTTCTTTTATGCTTAAAACTTTTGGAATTTGTCTGGTAGTCCTCTAATCACGGCGGTAAAAATGGGACATTTTTATAATTTTTGGAGGGACATATTTTCTTTACCAATAAGTTGCTGAACAAATAGAAATAACAGGGACGTGTCTACAGTAGACCTTGATATTATGAAAAAAATGGTTGCTCTAGAGGCAATAATCAGGAAGAAAATAGGGGAATACGTTTGTATGGAGAATCGCAGGCCCTGTTCCCTCTTAATATACGGTTTATATCTGTTCAGCCGTTAAGGCGTGAAAAGGTAGCAGACGGATAGTTACTTTCGCATTTATAATATTACTAGCTTTTGCCCGCGAATTCGCCCGCGTGAATGTCGGAAAATACCCCACGGGAACTCGGGATTAAGACGAAGGGAAGCGATGATCGTATACCTAATAGCCGAGGAAAAGGTCATTGACTCTAGTGTCCTAGCGCTGCGCCAACGTCAACCATAATTATTTTGTTACGCGTAATTTTGAATCTGTGATATCTTAGTATGATCTAATGTCAAGGTATTTTTTAATCTAATTAGATGCCCAATTTAAATAACATATTTTATTGGATAAGGATAAATATAATACCGGTCAAAATAGCTTCAGAAATAACAATGAAATTTTTATTAAATTCTGACCGATAATAATGGTTACTATGGGTCATCCTTAGAAGATAGACATATGCAATTGCGGACTTTTTGTTGAACTTTTTAAGATATACAATCCTGTAGAACATTAATTTTATGTATCTCTTAAGCTCTATACAGGGCACGCCAGTAAAGCTCCCAATCGGCATGATTTTTTCCGACATCTTCAAAAATAATCGTACACGTAAAATAATCGTTACACAATTATACACTTAAACCTTCCTCGTGAATCACTCCATCCATAGGTGAAAACCATATGAAAATCCGTTCGGTAGTTTTTAAGTTTATAGTTTTCAGACAGTCAGACAGACAGCCGCGGCGGGGGACTTTGTTTTATAATATGTAAGGATTATGGAAGTGTGGATAACCATAAATTGTAAGCGACAGAATATTTCGTTAATTACATATTTTATAATTACATTATATTTTTGCTATGAATTAATGGCCAAAATGTCGATTGATTGATTAAAAATAACTGAAAATCTACTAACCAATAATACAGAAGTCTCCAACACTATGACTCAGCAACAATTCGTTCAGCAGTTCACTCTGGTAGTCGGTCTTGACCACACGCCTATCTTCAACCCCCTGCTTCCTACCACCGAAAGGCACGCTAAATTGAGACTTAGCGCCATCGATTTCCATAGTCACTGAGGCCTGGTTTCCTTGTATTACGACGTTTTGCAGCGATATATTCCAGTTTTTTCTAGTATTTATGCTCAGGTTGTGAAGAACTGCTTCTACGTTCTTCACGTGTTCTCTGGTGAGGAATGAATGGTAAGGATATAGGAGGTAGATTAGTTTATGTATTGGGATGTTGGGGTTCCGTTCCTGAATAAAGAGAAAAACATATTATCATTATTGTCAAATTGCTCAGGTTTACTTCCAATGGCTTTCATACATAAGAATGTCACTGAAATTCAGTGTATACATTAGCTCTTTCATGACATAGTCACTAATTCTGTCAACTCTTTGATCCATGAGGATTAATTATTATTTTATTTATTTTCAAATAATCAGATTTCAGAGATCCGTAGTGTTAGTAAAGTACCTTATACCTAGTGTTAGTATATACATAAATTAAATTAAGATCACATTTTGGGTATGAGTCACTTTGTAAAGAAGACGAAACCAGTTTCTCAAGCGGTCATCCTCTCCAATGCCTCATAAAAGGGGAAAACACATTCTCAGACACTGTTTCCAGAATGCTGTTGCCACTGGCCCGGGTTCAAGCTGCCACCAACGCTATTTTCTTCCGCATAATTGCGTGGAAGCCGTCTGTACGGTTCTGCGTAAACATCTCTGACGCACTACAGAACCGGGGCAGTCTCAAGAGCATTGTAAAAACATTGTTGTACTGGACGCGCAGGACATCATTAAGAAACATTAAAAGTAGAAAGATATTCGCCAGTTCCAACGTCAAATAAAATGCGAAAAATTTACAATAACGAATCTTCACATTTCATTTGCAAGATTATATCAAACACAAATCTCAGAAGCAAGTTAACCATACATCATAAAAGGAATACCCCCCCCCCCCCCTTTTATGTGACAAGGGTACATTTGACCTTGAACGACCCCATTGTATGCACGCGATTCCATCATCAGAGTAACTTGCCGCCAAGGTCAAGATGGGGAAAACGTTTATAGTCCGTAAGTTTTTGATGTCACTTGGGTCGTTCCAAATGAGTTGCCTTTTTTGGGGGTTAAAAAAGGGCTATTGTGAAATGAATTTGAGAACTGTGTGAAAAATCTTGTTTTTAGTTCAATACCGTGTCTTCTGAAGAAATCCCTATTGTCATATTAAATAAATAAATTCAATAAACAAGCCATCGTAAATTGATTATTATTTAACCATAATATACTTTGTTTATAAGGGGTTATTGTATTAAAATTTTAACCAATTTTTTTTTTTTTTTTTTTACCAAATTTGAAAGATTTTGTTAGTACAAACGGTTTAAATATGTGTTCACTATTTGAAAAGACACTAGAAATAGCCTTGTCTAGTTTGCGAAGCCGTAAGGTACGTTTATACCAACAAATTCCGTAGATATACAAACAAACGGTCACGGTAGCAGTAGACAGTTTTAATTTCTAATTTCTCTTTGACTACAAACTTTACTCATTAACGTGTGATTAGTAAATATCGTGTTCTGTGGCGATTAATACCTCCGCGAAGGTCGTACGTTTGCATTTTAAATAGAAAAACTTTCAAACCTTCCCACGGATGCATACAAATTGTTCACTCCGCATTTTAGGTATGAAGCTAGAAGAAATGAAATGAAATTGTTTATTCTGTAAATAGGATATTGCAATCACTTTTACACGTCATATTAAAAAAATAAAAAATTGCTAGATGAGTTCGGCGTTTCCTATCTGACTACTCTGAGAAGAAAGACCGAAACAAACTCAGAAGACCGAAACAAACTCAGAAGCACGCGGCGTGCCCGTCTTGTCGGGACAATTCAGTGCGTGTAATGTAGCCAGAAGATATAAGAGTTTCGCGATAGAAAGAGTGGCAAATTCTATGTGAATATAACTGTAGGTAATTAGCCCTGTGCGACCTGAATTGCACTTGACTGTGTCGTAGCAAGAGTCGCTTTTTATTTAAATGATTTTGCGGAGTGGACCATCTGTATTCATCTTTGACCTTACCTACAGTTTACAATAATACAATGACATTACTTAATTAACAAACTTTTTCAAGTTATATTAATACTGTCAGTGGATTTCAAAGATGGTAACACGCGATTATTTTTATGTAATTTCCTTTGATTTTTTAAACTTTATGTTCCCAAAGTTGAGAATAAAAAAAACCTAAATTTTATGTTCAGAAGAATTTTAACAACTAGATAGAAAAATAAATTGCCTGTGTATGATATTTTTTATCGACTCACAGAGTCATTACGCTACTATAAAACTGCATGATTTATCTGTATATCTCATATTATGTTACGTGAACTGTTTGTGATCTTTATGATAATGATTAAATCATTAAACCAAAGTTTAGAGTTAAAATAAAATCATCTCTTTCACCAGTTGGCATTTGAAATATTTGTTTATTACCGTTTTGATTGCTGGAAGACTCACGGGCTTCCAGCATGCGTTAAGAGCGCTTATCCTAAAAGTTGGCAACGTCGCAAATAGCTGACAAATATTTACCTGTTTTAATAAATTTGGCAATATTCCTGTATGGAAATATGAAATGTGGCTAACTAGTGAACTAAAATATTGATTATGAAATGCAATTATTAATATCGTAACACCGAATATTTAGTTTTAGATGTTAAAAAGTATTTGGAAACTTTCCAAATGCCTTTTTTACACCTAAAACAGTTACAACATCCAATTCAGAGTTATAATTGCAATTCATTATTAATATTCTAGTTCGCTAGTTAGCCACATTTCATATTTCCATACAGTAATATTGCCAATTTATCAAAACAAAGAAATATTTGACATCACTTCCATCGATACTTTCATCACTCTTTGACGAGACTTTCAGAATAAACGCTCTGAAAGTACCTTAGAAAATGGGGTATCCAATGCACCGGTCCTAACTCCTTACATAAGACATAAGACCCTTACCAATATAAATGCAGCTGTCTACAAACTGTCTACAGATAAGTCAACCAGGCAAGATACACACATCAACACGGTCTAGGGATATTTCATACTCAATTAAATAACTCGAAAAGTAATGGCCGCATTGTAATCTTTCATACACCGATTTGTTTGTAATTTATCTCAGACTAATTTCAAATTCAAATTTTTGAAAATTCTTTTGTTTCGGTGGCATAAAAATGTCTTGATGTGTAGGAGAGGGAATTTTCATTTGTGCGAAATTTAGAAAACAATACGAATTACGTTTAGTTACAGTTTTTTTTCATTTTTAAACGAAAGATAAAGTTAAAATTGAGGTATTGTAGCCATGCAACGCCAACATTTGACGAGGGCGGAGATGTTACGAGCTGTGGGAATGCTGGAAGCTGGGTCTGTTCAGCGTAATGTTGCTGAGGCCATAGGGACCCACCAAAATGTAATTTCAAGATTGTGGACACGCTATCGTGCCACAGGTGAAGTAGCGGAGAGGCACCGGGGGCCAAGTCGCATCACTACCCCCAGACAAGATCGATTTTTGCAAATTACTGCGCGAGCTCAACCAAATGCAACGGCGACTCAATTGGTCCAAAGGCTGCGAGTAGAACACCAAGTGCTTGGAAGTGACCAAACTGTAAGAAGGCGACTGCATGAAAGCAATCTACGCTCTCGTAGACCACTCCGGGTCCCACCTTTACGGAGAGGCAATCGTGGACGACGATTAGAATGGGTTCGGAACCACGTGGACTGGGGCCGTGAGCAATGGTCCAATGTGCTGTTCACGGATGAATCCAGGTTCGGCTTCCATCCAGATTCACGAAGGACGCGTGTTTGACGAGTTCCTGGACGATGGAGCCGTCTTCAGGACCCTCAGGAAGTTCACCCATACCAAGGAGGAACAATTATGGTTTGGGCAGGAATTCGTCTTGGAGGACGGACGGATCTCGTTTGGGTGCGGGGCAATATGACGGCAGAACGATACATCCAACAGGTGCTGGGGCCCGTAATCTTGCCCCACAGAACACAAATGGGGCAAGATTTCCTGCTCATGCACGACAATGCCCGGGCACACACGGCGAGAACGGTAGCAGCTTGGTTACATACACACAATGTTAGGGCCTTAGACTGGCCTGCTCAATCGCCAGATCTAAATCCCATTGAGCATGCGTGGGATATGCTGCAAAGAAGAGCTCTGAAGAAAGTTCCTGAAAATCTGGCTACAGAAGATCAACTTTTTGCGCACCTCAGAAGGACATGGGACAATATTCCGCAGCAAGACATTGACAACCTTGTTCTGAGCATGCCGAATCGTTGCCGATGTGTTATGAACATCATGGGCGCTTTCTCAGACTACTAACTTAAAGTTTATAAACACAAATTAAATGATTTTTCTATTTTTTTCAGTTTTTACTCATAAATTAAAAGTTAATTCATATACGGTTTCCGTCTATGCTTCATTTTTTTTCCATAAAATCCTGAAATGTTAATCGAAGTACCTTAACCATTATTAAAATATGGTAGAATATTAAATAACGTATCTTTTAAATATATACATGTCATATAAATAATTAACACATTGATGTAATTCGCTTTTTTAAAAATATCCCTAGACCGTGTTGATGTGTGTATTTAAATATACTTACGATACACGGCACAAAGCGGACAACATCAAAATCTACTTGATATCACCAACAGATCGCACCTCGCTCAGTTTAGTTTATGTCTCTTGTCATACACCTCACATGACAGGTTGCCTTTTTTTTATGGGAAATTATCAAATAACTTCTCCCGCTCTGGGTGGAGCGGGAGGGCGTGTCAGACTCTTACTGACTAAAACCCACCCGTGTTCCTTCCGTTGCCTGTACGTTGCCAGGGGCCACGGTATCCCTTTCGGACTTTCCCGCAACCCCGGATGACAGGTTGCCTTGTATGCAAAATATTTTTTTTTTCGAAGAAAAATGTACATTGCGGTATTGCAAACCTCGTAGTGATAAAACGAATGGATATAACTACGGTTCAGTCTAGTCGTTTTATTTTCGTTAGTACTTTATAATTTGCCGAACACATGTATCGTTTTTTTCTCTTAATTAATGTATGTCAAACTATCTAACGTTGGTAATCAAAGATTGATATCAGTAAAAGTGTTTCGTGTCAAACTTGGCTATTATGTAATTTTGCTATTTTACGCTAGATGGCGTCATTGAGACAAGGGATCGCAGTTTTTCTATGACATTTCTTCTGATAGCCTCTCTATACTATATTAAATCTCTTTGCAGGCAAGCTAACTAGCTGCACCTCGAGGTTGATCAAAGCGTACATAGGTACTGCTGTTCCAACTGGAAGTAATGTCTACATAGGACATACCAGTATAAGTGCAGCCGCGTGCAGGCTGTCCACAGGGAAGTCAGGCAAGTTAACCTGCTGCAACTCGGGGCTAATCAACGCGTACGCAGCCGACAGGAGCTGTTCCAACTTGGCCCCATCCACCCGGGGAGCCTCGTACTTTAACACGTTTAAGTGTTCCTGGGGACAAAAGAGTTATTAGATAAAATTATAATCATCATAATTCACGATTATATCACGAAGTAACATTTATTAGCTAGCAGAGTAAGCAAGCTAAAGTGGCAATGGGCTGGCCATGTTTGTTGAAGGACCGATGGCCGGTGGAACAGACGAGTCCTGGATTGGAGACTGCGTATCGGCAAGCGTGGTGTGGGACGCCCCCCAGCTGGATGGACCGACGACCTTAAAAAGGTGGCTGGGACAGACTGGAACGCGGAGGGCAGGGTATTGTGGCGCAGCATGTGAGATGCCTATTTCCTGCAGTGGACTGCAATAGGCTGAGTTGATTGAACATGTATTATGTACGGTGAACCGCACGACTATGTTGGTAATAATATCAGTTGAACTACAAAAACTGAACTGCTACGAAATAGAAGCGCTATTGAAATAGGGACGTGCACCAATCGTCCGTTCAATTGGTGCACGTCCATGGTAAATAATAGATGTACGGACATATCAAAATAATAAAAATAAGTCGAGAAAAAATTACAATTTGGTGCATGAGTGGATCGCCAAGTTCTGAATCACAACATATTATTATTCTTTTTATGCCACTTTATTTCCGTACCTAACATAAAAAAAAACATGCCACATCCACCTGCTACATTTTAGCACCAAACTTGACATGTTTTTACCGAACCTTTTGACAACCCGAAAAGTAAAGAAAGACATAAAAATACAAAAAGCAACAAAACTAAGCAAACGTAAATCATGAGAATTTACTTTTGCAAAACGTTAAATGATTCACTTAGGGTTGAACGTCGCGGCAAATTAATTTCTGTCTGGCAATTATGATAATGAACAGACCGCGCTACGAAACAATGCGATGTTTTGATTATGCTTTTGATGGATCGCTTTAACTTTGTAATGTGGTGCGGTTTTAGTGAAAATTGTTGTTTTCGCTTTAAATTAATTGTAAATCGTAATGTAGTTTTAATGTTAGTTTCTTAAATTAGAATTCGGGAATAAAACGCATTATTATAACGCAATCACCACCAATCTGCTAAGCACGGTGATTACGGCAGAATCTTAAATCATAATTTATAGTGGTTCAAACAAATTTATTTTCAGCAAGGTTCAAATTCAATCGCAGATCTAGTTCATATGTTTTGTTTACTCGACGCAACTTATACATATTATTATCGTGTACAGCCAGTATTAATAAAACTATGCTCCAAAACATACTAATTTTTCACAGTCTATTCTACGAGACACCGTTCACACACACCACATTTTATAGACGATACAAACTTTTACGGACCAAAAATAACTTTCTGTGGGTGTAGAAATAAACAACATTTTGCTACCAGGCACCTAGATATGGAAAATATTTAAGCACGCAACGAATGGATATAATTTATATAGATTCGTAAGACCGATTTAGTGCGAACAGCTCTTAAGGTCCCATACTTCCCATTATTGACCTTGATTTTCTCGCGATTTTTTATGGCAAGGGGAACTCTAAAAATAAGTATTCGTTTTTAGAGTTCCGTACCCAAAGGGTGAAACGGGACCCTATTACTGAGACTCCGCTGTCCATCTGTCACCAGGCTGTATCTCATGAACCGTGATAGTTAGACAGTTGAAATTTCATCTGTGAAAATTTCAACTAATATATTTCTGTTGCCGCTATAACAACAAATACTAAAAACAGAATAAAATAAATATTTAAGTGGGGCTCCCATAAAACAGACATGATTTTTTTGCCGTTTTTATAGATAATGGTATGGATAAGTTCGTGCGCGAGTCCGACTCGCACTTGGCCGGTTTTTTTTACTATCGGCGAATTGTTCATTTTTTGCGAAAATGAAGCTATTATGCGGATCAACATACATGTACAAAATTTATTTGATTAAATTGTAAGTAGCTTTATCGTTTAGTAGAACTATAATAACATTTATTTTAAAAAAATTACAAGGCATAAAATTTTTAACAGTTTTGCTTAAATGGAAATTATATTCCTAAGACTTACGTGCCTGAACTAGATAATCCTGTGTTTCAGGCGGGAAAAGCTTATATAGACTTATAAAATAAATAAATAATCAAAAGGTTGACAATAGATCACTAATTATATGTTGAGTAGCTTAACTCCTAGTTAATAAATTTGATAAATAGTTAACGTAGGTGAAAATTGCACATATTTTTATTGTAGCACAGTTAGTAAATTCTCTGTATCTTCGTAAGACATACTTTGGAGAGCATCCTTGAGAATTCTCTTACAATTTGTGTAGTTCAGGGTCAACTGTACGTACACATAACACCTTAGGTGTTTTTGAAGTCTGTTTTCGTAATTGAAATTCCTAAAACTTGACCAAGTCCATTACTGCGTAATCTTCCTAATCTATCAACTACCCTGAAAGTCATCGAATGCAGTCCTTCCGGGAAATCGGCTAGAAAGCATTATTATCATAAATCTACTTTCAATAGGAAAGACATACCTATCCTGAATATCTCCACATCAATAACCACGCTGCCTGTAAACTACCAACACTATATCAGTTTAAAAAATCTGCGAAACACCGTTTTAATTATCACATCATTAAAACCTTAAAACCATTTCATAGCAAAATCCTATTAGCCAAAATACCATGTTTGCCATTCATTATTTCGTGCAACCGCAGGCAAACTGTTCAGCCCGTGATTACCACATGGAACATGGCATGGTGGCATGTTACCACCCCATTACCGCGGCCGGTACGGAAACAATTCAACCACAATTAATACACACTGAACTTAACGTTCTGACGGCTCATTAGTAAGTAAAACGTTAGTTGTTATTAATTACGGAGCCATTACACCCTATTTGTAGGCTATGGTAGGTATGGTAGAGGGTATCCAACGCAGTTCAAAACACGCATGATTATTTATAAGGTATGAACAGATGATATCTCCCTTCCCTTCCCTATTTAGACCCTCCGTGCCTCGGAAGGCACGATAAGTCGTTGATCCCGGCTGTCATTTGTAGATCTTTGACAGTCGTTACGGGTCGTCAGAAGCCCGAAAGTCTGACAACCAATCATACCAAGGGGTATCGTATTACCCAGTAACTGGGTTGTGAAGGTCAGATAGTCAGTCGCTCCATGTAAAATACTGGTATTCAGTTGCATCTGGTTAGACTGGAAGCCGACCTCAACGTAGTTAGGAAAATGCTAGGCAGATGATGACATTACAGTCGGCCTTCTGAAATCAGACGCACATTCGACTCACCAGTCAGCAAAGAAAACTACGTACCTATTATATAAATTTGTATGTGACATAACAATAGTTTTCAGACAATACCGGTAACACATTTTAAATCACCATATAAGCGAAGGCATAAACACGCGTAATAAATCGCTGGCTTTAGACTTAAGAATTGGATTCCAAGGAATTCGACACAATTTACCGGGAAATATAGAAGTCAAGCATTTTCAGGCCGCGTAGGTACTTAAACGAGCGAGCCTTACAGCAGTCGCTTATGATGTGTAACATCTGACATCTAGGCTGATAGTACCAACTTCTCGGAAAATGAATTGGTACCATGTGACAGCCAACTCTAGCACCGCACGCGCTCATTGGTCAAATCAAATAGCGCGCGTTTCCACGGCTTCCTGTTACACACTTCCGTCCCTTTTCACGAAATCACTCCCACTGCAGGAAAGCGAGAGGAAAGATGTTACATAGCAAAAACTTGAGGACGTCTTCAAGCAAATCTTGGAGTCATCAAATTACAGAAGACAGAAAAAATAATAATGTGGAAAGCCGGTTAGGCTCCAGGAAATTGTGGCAATACAATGGAAAGACCATTTCTTCATACGACGGATAAAAAAATTGTTATTTTGGCAATTTTTTGTCCTAGTTGAAGAAATGTTTCAGGCCAAGAATAATTTGTTTCTGACTCTGGGGCAAGTTTCCTCACTTATTGTAACACAATCATTTTACTAAAGTGTGAGTCTATGACCCATAAAACGAAAGAAAACTGAAGAAAAAAGTGTACCTCGATTGCCATCGTAAACCCAACGAGCTTCTATATGTGGCTCTTCGTGCCTACCGTCGGTACCGGTTCCAACGGTTCTTGAAAGTACTAACCTATATCCATTTGACAGGCTGAAGTGCTTTCGTAATAAATTATGTCAGTAGATACGTGATCGCAGGAACACAAGGCACACATAAACTTATGTCTGAGCTAGGTATCTGATGGATATTTGCATAGCACCGAGTTAGGTAAGCGTTCGTGAGTCGAGTGCCTCCGTATAAAGGGTGTTGCTTCCTCAAAGTGCAAGATTGTATTTAAAAAGGAAGCTCTTTTAACACAAGAAAATATTTGTGTATGTTTTTGGTGTTCGACCTACCCGAATTGACGCGGCCATAGCCCAATGCTATGGCCGCGTCAATTTAAAGAACACGAAAGAGATTTTATAAGTAGAACCGGCGAAAAGTTGAACAAAATTTTTTATTACCACTTTTAAACCACCGTAGAGCACGTAAGCCGTTGTTCCCGGCTGTCATTTGTAGATCTTTGACAGTTGTTACGGGTCGTCAGAAGCCCGAAAGTCTGACAATAACAAGGGGTATCCTGTTACCCAGTAACTGGGTTGTCGAGGTCAGATAGGCAGTCACTCCATGTTAAATATTGGTATTCAGCTGCATCCGGTTAGACTGGAAGCCGACCCCAGCATAGTTGGGAAAAGGCTAGGCAGATGAACGACTTCAAACCACCTACCCACACAAAACTAATGTACAACAGCGTTCTACAGCACATTAAAACCTTTTATAGCTCTGTAGAATCCCCTCAAAAGATGGTATCAGTAACCTGCTATTAGCACAAACTTTACATATCGCTAAGTTCACCAAACTACTTATTTACTGCCATAAAACTTAATGTTCCGTGCTCCGAGCAGTTTGGATCATGTCTCACCGAAATTATGCAAACCTTATGCAAAATTTACAATACTACAATATTTCGGAATAAATTACTAACTGTCGCACGATACGATGAATAATTACTGAGCTTACCGAGGCACTGGGCCTGATGCTATTACGCAGTACAAGAATTTCTAATGGATAAATTAAATAATAATAATACATAACTATGAATAACAGATATATTTTAATAAGTAAAATAACAAAAATAAATTATAACTTAATAATTATACTACATTAATAATAATGAATAATTTTTAAGTGAGTAAAGAAATAAGCAATACTTAATATAATTAAATAAATAATATATGAATAGGTAGACCTGCATATAAAATATTAATAGAATAAGTGAATGAATGGAAATATAAGTACATAGAGTAATAGGATATAAAATAATTCTAGCTTAATAATAAGGAAAATTAATAAAGCGCTCTTCAAATTTGCTGTGCCCGACAGGGTCCATAATTGTTTCTATTATTATTTATTTTATTTACCACCTGTAATTGTACATTATGGATTGCAATAAACGATTTGAGATTTGAGATTTGTACGCTAAATATAGAATTATACAGGTACAATCTCTGGGACTGAAAACTATAATACGTCGAAAACAAGGTTCTATTCATTGACGACACAGTTGGCGCAGTGGTTAAGCAATTGACTGCTGCACTGCGTGTCGCAGGTTCGATTCCCGCACGGAACAAATATTTGTATGACCTACAAGTAGTTGTTCCGGGTCTGGCTGTTTGTGTATGTCAGTTTAAATGTTTGTAAAAGCACCCACGGTACAGGAGAAATTCCTAGTGTGGGACAACGATGAAAAAAAAAAGAAGAAATTATAAAGCCTCGTTCAGAATTTGTTGTGTAACTTAAGGTATAGGTAACGTTGAAACATACTATTGTTTTAACCTTCTCCATAGAAAATTACTAAGCTTTGCAATAGGCAACTCAACTTACTGACTGACTCCTTGACAATTCAAAAGTGCCTGTAATAGGTTCAATTGTTCAATTGCAATAAATGCTTTGAATTTGCTGAAACCTATAAACGCACCTACAGTCCGGCCGTTAAGAGAATGCGTTCCTGACACCTGTCAGTTTGACAATTTCTAGTAGTAATAAGGATCAAATTCGCAAAACAAATATTCGTTCGTTTGAAACTGAACGCATTCTCTCGACAGCCGAACTGTTTATTACAGAATCTTCATTAAGAGGGAACAGGGCCTGTAAAGTCAAAGTCAAATCATTTATTTCAAATAGGCCCTTAAAGGCACTTTTGAACGTATGTATTTTCTGCGATTCTCCATACAAATGTATTCCCCTTTTTTCTTCCAGAATAATGCCTCTAGAGCAATCTTTGTTTTTTCATGAAATCCAGGTCTGCTGTAGACGCGTTCCTGTTATTTCTTTTTTTCAGCAACTTATTGGTAAAGAAAATATGACCCTCCAAAAATTACAAAAATGTCCCATTTTTATCGCCACGATTAGAGGACTATCAGACAAATTCGAAAAGTTTTTAACATAAAAAAAATTATAGGAATCTCGACATACTCTTTCTTAAAATTTTAATGTAAAAAATAATTGAATCGGCTCAGTTTTCGAGGAGAAAAAAGGGGAATGCGAAACGTCGATCTCGTTATTTTTTTTGTGATATAATCGGTCTGAGCTGCAGCTGTCCCTATCGTACTCTACGGGGGCAGGCTTGAGGTAACACGATGACAATAGTTTCTTCAAATACCTATTTTTCAAATTCCTCCCAGGCCCTGTTCCCTCTTAAAGGTGCGTTTACAGATACAAATACCACATGCACAAGACCTCATTAAATTGATTATTAGATAGTTTTATGCTGTGGTGATTGAACGGGCCAAATGATTAAAACTGTGATGTGTTAATCTTAAACTTAGTACACACTAGCACTTTTTACTAAAAAAAACCGTCCAAGTGCGTGTCGGGCCACGCACAATGAAGGGTTCCGTAGTTGGGATGAATTTATCGCAAGAACTAACTTAACTTTGTAGTTGAAAAACATGTTCCCTCCTCTTCATGTTTTTACAACCGTAAATGTAAGTTGGTCAATTATTACTCGTTAGCTTGTAAATCCTACTTAGCTGCGATAGTTTTCCTTTTAATTTGGCTATATATACTAATGCCGTAAATTCTTTCACATATCCAAAACCAACCAATTAGCTGGCAGGGGGACACTTGACTTTAACAAAAATTAGCACTTTAAAGCTTGATATTTCGCGAAAGGATCCTTGAATCCAAAAATGAAAAATTCCAGCGACACCCCACATCGTGGTATAGATGAGAAAAAAAACACATCCCCACTTTACTTGTACCACAAAAAGATTTATTTACCCCTTTGTCTGCGTGATAAATTAAAGCTTTACAGACAGACGGACATAGCGATAGTATATGGGTTCCTTGTTTACTACGGAACCCTTAAACGACCGAAGCCAGTTGACTTCTTAAAATTAATATAAAAACAAATCTTGGGGAATTCAAGTTCCGCCAACTTTTGCTCTAAAAAACCGCAGATAGTTTAACAACGGCAAAATTCTTCTAATTCGAAAGAATGAATGTATTATTAAGTTTTAGGTAAGTTAGTTAGAGTAAGTTTTTATTAAGTTTACAACAAAAAATAATCCAACACGGAATAACGTCCAACCAAGCATTCGTGCAAATGATTCATGGGTTCAACTTGACACATGTACCTAATATATTCAACCTTAAACCCGAATCGTGTCATCGCGTGTGTAACCGGCTTTAGTTGACGACAAAACCGATCGCGAGCGGGGAGCGACGACCAGTCACTGCTTACAGGGAAATAAGTAACGACGCTTGCGACTGCAACAATACTTAAAAAATAACAAAATATTTTTCTAAATAATAAATAAAATAACAGTGCAAACGAACTTGGCCTAATTTTTTCACAAGTGATCATGTGAATGCTACGCTCGTAGATCAACGCTACGCTTCGTAGCTATATGCTACGAGAATGCTACGGGTTCGTAGCCGATGCATTGACTTAATAAGGAGTATTGATTGTAAGTAAAAAATATAATTTATACGTATTTAGAATCGGATTTTATTTTATACAGATACTAGTAATTTATTTATTAAAACTTTATGCACAAATAAAAAAAATACTGTACAAAGGCGGACTTAATGCCTGAGGCATTTTCTACCAGTCAAACTTAGGGTGGTGCAGAGACAAAACACGGCAGGTGCAACATAAGTGATAGATAGCTTGAAAATGAATACTTACTAATACATACATAGATACATACATATAAACCGAATAAACGTTGTCAGAAGAAATGAAGAAATAACGATAGGTAGAGGAGAAAACAAATCCAGCAAATCAGCGCTGCAAAGATTCCCGAGTAATCCCGCTCCTGCTTCGCACGGTTTTTACGACTTGACAAAACATCGAGATTTCTCAGTTTTACGTAACTTTAATACTAACGTATTATACACATAAACCTTCTGGAATAAATCCTCTAAACTATGGTGAAAACCTCATCAAAATCTGTTGCGTAGTTTAGAAGAACAACGCGGACATACTGACAAACACGAAAAGCGACTTTTAATTTATAATATGTAAAGAAGTACACGAATGTAGCATTTTCTAGCATGACTTCAAATATTCGTTTTTCGCATGTATATTTTTGGCGGTATTATTTTCTAAGTATAAATCTGAACAAAGCACAGTAAAAGAGAAAGAGGCACTTCGTTCCCCATTAATTAATTGAAACTTTTTAAAATCTTTATTTAGTTAGGTAGTAGAGGTTTTTGGGTTAATTTAAACTGAAGCTTGATTGCAACTCGACAACCTCGCGCAGTGACAACAAACACATAAGTTTTTAAGGCATAACGTGATGCTGTGGAGATATTAAAAGGTACAAGATTGTTAAAAGCTCAGAGTACAAGATTATTATAGGCCAAGATGTACCTAGGTCTGGGTCTAAATCTATCAATTATTTTTTCTTATATAATTATAATATCTTCTTTTAATAGGGCTGATTTTTCAATAGTCAGATAACTTTTATCTGAAGAGTATTTGCCAGTTTGACTTAATGTCGATTTTTGTTTTGTTGTGATAATGCTATAAATTAACGATTTTCGAACTTTGTCCTTTACATGTGCTGTGAGCCCTTGCTTCCTGCCAAATTTCATGATTCTAAGTCAACGGGAAGTACCCTGTAGGTTTTGATTTATTTGCGAGTATCAAAATATGTCACATAAATATACCGTATTTTTTTATTGCGTTTACTTAGAAGTTTGATTTTTAAGAGCTTCAAGGGACCTTAGAACTACGTATTTGATATTAATTTCAACTTGATACCTCCACTCGTTCCTGAGAAAAAGGGTGCTGTGGACAGACAGAAAGACAGACGGACAGACGGACAGACAACAAAAGTGATCCTATATGGGTTCCGTTTTTTTCCTTTTGAGGTACCAAACCCTAAATCAGCTTTAAATAAATAAATTGTACTTTTCATTTTAATTCTTTATACTCTTAAAAATATCAGGACGAGGAGGTAATAACTGCTGCATGGGTCGATCCATAAGGTTAAGCTACGCTTGCCGGGGTTGGTCGGTGGATAGGTAACCTTCTTTACGAACCGAGACTCCTCCATGCCTCGGCAAGCACGTTAAGCCGTTGGTCTCGGCTGTCATTCGTGGATCTTTGACAGTCGTAGGGGTCGTCAGAAGCCTGATAGTCTGACAACCAGTCCTAACAAGGGGTATCGTATAACCCGGTTACTGGGTTGTGGAGGTCAGATAGGCAGTCGATGGTGGTCCATGTAAAATACTGGTATTCAGCTGCATCCAGTTAGAGTGGAATCCGACCCAATATAGTTGATACTCTTAAAAATATCATCTGCATAAAGTTTTCCCAAACGTGTTTATACAGAATTCCACTCTAAACGAATACAAATTCTCTTTTCTTAATATTATTATTTCTTTTAGTATATACATTTGTATATAATCAAAAATAAAACAAGTGAATTATACGCATTTAAGATATTGGAAAAGCGGAGTCTCCTTACACAGGCTTATTTGCTCTTTAAAGTTGTGTCTCAAAGATTTCTACGTCAGTCG
Source organism: Xanthia icteritia (assembly GCA_949128155.2). Classification (NCBI taxonomy): domain Eukaryota; kingdom Metazoa; phylum Arthropoda; class Insecta; order Lepidoptera; family Noctuidae; genus Xanthia; species Xanthia icteritia. Next base: position 17,708,530 of record OX421940.2, on the reverse strand, counting down.
TAAAAATTGAAAATGTTCGAATGAGCGAATGCGCCGCCATCTAGCGATAAAGTGGCAGAGAGATCACCTACGGAATCGCCTTAAAAGGAGGTTCCAATCATTAAGTTGCTTGTAAAAATAACAATTAAAAAAAAACACAAATTTCTCTCTCTGTCACCAAAATACTCGTATTTAGGGTTACTTGCAAAGTGAATTCATAAACAAGCCAATAGTAGTAATGAATTAGTTCCGATTAGATTCCGACAACGACTTCCCCGCGTTACGTCGCATTTAGCTTACAATTAATCATTGCTTTAACTTTGGGGTGGGTAGTAGAGGAGCCACCAAATAGTGTTAGTTTTGGGACATTCTCTATGTGCATGTTTCTTTGAAAGATAAACCAATTTTCTTTATTTATTTCTAATTTTTTAGGAAATACAATAGCTCTGGGCAAGTCAGTTAAACACTATTTAGGTTTTTGAGTCAAACTATACTATGTATGGCATAAATTGTGTTTGTTTTCCACGGTATTTTCACAGTCAATAATAAAGAAAAATCGGCTAATAGGGATGATGCCTGGGTCAAAAAAATGAAATTCTATTTAGTCCGTCAGTCAGATAACAAAAAATTATTAGACTCGTATTTATGCTTCATCATATTAATAAAAAATGACTTAGATTAAACGCATTAATGTTGGGGAGCGGGGGTTGATACGTCACAAGTATAAAATCTACATACTGGTGACGTCATGGCACATTTTAACTCAATGTATCGCCGTAATCTTTTGATAACGTAAATAAAGAAATATATAATACGTGTACGTTATTTTTTCATAATCTACATGACGGACTAAAAACATTTTTTTAGTCATCATCCCTATTGTACAATATCTAAATAATGTGTCCATCGCAAACCTACATTGATGTTACATTGAATACCATCTAGAACATTGTAAGCTTTATTGTAAACTAGCTGCGCCCCGCAGTTTCACCCGCATAAGTCTCGATCCCGTGGAAATATAGGGATAGAGTATCCTATGTCCTATTCCAGGTCACGGTCTACCCGTGTGCCAAATTTCATATAAATCCGTTCAGCCGATTTAGCGTGAAATGTTACAAACAATATACCGTGGGCCTTGCCAGGGCAAGATACCGTGGCCCCTGGCAACGTACAAGCAACTGAAGAAACCCGGGTGGGTTTTAGTCAGTAAGTGTCTGACCCGCTCCGCCCAGAGCTGGAGAAGTTATTTGAAAAATCTCCGACCCAAAAAATAAAATAAAGGGTTACAAACAAACTCACTTTGCGCATTTATAATATTATTATATTTAGGATGTCTCATTTTTCTAACAAAAAATGCGCACCCTAGCCCTAATGCCTGTTAACAACGAAAACAATTTCCAAGCAACAGGCAGAGTGCATAATGAACTTCTACAAACTGTTTCAAAGTTTAAAGATTCATTAATTATTTCCTTTTCATCTGTCCAGGGGGTTTTTGATTTCCCATTTTCTTTAATTGGTACTGACAAGTATCTTTTTTCAGAAAATTAATGCAGTTATTAGGAGCAATCCTAACTAATATTAAAAATGCAAAAGTGAGTTTGTTTAACAAACAAACAAACTCACTTTTGCACTTTCACGCTAAAACGGGTGAACGGATTTGGCTGAAATTTGGCACATGGGTAGATCATGACCTGGGTTAGGACATAGGATACTTTTTATCTGGATTGAGACTTATGCGGGTGAAACCGCGGGGCGCAGCTAGTTTCTTATAAAAACCAAAATTGCTCCTGAAAAGACAATATTACGTAGTTGTTTCCATAAAACCAACCTAAACAAATAAAAATAATACGTTTCATTTTCTACTAAACTGTAAGCATTCATTCATAAAAACTATCCAATAAAACTCCACCATTTGTTCGCAGAGCCGTCGAAAGCCTCGCGGTAGATGATACGAATCAATTATGACGACTCAGCCGACTCGCGCACGATCTAATAGAATAGCTCGCGTGACTCCATGCGGTAGGGCGTAGCGTGGAGTGGAATATGGTCCTGTGGCAGTCCTCGCAGCGGCCTATGTACGTCAGGACTGTGTGGGTAGGCGGCTTTCGACACGCCATTCTCACACACGACGACCCCTACCTGCTCAGGCTACACTCTAAGCGCCGCAGACCCAACTCGTCCGCGAGCTACTCCACCAACGCCAACAAGAGCTCCCGGCTCAGCCAACACTCCGACGACCTACAGGACTGTGTGAGAAAGCTGAACCAAGTGCTCACCAGCGACAAGTCGCGCATCAACCAGCGGCCGGCCACCTCCGGCGATATCGAGCACCTCAACTTGCGTGACGTAGACGGAGACTTTGACGACGAACTGATTGTAAAAGCAACTCCGCAAACCTTGAACGAAACTAACCGAAGCCATTACGATAGTCTCAACATCAACATGAGGAACTTGAGAGCTAATAAAACATCCAGAACCGACGCTAAGGAGAACACCGAACTTTCTGAACGGGTCCTACAATGGCTGGACCTGGCGGGAAAAATAGATTTATTGGCGCCCGAAAACGTTGAACGAATGTCGCAGCCGCGACACAGCTGGCCAGAGCTGCAACGTCGAAGCCACAATTTGTCGAAATCTAAAACAGCAATCGACATACATAAGGAGGCAGGGCGAACATCGCCGAAAGAGGGGGACAGTCCAAAAGCGCAACCAAATGGGACTATCGATCGGCACGATTTTTATGTGCCGACGTCTGCAAACACGATTGAGAACTACGCGCGACAGTCACGGAACGCCAAGAGCACGCCACGGCACGAGACGAGCATCAAAATAAAAGACAATAACAACAAAACAAAGTCCAGAGACATACGAACGAACGTCTCGGAGACGCGACTCAAAGTGATCAATGCGAAGAACGCCGTTGAGAAACAATACGCGGAAATGCTGAATAAAAAGCTGATCCCGGATGTGAGTAAGAATCCTAAGCGACAAGTACATATCTTCATGCCTGAGCTGCCCAAGAAACTAGAGTCTACTCCGGCTAGTAGAACTGAAAGTTTATTATCACAAACCTCGTATAAAAGCTTGAAATTTGACACAACAATAAAAAAGTAATCAGCAATATTTATTTGTTAATTGTTTTTGCTCTATTTGAACATACCGAATAACATAATCATACGTACAAGATAATCATTATATTACTGAACAAAAACGTTTTTCTATCACTTTTATGTCGCAAAAGAACTGTCTATACAATTCCTAAGACTTGGTTGCTTCACTGCGCGGCTCTAAAACGAATTCCAGCTGCAGATAACTTACAAATAAGACTTTATAGTACCTACTACTGGTTTACTACGATGTTTATATCGGCATTCTTATTACTTCATCGGAAATATAACTATTCGTTTATTTAATTTTGTGACCTTTTTGCTGCTTTAACAAATGCGTTCTTTCATCTTTGTTCGAATACTTTGCAATACCAAACAAATACATTTTTAGGTACAACAGACGTCTTATGTGTTCGTAGATAAAGGCGTTTCTAAACGGGCAATATTTTTCTACAATTTTGAATGTATGTAGAAGAAGAAGGAAAGAATAGTAGATTGTTTATCTAGAGAGCAAACAACTATTTTTAAGGCGAATGTTTCTTTGAATCCAGAGCGTAGCGAAGAAAAAAATTGAAAATTTTCGTACCCGCTATCTTGGATTTACATTTAGACTTCACTATTGGCTTTAGCAGGTTTGATCTCTTTGGTGATTAGAACTTTTATTAACAGTATCCAAATTCAAAATTCAAATCACTTTTAGTCCCTAGGGATTAAAAAGCAATTTTAGTCCCTGTTTACGGAGAATAAACTAGCTATTTTTGAATAGATGTGATAAAAAGATTTATTATTTATTATGCGCAAACAAAACGCACGTTACAACAAAATTTCATAAAATACATACATACCTACAAGATAGCCAAAAGTCTCGTAATCAAGCAATAGAAGTTTGTCAATTTTGTATATCTGCAATAGGTTCTACTATCCAGCAATATTTTAGGTACCTATGGCTCAAAAATACTTTGCAGTACTCAGCAATATTTGTATGTATGGCTTAGCCAATATAAGCTCTAATATTCTGATGTCCGTGACGGAGAGAAATCACAGTGTTAAAAAAACTCTGTGATATAGGGAAATCTTGAAACGAAAATTTAACACCGTGACTACTGCCACCCCACCAATGGCATGATATATCTCGTAAACTACTGGAGTACTAACTTTGAATTTTGGGCACTAATTTTATCTTGCAGGGCACTAATTTCCTATGTAGGAAAGCGACAAGCTCCTCAAACTTGGAATCAACATTCAAAGTCGTGGTCCTGCTGAACGAGCGCGCGAAAGTTATCATCGTTGATGTCTCGGTAAATACAAATGTTTCAGTTCTGTTTTTTTACAAAATGAATCACATCTAGGGGCACTAATTATTTGCATACTAGCAAAGTTGCAGTTGCAGTTATTTGAATAGCTGTAGCATGCCCGCTTTTTCTGCGCTCATGGTGGTCCTGCTGAAGGGAGCGTGACTACGGCCGGACCACCTCCAAAGTCGATTTTCTCGAAAACTACTAGGGTACCAATTTTGTTGTTCGAGCACTAATAAGCACCAATTGAGCACTAATTATTATTTAACAATTATGGAAGCGATTGGCGTTGGTGGTCCGGCGGTAGTCACGGACATCGGGTACTGGCAGACCTAGTGCTGTTCACCCTATATACTTAAGACTCACCGAGTAGCCGACGGTGGCGACATCTCTGGCTTGAAACCGGGACCGCAGCGGCGGGTCGAGTGGTTGCCCGCTATACCTGGGCACAGGCAGACCTAGTGCTATCACACGGAAGTTTTCATCGACCCTCACTAAACGCCATCTTGATACTTCTTCGGCACCGTGTTCCTGAGAAGATGATGTTTAAAAAGAATATTACGAAAAATAACTGTAAAATACAGTTTTGTAACTGCATTTCCTACTGCTATGTCAAATGCATGCCGTGGCAGCCTTTAATTAAGGCTACACTATAATATGTAAAAATAATATGTGTATTTGAACATTAATTTTTGGTGTATGCTTTGTTGGTTGTCCTTAAACAAATAAATAAATAAATACCTAAACCAATAACTAAATTACTGTAATTTTATTACTGTATAAAATATCCATTTTAGTTATAAATCACCAATGGGGTACATTTTTAGACGGTATTACACGAACCACATCAGGACAGTAATAGAGTACATCTAGTTTTAGAAAGCTGCCTCATTGGTACAGTGGTCGCAAGCGCTACTGCTGAAAATGAGGTCCTGGGTGTGATTCCCAGGGTGAGCAGTGTTATTGGGGGTTTCCATCAGGGGAAGCATGGAGTGATAGATAATTGAAAAAAAAATGTTTTTATTTTTTACTCCAATATATTACCTCCAATAACTTATCGTATCTAGCAGCCGGAACCAAAAACCGTCCATCTTCTAAGTGCATCTCCCTGTTTTCCAGCAAATTATTTAGCACTGGCAACACATTACGTTCCGCCTTCTCTATTCCTTCTAGCACGAGCACTCGACCTTCTATTGCTGCGCGGACAGCACTCTGTGGGGTAAACGTTTTTATGAATGGTATTTCCCAGGCCCAATGTACTAAGCCTTACTAAGGGTAAGATTAACACAGAACTCACTTTGAATTTACTTTGTTAGGTGTTTCATGCGAAAATGAACATTATTTACATTACATTAACGTTCATATTCGTAAAAAACGCTCGTTCACATCGCTCGCTTATACGAATATGAACATTACTCCCACAAGAATAAGGTTAATATTCGTATGAAAAACTTAGTTTATTTAGCAAATTATAGTTGTCTGTGAATCGCCTTTTAGGCTGTGTCCGAGTGGCGGCCAACAAATGCAAATACGAATATCAGTTAGCCGGTAAGGCGGCTGGACAGTCAACACTGTTGCCATTATGGGTAGAACCTGGATGAGACTGGCAAAGTTAACATTTCTACCCATAATTTTGATCACATGAGGCCTCACTGTGTCATTCTCCTTGTATATTAATGGAGTGTGGACATTACCAACGACAAAGAAATGTCTATGTAATCAAATTGGGGAAACAACAACCTCATCTAGTTTCTAAATAATTATTGACGTGTAAAAGTGTATGTACAAACCTTCTTACAGAAATGATCTATAGGTGAATAGGTGAAGTTTAACGGAGGGTCATAATGATGCCCAACTTCACGAAAAGCAGCACAATGAACAATTCCCACTTTCAGGTTTGGGATTTTTATAGGATGATAATAAGGAGATTACCTGGTCAAAATACGTGGCGGTGGAGCTCTGGATCTCTCGCCTCTGTTTGAGGTCAGCCTCTGTGGTGTCTCGTGAAAGAGCCACATATTCCAACTCCCTCTGTGTCAGCTCAAGGTACTGAAGAGCCACTTTCCTCCTAAAAGAAAGTTAGATAAGTAGCCGATTATCATTGAAAATAGCATTTAACTGATTATAGTTTAAGAAGTCTACAAATGAGTTTATAAAAAATTCAATTTATTCAATCTTATTTCATCATAACCAAATACTAAATTAGAAGATTTCTATTTAGATTCTTGTCCTTCCTCATTGCTAAAACATGCCACATAGCAATATTGCAGTACTAAAATGTTTGGCAAACATTGTATTATACTTTCATCAATGCAAAGTCCAAAGTACTTACTTATGAATAAGATTGTGTAACTTAATGTGCATTATATTTTAGGTATGTTGTGATCTTCTTGTTCTCTTATATTGGCAAAAACATACAATATAAACTGTAGTAAAAGCTCATTCCTTGTTACAACAATATAATAAGGCTGTATATGTTAATTAATACGGTAAAACTAAACTCAATTGTTGGCTAACTGACCAGGCTTTATATGACCTGCACACATAGCATGACCACCAAAGAAACGAGTTGTGTTGATGGAAGAATAGACAAAATGACAGATTGTGATTGTGAAGAATGGTTTTAATTTAAATGGTTTTAATTCAATGGTTTCAATTATTTATTTGTGATCAGAAATTTTATTTGTTTGTGATGATTGTGACTTTATAACATTGTAAAAATGACCTGTATTGTGATACTTATGAATAAATAAACTAAACTAATTATGTAAAATATACCTGCTTGGCCCAGGCCTGCCAAGTAGAAACATGTCTTGGCCTAGTAAATCCTTCTGCATCATCCATCTTAGGTTCCTGAGTGTACTCTGTGATAAGGTCTTAATTTCTGCATCTTCTATTGTCACTGTAACCATACATTTATTGATAGATGCTAGGAATTTTGTAGATTTATATAAATATTTAGAGCAATTATAAAGAAAGAAGATCATATTATCTTTGCGGTAGAACTTTGAGAAGTGTGTCACATTGCCACAAAAATATATTCTTCTAAAGAAATATTTTTAAGATCAACTTTTTCAAGTTTTAAATTTAATTTTACGCAAAGCTTTAAAAATATTGCTATAAATCCAAGAGAACCTGATAATCTACCCAAGAAGCATTGATACTTTATCAATATCCTTCAAACTTTTTTAAGACAAAACTTATACCATTCCTATTGGAATTATTTTCGTTATGCAAAAACTACGGAAAATAATAAATGTTTGTATTTTTAATGTTTATATTCACCAAATAACTACAGAAACATGGTTTAAGCTAATTTTTTGAGGTTATAAACAAAAGTTTAAAGGTAATCACTTACGGTACTTCCGAGGCACATATTCAACCTTTTTAGGGCTCTTGATCTCCTTGCTGACATCTCCTATAGTCACTTTATCTCCACTAGAATAACTTCTCACTGGGTTAGCCGCTAATATTGCTTTACGATGGCCTATAATACGAATCAAAACATCGATCCTTCTTACTGTCACCGCTGGGTTATACATGGTTTTATTTAGAAGGAATTCACACAGGGTAATGGAATTGAGTATATATTTTAATATTTAAGCCATTACGTAATTTTTTACAGCTTATTTAATAGAAAAATTTCAATAATCTACAGGTCAAAGTCTAAAACATAGTTGTGTCAAACTGACGTTTCCTTGTTTCCTGTTTAACAGCTGATTTGAGAGCGTTCCAGAGCATTATTATTATTTGAATAATCTTTTGCATGAATGTTTGGCAGAACTTCCTCTTTGCCTCTCTCTCTACTCTCAGGTCTATTTACTCACGCTGGTAGCACACTTCCGGCGTGAGTAAATTAGAAACTCAGGTTTCGCTACTATGGTTTCATGGCGAAGGTCACCGGCGCACAGTGGTCCGGATTTTGAATATGGTGGACTTACAACCCAAGGTCAATATTTCGCGCGAAAAAAAAATATTGAAAAAAAAAATGTATGGAGCCAAACTGAAATATTATTTTTTCTCGAAATGTTTAAAAGTGTTAGCAATGAAACCTTTTGTAAATTATTGTACTACATTTGTTTGTTAATTTCACAAACAAATCTTTTGCATACACTTGCAGCTTTGGCGTTTATGCGCAGTTTAACTTAAAATATTTAATATAAAAAAAAAAACATTAAAACACTACTTTTTTGGTCTGTTAAGTGGTTTCGGGAAAGTATAATACTAAGATAAAATTGTTTATATCAACACACATCAAATTACAAAATAACATTGTTATTGAAAATTATTTATTGCATAATTCTTACAGTACCTACAATATAATAATCGAAGGTGGTATACATTTTGAATTAAATTTAACACATTAAAAAAAAAATTGTAAAAGAAAACAAGAATAATAAAAATAAAATAAAATTATACACGTATATTGAACATACAAAATAATAGAAACTAATCACTCTTCGTTATTTGAGCTGTCTTTTCGTATTCCTGAAAAAATCTTCTGGCCGTGTTCCCATCATTTGTTGTTCCAAAGCCCTGCCTCACAACATCGATCAAAAGTCCCATCTGTTGTTTGAACTCCGATTGCACCATGTCCTTCCGAAACTTCTTGAGGTTCTTGTTTTCACCTCGTGCACTCCACATTTCGAAATCTAAATTATACGAAATGTGTAAAAGACACTCCATGCTCCGAATCCACATATGGAGTGTTGACAATCCATATTGATATACATCTTCCCGCACAGGTCTTGAAAACATTTGAGAAAGATTATTCATCTCGCTTGGTTTTGCAAGACAAACATTGCAAGTAGCTGCAGATGGAGTATTTGTGACTATTGTAGTCACTTTCCCATCAATCATTGTCATGTGCAGCTCATGAGTAACTTCCAAGTTTCCCCAACTTGAAACAGTTAAATTCCGTATTTCTTCCTCCATTGCCGCTTGTTCTTGCTTAACAAAGTCAGTCGTTTCCTTCGCAAACTGAAATTTAATAGGTCTGCAATAAAATGTTGAACATGGCTTTGGATTATTCCAAATAACAACATTTTTGGCCTCTAGCTTCAGAGGAACGAGGCTCGTCATGAACACAGAGGAGTCGTCCAATTCTGCCATTTCACTTCTTTGCTTGTAGTTGCTCTGTGCTGATGAGCCATCGAATCCCCATTTGCTGGTCAGCTTTAAGTTTCGACTGGAAATATTTAAATCATCACCAACGACTTGCAGAATCCTTCGAGTTGTGACATCTAAAAGTGCTTGTAGTTTCACCTTCGCTCCATCTTCTGATATTGTAATATCTCTGGCATCTGGATAACACCTTTTCTTAGCCTCTAACAACTTATAGTAAGATGGAAGCCTCAACTGTTGTGACAATGCAGACCTTAAAGTGAGGTACTTCCACTTTGACAGATCCAATGAAGTAGTAAGGGCCAAAACTTGATCTGCCTGCATAGTCTCCTTCTTTTCGTTCATAAATAAAAATGATTCGACATCTTCAACCTTTTCAGGTTTCTTCATGAGATGATCGATGATGCGAGCAAGAACTTCTTTCCCATTAGACTTAAGCTTTGTGATAAAAGCAAAAGTCAATTCCTCTTCCGAATAGTCGAGTAATGTACCCGATCGCCTTTTCTTCTGCTTGTTTCCCAAGTCTTCAAATGGCTTCCTTGATACGATGTCTGTAGAAGTGCCCATGTCACTAGTCGCCTTTGAAGTAGATGCAAAGGGTAGAACAGCTGCTTCTTCTTCTGTGGAATGATGATCCAAATTTTCGGTCTCTTCAAAAATTTGGGAAAGATTCACAGATTCACATTCAGGCCACTTAACTCTTGTTTCTAACCAGCTCATATGCTTTTTCATGAGTGTTTTTTGCACCCTGTGTGCTTCGGTCCATCGACGATTTAAGTTCACAGTGAGAGATCTTGCAAAATTCAATATTTTTTCAGAATCTTCTTGCGAAATTTCAAGCAAAATGCAGTCTAAAATTGCTTGATGCAGTCGTTTGTAGTCCTTGAGGTCCCCTTTTCGTAGAAACACGTAAATGTCCAGGTAAGTACCAAATCCAGCCATCATTAAGTAGGTAGTTTTCTTCACGTTAAAATTTCCAGGTATGTTGACTCTTCAAGGGTTGAATGTCTAATGACACGCTCCAGCTTTTTTTTTTTTTTTTTTTTTAACTAGGGCATCTTGCAGGTGACCACTAAGGTCGTGGCTGCTTAACCGGACTGTCCTGTGGCTGCCAATAGCTTCTACACTAAGGGCCTCCAGCCAGGGGCATAAACTATTCTAGGTTATAAGCTAAGCGAATGCTTGCTAAGGGCACCCCCTGTGGGGGCGAACCTCGGCTTAGGGCATTCGCTGAGGGGAGGACAGCAAGTTCAGGGACAGGCTGGATCAAGGAGTGATCATTATTATTGTCAGGGGAAATTAAAGCTACACGCTCAGCTACGGCGCGGGCTGGCGTTTCATCGGACAAGACACGCTCCAGCAGGAGCTCCGTCTTTTTATTTGATTCATAAGCGCGCAAGTAGTGAGGGCCTTAACGAGAAAGAGCAATAGAGAGTGAAAGAGACAGCAATAGTAGAACATGAAAGAGATAGCAATATTAGGTAATGGGAGGGGAAAATTTGCAGGAAATGCGTCATTCGGTCACGAACTGCGCTTTGAGTAACAGCGCTAACCACTAAGAAGTAAAATATGTATATTTTTTTTTAATTTTATCTATTTTTCAAAATCATTCAAAGTCAAGAAATAATGAATTTTAATATTTATGATATTGAAAATATATATTATGTGACTATAAATTAATAAAAACCTTTAATTGTCACAAATACTTGGAGTAAAAACATTTAAAGTTCCGATGCTTATTTCGGCCAAGGCTGCAAGTGTATGCGAAAAAAATATTTGTGGAATGATCCAATAAGTGTAATGCAATAACATACAAAAGGTTTCATTGCTAACACTTTTGAACATTTTGAGAAAAAAATATATTTCAGTTTTGCTCCATACATTTTTTTTTTCAATATTTTTTTTTTGCAAAACTAAACAATTCCTCAAAAACTGCTAGAACAAACGTTGATGAGCGTTAACTTATCTGTTAGCATGAATTTTTTCAGCGCGAAATATTGACCTTGGGTTGTAAGTCCACTATATTTAAAATCCGGACCACTGTGCGGCGTCAAGGCACAACAGGAGCGTAGACAGAGAAGCATTCTTTGTCGACGCTCAAAAGGGAACAATTTTTTTTTGCATGGGTGGCTCTTTGTGGCATCTCAAAAACAATTTTTTATTCTCATCTGTTTTCATACAAACTTTTCTATTTAAATGGCTATTTTAATGGCTTTTTTCTGAAATGGGCTAATAATTCGTTTTTAACCACTGTTTAATAGCTTATGTGAAAATGATTGTAATAAAATGCATTCTGAACGAGAAATATTACTTTATTAAAGACCGACAACATTTACCTATTCGTAACTATTATCTTTAATTCTATACTAGCAATTAAAGCATTTATCATAAAAAGTAATAATTTAAGAAAGCTTTGTCTTAGATACTAATACGAGTCGTAATGTAATAGTCAATCTAGAAGAACATTTATTATTAAAGCACTATGAATATTTACAAGCTACAGTATCACCAATAGATTTCCGCTGGAGCCGGAACAGTGTACCCAGCACGGCAACGCCTACTAATCTCGAATTGCAAAGATATACCGGACACACTGTATCATTTTTTTTTTATTCGTCGAACTACTTGCAGCATTTGGTGCAAAATCTTGCAACTCCGTCTATTTAAATTCTTGTTTCCGATTGATGTAAATATCAACTTGATGCAAAAAGAAAATTAATTTGGTTTCAGAATGACTAGCACGGAACGCAAACTGAACTTTATATGTGGGTATTAAAGTAATTTTTCCAAAAAAACAGATTGGTGGAAATTAAACCGCGTACGAAGTGTAGATTTATTTTATGGGGGTCTCGTATCAAAGAATTTTGAATGGCATAGTAGCTCACAATTTGGAGCATGTAATCCAGTCTACTCCTCCCCATCATGCTCATCCATTGGTTCAATTTTAACGCTAACAAAGTCAGTGGGTTCCAGCTCCGCAACACTGTGTTCGTCTGCTTCTTCAGCTTCAATCTTTATATCTATTTTCCTTCCGTCTGTGACATAACTATTTGTGTTCTTGTTACTCTCCCTAGACTGTTCATCGTCCGACTGAGACTTCTCATGTTGTGTGTCTCCCGTATCTGTTGTCTGACTCTCTCCTTTTTCTTCATCTATCGGTTTCGGTGGTTCTAGGTTAGTAAGTGTGACGTAATCTGCTACTAGGAGTTCGTCCACCGGTTTCTTTGGAGGAGGACCGAATATGTTAGTCATGATCGGTTCGTCGAGACCTAGGTTACACTCTCTAGGATCCAATCTAGTGTAGAACTCTTTTATGTTTGGTTCGGTACCTTTGAAGCCATGTCGACGACGGAAATGTTTGATCATCGTTCTTTTCACTGAGTACGCTTTTGGACACATTTTGCACTGTAACAAGGGAAATCAATCATATTATCAACAATATTACGCGTTTTTAGTGTGTACTTACATACAACGCTTTGCCGCGCCCAGTATGATTTTCAATGGCAAACAAATAACAACCTAGGTCCAGTTGGAATAAAGTTGACAATAAATAAACTTGTATTAGACCGAGAGAGCATCGACGACGACACATACTTTATTTTAAGAGACGCAATGTTGATATTTGCTTGGCAGGGAAACGGTCTACTGCGCTTCGTCAGGTCGGTTCCGCTTCAATCGTAACTCAGTCTAGAGTGCTACAAGGACCTTTTGGCGCCTGACTGACATTACCAGGAGTTATTGATAACAATTGTTTAAATACGGGTAAATCAAGGCATGTCCTAGGACCAAAAATTTGAATACATGTGACATGTGACCCTCAATGCGCTCGCGTGGTAGATTACAGCCCACTCCCCCTCGAATAGAGGAGGACTGTGTTCCAGCAGTGGGTACATTATAGGCTGATTATACCAAAAGAACCTTGTAGCGTTGTACATCACATGCTGTCAACTTACTCTGATGGTCTTCAAGGTACTGTGAGTGATGACGTGGTGGCGAAGCCCTGCGGCGCTGGTCAGCGTCTTGTTGCAGATAGGACACGGGTGACTCGCGTGCGTGTGGGAGGTACGTAGGTGACGTAACATGTAGCGCTCGTCTTGGTACTTGCGATCTGCAAGGTAATGCAGGTCAGTATAAAGGGAAACTTGGGTGTTATTGAATTATTATATTTACAAAAAATATTTTAAGCAGACATTCTTCAAGGTTTTGGTAAGATACTTATGTTACCTGTGTTTTTAGTAGCGGATACGACAAACGTAACATGTAATGTTACATACGTTGAAACGAACATGCCGTCCAAATATATGTAATGCAACATGAAATCCACCACAACAACAAGGCTAATTTGTTTCAACGTGTTTTTTCAGGTAAAAAGGAACCTTTACGACTTGAAAAAGGACAATGCCGATTTTAGTTTGGAAGGTGGCGTCTTTATATTTTGTCGCGGCCATCTATCAAATCTTATTTTTCTACTACAGAATAATGTAACAAAGGAACCTTATTTGATATGCATATCTTTAAACTCAGTCCGAAATGAGATATAAGAGTTAGAAGTTTGTATGTATTATTAGGTTTGTAGGCAATTTTTGACTCCTAGGTGCAAGGTTAATGTTAAGTTACCACAAAATAGATAGCCGCTAAATTAACTACCAGTTTAATTCTGTACTAGAAAAACAAGATTTGGTAGATGGCCGCGAGAAAAAAAAAGACGCCAATTTCAGGCATTGGCTTTTCTGTCATTAAGTAAGAAATTATTAACATTAATTTCACTTTATATGTTAAAAAAAAAACAATTGAAAAACAATAGTAGCTTATGATGTGTAACATCTGACATCTCACATTGGTAACATTAAAAGGGCGGGGCCTCGTTAAGGTCGTTCCTGACTGCCAACTTCAGCACCGCGCGCGCTCATTGCTCAAATCAAATAGCGCACTCATTGGTCAAATCAAATAGCGCGCGCTTCCCCGGCTTCCTGTGACACACTTCCGTCCTATTTCACGAAATTACTACCACAGTTTTTTTTTTTTTTTTTTAATTTAGATTTTGATTGCAGGAAAGCGAGAGGAAATATGTTACACATTAAAAAAGAGCGTGCAAACTCACCACACAGCGGGCATTTAATTTGTTCCTTCTTAGGTCCGTGTATCTTCATGTGTTCCCGCAGCGAGCACGCACTTGTGAACAATTTTGAACACACCGTGCACGTTTCCAGATCTGAAAATATGGAAGGAGTCAATATTTACACTCAAAATAACCTAAAGAGGAATCCCCTGAAACTACGCTACCTTTGATGTACAGTGTTTTCTGTACATGTCTTATTGGAAAACAAACACGGTACGAAGTTTGTGTGTAATCAGTAATCACACACTAAAGTTAGGTATGAAACCCAAATAATATGAATTCCACTCATAACTAGTTACATTTGGAAAATTATTCGATAAACTTGTTAGCAAACATCTGATGTGGTACCTACATCAGATGTTTGCTAACAAGTTTATCGAATAATTTTGTAATAATTTTGTTGTTTATATTTGCTAACATATTTTCCAAAAAGAACACAGTACGGAATATCAGTACAATCTACTATGTTTTACGTCAGCTATGTCTAATAGAAGAGCCTTGACAATCGTATTCCAGTGGACGCAGTCTATACTGATTTTAGCAAGGCATTCGATAAAGTAGATTACTACCTCCTTATTGATAAATTGGGTGTAGATGGAACGTTGAACGGTTTAACTCTTACCTGGAGAAGAGAGAATCAAAAGTGGTAGTGAACGGTCATTTCTCTGAAAGCTATCTAGCAACGTCTGGAATACCGCAAGGATCGCATTTGGGGCCGATTCTTTTTAATGTTTTCATCAATGACATAACTGAGTGCGGACGATTTAAAGATAATGAAGCGAAGTCAGAGTAATTTAGACTCCAAAATGCTACAGGACGACATCAACAGTCTTGTAGAATGGTGCGAATTAAACAAAATGTTTTTAATATAAGTAAATGTCACTACATCCAATTTATCGTAATAAAAAAGTGCTTGAGAACAAATACTACATAGAGGGAGTTGAAATAAAGAAACTGAGCAACATTCGCGACCTGGGTGTTCAACTCGATCAAGCGTTAAAGTTCGATGTGCACATCCTGAATATTGTCTCAAGATCTTTCAAGGTACTGGGATTTTTTTGGCGTAATAGCAAAATAAAGGAATTTAAAAGGCAGGCTTCTAAGATAAAGCTTTTCAACACTTTACTCCGTCCAATCCTAGAATATAGTTCCGTGGTATGGATTCCGCATTACGAGGTTTACTCCAAGCGATTAGAGAACGTGGCACATCTGTGGCACGGAGATCACTTGGCTAAACAACTCACTAGCTACACTGACCGGTTGAAACACTATCACATGGATACACTAGCCAGTCGTATGAAGAAACTGGACTGCATCATCCTTCACAAGATACTGAATGGAACGATAGATTGCAGTGAACTTTTGAGCTCATTAGAGATCAAAATTCCGACTCGGATTCCCACGCATAACAAATACAATTTATTTTACATTCCTGGCTCAAAAACGAATCTCGGTCACTACGCCGCTGTGCCAAGGCTGTGTAGGCAATATAACATGTTAGCTTAAACTATGAATTTAGACATCTGCGAGTCTCTGTCCAAATATAATAAGTGTTTATTTATTTAATTTAATTTAAGTAAGTATCTCTAAATGTTATATTTTCTTATTGTCCGTTAAAAAATAATTTTATTTTCCAAATTATGCCTATTATTAATGTTTTAACTTAGTCAGCTTAGTTTTAAACTTTATTGTGCATGCTGTGGTCTCCCATAAGTGAAAAAGTACACCTACTTAATACCCGATGTAGCCCTTTAATCATGTGTCATGTATCGTATACATCTTTTGTTGGAGATCCTAAATATATAAATAATAAGACAAGTAAAAAGTGAGTTTGTTTGTTTGTGAAGCTTTCACACTAAAACGGCTGAACGGATTTGGATAAAATTTGGCACATGGGTAGAACATGACTTGGATTAGGATATAGGATACTTTCTATCCCGACATTCTCACGGGATCGAGACTTATGCGGGTGAAATCGCGGGGCGCAGCTAGTTATAAATAAAGGAGAAATCACATCCAATAATAGTGGGTACACAAAATTATGGGAAACGTTACATGAAATGTAACACACGTTGAAACAAATTCGCCTAGTTGTTGTTTCATTGCGCGTTGCATATATTTGGCCGGCATGTTCGTTTCAACGTATGTTAGATTTCATGTTACGTTCCGCATATGTGTACCCACCTACATCAGTCGCTCCACGTAAAATACTAGTATTCAGCTGCATCTGGTTAGACTGGAAGCCGACCCCAATATAGTTGGGAAAAGGTTAGGCAGATGATGATGTGTACCCTCCATAAGAAGGAAACTCTTTCAATATATCAAAACTATGAAACCTTTCGTTATTATTCTCAACAGTAGCAAATATTGAGTACTCACTCTCTCCAGTATGTTTTCTGATGTGATACGTGAGCTTGGACTTCTGCACAAATGTCTTGCCGCAGTACATACAGGCGTACGAAGTGTCCTTCAAATGGGTCCTACAAATAATAATTCCTCATCAAAAAAAATTCACAATGTTACCTGTCAATAAATCTTTCAGGAAAATTATCGTAAAATTAAGAACTTTTACTATGGGACCAACTCTGACAAAGCAAAAAAGAATCTTCAAAAATTAAATTAAAAGTAATGTTTTAATTTTTTTGTATGGAACAGCAATTTTGTTTTAATATTATAAAAGTGTAATAGTCCATTTATTTGTGAGAATATTGTACAGAAATGTTACATAGCATTTAAAGTTCATAATTTTCTGCCGTTTCCAGTGTAAAAATACATTGTCAGGGTTTTGGTTAGTTTTTTAGATCACAAATTGAATTAACACTGAATTAAATAAATTAGGATGACATTCAAATTGCAATTAGTAAAATTTTTGCTATATAGAAATGTCAAAAAGACTAGTTAAGTCAAAGAGATTTCAGAGTTACTTATTAACTATGCATGTTACTAAGTCGATACTAAGCCAATATTACCTAGTATGTGAATTACAGGCTCCTTTATCAGCGAAGCTTCGGGGGCAATGAGGGCAGGCGTAGGGCCGCTCGCCGGTGTGACGCCGCTCGTGACGTAGCATGTTAGATCGTTGCACGAAGCGCATTGGACAATACGAACACGCGTGACGCGGGCCCTCGTGAATTTGGACGTGTTCGCGGAAGGAATCGCGTTTCTGTGTAAAAGACGCGTGTGTTGATAAAGTTCTTGTTATGGTTTTAATTTAAACCTTATGATTGTGTAAATAAAATTCAATTTGCATGCGTATGATTAAAGTTACTTAAATGAAGATTTTTGTATCTTTAAGATAAATGTTCTCGTGGGTTTCCCAGTCAAATAAATCAAATATATTGCTCTTGCATTAAGCAAGAATTTATTTAGTAATTGACTTAGATCAATGTTAAGTTTAAGAGTAATGCAAAGGGGAGATTTATAGTGTCATTCTGCCAGTGAAGATGGAGTTTATTTTTCTCACACAATTATTTTCTGAGATGAATGTAAATTAAACAAACTCAATCCGCAACCAACACAAAAAAAAAAACATGAAAACAATAAAAAAACACATACAGTGTGTCTGGTCACCGGTGTTCAACCCGTTAAGGCGAAGCAATATGGTCAATTTTATCGACAAATCCACCACAGTTAATCAAGGTATTTTGCCCCTACTGTATTGAAATGGGGGCAATTTTTTTTTCAGCTGTTCGTTTTTATTTTATTTTGCAATATCTACCGAAACCACTATTATACCTGTAAGACCTTTTGAAACGTAAAAGTGTGAAAATATTTGGTTGTTTTTTTTACTTTTTAAATGTTAAAAAAAAGTCTAGACTGTTAACATACCTTTTTTTAAACTTTTTAGATGCACTAAGTTAAATAAAAATCCTAAAAACTGATGTCAAGACCTAAGTTCTAAGTCAAAGCTCAAGTTTAGGAGTTGTGACTATTCGAATATGACCCTTTACTTACAAGTAGAAGGAATATAATAAATAAAATAACAATTTAATGGCGTTTAATTGCCTTAATACGGTCGATTTGTCGATAAAATTGATCATATTGCTTCGCCTTAACGGGTCGGACACCGGTGAACAGACAGCTGTATATCTATCACAACTCCTACTTACCAAAAAGGTCTTCCCACAGTAAGTACAAGTATAATTCTGCTTGTTAGGCAGATGATCCTGTTTGTGCATGTACAGCGACGACTTGTACTGAAACGACTTGCCGCACTCCGAACACTCGAACGGATGCTGTCCAGGATGACTTATGAGGTAGTGGAGTTTTCTGTAACAGATATTACTGCTTTAGCATAAAGTACAAACTAGAGCATGGACGATCGAGGACCCCCGAGGGTGATGTCTGCATTGATTTTCGTACAATTTTGCACTTTATGAAACTTACTATAAAGTTTATTATTCAAGGTCAGAAAATGATTTGATTTGTGCTGCTCTTGTCTATTCTAAGCATTATTACGGCAAGCTGCTCAATCAAGATTCTAGCAGCCTTTCTTAAAATAGTCTTCAATATAAAAGTCGTCGAAAATCCAGATAGATTCAAATTCGAAAACAGTAGTTTTATCATCGAAAAATGGGTAAATAGACCACCATTAAGCCTAATTAAAATCACACCTCTCGTCCATAGTGTGCAGTATCTCCCTGCAGAGCTTGCACTTGAATTTGCCGGGGCCGTGCGCCTGCGCCATGTGTGCGCCGCATGCTCGCGAGCTACCGAACTCGCGGCCGCACACTGCGCAGTCCATTGCGCGCTCCGGACGTGACGTACGAGATGTGTGCATCGTCTGTACGACAGAAATAGACAAGAGGATGTAGATAATCTTTAGTTTTAATTTAAGTGTCGAGGATTCGCGCTGTCATTGTGGATAAGAAAATTTGAAGTTGCTAAGTTCAAGTTACCCTATTCAGATTAACGTGAATGAAAATGGGGCCATTCAAAAGGTTGAAAATGATAAATGTTGTACCTTAATTAAATGTAATAAATATAATTGTACTTTAACTTAAATTTATTTTTAATGCGATGGTATCAATGTGTAATGTTTTAATGTATAATTAATTCTTATATATATTTCTATGTAATGTGTAGTGCTTAATATAGGAACAATTTCCTGAAATAAATGATTAATTAAATTAAATTAAGGCAATTTAGGTGCAGAATACAGAAATAATTTGGAACAAAATTAAATGCCAGCTCATACACCAAAATATATGTCTTACCCGCACATGAAGCTTAAAAGATTTCCTATGGCTCAAAGGCTTGTACTGGCAAGAGTCGAGCGAACAGAACACCTTCCTAGCTTCAGCATGGTCACAGTTGAAGTGTGCTCTCATGTCCTCAATACTTGGCATCACCACACAGCAGAGGGAACATTTCAGGAGGTATAGAGGTGTTTTATCTGGAGTGCTGTGCTTCTCTAAATGGTGGTGGACGTACCAGACCTGGGGATATCAATACTGTAAATTTGATTATTGGGTTTTAAAAACAATTTTGAAGTTAAACCTGTGAACTTAAAGATTGTGACCTTTGTTCTTGTCTGTACATTTTCATTAATACTCTTGTGGACAGTTTTACTAAATTAAAATGACTCATAATAATATTTGAGTTATAATTAATTTTTCAATTATTACCTTATCACTGAACATTTCATTGCAGCTTTCACATTTGTAATATGAATCCTTATGATTGAAGAAATGCGCTCGCACTTGATGCATCTCTCTGTCCGTTTCATGCCAGAACAATGTCGGACAATACCTGCATTTAAAACCTAAATGTGGACTGAAACAGTTGTCATATTCTACAAGTTCCCAATGTTCTGTCAGATGACGCCTCGTTGTCTCCCTGTCGTCAAACTCCTTATCACAAAACTGACATATCCACAGATCTTCAAACTCTCCCAACTCATTTGATGTATGAGTCTCAAGCTCATGGTGAGTCTCAAAAGTAGTGGCACACACTCTACATGAAAATATTGGCAAAGACTTTATACAATGCATTTTGAACATATGAGTGGTAAAAGTAGACAAAGTACTGTACCGGACACTACACAGTGTGCAAACTATATCCATTGTGATTTCAGTTGTAAGCTTCTCATAATCAACATCTGAATATTCAAAAACTGAATTAGCATTAATATCTGACAATATGTCACTTATGTAATCATGGTAACATTTCTGTACAACTATCAGTTCCGTTAAAGTAACATCAAAATCATCAATACCGTTATAGTTTTTGTAAACATCATCATTATCATCATATTTTGTCTTAGCAGCTTCGTCATCATTCTTGGCTTCATCAGTGGTCAGTACTTCTTGTTTAATTTCTGGTATGAGGACTTTGAGTAAATCTCTAGTTTCATTTGAGTCAGCTTCTATAGCACAGTCAGTAGGCTTGAACTCAGAATCAACATAACCGTATCTCTCGTGGTGTTTCAGTTGTTCTTCAACAAATTCAGCTCTGAGATCAGCTCCGTACACTGAGAATTGTACATCTCTTCCTGACATCAGAGCAGTGAAACATTTTAAGGTAAAATGATGATACCCCATATAATGGTTGAAGAATGTTCTAGTTGAGTTGTTAGATTTATTACAAAGCAAACAGAGAAAGTTTGAGGTGCCATCATATTCCAATTCCCAAAGGTCTTCTTCATCTTTATTTGACACATTGGAAACATTGTGTTTTTGGAATAAATGTGAGTGGTACAGATCACCGTCAAGTACACGGAAGTGACAGAGTCTACAATGAACTAGATTGTGAAGAGACTTGAGATGATGCCGGAGCTCTAATTCAGTTTCAAAGTTCTCAACACATTGTGAGCACGGCCAGGGAGTATGAAACTTGACATGTTTCCACCAAGCCTCTCTATCAGGTACAAAGTATCTAAAAACATACTAATATTATAAGTGTTTGAACTTAAAATAAATTAAAACTTTAAATTACTTTTAACTACACAAGATTCAAAACAATGAATATTACCTACATAGTACTTACCTACAAATGCCACAGAAATCTTTCTTATGATTTAAGACGTAATGAACAATGATTTTCGATCTGTTTATGAACCAGTCTGAGCAAAGTAAGCAGCTATAAGGTCCCGAAGGATTAAGATCTTTTAGGTAGAGCCACACGTCTGCCGGCCGTTCAATCACCGGCGGTTGTTGACCAGCCTTGTTACGCTGAAGCTTTATCGTGACCGAGAACCGTTTAGGCGGAGGTAACTTCTTTTTCTTCTTATTTGGAAACTCCGGAGCATCTGATGTTATTTGTACATATTGTTCTGGGTCTAATTTCTTATTTGCCGCTATAACGGATAGCGGTTCATCATCAGACTCATCCGAAGACATCTTCTTGTGTTTATTGTCACTTTAAAAAGTGAATTATATGCAACATAATCCTAGAAATCAGTAAAATACTCAAAAAGTCTCTATTGATTACTATTGTAATAAAACTAATAAACAACAACTTGGCAATTTGTTGACAGCGCTGATAGTAGACGTCAGAGACAACGAGCCAATGAGCCTTTCGCTTTCTCTTTCAAACATTTGTAATTCCATAGAAAAGAAAAGGGTCGAGGTATGTTTCACTTCAGTCTATGTGATGCTAAATTATAGCAATATTTGTTATAAGTTATAACGCAATTTAAAGACCAAAATAACTGAACCCTGTTCTCGATATATATATTTTCAAATTGCATCTCAGTCATAAGAGTATTTTATTAGGATCGTGAAGTTTCTTCAAGTCGTAGTCGTATTGGTTTTAGATTTATAAATCACCTTTTTTTTTTTTGAGAACCGTACTTTTCACATAGACAATGGTGATTTATTATTTAATTAAATCAACACGTTCCATTTCCCATAGTATTACAAAGTAAAACTTTAATAAGTCTCAATCAGATGAAGGAATAAGATTTGACGTCGTGATAACCCAGAGGTCAAGGCCTCGCCTCTGATGCACGAGTTGTGGGTTCAAACCGGGCATGTACCAATGTGACTTTTTCAATTCAATTCATTTGTACAGACGCCAGCACATCAACCTACTACAATCTGTCAAATTTCTTTAATAGATTTTCAACTTTATCACTAATTTGTAAAGTTCAAAGTTGATTGGGAAAATTAGACAGTTTCAGGTAGGTTGTCTGTACTTTCTGAGTTAAGTTTAGACATTACTGTCATCGGTGAAGCAAAATAACGTCAGAAAACCAGAAGTTATGTAGTTTAAAAAAAGCCGAAAATTGCCAATCCGTCTTGCGCAAGCATGGTGGTCAATGCTAATGCCTTCTTTGTATGACAGCCGACTTCTTTGCCATTATAGTGGGACAGTAACATGTTGAAATCTCTATTTTCGGCCAATGTTCCATAGAATGTTTGACAGAAACTAGAGATTTCAAATTTTCAACATATTTTGTTGTGGTGTTTCGCCAGTGTGAGCACACAGTTATATGCTGGTATTATTTATGTAGAAAATCGACAACACGCGTACAATCTGTGCCTCTTCGTAATGTGCGTTTCAAAATCCGAATTTCTCGGAAATGTTATATTGCAAGAATTGAAACGTACCGCAAAATATCCTTTCGTGGCAGCCATTTTATAGAACTGAAGTTTGTCTATGGTGAGCCAAAGAAAGGCGAAGCTAAACAAAAGGCTAGCATGTAGATAGCATTTACTAAAATAACAGTAAAATTTGCGTAAATACTGACTCAAAAGACTTATTTTTATGATATACTAAAGTGAACCAACAACTTTTATTACGTGTGTATCATATAAGTTCATAAAATGAAGCACAATGCATCGTGTAATGGTGGCCATTAGAAGTAATAATTATGTATATTGGCATACTTACTGCTTTACGGACCAGCAAATAAACATCTAAAAGGTTTACACTGACTGGTTTATCTTAAAATATAAATGAACAACATGTAAACCCTAGTGATATTTGTGATATGTGAGCAAGGAAAAGTGCCCAGTGTAAATAGACCATTTGGCACGAACCATGGCCCAGAATCAGGGGGAGGTTCAAGTGGGGACACCGAACCAACCCGTGAAAGAGAAAGATATTTACGCCTGTTTGCCTGATATGCGGACGAACGGGCCGCTTGGATCCGACGAACCGTGTTCCGGAGGTGAAGAGCTCCGCTGGCTGCCCGCGCAGGCCACAGACCGAGATCTGGTGATGTACTTGCGAGCTGCACGCTCTATGGCAGCATTCGCTGGTATGTGTGACGGGGGCTCCCCGGACGACGGCTGTGTCGCCGCGAGCCGCGATGACACCACTATCAACGCTCTGGATGTGCTTCATGACTCGGGCTACGACCCTGGTCGTGCTCTACAAGCTCTTGTCAAATGTCCAGTCCCCAAAGGAATTGAGAAAAAGTGGACGGAGGAAGAAACTAAAAGATTTGTCAAAGGAATTCGGCAATTTGGTAAGAATTTCTTTAAAATTAGAAAGGACCTATTGCCTCACAAAGACACTGCTGAGTTAGTTGAGTTTTATTATCTGTGGAAAAAGACTCCTGGTGCTAGTAGCAATAGGCCACACAGGAGACGGCGTCAGGCATCTCTGAGACGTGTGCGTAATACACGAAATTCCCGTGCTGGTACTCCCAAAGAACAGACTCCAGAGGCTACACCTACAGTACCAGAAACTAATGGCTCAAGACCCTCACCTAATCCTAAGGAAGCAGGGGAGATGAGTTCAGTTACAGAAGATGAAAATTCTGAAGAAGATAGTGATTCAAGAGATGCTGGCGATTTAGCTAAAGTTGACAATGTAAGACCAGATAACCCTGATGACTCTCCAAGTAGAATGAGAACCAGAAATAAATCTAAAGAACAAAATACACCTACTACACCTAATGGAAAGAAGGGTCAAGATGAAAGTGATAATGATTCAAAGCCTAAACCTAAACCTAGTAAACCGATTGTACAAAGTACTGTCACTTCTACCAACACCAACAATAATATACCTGAAAAAGTGCTTTCATCTCCGGTTAGCAAAGATATTAAGAAAAAGGTGCCACCAGTGGCAAATGGTGTAAAAGTTGATGTATCAAAAGTTAAGAAACGTCTTCCAGATGAAACAAAGCCAGAGAGTATTTTGGATGGTGATGTGCAGATGAAGAAGAAAAAGCCAGTAACACCTCCCGACAGTCCAGCTGAAAGTCTGACTAATGACAGTTTTCCTGCAATGGATGAAACAGAAACTCCGGAGCCTGAGCCAGAAGCTTGTGACTTTAGTTTTAATAAGACTGACAAAGAGAACACTGAACAAAATAAAGAACTGGACCCGGAACAGCTTGCAAAATCTGCTGATCCTCCAGTTAAAATTGAGAACAACTCTGAACCTGTTATTAAAACTGAGAAAGATCCATTACCTCCAACTTTCCAATTGGCAAATGAAAAAGATGATAGAAGTGCTCTTGATCTAAAAACAGATCCTAACATGACCACAAATAAGTTACCTGAAAACATGGAACCAAGACCTCTTGTATTGCAAAATCCAATGTTTCCTAAAACTGAACTCATTATACCAAAAGTTACACCAATGTGTACAGATCCTATCGAAAAAATTAAAATCAAAGAGGAAATAGATACAGATGAGACTATGAATCTACAAAAAGATGATTATCCAAAAGATCCTTTATCACACAACTTCCCTGGACATCCAGTGAGCCAATCCAACAAACCACTTAATTTGGAGAACACAAACTTCTTTGTGAAAGACAGTCACATATACAATCCAAAATTAGGTCACAGTATTAAAATTGAAAATGTGCCTAATAATATTTTCAGTCCCTTAAATATAACAAAAGACTGTTCAATTATAAGAAGTGCAAAAGACTTTTCATCTGGCATGCCACCATTTTATCCACCTAACATGAATTTTTCCAATGATCCTTCAAAACATAATCCACATATGAATCCTCTAAAGACAGTAATAAAATTAGAACCTCGGGATGAAACCAGCGAAATGAAAAATCAAAATACACCTGAAATCTTTACTGCTACTATATCTTCAGCCAACAAAGTTGATTCTCCGAATACCCCTCGATTAGACTCATTACAGAGAATGAGTCCAACACCTACTAACCCTCGTGGATCATCACCTCCTCCAATGGAACATCCTACAACTTTGAATACAGAACCAATTTCACCAGCAAACTCACAAGAAAACAAAGAATCTGAAGTTGATGATAAACAACCAACAGATCTAAAGACACAGCCAATGCCTAAACTAGATGCCCAGAATAGCAATTTGAGGCCACCCTCATTTTCACATCCAGTGAGACCAGAAAATCTTGGAATTAGATCAACAGAAGCTTCTATTACACCAGTTTCTGTCCAAAACATGCCTCCACCACTCAGTCAGCCTTCTATGGCTGGCTTGCTGCCTCCAGGACCAATAATATCTGTTGGAAGTGGTGCAAACATAGGACCTTATGGGTTTATGCCTACTGCATTGTATGGCCATACAAACCATCCTGGACATCCTGGGCATCCAGGACATCCAGGACTTGATAAGCCTGGTTCAATGCCACCTCTAATGCAACAGCATCCACCAACCCACAGTTTACAGGGAAGTAATCTTATACAAAGCTCTAACAATCAAAGTGATCCCTCAATGCCACAAGATCTGAAAATCAAGCAGGAGGTACCAGACAATGTCCCAGCTAATTTGTCTACCCAGCAAGTTGATCCACTTCAATCACTCAAAGAAGTCAAAGTGCCAGGATATCCTATTGGAAGTGCCATAGCCCAACATTTGAATACTGAGAGGGACAGAGAATCCATATCTAGTGTTGAAAATAACAGTAGACCCCCGAGTCAACCTACTAATGAGAACACCAATATGGGCTCCAGTGCTTTCCTTGGTCCAAGGATTGAAAGTATAAAGAAAGAGCCTGACTTCTTACACCAACCTCACCTACCACCTACTTCTACAAGTCAGAGCAGCAGTTCAGAGTCTTCGAATCACGTTCCTCCGGTGAAGAGCCCGCACACGCCGACACCTATCAAGAGTCAACCAGGTCACAATGGAACTCCAATGCATATTTCTCACTCATCCTCAACCACATCGCCTTTCTCTAGGCATATGACAAGCCCCTCGCAACCGAGGCAAATCTCAGCATCGCCAGTTCAACCGAACACTCCAGTGTCGCATTCGGCGCTCAACTTGATGAATCCTACGCCATTATCAATACCAGCTACAATACCTGGCCCTGTCATGCACTCTGGACAACAACACCCGTTTGCGTCGCCGCTGCATCACCCACATTTGCTGCATCCGTCTATCTTTCAATTATCTGCAGCGGCGGCTCACGCTATGCACCCATATTACCCACATCCGCATCCTGGGTATTCAATGCCTTATCCATATCCTTATGGACCACTACCTCAACCTCACCCGATACCACCGATGCATCCTGTAGTAAGCCAGGCAGGACGCCATGAGCCAGTGAAACCGTCGACGATAGAATCCACGACGATGCTCAGCGCACATCTCAGTCACAGCACCAGTTCGTCAGTCACAACAAGATCACTTAGAGAAATTTCTGAAAGTTCTGAGGATCCAAGACATCTCAATGCGGCAACTGACAGACATCAACTGCACGAGACAACGATGACGCACCATCATTCGACTAGTCATCACAGCGCGGTGCATACCAGTACCGAAAAGCAGCCAAGTCACGTAGGAGGTGGCACCAACCACACGTTATCTATATCTCATTCGACTTCGAGTAGCTCGTCGCAATCGATCCAGCACAAAATTAATACGCAGCAGAAGAGTAGTTCTCATTCAAACTCTCCACATCACTTGTCGGCGAGCGTGTCTCAGACCACGAGCTCGTCGTCCAGCGTCAACCTCAACAACCACAACCACACGCATCACCACACGCACCACCTGGCGCATCACCCTGAGAGGCTATCCCCGGCCGACTCTATGCTTATGCGTCATCATCCGAAAATGCTTCCTGGCAACCCGAATCATTTGATGATACAGCCGCCATCGATGGGGCATCCCATGGGGCTAGGTCTGCCACCGGGACCAGGGCCAAGTTCTATTGAAAGCCTTCGTTTACACGCGCAGGCCGCAGCTGGACTTCAGGGATCACATCCTAGACCCGGCTCACCTCACCAGCTTCCTCATGGTCATCCACACTTGCGAGGTCCTCCGCGACCGATGCCTGATGAGAATCCCGAGCTGAAACTCGAAACCCAATCACAGCCCGAGGAGGAAGAAATCCCGAGCCCAGCGAACATACCACATGGGCCGAGTCCTGAACCGAAGATTGAGGATACCGAATGTCACAGATCTCAATCGGCCATTTTCCTCAGACATTGGAATCGTGGTGATTATAACTCATGCACAAGGACAGATCTCATCTTTAAACCAGTGCCAGAATCCAAACTTGCTAGAAAACGGGAAGAACGTCTTAGAAAGCAAGCCGAACGAGACAGAGAAGAAAGGGAAAAAATTGCCCAACAAGCACACAGAAAGATAGCAACACCAGAGAAGCCAGAGACAAAGCCGCCATCAAGAGGTGCCATCGAAACGATATCATCTCCATACGATCGATTCCCGCGGCCGCCTGGTTACCCGGACACGCCTGCACTCCGTCAATTATCAGAGTATGCTCGACCGCACGCTGGCTTCAGTCCGGGCAATTTGCCGCGCCATTGCATGGACCCGATGCTGCAGTACCAGCTCAGCTCTATGTACGGCGCCGCCGGCGCGCGAGAACGTCTCGAACTAGAACACCTTGAGCGTGAAAAACGAGACAGAGAGATTCGAGAGCTACGTGAACGAGAGCTTAACGATAGATTGAAGGAGGAGTTGCTGAAAAATAACGTCGGGCCGCGAGCACTCGACCCGCACTGGTTGGAGATGCACCGGCGGTACGGCATGCCACCGCCGCCTCCGCAGGGCGCCATCCCCGTGCAGTTCGGCCTGTACCCGCCCGGGCACGGACCGGCCGCGCTCTCGCAGCTGGAGCGCGAGCGGCTCGAGCGGCTCGGCATCCCGCCGGCAGGGGGCCAGCAACAGTCCGTGCCCACCACCATGTCGCAGCAGCACCACCCGCACCACCCGCACCCCGGCGTGGCGGCGGCGCAGCTGGAGGCGGCCGAGCGCCTAGCGCTGGCGGCCGACCCCATGGTGCGGCTGCAGATGGCCGGCATCAACCCGGAGTACCATGCACACACGCACGCGCACACTCACGCGCACTCGCATACGCACCTGCACCTGCACCCGGGGCAGCAGGCGGCGGCGCAGGCGCAGCAGGAGGCGGCGCTGGCGCTGGGCCAGTACCGGCCACTGCCGCACCCGGACCTGCTGGGCCGGCCGTACGCCGAGCAGCTGGCGCAGCAAGCGGCGGCGCACGAGCAGCTGCAGCGCCAGCTCCTGCTGGAGCGCGAGCGCGGCTTCCTGCACCCGGCGCACCACGAGGACTTCCTGCGCCAGCAGCGCGAGCGCGAGCTCAAGGTGCGCGCGCTGGAGGAGGCGGCGCGTGCTTCGCGGCCCTAATGCCTGCGCCGCGCGCCCTAAGCGCTAACTAACTCTCCAAGTGTTCACGCGCCGCCCTCCGGAACGGGCGAGCGATATTTTCGAGTGTGACGATACCTGTAATTTATATTTATGATGATAGGGCCGTACCTTAAGTATTTAAGTTTTTATAATATTTTTTATAGTTGCATGGTCGTGTAGTACGCTTATTTTCCATGCTCAAATTTATTTCTTACCTACTAGTCATAACTAAAATTTATTTGTGAATGAGATAAAGAGTCACACGTTTTTACGTAGGCTATTTAGATTAAATTATTGTTTATTTTGAATAACATAAAGGCCTCGATCGCTACTGGTGTGGCCCGATTGCTTAACGAGTCTTGGAACTGTGTCACGTTACCTTACTGAACGGAAGCCACAGTCGTGCTACACCAGTAGCTTTCGAATGAAATCATAATGCAAATAAATAAGGGTGCTGGTTAGCATTCATGTGAATGGACCACATGATTACAGTAATTATGTTCAATGTAAACTACATTGCTTTTTATGTTCATGACATAATAATATATATAACTATAAATAAGTGTTTATTTAAGTATCAGACAGAGTAGGGACTGTGTGGACTTGCCTTTCTAATCAACTTGCCTTTACGTATTGTCCCGTAGTGACTTTCTTGCTCTGTATAATCCTAAGGAACTCCTATTTCACTTAAATTATTTACATTTTAAATAGAAATATATATTTTGAAATAGTACCTATCTAGCTCTCAATGAGACGGAAGTGAGGATCGAGTGATAATGTAGAACATACAGAGTGGCATGAGAGGCAATCGTTTGTGGTCAAATTACACTCACATATCAATGATAAGATTGAGGTATCGCCGTGAGGAGATTGTTACTAATTGATGTTGCCTTCAAATGTTGATATTGACCGAATGCAATAATTCTATATTAGCTATGAAAGGTGATTATGGCCTTGGTGTTGTAAAAGATCGTTTTTGTGATGGAATATTTTATTGAATGCAATTCCGTTCTTTTATGTCCGCTGTTGTATGGGATTCGTTCTCAGTTATGACTGCTAATAATACGGTACGCGCATAACGCGCGCGTTTTGTATAATGAGCGAAAATAACCAATGTCGGTCCGCACCATTATTACGGATAACGCTATGTTTATTGCATTTATTTATCCCAGTTACTTCACTGATATCCAATTTAACTTAATGTCTATTTCAACTAACACTTACATGATAAATTATGTTCATTTCGGTATCGGACACATTAAAAGAATCGGTACTTTAATCGAAAACAATACATAGACGTGTTTGGGTGAAGTCGGAACTATTTTTCTGAAATCTCATCCAGTGTTTTTGTTGTCTCTATATCTATTAAAAAATAGATGCATATTTTCGATCTAGTTGTGAAAACTAGTACTGAATTAGCAGTCAGTAATTAAGAACTGAATGCTACATGGACACTCAATGCACATGCTAATTCAATTAATTGAACTCGCAGTGGGGTAATAGTAATTTATCAGCATAATTAGGCAACATTGTCGAACTCTGTCTTTCGTTCTGGTATGTAATTTTCTTTCTCTCTCACATGTGTTAAGAGAAAGTAGGGTTACAAGTCGGACCCATTGCCTGGGACACGTCGGAGAACCGACAACTTTAAATTCTTGACTGAAACTCGCCAAAGTCCCTTTATTTCGTAGACATAGAATACATTTTACTGGCAAAGTAATTTACTTTGACATAAATTATAAAGCTAACAGTAAAATGTACTCTTTGTCTACGAAATAAAAGTAATTTTGTGCCCTAAAAACGTGTTTATATTGTTTTAAAGATATTTATATTGATAGTAGATTAACACTAACACAAAATTAAGTACTTATACAATTGAAATTATTTTGATCTTGACTCTATTCTGTGTAATAATAATACTAATGAGTGGTTAAAATATTCTTGTAAATTTTAAGAGATGATGTAAGTAACGCCCGTTGTACACATTCAGTAACTCTGCACTATATGTAATATAAATTCCCTTTGTAAGAAATAGGCGCTGTTAGACACAATTATAAAGTTATATTGATTATCTAGAGTTAACTTTCACAATGTCGCTTTGTAGGTGTTATGTTGGTAATGCCATAGTTACTTTCTGATATCTAAAAAGAGAAAATGAGTATTATTTTTAGAGACAAATTATATCTTAATTAATTAAGAGGTTGCGTGTCGGTTTAAAAACTTCATTTATTTAGACAATAAGGTTAAATGGATGTCTTAGTGCTTTTGTGTAAATTTTTTTGAATAATATATGTGAAAAAATTCAATTTTGTTTTTTTTTTTCGTTTCTCGATCTCGGTCCATTTTGTCATTAGGTACCTACCTACATATGTTTCAGTTGGTAATCTTGTTCTTTTTAACCGAGGTAAGTTTAAAAACAATACTTATTTTGAGCTATATTTTCGAGAAGTGTCCAGTCATTTTTCAAAATTCCATCCGATTTTACAACTCACTGCGGCTTAATAAAAATGACAAAAACAAAACATCAAACTTAAGTAACTGAAGGAATGTGGTTAAGTTACGGCGGCGGGAAGAGAGAATAAGTACCTACCTAACAATGAGCTAAATTCGTCTTTTTATATCAATGTGTGATGTCGGTTGTTGGTCACCTATCTGACCAAATGCAGGACCCAATGAATAGCTGAAAGAAGTAGACGAATCGGTTATTTCGGTAGGTACATAGATATTGTGTTGTTTCCTTTGGAAATCAAACAAACTTCTTTCTTGCACGAAGGTCAAGGCTAAGAAAAGAAAATGTTAGACATTCTTGTCTATTTTCGTTCCTCTTCTGGCAGATTTTCTGTCAAAACAAATTTTTTCTTAGATTTTAACAAGGATTTTAATAGGTGCTTTATAATTGGGATTTGTCAAATACGTTTACCCTGCTTATAAGGTAACTAGGCGATAGTTGGATCGATAGCGTACGTCTGCACACGCTACAGGAAGTAAACAAAAATAATATGAATAATGGGTCAAGTGAGCAATACTGGTTTACTGGCAGTTATTTCGAAACCCACGTTTATAAGGGAAAAGGTTAGTAGAGCAACCCTTAAAGTTTTCATTCAAGTTATGTACCTAACGACACAGCACCCCTTTGTGTACAGTAAACAAAACCAAACTTCTTATTTTTGCGTAATTAATTTGTTCCAAGGGAGAGCTGAACAAAGGTCAAAAGTTGCTTTTTACGAAATTAACTTAGGAAATTAATGTTTACCTCCCTGAAGTTCATATTTATTTTGTTAGGTAACAGTTTATACAGCTTCATCAACTTGAACGTAAATAAAAGATTTGTGGTTTTGTTGAAGAATATAAGGCAAACATGCATGTTTTGTTTAACTTTCGTACAGGTACATTTCATTTTCTTTTGCTTTTCTGTCTTTTATCTGCTGCGACATGAAGACATGTTGCGTCGAGCGACCCCAAATAAATTGGGACAAAGTCTAGAGGATGATGATGATGTCTTATATCAAGTTATAGATTAATACTACATTCCAACACTTTCAGAGCACGATAGAACTGCGATGCGAAGTTTCTCCAGCTCCGTTCATGTTGCGGCCGTACGCTGGCCTCTACAACCCGTTTTCTCACGCTTGCTCCGTGCTCTGCAACCACCCTGCTGATACCGAAGCTAGGGATGTCGTCAGAAGAGCTAAGGACAACTGGGTATGTTAATTTAGTCAATACAAGCGCTGTCCGTGTGCTCGATGGTATTTCCCTTCGGCAAAAATGACGAACTTCCGTTCAAACTCATCCCTTATCTTTTAACTAACCAACTATTCTAATTAATAACTATAGGTATTAACTCATCTTTTAACTCCTAAACCCTTTGTATCCACATTAGGGGATGAATTTTCAAAAATCCGTCCTCTGCTCACTTTTGAACTCTTGTGCAAAATTGAAGCTTCTTCTTCTCCCCAGCGGTTAAGATTGTGCGTTCTGTTAGTGAATAAATTAATTTAAGATTTTTAATCGACTTCCAAAAAGGAAAGGAGAGGATCTATGTTCATGTTTTTTTTTTTTTGTGTTTGTTCATCGATATTTTCGTTAATTATGGACCGATTTTGAAACTTCTTTTTTATTTGGTAGAGGAAGCTTGCGCGGTGGTGGTCCCATATAAATTTTATTAACTTAGCTTAGGTCATTTTTGAGTTAGCTTCAATAATACGTATTTTTCCCACTTAGCCTATGTGGATGATGTTATAATAAGTTCCTGTCACTGTAGGTAAACATGAAATAGGAATAGGAGGTAGGTAGGAATTTGTGTGGGGTACCTACGTACCACAACAAAAAAATGAAAAATAAAATCTTTTTACACAACAAAAAAACGACTTCCAAAAACACACTACAAAGTGAAAAATAACTTTAATTTCGGAAGTCGGTGGCAAAAACTAAACAAAACCACCTTAGTCACACCGACTTCCGAAATTAAAGTTATGTTTTACTTTGTAGTATTTCTTTTTGGAAGTCTTATTTCTTTTTGTTATTTTTTTTAATGTAGTACTTAAGTGTATAGGAGCTGGCCTTTCGGTTATGGGGGTAGGTAGCATACAATTAATGCTACAGTAACAAAATAAAATCTCTATTATATCTGTTTTTCATTACAGATAGAAGGCAAAGGACACAATTTTCAAGAAGACCTATCGAAGTTCCAAGATGGCGGCGACAAAGATAAGAATAGAACACCACATGATATTTTTACTGAAGACATGTTTAGGAGGTAATTTATTTTAGTTACATACTTACATTAGCTCTCGCTTAGATTCCCAAAACCGGTAGGCAGAAGAGTACAGCCAGATTTCGGCAATTATGATTAAGTTCTATAAAATAGAGGTCGCCTATGGTCAACCCACAAATTCAGACTCCCGGCTACTACTGAGAAACCTGTGTTACCTTTCTTTTAATTTCTATCTCTAGGGTTGGTGTAAACCTGTCGAAAAGTAGTAAAGCACGTTTGTACCTGCTTAACAAATATGAACCATGCAATACTTAAAATAAAGTTGAAAATCATTTAAATCTGCAGATACGCCGAAACAGATTCAAGACCGCACACTCCAGCCCCTACGCTTGCTAGCGGCAAGTCCAGAGGTTCCCGACGTTGTCTCACACCAGACCAGCCTCATCAGAGAACTACCATTGTGTTGGACTTGAGGCGAAGTCACAGTCAGGTACCCGCCAATTTAAATGATTTGACGAGATTCCCTACGATTTTCAACTGGGCCTCTTAAAAGTCATACATGCTGCCATACAAGAGGTTTGTCGATTTGGGAATGGATCTTGTAACCAGAGCGTAAATTATAAAGTCTTAGATATCGCAACCATATAGGTAATAATATCTCAGTTATCTCAAATTGCAAGAATCCATCGACTTCATAATGTTTGATATTATGATCTGCAATTGTGCTGTCTTTATAAAAAGACGTAAAAGACGGTCAAAAGTAAACTACATTTTTATTTCATCAGGAAACCATCTACTACCACGGCTACGCGACTTCTGACGTGACTGCCGGTCCGAACACTAGCCCGACCAACGACAGGTCCACTTTACCCTCACTGAACCTATCAGACGGAGCCCACAACCGTCTACTCAAGGGTCAGAGTGAGCAGCTTCCCCCCCTTGCCTCCCCCCTCGTGTTGTCCAAGAGGTCTATACCAGTAAAAGAGCCGCAAAGCGTCAGGAATGCGAAAAAGGTATGTCATTTTCATTAACCGTACAATTTTAACTTTATGTCAACACGCGCAATGTTGATATTTGTTTGGAACTGAGAACCAGCTTAGAGTTGACTTGCCTTTATAAAATACAGTCACGAGCACTAAAATGTATATACTTAGCAAAATTCTATACCTATTCTCATGGAATAACGATTACATCTTTGAGATAAGACGTTTTTCATAATACAGATAAGACCTTTTTCACTAACCGACTTCAAAAAAGGAGGAGGATCTCAGTTCGTCGGATTTATTTATATTTTTTTATACGTATGTTGCCTGATTATTCAATGACGGCAAGACCGATTTAAAAAATCGTTTTTTGTTTGGGTATACCCAGCTGATCCCATTGTCATCAAGTTAGGATCAGATGATGGATCTCTGAAGAAATCGAGAAAAATCTTCAAATAAAGAAAGAAAGAAAAAGTATTTATTGGGACAAGCACAGGAGACAAATATTATAGGCACACCTATAGCGATTTAGATATTTTTTATAGCATATCGTGCATTTGCTCTCGGAAAGCACCATTTGGTGAAGTGGAACTGATGATGAAGACCACAGATGGCCACCGGAACTACTATAATAAGCACCAATTTCACGGGTTGCGATTCGATTACTTTAATATGGTTGCCAAGCAATTTATGCTCATCACAATGCATAGGGTGAAGTGGAGCTGATGGCGAAGTATCAGGAGAACTCCTCAACAACTAACGTCCCTGCATAGGAAAAAAAATATTTTGTAAAAGGTGATGAGCAGTTGACATTAGGCTATTGTAACTTAGATAAATTACAAACTGACCGACTAAAACGCGTGAAATAAAAACTTACTCACAAAAAAACAACCGACTTCCTCTACAAAGTGAAAAATAACTAAAATATCTGAAGTCAGTGGCAAAATACGAATATCCGTGTCTTTGATTTTGTATTTTAGTTTTTTGCCACAAAAAGTTTTTATATAATTGTATAGTGGTAATGGGTTTGAAAATAATGTGTTCGTAACAACATAAAATTTCAATCAATACAGTAGGAGAAATGAGGGGCTCGTGGATAAATATAATATAATAACAGACGCACGGGTCGATCGAAGATTTAGCTACGCTTGCCGCAACTGGTTCGTAGATGGCTGACCATCCATTGCATAGTGAGATCCTCCGTGCCTCGGAAAGTACGTTAAGCCGGTGGTCCCGGCTGTCATTCGTAGTTCTTAGTTGTCACGGGTAGTCAGAAGCCCAAAGTCTGAAAATCAGCCTTACCAATGGATATCGTGAAACCCAGTAACTGGATTGTGGAGGTCAGATAGGCAGTCGCTCCATATAAAATACCGGTATTCAGCATCATCCGGTTAGACTGGAAACCGACCCCAACATAGTTGAAAAAAGACTAGGCAGATTGATTGACAGAAAGAAAAAAAAAGTTTTGTTCAAGTTGCTATGTGTCTACAAGTATAGGTATTACATATTATAGTGCACGTGACTGTCCCTACAATGTATCTTAACACTTTCACTTCACCCGCCATACATATTGAACCCTCCGGGAGGGTCACTGGTATTGCGTTTGCGCTAAAGTTAACCCTCGCGGACGGTCAGCGGTATTAGATTTGAAACGGTGTTATAAAACACTGTATAACGAAGTAAATAGTGTTTTCAGGAGGTTTTGTCGCTATACGTATTTCTGCGGGTATTTTCATGTACTAGTGTGGTGGTGACGTGAAATAATTAAGAAACATATAAAAATTAGGAAAAGTAATAACAACTCGCTCAGATCCCGAGAGGGGTGTCCAAACTTTAAATTTTTTTGCGAATATTTGTAAGCGTGAAAATGGTTTCCACCCCTGAAATACTGGCCTCCTAACATGATTTAAAAAAAATAAAAAATGCTTGGATTTAAAGCCAACGCATACACTAATAAATTTTGTTAAAATATACAACAGATTTTATTTTCACAAAGAAAAACCTACATTTTTAAATGAGCCCTCCGCGAGGGCTCCAGACACTGAACGTGTTAAACTTTTAGTTGTTACATAACTAGCAATGTGCGTGCTACGCATCTAGAAGTATTGAACAATTCTAATTATATACACTAATTTACTATAGTAATAGAGGTTGACTAATGTATACGAATCCGTAGAAAAGCGTATCGTAATAAGTTTTAGATTGAGTTAATAGACGAAACTCGCTATCACGAATCTGATCCCAGAAACCGTGATGTTATGCGTTATCAATAAATACGGAGCAAAGTTATGCCAAACCTTATTTCAATAATCAAAAAACCCAACTGCGTAAAAAATGAATAACAATCTCATGCAGACGAATAGGAGACATCTTCTTAAATTTAACAATAACGATCTATTGCCTCAGACTACTTAAGATTGTTTATAGTATCTTATTTCCAACTTTTTTAAAGTTCACTTTTAACGCAGTCGGGTTCTTAGATTTTTTTTATTTATCAATTTTTGTTGTATTTGCAGATGCAATGTATAAATATTATATTGCTTATGTCACTCCCATAATTAAGACGAATGGACAACTCATATGTTAAAATCTATCAAGCCGTTTTGGCTACAGAGCGTGCCAAAGAAATAGACATACATACATACTCTCGAAAAACATTACCCTCCTTCTGGGGCAGTCGGGTAAAAATAACCCCCCTGTGACCCTTATCTTTTCCTAGAATAGCAAGCAATGATAACTCAATCCTCTTTTAAACTTCATTACGTATGTTCTTTGACCTCATAAAGTTCATAATATTAGAGTAACGCTCTGAAGGCGGCCGGTAGCAACTATGCATCTGATAATACCTACTTTTTCACAATTATGGATTCCGGATTGAGCCGGAACACGATTTGCTATAAAAATCTTTGCACATCTTGATAGAATAAATAAATAAAATAAAAAAAAGTTTATTTGGAACAACTTAAGTTTACAATTTACAAAGGAAAACGAAGATAGCCACAAGAAGTTTGAAGTTTATCGCGTTCAGTCTGTCTGAACGCGATAAACTCAAAAACTACCGAACGGGTTTTAAACAGTTTTCACCGGTTTTGGTGTATAATCCATTACGGTTTTGTGTAAATTGACTGAAATATGACGATTATTGTTGAAGATGTCGGAAAAAATCATGCTGGCTGGGAGCTTTACTGGCGTGCGCCGCGCAAGGGTCAGTTCATACCGAGACGTGACGCGAAGCGGCGCTGCGCGCACTTTTTAAGATAGTGATGCAAAATATAACTTTATTTACTACTCAAAAAGATATAGGTACATTTAATTGAGATAATTTTAAAATGCCTCGCGGCGTCGCGCTGCGCCTTGAGATGCGTCGCGCCGTAGCGCGATGCATCACGAAGCAACGAGGCATGGGGCTGCCAGCGACTTCACGATGCACCTCTCGACGTCGCGCTGCGTCTGACGGCGCCGCGCTGCGCAGCACGAAACCACTGGCCTCTTCAAGCATCGTCGCGTCGCGTCACGTCTCGGTGTGAACTGACCCTTAATTGTAAAAGATACATAAAAATTATGTTATACAGAATGGTTCATCTTAAAAAGTACAACGATAAAGTCCGCGATGGCAAATTGAAATCATATAATTTAAATGAATAGTTTAAAAGATATCACAGTTTCATAATTACGCGTAACAAAATAATTATGGCTGACGCTACGCGGGCGTAGCGGTAGGATTCAATGACCTTTTCCTCGGCTATTAGGTAAGTAATCCCGGTAGTAAGGAAAAGCCCGGAAAAGCTAGTTACAAATATAAAGTTCGTCACAGACGCCACGGTAGCAAATACGATACCTACACTCATCCAATGCATTCAGCTTTTAGGAAGGGTGTTATTTGTGATTAAATATTCAGCTAATTGAGTTTTGAATGCATTGAATGATTGTAACTTTTTTATACATTAGGGTATTTTGCGCCCGATACCTATGAACCATTGTAACTGATTTTGCGTCATCTATAGAGACACACATTTGATTTGAAGATAATCGTAGGTAGATATATTTTAAGTACCATGTGACTTTGTCTAAGATCCAACCTTACCAACACTTCAGCACCGAAAGTGCTGAGGTGATTAAAATAGTATCCTTAAGCCGGGTACTTCACCAAATTTTAACCTTGGATACTCAACGATACCAAGTTGTGAATTAAAAAGCCACTTAGTTTTAAATTGCATCATACGGCTGCTACTGCTATCAACGCAAGTGCTTTAGCGCCAGTCATGAGCTCTTATCACTGATATGGAAACTTTCCCCCCAAGCCAAGCTAAGAGTACTAGAGCGTAACTCCAAACATCATTCCACTGTTGATAAACATAGATCGATACTTTCGCTGACGTTAGTCCGATACGCCGATTTCCACGGATTAGTCGTCCAAGGAGCGATATCAATAAAGAAATTTTCCATTTGAAACATGCTACCGTTTTTAATATCTAAGACTAAACTTCTACCTATAAGAAGCAAACATAAAGATACAGCGAAAGATAAGAAGACGAAAGAAAATAGTTTCTTCGTGACGGGTGATAACTTGGTGACTTTGAAAAATATTGCGACTTTGACGAGCCGTCGTGTGAAACGAATCGCACCAAAGCTTCCTCCTTTATTGAAACCGGGGACGTGCGACTGCAATCTGATGCACCTCACCAAAATAGTGATAAGCTACGCACCAAAGAGCAGGAAAAGAGGCGCTTCCAACATTGTGTTATCTATGACGGCGTGGGGCACGACCGGGCAGAGGAAGCGCATGAAACTGCCGAGTGTAAAATTGACGAGAAAATTGGTTAAAGGCGAGAAATCGTTGACACACAACACTGATGAGTTCTTTAAGAAACTTGAGGTATTGTTGTCGTTATATGAACTTGTCGTTTTAGTCTTAATGTGGTTCTTAGGTACTTAGCACTACATAAGACTAGGCTGCATAAAAATTCGTGGCGGATATTTTTTATAGGATTTTTTTCGATCGGTGAAATAATGTCAATATTTGTTCCAGAATCAACTAAAAGCTCTGAACCTAGGAAAGCCTGCGAAGAATAAGAACAATAATGGTAAAGAACCGCCTGCGTCGCAGCGATCTAAGGCAGAGAAAGAAGCAGCCAATGAGGCGAACGATGCTGCGTCCAATGGGGAAGAAGGAGGTACGTAGCAAAAATAAATTATTTTATACTAATAATTTAATTAACATTTTCAAGTAGGTATTTTTAACCGACAAAAATATGAGGAGGTACTCAAGTCGACACGTTTTTATTTTTATGGAAGACCATGCATAAATGTTTACAGAGTAGTCCGTTTATCCCAATTCTTTTTTTAGAGGTTTTAAATATGTTCTACTGCGGGCCATAAACCTCTCCATTTTACTTCCAAACCGTCTCGTGCTAGTTTCCACCATGCCTGCCCTACAAACTCTTCCAAATACCAATTTCTCGTCGTTTTGTTTTTTTAGCTTATCGTATAAAATATGTATACGTTTTTTTTTCTATCTCCAGGTAGTGGTGAAGGTCGAAGGCGTGGAAAGAGAAGAAAGAAGGGAGGTCGGGGTGGCAGTGATCGGCTGACATCTGCAGGACTTGCAGCGCAAACCCAGCAAGACCCCGAGACTCAGGTATGTCTCGTATCTTGGGGTTTCTTGAATTTCGGGCTCCCAACTATCTATGCAGTTTTAAATATTTCTGTATATATCGTTTTGTAGATAGCTGGAATCGGTACGGACTCTCAAAACCCGAGTTCCCGCGGTTCGATAGCGCCGGCACTAGAAGATGACGTCATTGTACTGCCGGTCATCAGACCGCTAGTGGTCCCTAAGAAGACAGACTCCTTCCTCGATGATGACATGCTCAAGTATTTACATAGAGAAGTCGATGAAGACGCCATTGAGACTGAATTTGATACAAAGGTTAGTTTGTTTTTTGATTATTTCGATACTAGCTGCGCCCCGCGGTTTCACCCGCATAAGTCTCGATCCCGTGGGAATATCAGGATAAAACTATTCTATGTCCTAACCAAGGTCATGGTCTACCTATGCGCAAAATTTCAACCAAATCCGTTCATCCGTTTTAGCGTGAACGCGTAATGCTGCGGCCACATCTGCGTCTATCGTGACAAACCAATGCGAGCCGAAGCTTCATATGTTTTGCTCGCTAAAAAGTTATCGCGCTAATGCGGTGGTCACATTAGCGGCTTTGCCACGTTTATTATGTACCGCCACCCGGGCTATAAGTGTTACGCAACCCGAACTATCGCGACGATAACCGATAATGGTTGGTCGCATCTGCGTGTATCGTATCACTGTGCGAAGCTTCGTCACGATAGACGCAGATGCGGTCGCAGCATAACAAACAAACAAATAAACGCACTTTTTCATTTATAATATTAGTTTGGATGGTTGCGATCCAGCTATGCTTATTTGAATTCAGAATCTTAGATAATTATCTAGTTTTGGGAACACAAACTCAATATCATCCAAAACAAAGTTCAATTTTCATTACAACGGATTTATTTTAGGATAACTATAGTTGCATTATTAAGTGGCAATACATGTAAATTATTGTGGGTATTAATCAAATACTAGCGACTCGACAGACGTTGAGCAAATTTATTTCAAAAATCCAATGGGAAAAAGCACTTCGCATTTTCCTGAATTTCCTATTTTCGGGGCAAATTTTCCAAATTTTCTTTGCCTAAAAACCTTATTCAGGCTATTACGAACATATTAAAACAAAAAAATAAGTTCAAAACTAAAACCCGACAACTGAAAAATAACGCTTTAAAAAGTATGAAACAAGAACATATTTCAGACAGAAATCAAGACATAGTTACAAAAATGTTCAAGGTAAAGCCGTCGTCGCATGCCCCTCCACCTACACAATTATAATTATTTTGAGGTTATAATTTCGTGATAAAGTATTTGCAGAGCCACCATTTTTTTTTTTTTTTAGGTTAATGCATTGATTTTACAGCCGCGCCGTACGTAGCAGTCTCACTTTTGCTTGTTTTTAACAATTTAAACATATTTATTTACCTAAACAATATGATATACATACATATCGTTAATGTGCTCGTCAAGCCCTTTCATTTTGATAGACATCTATTTTTTTTTAATTCACGTATTTATTTCCTCTAGAGGGCGCCATATTAAATTTAATGTGACGTCACATAGCCTTTAACCAGCGAACGATCAAGACGCTTTCAAAGATATCTCATTTCTCAAAATATGATCAGTAGTTTAGAAGTTATGAGGTAGCAGATGAACATACATACATACCGGTCAAAATCATAACCCTCCTTTTTGCTTAAACAGATTACGTGTGACTCCGGATTTTTGATTAGTCTGTCTGTGAAGTCTTGTTTATACCTTTTTAGATGATTTTTTTGTCGTAGTTGGGTTTTAGTTTTATAACTTTTATTTTAATATTTATTATTTTGGGAATATACTCGTAATATACATATTTTTGGAATGTGGTAATTAAGCCCTTTCATTTGATACCCAACACGGAATCATTTTTTTTGTATGTTGATGATTTTATGTCCTCTAGAGGGCGCCATATTCATATATTTAATGTGACGTCACATAGCCTATAACCAGCGGATGTTCAAGACGCTTCCAACTATACCTCATTAATTGTCAAATTATAATGAGTAGTTTATAACTTATGAGAACTGATGAACATATGTACATACAAACATACATACATAGATACCGGTATAGATATTCTTTTCAAAATTTTAGCCTCAATAGTTTCGGAGGAGCTTGTGGCTAAGTAATAACAGCCGCACGGGTCGATCCATCATCTTAAGCTACGCTTGCCGGGGTTGGTCCGTGGATGGGTGTCTATCTTTACATACTGAGACTGCTTCGTGCCTCGGAAAGCACGTTAAGCCGTTGGTCACGGCTGTCAATCGTGGATCTTTGACAGTAACGTTACGGGTCGTCAGCAGCCCGAAAGTCTGACAACCAGTCTTAATTACCAAGGAGTATCGATTACCCAATACTGGGTTGTGGAGGTCAGACAGGCAGTCGCTCCATGTAAAATACTGGTATTCAGCTGTATCCGGTTAGACTGGAAGCCGACCCCAACATAGTTGAGAAAAGGCTGGGCAGATTGG
Source organism: Xanthia icteritia (assembly GCA_949128155.2). Taxonomy (NCBI): domain Eukaryota; kingdom Metazoa; phylum Arthropoda; class Insecta; order Lepidoptera; family Noctuidae; genus Xanthia; species Xanthia icteritia. The sequence goes on along the minus strand of OX421940.2, from coordinate 17,665,553 downwards.
TTGAGTAGTTTCGGAGGTTAGGGGGGGAAATGGTCACTTTTCATCAATTTTCTTAAATATCTTTAAAAGTATGTTTTTTTTAATCCTCGCAATAAACCCGTTTATTTGATATGTCACACGGTACAGTTTGCATTTTTTTTCTTAATTATTCCCCAAAGTGACCCCCATATTCATAATTCATTTATTTACGTTACACGACCGTGTTTGGGTCACAGAAATACATATGTATACCAAATTCCAACTTAATCGGTGCATTCGATTCGGAGCAAATTGGCCGTGTCAGACGGACAGACAGACACACAAGTGATCCTATAAGGGTTCCGTTTTTATCTTTTGAGGTACGGAACCATAAAAAAGATTTTTTGTTTGATCAAAATAAAATAATTATCTTTTTTTCAGCGCCGCTACGTCTTGGAAGAGGCAATGCGAACTCGTCCCGAGCGAGCGCACGGACAAGAAATGCAAAAGTTACTGCGAGAGTTAAAAGTACCCGCTGTCAGTCTCGGCGACTGGCTGCACATACCGAGAGTCTTCTCTCGACAGAACGCACAGTTCGCCTTGCCCATAGACACGTATGCGTTGGAGGGTAAGTACTATAGCAGTTACGACTGACAGTACCCGCTGTCCGCCTCGGCGATTGACTGTAAATATCAAGAGTCGTCTCTCGACAGAACGCACAGTTCGCCTTGCCCAGGGACACGTATGCGTTGAAGAGTAAGGAGACTGATCATTATCCCTTAGTACCTATATTTAGGGAAGCCTTTGCCACAGTTTTACAAATAGCTTTTGCTGAGTACGAACCCTGACAAATCATTCGCTAAGTTCAATATATTATTTTTAAAAAAACTTCTTTTATTTTTGTCTTGACAGCTCATTCAATTAAATCGTTTACAGACCTGACGCCAATGAACTACGCAGCCCGGTTCGTGAATGTGAAGAAGTCGAAGCAACTGCTGTACCTCACTGTTCTCAGAAAATTCAGACCACATGGATATAGGATGCCGATGAAGGTAAATGAAAATTCTTACAAGCATACTTTTACCATTATTAGTACAGTGAACTGTTTATCAAACTAATACAGACACTATACTATTCTAATTTAGTACAGTATTTGTAACTCACGAAGCGACGCACGCTTTACTTGTGGTACCCAAGTGTAAAAAAACACGCTGTGAATGTGCGCGTGAAGACAAATAGCGTTAGCACATAACACACCATGCACACAAACACTTCCGCCATTGTCTTGGAACTCCTTTCCGAGACCGCCATTCCACCAAAATAGTGTGCTGCACATTCATTGTTGACAAACATTTTGTGCAGAACCCCAGCAGTGCGTGTACTTGAGATGTAGATGTAGTTTTTCTGTCTACACGCCAAAACTGAGCGCCACTTTTGTAAATGTGCTGTGCAGCACATTTGTACACGAACATGTTCTCTGCGGGAGCGGTCTGCTTGCTGGGATACCATATTTTAAAAAAAAGTGTATATCCAAACCACTTTGGCTCGTATACGTCTGATATTCCAGCACGCGTAGCATGACCACAATAGAAACGGTTTTGTCGACGGAAGAATAGACAAAATGACCGATTGAGATTGTGAATCTGTCATTTTGTCTATTCTTCCGTCGACAAAACCCGTTTCTATGGTGGTCATGCTACACTGCAGAATTCAATGATATCGAGCCAGTTATATTTTTCTTCTGTCGTCGGTACTGAGCCAAAATAATTTTCCTCAGTCGATCACAATATTGAAAGTCGAGAGTCAACTATTGAGTAGCATTATGCTTTTTATTCTTATTCTTATAGTCTGGGTGACAAGAATCCCATAGTATTGGATATGTTTCGACCACTTGTATAAATTCAACAATTTTATCATTCGTCCACTCCATAATGCAAGGCAATCCGTAATTAAAACAAACAAATGCACATGAAAATCCGCCAGGTGCCACCAAATGTACGCGAACAAATTAAATGTTTTCGCTCTGCGGTCGAAACAAAACCGAGTGCATGAACTCGTGTGTGTTTGCGCTGTCGCGAGTCCACCACTTGAGCGAGTGCGCGAACAAAAGTTCACGGTTGTGCGCGAACTTACGCGCACATTTTGTTAATGTTTCGCGTGAGACCACTAAGAGAACCTTTTGCACACTGTTGAAATGGCACATTCACAACGTGTAACTTGTACACTTGGTAACCACAAGTAAAGCGCGCGTCGCTTCGTGAGATAAAAATACTATACCACCGGACATATTCCGTAAAAAGATTACCCGTTTTTGAGTACATTTCGTTTTAAACTAAGTTCATCATGCCATTTTTTTATTTAATTTTTTTGGGTGGAAAATTATCAAATAACTTCTTCCGCTCTAGGCGGAGCGGGAGGGCGTGTCAGACTCTTACTGACTAAAACCCACCCGTGTTCCTTCCGTTGCCTGTCGCCACGTTACCAGGGGCCACGGTATCCCTTTCGGACTTTCTCGCAACCCCGGAAGACATCGGTCCTATCGGACCCCTTCACTCATCATGCCATCATGATGGACGATAAAATACGGATCGTAAAATATGGATTAGATAGATAAGTAAATAAGTACCTTATTTTCTTATAAAATGGGGAAAGAAAGTGAACTTTATGAACTTCACTTACTTTCCTAATTTTCCGTATTTTACGATTCGTATTTTATTAAAAGGAGAATAGTATACTCTCTTTCGGAAATCTACTTATGGGACACGCGAGTATCAACAATTTTTTTTAAATTCTTTAATAGAACTTAGAAGAAGGTCTAACAATGATGATGGGCGGCGGCTTAACTACGGCGCAAGCGCAAAGCTTCAAGAGTATCATGGACTGGTCCAGCTACGAGGAGCAAGAGAACATCCCCGATGAGATCAAGGTCACCCTTATTGATAATGGGTACAAGAGGCCCCCTATTAGCACTGAGGGCAATGGCGACAATGGACAGGTAAGACTACAGTTGTACGTTATTTTTTATTTTTCTAGATGAACTGACGATGAGCAGACCATGCTCTTGATGGGAATATATTACTTCAGTGTGGGGAAGCCATGGAGCTAGATGATGGTAGGTTCTCTGGCCCTGGTGTGTCGATAGACCCTTGGAAACTTTAAAAACAGAAAGAATACAATTGATTTTTATTTGTTTCAGTCTGACGAAGATACTTTGAAGTTTCGCACTTGGTGCGGTCTATGCGCGATCTGCGAACGGATGTATGGACGGTTTCCGCCCAGAGACAAGAATCCACCTGATGGGGTGTGTATTGTCTTGATAGAAACGAATTTAAAACTGGGTGGTACAAAAGAGATGAGCTGTACCTACGGGGCGTAGGTATAGCGCCACCCCTTTTAGCAATGAAACAATGATGACTTTGACACTTCAATAATTGTCCCCAGATACAACGTTACTAGCTTATTTTGCCGCGTGGCCAAAACCGGAAGTAACGACGCCATCTTGTTTTGTCAATAAAATTTCTGTACTAATGTAATGTTTACCATAACAATGTCATTCCGGCGCCAGAATATCCTTGTACAATGCTACCCTAATTACGTATTATAAGATCAATTGAAATTTGAATCGTTTTGAAACAAATTGCTAATCCATTGCTTCATAAGTTCGAAAAAAAAATGTTTTCAACAACGTAAATAACGCAATGAATTTTGTTGAACTGTCAAAATGAAACAAATTTGTCGTAATCGCTTACGAAAATGTGTTGCGTAATTAGATGACAGTACTACCAATCATATGACTGCAAAATTCAGTGCTACCAATCGCGTCACGGATCAAGTTATAGGCTGGCCGCATACGTAAGGTTTCCTGATTCGGTTTCCCGATCAGGATTCCTGATACGGAATTCCGTGAGACTAGCGCAGACGTTCGATTTTTTGTATTAGGAATTTACACTGCCAGTATACCATAATGAACGCACTGTAGCATCTAGCTATTCGTTTGTGAACTCTATTTGTGAAACTTTTTTTAATGTCTTGTTAATTAATTACCGGAATTATTTGTTACAGATTGAGTTAAGTGACTTCTCAATGGTGGAATCAAAAACAGCTGCACTCAAGATACACAGTGGACTGAGAGTCATTTTGAATATTATAAGAGAGCGATGATTTTTGTAGGGTCTTTAGCTATGTCAATTCAGGAGTAATAAATTTTATTAAAATGTGCTTATTTTTAAACCTTTGTAACGAAATAGAAGAGCATGTTGATTTTAAATGGTTTATTTTATTATGTTTTGTTGAATTTATGTGTTGAATCCAGCCCACAGGGTCCTCCTCACGTTAGTGGGGTATACAGGGTGGTAGGGACATAGACGCGAAAACATTATTTTTCTTTTCTTTTTTCGTTGGTTATTAAAAAAATAATCTGCTGTTTCATAGAAAAGTGCAATACTTACGCGGCCAAAATGTATGGAACAGACTTACGATTTCGTCGCTCAAGAAACGAAAAAAAGATTTTAGGTCCAGTGTAAATAATAGAGATACTTCCATCTATTTGAATAGATATTTTCTAATGAATTAAACAGTATAATTCTAATAGACCATCAATTCAACAAACAAGATTTCTTGTATTTGAATAGATATATTTTATCATTGATTAGTGAAAATTGGGGTATCTGGATCTCCTTTGATCCAGATGCCCCAATAATATACTACTCCTATAAATTAATAGTTGATTGCTGACTATTCACACCACCGCACCGGTCGGCGAGTACTCTGTCGCAGCGACAAAAGAGAGTAAATCGCTCAGCGACATTCGCTTAGCGAGCAGAACACTCGCTGAGAGACTCACGCTTGATACATACGCAAACGAATATCTGCGAGTAATCGCTCGTCGCCGTTGCGCACTCGCTGCTCGTTGCTCGCCAACTTGTTTTCAGCTGCTAGCTCTACTCGCTTCTAGTTAATCGCTGGCGTGGCGATTGGACGTACGTATGTATGTAACTTAAGTAAGGCCTTACATAATTATATGTGGGCGTCCAAGCAAAAAGGTTCCAGTAGTAAGGATTGAAAAAATATTCAAAAACTGGCATTTATTTTTTTATCAGACATTTGAAGTTGAAATTCTGATAAATCGTATATTGTCATTTACTATATGAAATTGTAGATAATTGAGCATTTATTAATAATCAATTAAAATCGCGAAATGCAATTTTTTTACCCAACTTTACAAAACTTCTTTTATCTCGGAAACTAAATGCCAAGAACTGGACCGTATTTTCTTGGACGCCCACATATGTTACATACGTAAATTGAATAATTATTGTTACTATGGGCGTTCGGTTCACTGTACGATAGCCAACCATGTTGACCCACGGAATAGGTCCTCTGCTACTCCTATCAACCAACAAGGACTCTCCAGGGGCCTTTAGTTTAGGGAATGGTGCCTGTGTACTTCGACACGACGGTTCATACATACGGTCAGTCAGATGGACCCGAATTCGTCAAATTAAATACAATAATACATAAAGTGGCATAATACAGAAAGCCGCAGTGGTTTTCTAAGTTCTACGAAAACCTATTTAATTTTGTCATCTTCTAAAATAGATTTGGTGCATGTATCCGAACATAATTTAATTGACATTTATGTGGAAGTAGTGAGTCTAGTGAAGTCTCATATTTCCTCTAGTTTAAAATTATATCGAAAATGTAATCCGAAAAATATTTTACATCTAACGCATTTTAGAAAAACCGGCCAAGTGCGTGTCAGACTACGCACAATGAAGATTTCCGTAGTTGGAGTGAATTTATCCGAAGAACAAACAACTTTTTCTAACTCAACACAGAGATTTACATGTTAGAGATAGAGATTTAGATGTTATTGTCATTCCATAGACTTCGTATAGGTTTTTTTTTTTTTGTACTTTGCCCCACACTAGGAATTTCTCCTGTATTGTGGGTACGTTTACAAACATTTAAAGTCACATACACAAACAGCCAGACCTAGAACAACTACTTGTAGGTCATACAAATATTTGTTCCGTGTGGGAATCGAACCAGCTACATGCAGCGCAGCAGTCAATCGCTTAACCACTTTGCCAACCGTGCCGTCAATCTATGAGTAAAGAACCATTCTCTGTATATTTTTCAAAATTTTAGGCTTGGCAGTATTGGAGATAAGGGCGGGAATAGTAAATTTTTATCTATTTTCTTAAATTTCTAAAAAAGTACACGATACAGTTTGCAAAATAAAGTTTTTTGTAAATTTTCCAATGTGTCCCGAAAAGTGACCCCCATATTCAAAATCCATTTATTTACGTTAAACGTCCGTGTATGGGTTACAGAAATTCATATATGTCCCAAATTTCAACTAAATTGGTCCAGTAGATTCGGAGGAAATTGGCTGTGACAGACGGACAGCCAACCGGTCAGTCAGACACAAGAGTGATCCAATAAGAGAGTTCCGTTTTTTCCTTTTGAGGTAAGGAACACGATAAGGTGTCCTTTTTTTTCTACTACCCCAAGGTAGAGAACGAATTTTTGAAAAGAATGAGTTTTTAAAATAGTTCAATTTGTATAAATCTCAAAAAATATGTTTGTTCTATTCGAATAATGCAAATAATTATTTAGCCAGTCTTTTTACCTCACAATACGACAAAAAACGCTTTTTAATATCTAAACTTACATGGTCAAGAGTAAAAATAAATCAGTTCATCTCAAAGACGTGAATTTGGTAATTAATCATTGTATAAATCGTAAATGAATTTGATGTGTTTTAAGGTTTAAGTTATGAAATTTAATAAAACCATGCATTTAAGTACCTACATTGTAAGATTTATGCATATTCGCTCAATCTTTTTTTAACTTGAATACTTTTTTTATGCCAGAAATTGATATGAGAATAAAGTATCGATATCGATAAAATTTGAATTAAGGTTAAGCGCACATCACTTCAAATGTTAAACGGTTTTATTGGAAACTATTTTTGTACTGCGCTCTAGCGTAACGAAACTAACGAATTATTTAGCTAATGAAAAACAAACAATACTGACCGTTAACGCACCCGCATGGTGTAATTCATGTGAAACTAATAATTAACGTTATAATTTTTGTGTAAAATCGTTTGTATCTTGACCAACGACACAATGGATTTGGATAGATCGGGACTGAGTGCGGACGGTAGGTAAATCAGTTTATTTATAATTATAAAACACCGCGTTGGTGTGAGTTTACAGGAATATTTACTAATTATAGTCCTTTTCCAGAGTATTACGTGACGGCGCTGCAAATATTTGATTATTGTGGTGCTGAGACTACGGGCAAGCTGCGTGTTGACGCTTTGATGGACAAATTCGCACCTTTCGTAAAAACTAACAAGTGAGTATTATTGTTAACGTTCGAAGTGTGTACTGATTTTGTTTACATGTTGAAAGGTCATTTGTTTATGTTTGAAAATAGCCCAGTTCTGGATTTAGAACTTCCATGTTCCGTATTCCATGTTGTTTGATCGTAAGTTGTAATAAGACTAACGCAACGAAATACGTGTGTAATGAAGTGATTGATAAAATTAGTGTTCGTATTTTGTATTAATCTGTTTGCTCACATAGTCCCAAGTTTATCAATAAATTATTATTTTCTTTAATAATTATTTATTTTCCTTGTACAGTACACTGGTAGTCATAATATTATACAATGAGGCCGTTGTTATGGTTTGTCAACTGTGTTGCTTGAAGTTACATTTGGTTGTTACAAAGAGGGTAATTTATTAATAAAAAAAGAGGCAAGTATAATTTAAGATCTCTTTTATCTTATCTTTACAGGGCTGAATACAGCTTCTTGAAGTCTCTATTAGATCCAGAAGAAGACAATCCAGAAATTAATGTGTCAATGTTAGCTAAAACCCTGCACAAGTACAGTGAGAGCCAGAAGTCTAAATTTGACCTGGATGAGAGGTAAAAACTCTTTTATTTCTCCCTTTTGCTTGTCATTGCTGTAATATTTTGTTTGCTGCGTAACCTCTTCTTCCCAGCTAAAGCACTAGGAAGTGGTGAAGGGCGGATGTTTTGGGGGACTGTCTTATGTAATTTTGACATTTGCAAAGTTCTGATTCTCAGCAGTTTGACAAAATGACTTGATATTGGTATTAAAAAAAAAATCTACAGTCTTAATAATTTGTCCCTTTCTGTAAATGATCCTAAGGCTTTTTTTAACAGTCCCAATCTTTTGAGCGAAATGTGAATCCATGTATCTGTGTCTGCAAAGAAGTTATGTTTTACAAAGACTATTATCATTATTTTCTGAACACTGCTATGGCCTTTTGCTAAGCAATAATAACAAAACAGTGTCCTTGTAAACCCTCAATGGTTTTTATCATTACATTTGTTGCCTTTTGCAATTATCTTATGCACTATCGCCGGTTTGTTGGGTTTATACTAAAATGTAACATTTAATCATGCACTTATTAATTACAAGTTAGAAGTACCACAACTTTGTTGAAGTGCATAAACAACTGATAACTGCAACTATTATGAAACTAGCACATTCTATAATAAATTGTAATTAAAATAGGTTGTATAACAATATCCTTAAAAGTGTTTCATAAGTGATAACACTGCATGACGTGACAGCATCTGCTAAGTCTGTGTTTTGTTTGTTCAATATCAACTAGGTTCTAGGTTAAATCTACAGACATAGTTTCATTTTTTTTTTGCAATTTAGACTAGGCAAACATTCCGTCCAACCGCACTGGGCCCACGTGGTGGATAATGGCCCACTCCCCCCCACAGAGAAAAGTGTCCCAGCAGTGGGAATATAGGCTGATTAATGATTATGCTAAACATTCCTTAGATGTTTGTTAAAATATCTTTATATTTGAACTAGCTGCGCCCCGCGGTTTCACCCGCATACGTCTCGATCCCGTGGGATTATCGGGATAAAAGGTAGCCTATAACCTTCTCCAGGTCATGGTCTACCCATGTGCCAAATTTCATCCAAATCCGTTCAGCCGTTTTAGCATGAAAGCGTAACAAACGCACTTTCGCATTTATAATATTAATTAGGATTAGAAAAACATTTTGCTTTTGTTGATTCTAATTGAAACTGTTTTGATAAGAAATGAAACAGAATCTACAATTTGTTTCTGCAACTAACTATAATAGTATTTTTTTTTACAGTTTTAATTTGAAGTGTGGAGCACCACAGGACTCAGACTCTGGCATCTCTACTGACGGTAAGAATTCAATTATTACAGCATTCAGTTTATTTTTCCTTGATATACAAAATGGACACAAAAATCATGAGCTTTCTCATCAATCACATAAGTATTTAGTTGTGTTTGTTGGAAATACATAATGGTATGAATTGCATCTTGGTTCAAATGAACCATTTCAAGGCATTAATTTTTTCGATTTACCAAACAAGATAAGTAAAAATACACAATGTAAATACACACATAGCTCAATTATTCGGAAACATTGTCAAAATAACCAAAGAAATATTTAAAAGAGGCCTGTTTCCCAATAGTCATAAATAAGCTGAGTGGAATACAAAAACAGTAGCTGCTTGGAATATAAAGTAACAGACTTGGTTTAAAAAATGTAAGTTAAAAAAAAACTGCCTAATATATATTCCTGGCATTATCCATTGAATAGTTTCATGAACAGAAGCTATGGATTTGATCAGGTGTTTCGAGTACCTACACACATTCAAATGCAAGCGTATCACGTTCGCTTGCGCATTGTAAGTCCTGTTTCTATTACATTAAACCAGTGGAATGAAAGTACAAAGGCCCATAACGTATTAGACATTGTCGCTGTCATTACTTTTCTTAAGTTTGTCGTCGAAACAAACGCGAATCGGGAGTAGTCTAGCCATATGCGGCGTCGATCATTATCAAACGACAATAAATATCTTTAGCACAGTTCACAATTCGGTGAGTAGATTTGATTTCTCATTTACAAACATCTCTTCGATTTTAATCAATTGAGACACAACTGATTAGAAAAATTCTTATTTATAAACGCTATTTAGCGTTGAGAGGTCGCTGAGTAGTTGATTAGAAACTGTCAAACTTAAACACCATCAATGCACTGTTTAAACCTTGCTAAGAGGCAAGATTGCAGCTTTAATTTGAATCAGCTGTATTAATTCTTAAGGTACATATTTCTAATTCAAACACTTGTTCTTGCTTTTTATTAAGTGGTACTTAGGTTGTTACATCACTGGCTTATTGTCGGGGGAACTAATGAGGAAACCTGTACTTAATGATAATTATGAAGCCGCAATTAGTGAGCAAGCATGTTGATTGATATTTTTTATGGGTTTTTTTTGGGATCAACGACCTCTGGACGTCGTAAAACAAAAAATATATATTTTTTTTGTTTTACGGCGACCATTTTTTGTCGTGTTTAAGACATCGATCCAGGGACCGAAAACCAATATAAATAAAGGGAAAAGTATCGAAGAATTTTGGTTACTTCTACGACTAAGGTTACCGCTATCTGTGTAACCAAGAAGAAGAAACATGTTACCTCATTAAGGTTACCGTTTTAATACCGGTTACACACACACAGGCGATGCGCGCCCTTTGACTAATACCGACGGCAACGTCTAAGATACAGGTAATATTTATTTCGGTAACCGGTATTAATACTGATTAACCTTTGAAATGAAATGAAATTGTTTATTGTGTAAATAGGATATTGCAATCACTTTTACACGTCATATTAAAAATAAAAAATTATTGCTAGATGAGTTCGGCGTTTTCTATCTGACTACTCTGAGAAGAAAGACCGAAACAAACTCACAGGTCTCTTTTAAAGTCCAAAAAAGTTTAAAAATACATGTAAAAATATAAAAATTGTAACCGAAAAAATACCCACATTGATAATACCGTTTTCAGTCCCTGCCATCACGTCTGTGATGTTAACACAAAAAAATAAAACAAAAATAAATATTTCAAAGAAATATGCGGTCATTGTCCCCTAGAAAAAATCATGTTTAGATATTGATACTAATTACGACTGCGTAGTTTTGCTATCTAATTTAATTCGACCTTGTATATTTGTCACTGTCCAGGGTCCCAGCTGGTAGAAGACTTGCAGTGTGAGCTCCGTGAGAAGGTGCACCTGGCACACCAGCTGCGCTCGCAGCTCGACTTCACCGACCGACAGCACGAGGAAGCACTTGCAGCGGTCACTGCTGAGCGGGACACGCTTAGAGCTCACCTTAACATGTGAGTGTGTCTTTAGTAACTCAGTTTGAAGAATTTATTCTCATGAAGAACGCCTCAATTATGATATAAACAAATGAAACATCCAGTTATAAGGTAACATAATGACTCCGTGGGGTGATAAAATCTATTTACTTATTTCTGTAAGTAGATTTATACAAACACTTCACATGTCAATAATATTTAAAAAATTAGATGAGGTCAGTGTTTCTTTTCTGATTAGTCTCTCTGAGAAGAAGTACCGAAACAAACTCGAAGTCCCTTTTAATTTCCTGACATAATCTTGGCCAGATCATGTGTGGACCATGCAGATTAGTTTCTGCAATGGTTTTTTGAGGAAAGAACCACACAGATTTGAGTGGACCTGTCCAGTCAGTCAGCATTACTTTACCAAATATGTAGCAAAGGAAAGTGGCACCAGAGATCCTGGAATGTCTCACCAGAGGTCACTAACTAAGTCACCTTCCTCACGAGAAAATTAAATTCATCTGCTAGATGCAATGGGCACTTAAGTGGTAACCATAAAGCCTTGATAGCTCCTCTGCTGCCGATCAGACCTTGACCTGGAGCCTGGAGTATTAAGGCAGCCGAATTCAGTAATTTAAATTCTAACTTTCATTATAGGAATGGTGAATTCTCTCTATAATAATCTTATTTTCTCTTTCGCCCAGGTTACGCGAAGAAAACATGACTTTAACGCACGTACGTCGCGACTACGAGGAGGCGTGCGAGCGACTGTGCGGCAGCGACCGAGCGCTGGACGAGACGCGCCGCGAGCTCGACGCTCTCAAGCGACGCTCCAAGGTCACGATGGAACAGGTCTCCACACTAGAGAACGAGGTGAGAACATAGAGTACAGGTCACTCGTCAGTGTCGGAAAAGTAGGTGTTACTTTAATCGTTTATTAACAAAATAAAGTATTCTTACCTTTCCTTAAAAGCAATGCAAATAAACTATGTACTCCTAAAATTGTTGCTACAAAAGGGAATATAATTTTAACATTTTTAAAATGTTAACTGAAGGGCTTTTTTATCGCACTAATTCTACTCTCGTTCTTAACACTTTCCGGGAAAGACCGCCTTTCGACGTTATCTCAGTGCATCGTTACGTGACAGTACGGCTAAGGGCGGTGAACAATATTTCATGAAATTTGGCAAACCGTCGACAGCAGTTGCTTGCCCATAACAATCCTAGGAAGCACATGATCTAGTGTCACATCACGAGACTTCATTCGTTCGTAGGTGTCACGGCAGACTCTTTTCGAGATATTTTTCAACACACATATGCGCAGTGCTTATGCAACACATTCACACCGCCGACAGGCGTAGACTGAGCCAAACAAGTACAATAATGTTGATATTTAGTGTCATGGCATGTGCACCGCCGCACACTGGTCCCGAATGATAAAAAAGTGGACATTAAGAAATTTTTGACAGAAGGTCAACGGATTCGGCTGATTTTTTTTTTGTAGACAGCTGATGCAATTACAAATCACTTTTATAGATTGAGTTTTTGCCAAATAAGCCGTATTTTCAGAGAAAAAAAAAATTGAAATATTTTTTGTATGAAAGAAATCCTAATTTTGTCTTTATCTTCCAAGATTCAAACGTATTCAAAATAAAACTTAGCGCAGCTTGTAGAGGTGCTAATTGCTCACCACTTTGTCATAGACACTCTTCTGCGATTTTGTGCTCCTTTTGAGTTACAGGCACTTTAAATATTTTTTGTATGAAAAAATCCTAATTTTCTCTTTATCTTCCAAGATACAAACGTATTCAAAATAAAACTTAGCGCAGCTTGTAGAAGAGCTAATTGCTCACCACTTTGTCATAGACACTCTTCTGCGATTTTGTGCTCCTTTTGAGTTACATGCACTTTAAATATTTTTTGTATGAAAAAATCCTAATTTTGTCTTTATCTTCCAAGATTCAAACGTATTCAAAATAAAACTTAAAGCAGCTTGTAGAGATGCTTATTGCTCACTACTTTGTCATAGACACTCTTCTGCGATTTTGTGCTCCTTTTGAGTTACAGGTATTATTGAAGAAAGTGACCAAAACAGATAAGCACGCCAAGATCCCTGCCCTAAATCAAATACATATTAAGTGATAAAGTATAAAATAAATAAATAAACAAAACATGCATGTAAAGATAAATTAAGCGTTAGGGTTACAGGTAGTTCAAATTTTTTAAGTACGCCTTAATACAATACCTATATTATTATATAGGTTTGTATTTTGACGGTCCTAAGCCCGTTAAAGTACGAAGGAAAAGTTTTAATTGCAATTTATACCTTTTTATCATTCAGCGTTTCCGACGCATTCACTAGCGTTAGATGACCAAATATAGCCCAAATTGTAAGTAATCGGCTAATTAAGCAATGACTCATTACCAAAAAATGCTTATAATCTGAATATGAGTCACACAATAAATTACCTGTACCTGAACATGTCTGTACACGTTTTGAGATATCCAAGTTGTTTATTTGATATATTTAAAATAAGACTTTTTTTAATAGAAAGACATTTATAAGAGTTACTTATTAATGAAGAAAATGTTATTACATCTTAGTCTATCTTTAACAAGATTATTTCTAATCCGCCTAAAATTAATTTTTTAACTCTGAAAATACGGCTTATTTAACAAAAAATACATCTTTAAAAGTTACTTGTAATTGTATCAGCTGTCTACAAAAAACTAGTAAAGCTCATCCGACAACGAAAAATTTAAAGTGCCTGTAACTGAAAAGGAGCACAAAATCGCAATTGAGTGTCTATGGCAAAGTGATGAACAATTAACCCCTCTGCAAGCTGCGCTAAGTTTTATTTTGAATACGTTTGAATCTTGGAAGATAAAGACAAAATTAGGATTTTTTCATACAAAAAATATTTAAAGTGCATGTAACTCAAAAGGAGCACAAAATCGCAGTTGAGTGTCTATGACAAAGTAGTGAGAAATTAGCCCCTCTACAAGCTGCGCTAAGTTTCATTTTGAATACGTTTGAATCTTGGAAGATAAAGACAAAATTAGGATTTTTTCATACAAAAAATATTTAAAGTGCATGTAACTCAAAAGGAGCACAAAATCGCAGTTGAGTGTCTATGACAAAGTAGTGAGAAATTAGCCCCTCTACAAGCTGCGCTAAGTTTTATTTTGAATACGTTTGAATCTTGGAAGATAAAGACAAAATTAGGATTTCTTTCATACAAAAAATATTTGAATATTTTTTTTCTCTGAAAATACGGCTTTTTTGGCAAAAACTCAATGTACAAAAGTGATTTGTAATTGCATCAGCTGTCTACAAAAAAAAAATAAGCTGAATCGGTTGACCTTTTGTCAAAAATTTCTTAATGTCCCCTTTTTTATCATTTGGGACCAGTGTGCGCCGGCACGTACCGGCCGGTAGTACGGCTGTAGACGGTATGATAAAATGTATGGGATTTTGAAGTGACATATCATGACATTTGCAAGTAATCAAATGTCCCGGAATGTGTTAATATTACCTTTTCTATGACCGTTCGCTAACAACAATTACAACGTGCGAGCGCCACAGTAACTCAAATATTTGAGGCTGTAACCCTCAAAACGTTTAGGTTTGTCCACTGAAGAACCTTAAAAGGCGTTAGAAGATGAAAATAATGAAGATTTGTTGTAATGTGACGTCATATTTTTCAGAAACTGACCCTCCACGAGCTGCTAAGCAAATCAAAGGCGGAATGCCACCGTATCAACGAGATGTATGCAGCAAGACAATCAGCGTTACTTGAGCAGAACGAAGCTCTTCGCACTGAACACGCCGACTTGTCCTCGAGGCTACAGGACCAGGAAGAGTTTGTGCAGCAGATGATTAAGGAGAAGGTAATATAACATAACATCACGCCTGTACGCCCAAAACGGTTCGGCAGAAGAGTACCTACAGTAGCACCCAAATTTTGCCAGTTAGATTTAAGTCCCATGTAATAGGGGATGAGATTATTCCCATCAATCGGGCACAAATCCTGACTTCGGGCTTCTACTGAAAAATTCCTGATGGAAAATTCCAATAACACTGCCGGACCTCGGCCAAACAAGGACCTCATGCTCAGCATTAGACCAACAAAGCAGTCATAACTATAAGTAATAGGTATGCCTAAAATTGTCTGGACTTTTGGGCTTCTTACCATCCGTAACGACTGTCAGAGATTTACGAATGACAGCCGGGACCAACGGCTTCTCGAACCTCTATATGTAATGGTTGGTCATCCATCCACGAATACACCACAGCAAGCCTAGCTTAACGAGTCCCTCCGAGTATGATATTCATTAGTAAATGGAATGTAGAAAGAAAACTGCACACTAACTACAGGATCACTTAATCATTACATTTTGTTTATACAGGTACTCCTAGAAATGGAACTAAAAGATGTGCTGAACAAGTCAAACCAAACACAGCTTCGTATGGACCGCAGCATCGACATCAGCTACACGGAGGAACAGATGCTCACTGCCCTCGACAGCCTCAATGCAGACACTAGGTTCTCATCAGGTTAGTGACTAAACCTTAAGACTGAGATTGATGAATGTTACCTACCATCCTCAAAAGACCATTTCAGACACTAATCGACATGGTCCGCACATAATCTGACCTTTATTATATCTTTAAAGGAGACTGACCTCATCAATTTTTTTAAATATGATTGACGTCTAAAACTGACTGTATAAAGCTACTTACAAAAATAAAATCATATATTATGTATAGTATCTTCATTATAACTTGAACCGTGACGCGATTGGTAGCACTGAATTTTGCAGTCTTAGTTTCAATACTAATAGACTTCAAATTGGGAACTGACAGAACAGTACTATCAATGACATGACTGAAAAATTCAGTGCTAGCAATCGCGTCACGGATCAAGTTATAATGAACAGACTGTACTTTGACTTTACATAAGTTTCCGTCTCCATCTTGCACTTGTAGTTTATCAGTTGTTTGGCACGGTTGGCGCAGTGGTTAAGCGATTGACTGCTGCGCTGCGTGTCGCGGGTTCGATTCCCGCACGGAACAAATATTTGTATGACCTACAAGTAGTTGTTCCGGGTCTGGCTGTTTGTGTATGTGAGTATAAATGTTTGTAAACGCACCCACGGTACAGGAGAAATTCCTAGTGTGGGGCAATGTTTAAAAAAAATAAAAGAAAAAAATACGTTTATTCTGCACAAACAAAACGCACATTTAGATAAAATAAAAAACACAAAATACACATACAAAAGTAGCCAAAAGCCTCGTATTCAGCCAACCAACAAACGCTAATTATAAAATTGATTCATTCATCGGTTGATGTCAAGGCCACAGACAAAAACAATATTGCGTAATTACTGTAACAACATAAAAAAAATAAAAAATAAGAAAAGAAAAAGTAGTAAGAAATAATGCTCAACCAAAGCGCGTGGTAACCAGGGACCGTGCAACCCCGGTTAAGTGTTAAGCTTTTCGAAAGGGTAAGCCGTTTATGAGGTTACCTTTATCTGATGTAACCCCTTGAATGGGTTCTGTGCTCAAAACCCATTAAAAGGGTTATCTCTTCAATATGGATAACCCATTGAATGGGTTCTATACCTAAAACCCAGTGAAAGGGTTACATGATAACCCATTGAATGGGTTCTATACTTGAAACCCAGTGAAAGGGTTACATGATAACCCATTGAATGGGTTCTATACTCGAACCGCAGTGAAAGGGTTACCCCTTCATTATGATAACCCATATAATATAAGGGTTTTGTTCGGGTTATCATATGGTTTTTCCATAAAATTGTGCTAAATAGGTGATGGGCGAGCACCACGCGCATTGCTTTTATTTCACTAGATATCCTAGGCTTGTAGACGAAACACACGGAGTAAGGCGATGTGTCCTACAAAGGGTGACATTACAATTTTTTTTTTAAAGTCTTTTCTTTAAGTTTCTATGGTATAGTTACTTAGATAATTTAACAATCTAAACTCTTAAGGACGCGTTTGCAAATTTGATAGGTATAGAATCGAACTACTACATTGACAAAGGTCACACACACAAGTGTACGCACGGTTAGTTGCGGGAATAGTAGTCAAGTGAACTAATTTTGGTACTTTGAAAGTTTTTTTTTCTCTATATTCTTTATAATACATAGGCATCTACAAAAAATATTTCGTATTGTTGTTTGTATTTTTACTAAATAATACTTAGATACAAATACCTACTTCAGTTATTGCTAGGAGGCACTGGAAGCCCTCTTCTGGTAGAAAGATGTGGGCTGTGGACTTTGGGCTAGTTTTGTTAGTTATGATGTGACTTTACCTCCAGACTTGATGGAGTGACCTGAAGGTGTACTTCGGTGACTGCTACTGATACTCCTCGACGAGTAGAATTAGATGTGCCGAGTTTGGGCTCGTTTTGTTAGTTATGACGAGACTTTACCTTTGGACGAGATGGAGTGACCTGTAGGTGTACTTCGGTGACTGTCACTGGAACTCCTCACGAGTAGAACTAGGTGCGCCGAGTTTGGGCTCGTTTTGTTAGTTATGACGAGACCTTACCTCCGGAATTGATGGAGTGACCAGAAGGTGTACTTCGGTGACTGCTACTGGTACTCTACGACGAGTAGAACTAGGTGTGCAGAGTTTGGGCTCGTTTCGTTAGTTATGATGAGACCTTACCTACGGACTGAAAGGAGTGACCTGAAGATGTACTTCGGTGATTGCTACGGATACTCTACGATGAGTAGAACTGGGTGTGCCGAGTTTGGGCTCGTTTTGTTAGTTGTGATGAGACCTCACCACCGGACTTGATGGACTGACCTGAAGGTGTACTTTGGTGACTGCTAAAGGTACTCTACGACGAGTAGAACTAGGTGTGCCGAGTTTGGACTCGTTTTGTTAGTTAGGATGAGACCTTACCTCCGGACAGCCCAAACTCGGCACACCCAGTTCTACTCATCGTAGAGTACCAGTAGCAGTCACCGAAGTACACCTTCTGGTCACTCCATCAAGTCCGGAGGTAAGGTCTCATCATAACTAACAAAACGAGCCCAAACTCGGCACACCTAGTTCTACTAGTCGAGGAGTACCAGTAGCAGTCACCGAAGTACACCTTCAGGTCAATCCATCAAGTCCGGAGGTAAGGTCTCATCCAAACTAACAAAACGAGCCCAAACTCGGCACACCTAGTTCTACTCGTCGTAGAGTACCAGTAGCAGTCACCGAAGTACACCTTCTGGTCACTCCATCAAGTCCGGAGGTAAGGCCTCATCATAACTAACGAAACGAGCCCAAACTCGGCACACCTAGTTCTACTCGTCGTAGAGTACCAGTAGCAGTCACCGAAGTACACCTTCTGGTCACTCCATCAAGTCCGGAGGTAAGGTCTCATCATAACTAACAAAACGAGCCCAAACTCGGCACACCTAGTTCTACTCGTCGTAGAGTACCAGTAGCAGTCACCGAAGTACACCTTCTGGTCACTCCATCAAGTCCGGAGGTAAGGTCTCATCATAACTAACAAAACTAGCCCAAACTCGGCAGACCTAGTTCTACTAGTCGAGGAGTACCAGTAGCAGTCACCAAAGTACACCTTCTGGTCACTCCATCAAGTCCGGTGGTGAGGTCTCATCACAACTAACGAAACGAGCCCAAACTCGGCAGACCTAGTTCTACTCGTTGAGGAGTTCAAGTAACAGTCACCGAAGTACACCTTCAGGTCACTCCATCAAGTCCCAGACGAATAGGCATTTAAAAACCTTACTTACTTTTACCGAAATAAAAATGTGTGATTATAAAATTATCTTTCCACAATATCAAGTATCAAATTTGGTTTATAGAATATTTTGTATTGTACAGCGATCTTTTTCCTCACGAACCGCTGCAAATAGGCAACACAGGGTCCACTCACGACAGCGGCCGAGCGCGGACTGAGGTCCGTTCGGTCCGTTCCGTCTGAGGTTTCTTTCGAAATGTTTGTGCAATAAATCAAAACAGGAACCAAAATAAAATAACCCTTAATGCAATGCTTTAAGATTCATCCGTAATAGCAAAATATGTGATAAAGTTAGTAAAAAAAAATTTTTTTACTAAGTTTTAGAAATGAGTATGTTTGCCTACTTATAGTATTTTTAGAAATCTCAAAATATGTTGATAATAGAATAAAAACTGTACTGAAACTCAACCCAGTATCGTTAATTTGTGGAAAATGGCAACGGAAGATCGTTATTACAATATAAAAAACTATAATTTTGAACACAAAATTTCCAATAATTTGAAGATGAAGAACCAATCTATATGTGCTAGTTATTATTAGTAATATAAAATTCGATTTAGTTTTGTCACAAAATGAACCGAAAAACAGCAGAATTTTGTCCGATTTGCAAACGCGCCCTTAATCTATCTAACTATTGTAAGGTTTTACAGTAAAAGCAAATTATAACAAATAATTAAGTAGATATCACCTCGGCTGTACAATTTTAAAACCTAGCAACTGACATTTCTAAAAAAATCGGTGTTTTACAATATTTGACTTGCTAGATATTTTCCGATATATTGTGCTTCTCAAAACATCTAAAAATCATTCGCAAACGAAGTTGTAAATAATCAAAAACCTAGCAACTACACTACAATTTTGAAACAAGTATAAAAAAACTTATCTATAACCTAGCATCTTACACCAACCAATTGGTAACCTAGCAAGTGACTGCAGTTGCTAGGTTTTTAAAATGGTAACATTCACTTTAAAAAAACCCGCGGATTGACGCGCCACCCTAGTATGCGTTGAGCGACCACCGTGCGCGCTGTGGCTTTGTTTGTTTAATCGATAATTTGCCATTTGAGATGAATAACCGACAATTTTATAGATCTAAGTTAATAATGAGTGCTTTGAAGGATCAAGACGTTGAATTGTAAGTATATTTGAGTGAATATTAAAACGTTCTCCCTGTCTTCGGTAGAGTTTCCTACGTCTATAATTGCCCCTTCAGGTGCTAACATCTCTTTGAAGGCCACTGTTATAGGCATCCCAAAGCCCGGAAAGCCCAAATCCGCACCCTCCAGTTACCGTCCCATTAGTCTGCTCAAGGTACTAGGCAAGATCTATGAGAGGCTTATTTATAAGCGTCTCAGAGATTACGCTGAAACCAAGGGCTTAATTCCAAACGAGCAGTTCGGCTTTCGAGCTCAGCACTCTAGCGTGCATCAGGTCCACCGTATCGTCGAATACATCCATGGTGGTTACTACCGTGGATGGTCGACAGGAGCGGTCTTCTTCGACATAGCGAAAGCGTTCGACAAGGTCTGGCACAACGGGTTGGTATACAAGCTATACAAACTCGGTGTGCCCGATCGTCTCGTAGTCATTCTACGGGACTACTTGTCGAATCGCACTTTTCGCTATCGTATCGAGGGAGCCCTATCCTCCCCCCGTCCTATCCGAGCCGGAGTCCCTCAGGGCTCTGTGCTAGCCCCCCTCTTATTCACGCTCTATACGAGCGATATCCCAATAACTCCAAAGGTCGAGTTAGGTCTGTTCGCAGACGATACGGCCATTTATTATAGGGGCTTCACCCATTCCAATATCATCCGCAGACTACAACGAGCTGCCAATAAACTTGGCATCTGGTTTAGAAAGTGGAGAATTGAAGTAAATCCCGACAAAAGTCAGGCGGTTTTATTTGTGAAACCGCGATCTAAGCGCCCCCAACCCTCCCAGAAGATCACCATGCTCGGCAAGCCTATCCCTTGGGAGAAGCGAGCCAAGTATCTCGGTGTGATTCTAGACCACCACCTTTCCTTCGCAGAGCACATAAAGTCGGTTCGCTCGCGAGCCGCTTTCGCTCTCAGTAGACTCTACTATGTCCTCAACGCACGCAGCAAATTGTCTCTTAAAGGCAAATTGCGCATTTATACTGCATGCATCCGCCCCATTATGACCTATGCGGGTACAGTCTTTGCGCAAGCAAAGCCCCACAATATCCATAGGATGCAGACGATCCAAAACCGGTTCCTCCGTAAAGCCACGGGAGCGCCCTGGTACGTTAGGAACGAGATGCTCCATCTCGATTTTAGAATCCCAACCATCCACCAGTTTCTCAAACGCATGTCCAAGCGTTACTTTGACTCCGCCGCCTTGCACCGCAATCCCTTGATTGTTGCTGCGGCCAAATATACCCCCTCGACCCTCAGTCAATTTCGCCGTCCACGGCATATCCTATCCGATCCCGATGATCCAATCACACTCCTCCAGGAGTCTAATAGGGCCACCAGCACAGTGAAAAACAAACACACCCGACACCCGTCGTTCCGACCTCGCCGCAGAGGTCCACCGCGTGCGCGACCACCCCGAGTAATTACTCCCCCCCGACCCTTGTCCGATGAAACGCCAGCCCGCGCCGCAGCTGAGCGTGTAGCTTTAAATTCCCCGTTTAATAATAATGATCACTCCTTGATCCAGCCTGTCCTTGAACTTGCTGTCCTCCCCTCAGCGAATGCCCTAAGCCGAGGTTCGTACCCCACAGGGGGTGCCCTTAGCGAGCATTCGCTTAACTTTAATTTAGAATAGTTTTATGCCCCTGGCTGGAGGCCCTTAGTGTAGAAGCTATTGGCAGCCACAGGACAGTCCGGTTAAGCAGCCACGACCTTAGTGGTCACCTGCAAGATGCCCTAGTTAAAAAAAAAAAAAAAATAACATCTCTTTGAGGTGCGCGTGGAACACAACGCACCGTCGACCCGGGCCTGGTCCTTATCGGACGGCGAGCTACCCATTGCTCACCGTCCGCAAGCCCGCGCCTACGGTGGTCGGGAATCTGCCTGCGATTCTCGTCGCCCAGGGCGTCTCCTGCGGCGGCTAGGGGCGTGAGGGCGCGAAGTTTGCCTCTCCCTCACGCGTTCCGTCTCCTCCTTCGCGAGCATTACTGCTTCGCAGAAGGAGGTGACGGCCTCCCATGCTCTCTCGCTCCGTACCATGGCCTGGACCAGGGCCGGACGCGAGAGATCCCCGCCGCCTGATACGAAACAGGAACCTCCCGAAACAACCGTGTCCCGTGAGGACCTGCGTCAGGCGCAAGGTGAGGACGCCGTGGCGTCTCTCTAGCCACTCCTCAAAGAGGGGACTTATCGCCGCAATTGAGGCGTGCCCAGCACTGGGTTGCGACAATCGCACTCTCCATGACGCCATGAGATCCCGCCGGAGATTAAAATTTTTTTTTTGTAGATTATTGAAATTTTATTATAAATATACATTATTATTATTATTCTGATGGTTTGTTTTATTTCAAATAACTCTTACTAGGTTTATGAAATTGTAGTAGTATTTATTTTATCACTCATTGAGAATATGTAGAAACCTAGTAAAGTACGTTGCTAGGATTTTAAATTGCTTCAATAACATACTTTGACTTCATAAAACAATTTATTCTTAAGTAATTGCACTCTTACACACAATTAACAGTACAGACACAATATTAATACTGTTTCTCATAGCCAACCATATACTGCAAACTTTGGAGTTACTCCCAACAAGCTAAGATAAAATGGCATGCCCTTAAAGTAGACAAGTCGTGTTTTTGCTATATTGTAAAATTTGCCTTGAAGCACTTGCTAGGTTTTGATTTTTCACAGCAGACCTTTAAGAAATTTCCACATAAATTACATTTACTTGTGTTATTTGATGCATCATATAAATAATAGCGATGTACAGCATCTCGTCTTGGTTTTGGCATTATAGCGATTGTTCAAAATTCACAAATACGCACTGACTAATAAATACCTAATAATATCGCAAAACACGCCCGGGTTCAAAAAATTAAACAGCAAGAATGACAATTGTACGGTCCCAGCAAATGCCTGCAATAAAGTAAGTAACAAGTCCAGACATGAAAAAATCATAATATTATGTAATTTCGATATCCAGGCAGCAAAGCTAAAATAAACACTATATTACATGCAATAATGATCATAGATCCCTGTTTAGAAGCCGCTCGGTAAGTAGGCACAAAGGCGCCGCCGCGGCCGCTTAACGCGTGCTATTCCATTTTGCAACCTATGCCCATCATAGAGAGATCATATTAAATTGCTCCGTCAGTCGGAATGTTACGCTGTTATCGTTTTAGGAGAGTTGAAAGTGTAACCCTTTTGAATGGCTTAAATTAAGCCGTTCAAATGGGTTACCCACATCGTATGGGTTTTTAAATAACGGCTTAGAAAAACCCTATCGAAAACCCTTTCAATGGGTAACGGAAATTTGAATGGCTTAAATTAAGCCGTTCAAATGGGTTACCCACATCGTATGGGTTTTTAAATAACGGCTTAGAAAAACCCTATCGGCTTAAATTAAGCCGTTCAAATGGGTTACCCACATCGTATGGGTTTTTAAATAACTGCTTAGAAAAACCCAATCGAAAACCCTTTCAATGGGTAACCCAAATGGTCCCTGGTGGTAACTAACGTTTATCAATCTCGACCTCAATAATCCTTAGAACGTTTTAACCTTTTATCCATTTTAAGCCGATCCTGAAACAGTCGAATGTTGTGGACACTACGGACTTAAATAAGTGCTTTTTATTTCATGCTAACGTCATCAACTTTTCCCACACAACTTTATTAACCGCACTATTAAAGAAACAAATTGAAAATTGCTGCGTTAATTATGTCCTCTCACCTGCACATTTAAGAGACGAATAAAGTGCGTGTGTAAGGAGGACGTAAGGACCGATGTCTGGCCGCCATTTTCAATTTGTTTCTTTAATAAATCTTACTATGAACGTGCTTGTGGACGGACGGAGATGTAAAAAAGATATCAAATCCAGTCGATTTATGTAGTTCTCTATTCCGCCACGTTCATGTAGATCCATGTCGCTCTCTACGTCTAACATACTCATTCTACCATTATTCCCGCATTTTCCTAGAAAACCGTATCCTAGACGAAGAGTCATTCATAAACGCTTTAAAAGAAGATCAGGGGAGGGGAACGAACATGTCGTTATTTGACGAAATACGTTACAGTTTCTGTAACTTGTCCAGACACAGCAACACAGGGAACAGCATTACTTATGATTATGAAAAAAACTTTGATTACTCCTACACTACTGTAGGAACGCAAACAGACGAATCTAAACCTTGTGATCATGTTGAAAAAGCTCAATTTAAAATTACAAGTACCTCACAAACTCAGACGGAAGAATTAGAATCCGTAAACAATAACAATAAGCATTCTAAATGTCTGGAATGTGAGAAAATAAATAGATATTCGGAAGAGTTAGAAAGAGACGTCAATATTTCTCACCATAAACTAACAGAGATGCAAGTAGTAATAGAGAGTTACGAAGGTAATTTGAACTTGCTTGAGAAGTTTGTGGCTGATGGGAATGAGAGGAATGGCGTGCTACAAGCGGTTATCAAGAGTTTGGAGGCAAAGATCGGTATTCTGGAAGTAGCTTGTGCTAAGCAAGCGGACAGACTTGACAGTTTGGCGCCAGACTGTGTCGCTTGCACACAGACCCAGTGGGGTATGCTTTCACGAATTTGGTCCGGTATTGTTTGTAGCAGATTACTCACTAGACAGAGCCTAAGTTCCTATATTTTTAGTCTGGTGCACACACACATTCATATAGCTAATTTACATAATAAGTGGGTTGAGTAGCATTTTCTGTAGCGGCAGTGACGAAATAGTCCTGCAAATCACTGTGACATGACACAAAGGTAATTGTACGAGTAGCATTATGAATGAACTATGTCGATCTGTGTACGCCCTGACCCATTCTCAACCTGAACAGGGTTTGTTTACACTTTTATATAGAGTTCATGAATCCTTCATTTGATTAAGTCAAACTGTCATTATTCCACCTCTAAAATGTTTTCTATTCAGATTTAACAACCTTTATGAATGAGTGCAAAGTGCTTTGGACAGCAACTACCTCTGTATAGTATGAAATCTGTGGTCGTTGCGTGTGTTGTTAACTTGTGGCGTCCTCTGGTGGCGGTTTATGTCTAGTTACATTTTTCATCATTATCATTGTAATTTGGAATCATTTATGTGTTCTGTTTGTGTTGTCTTTCGATAAGCATTCGTTTATTTTAGAATAAGTAGATTTATTAGAATTGTTAGTGTAATTTAATTGGGCAAAAATGTAGTTTGTGATGTTGTCATATCCAGTCATAGAATTAAAAGTAGAATTTATTGGTTAGCCCATTAATTTTGTTGTTCCAAGTTATTTAGTAGTAGTAACTTAGATATAGTAGTTAATTAGTTAGTAGTAGACTAGTTCTTTTCAAAGTATCATAAGTATAACAATGTCCGATTTATTGCAGACACGGTGAATGTCTCGACGCAAGCGGACGTCCCATGCATCGACTGCGAGAAAAGAAACGCCGTCGTTCCCCACCGTAGCATTAGGAAATTCTTCTGGTGTGTACAAACTATTTTATTCTTCATTACTTTTTGTTAAGTTCGTAAAACCGGGGTGTTTTGGTCAAATCATCCAATAGCCGCTTGTGAATTACACGGAATTTTATAGAACACCGCCTGCTCTGATCCCTACACACACACTCCTTTTACTTCATTTATGTTCATTATATCATATAAGCACGCCGCGTCGCGCAGGTTGCGTGTACTACGCACCTGATCTTACTGAAGAAAATCACCAATAAGGTCACTATTTGTCCTTCTAGGGCCACCCTCCCGGCGTTTCCATTCACATCTGTCTTGTCAATACCGTTTGTTAGTCGATCACGTGACATTTGTATGAAAATCAAACCGTAATAAGGCCGTAAAATTCCGTTTAATACACAAGCAATATGGGTGGAATATTAGGAGATTTTAGGACGTCTGAGCTGACTACCACGCTGTGATGTGATTGAAAATCCCATTGAAAAATGTGGTGGGTCTAGCAATATGGTATTTTGTCACTGCGGATTACGTCCTGATAGGCCGACTCGTGAATTCATCAGGATTCCAATCTTTAACTTTCCCACTAAGAATAAAACAATAACCCTGCTCTAGCCAGGAATTTCACTTTGTACCATAACATTAATATCTCCGAACCCCAAGATACAAACTGACTGTCTAGCTTAGGACTCACTGGCAACTACAGTCTGGCCGCCGAGAGAATACGGTCCTGACACCTGTCAGTTCGACAATTTCTAGTAGTAATAAGGATCAAAATCAAATTCTCAAAACATATTCGTTAGTATGAAACGGCCGGACTGGAAAACTAATGTAACCTAGCTGTAGGTAATAATTTAAGCAACATTATGTCATTTTAATTTGTGTTTAACCTATGTACCTGCTTAACAAACAAAACAAATCTTAAGGTTGCACTAGTCGACGGCTCGAACTTGTTGGTTGGGCGTGGCTAAAATGCATGCTATTTAGTTTAATTATTTATTTATTTCAAATTCAAAATATTTTATTTCACATAAACCTACAAGGGCACTTATGAAACGTCAGAAGCTAGGTGCACGGTTCCAATTGGTCGTTTCCTATGGAGAAGAGCCGGCAAGAAACTCCACGGTTACTCTTTTAAAAGTAAATGGTATTTACAATGTTTTCAAATTACAGAGTTAATAGGTATGAGAGGACAGGGTAGGCTATCAACAAGTACCAGGTACTTAGCAAGATAGAAAATGGTCGACAGATCTACAGTCTGTTAAGCCTATAACGTTCTCACATTCACAAAATCTAAAAGAAAAGAATCTATATAAAAGCATAGTCAAATAATAAAAATAAAAAGCTATTTAGACCAAATGACATGATTGCCACTACAGCTGTATGTAACAAATCTAATTTATTATAAAAAAAATTAGTGAAATAGACGATGATTTATAAATTAAAACGAAAACGAGCGCAAAAAAATTCATGAACTGACTTACAGATACAGGGCGTATAGATATTATGGAAAAGCTACTGGATGTATCTACTCAAAATAAAATTATTAGAATTTTTGAATACATTATCTATCTTTGTATGGTTTCTATTTTGCCATTTTTTACTATATACGTTATTTATTTACGCCCAAAATGTTTCTTTTTCAGTTCTGCTTCCATACAAGGCTAGATAATGACGAGATAAATTGATATCATTTTCAGTTTTTAACTTACACCGTCAAACAGACGAGTAATCACCATACTACAAATGTATAGAAGAATGACCGACTAGCGTAACCTTAAAGACATAATTGTGCTCCATCCATCCCTTCCAATTCACCATCCTCCATCTGCTATCTCATCCCCTGTCCCCTGCCTGACAGTATCGTATAATTCCACAGTATATAATTGCAGGGAGCCCCTCAAGTGCCTGTTCCAAGTGTTCGCGGTGGTGTGCTTCATCTGCGCGGTGTCCGTGCTGTACGGCGTGTCGGGGCGCGCGCGCCGCCCGCCCGCCTGCCGCGAGCCGCTGCGCTGGCGCTGGATGGACGCGCAGGACATCATGGACCTGCTGCTCAGGATTGAGTACGTCGCTGATGTGCCCATGTGAGAAGTTTGTCAGGTTTTGTGGTAGCTATGTCGAATTTCCTTGTTAGCAAAGTAAGTTGGTGAACACATAAAATTACAATATAATTATAAAAGGTCAAATTTAAATAGCTAGCGAAACTCAATAGATGTGTTCTGTATCGATATCCTAACATGATTTAAAAAAACTGATTTTTCAAACTCATAATTTCAAGTAACCAGCGGCCGTTGACCCCGTAGTTCCATGAAATTAAGAGTTTTTTTTATCATGTTACTTAACCATATAGAAAACCCATATAGAAAATTAGCTAGCAAAACTCCGCAGACGTGATCGTCTGCGGATTTTTGCTAGCTAATTTTATTTGACCTAGTATACAGTATCTGCCTAGTAATATGGCACAAAATAAATTTGTAGAGCGTGTAAAGCTTTGTAGAGCGTCGTCTCGTGTGACAGTATCTTTCTAAAGCTTGATGTGACATTAACGCCCACTGTAGATTGTTGTTGCGTCGAAGCGAATTTGAACCTTGTGTCAATGCTCAGAAAAGTGAAACGACGCGCGATCGTTATTTGCAACGACTAATCAATCGATCATTGTCACAAAATCGAATAGTTTTACTTTCTTATGGCAACTAGTGTGTGATGTTGATGTGTTCACAAACTTCTGGTGCCACCTATCTGTTCTGTTGCCTGTGGAAATATCTGTAGATTTTTTCATCTGTACTAAGCCCGTATTGTAAATCGATGCATGTGTGATCGATGATGCGGAGCTGACAAACAGACAGATGCATACTAATCTGTTCTCAAATCTAGTTTGAAATGAGATTCGTGGTTGACACGGGCCTGATGAGCCTAGGGCACCTGTCCCACGGAAGAGGAAATGACTTGCATCGACCATTTTCTCGCTCAAGAAATGTAAAACAGATGTAAGTCCCGTGTCAGTACAAAATCTGCCTAGCCTTTTCCCAACTATATTGGGGTCGGCTTCCAGTCTAACCGGACGCAGCAGAATACCAGTATTTTTCTTGGAGCGTCTGCCTATCTGACCTCCAGAACCCAGTAACTGGGTAATACGATACCCATTGGTAAAACTGGTTGTCAGACTTTCGGGCTTCTGACGACCCGTAACATCTGTCAAAGATCCACGAATGACAGCCGGGACCAACAGCTTAACGTGCTTTCCGAGGCACGGAGGAGTCTCGGTATGTAAAGATGGAAACCCATCCACGGACCAACCCCGGCAGGCGTAGCTTAACCTGATGGATCGACCCGTGCGGCTGTTATTACTTAGCCACAAGCTCCTTCCGTGTCAGTCAAAGAGATTCATATATTAATATTTGATCATTGATGTATGATTGTTCACACTGTCATTCGCAATCATTACGGGAAGTTAGAAGCCCAAAAGTCTGGCAACCAGTCTTACCAAGAGGGTATCGTGTTACCCAGTAACTGGGTTGAGAAGGTCAGTCGCTCCATGTAAGATACTGCTATTCAGCTGCATCCGGTTAGACTGGAAGCCACCATAACATAGTTGGGCAAAGGCGAGGCAGATCGATTGTACGACTGTGTATTGTTCATTTCTTGAGCGAGAAAATGTCGATAGCTAGTCGCTTCCTCGTGAGACAGGAGCCTAAAACAAAGAAAACGAATAGCTGATGCAAGCTGTGATCTACAGATATTTGCCAAAGTATTAACGTGTATTGCTGGTTGAGAGCGTTTTAGTTTGTCTAAATTGGATTGGATGTGTCGAGGCAAATTGTTGTGCCTAAAAAGACTTAATTTTTAAAGTTTTGTACTTTTGTGGTCTGTTTCTCGACAGCGGGACAAGTTATTTATCTGATAGATCATTTTATATAAATTGGTAAAACTTTTGAATTTATCTACCAGATAGTGCCTATCGGGGCACCGAAACAGGCCTTAATCATTTCTTGGTTTCTTCTTTTAATGTATCGAATTAAGGCTAACACACAGTGCCGGCGGCACGGACCGCCGACATTTGCCGAGCGGCACTCCTGTGTGCGGCAAGCCGAGCGCACCGCGGTTTGCCCGGCGGCACTGTGTGACGTGGAGCATTTCGCCACCTATTAACTATTCATTCATGTTTTAAAAATAATCGACTTAACTCGATATAAGGCTGATACAGAGTTTCATACAATTTTAATTATAATGCTGAAGATATTCAGCTTAAAAACTTAATCAATGTCAAGTTAATTGTATAAAAAAAATTACTTATTTAATTATCACAAATATTAATAATTATTTATCTTTTGTGTTTTGACTTACTTTCTTACTAACAACTCCTTTGTAAAATAATTAACTGTAATCTGCATTTATTTAGATATACAATCGTTAATTAATTGACTTCTTTTTCATAACTTGCATGATAGTTTTATGAAACTCATTATTCATTATTCAATTGAAACTTCTAAATGTAATTTATGCCTTATTTCATGACTGTTAAGGTGCATGTTTAATTGACTGCACTTAACCATGGAAATATCGAGTGATAATTATTACTCAGAACAGTATTTTCCAAAAAATACTAGTTTTCTACAATTATTTCAATAATTATTTAACTTAATAATGATCGTTATATCTGGGTATATGTTTTGTCTCATAAAACATAGATAATGATCAGGTTAACAAATTAGAGGTTTTATCATTCAAGTATGGTACGAAGAAATAACATAAACGTGCTTGGCAGAGGTCTAGCCAAGTTCTCACCTACGTATCACTACTAGTTTTAATTTTTATTTCTAAACAGATTTCTATTCAAATTAGAATTTTTAAAGCTAAGCATGAAACAAAACAATTCTGTGATAGAGCAGTGCCAGTGAATTAGATAATAGAATTTTAGCATTTATATAACCTAAGACTATTTGGTATTCTCTAATTTTGGTATAAGTTTTAAAGTAATATGACATTTTTAAATTAACAAAAATATTTACCAAAAATTATATTTTATTTTGTCATTGCATTGTTTTTGTAATGCATAGTGTAATTTTAATATTAAAAATTGATTTTGTTGACCTTTTATTAATAAAAAACCTATCGGCATCACAATTTTGATCTTTAATAGAATCTCTCTTTAAAATAAATCTAGAACCTGTAACTAATTTCATAGTATACTAAAGCCAACGACACCAGATACGTTTCACGCTTTGGGATTTAAAACTTTAACTTAATTGCATATGGTTTAGTTTCCATTACAACTAAACTTATTTTATGACGTTTATCAATATTGTTTTCATTCGAAAACCAACTTAGAAGTTGCTATTTTATATTTGTCTCGTACCGTTGCTGAAATTTTAGGCTAATTTAATAATAAATAGCTTGAAATAAAACAGATGATAAATTGTAAGTTATCCATTTATCAAAAACTGTCCATATAGACTCATAATGAAAATATGTTTTTATTAATAAAAGGCCGATTTTTTCAAAAAAATACCAGTTTTAGTATTGCGAGAATATTAAAATGTTCTCATAATCTTACATTCATTTAACTAACTTCGCATTTACGATGCATTTATTTTTAGTAGATCTGTATTTACTGATACGTTTTCCGACTTTTTCGAGTTGTGTTTGAAAGTTTTGACCTAACAGCGTAGTCGGAAGTCGGTGCATTTATATTTAGTTAAGTTTGTGAAAAGTGCGTTCAAAGTGTGTTTAGAATGTATGATTTTATTAATTTTATTCATGGAGAATCATTAGTTGTGATCATAGTAAATGGGTACTTATCATCGTTATTAGTATTAATTTCTACTGTTGCCAGTTTTCTTGCGAGCTTACGATATTGTCTGTGGTTGTGATTAATTAAGGGAGTGTATAGTGTGCCGCTATTTGCGGCATAATAGTGGCGCTGACTCGGGCCGGCTATAGTGCCGTAAGCAATGCATTGTCACTGTCACTTGTTATTTTGTTTTATTGTTGAGGTTCGTTCGCCGCCCCTTGTATTGATTGATCGTATTTGTTTTAGATAATTATATCAAAAGTCACTACGATGACTGAGTTTACCAAAAATTAAGTAGCAAATAAAAATGGCTGAAAGGTAGGTTAGGTTAGAACTGTGACCACATAACGCCATGGTCCGTTTATGCACAAGAGAATGTAATGTTTTGGGAATGTGGTGTTTTACAGCGAACTAACCTCAACAATCAAACAAAATAACAAGTGACAGTGACGCAGTGACAGTCACAATGACAATGCAATGCTTACGGCACTTTAGCCGGACCTAGGCAAGGAACTATTATGCCGCTAGCGGCATTTTATCCGATAGGGATAGAGTGCCGCTAGCCGCACTCTATACACTGCCATTAAATAATACCTTATTGTTGTTTCTTAGCTGTTTCCTAATGACGTGAAATAAGTTTTAATTTAGTGTGATCACAACTCTTGGTTATTATTATAATTATTTTTGTTTAATTGTATAAATTTTAGTCACTTATCGTTCTGTATAGCAATAAACAAGATCTTCCATTTATATGTTTTTTTCTAAAAGCCTTTTCGTCCTGGAATAAAGAGCATTCGCTGATCTCAGGGGTCAGAAGGAATTATAACATAATTATAACTATTATTTCGCCTGAAATCAGTCAGATAAAGCAGTGCCAACATAATACCCTTTTTTAGGTTATTGTATTCTACGATAAGATGTTTAAAATATCCAACAACGACTTTTCCACCACTAGGTACACAAAAACAGTTTTTTTTTCACTTATTGCCTAACTTTCTGCATTGACTATGAAACGAATATTCACCCACTTTAAAGTTGACAGAAGAAAGAAAGAAAATCCATTTATTTAGCACAGACAAAAACGGCACTCAACACAACATAATTATAACAAGTATAAAAACAAAATAAAAAATGGAAGCAAATAAAAAGTGTAAAATAATAATTTAACAGGAAAGTGTGCCCCGCGACTGCCCCAAATAGGCCCAGTTCAGCGAAAATGCCAGACAACTAGTACCTGACTCTGGTTTTCAACTGGACCTGAAGTGTGAGGTGACGGATGTAAATCAGTTTTATACTGCAATGTGCGTGTGTGTATACTTAAATAAAATAAATTTGTGCAAGATAATAATAAAGTACTCCAGTTAGTGCTCGTAGGGATCTTGCCCATCTTCCGGGCTCTGGGATTGTTCTGAAAGCCGTGGAATACCTCTCCACTCCTCTCCTTTCATTTCGTAACCCAACCTAGCTTGTGGTATAAGTAGTCCAGTTTCTTATATTTAACCACACCGAACAGAAGGCAAGCCACGTGCAGTTTGCGTCAGGACTTCATTTTCAGAGTAAAGTGCTTGTTTAGAAAAGTTGGATAATGGATACTGGCCGAATAGTCAACATCGGCTCAGTTGCTAAAAAGGAAAAAATTATACTTAGTTTATTAATGACATATTTACTGTCAGATATTGGTGCTGCCATTGGGATGTAACATTTTTTTGCAATATTATCGGCATTAATTGCATTAAAGAAGAAAACAGATATACTGACAGATTTTTATGCTTCCAAAGCGTGTGCGTAGTCGCAGCGGAAAAAATGTCGAATTTCTTCATTTCAGTTTAGCAGATATTTAGTGTATGACGTCGTGTAATTGTGTGTGCTAAGTACGAATTTGTGCATCCAACCATTGAGGAGCTATTCAACAAAAACTGTATCCGTTGGAACTACGTCATCTTAGCGGCACTTTTTTTTTCCTATAGAGGTACAAGAAAAAAATACCTTCAATAATTAGTGTGTAACGAGAGGTAAATGTGTATGTTGAAATGAAATTAGTGTATCATAAAACTGAGAAGATAATCAAGTTTCCGCTGCGCTGACGTTTGGCTATTTGATGCAAATCATATGAAACAATTTTAATGCAGATTTGTAATTTTTTACTTAGGTTGCTTTGAGTTTGTGTGTGTAATGTTTGAGAAAACAGAATTTGAAAAAAACTAACCGTTCAGAAGTTATAACACGTAAAAGTAAAATAAGGTTATAAATAAATAATAAATCGTTTATTTATAAAAAGGGGCAAAGTCAAAGTCAAATAATTTATTTCAATTAGGCACAAAAAAGGCACTTGAACGTCAACATTTACAGAAAAAATATAATTTATTCTAGTCGCCCCTTCCAAAAGGTAGTTTTCGTATGGAGAAGAATGGGCAAGAAACTCCACCGTTACTCTTTTAAAATGTTTTCACAATATCTTGTATACACATTTTGGGCACATTTACAATAAGTTACTTAATAATTAAAATAGAGCACAGTTGCTTATTTGCCTGAACTAGGTTGAACCTATGCTTCAGCCTAGGAAGTGCATAAATACTTAACGCATTCAAGGACACTGTACGAGACACAATAGAAGTTTTATTGTTATGACGCCTATGAGCGTATAGTGTCCTTCAAAGTGTTAATGTAATAAATTAACAATGAGTAATATAGTAGTTTTAATAGTGAAGAATTTCAATTTAGTTTATACTATATATAAACTAAATTAAAATTAGCTAAATCAAAGTAAAATAGCATGTTAGCGATTCTATTTGCAGACAACAAGTAGATCTTTTGTCTGTGCATAATCTATGGTTAGTAGAAAACTTAGTATTTATAAATTACATTTTTTTAGCTGTAGAAAAATTATACTTGAATGGAACAGAAATGGGCCTAAGAATGTAAAAAATCTTTTTCAAAGACATGTTTTGAGGTTGCATTGGATGTGCATACTATATCATTCCGTCTCTTGTTAGTATTGTCAGCAATGTAGGTAAGCATTGTGTGCTGCTTTAATACTAAATGCAGAATTAAAAGTTGGCGAACAGTCAGCACGTTGCAGGATTTATATAGCAGATCTGTGGAAAAGAAAAAGGGATGGAAGTTTGCTACCTTTAAAATTGATCTCTGAGCTCTTTCAAGAGGAAGTAGATTGGTTTGTGGTGCACCACCCCATGAAGTGATTCAGTATTGAATTAAAGGGCCAAATAAACTTGTGTGATTAATTTTGAATCTGCATATTTTCGCATTTTTTTTAAAACATATTAATTTGCGCACTCTTTTAACTAGTCTTTCAATATGTTTTCTGAAAGAGAGGTATTTCATGCTGCTCGTTTTGAGGATAAAACTCAAACTCAAAGCATTTATTTCAATTAAACCATTTACAGGCACTTTTGAATTGTCAAGGGGTCAGTCAGTCACAAATATGAAGCTAGTTGCCCATTCCAAAGCGTAGGTTCCTATGGAGAAGAACGGGCAAGAAACTCCATGGACACTCTTTTAAATCATAATGTTGTTACAAAATATTGGTTACATCATTCATGTTGAAATTATACATGTGAGACCAATGTAGAAAGACGTGCACGTAAAAAGCGTCCGTTATAAAAAGATAAAAACAATTCAAAAATTAAAATAAGCCGTGGCAGATAAGAGATGACCAGTCCCTACTGACGGCGCCCGTTCACGAACATGACGCATGGATCAGCACCGTTTAGCTCAACCATTTTGAAGGGAACTTAACGATCCAACACACACGCCACCACCAGCGAGACATTTGAGTGAGCATGACATACTCTCAGCCGCCAGGGCACATTCAAGTCAATGAAAGACGTACTCAGTAAATGGTAGCTTCATAGAAGGTACATGGTCACAGTGCTCACACATGTGCTTTGCAATTATATAATACTATGAGATTGAAGTTATACAATTCAAAGATAAAAGGGCAATTACATATGTTGACTGAACGATTTCCACATTGATGGGCATATAGATGAGGGTTAGTAATGTTAAGTTGAGGCTTGCGCATGGAGAAGTGAATGTATTTTGTCTAGTCAGCATTTAATGTTAGTAAATTGCTTTGAAGCCAATTAGTCACAGTATTTAAACCTAGTTGAGCAATTTCGAACAGTTCGCTACTGTTTTTAGCGGTAAATATTAACGCCGTGTCGTCGGCATAGGATATTATTTTGCCGTCTTTAATATTCAGATTATACAAGACATTAATATAAATCAGGATTAACGTAGGGCCCAGAATACTTCCCTGGGGAACACCAAAACCAGTACTTTTCTGCTTAGCGCTCGTAATATTATCTATTCTAACACATTCGTCATCTAAGTGGTTCGCAAATATTTTCAGCGGCGTTCCCCTTATTTAGAAGAACGGAAACAGACACCGTGTCGACGACCTTCGCTAAATCAAGGCAGACTCCCAGGATCTGGTTACCTTTACCTAGCTCTTCTGAAATATAATCGGTCAGGGTATGCACCGCATCGGCTGTGGATAATTAGGCTCTAAAACCAAATTGTGCAGGGGATAAGAAATTATTTTTTTCTATATAGCTAACTAGTCCACTGTTTATAATTTTCTATAGTATTTTTGATATTGAGGGGAGTAAATATTAAAAAAAAAATTAATAATATTGGCCTATAAGTATTTACTACCAAATTTAAAGACAGCGATTACAACTGCCTTTATAAGACAGCTAGGGAAAATTCCTTTGGATAAACAGATTCGAAATATATGCGTTAAGGGAGGTACCAAAATATGCTTAAAGAGTTTAAAAGGATCTTATCTACTATATAAAAATAAGTCGGGTTTTCCTTCCTGACGCTATAACTCCAGAACGCACGAACCGATTTCCACGGTTTTGCATTCGTTGGAAAGGTCTCGGGCTCCGTGAGGTTTATACCTAGTAGGTAGGGTAGGTAAGGTAGGTACGGTTGGTAGGGTAGGTATAAGTACTTAGTGCTACCCGTGCGAAGCCGGGCCGGGTAAAGCTAGTTGCTTATATTATCCCATTCAATTGCACAGTCATCTTTTAGTCCAGAAATGAATCTGGTTATTTCGTCTTCGTCAGTGTCCAGCATAGCAAAAGATTTCAGGTTACAGGATTGCTTGATTTTTTGGAAAAGTGGTTGGTCACAATAATGTTTCGGAATCTGTTCAGCAAGAGTTTTCCCAAAATTGACAAAGAAGTTATTAACGTTGTTAGCTGACAAGTGGTGAAGGATTAGTAAGCAGTAAACTCGAATTTGATTCACGCTGTTTAGACATATTGGTGCCGTTTTTAATATGTTTGGAAAGTTGCTTGCTATTGTTACTTGCTCTATTTAATTCATTTTTATCGTAATTATTTTTTAATTTCTTTAGGAGATTGTAGCGGAAGTTCCTGTATCTTTTATAAGTGGTTTGAATTATAAGATTATCGGGCTGACAATCTTATAATTCAAACCTCTGACCTCTCGTTACACACTAATTATTGAATGTACAATACATTCAATAATTAGTGTGTAACGAGAGGTAAATGTGTAGGTATGTTTTTTTTCTTGTACAGTACATCTATAGGGAAAAAAAAGTGCCGCTAGGATGACGTAGTTCCAGCGGAAACAGTTTTTGTTGTATATCTCCCCAATGGTTGGATGCACAAATTTGTACTTACCAAATTACACAACGTCATACACTAAATATCTGCTAAACTGAAATGAAGAAATTCGTCATTTTTCCGCTGCGACTACGCACACTCCCACTACCATGTCAGATATTTTCATGTAATAACAAACATGTTATCACAATCTTTTGAACAGAACTGAGTAGGCAGATATTTATAACCCAAGACATGTCCGATATTTATGTATTCTAAGCTTTCTGAGAGTTAACACTTCTTTTTGAAGCAGATCCGGTATTAAATATAGCACAGCATATATCAGAAAAGTGGGGTCATATTTAAGGGTGTGCCATCAAAC
Source organism: Xanthia icteritia (assembly GCA_949128155.2). Classification (NCBI taxonomy): domain Eukaryota; kingdom Metazoa; phylum Arthropoda; class Insecta; order Lepidoptera; family Noctuidae; genus Xanthia; species Xanthia icteritia. Next base: position 17,628,226 of record OX421940.2, on the reverse strand, counting down.
TGAACAACTTTCTCCATGGGACCAATATCGTAATCGCGAAAAAATTATCAACTGTCCCATTCAAAACTTCCAAATGTCGATTGTGGGATGACTGATAATTTTTTCACGGTTACGATGTTGGTCCCAGGAAGAAGGTTATTCAGTTTGACGGTCTGTACAGACGCCAGCACATCAACCTACTACAATCTGTCAAAATTCTTTAATAGATTTTCAACTTTATCACTAAAATATGATATAAGGTTCAAAGTTGATTGGGAAAATTTGACAGTTTCGGATAGGTTGACATGTCTGTACCACACTCTAAAATATGATTACACCTTTCTGATACATGCTGTATTCTGGCGTAGTGTGTCTCGTCAGATATTTCTGGTATTTCTTCGATATTTGTGCGGCTATTGGTATATGCCTTCCACCGAGGATAAGATAGGACTTTAATTTAGAAAACTGCCATGTGGTCGCGCCTAAGGCCCTTGTTATAACAGGCGCCCGAGGCGCGCGTCTTGTACAGACGCCAGCACATCAACCTACTACAATCTGTCAACTTTCTTTAACAGATTTTCAATTTTATCACTATAATATAAGGTTCAAAGTTGATTGGGAAAATTTTTGAGTTTCGGGTAGGTTGACCTGCTGGCGTCTGTAGGTACGCTGCGTTTTGGGCGCCTCAGGCGCCTGTTTAACTAGGGCCATAAATAGGTACTTACTTAGTAGGTTTTTTCGCGAAGTTTTCGTTACTCCCGTAGTATTTGCTGAATCACGGCTACGTGAAGTTGTGGATAAACTTGAGGCAGTCGCCATGCAGGGAACGTGGTGCTGGATACACAGCTGGAAATAAACTTCTTGACATTTGTTATTTTCAAATTAAACCCATTGTCAAACCTACTAAAACATTATGAAACGGGCCAAACGCACATTTCGGTTTGAAGCTGCACCGGGACGACAGATGCACTTCATGATATGCAAACCCTAGCTAATAAACCCCAATAGGTACTGTGGGAACAAAAATTCTCCCGATCACGCTAAGACTTCAGTATACCCTACAGAATAAAAGCAAAACAACAACTGTAATACATTAAAAATGACTCCCACAATCAATCGGAGCAGTATCCGCTTACAAAGGAACCGGTAATCTTACCTTTTGTGGTGTTAACAAAAGACTGGCTGTCAAGGTGCGACTCCACAAAAGATGTATTGGTCCTCAACTGAGAAATGCGTTCGCGAAAACTTCCCACAAGAACGATTTTTTGCAAAAGGGTCAGTGCTGGCGAGAAATAATTATTCTGTCTACGAGTTTTTGCGGCGCTGGCCGTGATTTTTTTCTTGATAATTAATTTTGATACATCTTTGTCGACACTTGAGATTTTGAAATATTTATGTTTTTGTTTGTATTTGGTCACGCGCTGTTTTTGAAGTGGGATTAGAAGAACTGCAGAAGAATCGTGAAAGAGTTTTTCGTATCTACTGAAGATGATACAACGTTGTGTTACAAACCAAACTCTAATCGTAAGCCGGGTTTACTGCGTAATTCGTAAAGATATGACTGAACCTTCGCTAAACATCGCTTAGTTAACTAGCTGAACAAATAACAGTTACGTTTTCAACAACCCCTATTCTAACTCATATAAGGTAGGTCTGTCGAATTACGCCTAGAGGATAATTACGCCTATGATAAATAACTCAGGTTACGTAATAGATAAAACCAAACTTAATACCCACGCATCAAGGTTCATACATCCTGAAACAGCCCCGAGTCGCGCCTGCGGCGCTCCCCACTCTGCAAGCTAGTAGTCGACTGACATATGTGGGGAGTAGTTACTGTGCCATTTTTTACAACAGAGACCGGTACATTAGCGGTAAGTTTTAATGAAATTTGTAACTTTAGTAGTAAACTATAAGGCTCATTTGTTAGTATGATTATTCGACCGTTAATAACCAGTTTTTCTATAGTATTAAACTGTCGATTTTCCATTATATTTCAAACTTGTTAGAAGTGTCCTTAACGGTAATTACGCCTAGGCGTTATTACCCATACCAAATGCTACTATAGGCGCTTTTAACCATCTCGTGAGCTTGTCATGAAAGGACTTCATTTGCACATTGTGAAAATGAATTGATTGATCCGCGAAATGTAATTAATTGTTTAATAAAGTTTAAAATATAGTAATAAGTTACCTATGTACTTTTTGTGCAAAACTAAAATAAATAAATATGTAATAAGTTCATTGTTTTAGGTAAAAAAATATGTCAACTGCAAAGAAATAGCGTGCCTCATGGACAAAGTGATTAAGAAGCGTTATCCAGTTATAATATATAGGATAGTTCAAACTAAATTTAGGTAGAAGATCAATATTTACTGGAGATCGGGAACAAGATTTTGTGAAAAGGATTATTAAATTTGCAAAAAGACGAAACACAAATACTTTTTTGCGTATACAAGTATTTGTGTTTTGCGAGACATAATGTATATGATATAGCATTACTAACAATATTAACAAGCAATTAAAATCGGTTTGACACAAAAATCCATAGAAGAATTTAGATGTCCTGATGGTTGTGATTCATTCTAGCTACGTAGATTTAGATAGGCGTTACTACCTCAACTGGATATAATAACGCCTATAAATAATATTTTTGATTTTGTTTTTTTTTGTTTGATAATCTGTATACAGACTATTTGATTATGTTTAAACTATGTGCCAATAAAAAATAAAATTAATTTGTGTAATTACCTTAGTAATTTTAGTTTTTTTTTACCCGATTGTATAACTGTGAAAACATGTTGTAAAACTGAAAATAACTGATTGTTAAGAGAGTCCTTCTTAGACTAATTATGTTTCTAATTCCAGTAAACTTTGATAATGCTTTAACAAAAAGTAATTTTAAGAAAACTGTCTTAGGCGAAATTTTACTTCATTGGTTTAATTGCGCCAAAACGATTGTGTTTGAATTCTGATCGTTTTCCATAATTTTTATAAACAGACCAATAATATTTTGTGTTTTATTTATACAATAATAAACATACATCTCATTAACACATTCCGTTCTTCATCTTCATTTATTGAATTAGAGAAATTTACGTTCATCCTTAAGTAGGCGTAATTCGACAGACCTACCTTAGGTACCTATAATAATACCTTTATTTAACTCTTTAAACACGTAATAGTTAACTATATCGCACATTTAACTAGCTAGGGGCTAGCAAAGATAGTGGTCACTGCCAGTCAGAGCGAAACTAACCTTAAAAACTTACGATAAAGTCCATTTTAAGTCGACAGTCGTTGGAATAGGAGCCCCGGTGCACACCTGTCGCCATTCGTGGGAATATATTTATAAGGAAGGACATTGTGTGATGGAATTGAAACTGCAATTTATGTATCGGCACTGTATGTACAAAATACAGAGAGGTTGACCCTTATAAAAATAAAACTTTATGCAAAAATGTCTTGCGGGCTGCCTATTGTTCTCAAACAAGGTAACATACTGTAGTAGCTGGTGTTAAAATCATAATAGGTAGGTACCTAAGTCGTGTCTCCCTACAGTCTACCAAGATTTTTTCTCGTGACCTAAATGTTACCCACACCGTATTATTGTCTGCTAGCACTTTAACCGTTCAGCCTTCATAAGTACGAAGTTAGTACCCACTAACTTCGTACTAACTTATTTCTAGCCGTCTAGATAGGTGCAGTTCCTGGTCCATCTATTACATACGGTAAAGTCCTAAAATAAGACAGCTTTGACATCAGAAATGGGTAAATAATAGTGCCTAAGCCGTAGAGGCACTTAGGAAAAAGAAAAAGTAGCCGTTGTGACCACTCAAAAAATATCAAAGTTGCTCCAACAATATTCTCACGCAGAGTAAAGTGAACTCCAAACATTGACCCATCAATCTCGTTCATAATAAACTTTTTTGTGATCCATCTCCTGTGACCCGGAAACAGCCCCGGATACGTAAGTTTTTTCTACATCTCCACTCAATAAAAACGAGTTGATAGTCAAAAGGAACAGTTTTTGTAAACACCTGTTTGCATGGGAACTCTTGGGACACAAAAACATACACAGATTTTAGGCGGAAGCATTGTGGCAAGTTTAATGAGAATGTATCGACGTTTTTTTGGTTTGAAGAGAGAGTAAGGAAAGTTAGTTTAGTTTTTTGGAGAGACATTTTGTTTTTGATTATGTAGATATCACTTTTAGTATTTTTATACCTGACAGGTAGCCAGTTATTTTTGAAGTGAAAACTTCTTTAGGCGCGTTGAGCACTTTTTGGGTGAACAAAAATCATGGAACTCGCGTCATCGTTACCGAACGCTTTCCATGAGCTATATGTATACTGTGTATATATATGTGTACTTTTTTGGTGAACAAAAAACGTGAAACTCACGTCATCGTCACCGTACGCTAGTGTTCACTTCTATCGGCAGTCCCTAAAGACTGCCCCGCAAGTTATTTTTTTAAATCTCTAAGTCGATTCTCATCGTCTTGTACGTCTGTTAGTCTACTGTCCATTTTTACACTAGGGGACGCGACACCCGAAATTAATGCTTAACTAAAAGCGCGCTGTTGGTTTTCAACTTTCGGCGCCGAGCCGAGCGTTAAAAATCCAACAGGGCGCTTTTATTTAAGCATTCATTAACAAAGTGTCGCCTAGTGGCAGTAAAAACGGGCATAATATATTTTTCTTGTAACAGGGTCTCCTAAGTTTGCACACCAATCACGGCCATCACCAAACCTTCAAACGATAAATATTGTCCTTTTTTTACATTCAAAAATATTGCCTCGGGCAAAATCATCCCCTCATTTATTTCGCAAACAGATAAATTATCGATTAAGAAGACAAGGTGACCGGCCGTGAGAAAGCGAAGTTCCTTTAGTAAAAATCGAGGGTGCGCCGCCGCCGTCCTGAAGATTTGTGTATAATACAGCACGCCCCTTGTTTGGAGCCTATGTCCGGCCGGCGGCGGAAGGAAGCGAGCCTGCTGTTGTATTTTATTTGTAAGAGGTATATGTATAAAACAACTGCGAAGAGGAGAGAATGGAGAGATTCATGGGTTTAGTCAAAACTTCAGTAGTTGTTTAAGTTTGTTTATTTAAGACCTCACATTGACCTGAGACCAAATAAAAAACCCAAGACAGAACGCTGCGAACAATAAAGTGAAGCAAACCAAAACTACACCTCCGCTCTGTGCATACCTACACGCTGATACGCACACTTTTACAACCATTTACAATCAAACTACACCTCACTAAGTGCACACATGTTTACGAAACCGGCCTCACGTCACTGTTGACAGCGCTCTGTCGAGGTTTTTTATTTGGTTATAAAAAAAAAAGGTAAGTAAATCTGTATAGCTCAACAAAACTGAATTACCACCTTAGTACCTTCCTATAAGTTCCTATGTTGGTTCCTACCTATTTTACTAGTTTATTATAACTAAAACCGAAAGACGAATTTAATCTTCACCTATGTATATTGTATAGGCACCATCACATGTCCACATCGCAGACCGAATCGTGAGAAAACGCAACCTTCTGAGGTAAAAAATGAAGGGTGCTTGATCCCACATAATAAAAGATTAATCTTTACAATACGTAAGAGGGTCGAACCCTCTTCAGAGGAGATTGTCGGAAGGAAGGAAACGACTCCGTTATAATTTGTATTTAAAAGTTATTATTTATGTAGCAGGCTATTTGGAGACTGATGGTTATCGTTGGAAGTTAGGTGTGAATAAAAGATTCCTTTCGGCACCTACTTTTTGTGGTGTTGGTGTAAACTGATGCACAAGATTTCGATAATAGAGTGGCTGTTTGTGCATCTGAAAACCAATATTGATGGGGTTAATTACCGGTGTTGCCGCTCGCCCTCGTTAAACAGTGCATCAGCAAAAATTACCACTATCATCATAGAGTTAATTTCACCATCCTTTCTTAAAAAATATTTTCTTTCGGAAAACTTGTTTGCATTTTCCGCTTTTCCCTTTCCAGTACTCGATCGAAAAGTCTCCCTAAGTACATACTTAGGGAGACTTACTATCGAAAACTTCATATCTAAGCAGTTTGAAAGCAAAATCCCGTGAACACGATGACAACATCTGTTACCGCCCCGGTTCTATAGCGGCCGAGCGCTGCAAGCAGAAATAGTCCTTACCGTGTATAGATATGAACTTCTTCGATGGTAACTACTAACGAAAAGAACAGTGTTCATAACTTTATAATATTGACGTCACAAAATTTAATTTTGCATCTCTCCTGCACATTATTAAATCAAATTGACCCAATCGTGAGAAAACCTGCAACATCCTGAAGCAAAAAACGCAGGGTTGTCCTAAAGATGTTATTTGTACAATACAAAGTGAACGAGCCCCTCTCCAGAGGCCGGGAAGGAAGGAAGCGGCTCGTTACGATTTATGATAAACTCCTACATTATAGGAACAGTTCACATGCACTGCTAGCGATTGTAATGCGGAAAGGATATGACAGTTTTTGTTTAATAAGATTTTTAGTAGGATGTGGTAGGTAAGTACTTGAAATTGGGGATAAAGAGATGCAATGTATTGTGGACTACTTTTGGTTCCATATTTCAGTATAATGATAGGAAAAAGATAGAGGTAAAATTTCGTTAAATCGCTTGTGGTCGAGAGCTTGTCAAAAGTTTCTGAATTGTTGCTGTAGTGCGGTCAGAAATTGACCCACAAGATTTGGCTTCAATTACGAAATAGATGCCGCCCATCTCTATTTTCACTAAGAAATCTATCTAGTGTTTCGTCTGGCAAGCTTGAAGCTGATTTATTCTGTAGAATCCTCATAGCAATTATCATTAGAGAAAGCGCTTTATTTGACCAGCTTGGGAGAGTATTTAGCTATAGTCATCATCGATGTTTGGGCAAATGTAGGGAAGATTTCAAGAATAGGATGCATTTCCTAGATAGAAACTCATCTAAACACTTACACCATCTGGTCCCCAATTCCCAGATCATCATGTTAATAAATTAATTATAATACGGACAAACTGAGTTCTCACCGCCACCCCCGAGGCTCAGGGACGTCAGCGACATGTGACATTCTAATCATTATTCACCATTCATTAGGCTCATCACGCGATTGCGTGGAATATGGTCACACTTGGCCAGTCCCGTCACCAGCCACCGTACATTTGCTGTTTATTACTAGCACTGCTGTAGGAAATTGAACTTTATCGTTATCATTATAAGGTCGGTGGTTTAATTTTATGAACAGCACACAGAATTTGGTTTTCAAGTCCTGGCAAAGGCACTGGTGCGTTTTTATAAATACTATCGCAAGGCATTAAGGTTCATTTTTAAACATTTTTGTGATAAGTGCATCTGTTTAACTAAGTTTGTAAATATGAAAGGCTAGCGTGGGAGAAATGTTTGGCAGTCTAATTAAATATTTATCAGGTACATACGTTTGGAGTTTGGAGAGTAAAGGTCGCTGGAACACCTGGATGACTCGGCGAGTTGTTTACGGAAATAAACATTTGAGTATTTTAGAACTAGGTACCTACTTACATAGGTAATATTTGTACAGGATATAAGGTCGTTAATTTATCTATCTCTATAGATAAGGCTGGTATTGTGTTTTGTACTTACTTGAGACGGTTTGGCGAAGGGGGTCCTTCCGTATGTAGGGATATGGGTCAAGGATTTTCTGCAGAAGTTTCCTAGCTTACTAAGTACGTAGTAGTAACAATTAATAGGGGTTCTACAATTCAAAGGCCAGACACCCATATATTTGTTACGCAATAAATTTCTTACAAAAAGACAGGCTGAGTCGCTGATGTCATGGATTAATTTGACCTAGTTTCTCAAAAGTACTGAACACAAAGTTATTATTTTTAATTTGTGTAAAGAAAACAGCCTGTCGTGCTGAAAACACTGAAATGAGGGGAAAAAAAAACGTAACAAAAAAATTACCCAAGCTGCAAAAATATTGCCTGAAAACATAGAAAATGCGAAAAAAAAAAAAAACTTAAAAGACCACCTAAAATTACGTAAAGTTGCAAAAACCGAAGTGCATGGTAAACAAACGAATGGAACAGCGTCACAACGAACCCTTTGCACCTATCACACATTCCCACACTCCGTGGGAAAACGCAGTCACCCCCTACCATAAAGTACCACAATTACCTGCGAACACACGACGATAAAAAAACTTGAAACTTCATACTCTACCTTCCCTTTACGCTACGTTACACCCATGAAGTTTTGAATAAAATGAACAGTTCATAGTGAAAATAATTATGGAATTTTATGGAAAGGTGTGTTCATGAAGTATGGGGTTCTTTTGTGAGGGTCTGGGACGAAATGATTGCGGTTCTTGATGTGTGTGCGTACGGTCGCATTCCCATAGTATACAGGATAAGGGAGCGCAGGTGTAGCTTCACTCAATAAGTTATTGTTTAGTTTTATATTGCAGTCTAATGTGTGTAATTTGCGATAGTAATTGGTGGATTTAATGTAGCTATGCATGCATGTAACTATAATTATATTTCTTTTTTAAAATTAAAATGGGATATAGTATACTTATTTCAGCAAGACTTTCTTGAAATTGTACTTACAAAAAATATTTTCAGGCACATAATGGTTTTTGCTTATCTTCTACAATTTTTTTTTTAAAATTATTTCCTCAATTACGTATACCTATAGGATTATAAATTTTTACAATGCTCTACTTGTTTAACAAACAAACACTTCAAATTGTCAACAAAACACAACAACTGCAAAACAATAACCACCCGGAATCAAACACAAAACATCTGACACACTAACCACTGCACCCAAACTCTCCATTCAGAACGTTCCCCATTAGAGCGAGAGAGCACGAAAACAAAACATTCCGAAACAGTTCCCAGCACTCCAACCGCTAAGAGAGAAAGAGACAGCCATATGTTCTCATTTCAATTCCTAAACGGGATAGCAGGATACAGGGCAATTGAAAAATTTTGCTTGTACAGTTGCGTGCGAGTATCCTCATAAGGTGATCGGCCACCGTCCAGTGCAGACGTGTCGTGTAGTGGAATATTTTAATATTGTGAAGTGTCAATATGCCGTGCAGTGAGGATGATGACTCTCAGACCGGGTTCTCGGAGTCCACCCCAGGAATGTCCAAGGCGGAATTGCGAAAGGTGAGTACAGTGTTGCCTTGTTTTCTTGGTGAAAATTCGGTTTGAATTGGCAAGAAAATCGTTGAACAATAATATCGATATTAAGTTGTGTTGTTTCGCATTCTTTGGTGAAATGTGTTGGCTATTCCTGATAGATAACCTTTATTTATTTTCTTCTAGTTTCCTTTAGACAGTAATTATTTTCTGTCCGAAATTAAGTGACAACAAGTTAAGAACATAATTATTTAAAAAATAAGGTCTCGTTAACTATAAGTACCATCGAGGCTATTTTAAAAGTGTGATTTTTATTGAGAATTTCATCGTTTCCAGACAAACAAACCAATTATGGAGAAGAAACGGCGCGCGCGCATCAACAACTGTCTCAACGAGCTGAAGGATCTGCTCATCGATGGAACTGATAAAGACGTAAGTTACAATTATAACAATTTACTAAGTGACCTACAGTTGAACGAATACATCTATATAGTAACTTCAAAAAAAAAACGTCTGGTTTTAATATGACTTGAAAGAAAACCTTAAAACAAATTGATTTCCATCAATTTAATTATCTTTCCAAATATAGAATATTAGAAACCGATAGTTTTAATGTTTGACATATTAAAAAATCATTCAATAACTGACCCCGGTTCTAATAAGAATCCAGTTAGCCATAAAATTTATAAAAATATTTTGCTCTTTTACAGCCCGCGCGCCACTCCAAACTAGAGAAGGCAGATATTCTGGAGCTGACCGTGAAGCACCTTCAGAAGCTGCAGCGCCAACAGCTGGCTGCCGCCATCGCTGCCGACCCCGCCGTCCTGCACAGGTTCAAGGCCGGCTTCAGCGACTGCGCCGTAGAAGTCAGACGATACCTCTCACGACTTGCCAGCGTGCCTACGGGGCTGAGGCACCGGCTCGGAAACCATCTGACCTCCTGCGTCGGGGGTATGGAAACCCTCCAGCCAAGAGACTACGCACCTCTCGTCCCAGACCCCCTAAGGCTAGATGATGAGAGACCCAGTGCGTTCCATTTCGTCAGGTCCATCAGACCCACAAGTCCACCTCTCAGCCCTCTGTCCTGTGACTCTGCTTGCGACTCCTCAACTGAACTCGAAACTCCACCACGACCTGTCCAGACCTACCCCTTTCCAACACCTCCCAGCAGATCAGCATCAGACCAGGACTCAAGCCCAGAAACACAAAAACCAACAGTATCCTCAACAACGATATTCCCAGAAAACAGACAAGAATCTGTAAGGAACAAGAAATACATGGAGCCATTATCAATAGTGATAGACGTGGAAAACTATAAAATTGGGATCGACGCATCGCCCAAGCGAGCGGTAGACTACTCCGTCAGACATAAGTTAAAAAGGCCGGTAGTGGACCTGACAGGACCTGCCCCGAAGGTCATTAGGTTAGAGGAGAAAATCGTTCCCGAAATCTACAGAACACCAGAAAAATCTGCATTTACGAGGGTATCAGAAAGGATACCAACGCTTCCTCTTAAGAAGCTGACAATACCTGAAAGTATACCGTGTGTGGGTGAAAGACCTTTAGAATTGCCCTTCCGGCCATTAGCCCCTCGGACTGTGATAAGCCACACTGCGGCGTCGCTCGCGCAGTCCTCTCAAAGAGAACCTCCTAAAGATGTGAAGGTGGAAGCTGATACCAGTTCCAAATCACCAAAGCAAGGTTCCTCGACGAGTTCAGAAATGTGGAGACCTTGGTGATAACAGATTATGGAAAATTAGAGGATACAATGCATTTTATATTGTGAGATAACAAAGGCTCTGCAGTGCTATTCTGTAATCATCTCACCGTGAGAACTTAGGTGAAGTAAGCTCGGAGTGAGCTGTCAGTCCCTAGCAGCAGGTGGAATGACAGCTCACTTCACGTTCACTTCACCTAAGTTTTCACCGCGAGATTATTACAGAATAGACCGGCTGAACCTAGTTTTAGAAACTTTAGGCCGGTCTAACGTCTTTGAGTACAACATGAAACAGCTGATTGCAAATGGCCAGCACCTATTTTTTATATTAGTTTAAGAAGATAATATTAGCTTTAAAATTCCTTTTATGGAAAACAACTGCTTTCAATAATTGATCTTGATAACAATGTTTGAAGGTTTTAGAATTTAGAGAGAGAGTTATTTGGATTTGTTTGTTTTTTTATGTTTAGAGAGGAACCTAGGAGTACCTACAACCTCGTAAGTGCCTACATAGCTTTAAGAATGTACCTGTTGGTATAGTTTTTTTTACGTGATATTAAATTTATTAATATTTGTTTGCAATTTTTAAGTTTGCAATTGATTGTTTAATTTTGAACCTAGTACCTATGAGGCTTCATTTTAATTATGAACAACAGTATTACTTTACTAAAATTAAGGTAAAACTTATATTTTGCTGATTTTACCAAAATCAGATATCCGTGGAACAAAATTGACGTCTGACAATTTTTGTATGGGAAAACTAAAAACTCGCGTTTCTACTGAAGCGAAGACGAGCGGTGTCGCGCAGGTTTCGTCCAATCACAGACGAGACGAGAAACGCGATGAGGATTTGAATCATTGTGATTGGTCGATTCCTGCAGATCACCGCTCAGCTCAGCTCGTCTCCGCTTCAGTGGAAACGCACCCTTATAGGTGGACAAAGTTGATCAAATTCGCCCTTAGTAAGAGTTTTACATAACTTTTTTTTACAATCTTTACTAATGAAGTAACTGGTACAAAATAGGATTAGCTCCTCCTACAATACCAAAGGATAGTTAACAAGAAACAATGTTCAAAAATATGATACTTTATTGGCAAGCACATCACATAGCGTAGTCACTACAATAAGTTAATTAAGTACCAAAGACGAGACAAAAGCCTTTAAAAACATTACAAAATACAAAAGCTAATAATATCATGCAACATACAATTGATTTTTCATTAGTTTTAAATAGCCTCATTATTGAATCAAACTTAATTGTTTTAATAATAATAAGTTAACAACATAATTGCTAAACATCGTGAAGCCAGTGTGCAACCAGGCCGCGGTCGATGGACCACATTTGTCATATTTTTTACCGACCGAAAAAAAGAGGTTTTCATGTCGACGCATATATTTTTGAGATTATGGTATGATCCCGCGTCCTATCGTCGCGCGATTCACGATCGTTCGAACTTTTTGTTCGGTGAACTTGAACGCGTGGTCGCGCCAATAGAAGGCGCTTTCCGGTTTTCCGAACAAAAAGTGACATATGCATTCGACCGACCGCGTACATTCGCGTGACGATCGCTTTTAAATAGAACGCGGCCTGACCCTGCTACAAGGCTATTTTGGCGCTCAAATGACGTTGACAGGGAGGCGCTGTTGATGACATTTGTACAATTGCTTTGTGAAATGTATTGAAAAACAAGATTTCGGCGTTAGTTCCGATTTTGGCCACTTGAACCCTGTAGCGCTATATAAGACTCACTAGCGAGTCGACGTCGCCTTCCATCGAACGCAGTCTGGTTGTACCCTTAGGCATTTGGGAGAAGTACTATTCTTCTTCAGTACAAAGAAAATCAATTTTATTCATTCACTTTCATTAATTTCAGCCAAAATACGTCCACAGCTGGACATTCTGTTCCTCCCGCATTCAGCGGATTTCTGCAGCCTTTACAAGGTCATCGGTCCAACTTGTGGGAGGCTTTTCAACGCTATGTCTTCGGATACGCGGTCGTATTCGATCACAATGGGCCTTATCAGAAGGCTAAAAGTCTTTCCCTACGTGATCAATTTTATTATTATAAAAAAATACCACGACTTAACTTCATACTTGTCCCAAAATTTAAGCAATTGTAAAAGTGTAGATATTACATAAAGTGAGTAGATATTACATAATTTGGACGGATTCATAAATAACTAAAGAGTAGGATTTGACCAAAAAAACAAACCCATGACTTTTTTGTAAATAATTAATTAGGTCTTGACATCATACAATTATTATTGGCACTAGTGTGGACGTGGTCTTAATAGTTTAGAAATTTTCTGTTGAGTATTATCAATAAATTATTCATAAAATCTAGATTTAATATACCTAGATGCCGACGGTTGGCCAGTCAAGAATTCAGCATAATTTTTCATTTTAAAACGACAATAGTCAGTAGCAGCAGCTGGAAGTTTGTTACAACTAAATATTCACCAAGAATGTGCCTAGCTATGGGTCTAAATAAAAGTAAAAATCTTTTAATAATCCCTGTGTTATAAGTACTTTTTTTAAATTAATTCATAAGACAAATAAGTATCCTAACATAACTAAGAATATGAAAAAGAATAAATCATTTAACACGAAGACTCTTTGGCTTCTGTATTGCGTGGTGCCCACAATTCAACGATACTCTTTGGTATAAGCGTTGCCAACAAAAAGCGATACGTTTTAAGCATTTTTCCTCATGATAATATTTATATCTTACCAGATATATTCATATTCACGGTTAATAGAAAATTGTAAGATATTTCGATATTCTAACCTGACATTTAGGCTGGCTCAATCATTAAACAAGCTCTATTAAGATTTTGTATTATGCCTGTGATTGAGGCCCGATTTTCACCAAAACAAAGTTTACTAGTAGAAAAACAATACGTTTGCATTAGTTTAAGGAAGATCCGCAGTGGTAGCCTGCGAAATTGAAATTTTCTTACGTTTTTTGCAATTTGCAAGTCAGCGCAACCATAACAATTATGTATTTACAGAATTATAATCGTTAGTCTCATTATTACATCTCTCTAAGTGCGGATTTCACCTGTGAAATTAAACGCGTTCAGCACATCTAAACGCGTTCAAGAGCTGTCAGTGTATAGACGCCAGCAGGTCAACCTACCCGAAACTGTAAAATTTTCCCAATCAACTTTGAACCTTATGCTATAGTGATAAAGTTGAAAATCTATTAAAGAAATTTGACAGATTGCAGTAGGTTGATGTGCTGGCGTCTGTACAATATTCCATAAAAATCTTGAACGCGTTTTAGAAATGCTGATCGCGTTCAATTTTGGTGAAATCAGCCTTAAGTTAGATTTGGTCCATTGAATGATTTTTTCATGAAATCATGACATTTGAGATTATAATTATGTAATTATACATATTTGTTACGGTCGCGAATCATATTTTGATCAAGATATAACCTGACACTGACCTGTAAATTGCAAAAAACCTTAAGAAAATTTCAATTTCGCGGATCCACCTGAACATCTTCCACTTAGAATCAACGTACCACAAGAATCACAACGTATTGTTTTTTTTACTAAAAAACGAGATTCTAGCCCCTGGTGGAGACTGGACCTAAGTCAAAGTATTGTACAGATGCCAGCACATCAACCTACTACAATCTGTCAAATTTCTTTAATAGATTTTCAACTTTATCACTAATGCATAAGGTTCAAAGTTGATTGGGAAAATTTGACAGTTTCGGGTAGGTTGACCTGCTGGCGTCTGTACAAAAACTAACATCACTTTTTTCTAGGATGAATATTCGAATATCGTAAAATAGTTCAATAAAGCGCGAAGTATTCGTGAAAAATACAAATGCAAATTATGGTCTGTTCCAAAAGTATCTCCTAAACATGTAAAAAATAATAATCAGAAAACGTACCTATCCCAATTTGTAGTTTCCAAATCGATTTCTTTGATTTGATTACTTGAATAGGTACTTAAAACCCGAAATTATTATTTAAATCACCTTAAAGATTTTTCATTTGACAATTGAGGTTAATTTTATGAGCTCAATTTTTGTCGACAATTATTCAATTACAATTTATTTTATAACGGTATTCAAACATTAATTGTTAAAAAAAGTGGTGAGATATAAAGTTTAAACCTTCTAAATACAGATGAATGTGTTAATTATTCCGTATTCGTAGTTGTGATTATGTAAGAATTTAACCAGAATAGCGTTTGTTTACAATTTTATCGGATACTTTTTAAACAGACTTCACTTCATTCTGCATAGTATCTCTACGCTTTTCGTGTATTTTTACTTTTTATTGAGGAAGTCTTTTCTCTGCTGCTGTAATTTCTGCTCCAATAGCGTGATCTTCTCCTGGTACTTGCCGGCTTCGCGGGTCAGAGCTTGGATGGCCGAGTCCTTTCGAGCCACCGCTACCTTCACCCTACATACAACAAAGAAGTTATATTTGATGTCCTCGCATATATGTATCTAGATTTTTTTTGTGAGGCATGTTTCGGGTCGGTTTCATGGAATGCTAAACGAATTTTGGGCACAAACGAAGTCATTAAACCGCGAAATAGCTGATTGTCTTTCTGTCTGCCAGACATGTTCATATAATCAAGTAAGTAACACTTGCACTACGAAAATCACCCTTACTGCTACGACAGAAAGGCGCTGTCAATGTCAAATTCATGCAAATGGAAGTCAAGTAGTAGAGTATAAATCGCATACGAACTTGGCATAGAGCTGGTGCATCTGTTCCTCGTGCGTTTTCTTCATATCTTCTATCTCTTTCTTCAGCGCGTCCACATTTCCTTTCCAAGTCTCTTCGCAGCTCGCTCTCACTTCTTCTGCGCGAGACTCCAGTTGAGTGTTCTTCTACAGAAGCCATAAATATGTTTTTTATTTACATATCTACATTATAAATACACCGTTTGGGTCTAGAAGCATGAAATTTTGCACAAGAGTTCGTTTTTTAACGTAAATGAAAACTGATGAAGGATTTTTGAAAATTTATCCCCTCAAGGGGTGAAAGCTTGTATGGAACTTCGTCTCATCGCACGGATATACAAGATATTAATAAAAAAAAACATTTAAAAAAAAACAGCAGAATGGAAGGAGCGTAGCAGGTGGCGTTCTATAGTTTCTGCCTACTCCCGTGCGAAAGAATGCGTAAGTTTATGTATGTAATAAATAAATAAATTACTCTTCGATGGTTCCTTAAGAAAGTTTCTGTACTCGGAAGGGTTGTACACAAGTACAACAGGTACTGATTTACGTTAACATTTAAACCGCTATTCAACTTATATTGCTGGTTAAACAATTCGCCACAATGATTGAAGAGAAAATTGATTCGAGAGAAGTAGGATGTTTCAGAAACCAGAGGAAAACACACCATTTAGTATAAAATACACTTACCTCAGTCAAAACCCTGTTACGTGTCTCCAGCTGAGAAATCGTCATTTCTAATTCTGCACCTAAAATTAATTTAAATATGTCATCACTAGTAGATTAAAACTGAAAACGTGATACAAAATTTTGAGCTACTGCTGGTGTATATCACTCACATTACCTCTTGGGTCAGTTTGTATAATACGAGG
Source organism: Xanthia icteritia (assembly GCA_949128155.2). Taxonomy (NCBI): domain Eukaryota; kingdom Metazoa; phylum Arthropoda; class Insecta; order Lepidoptera; family Noctuidae; genus Xanthia; species Xanthia icteritia. The sequence continues at coordinate 17,611,809 of OX421940.2, read as the reverse complement.
CATAATTTTTTTTTATCAACCTGTGTAAAACGGGTCAAAAAGATTTTGGGCCAATCTGTATAATACGGTCCCACCCTATTTCTTGGAAAAACTTAGGTAGTACAATACGGTCCTAAACAGTATTTTGAACAAATAATTTGGGATCGTACTACTATGATCACAAACTATCCCGGATCAGCCTGTGTAATATAGTAATATCCTGAATATACTGTTTCTAGTACCAGTATAATACAGTCTGACACTGTAGGATCAAACGGAATACTGTGGTCGTTCAAAGTTTTTTGATCAACCAGTTCAATACGGTCCTACACAATTTTTTATTCAAACTACATAAACTAATATCATACATTTATCTTCAGTCTGTCGAATCCTAGCCTGTGCGTCCTGGTATCTCTTCAGCGTAGCTTGTTCGGTCTCTGCGAGCTCCTTCAATTCTGCCTCGTATTGTTCCTTGTTCCTCCTGCAAATATAGTCCAAGTTAAGGACAGGTGATAGGATACACTGCAAGTTACTCGGAGAGTACAATTCGTCGAGGCAAGGAAGTGTCGAAACAATTCGATTCAATTTCGATTGAATCGAATTTTTATTTGTCGGATATTGTGCCTTATAGTCGGGGTACTTTGGACCAAGAAAACTCCAACTATTATGCGTGTAAACTGTGTATATTGTGTGTAAGAAACAAAATGTCCAGTCGCCAGCAGGTCAACCTACCGAAACTGTCATATTTTCCAATTAACTTTGAACCTTATGCTTTAGTGATAAACGTGAAAATCTATTAAATAAATTTGACAAATTGTAGTAGGTTGATGTGCTGGCGTCTGTACATGAAATAACACAGAACTTAGAGAAACAAAAATGGACGGTCGCCGAGCGCGTGCTCGGTTATTCGGTGTTTACAACTGACTGCCTGGCGGCGCGGGCGACATGGATAGTGTTGTACCGAACGTAACTAGTCACTTAACCTGGCCGGCACACAACGAACTCTAGAAATGCGGGGAGTCGACTCTAATAGGGGTTACGCTATAATCTCCTCCTCCAAGTTAGCTGAAAGCTCTGGATTTGGCTTAGCAACCGATAGCTTACGGGATCTGCCCTTCTTCCTAACATGGACGACAACGTCCGAATCACCTTCATTACGGTGTTGAGACAGGCATGACACTTCGTCACGTATTGACGAATATTTGAGAAACATAATCTTTCTTTGAGCTTTGTTAGAGTGCGCTCCAGGCCCAAATGATCGGCGGTGGGCGCATCATGGAGCTTTTTCATGATCTCGGTGCGCATAGTCTGGTATTACTAGCTGAGGCTCCTCGGATTCGTCATCCGGATCAAAACTGAAAAGGACTCCGTTTGAAAGATGAAGGTAAGGAAGGTAAGGCTAAGAAGTCTAGGTAATAATTTTTCTTATTTTCCATGAAAAACGTGATAATTCCATATAAAACACGTCGAGGCTGACCACCTGCGCGCCTCCGGCTCTAAAAAAATTCACGGGGTAGGGCAAACAAGTACGAGTGTGTACCACATGGAGTTGCGATTGTCAAATTCGATTTAGTTGTGTCAAAATAATTTTTAAATTTAGAGACTTTTTATTGCAGAATAGCGTTAAGATTCTCATAGTCAAAAGTAAGGAATTTTAGTGATAGTTTAGTTCGGTGTACAAGAGAATCAGCACCATTGTCCCTTTACCAGACCAGCACCACCTTACTTCTTAATAGATTATTGAAGAACGGGCTTTAAGTTGCGTGTGTGTGCCATACGCAGTTCATGGACAACCTATTACTGTGAGTAATCTTATAATTCTGGATTCTTTGCATTTTAAATGTGGTGTTTACCTTTGTAAATTTGCACTGATATTAAAAGCATGTATACTTTATTTCATACCTGAGTTAATTATTGTTGGTGAACCTAAATAAATAACCTACCTGAGTGCGTCCTGTGACTCCTTTCTGCACAGCTGTGCCTCCGCCTCCATACTCTCGATAGCCCTTTCGATCTCTTTGTCTCTTTCTTGCTTATGTTGCGCGGCTATCTCAGCAGTTTTACGCTTTATTGCTAATTGCTGTTCTGCTTCTAACTTCTTCTTATATTCTTCTAGTTGCTGTGCCATTTCGACTTCTTTTTGTTTTATTTGTTCCTGTAAAATGGAGTTACCCGAGTTTGGCAAAATAAAGTTTAACATGTTGGTTAGTTGGCATACAAATATGTTTAAAAAAAAAGTGCTTTTTACTTTGCAGTTTTGGCTATGTTGATCGGAACCACCATTTTTTTATGTATCAGTTTTTTCAAATGTGAAGAATCCTCACAATTTGAAGAAGCTGATAAATAAAAATGGCTAAATATATATATATGCTACTGGTCAATGACAGGTTACCTCCATTTTTTCCCGTTCCTTTAACATCTCTTGCTCCATTTGCCTGCGCTTTTCTTTCATCTCCGTCTCTTGTTCTTCTCTCCATTTTTCTGAATCACAACAATGAGTAATATTACTCTATAGAATATAGCAGTTTATTTAAAAAAACATTAACTACTTACTTATGTCTGGCTTAAGGTAACTCATCAGGTTCAAGACGAAATTAGTTGAAAATGCTTTCGACTAACAAGTGATGACTATGAGTTAAAAGTTAAGAAAAAATTATTGCTTCCACAGTAGATATATTGTTATTATTGTTTTCCACAAAAACTCATATTTATAACCTGTACTACTTGCTCTGCTACTCTCATATTAAATACCATTTATTCACAAATGACACACTCACCAATCTCTTCCCTCTGCGCCCTCTCTTTAGCTGCAAGCTCAGACGCGACCCTCTCGTTTTCAGCCCTCATCTCTGACACTAAGCGCGTACGCTGTTCTTGGTACGTTAGTTCGATCTCTAGTATCTGTTTCTCTAGCCTGAAAATAATAAGGCCACGATTTACCCATTTAAAGGAGCTTTGCAACGGCTAGCATTTTGATAACCGGCATTTGTGGCTGTAAAAGGACTGATATTCTATTTTATATGCCTATGGAATGTAAAAACAATAAGGTAAAATATCTTACCTAGAACTGCCTATGTGCCTCTCTTTCACCAGAGCAGCCTCTTTCTCCTCCTCAAGCATTCTTCTCAGCTCCTCAAGCTCCTGCGCGTGCTTCGCCTGTATTCGTCCACTCTGTTCTGCGTGCGACATCTTTAAGTCTGATATCTCATTCTGTTGACGTTCTGCCATCTCCCGGAGTTCGCCTTCTAAGCCTTTTACTGTTAACTCCTGGAATTTCGGAAGTATAAACAATAATTTAGGTTTTATATATTTTTGTAGCATTTCCTTTTGGCAGTTTATTTACATAATGAGCAATATTATTGAGGCTTTATGTTCTGGGTCAAGCTGCACAATACAGTTTGGCCTAATAACTAGGTCTGACTGTATGATACGGTATAACCCTATTTACTGGGTCAAACTGTATAATACGGTATAACCCTATTTACTGGGTCAGACTGTATAGCACGGTATGACCCTATTTCCTGGATCAGACTGTATAATACGGTTTGGCCCTACTGACTGCGTCCGACCCACTCAATAGAACTTCTAAGGCCATTCAAAAAAATAGTAAAACGACAGACGTAAGTTAGCTGTGTCTAGAATAGCAATACCTTGATTTTTTCAGCTTTCTGCCTGACCCAGCGCTGCCGTGCCACCTGTGTGTATATACAATGATGAATAAGTTCAAGCAGATAATATATGAGTGCAATATTGATGAAAAACAGGAAAGCTAACTTATTAATTTTACAAAATTTACAGTTTCTAGGAAGATAATGTGGATGTAAAAAAAGTGATGAATAAAAATGGCAATAGACTTGCCGATTACATGGTACTTATAACTTAAGTGGTGTGGGTGTGCGTATACCCCTTTTGTTAACACTGCACAATCCTTTAGGAATATAGCCGTGACTGAAAATCAAAATACAAGCAAGGCGTTTTAGTAAAGGCAAGAATATAAAATAAATGAAATTGATTTAGGCTATGCAGCTTTTCTTGCCTAAATTGCTACTTAACTACAATATTTTTATGAAGAAACAACTTACAAGTTAATAGTAAAACAAATAATATAAACGACTTTTCCATCAAATAAGACATTAGCGCTAACCTGTTGCGCAGCTTGCATCTTGTCATGCTGGTTTCGCAGTTCCAGCTTGTACCGCTCTTCCAGCGCCTGCGCAGATCGCTTCCATCGCTCCTCAAGCGCTCTTCGCTCGTCAACTAGCTGCTCGATACGGTGGTTCAGAGTCTTTTTGTCATTTATCAACTACAAAGAGAACAGAGATTCATTTGCTTACTCTTTTGTGAAATCCGAAGCAGTTTGTTTGGTTATTTAATTGCAGTTGCCTATTTCCTTTCAAACTTTTAAGAGTTAAATTTACTTTTAGCGACATAATATGTGTATTCGATGCTACCTTTCATGTCCAGTATACCCTAGCAGATAGGCAAAGGAGAGCCTCAAGTTGCCTTATTCTACTTTTAGGGTGTACAGGCACTAGCATAAATATATTACTATAAACTGATCGTCAATAATATCTGATTTCATGATTCATCCATTAATACATGACGGCAAATATTTATGTGGTAATTTGTGGAAGACATCTACAATTGGCAGCACAAATATGTGACATCGAAGAAACACCAAAAACTATCTGACGAGACAAGCAATGCCAAAATATAGGAAGCTGCATCGGCTTCAAAAATATGTGTCAATTTTTCAGATATTATTGCTGAGCTGCCCATAGTAATATATTTATGCTCGAGACTGTACTCAATCAAAAAGACGCATTTTCTACATATTTATACCTGATCAATGAAATTCTGATGTCTCTTGATTGTCTCCTCACAGTCCTGTTTCACTTTGTTTATGTTCCGAATCGACTGCTTCTCCAAGTTGCTTACTTTGTTGATCATCTGAAAACATGCATTGGCGATGTTAATAAATCTTTAACGGCTCTTTCAAGATCAAAGTTTCACCCTCCATGATAGCAAAAATCTCTTTAGCAACTTATGAAAGCACAAACCAAATAATACTTTAGTAGAAATAATACTTTATAAATGAACTGGCCTGGGGCGGCAGTCTCGACATAGATAGCGATCGCTATACGACTGAATTCGGTCGTATAGCGATCGCAACTGCAGGGCCTGGGCGTATTGTACACCTCATACTGTAACCTAAAATTACTATTTGGGATCCGATTGGAGCGTTCGTTTAATATTTTGTTCTATACAGGATGGCATACATCGACGCGCAGCCTGTTAACATGGTGTGTGCTGTTCCATACATTTTGTCCGCGTAGGTATTGCATTTTGTAGGAAACAGCTTTTTGCTTTTTTATAACCGACGTAAAATTTCAACTCAGGGGCGTCCAGAATCATGTACTGAATCCATGGTGGTTGTGCGTCGATCTCCCCTGTATGTAATTATGCAAACACCATAAAGCTAAATACATACCTGCTCCTTATGGTTAGCAAGACTCTCTTGCAACAACGCGATACAGCAGGATCGTTCCTCCAGCTGTAGGGAAGCTGTCACCAGCCTCTGTGCTAACTCCGTCTGTGGCAGCTTGAGTAGCAACTCTAGTCTGACAAATAACAAGGCTATAAGGGCGGTTACCATATACTCTTATATCAGGTCTATATTAGACAAAAAATAAGTGCCAAGCGAATTGGAACCATATACAGAGTACCTATTAAGTGTTAAAATTAATTTCACTGCAAATCAGTAGGGCCCCACACGAGCTAGAACCACACCACATCGCCGCGACAAAACGTGGGCAAGTAGTGGTTATGTGTGAAGAGTGTTGCTGCAGCTTCTTGCAGTTGCGTTGCGGTAACTACAAAACTTTGATGTGGTAGCGTTGTCGCTAGTAGTTGCGATGTGGCTAGTGTTTGCAGACAGGTAGATCGTTGTATTTGCGACGTTGCCGGCCGGTACTGCGCGGTCTCGCTGGCGACGTGCCCTTGATGTGGTCGGTATCGCCCTCACGGTTGATTTTGTCGGGCAAATGTGGTCCGAGTGTATAAACTACATATTAATTTTCATACAAATTTGCGCCCGTCCACGTGCTGTCGTTGTGGTGTGGTTGTGGTACATGTTGTCAGGCTCGTGTGAATGGCATTTGAGTCTTTATAGTCGACCAGAAAATTCTTGATCCATAATAGAGTTAATTATTATTTGTTCTGTTAACATACTCACCTGGGCATAGTTTGTGGGGTAGTGTTGGTAACAACGGATAGAGCATCGTTTGCGCTTTGTTCAACTTTCTCCAGGAACTCAAATATTTCCCTAAAAGTTTAAGATGAAAGATTAAAATGATGCAATGGTTATAATTTTAAATCAAGTTAATGATGATCCTTTATTCATTAGGGATCCTTTACCAAAGGTTCAACTCACATAAAATTATCTTTGGGCGAGAAACTTTCTTCCTCTTTCTTACTTTCTGGTTCAGATAGAATCTTATTAGTTACTTCTACAACGGGATTCTCTCCGTAACTCTCAATTTCTTTTAGCATCGAGTAAATATCTAACACTGTAGACTGAGAACTTAGTTCCTTGGATGCTTTCGGCTCTTTGTCTTCAGTACCGACAGGTGACGGAGGCCTCGCAGCTTCGACCCTCTCTTCAGGCCGCGAAGGCTCAGATTTCCGTGGCTTCTCTTCTGTTTGTTCAATTTCGAGGACCCTAGGTGATGGTGCTGATAGAGACATCCACGAATCAATATCTTTATCATTCTGAACGCTGTCGATCCTAGCACTCATGGGAGTTCTGATCGTGTACATATTCTTCTGAGTTTGATTCCTTATGTTTACCGGAATTGGACTTTTGCCACCGCTTTTCGAGCTTTTATTGTTCCATTCTTGCTTAAAACCTAAAGAATTTTCTCCTGAACCACCATTACCTACTTTTCTATCAGTTTTCTTTGCTGTTTTAGGTGCATTACTATAATCCCCATCTTTGACTTTTAAATAATTTTGGATCAGCTCTTTTGTCGAAATCTTCGATATGTCTTGTTTGGTGTCTAAAGAATTTTTGTTATTTACTGGTGATTGGTCTGTAATTTTGCCCTCCTGAGAGCTTTCACTTGTCTCTTTCTTATCCTCAAAATTAGAAGCATCTTCAAACATTTTATCTATATTCAGAGGAGTTGGAGATACTGCATCAGTCTGTATATCTTTGATGGTAAGATCATGCAGATTGTTTATAGCTTCTAATTCTTTTTTGTAATCTTCAATAACTTTAGACGTATACGCTTTAGTGGTACTATTAATAAGATAGGGTGGATAATCTAAATTGCTATCTGTATTGTCAGATTTGATTTCATCTGTCCCTTCACTACTTCCAGGTATGGGGATGTCACTCTTGCTAGGCGAGTTCTGTGGAGGCAGAGCAATGTGTCCCTCCTTCTTTAGAAAGAAATCTTTGTAGAGCAAGCGGCTGTGGTTCAATGGTTCAGACCATTGGCCCTTCTTATCTAATGGAAAAGTTTTGTGGTACCCTTTATCATTGCTGTTCGTCGAGACACTATCCAAACTTTTGGGCTGCTCTTCAGTTTTATCGCGGGAGTCAGAATGCTTTAGTACCGACGTATTCGGCAGTGAATAATTCTGTCCGTAAAACCTATCATCATTTGCTCCACTTTCAGGATAACCAGAGTCTTTTGACGACGAATCTGTATGAACTATGGTACTAGATAATTTATTCTTGTATAGATCAATAGGGTTCTTGCGGAAATCGTTGTAAAAGCTCTTGTAAGTCCGTGGTTCGCACATGTAGCTCTGAGTGATTTTAATATATTCATCTTGTTTCAAATCAACCATATAAGTATTCCTTCCAGCCATATTATCATCATGATCAACTTTATTGATTTTATCTTCTAGGGATATTTCTGGAGATAAGCTTGACATGTGCTGTGAAGGGACACTTTCACAGTCCTGTGTAGATTCCTCTTCTACTAGGGACAGCTGTTGCTTGGATACAGTCAGTCGGCGGGAGTACGTGTCTATAGCCTTTTCCACCTCGGACTGTATGCTCGTATCACTGTACGACCGATGTCCGAACTCTGTCTCTTTCTTCTCAGAGTCAAGAGGTACGAAATATGATTCATATGCTCGCGTTTTGAATGGAGGCGATAAGCTTCTCCCATGAAAGATATTTTTGTTTCTGGTTGGAGACTGCCCCCGCTCAATAATTTTCACTTCTAATCCATATTCTTGACTAGTTATATTATCTCCGTTTATTGAGTTCTCCATAGGCTTTCGTGTTTTTTTAGCTATGTTCCTGTACTTAGAAAAGTTCTTTGAATTATTGTTTTTCTTTGTACTCAATTGAGCTTTAGCCTTGATTTTAGTTCCTAAACTAATAAAAGTGTCTTCAGAGCCATAGTCTGAAGCGTTGCTGCATATTTCAGTGTTTCTATGAGAATGGGCTTCAACGGATTTTGTATCTCTGAGTAGATTAGTTGTTGGTGCAACTATTTTTATAGAAGTTGGGGTATCTAGAAAAAAAAATGAAATTAATTAAATACTTCAGACTTTACAAAAAAAACAGTTTAAGATAAATAAACACAATTTTACTATTGTAAGACTGCAGTAATTCAGCACTGAATGCTTTTAAAAAACTTCTGGTTGATGGAGCTCGGTCTTTTGTATCGGCTGAAAATGGTCTCTTGAACCTCTCTGGATGGTCCTGTAATGAATGTTTGCAAATTAAAATAACAAATGTTATAATCAAAGTGGTAGACTGTAGACTATAAAATAACCATAGCATTTGGATTAACAAGTTAATTTGTGTCTGCAATATATTCAAAGTCAAAGTTAAATCATTTATTTCAAATAGGCCCTTATAAGGCACTTTTGAACGTCAAAAATTTACAAAAAAATTGAATAGATTCTAGTCGCCCCTTCCAAAAGGTAGTTTTCGCATGGAGAAGAATGGGCAAGAAACTCCACCATTACTCTTTTAAAATGTTTCACAATATTTTGTATAAGTACATTAGTTATATAATTATATGTGAGGATGATGCACCTAGAACAAAATTATTATACCACAATAGGTAAAAAGAATTAAGAATTAAAAATGAAGCAACAACGGATAAACTAATTATGTGATAGATACATGGTGCTCACATATTTACAAACATTGTAAAATTAGACGATTTTCATATATATATATATATATATTTTCACGAAAATTTTACAATTAATAAGTCAGTGTGCGAGGAATTGGTCACAGAATGTAAAATCAATAAAAATAATAATAAAAAATAATAATATAATAAAAAATAATAATAAAATATACAATTAAATTTGCAACCAGTTTGATTTTGTCTTGATTCTAAATTATCCTAAGGAGCAGGACCAGCATGTTTCTAAGCATTCTTATCTTGGATATAATCCTTTATCTCATGTACTTTTAATATGAGTTTTAAATTTTCTTTCATTTAATTGCAATATATCACAAGGTATTTCGTTGTAACATTTAACACAGGATGTATGTACTTTAGATAATCTGAAAAATGGTTGATCTATTTTATCTTTATTTCTAGTATTAAAATTATGTCTATCACTTATTTTATTAAAAAGATGTTGATTTTATTTTATTGAATCCTATTTTTATTTTATGAGTAACCACATAATTTTTATTCAGTCACACTTGGTGTTAAAACAAGCAATTGCAGGATATTTTCAGGCAGTAGCGGATCCAGGGGGGGGGGGGCTAAGGGGCTCAAGCTCCCCCCCCAAATGCCAAAAGCATCTGAGTTCTTCTATGAAAATCTTAAAGTGAACTTTTTAGCAAGCATTACACTAACTAAAGTACAATTGAATTGGCATCAATTATCCTTAACTTCCTGTATTATATTTTCAAGTTTTTTTTCTATAAAATGTTTATATATATATTCACCGATATATTGCTGGTAGTCTATAAACGAACAAAGTGATTGAGGAATTTGCGAAAAGTAATCCGAGGTGGACATGTGCGCTTTGTAGTGTTTTCTTTGCTAAAACCTACCCCCAGTGGCAAGCCCCTCCCAAACGACAATCCTGAATCTGCCACTGTCATATCAATCAAACATTCGCCAAGCATAATAATTATATCAAATTTTAGCATCAAATAGCTCTATTGTCTACAGGTATGAGATGAGGCCATAATAAAAATTATAAATATTATTGTGAACATTGAGGTTATTAAATGTTCCAATTTTACCTGCACTCTCCCTACCTATTAAATTGTGTCTATCACAGCAGAAATATTATACAGTTAATTCAAAACGTTAGAATTTAAATTTCTACTATAAACAATGTTCATAACATTATTCTTTTCCAATTTATTGGTAATTTGGTATGCGTGACAATGGGGTACCTACAAGCAAAAATTTGAAAGGGGAAAGATAAAGAGGTCGCCATGGCTACAAAGTTTGTTTAATCATAAAGAATTGCATATAATTGGCGCCCATTCTAATAATATTTCAGGGATTAGCTATGTAAAATAGCAGGACAAAGAAAATACCATATTATTATGTACTAGTTAAGTAAGTTATATAGAAATATACAGACTGAAATAGTATAATTACCGGTGTAATGCAAACAGTGCTTTGTAGCGCAGATCTCGGTCGATTCCGAATATTCCTTTTGTCGTCCTTCTTCTTACCTCTATAGGATAAGTTCACAGGCGAGCCCAGTAGCCGCAAATTATTATTTTCTTTCGACATTGCACACACATAACAACGACAAATTAACTAAAATATCGCTCCACGAACGAATAGTGACACAATCTATTGTTTATTATTAGTTGTCAGGGCGTTCGTTGCTAGGCAACCGTTCCGTTCCAGCTACTTTTGTTGTTGAAATTTTAGTTGTTGAGCTTAAATCAGTTGATTTACTCTTGATATAGTTTGTCTTGTTAGTAAGGTAGTGATACTTATTTTCACCATTAAAACATGTTTCATAGTTATAAAAATGTCTCAATATTAAACTCAACCGGAAGTCTTTTTTCTGAAAATTGTTACAAGTAAAGAAAAAAAACCATTTGGTAGTAATTGGTAGTAAAATAAATGCGAGTAGTTAAGAATATTTTACTCTTGTTCTTTTTTATAATTTATTAATAATAAAGGATACTTTTAATGTAAATCATTGTATTATGCAACGGGATTATAACTAAAAAACGATTTAAATTGTTTTAGTTCACTGAAGTATTGGGATAAACTAAACGCGTAATGAGTTGACGTCATCGATAAAAATACAGTCGGTTCATGTATCATCCGCATGGAAAATGTATCTTTGAGTTCGGGCGGTCAAGTCGATTTTTGTTGAGTAGAACCTTGAAAGGCATTGCAATCGCACCGCACTTCGTAAACGTGTTCCGTGAAAACTTTATGGTGCAAATTGTTCAAAAATATTGATCGTGATTACGCATTGAAGATTCTGTGTTTTTAAATTGTGATTAAAATATATAAATAATCAAACAAAATGTTCAGCGGAATAGCAGGTGTGTATAAGTTTAATATGTTTTTTGTTTCATCATAATGAAAATATGATTGTTTAAATTTATGATGAAAAATTATGAAAATGTACAAAAAGTTTTTGCATCTATAAGTAATTTTTATTGTAATTAGAAAAAAATGCAACTGTAGAGTATTGATTGGCCACTAATTTTAATTCCAAATTAGCACTGTAACTAGTCTTGTCTGTAGAATTATTTTTAACACTGCATGCTATAAAAAATACTCAATCATTTTATATCAATAGAATAGCTAATTAGCTATACCTACCTAGTGTAAAATTATTTCATAACATAGACTAGACATAAGCATAATACATAGTTATAGTAAGTAGCAATAGCAACCTACTGCGAAAATGACCTATACGGCCGTAGTGTCATCATAACATACATAGGTACTTACCTACATATATACATTCTCATCGTAATTACCTACCATACCATAATAATTCATACCTACCTACTCATGGGGCATTTTAGGATTATTCATGTAGTAAATTATGTCGCAGATGGATTGTCGAATCCGCTGTTTTACAAAACAGCTCCGTTATGTAAAACAGCTGAACAATTTTCAACTGGATTGTCATTGCGTACGTTCAACAAAACTGCTACTATCGTTTAGACGTAATGCAGAATGGCTTGTCAGTCACAATAAGCGTTTCGCTTCTAATACCGAATCATTCGCAGTAAGTAAGCTAGGGCATCCTGACCAATTGATTTAGGTTAGGCGAAGCAAGCGGTGCCGCGGCAGCGGCCGGCGAGCGCTTCTTGCTATGTAGTATTTTTAGGACTGACTTTCATAAAACTCTGATAACTATACATAGGTTAAAAATTTCCTTAAAATCACTGTTTTCACTCATAATACTCGTTTTATTTATTTCTGTTTCTGACGCCATTATTGTTACTATGACACACAGAGCTACGAGTGACAAAATTTAGAACTAACAACTTTTAACAACTAAAATTTTAATTTCTTGTTCAATCTAACGTTTCATTTCATGCTGTTTTACATAACATCTAATCGTTGACCCGATGCTTTGATTAATGCAAAACGTTCATGCAGTGCTGCGTCTGCGTGTATCGTTCAGTAATTATGGAAAATCACTAAACGTCGTTCAGCTGTTTTACATAAAGGAGCTGTTTTGTAAAACGGCTACCGGTTATGTAAAACAGCGGATTCGACAATCCATTTGTGACATAAACATGAGGAGTACGTACCAACTAAACAATAGGTAGAGTAGTTACCAACATACCTCTCGTAAGTAGTTATGTCAATTATTGTTCTAGAGTCACTAATATTACAAACATTCATCTTCAAAGTCATTATAATTATATTTACTTGGCTGGCTGTACATATTCAAATAATATTAAGTACCTTATATATATATGGCTAAGCCTTGAATGGATAACAACGCCTCAGACCTTAACTGATGATCATAAAGTCGGGAGGATCCCACCCATGTGAAGCCAAGTCAAAGCCCATGGGCGGCATAAAAAGTCTGACACCATCAGGTTAGTCACCAACCACACGAAAAAGAAACGAAAGATCCCATCGTGTGTGGTAAACTCACGAATAACTTATAAAAAAAGGATAACCTGTGGGGTAATTGCGGTAACACACTCCTTTCATTTTGATAATTCGACAACATTCATTCGTCGTCGAGCACACGAATTTTTCACACATATGAAGCCATGGATTAGTAACTTCCTTCAAAATCCTTCTCATTGTGAAAGAAAGTGTGTTACGCAATTCGGGTGCTGGTAAACCCACTCCTTGCGTCCAAGCACTTACAAGAAATACTGGACACAAAATTTAGTTACGACGTGAGCAAAGAATGTAAATGATGCAAATTTTACCGGTTGCAAGCTGTCACTTTGTCTACGAGAAAACAGCCAAAGACTGGAACTTAACTGAAAGCCTTGAGTTCTTCCTGCGACCCCTGCAATGGGTTATTAAAAAGTCCGCAGTTGCCCGCAATCCGTTAGGAAGAAGGATCACGTCATTTTATGATAGCGCGGTCGGGACTGCAGGAAGCTACATATATTCGCCAAGGTGAGACTCTTCTACCCAAAAATGGTGGGAGTCGATTACGATCCTCGTGCTATAACTACCTAGTATCTATTATTATCATTAGAATCAAGTGCGAATAATACTTTATAGAAGATATTAGGTAAGTCCGCATCTCGAATGGAGGCAACTGCATTGCAGTGCTATTCAAAAAACTACCCCTTCCATTTGGATTTGCGCGGTCAAGGGAAACTGGAAAGTCTAATAAAATAGTCTGGCCTCCTCAGGGACCTAAAAAATCTCTCACAACCTAATATGATGCTCCTTTATTTTCTGGCCCAGCATAGATATGTTAGTCTTTTCTATTTCAACTTTGGATCTGTGCTTTGGTAAACTTTCGTATGCTGAATCCACAGGACGAGAAACCTACATTACGACAACCATAGAAATGACTTTTCTACGAGTTTTGTCGACAGAAGAATAGACAAAATGAACAATGAAACAGATTGTGACTGTTTATCTGTCATTTTGTATATTCTTCCGTTGATAAAACCCGTTTCTAGTGTGGTCATGCTAAGCGTGCTGATTGCAAGTTTTACTTTTATACCAAGAAAAGAACCCGAAATGACTGGTTTCATCGACATGACTTCCTAACTGTCTGTTTATTTTCAACTGGGGGAACCATAAGCATACTTATTATAATAACCAAATGCGTCTCTCGCACAGAGCAACATGAATCATGTACCTAAACGAGAAGAATGAGGATTAATACTTCCTTAATGACTTCTTATTGAGTCATTGTGGCACTCGTAACCGATGGACTGATGTCATTGTTGATCATTTAAGAACATTTAGGTATTCAGTGATTCTAATTTGAATGCAGTGAGGAAACCAATTATGAGGAAAGAAAGCTAAATTGATGGTAGAAAATGCAGTAATTATTTGGTGGTACAATACGAAAAAGAAGCGCCATTGCCATTTAATGTGCCGGATTCGTCTTCAAGACTTCCATTGGAAAAGTTTTTGGGTCAATATTGTCCCCCGCATCGCAAGGTTATTGCACCTAAAATATGTCACGTACGCTACGACTTTGAACACATTTCTAATCATATAAACGTTCCTTAGTAGGTCAACTACATAACCCATATTTGAAGTGACTTATAAACTAAGTAAGATTTGGAAACAATATTTTATTGTGAATAAATGTTTAGTAACGAGCACATCACAGCCCTATTAGTTAGCTAAAACTATCGGCGGAGCGACTGCAAATACTATGGAACCGGTTAGCTCAGATAAATGTGCAGTTACAAGATGCTAGCAAGCCTTATTACTTACCTAACTTACTTACCTTAGAGGCGAAATAAAGGGATAACAAAAAAAAAAAGTTTAGTCTATTTTTAGTCTGTGTCATCGCACAGATACTAGACGGCTATGAAAGAAATGTTAACAGTTGAACGTCTTGCATTGCTCCGGTACGTGACACGGCCGTGTTCATGATAACACGTTATTACGAGTATTATGGAGCGTGACTATGTGACCTCCAGACCCAGACCCTACTGTCACGCTCCGGCAGCACGGGTGGCGGGATGAATCAGTCGTCATTCTCGCGTGAATCACTGCGATAGTAGACGATCATTGTTTATTTACCTGTGTATTTCGTTTTTTTTTTGTTATTATCACCGCCCATCTTACTTGGTGAGGTAGATTTTAGGGTCTGTACGAAGTTAATCTCGGATTTTCAGTGCTCAATCGTGGATGTTTGACGTGAGGCCTCTGTTATTATGAGGAAGTCGAGGATAGTACGTACTATCCGATTGTTAGGTTAGATTTCAAACTTTTCAATCAACTTGTGGATGGATCAACCGCCACAATTTTAAAAGTTAACCACGTGGGTCTATGTGCTTCTACGATGTCTTAAAAAACAAAAACCGAAGTGCGTGTCGGACTACGCACAATGAAGGGTTCCGTAGTTGGGATGAATTTATCACAAGAACAAACTTAAAGCAAATGTAAGTTGGTCGATTATTACTCGTTAACTTGTAGAGCCTACTTACCCGTGATAGTTTTCCTTTTAATTTCGTTATATATATATATCTATACTACTGCCGTGTATTTTTTCACAGATCCAAAACCAACCATTTAGCTGGTGGGGGGAGGGGGGGTACTCGACTAACAAAATTTAGCTCTTATTTCGCAAACGGATCCCTGAATCCAAAAATGGTTTTCACACACTCCCAATATTTTTGAACGTCCTTTCCAACGATAGCTCACACAATCGGAATGACGAGAAAAACATCCCTACTTCTACCCTAAAATATATTTTATTTTACAACTTTGTCGGCGTGATTAATAATATGTATATCCATGCCAAATTACAGCTTTCTACTCTTACATACTAAGTCTCTGAGCTAAGCCGCGGACAGACAAGTAGACGGATATGGCGAGGCAAGCAGGCATAGGGTTTACTACGGAACCCTAAAAACAGGAAGCCATGCGTACCGTAGTCCTTGGTGCGTAGAGGGTACCTACTATGTGCATCAGTATGTTTCTCCACAGATTTTGGCTAGCTACAACAATGGAGATGTTTTATGAAATTAATAAATTCAGAACTTTGTACAGACGCCAGCAGGTCAACCTACCTGAAACTGTCAAATTTTCCCAATCACCTTTGAACCTTATGCTTTAGTGATAAAGTTGAAAATCTATTAAAGAAATTTGACAGATTGTAGTAGGTTGATGTGCTGTCTGTACCTACTAAGAATAGTATAATTTAAATAATAAAATAATGAATATTCAAACATTAAACAATAAAAACCAGTTTTGTGACGCAAAATCAAACAAAATCTTTGTAAGACGCAAAATCTAAAGTTATGAAGCAATATGGCAACTCAACTACGCAGCAAGCATACTTCGTCCATTCCTTGCACAAAGATGTTAATGGTGCTATAGCGTTTTAAATAATTTAATGCTCCAAGTCACGTTCTCATTCGGCATTCGCGCCAAAACTATAAAATTATAATGGATTGCAGTGCTGAGCTAGTGCTGCGCTCTTAAAAATTAGTTCGGTATGAAAATATTAGTTCAAATACGAGACTTATCCCGCTTCTATCTCATTCACCATTATTATCATTCGTTCCCACTTCGTTCCGCGTGAATTTTCAAAGGTGTAAATTATTACGATCGTGTCCTTGCTGAAAATATTGTTTTGCTCGCCAAACGATGATACATTAATGTGAACATGATAATGTGTGTAAATAATTTGATCGATGAGCCAAGTGTGCAAAATGTCACCAATGTCGTGTTCCCGAAAATTACGTTTATATTGAAAATTCTGCATTGCGCCATTTCACCTTGTTGCGAAATCTTAAGCAAGTCTCTTTGTTCCATAAATTGCGCAATCAAACGTTAGTTAGATGGAAGATAAAATGTTTTTATGTACTTAATAATTTTTCTAAAGGATTGAATAAGTAGCATTGACTATAGCAGCACAGTAATCTTCACGGATTAAATAAGCAATAATCCCCCTAATTTATAAACGCTGCTAAAAGTTAAGTAATGATTAGCGCCTGTTTAACCATACCTTTTTGACGTTTAAACGTCTCTACTGTAATCAACGTTTATGAATAAGAGGGTTAGAGTGAAGCCTGCTAATATAATTGGAAGTGGAACGCAAAACAATGTCTAGTCAATAAGGAGCGTATTAGCCGAGGGCATGTGCACTGAGCAAACTACGTGATATTGGCTGACGTTAATTACATTGCTGCAGAAAAAGAGAGCTTATGTACTCGTGCTTTATGTAAACTAAAGTGATAAGGAATCAGTGAAAGTCAGAAGTGATTATCCATGGTTGAAAATTCAGGTCTTCTTCAGGTGTCATTCAACAAAGCGATAAACTGTAGAATACTTCTTGACGCAGTTGCAGCAAAGCCACATTTTAGAAATGCAGTCTATAAACCTAGCATATTATTTTTTATGCAATATAATCTCCATGAAAAAGAGCACGCTCTGAAATTTGATTTCAGGGTCAGTAAGACGAATCGAAGCAGTTATTAAATAAATTATGATTCATTTGCGCGAACTGCGGAATGGTTGGCGCGGAATGTGCTTTGTTTACGTGCCAGATATTGCGTTACTTGGTATCGGAGTATATTTAGCGTATGCTAGTACGTTTGGTGCAATGTTTTGGTTCGACAATGACTACCAGGTTACGGGCTGGCAACTAGCAAGCGATTACCAGCAATCGCATAGAACATTGGGTGCACTCTACACTTCGCGGTCGTTCAAAGAAAATATTTAAAAGGAAGATTGCGAAAACTTCAGGAACACAGCTGATGACCTGTTGTGGAAAGGTGGAAAACCAAGTGCAAATTATTAGTAGACAGGCCAAGCCAAGTGCTGGACTCAATTTCAATCCAGGGCTAACCGTTATAATGTACTAAGGAATTTCTTACAATTGCACCATGTTCAATCTGACTCAAGATCTCATCTTATGCCCAAGAGTCGCGCTAGCAACATGTCTAGACTAACGAGGGGCTAGTTAAGACAATGATCAGTATTTACCCGCATAACAGTGTCCTATTATTATAGTAATCTAGATACCTTGTTGTTCGCTTTGTTCAGATTGTTCAGATTCTTCCGGAAAATATTTTTTAAATGAAAATTTGTCGTAGTGGATGCGAAAATTTGTCTGACTTTTCTAAAGTGATGATGGTATTGGTGCTTAAGCTTAAATAAAACGTAGAACTGTGACATTTTAAGGAAATATAAATAGTGAAGAGACCGACGCAGTTTAATTAATAACTACGTACCTATGTTTTCTTATCTGGTACTAAAGTCCAGACTGAGAAACAATAATGGATCATAAGTTTATTGAACTCCAAACGATATACGGTGGGTTTTGAAACCGTTAATACCGATCGCTATGCGCTGGCATCTCTCCGGACAATGAGTGCATACAGCAGTCAAAGTTCATAGAACGCAGACTACGTAGGTAGCAACATAAATTATGTTGATTCAAGGAATGAATTATTCTCTGCGAGTAGGTGTCGCACAACATGCTGCCACTCTGTCGTGCTCCTCAATTGTATTAATCAGTTGGTTTTGGCTCCTCCCGAGCAATCCGGGACGCTATTGGTCGATTTATGAGAGCACAATCTGAATCAGAACGGATAAAATTACACGCGCACCCAGTGTGCGAGTAATATGCCCAATTTAGTGTGGACGGAATTAAAGTAACGCAACGTGTAAAGTGTGATAAACAACGTTGCTTTTGATCGATATTTGTTGAAGTTTATATCATCATGGTTTGAGGCCTCCTCTTCCTCCGTCCTAGTTCGTTTCTAGTCTAAGACAGGAGATGAAAATTCACTTCTAAATTAATAGAAACCTCTTTTCTGAACTTCACTGACGCTACAAGAACCATCCGTATATTTTCATTTCTAAACCAAATATTTAAATTCAGATCTGGTAAAAATATGCCCTCAATTGCCCAAAAGCCATTGACAGATAAGATATACAAAGCTTATCTTTTAAACTCGTATTAATAGGTAATCGATACGGTCTGAAGGTATCACGATTTCTGAGTGATCATCACTCATTTCGTGGTCATTGTTGACATACCACGCTGTATTATCTCCCCATCGTGTTGACCTCGCTATTGATTGCTATGCTATTTTTGGCATATTGCAGGTAATCGCTAGCAAGGATCCTCATGATTTGTTGGCGTGGCGAGCTCCATGCATGTAAAAATAATACAACTCTGCGACGAAACTTCGAAACCATAGTAAGAAGTGGTAAAAACAAAATAATCATCTTTAGAGACCCAGTACTTTTGGAAACTACCACAAACATAGTACACGTGTACAGACGCCAGCACATCAACCTACTACAATCTGTCAAATTTCTTTAATAGATTTTCAACTCTACCTTTAAAGCATAAGGTTCAAAGTTGATTGGGAAAATTTGACAGTTTCGGGTGGACCTGCTGGCGTCTGTACTGGATTTTAGATGCTTTGAGAAACGTATTCTTAATACCCTAATTATATCCAAAAATGTAAACCTTCTCAAAGACGCATGTCCTCACACAATTTGAATTCCCTGTAAATTCAAATTGCCTTTATTCCTTCTGGTGCAACATTTCCATGACTCCACACAGTTGCAGCCCGCGAAATTCAAATTTTCTTACGAGTTTTTTGCAATTTACAGTCAGTGTCAGGTTGTATCTTGATCAACATAATTATGATTCGCGACTTTAACGTTTATGTATTTACAGAATTATAATCATTGGAATCATTAATACATCTCTTTAAATTAGATTTGTTA
Source organism: Xanthia icteritia (assembly GCA_949128155.2). NCBI lineage: Eukaryota > Metazoa > Arthropoda > Insecta > Lepidoptera > Noctuidae > Xanthia > Xanthia icteritia. The sequence continues at coordinate 17,591,965 of OX421940.2, read as the reverse complement.
CATATTAACTTTTCCACAAGAAATTTGTTATTATGTAACAAATCTTACTATGCAACTGCGAATGCGCGCAACTTGATCTTACCTGGGAGTCGCTCGTCCTTGCTTGAATTCAGATTTTGTGTGTGGGCAGCAGTAGGGTTAATCTAACATACACATACCTAGCAAGGTATGTGTAGGTACACATACCTAGCAAGGTATGTGTACCTACTCACATAGCAATGTGAGTAGGTATCAAATTATCGAAAATGTGTACGCAGTTAGATAGCTGAACCCGTGTAAAATTAAGCAATTCTCAATGGTGTGTTTATTAATCTAAGTGGAACAAACAACAAGGAAGCGGATTTAAAGAAAAATAAATTTGTTTTATTTGTTCGCTGAAATTCAGAACAGGTAACCTCTTTATTCGTCTTTGTTTATACATGTTTCAAATTGTAAATTTTGAAACAGATATTTTACACAATGATAGACGCACGTTTTTCTTGTTACCTCCATTATTATAATTTTCCGCTTACGATAATAAAGATCAAGGCAGTGGATATCAGTACCGGCTACCGGAGTGATAAAAGACCGTTCAAATTCACATAACTACTAACTAGTCATATTTAGTTGTGTTAATAGGTTCCGTTTACAAAATCAAATTCCTGCATTATATCGACAACCTGTCGTAGTCCTAGTTCCGTCGAGCTCATCGCGTCTGAGCAAGATAACAGATTTCCCCTTCGTCAAAACATTATCAATAGGTCACATAGTTCAAATAGCGTTGAATATGCATCGGCTCTTTCAGTAAACAATGTCAACAAATAAAATATATTATCGTAACAGAGCAACGAAAACAAATCTCGTCGGTTGCACGATGACATCATCAAGGTCAGCCAGTGCCGGGGCCCGCCATTAAGTATATTAATATCCGAGGCTCCTCGTGCCTCTCCTCTTAACATACCGTAATATAAACAAGTGTGAAGAAGACAGAGATATTAACGAGATGGTTCTTACGCAAGCTACGCAGGAATTCTTTCTTGGCGTTTGCAGTAATTAAGCCTTTGGGCATCAACTGGAATGTCAGTACGAAGTTACCAACGATATGTATGCTCAAGAAAAACTAAATTATAAAGGGTAAGTAAATAAAAATGAAGAATACGAACATCCACCCAAATTAGTTCAGCTTGGCAAAATTTATTTGTTGCCTCTTTGATTTCATATCTTCTTAGGTGATAGTCTAATTTTGTTTTCACTAGGTTTGAACAAAAAATCTTAATTATCTTAAAAGGCAAAGCAAACCGATAAAAAGAAAAAAAAAAAGGTTATAGGTACCACTAGCAATGTGGGTTAAACATTGTGTTTTTCCCCACAATAGAACTAAAAGAATTAATTAAATAAAAGTACTGGATATAAGTCTGCATTGCCAAGTTTGATAAAATACAAGCTAATGCGTATGCGTTGGCTATTTAAAATATCAATAGGGACACGTTTTTCAACTTTAATTAACCCATTAACAGTGTCCATCTAGAAGTATCTATTCTTGGTAAACAATGGGCACTAATCGTCACACATAACTCATAGACATTGATAGTAATTAAATAGAAACAAGACTCTTTCATTTTTTCCAGTCACGTATTAAACATAAAATTTTAAATAATTATGTTATAAAGTGATGACTGTGATGAGACACGCTGAACGAATGATAAAAAAATATCATTCGTTCTTTCATATGGCGTATAATCGTTATAATAATGTGACACTATTGATCGCGTATTTCTCAGGTGTAAAGTAATCCTTTGTTTCAAGTGACCTTGCGGTCGGTCTGTGGCCGACTGTACTGTACTATTTGAGTACAACAGAACGACCAAGTAATCATTATTTTAGTACAATGATCGACCGTTAATTAATTAAAACATGTACGTACTGCGTGGTTGTAATACATTTCAAGCTAATCTCGTGTTTGATGTATTAAAAAACCGACAATCGTTTTTTTTGTTGATAATTTGACTTTTGTTTTCGTTTCCCGTATAATTTGTAGGTTTTAAGCCATGTTTTAAAAAAGGAAGTATAAATTATAGTCACATCAGACATACTAATTTGTATAACGTATATTTTCTGAGACTTCTAAATCTTGTAATGACATCACAGGCGATGTGAATGTGATGTCACGTTGCTTGAGACCGGATATTTATCTCAATTGGTTACAAGCTTGTATCGGCGAAGGAATCTGTAATTTATACCTACACAGTTTTGCGATAATGACAGCTAAATTAGATAGGCCGCGCTCCAGAGATTACGTCTAATACATTCAGAGGTAATGATGGTGCATAACAGTGATAAAAATGCAATTTGCCGTGGAGTGCTTTAATAATGTTTCGTGTAGGTAATTCTTAAATGATATTTATAAAATGCGTTAGCAGTATTCGTTTTGACTGATGATAACATCTGGGGGTCTACTCCCTAAACGAAATCCGTAGTTTCGGCCGAAATTACGGGTGCTTCCATGTGCGTCTCACTCACTATATGTCTGTAAGTGAGACGGAGAGGGAAGCGTCAGATTCGATTCCCGCACGTAACAAATATTTGTATGACCTACAAGTAGTTGTTACGGGTCTGGCTGTTTGTGTATGTGAGTATAAATGTTTGTAACAGGAGAAATTCCTAGTGTGGGGCAAAGTTTTTTCAAAAAGAAAAAGAAAAGACCTGTGGGAGTCTACTCCGCAAGTGTAATCCGTTGTTTCGCCGAAATTACGGGCGATTCCATCTCCGTCTCACTCATGGTATGTCTGTAAGTGAGAAAGAGAACGAGGTGCCCGTAACTACGGCCGAAACTACGGATTTCGCTCTAGGAGTAGACTCCTGGTTCCGGCCATAAAATTATAAAATATGTGAGAGCAAGCATTTTAAACGCGGGACAGAATCACTGTACATTTCACGTGGGTGGGTCGTGAACTCGTGACTCGTGATAGGTCACAAATGCTGCCGCAGTGCTCAAAACCAGTCGCAGACCGATCGATAGCTGGATCTAGACTTTCAGGGCTTGTGAGGCTGATACCAAGACTAGCAGATGACTAATAAAATAATTTTTATTGCCTTATAACTAGGCAATTGAGTTAGCGCGTGGTGTGAATTGTTATAAGCGAACAAACACGTGCGCGAATTTTTATTCAATCCATGTGATATGTTTCAGACAGTCTGTAGCATTAATTACGATGACAATTTATTCAAAACAATTGATGCCGGTTGCAGCGTCATCCTCGTAATCTGTTAATGCCCGTGGAATTGCTCCAAGATCTTTTTTATACGTCTATGGATCTAATACAACTTTTATAGTTACTTCCAGGCCTACATAACTTTCAGCTTTAATCTTAGTATGTAACTGTACCTAAATAAAATTATACTGCCTTGAAATGTGATGTCTAAATAAAAATATACTTTTTTCTATCCGTAAATAAGCTAAATATTTGGATCAAGTGCACTATGAGTGTATTTGTACTACTTATTTCAGTGTGTCTGTGTGTTAAGAATTTCGCACGGCCTGTTATCTCTTAGGATATTTTTAATCTCGGTAAATATATATAGGTAACGTTCGCGGACGATCGTTACACGTCATGGTAGGTATCGTAAATTTTATCTCTTAAATATTTATAGGCTTTGTACCTAAAGTTAATTCAATTGAAAAACAAAAATGAAATAAATGCACTTATGGAAAGGAAAAAATCAATACGTATCGCCTATTCTGTCTGGTACATTGCTATATTATTACCACTTGAAAGCTATTTGGCCCATCAATAGGGAGTTACGAAACAGCCGGGAAGGCGAGCGATGATCCCGAGTTGACCGACTCGCCACACACTACTCTATTTTCGTTCGGTCAATCGGTCGAGGCATCGGCCGACATCGACAGTATCGATTGACTTCGATTTACAGTCCGTCGAGAGACAAGATAGTGACTGAAATGTATGTATAGCTGAAAGTGGAATTTAGTGCAAGAACAAAAATTAAATGATAAAGTAACATAAAAAGCTAGTCCGGTCTAGTCTAGATTATTTTTCCCATTTAATTTTATCTTAATTTCATCTCAGTTATTAATTTATTATACATGCAAAAGTTCCGATGTTTGATTTGATAACGGCTTAATGGATTTTTTATGTATGTAGGTACTTACCTGTAGAGTTTATAAAATCATGTAAATTCATGTATACCTAACCCAAACTTCATTTAAAAAAAAACAAGCTGTACAGTAAGGTCACACCACTCACCCACAAGGCCATAATCGAAAAATAATAATTATACCATGTCAAGTTCGAAAGAACTTGAAACAATTAGTTATCCACATTAGTTTTCTCTTAGAAATTAGCAGTTGTAAACTTAATCATTCTTGTATTGACAGATAATTTTGTATCATATATCGTATTCACACCGTAGAAATAAGAAAACATGAGAAATGTTCATGAAACAACCATGTTATTATAACCTAGTGTTTTCGTAAAACTAGTATTGTTAGATGCACGTAATTAAGTAATGTCTGGTCACCCGTGTCACTACACTATCACCATGTTCGTCCTATTGTGTACTAAGTATTAAGTAACAGGTATTTAGTGACAATGAAAAACATCACAGTTCACGTTACCATTTTAGCTAGAGGTAGAACTAAAAAGTAAAGCATGGGTTTAGTTAATTTTATTAATCATTGAATAAATTGTTTAAATATGAATAATTTTTAAATGTATTTCCACGCTTTCCGATAGACAAGAACCTTGGTGAGTTCTTTTAATGTATTATATGGATTTTTTCTATTTTTCACACGTTTACTAAATTGTAAAAATGTTATTTTGTATCTATGTGCTATGTTCTAGTTTGTAACAACGCAACGTATCAAGTTGTTCCGTTTTATGCTAAACACGATTATTATGATGACATGTTATTTTTAGTTGAAGTTAATATTTTATCATGATGGATTTGCCTTCCTATGTTTACAAAAGAAGCAAACCGTTGGCAGAAAATATTTTGATACTAAACCCACGTACCCCATGAATATGTCGGGTGTAGTGGGTGTACCGCGGCTAATTTGCGGCTCTACCCACTGTAGAGTTACTGTCAGGACTCCTGCGAACTGCGAAGTATTCCTAATGAAACTGGTTATCCGCTTTAGTTGATAAAACATGCTTTGCGATATATTCTAAGTAAAGGGTGACTCAGCCACCTTGACCGGACTAGTTCTGCTATGAAAATCAATAAAAAGGCGGGCGGCGCTCTGTCGCGCGGGCAATATGGAACATAGCTAATGGTTTTAAAACCAAATCGATAAGTGAGCTTTCACTTGTGTGACACGTGAAGTTTAGTCGACATAATTGTATATTATTATATTTTTTTAGGTAAAAGCTTCAAGATATGGAAAGGAGCAGAAAATCTTAGATTATATTTATAACACTAAGGGACAATCCTTTCTTCTGAACTAGCCCGCGAAATTTAAATTTTCTTAGGTTTTTTGCAATTTGCAAGTCAGTTTAAGGTTGCATGATGATCTAAATATGTTTCGCGGTCGTATCAAATGTTTATTTATAGAATTATAATCATTAAAATCACCAATACAACTCTCTTAGTGCATGTAATCCTATTGAATGACTATTTCATGAAAGCATGACTTTGAGGAATATGCTAACTTAAGAAGTTGTATTGCTGATTCTAATGATTATAATTCTGTAAAACCATATTTGTTACGGTCGCAAATCAAATTTATTCAGCATACAACCTGACATTGACCTACAGATTACAAAAAAAGTAAGAAAATTTGGGTTCGCGGGCTACCTTAGCGCATCCCCCTTAAGTAACAGATTTTTTTATAAAATACTTGTTATTTTTAGAAAATTACTTGGTATTAACAATATTATTATTATTCTTTAAAGCAACAGTATTGATAGAAGGTAGTGCATGCACCTAGTACCTATTAAAAGGAAATAAGATAACCCAATTTGTAAAGTGTCTCTATTTGACAGATAGAATCAATTTAATCTAAAACACTTATAAATACGAATATTATTCATTCAATGATATGAATTTATTTATTTGTTTATTCATTCAGTGATATGAATTTATTTATTTGTTGTTTTGTGTGTGTATTCTAAGAACAGCGCACATAGGGGTATTTCGTTAATCTAGCTGGCCAAAAATATTAGTGCGGGTTTTTTGGTTTAAAATGACGGAAATAAAACAAGCGAAATATATACGGACAATAACTTTTATAATTTAATGAAAAAAAACAACAAAACACAAATACAACAAAAATATATATATAAAATGCTGAAAATAGGCCATATATTTACATATTCTTACGTACATTTATCTACATTACACTATATATTTACATAATCTTACATACACTTATATACACACACTATATATTTACATATTCATACATTACTTAATTAATTTACCAATAACAATACATACTTTTTCAAATCAATTCACCTCCTCGTTCTCACCTTTCTGATTTTGTTGGGTTTTAGCAGACAGAAGCATGTTTAATGGGTCAGGCAGAAACGAAGACATCTTCTTTTTTTTTTATTGCCCTTGAGGTACTAAGAAATGGATCTGAGCTTAAAAGAAGCCTGTTTAAAATATCCCTATTACAGGATTCTCTAGAGAATTTCCTTGAGTAATCCTGTCTGCACGTCCTAAAATGTTTGTTGCGTGCCTCTGCTGTTTCCTCAGACAGTTGTCCTATAGGTAACAATGCATTTTTTATTATATCTGATCCGTGTACAAGTACTTTGTGCAGTGTGGGTGTCATCGGGTGCCATGGGTAGAGTTTTATGTATAAATAAGCAGTTTCTTCCGCATATTTTTCATATTTCTACATCTATAGTATATCCGCTCGAAATCGTTTGTAAAATAACTTTTAATCTATATATTAACTCATAATCTATCCCTGTAATGTCTGAAGCTAGTTTCGGGTCTTCAAAGAATCTCCTGCTGGTGTTCCCATCATTCCTATTTCCGAAGTTTGTTTTCGGCATATCCACTAATAAGCCAGTTTCATTGCGAAACCTGGTCTGTATCTCAATTTTCCTATTCTTTTCCATTTCTTTTTCCTCGTCGTTTTTCTCTCCCGATACTTCAACCTCTTCTTTTTTGTGAGATTTAATCCACCTTTGCTTCATTTCCGATTTAAAATGTGCAAAATTGTTTTTCAGTATTTTTAACTGATCTTCAGTAAGATCGTCACTAGTGAAAAGGTGGTCTCTCAAAAAACATAGTTTTTCTTACAAATTGCGTAAATTTTCATTTTTCATAATATCAAAGAGAGATTTACGAGTCACTATTCTCACTCCGGAAGTACCCACTATATCTGGAACAAGTAAATACTGTTTTTAGACATAAATACTTTTTTTCACAAATTTAGCTTATTTTGACCGTGAAATTCAATGTTCTACGTTTTTGCGCATCCGCGCTATTCCGCGGCTAATTTATTTAGTATTCGTTACTTAAGGGTCTATATTTCTTATATAATTTACAAATGTTGCCGGATCTAGCCCGATACTAAAACAAATAGCTTCCTAAACATAAATTTCTTAAAAAAATATCCTTATTTCAGACGTTATTTCTCGACCACTAAAAGTATATTAAAATAAAACAAATTTTAACAAATATATTACAATTGGATTGTCACATACCTGTAGTTTCCGAATCCATTGCTATTTTGCACCAGGTAAACACAGAAAACTTCAGTTTAACACACAAAGTTAACGCTTTTGTAAATAGCCGATAAGAGACACGTACACGAGGTTCAATGATCAACTTTCGACTGAATTTACCTGATAACGAGCAACGGAAAAAGGGTGGGGGTGGCGGTGTATTGTTTGTTGGAATGTCCCCTGCCTCAGGTAGTCAATGTAATTAGTATTCCTTAAACTTTGTTATTTTGACTTTTGGCCGCCTAGATAGTTAAAATACCCCTATGTGCAGCGTTTGTTTACGAGTAAGGCCCCTTTCTATCGTTAAAGTTTATGGCCCATCCGATTCCCATTAGAATATATTATCACAGCGTTACTGGAAGTTGATAAACAAAAATTTTACGACAAAGCAGTTAGAATACTCTAGTTTCTCAAAACCACCGTGAACTTAAACTCAGAAGGATTGAAGATCAAAGTATTTGAGAATTAGTGAAAAACTGTAGGTTATGGCTGTCAATTAGGAAATGACGTTAGAAATCGTAATTGGTAGAATTAGGAGGTCAATCCAGACGAGCGATTTATAGTAAAATGATTAGAATAAGTTCATGGAAATATGAACTTATAGAAGAGCCAATATTTTTATTACTAGTAGGCTATTGAAGCAAATAAGTACTAGTGTTGTACGTTTACTAATCGACTAAAATTCCAGGGGCGTTCCGAAGCATCGGCGAGAAGACTGCTTCTCTTTTCGACCGCAAGAAGAAGGATGCCGAGCAAGTCGCCTCAGAGAAGGTGCAAGAAGCAGCCCATGTGGTGGAAGATCAGGTCAAGAAGGCTGGTGAAATCATGGGTGGAGCTCAGAAGACCGCCACAGATGCTGCTGGAACAGGTTTTTAATGTTCTTTATTTTCTTTGCCTTTGATAAAATTCAGGATTTTCAGTTCAATTATATATTTTATGTCGCTAATGCAACTATAATCGTATTGGCTTTCAGAAGGTCGTTAGTGAACTGTAATACCTTTTCTTCGTTAAGTATGAATTATAATTATAATACAGCGTGATGTAATAAATAAATTCAACAGGCTAGCCTACTTGCATTATAATATTTCCGTCCGTTGACCCTTATATCTTGTTCGTACTAATGGCTCCTTTCCGTACACTATGTTGGTTTCGGTACCTTCTAGATATCCTGCAATCAGTAAGGTAAGGTACGACCCACTTGACGCAGGTTACCTACATTATTTTTTTCAATTGTGCAGTTCTTATAACATTGTTCCATGCTACTTTTATAATATAAAAGAAAACAATAGAACGAGTCACAGTTTATAGTATTCAAGTACAACGTTGTTACGATGATTTGACAAATTGTGTCATAAAGTGGTCATAAATCATAATATGCTTTAAGCTATCATGGCTTCTCATGGCAACGACGTGCAGCGATTTTAAAGTTCTTTAAATAATGTTTAACTTAACGGGAAACAGATAAGCGAGTTAATTAAAACGATATTTAATTATAATTTGATTGATTACATACCTAGACCTACCTGCGGTAAAAAATATGAAGCGCAATATTAGAACTGGAATATTAGAACGATTGATGAAATAAAACAAATGGTTTCTTAACGCATTAGATTTAATTAACCTCTTTTGTGTAATACCACTGTTGCATCAGAGTCGTTCTAATCAAGCAGATACAAAAAAAAAACATAAATTCTATTTGAATAAATAAATACGCACTTTATTTAGCTAACTTGGAGAAAACAATTAATCCTCAGGGCATCGCTATCTGTCTATACCTACATCCGGTCGCAAGACTCGCAAGTATTCTATAAGCTACAAATCTGAGGTCATTTAAATCTATTTACAGCTCTGTTATTTATTTGCGGAATTATTTATGATAAGAGGAAAGAGGAAATATTAGATAAGGCGACCCAAACAACATGTGGCAAAGCTTCGACGTTTTGCCGTGACTGAAATCAAGTATGATTTATGAATGTACTGAAAATAGGAACGGTCACTTTTTGACATCCGAAAAGTTTCTATCAAGCTCTTCAAGCGGTATAAGATGAGTCACGAGACAGTTTAGAAGGTCGCGGGAATCCGCCGGATGCGGAAAGTGCAAGACCGATTGTTGTGTGGATGCTAAGGGTTGCCTATGCCCAGCCGAATTCAGCTGGGACTTATTACGTTAGAATCTGATTTCCCATCTTAGTTTTCGTATGGCTTTTTCAACCACCACCTTTTCGGCATGTTATACCCTGGACTGCTAATCAATCCTGTTATATCTTTACTAGCCAATGACGCGAAACACTCTGCCATCGATGCCCTGGACAAGGAGTTGTCGAAGGTGTCCCTGGCTGCCGGAGAGGCGCAGGACGCCGCCAGCAGGGCTCTCGCTGATGGCAAGAAAGTTGTAGATGTCACTAAAGGTAGGGTTGTAGTCTTAGTCAATTTATTTTGTGGTTAGTAAATAAACTACTTTTTTTTTTAAAGTTTGGTTAAGGTAAATTGATTAATGTAGACTACTGTTGTAAATTATGGAGTAGTTTTAGTTGCTAGTAATATTTTTTTGATTTTGAGATGAATAGAAAACTATTTTTGTATCCGTAAGTAGACTCTGTAGTATCGTAGTTGTATTTTCTACCATTTTAGTAGTTTCCTAAACCCCAATTTTTTTTTGCAACCCTCTATCCATAGACACATTGGCAACAACAGCTGACAACACGAAAAAGGCGGCAGAATCTGCATACAACACAACAAAAGGTAAGTTCCTCTCATAAATTACTTTTCAACCCTTCTACTTCTCTTCTCTTTCTATCTGCATGAACTAACTTTGCACTACTATAGATACTGTGGACGGTACTTATGAGAGTACAAAGAACATGGCTAGTTCAGCCGTTGACACCGGCAAAGCGTACGCAGACTCAGCGAAAGGTAAACAAACCTTTTTGTCATCATGCCTTTCTTGAAAATGGTGGGCGGAACGGTATTAGGTTTTGGCAACTGTTGCCAAAATCTGTAGCAATTGTTTTAAGCTCTTTGTTCTTTGCTTTGTTTTACTATAAATATTTATGAATTAAACAAAAACGAATTCATTTAGGAAACAAAGAAATAGGTACAAAAACGTTTATTTTTAATTTAAGCCCGAATTTTCAAATTGTTTGTGCTTATTTTGGCTAGTTGTATATTACTTTTTTGTTGCTATTTTATTAATTTTTATCGTTGTACAATTATTGTTTTGTAGATACAGTATCAAGCACTGTTCAAAGTACTGTAGATATCTCACAGAGAGTTGCCCAATCAGCTATCGATACCGGCAAAACGTATGCCACAACCGCTAGAGGTAGGTTTCACACGTCACACATGCGATCTAAATTTACTTACCATTTATTATTTTTATTTTCGTTTTATTTGTGTATTTTTAGATTCAGTCGCTAATACAGTGAATAGTACTGTAGAAAATACAAAACATGCCGCTCAATCTGCTGTAGACACGACAAAAACTTATGTAGATAGTGCCAAAGGTATTCATAATTTTTGTTTTTCTTTGTGTTTTTTTTTGTCGATTTTCGTGCGCTGTGACTAAAAACCGTGTGTTTTTACAACTAACGCTTTAGATACTGCCCAAAGTTCGTTCCAAATGGCCTATGATGCATCTATGGGTGCCGCAACTTCGGCTTATAGCATGGGCTTGTCCTATTTAGAGAGCGCTAAAGGTATTTATTTGCAAGCAGTTGTTTTTTATTTCCGATTCTTTTGTAACATTCATTTATTTTTATTTGTTTTATATCTTTTATGTTATTTTAATTTAATTATTTTACTTAAGTCACAAAACTTATTTTACGTTATTTTTGCGCCGTAGATACAGTAGCAAGCACTGTAGATAGTACAAAGAAAACTGCACAGAGTACATTAGATACTGGGAAAACTTACGTCGATTCAGCCAAAGGTAAATACAATATTATGCTCAAATTTAAATAATAAGTTTGGCTTTAAATGTTTCATAAACTATTGTAATTTTAGATACGGTTCAGAGCACAATTCAAAGCACAGTAGATACTACGAAAAATGCTGCTCAGTCTGCAGTTGATACAGGAAAAACATATGTTAACAGTGCCAAAGGTAAATCAAAACTGAATCATGCATCATTAGAATTTATAGGAAAAAAAAGTTAACTATTTGAGAAAAATCTATAAGTACGTATACAGCCTATACCAGAGTTATAAATGAAAAATATATTTTTACTAACTCAAGAGCAAAGGCGATGAAAGTCAAACTAGTAATAACATTGTGTTGACAAGTTTAGAAAATACCGCAAGTATAAACCAGGACGGAGAAAACTCGATGATATTGCGGTTCATAGAAGCGTACGTAACATTTAAAAGAGTATCCATTGCTACACTCCGGCCGATGAGAGATGGCGTTCCTGAAACCTGAGTACTAAAGAATACATGTTACGAATTAAACTCTATTATTTCATAATCTTGTTCAACTGACAGGTGTCAGAAACCCGTTCTCTCGGTGGTGGCCGAATTTTTAATATCTATTCAATTCCACCATTTTTTTATGTATCTTCGAGATACGCTAAAAACGCACTGTAGAGTTTTAGATACGACATTTAAACCGCTGCAACTGAAGTGTAGGACCGCTTAGAACTGTATTTTATTTTTATTGATCCATAAAAGCTCGGCTAATATTAATTCCACGCTTCATGAGCACTGTCCACGTGTACATTTTGCTTTTAGTTTTCCATTAAAGTTTATCGTAAATGCATTTTTTATAGATTCTGTAGCGAACACAGTTCATACCACTGTAGATACGACGAAAAATGTAGCTGCAGCTGCTGTGGAAAAGGGCACTACAATGATTGGCACTGCAAAAGGTATAACTCATACCTATTTAGAAATCACAATTATATCTATTTACTGTTGAATTCTTGGTGGTCATATTTTTCTTTTGCTTATTTTAGAAACTGTAGCAAACACTATCAATACAACAGTAGATACAACAAAAAATGTTGCCGCCGCTGCAGTTGACAAAGGCACTACACTTATCGGTACAGCTAAAGGTAGTTTTGCTTTGATTATTCTACATTACATAATCCCTCACCAATTCCAAATAGTTTCTTTTCAATTCATGATTCGATGAACGATCTTCAATATTATTTTGTGAAACGACGAATCACATATCTATCATTATTTAGAAAAATATATACCAATAAATTGACAATTGGTGCCGATTCTCTTGTACACCGAACCAAGCTATCACTAAAATTCCTTACTTTTTGGCTATGAGAATCTTTAAAGCTATTCTGCAAAAATAAATCACTAAATTTAAAAATAATTTTGACACAACTAAAATAGAATTTGACAATCGCGACTCCACGTGGTACGTACTTGTTTGCCCTACCCCGTGACGTTTTTAGAGCTGGAGGTGCTCAGTGGGGCGGCCTCGACGTGTTATATATGGAATTTATCACTTTTTGTATGGAAAATTTGAAAAACTATTCCCTACGTGTTGATTTTTAGGGGTTTATGGGGATAATAGTCGAAATTTTCATTATTTTTGCGATAGGACACATTCTTTTCGAGATATAAGCAAAAGAAAAGAAAAAATATACGGTACTGTTTTTGCACATGAAATCGAGGTGTTGGTGTGACAACATGAGAACTAATAGTGTAATAAAAATGGTCAGATTTAGTTGAACAATCAAAATTTTAGGTGAACAACGTCAAATTCAGAATAGCAAAATTGTAATTTTTACTAAATTAAAATCTCTGTGCCATCTTAGTGCTGATGAACTAAAATATAGTTAAGTTAGTCACTTTGGTCTATTTCAGAATGGGAAATCGTCGTTTGACAGGAATAAACGAAATTTTGGTGATTTTCAATCTAGTTTAGAAGCATTTGTGACAGGAGAATCGGCACCAATGTATTATCGCCATATTTGATCAATATTTTCCTTAATCCTCGTATTGTCCAATTCTGCAATTTATATACATGTTTTGATTAATTTTCCTTGTTTTCATTAGATACGGTAGCAAGCACAGTAGACTCTACCAAAAGTGTTGCGGCTGCCGCAGTCGATAAGGGCACTACATTCATTGGCACAGCTAAAGGTAGTTCATACAACATCATTTTTAGAAATCCTTTATGTTTATTGAAGTCAAAGAAATCGTTTATTTCAAATAGGCCCTTGTAATACAATTTGAACAAAAAAAATTACAAAAAAATTGAATTGATTCTAGTCGCCCCTTCCAAAACGTAGTTTTCGTATGGGAAGAATGGGCGAGAAACTCCACCGTCTAATCTTTTTATGTAATGTTTTACAATATTTTGTATAGGTACATTAGTTATATAACTATAATTATGTGAAGACTATGCCCATAGAAAAAAACTATTATACCACAATAAGTAAAAAAACGTAAAAAAAACGACAGATAAATTAATTATGTGATAGATACATAGATACATAGCAGCATAGATACATGCTCAAATATTTACAAACATTGTAAAAGTAGACGATTTTCCTAAAATTTTACAATTATCAATAAGTCGTGTGGAAGTAATCACAGAATGTAAAATCAATGTAACGTAAAAATGTAAAATATAAAAAAAATACAATTAAATTAGCAACCAATTTGATTTTGTCTAGGTTGTTTATCCTCGGTAGCCCATTTTTATTTTGTTATTTTTCATAATTAGATACAGTAGCAAGCACCGCACAGACTACAGTAGACTCAACTAAGAACGCTGCAGCATCAGCTGTAGATCAGGGAACCACATTCGTTGGCACGGCCAAAGGTAGTTGACACATATATTACTTACTTTTACTTTTGTTAATAACTCACTCGTTCATATACTTTACTGTTATTATTTTAATAGATAATGTATCGAGCACAGTGCAATTAACAGTGGACTCCACAAAAAATGCGGCGTCTGCTGCAGTTGACAAAGGCACATCACTTATTGGTTCAGCCAAAGGTAGTACACCACCATGAAATTACATAATACATGTACAAATGTTATAACTTTAGTGCTCACGTTGTGGCTTATTTTATTTATTCGTATGTAGATACGGTTGCAAGCACAATTCATACCACAGTAGACACAACTAAAAACATAGCGGGCGCCGCTGTTGAGAGAGGCACTACCGCGATTGGCACTGCTAAAGGTAGTCACACTCTTTGCATATAACATCTTATTTGTTTGCTTTGTGTTGTCGTGTCGCTAATATTTGTCATTCGTTCATGTAGATACGGTAGCAAGCACAATTCATACCACAGTAGATACAACAAAAAATGTAGCTGCCGCCGCAGTGGAGAAGGGCACTACATTGGTTGGCTCAGCTAAAGGTAGTTCACATTCTTTTGCGTAAATCATTCGCTTGTTCCCTTTGTGTGGTCGCTAATAGTTGTCATTCGTCTGTAGATACGGTAGCAAGCACAGTGCACACTGCAGTAGATACAACCAAAAATGTAGCGAGCGCCGCTGTTCAGAAAGGCACGAGCGCGATTGGCACAGCTAAAGGTAGTCTTGCACTAGTTTTATTAAGTCCTTTCTTCATAAATATAGCTTATGACTTTCCACTTATGCTAATCCTCGCTATTCATACGTAGATACCGTAGCAAACACTGTCAATACAACAGTCCAGACTACGCAGCATGTTGCTTTCGCTGCCGTTGAGAGGAGCTCCGCGATGATCGGCACCGCTACAGGTAGCTGATATTTCCGTTGCTTGGTTGATTTATCATTTTCGTTGGCATACTTAGTTGTGCAAATTTTTTATGTTTTATTTTTTTATTTATTTGTTTAGAAACGGTAGCAAATACTGTACACTCAACTGTAGATACTACTAAAAATGTAGCCGCTGCTGCTGTTGAAAAGGGTACTTCAATAATTGGCAGTGCGAAAGGTAGTTTATTCTTTTCTACCTTTTTATGTTCATCGTTTTTATGTATTTCGTTTTATCATTTCAATTTTCGTTTTTATTTCATTATTTATAGATACAGTAGCAAACACAGTACACAGTACAGTAGATACGACAACAAGTGTAGCTGCCGCCGCAGTAGAGAAGGGCACTACATTGGTTGGCTCAGCTAAAGGTAGTTCACATTCTTTTGCGTAAATCATTCGCTTGTTCCCTTTGTGTGGTCGCTAATAGTTGTCATTCGTCTGTAGATACGGTAGCAAGCACAGTGCACACTGCAGTAGATACAACCAAAAATGTAGCGAGCGCCGCTGTTCAGAAAGGCACGAGCGCGATTGGCACAGCTAAAGGTAGTCTTGCACTAGTTTTATTAAGTCCTTTCTTCATAAATATAGCTTGACTTTCCACTTGTGCTAATCCTCGCTATTCATACGTAGATACCGTAGCAAACACTGTCAATACCACAGTCCAGACTACGCAGCATGTTGCTTTCGCTGCCGTTGAGAGGAGCTCCGCGATGATCTGCACCGCTACAGGTAGCTGATATTTCCGTTGCTTGGTTGATTTATCATTTTCGTTGGCATACTTAGTTGTGCAATTTTTTTATGTTTTTTTTTTATTTATTTGTTTAGAAACGGTAGCAAATACTGTACACTCAACTGTAGATACTACTAAAAATGTAGCCGCTGCTGCTGTTGAAAAGGGTACTTCAATAATTGGCAGTGCGAAAGGTAGTTTATTCTTTTCTACCTTTTTTATGTTCATCGTTTTTATGTATTTCGTTTTATCATTTCAATTTTCGTTTTTATTTCATTATTTGTAGATACAGTAGCAAACACAGTACACAGTACAGTAGATACGACAAAAAGTGTAGCTGCTTCGGCAGTTGACAA
This sequence comes from Xanthia icteritia, assembly GCA_949128155.2. NCBI lineage: Eukaryota > Metazoa > Arthropoda > Insecta > Lepidoptera > Noctuidae > Xanthia > Xanthia icteritia. Next base: position 17,575,487 of record OX421940.2, on the reverse strand, counting down.
GGGCTCGTTATTAATAGGAAGTGCCAAAGGTATCTTATGAAAAATATCGCTTAAAAGAAATACAGTAGGTATTTCTTTTAAGTGATATTTTTTTTCATATATATTTTTTTCATTTCAATAATTTCACCAAAAAAATAATTTGAAAATATATTTTTGTAGATACCGTAGCTCATACTTATGATTCAACGAAAAACGCAGCAGCTTCAGCTGTAGGTACTGGTGTATCTTATGCTACTAGTGCTAAAGGTAGTTTGCTATAATCATTTATTTTTTTGTTATATTTTTACATTTATTTAGTTGTTATATGATTTTATTTTCTTTCGTAGACACGCTTGCGAATACTGTTCATAGCACTGTAGATGCAACAAAGAATGTAGCATCATCAGCTGTAGAAAAAGGCGTATCATTCGTAGGAAGTGCTAAAGGTAGATATTTTTGGGTATTTTCTGTCTCATTCACACTTTTAGATTATTATTAAGATTTATTATTTACTTAATTGCATTTTTTTTGTAGATACCGTAGTCAATACTTATGATGCAACGAAAAACGTAGCAACTTCAGCTGTAGGTACTGGTGTATCTTATGCTACTAGTGCCAAAGGTAGTTAGCCAGTTTTTTTTTTGTTTATTCACGGTGCATACATGTAATTAGATATGATACCTCCATTTTTTCTCTTTTCTTTCGTAGACACGCTTGCGAATACTGTTTATAGCACTGTAGACGCAACAAAGAATGTAGCATCCTCAGCTGTAGACAACGGTGTATCTTTCGTAGGAAGTGCTAAAGGTAGATATTTTGGTTATTTTCTGTCTTGTGTCTAGTTTACTAAGTTCATATACACTATATTATTTCACTTCCGTTTTGTAGATACCGTAGCCCACACTTTCTTTCGGCTGTAGATACAGGTGTATCTTACGCTGCTAGTGCTAGTTTCTCCCGCTATCTAATTTCTTCATAAATTTTCCACTTTTTGTTATTCAATTATAATTTTTATTTTCTTTCGTAGACACCCTATCAAATACTGTTCATAGCACTGTAGATGCAACAAAGAATGTAGCATCATCTGCAGTAGACAAAGGCTCATCTTTCGTAGGAAGTGCAAAAGGTAGATATTTTTGGGTATTTTCTGTCACGTACTTCTTACCTTGTAGATTGTTATTTATTTTGTATTATTTCATATCGTAGATACATTGGCAAGCACAGTAGATACCGCAAAGAATGTTGCAGCTGGAGCCGTAGACACAAGCGTATCATTTTTAGGAACTGCTAAAGGTATTATTTTGAGCTTGTGTGTGCGTTTTATTTTTACTCAAACATGATTCTTCATTTTACATTGCGTATTTTGCCTGTATTATAGATACGGTAGCAAGCACTGTTCACAGCACTGTAGATTCTACAAAGAGTGCCGCAGCGTTAGTTGTTGACAAAGGAGTATCTATGGTTGGAGGTGCAAAAGGTACAAACGATGTTATAATTATAAATAAAGAAATTTTTTCTTGCCTCATTGTGTATAAACTCATTTCAGTATCCTATAATTACTCCATACAATTGTTTTTACAGTTTTCTTTATTGCATGGTTTTAGCGGCATGTTGGATTGGGCTTTTTAAACTATTTGTTTTTTTTCTTTCTGTTTAACCTTTTGTTGCTAACTTTCTGTAGATACAGTATCACATACACTGTACGGTGAAGCGGAGGAGACAGATGATGCAGTAGAATCTGCTGAAGGTAACAAAACATTATTAACTTTCCTTTGTTCTTTGCTTTTACTACCCACTTATCTTATACTAATGGTGATTTGGTAAGAACCGATCTTTGTGTAAGCTAGTGAAAACTAATTCAACTGTTTTCGGGTATTTTCTTTCAGATTGTCTCATACTTACTATTTAATAATACTGTAATACTCATGTCGAAAATAACCTTTTATCACGCATAAAAATACTGTGAACTGTGTGCAAAATTATGCCTGCAATAATTAGGACCAGAGAACTAATTTCATTTAAATTAAATCAATTCTTATAGGTATAATTCAAACCAACTTGCAAGGGCCCAAACAATCTTCAGAAAAAGCATTCGGCGTGTATGAAAAGACAGTTGAAGATACGACCGGTACTTAGTGTGTCGCTTAAGTTACGGCTTTTTGACACTTTTTAATCAAAGCTTTCGTCCGTGTTTTTGGAGTGAATTTTAACATTTATTAATCTGAAAGCAGTCCACTTCGATAGATATCTTAGACTGCCTATCCGCTAGGGGCAACCTCGAGTACGACCCGAGGCTACTCAAGTGTAGATACGTTACTAAGTAATTACTTCAAACTGACGTTAGTCCTGAGGAGTTTAGATTTAGTCTTTATTAAAAAAAGTTTGCAGATTCTAATTAATCTGGCACATTCCTTCTTTATTGGATTTATACATACATCCATGGTTTGGTGTAGTGGCAACCATCAAACGTCTCCTAGCATCAGTTAATGCTGTACTATAGGTGGTCATAAAATGTTATGGCCACGTTCTCTTAGTCTTATTGTGACTAATCAATAAAATACCACTTCTCTTTATGTACTTGCGCTACATAAAAGGCAATAGCCTACCTATCCCTTCTATTTATGGACTACACCACTAACTGATACAACACCAGAGATCTATTAATAAAAATAAGTATTTTTATCGATGTGGACTAAGAAAGACTAAGGACTTGTTTCTCGCTCTAATACCTACAAAAACCTTTTGATTGAGGAAAATTGACAATCTAATTAAAACAATACAAGTCACCGGTGACGATAATAAATGGAAGTCTTCAGTAGGTACTTAGGTACAGACGCCAGCAGGTCAACCTACCCGAAACTGTAAAATTTTCCTAATCAACTTTGAACCTTATGCTTTAGTGATAGAGTTGAAAATATATTCAAGAAATTTGACAGATTGTAGTAGGTTGATGTGCTGGCGTGTTTATAAAATGATATCATATACTTCTTGGAAGTGCAGTTCTACGAACGTGATCAATGTTCAGAGTTCAAAACATTTTTCTGATTCAGGAGGTACTTACCTATTATAAGTAGGAGGGCTAAATATTTAAAAGCATTATTTTAAAATAAGTTTACCAACCTACATTTCAAAACTATCAACGTTATTTTACTCAACAAAAGGTTCTTTCAATGCTTAGGTGTGAAACATCACGCGAGATTGTTTCCTTCACTGAACAAGGTTCTTTGTTCCACAGACACGGTCAACGCAACGGTGGACGCGACCAAGAAGGCCGCGGAGGATGCCAAGGCACAGGCCGCTAAGGCCGCTGAGGATGCCAAGGAGAAGGCCAGGCTCGCTGCCAAGGCTGCTGAAGACGAGGCCAAGAGAGTTGCTAGTAAGTAGAATATACAGGAGGAATAATCTTGTTCTTGTAATCTTGTTTTACAACACTGTTTAGAAGGGTTATAAAGAAAATAGGTTGATTTCTTGCCAGCCTGAGGTTATTATAAAATGTTCAAATTCAAATTACTGTGCTCACGGCAGTGTATTAGCCAAGTACCTATTCAAAACCCAACTTTCACAGACGCAGCCATAGAGGAGTCAAAGAAGGCTGCGGAAAAGGCGGCATCAGACGCAAGCAACGCGATCAACAGCACTGTAGACAACACACTGAAGAGGGTAGAGACCGCCGCTGACGAGGGCATCAAGAACGCCGGCACCGTCGTCGACTCCAAGATCAAGGATGCCGACAAATACCTCAATGACAAAAGGGATCATGTAAGAAACCTTTTGCAATAGACGAGTCGTGATTGGTAATATGACACAATTTATTGGTGATTTTGTGTTCTCAAGGTACTGATGTAAATGAATGAAAATAACATTGATTCGGCTCAAAAATAGAAACAAAATAAATTGTTACCCATATTACCACTGTCATGCAAAAACACCTTCAGTTCTTACTACGGTTAGTTATACGTATTAATGTCGAACTTGCCATATGTTTGAAATACTGACAAAAAGTGTTTTCAATGTTTCAGCTGTTGACAGGCCTGTCCTCGGCCGTGAACGACGCTTCAACCGGCGCCTCCGGTCTGCTCAGCAAGGGGCTGAGTGCCTTCCCCAAGTAAACCTCCAACACAAGCCTCTCATCATCGCTACCTACACGTGTTGAGCGAAAACATAACAGGCTTCGACAGAGGGTTTATTACCAAAATGTTGAGTGATAGGTCTAAATGTTGAGCTTTCTGTGTAGTTACATATTCTGAATTATTTCGAAATATAATGTATCTTTATAGTTTTGTATTGACAATGCTATACAAGGTATGTATGTCGGATATAAATAATAAAACTGTGTAGTTTTCGATCCCTAAGCTGAGAACTTGGCTAACTCTTTAATTACATGAAGGTACATTGAATATGGCCTATATTATAATGATATTCCATGTGTATGAAACCTGTTATTTTTCCTCACCACATATTTTGAATAGTCCATCACATTTTGTTTATAAACATGCACATTGTTCGTAAGTTTTGTTTTAATTAATAGTACAATATTGTATAGTTTCTAGTTAGTAAGTTTTACTAACATAAATGTTATACTTATAAATTGACATTGTGAAGAACAAAATTGAAAATTGTATTACTTAACGATACCTTTAAACGATTCTATTGATGATTATGCATTGTATGCTTTGCAAATTTTATTATTATATTTATAAATGAATTTGCATTCAATATTTTATATTTAAGTCACAAAATTCAATCTCATGTTTAAGCGTCTAATTATTTCTTAAGATAAGTTTAAGTTATTTTAAGCTCATTTTATATTTTGCATTTGAAATGCATTTCGCATACACCTGTCTCGAATTTCTATGCTTGGCTTTTATACCGTCCATGAATAGCCTTTTTTACAAATAAAAATAAGAAACTTTTTCACTTTGTTCCTACAATACCTAACACAGCATTACAGGATTTTAAGTCTCGCATATTATGTAATAATGTGATGCTTACGAAGCCTAATATATGATATAATATTTGTTACATTACTGCTTAGCAGTCTATTTTATGATACGAATATACGGAAGTTAAAATATATCATAGGTATATATTATAGAATCAGTCATATTTTTGAAACGGCGCTTCATAATTGTTGCTTAGTGAAAATGTGTTTTATCCGTTATAATTACATGTTTTATTCAAATTATTATCCAAAAATAATCTTGTTTATTTTCGATAACTGTTAAATTTATCATATTACTTATGTACTATGTGTTGTTCAATAAATACATGCGACCCATACATTCCCGTTTATCATTTTGATACTCTATTCACCCTAATAACTATAGTAATTGCCTTTAGTAACTAAAGAAAATAAATATATACTAATAATACGCCCATATTCTGCCTCAAAGATCTTTTGTATGTATTTTCTTGACCGACCGAACCGAAACACAAGTCAAATTACGCGCTCATTTAACCGGAAGTGAACTTTTGGTGTGGCTGGACTTGCCGCACTAAAATATTTTTTTCTACCATCCACCCAGCAGAAATAAAACGTTTTTTGAAATTTGATCACGCTTTGTGTCAATTTGTCATTGTGAAAGGAGAGGAGTGGTGAGTGACAGTGACACACATGGACACACAGACTACATAGAGATACTACCACAGAGTACATTCTAATAGGATACTACGTATCAGTGACAGTCTGACTGATAGATAGATTTATAAAATAAATAAACATGGCGGGGTTGGTTCGAGCTGGGTTTTCTTTTACAAAAAGTGCAATCCTCTCTACATCCGTACGCTCAATAGTCACAACAAAACCATTGCATTTAAAAGAGAGTAAGTACTTATAAATTTCTGCTCTTAATAACATAACCTCAAAACACTGCTCTTGCCTTTTCTCCACAATTATAATTAAAAGCATTAGTCGTAAATAATCATTTCAACTATTTTCAGTACGCGAACGCACTGAGGGCTCAACAGTGGTCATAGAAGCGGTTACTGTGCCCTCGCCCCGCACCGAACTCTTAATTCGGGCGGAGAACCTTTCGTCCCAAGACCCTGCTATCAGTACATCAGAAAAACCTTGCTATATGTGTGCTATTGGACTCGACGTCAAACATACAGATGTACTGATCCTGAGCCAGTTTGTGAGGTCAGATGGGTGTATGTTACCTCGAAGAATAACTGGGTTATGCAGACGACAACAAAAGAAAATGGGCAAGTTGGTGACTATGGCGCAGAAAGCGGGTTTGTATAGAATTACTGTAATAAGTTCATACTATGAGATAAAACACACAACCTGTTAAATCCCAAGAGCATAGCAATCTCCATTCAACCTATCAAGATTTTATAGCAGTCGTAGAATATAATATGATTAATTGAATATAGGCTAATATTCAATTAATAATTATATTTGATAAATGTTGCATAAACCCCAGGATTAGTAGGACCTGTAGATAGTGTAAATACAGTAGGTGTATAGTTCTTGATTCTGATTACTATTTTCAATACTACACAATTGGATCTGAAAGTTTGTAAGAACTGGGCATCACCTTTATTAAATTAAAATTACAGTTCTCTAATTTTGGTCTTCATGTTCCAGGTCTTATGATCAACTTGACTCCAGAAAATTGTAAAAAGGATCCCAAGAAAAGGAGAGATTATAAGAAGTTCAACACATATTATGATGAGCGCACCATATTCATGAAGAAGATACCCAAGCCAGTAGACAGATTCAAGCGATAATTATTTATATGATGTATATTTCACAGTTAAATATAAAAGATGTAATTAGTTGTATGTAACATTGTTTTTTTTTTCTTGTTTTATCCAGTGCCTGGCCCCGACTCGTGGACTTATATGGGTGTTTACAGATTATATAAGTAGTCACAGTCATAATCTGCTCATTATTATGACAAGTTTTATGCTATTCCTGGGAATTGCAGTTTGTATGCAGAATAACACATTACAATACTTGAGGATTACCAGCATTCCCTTAAGTTCACCTTCAGCATTTCCTTAAGTTTGGTCCCCTTTTTAAACTGACCATTTGTACGTAGCATCAAAATTGATTGTTTAGGAGCTTATTTCATCATCATTGCAGCCTGGAATCACCCACAGCTAGGTATACGTCCCATCCAGCTGTAGGTGATTCCTACTTCCCTGTTCTGTGTGAGGAGCTTATTTACTGAGACAATCACTTTCGAAATGATGTGTGCAATCGTAGACCCTATCTTTGCTCGAGATACTAAGCATGCAGTAATCACAGACGGTAAATGTGATTACTGCATGTGCAACACATGGGAACTAGCTTTATTCCCTTTTCCTGTAGGTCTTTCCCCGAAGATATTAGAAAACAAGAGTGGTGAGATTCCATCACAGTTCTGTGCATTCAAACTCACTTAATTCCCATTCATTGTATCATTGCCCGAGGATACCAGACCAAACGTGTTTCGTCGGCGGAATACTATTCTTCCATCGACGAAACACGTTTAGTCTGGTATCTAAAGTTTATCTGTCATTTTGTATATTTTGTCTATACAAAATGACAGATAAACATTCTCTGAATCTGTCATTTGGTCTATTCTTCCGTCGACAATACCCATTTCTACGGTGGTCATGCTACGCGTGCAGAAATCACAGACAGTTACCAGTACTGTCCATACACACATAATTGCCCGAGTATATCTCCCCCCCCCCCCCCCGCTGGCGTGCAGTTAGAGCGCGTTTCCACTGAAGCAGAGACGAGCGGAGATCTGCAGGAATCGACCAATCACAATGGTTGCAATACTCATCGCGTCTATAGTCTCGTCTGGGATTGGACGATTCCTACACGTCTCCGCTTCAGCGGAAACGCACCCTTAAATTGGTCACGATCGAGGATTTCGTACAAAAAGCTTTTCCGTCCAGTATTTGTAGACCACTTTGAGCAGACTATTGCCATCTTGTTTTCGTATTACTATTGGGCGTGCATGCAACAGAGACAGCTGTTTTTTCGCACATACTCTTTGTGTGAGTCGAGTGTTTTGTCCCAGTCTTGATAATGATCTTCACTCCAGCGAACAGTGGTTTACTCCTGGTACTGGAGTTAGCTGGCGAACTAGTTGCAGATCAATTGATATATCTTGCTAGTGATTTTCTCGTGACTTCGGATTATCAGTTCATTTTTGCGGTTTATAGGGTAAAAGAAACAAATAAATAAGAGAGCATTTTCAGTAATAATTTAGTTTTCGTTGTTTTAGTGATGTTCAATGATATTTATACAGTAAAATTATTCAACACTAAGCTGCTTCCCTAATAAATGCATTTGTTATGTGGTACGGCAATTAATTAATGAAAAAATTGTACTTCTAGTACATAGTTATAAAATAGTAAACATTCAACAGCTTAGTTAACATAAACGTTTACAAAAAGTAGTGTTATATGAACATGCAATACTCACACGCAAATGCTGTCATGTTTTGGCCTAAGCGGTTACAAGGATTATTTCTAATTCAATAACTACACATAACTGTCAAACTACGAAACAGATAAAAGTCTTACGTAAAAATTGCAACACAAAAGCATTTTCTATGCAAAATAATTAGATAATAAATTTTATTAACCTAATTTAATTTCTTAACAATTTGTTTTTTTTTCTATAAAATAAATATCGCCTAAAAGTTGTTTTTTTATTAAAATCTCTTATTGTTTAGATAATACAACCGCAGTCTAACACAGGTTCGTATCCCATACAACCGAGCCAGCGATTTTTGGTACAAACAAGTCATTGACATGTTGATCATCACAGCCTTTCGTATAGATATAGGTAGCCGAGATCTTTGGGCGGGTTTTCTGATAAGGCCACCTGAAAGGAAAGGAAAATATTAATATAACATGTGTAAGCAGAAACTTTCGAGCAAAAGCAGGCAACAAGTACGCGGCGGGCTCGACTTGTCGGGCAAATTCAGTGGGTGTTATGTTGATACGCGATAAAAAGAGAGGCAACTTAGGTGAATATAACTGTAGGTAATGAGCGCTGTGCGACCTGAATTGCACTTTATTGTGTCGTAGCAAGAGTCGCTATTTATTTAGACGATTTTGCGGAGTTAATCTTTTGTACTTGTGTTAGGTTAGGAATTGAATAGTGAATCTGTGATTGAAGTTCGTTATAATTTTTGAATCACAAGCAAACCAATCAGTAGCATCTACAAGTCAATGAAAAAGTTATTATTTAAAATATAATCAAAATCACTTCTGAAATTGTATTTGATTTAATAGTGACGAATACGCACCTTGTTATCGTTGAATATGACCCACCGGCCCTCGTGCAGTATGTGGCACACGTAGTGGCCCACCATGGACGACGTGCCCATGTGCGATATGAACGCACACAGCCTGTATTCTGTAAACACAACATTACAGTGTTTAGAAACATGTTTTAAGTTTGAAGAGAGTTGTCGAGTCTTTACATTGGAGATTGGATTGATGAAAGAAAAGTACAGACGCCAGCAGGTCAACCTACCCGAAACTGTCAAATTTTCCCAATCAACTTTGAACCTTATACTAAAGTAATAAAGTTGAAAATCTATTAAAGAAATTTGACAGATTGTAGTAGGTTGATGTGCTGGCGTCTGTACTAACATCTGCCTAGCCCAGCGTAGAGGTCGGCTTCCAGTCTAACCGAATGGAATGCAGCTGAATATCAGTAATTTACATGGAGCGACTGTCTATCTGAACTCCACAACTAAATTATTCAAGTATCAGCTCAGTATTAGCTCAGTTATTCATTATTTAAGTTAGAGGCCCATGGGCGGTTTTAAAACTCTGGACACCAGGTTGTCACTAACCACACGAAAAGAAGAACTCAATTATTGCCGAGCTCGAGAATTAACAGAATACAGTAATTTTCTTGGGGTTTGCGCTATGGTAGCCCGCGGGTAAGGTAGAAAAATTAGAATTTCTTTCTCTGTTGTTGTATTGGTGATTTAAATTATTATAATTCTGTAAATACATATGTGTTACAATCGCGTATAATATTTTGTGACCTGCAAAATTTAAAAAAAACGTAAGATAATATGAATACCGCGGGTTACCCTGTCGCTTTCGACGTCCGCCTAGGGCCCGCTACAAACAAAAGCGCATCGCAACTCACTCTCCGGGCCGTCGCGGCAGCCCAGCGTGGTGTCGGCGGGCGGCGCCGGCGCGTCGTCCAGCTCGTCGGCGCGGCTGAAGATCCAGTCCAGCGCGCGCGCCACGTCGCCCTGCGTGGCGCCCAGCGCGCGCGCCGCCTGCGCCCGCGTGAAGCCCATGCCCATGATCTGTTCCACGCTCGCCTCGTCTACGCTTGCTGCGCCGCTGTCTGCGCCTACGATTTATATTAATAAATAAAATAAAGAACACATGAAGACAAATATATGTGCCGATCCCAAATAAATTGGGATAAGGGCAAGAGAATTATGTTTTTTTTTTTCCGATAAAACACAGTTAAGGTCACGAAAACAATGTTCCAAGTAAAAATGAATATTGCAGAAAAAAGTGTGTCGTTGGTGATTATACTAATAAAAATCATCATTTTCAGTTATAGTATTTTGTTTGAATCTAATTATTTAGATAAAACCATAGATATATAAAAAAACCCTAGATGCACAGTCTCGAACAAAAGTAACACTCAAAACTGTATCCAACTATATTATATAAGTAGTTGTAGTCATAATATAAACATACTCTTTTGTAAATTCAACCTTACGCGCATGTTTTAAAGTTGTTTTTACAAAGCAATGTTTATAAACCAATGAAAAAGTAGGACCGAAATTTGCCGGTAGAACAAGGCCTGAAGTGGAGTAGAATATATTTTTATACTTTTATTTTTTTATAAATTGTCTAAGTAGGTATTTTAAGAGTTATTAAAATTTATATAAAATTGTGTTTCAAACACTTATTTATACTTTTATAATAATAGGTATTGTTGTTACCGAAACTAAATAACTAATTAGGTTTAAACTTAAAACATATAATTATCATAATACTTAGGACAGTATGCAGATTCTGGTATTTATTTTATTTCTGTGAATATTGGGAATGTGGTTTCAACAGTCACCCAAATAATTTATACGAGATAAGATAAAAATAGCCTAAAATCGAAAACAACATTATCATAAAATGTATAAATGGAATCATTAAAAACAACTCGACTTAATACCTTAACCCGGAAGGGGTTAAGGTATTAAGTCGAGTTGTTTTTCCACCAGGAAAACCTCCACTCAGGAATGCGATTATCAACACAACTATATATACTGAACAAAATTCGTTGTTACCAAAGATTTGCAATCGTTCTAAGAAGAGTTCCGTTATGTATCTCTCAAGTTCATCATCAGGTCATGATAATGTTCATATATAGGCACAAGCGGAGACTATTCTTACATAGAAAATAAAAATAATTACTCAATTTGGCCCATAAAATAATTAAGCGATATACAAACATTTAAAACAATCTTCGAATTGATGACCTCTTCTCCTTTTGGAAGTCGGTTAAAAACTATATATAAATATTAATTTAATTCTAAATACAAAAACATATAAAAGTTAAACATAAAAAAAAACATAATAATAAAAAATCGACTCCATTGAAAAGAAAAGTGTCAATTTGTATTATTTGACTAAATTAAAAGGAGGTTGTAATGCATTGTTCTTACACAGAAAAAGCGTATATTGAAATTTGCCGTACTATACTTGGAATATTGAGTGAAATTTGAAGACAAATTAAATCAAAATCACCTATAGCTCTGTATATTTAGTCATAAAAACCACAAAAACAAATCAATAAACTCTTTAACTTCCCGAAGGTACGATATCCCATCCTTTTTTAACGTTCTTGACGTAATATTCTTACAATTTTTGAAGCAACACTTCGGCATTTTTAACTTACGGTCAATGACGCAAGCGACGCGATACTATTTGAAAGGAGCGCACAATTATAGATTGTGCGTTCTTTTTTTGCGGACGTTTTTGCTCAATGGGTAAAACAAGGTTTTCTGTTTACAGTAAATGTCGACCGGACATTGAACAAATTTATTTAAACATTATAGTTGCGTTACGAAAGACGCCTGCTCATTTTATACAAAAATATAATTTTAATAGAAACGGCAAAACAACTGCTGCATGCATGTATAAAGAACAGTCAACTGGCTAACTATTACCGTTCTAAATATACATAACTGCGGCAGACAGATAAACGGCGCGACTGATAAGTTCCCCGTAGATTAGCGGTACCATATATGTAAGGTAGGATGCCTTTCTAGGATGAACAAATTGCCTAATTTTTCAGAAAAATGCCTGTTATTGTAAAAAAAACTGTGGGTCTTAAAATTTATAATATGCGATAGATAGTTAGACTGACATTTATTAAATCAAAATTAAAAGTGTGAACAATTTACGACGGCTAAAAAAATTAGAAAAAACAAACGCACTATTATACTGAGTGATATCTTTCCAAAGAAATTTAATTTTTACAAATGTTCCTTTTTTTTTCTAAAATATAATTATAAAAATCTTCACACGAAACGTTTTTAAAGTTTTCTTGACTTACTAATAACGCTTTTACCGACTCTATTGTCAGGCAATTCCTTTTTTTAATCAACTGTGCATTTATTAGGGAAATTAAAAAATGCCTGTTTCAGTTTATCGCCGGCCGCACGCCTATCTTAACTGTAAAATGCCAGTCAAATGCGGCAAATGCCTGTCAGATGGTAACCCAACCGTAGATAGATTATGAAGTAAAATAATAATTGTCGTGTACCTGTGCTTCCAGGCGGTGTGAATTTATTGGCAAAGTCCCAGTCCGTCATGTGCTCCATCAGCCAGTTGGAGGCCGCCTCCATGCCGCAGTTGTTCGTGTAATAAAGCGCCTTTTTGCACGCCTCCAGCGGGAAACCCATGTCTAACTGTAAAGTATAGAAAAGTTTACGTAAATATTCAACAAAGTATTAAAGTTACTGTTGTCGGCACGTTACAGTAACTTATGGACGTTACTGAAGGTGCCAAAGTCGTAGACAAATTCTGAGCCGACTGGAAAAATGTCTTAGAAGATCTATTTACAGAAATAAACATTTAATTTAATTTAATTTCTAAGAGCTCTCTAGCTGCTAAGAGTAGAATAACTAGGCTAGAGTAATTAAAAAAATAAAAATGGACTATGATAATAATATCTGCATGTGAAAAGCATGTTTAGATAATTATATGCATTTTTATTTTTTATTGAATTTCATTTATTGTTTTAGAATATTTTGACGCTTCTTTTTTATTTCTAAGTGAACACTGATGTAATTTATGGTAGAATAACGTTTTTTAATATTTAGTTATAGTGCATCTCCTCTAAGCCAATAATACCATACTGAAATGTCTTTTCAAATTCCCAAGTGTATTGTTTTTACGTTACATTTTAGTTTGCCATCATCATTTGCGTCACTGCGTCACATAGTGTTTTTTGTTTTTGTGCTCACACCGTAAATTATTATTATAAGGCTATACGTGAGGATTTGTAATTGGCTCTCTGGTGACTGTAGTCTCCTTTTTTGTATGTTTTTTTTTAGCTGTAAGTCCTCCATGTACTAAATAAATAAATAAAAAGTGAACTTTTAGCTCTGAATTTTGATGTTTTTAGTTGCAGCCAGTTTTTGGAATTCGATTTCTTTTTCATATGTTAAAGTTATAGCTAAGTTTATTATTATTGTCAGTGCTACTTACAAGCTGTGCGAGCAGCGCCTCGTCGTACTGCGGCGCGGGCGGCGCGGGCGCCGCGTCGGGCAGCGGCGTCTCGTCGGCCTGCAGGCCGCGCCCGCGCAGGCAGCTCAGGTCCATCTGCGCGGCAGGAGCATAACATGTGACGTGCAACTATTATTCAGGATACTAGGGGCCAGTTTCACGAACGAAAATTATCACATAAGTATTGTGACAAATGGTCTAACGCGCGTAACTTGCTGCGTTTGGCTGTTGATTAATAATTCAACCAATCACGCGCGCTTCTTTTGTTGCGATATTAAAATCTGCGTGCAGCGTCACGTCGCTTCACGTCTCGATGTGAATTGACCTTTAGTAAGTTTTGCTGCAAACTTAAATTTGGCAACAAGGCTTTCTCTCGTATGGGACCATATCTGTATGAAAAATTAAACAAAAAAGCTTAAAATCTTCCCCTTGTCAAGGTTTGGGTGCAAAAAACAGGTTCAGGATTGGCTGCTTGGGCTTAATTATGCTGAAACGGAAAATCTTTTATCTTTTAAATATTCAAGTATTCATCATCTCATGCACACTAACACCCATCACAGGCATACATTCACTCATCACATTCACACTCACACTCATCACTCACATACTTACACTCATCACATATACACATACATTTGGTCACTTTTAAGTCTTGTTTGATTAATTATACTGAAACCGGTGCATTTGTTAACCTATCTTTTATAATTCGTATTATCTGTCGAAAGAGACTGGATCCTGCGACACAGGGTCTCCTAGTGGGGGATCCAGTGTCATTCCTAAATATTGTTACACTTGTTTTTGAATCAATAAAACTTTTTATTATTTGATTATTATTATTAAGTGCGAGTGTGTACGTACCTCCCAGGGCATATCGACTGCGACGTCTAGTTTGGCGGGCGTCCAGTCCTCCTTGATGGTGAACTTCTTCAGCTGAATAAACAGGAAGTCGGGGAACGTGCCTAGACGCGTGATTCTGAAATATTACAATAAATATTGCTTATAATTTTAAATGTTTGTCACAGTCAAACTGTTTATTTTATAATGTTTTCTGTGATACATCGACACATTTTATAGTTGATAAGCAATTTAAATATTTTTAAAATCTACAATTGAACACTTCGGTAGTAAGTTCCGGTTCGAGTTTTTCACGAACATACTAAAATTAACTTTGACTCGATCCGAGAAAACGATTTGTAATTCGTAAATGTCTTTTACAAATCATTTGCATTACCTCTTGGGGTGGAGTGGGTAAAAGTTTGCTATTACCTATAGAAAGAGCTCAAAGAGCGATTCTCAAGGTGTCTACTTGCCGCCCTTTCCTTTTTCCCACTAACCTACTCTATAAATCCTGTGAAGTACTAACAGCTCGACAGCTATTCATAATGAGCATCGTTTTAAAACAACACGCAGCCCTTCTCTATAGCACTGAAACTACTAAAAAGAGACGGAAAGACATAGTTTGCCCTACAAAAAGTACAAAACATGCTTTCGCAGCCAAATTTTTTATCTTCCTAGGACCATTACTTTATAACAGACTAAATGCGAAAGCCAAAATTTATTCTCTAAATTATAATTATTGCAAAAGAACCGTCAAGGAAGCTCTTCAAAGTATGTCCTATGAAGATACAGAGAAATTATTAGTTGTACTTAAATAAAAGTTGTATTTGTACTAATTAAGTTTAGCTAAGTTAGGATAGGTACTAAGATTTTAGCAAGTAGTTTTAGATTTATTGTACTATTTACACTATTTATTGTACTTTTTACATACCTATTAGATGACTTGTTTTTTATTAATGTGATTATTTACAAATATTATACCTTGCCTCGCCTGAAACACAGGATGACCTAGTTCAGGCACATAACATAATTGAATTTTTCGTAGATTTAAGCAAATTTGTATTTAGTGTTTTACCTTTTTACCTGAATATACTTTTTATTTATTATTTATTATTATTTATTATTTTCAAATTCAATATTATTCATATTCGCGATTCACCTGTTTTGGACCTATTCGTTATTTTTCATGATTCTTGAGCATGCGAAAATTGAGAACTGTTGCAAGATTCCATATCAGTCAACCGATTATCTTGGACTCTGTAGGAAATATCACCTGCTCCCACTGGTTGATCGACGGAAAATTGCAGACAGTTTATTTTTGTTGAAAATCCTCAATAACAAACAATATTGATAACCCTGAGTTATTGTCAAAATTTTATTTTAATGTGCCTAGTAAAGCACTTCGTTTTAATCCACCCATACGCTTACCTCATACATCTTCGAATTATAGGCAGAACAGTTATATTGTGCGCGCAAGTAGAAATTTCAATGACATGTGTAAGGAATATGATTTTGATCCATTCACAATTAGTGTGAATTCGGCCAGAAGGTGCTTAGGCCTCAAATTTTTCAAGTAGCGGTAGGTTATATTATTTGTTCTTATTTTTTATTATTTTCTCTTGTACTTTAGTCATAAAATTGCAAACCAAGTATGTGTCAATGCTTCTTACTCTAATTAAGGCGATGTGTTTTTTGTTTTAGTGCTCACACCATAAATTATTATTATAAGGCTATACGTGAGGATTTGTAATTGGCTCTCTGGTGACTGTAATTTACTTTTTTGTATGTTTTTATTAGCTGTAAGTCCTCCATGTACTAAATAAATAAATAAATAAGACAATGAAATAAAGTAAATAATGGTTTGGGCATGTTTGAATAGGTCGGCAGTAATACTAACTTGTGAGCGGTGACCTTCTTGTTGACTGCGCTGCTGAAGAACTGCTCAACGGTCTCTTCTTTCATGAAGCTGTCCAGACACGCCTGGAACGGGATGTGTGGCCGCACTATCTGCGACGGGTCCCTGAAAATATGTATATGATAATATAACATCACTCCTGAATTACCTGAAGGCCAATTCCCGTTCAAAATCTAGTTGCAATCTTGTCTCGGCGACAATCAATGTCAACAATGTATGAAAATTAGAGGTATTTTCGACAGATTGGGACTGAGGTTAAAATGCGAACCTTCTTAAAAATATGGGAATTGTTTTATTGAAGGTGTGTGGTTTGTACACTCATATTTCGTCAGTTTATTCCAATGGGTGCGAGGTTATAGGAAAAGATTGGACACAAAGAATGAAAAAAAGAAATTTGTAATGGAAAAGCTAATAACATTTCGTCTAACCAGAGGATCGAACACAGGGCCTGTCGCTTAGCAGTCGTACACGTCATGAAGTCACTTTTAAGTTTTAGATTGAAGGGAGTTGGAGAGGTATTCTTACCCGACTGCGCGACAGCTACGACAGGGTATGTTTTCCTACGTGGGATTCTTTCGAGGTATCGTAATGGCTGGGTGGATTTTAATAAACGAGGCGTCCCACAGACTCGTCGTGATGTTCGGCGCGCTATGAGGACGCTAGCTAGACAAGTCGTGGATAGTTACAGCCTCTGGCCGGCCGCCTCCGCCTGCGCGCGGCGGCGCTCGTAGTCGCGCGCGGCGGGCGCGTTGCTGGCGGCCCGCAGCGCCACCGGCAGCGCCAGGTGCTGCTCGGCGCGCTATGAGGACGCTAGCTAGACAAGTCGTGGATAGTTACAGCCTCTGGCCGGCCGCCTCCGCCTGCGCGCGGCGGCGCTCGTAGTCGCGCGCGGCGGGCGCGTTGCTGGCGGCCCGCAGCGCCACCGGCAGCGCCAGGTGCTGCTCGGCGCGCTATGAGGACGCTAGCTAGACAAGTCGTGGATAGTTACAGCCTCTGGCCGGCCGCCTCCGCCTGCGCGCGGCGGCGCTCGTAGTCGCGCGCGGCGGGCGCGTTGCTGGCGGCCCGCAGCGCCACCGGCAGCGCCAGGTGCTGCTCGGCGCGCTATGAGGACGCTAGCTAGACAAGTCGTGGATAGTTACAGCCTCTGGCCGGCCGCCTCCGCCTGCGCGCGGCGGCGCTCGTAGTCGCGCGCGGCGGGCGCGTTGCTGGCGGCCCGCAGCGCCACCGGCAGCGCCAGGTGCTGCTCGGCGCGCTATGAGGACGCTAGCTAGACAAGTCGTGGATAGTTACAGCCTCTGGCCGGCCGCCTCCGCCTGCGCGCGGCGGCGCTCGTAGTCGCGCGCGGCGGGCGCGTTGCTGGCGGCCCGCAGCGCCACCGGCAGCGCCAGGTGCTGCTCGGCGCGCTATGAGGACGCTAGCTAGACAAGTCGTGGATAGTTACAGCCTCTGGCCGGCCGCCTCCGCCTGCGCGCGGCGGCGCTCGTAGTCGCGCGCGGCGGGCGCGTTGCTGGCGGCCCGCAGCGCCACCGGCAGCGCCAGGTGCTGCTCGGCGCGCTATGAGGACGCTAGCTAGACAAGTCGTGGATAGTTACAGCCTCTGGCCGGCCGCCTCCGCCTGCGCGCGGCGGCGCTCGTAGTCGCGCGCGGCGGGCGCGTTGCTGGCGGCCCGCAGCGCCACCGGCAGCGCCAGGTGCTGCTCGGCGCGCTATGAGGACGCTAGCTAGACAAGTCGTGGATAGTTACAGCCTCTGGCCGGCCGCCTCCGCCTGCGCGCGGCGGCGCTCGTAGTCGCGCGCGGCGGGCGCGTTGCTGGCGGCCCGCAGCGCCACCGGCAGCGCCAGGTGCTGCTCGGCGCGCTATGAGGACGCTAGCTAGACAAGTCGTGGATAGTTACAGCCTCTGGCCGGCCGCCTCCGCCTGCGCGCGGCGGCGCTCGTAGTCGCGCGCGGCGGGCGCGTTGCTGGCGGCCCGCAGCGCCACCGGCAGCGCCAGGTGCTGCTCGGCGCGCTATGAGGACGCTAGCTAGACAAGTCGTGGATAGTTACAGCCTCTGGCCGGCCGCCTCCGCCTGCGCGCGGCGGCGCTCGTAGTCGCGCGCGGCGGGCGCGTTGCTGGCGGCCCGCAGCGCCACCGGCAGCGCCAGGTGCTGCTCGGCGCGCTATGAGGACGCTAGCTAGACAAGTCGTGGATAGTTACAGCCTCTGGCCGGCCGCCTCCGCCTGCGCGCGGCGGCGCTCGTAGTCGCGCGCGGCGGGCGCGTTGCTGGCGGCCCGCAGCGCCACCGGCAGCGCCAGGTGCTGCTCGGCGCGCTATGAGGACGCTAGCTAGACAAGTCGTGGATAGTTACAGCCTCTGGCCGGCCGCCTCCGCCTGCGCGCGGCGGCGCTCGTAGTCGCGCGCGGCGGGCGCGTTGCTGGCGGCCCGCAGCGCCACCGGCAGCGCCAGGTGCTGCTCGGCGCGCTATGAGGACGCTAGCTAGACAAGTCGTGGATAGTTACAGCCTCTGGCCGGCCGCCTCCGCCTGCGCGCGGCGGCGCTCGTAGTCGCGCGCGGCGGGCGCGTTGCTGGCGGCCCGCAGCGCCACCGGCAGCGCCAGGTGCTGCTCGGCGCGCTATGAGGACGCTAGCTAGACAAGTCGTGGATAGTTACAGCCTCTGGCCGGCCGCCTCCGCCTGCGCGCGGCGGCGCTCGTAGTCGCGCGCGGCGGGCGCGTTGCTGGCGGCCCGCAGCGCCACCGGCAGCGCCAGGTGCTGCTCGGCGCGCTATGAGGACGCTAGCTAGACAAGTCGTGGATAGTTACAGCCTCTGGCCGGCCGCCTCCGCCTGCGCGCGGCGGCGCTCGTAGTCGCGCGCGGCGGGCGCGTTGCTGGCGGCCCGCAGCGCCACCGGCAGCGCCAGGTGCTGCTCGGCGCGCTATGAGGACGCTAGCTAGACAAGTCGTGGATAGTTACAGCCTCTGGCCGGCCGCCTCCGCCTGCGCGCGGCGGCGCTCGTAGTCGCGCGCGGCGGGCGCGTTGCTGGCGGCCCGCAGCGCCACCGGCAGCGCCAGGTGCTGCTCGGCGCGCTATGAGGACGCTAGCTAGACAAGTCGTGGATAGTTACAGCCTCTGGCCGGCCGCCTCCGCCTGCGCGCGGCGGCGCTCGTAGTCGCGCGCGGCGGGCGCGTTGCTGGCGGCCCGCAGCGCCACCGGCAGCGCCAGGTGCTGCTCGGCGCGCTATGAGGACGCTAGCTAGACAAGTCGTGGATAGTTACAGCCTCTGGCCGGCCGCCTCCGCCTGCGCGCGGCGGCGCTCGTAGTCGCGCGCGGCGGGCGCGTTGCTGGCGGCCCGCAGCGCCACCGGCAGCGCCAGGTGCTGCTCGGCGCGCTATGAGGACGCTAGCTAGACAAGTCGTGGATAGTTACAGCCTCTGGCCGGCCGCCTCCGCCTGCGCGCGGCGGCGCTCGTAGTCGCGCGCGGCGGGCGCGTTGCTGGCGGCCCGCAGCGCCACCGGCAGCGCCAGGTGCTGCTCGGCGCGCTATGAGGACGCTAGCTAGACAAGTCGTGGATAGTTACAGCCTCTGGCCGGCCGCCTCCGCCTGCGCGCGGCGGCGCTCGTAGTCGCGCGCGGCGGGCGCGTTGCTGGCGGCCCGCAGCGCCACCGGCAGCGCCAGGTGCTGCTCGGCGCGCTATGAGGACGCTAGCTAGACAAGTCGTGGATAGTTACAGCCTCTGGCCGGCCGCCTCCGCCTGCGCGCGGCGGCGCTCGTAGTCGCGCGCGGCGGGCGCGTTGCTGGCGGCCCGCAGCGCCACCGGCAGCGCCAGGTGCTGCTCGGCGCGCTATGAGGACGCTAGCTAGACAAGTCGTGGATAGTTACAGCCTCTGGCCGGCCGCCTCCGCCTGCGCGCGGCGGCGCTCGTAGTCGCGCGCGGCGGGCGCGTTGCTGGCGGCCCGCAGCGCCACCGGCAGCGCCAGGTGCTGCTCGGCGCGCTATGAGGACGCTAGCTAGACAAGTCGTGGATAGTTACAGCCTCTGGCCGGCCGCCTCCGCCTGCGCGCGGCGGCGCTCGTAGTCGCGCGCGGCGGGCGCGTTGCTGGCGGCCCGCAGCGCCACCGGCAGCGCCAGGTGCTGCTCGGCGCGCTATGAGGACGCTAGCTAGACAAGTCGTGGATAGTTACAGCCTCTGGCCGGCCGCCTCCGCCTGCGCGCGGCGGCGCTCGTAGTCGCGCGCGGCGGGCGCGTTGCTGGCGGCCCGCAGCGCCACCGGCAGCGCCAGGTGCTGCTCGGCGCGCTATGAGGACGCTAGCTAGACAAGTCGTGGATAGTTACAGCCTCTGGCCGGCCGCCTCCGCCTGCGCGCGGCGGCGCTCGTAGTCGCGCGCGGCGGGCGCGTTGCTGGCGGCCCGCAGCGCCACCGGCAGCGCCAGGTGCTGCTCGGCGCGCTATGAGGACGCTAGCTAGACAAGTCGTGGATAGTTACAGCCTCTGGCCGGCCGCCTCCGCCTGCGCGCGGCGGCGCTCGTAGTCGCGCGCGGCGGGCGCGTTGCTGGCGGCCCGCAGCGCCACCGGCAGCGCCAGGTGCTGCTCGGCGCGCTATGAGGACGCTAGCTAGACAAGTCGTGGATAGTTACAGCCTCTGGCCGGCCGCCTCCGCCTGCGCGCGGCGGCGCTCGTAGTCGCGCGCGGCGGGCGCGTTGCTGGCGGCCCGCAGCGCCACCGGCAGCGCCAGGTGCTGCTCGGCGCGCTATGAGGACGCTAGCTAGACAAGTCGTGGATAGTTACAGCCTCTGGCCGGCCGCCTCCGCCTGCGCGCGGCGGCGCTCGTAGTCGCGCGCGGCGGGCGCGTTGCTGGCGGCCCGCAGCGCCACCGGCAGCGCCAGGTGCTGCTCGGCGCGCTATGAGGACGCTAGCTAGACAAGTCGTGGATAGTTACAGCCTCTGGCCGGCCGCCTCCGCCTGCGCGCGGCGGCGCTCGTAGTCGCGCGCGGCGGGCGCGTTGCTGGCGGCCCGCAGCGCCACCGGCAGCGCCAGGTGCTGCTCGGCGCGCCGCGTGTAGCGCACGCCGCGCGACACGCCGCAGCGCACGCGCTCCTCCACGCAGAAGCGCAGGCAGTCGGCCGGGTTGGGCTTGTGGCGGCTGTGGCGCTGCAGAGTACAGACACATTTTTTACTGCGTCGAAGACGGGCACTGCGGCTACAGCCTAAGTCTCACAATGAAGTTCCTATCTGTTACGATGATGAAGAATGGGCAGGACGGCAACTATTAAGAACTCTAAGAATGATTCGTAATGGCTATCATTCTCATGATCTTAGTCCTTTCTCAAATGCAAGAAGGTAATCATAAAAATGCACAGACGTAAATAATATGAACGCATTCCAAGTCTCATTCATTTTCAACTTTTGCCCACCACATTCACAAATAGACAAGCCTAAAGTGCCCACCACACTAAGGACATCACTCATGACTTAAACATACAGACCGTGGCATGCTGTGCACAATTCAGCTTGTCATTTTTAGTGACTACGTCAGTGAAAGAGTTGAATTGAATTGAATTTTATTTTTATTTAAGTTAAGGATTACTTGAAATAAATATATCAATGATAGATTTAGATATAGAACTTAGTGCACGTACCTGTAGCAGCGACAGTAGATGCAGGTAGAACTCGTGCGCGTCCTGCTGCCGCTTGCTCATGAACTCGGGATGGTCCTTGCCCACCAGGTTGCGGTACATGTGAGGGGACACGCCCGCTTGGAAGCCGCCTTCAGTGCTCGGGAATGAGTAGCGACCTGATACTAAGCCTACGCCTAGTTTGGCACTGCAAGAGATGATGTTTTTGCTATAAATCCAATAATAGTAGATTGTTTGCCTAGAGAGCAAACAACTATTTTAAAGGCAAGAGTGTTTCTTTGAATCCGGAGCGGAGCGAAGGATTCTTGAGTAGAATCCCGAGCGTAGCGAGGTATTTTTAATTAGAATCCTGAACGCAGCGAGGGATTCATAGTACATCACTCGAGCTTAAAATAGTTTTGCTCCCGAGGTGGACACTACTTTTTATCACCCTCTATGAGAAAATATGTAAGTGCACCTTAGGAATAAGAATAGTACATACGTTTATTTATTTCATTCTCACTACTTGAGGAAGATACACTCATTTTTAGGGTTCGCCATGTCCGTCTGTCTGTCTGTCTGTGCGGACAGACAGCTAAGCCGCGGGGCTTAGCTCAGAGACTGTTAGGACTAGAAAGCTGTAATTTGGCAAGGGTAAAACATTTTTTTTAAGGGTATCTCCCCTACACGTAAAGTGGGGATGTTTTTTTTTTGTGTCTAGTCTATGGAAAGGTCGTTCAAAAATATTGTGGGTGTGTGAAAACCATTTTTAAATTCAGGGATCTTTTTGCGAAATATTAAACTGTAAAGTGCTAATTTCTGTTAGTCATGTGTGTAATAATAATAATAAAATTGTTTATTAATCCAAATAATACACGCAGACACAGTTCACAACAAGTAGTATATATAACGATGGCGAATTATTTGACTCTAGGTATAACGTTTATCGTAGAGACAGAGTATCAACCGTCAGTAGCGGCAAAAGAGGAGGAGGTGTATTGATTGCTGTTTTGAAGTCAATAGACTCTGCCCGGATGTCGCAGTGGGAAACAGACATTGAAAAAGCTCAAGACTGTCAAAGGGAATAAATCCCACAACCCCCCTCCCCCCCGCTCAACATCGGACACATTGACTCCTCCTCTGTCATCGATGCAACTGGCGACGAAAGCCTGATAGCTGGAGATTTTAATCTGAGCTTCATTAACTGGAAAATAGACAAAACTTATTTCCACACTTCCAGTAACACAGCTTCTAACTATGCTAACGCATTGGGCTTCTCACTGATAGACTTTATGTCATTGTGTAACATGGAGCAAATAAACTCTGTCCAAAATTGTTATCACAAAACCCTAGATTTAATATTGTGTAACTTTTATGGAGGAACTGTTAGTGTATGCAATAACCCGTTATCAACAGTAGATGTCTACCACCCACCCCTCGAAATACTATTAAAAAACACGTCCCCCGCGTTATTAAAGAGTAAGGTTCCTGTTAGATACAACTTTAGAAAATGCAATTATACTTTAATCAACGCTATAATTAACGAAATTGACTGGACCCATATTTTCTCAGACTTGGACGATGTCGATGCTATGGTGACACACCTATATAAGCACCTTAATTATATAGTTGATGAGCACTACCAACGTCAAAAAAAGCGAGTGATAAGTATCCCTTCTGGTTTTCTAAACCTCTCATTGGACTCAAAACTAAGAAAACGGTATAAAAAATATAAAAACCCAAGGGATCACTTTGAATATAGACTATTAGAGGGGAGATCGAAAATCATGATGAACAGCTGCTACAAAAACTACATGAGCTTAACTGAAAAGAGCATTAGACATAATCCGAAACTATTTTGTTCCTTCGTCAAAGCGAAAAAGTCCAAATCTAACGACATTCCCTCGGAGATGTGCCTGGGAAATGAAACAGTATCTACTGGTGATGAGGTCTGCAGCCTTTTTGCTAAGCATTTCTCCTCTAACTCCCTCGATTGGTTCACCTGCTGTAGCTCAACAATGAACCCAAGTATCATCAACATGCATTACGTAGTGTAGTATTTACGGAACGAGATGTCCTGAAAGCACTAAAAAACTTAACATCTGCAAAGGGCCGGGGCCAGATGGTTTGCAGCCGGTATTTGTAAAGAAGTGTGCTAATAGTCTATCCTTACCGCTTAACCGGCAAATCACAAGCAAATCCCTATTCGGGATTTGCTACTCACGCGGCATTAAAACTCTATTTCTACAATGAAATAAAGGCTAATCTGGTCTGTGGGTATTTTTACTCTATGGTCAGACGTATATTCTCGTCAACAAAATCGACTAAATACAAAAATATCAATACGCAACACTAGAAAAAAAAGTTGAAAACTGACAGTTTTTGTACGTCAATGGACCGCGGAGCGTAATGGCCGCTCGGCAAAGAATTTCGTATTTTTTATTGTTTTTGGGTGTAAATCGACGGGAAGTGGTGTTATTTAGAATATTAAGTAGTTTTTACATCGTGGTAGATAATATTTGCGCCAAATAACATCGTATTATACCAGTTTTGAACCAACCAAAAAAATGTAAACAAACCCAATAGTGAAAAAAGTGCATGCTCTGGGACTTTAGCGGAAATAATATTCAATCGTTCGATTGCAACATCACAGTTTCCGACGGAATGGAAAATGGCAAATGTCGTACCAATTTAAAAAAAAGAAGATTCTAATGACGTGCAGAACTACCGTCCTATTTCACTCCTTTCAGTGTTCGCTAAACTCTTTGAATCCCTGCTATGTCCTTTACTTTCATCACACATTAATTCTCAGCTAGTACCCCAACAACATTGGTTCTGTGTTCGTAAATCTACGACTACTAACTTGGTCCACTACGTCAATGAAGTAAGTAAATTGATGGACTCTCGTGCCCAGGTAGACTCAATTTACACTGATTTCAGCAGTGCGTTTGACAAGTTGGACCATAAAATCCTCTTAAAGAAGCTCGAAGGTTTTGGCATACTCGGCCAGTTGCTTCTTTGGTTTAAATCGTATCTCTCAGAAAGAAAACAAAGAGTGGTTGTAAAGGGCTATGAGTCACCAGTTTATTTCTCTACATCTGGAGTCTCCCAAGGTTCGCTTCTGGGTCCAATTCTTTTTCTAATGTTCGTCAATGACATAGTTCTCTCAGTAAAACATAGCATTTGCTCTATTTTCGCTGATGATTTAATCTATAAAGAGATACACTCATTTGTCGATATTCATTTACTCCAGGTTGACCTCGACGCAGTTCACGATTCGTGTATAAAAAACCGCATGTCCCTCAATGTGAAAAAGTGCTACCACATAACATTTACCAGAAAACGGAAACCTTTACCTACGTCTTACTCAATAAATGGGGTAACACTGCAAAAGGTAGACACGATTCGTGACCTAGGAGTCCAGCTCGACTCTAAACTCACATTTGTCAATCACATTGATAATATCACTGCCAAAGCTGCAAAAATGTCTATAAAAAGAATATGTCGGGATTTCCAGTCCATCTCTACCCTAAAGGTGCTCTTCAATACTCTTGTGAGAAGTCTACTGGACTGTGCATCTCCAGTTTGGAACCCTACTTACCGTGTTCACGTAAACAGGATTGAACGTATCCAAAGAAGCTTCACCAGATACCTTCGTTTCTTTGATTTCAGGTATGTGTTTGTAGGTATACAAATAACTAGTACACAATTTTAGTTGACTTATATTTTATTTAGTAAAACTTAGATGATAATTTTTTTTTTTTAATTTCAGCAACACATTTGGTTTTTATTGTT
Source organism: Xanthia icteritia (assembly GCA_949128155.2). Classification (NCBI taxonomy): domain Eukaryota; kingdom Metazoa; phylum Arthropoda; class Insecta; order Lepidoptera; family Noctuidae; genus Xanthia; species Xanthia icteritia. Next base: position 17,549,643 of record OX421940.2, on the reverse strand, counting down.
ACGCCTATTAAGGTAAGAAATATCTTTCCCCATCGACTCGCAGATAAAACAACAACAGATTTCGGAAACTATCTAGTGATATATCCGAGCACTTCAGTAAACTAACATTATTTTTATAGCGACGGTGTACGAACTCCTAGGGGCGATGGCTTCAAACAACCCGATTCCTACCGGCTTCCCTTCGGAAATTCGAAACACAACCACTCTATCGTCATTGAATATTCACACCATAAGTATTTGATACACCATAAAATTAAAACATTACAAAACGCCTACATTAAATTTTTTGTCTTTATGTCCCAACAACAAAACATTTCGCTCTAAAATAACTCGTAGGCGCGTCCGGCTTATCGTGAATCAATGAAATCAATTTCCATAGAAAATAAAGTCCGTCTTGACGTCACTTCGGTCGCGTGACACCGCGGTTTCTTAGCAGCCGGGTAAGCCGCTCTGTACCGAATTACGATAGAATACGCATGTGCGTCGGTCAGTACGCTCAGTTGTTCGGTTGTTGTCGTTGAATTTCGTAATGCGTTCGGCTCGGAGTTCGGACATCATAACATTCATCATTCGATTGACAATGTGTGGTTGTTTTTTGACGTAATCGCATTAGAACCATAATATGATTTGTACAAATTAAATAGTTAATTTGCATTTTGTTCGCTCCGTATTTAAATTGAATTCGTTCGTGACATGTGCAGACTGGAAAACATATATGTAGCTGTATGAGTTCGGGACTGGTAGGAATAGAATTATTTTGACAAAATTGCATGAAGCTCTAATTATAATTAATGAAACGGTTTATTGACACCGTTATTTTGTTATCACCGTTCTTTTCGCGGCCATGAAAGTTGAAGGGACGTCAACAGTCTCTTTTTTTTATTTTTTTATTTAAAGCTCCGGCTTATCCCTTTCGTTTTACCACGCCTCGCCACTGAACTCCTCCGTCATAGCAGACGTCTGTGCCGGACTGTCACTAACGTGGCAGCCTGACAGGGCTTGGCAAGAGGATCCCGCCTTGGGCACGTTATGTTGTTGAAAAAAATGTGTGGCAAAAATATAAAGTTTAACCCTCAACATTTTAGCAAATTGTAGTGGCGGCTTTTCATCTCCTTTTTGAGCGATACAAATAATGAGTCAAATATATGTAGTACTTACGTTTGCACATTGAAGTCATTGACGGGATCCTCTGGGAAGGTGGAGAATATCTCGGGCGCTCCGTCTACGAACCGACGCACGAAGTCAGGCATGCGGAACATTACCTACCAAAATAAAACAGCTATAATCACAAGTGGGAAACAGGTTATTGGTGGTCGTAATTGGCGCAGAACCTGAAAGCCATAAAAACCAAGCACTAAATAAGCTATATGCAGCAAGCAATATGATGAAACAAGTTCGTGTCGGACCACGCACAATGAAGGGTTCCGTAGTTGGGATGAATTTATCCCAAAAACCAACTTAACATTGTAGTTGAAAAACATGTTCTCCCATACAACGATATACGTCACGGTCAATTCTCCAAATGCAAATGTAAGATGACAAGTGCAAAAAACAACTTGCCAGACTGACAATGAAGTGATCCTATAAGGGTTCCGCGTTCTTTATTTTTGAGGTAGGGAACTCTAGAAAAGTATGTATCAATTCATTGGTAATTAAACAGACATTCAGACATCAGCTGGGAGTGAAACACTGGGTTCATCCGGGAAAGTACTACTGGTATACCTGTTCAGTTTTACCGTGATCAGATCAGAAGGGAATGGGCTGGTAAATTAACAAACTGTCTATATGGTCGGCGACGTAATAGCAAACTCTTTGGTGTCGTAGATAAGCGGACGTAGCTCCGTTTTTTTAAATTTATTTACACAGAAAACACTTAGATAGAAAAGCACCAAGGTACTGCTTATTTCATTAGAACTGTAGAGAGATGTAGACACAGTGTGTCAAACAATATACAGGATTTTTTTTCCCAATTTGATCTCAAAAATGTATTTTCCATTTTTGTACCAATTTATGCTAATAACTGAGTACAAACCTGCACAACGCTGTTGATGTAACAAGTGTTGCCGAGGTTGTTGAGTCCAGTGAGTGCGGGGCCGCATAAGGGTCGCAGTTCACTGCCCGACTCCTGCAGAGTGTTCCATTCTCCACTGCGTTGGTTCAGTTCCAGCTCCAATTCTATCATCGATTTGTCCGTCTGAAATGTAAAAAATAATAATAATACTAGTTTATGTTAATTCAACCACTGAAACCAAAAGATTACTCAGTCACAATCGCAATGGTGAGAATTTTTTTTTCTTGTTGCACTTTGAACTTTTATATAAATAAATCAATTCACGCCTTCAACCCATGGGGGTAGACAGAAACTACAGAACGTCACCTGCTACGATCCTTACTTGTGCCTACGTTCATGCATCTGGTCATACATGCACGATGAGGTTTTGTTACATGAAAATAACTCATGCTGAGGTGACGACATTGGCCAGTGGCAGATGGTAGCGATGCTGAGGTAACGACATTGGCCAGTCGGCAGATGGTAGCGATGCTGAGGTGACGACATTGGCCAGTGGCAGATGGTAGCGATGCTGAGGTGACGACATTGGCCAGTGGCAGATGGTAGCGATGCTGAGGTGACGACATTGGCCAGTCGGCAGATGGTAGCGATGCTGAGGTGACGACATTGGCCAGTGGCAGATGGTAGCGATGCTGAGGTGACGACATTGGCCAGTCGGCACATGGTAGCGATCCTGAGGTGACGACATTGGCCAGTCGGCAGATGGTAGCTATGCTGAGGTGACGACATTGGCCAGTGGCAGATGGTAGCGATGCTGAGGTGACGACATTGGCCAGTGGCAGATGGTAGCGATGCTGAGGTAACGACATTGGCCAGTCGGCAGATGGTAGCGATGCTGAGGTGACGACATTGGCCAGTGGCAGATGGTAGCGATGCTGAGGTGACGACATTGGCCAGTGGCAGATGGTAGCGATGCTGAGGTGACGACATTGGCCAGTGGCAGATGGTAGCGATGCTGAGGTGACGACATTGGCCAGTGGCAGATGGTAGCGATGCTGAGGTGACGACATTGGCCAGTCGGCAGATGGTAGCGATGCTGAGGTGACGACATTGGCCAGTCGGCAGATGGTAGCGATGCTGAGGTGACGACATTGGCCAGTGGCAGATGGTAGCGATGCTGAGGTGACGACATTGGCCAGTGGCAGATGGTAGCGATGCTGAGGTGACGACATTGGCCAGTGGCAGATGGTAGCGATGCTGAGGTGACGACATTGGCCAGTGGCAGATGGTAGCGATGCTGAGGTGACGACATTGGCCAGTGGCAGATGGTAGCGATGCTGAGGTGACGACATTGGCCAGTGGCAGATGGTAGCGATGCTGAGGTGACGACATTGGCCAGTCGGCAGATGGTAGCGATGCTGAGGTGACGACATTGGCCAGTCGGCAGATGGTAGCGATGCTGAGGTGACGACATTGGCCAGTGGCAGATGGTAGCGATGCTGAGGTGACGACATTGGCCAGTGGCAGATGGTAGCGATGCTGAGGTGACGACATTGGCCAGTGGCAGATGGTAGCGATGCTGAGGTGACGACATTGGCCAGTGGCAGATGGTAGCGATGCTGAGGTGACGACATTGGCCAGTCGGCAGATGGTAGCGATGCTGAGGTGACGACATTGGCCAGTCGGCAGATGGTAGCGATGCTGAGGTGACGACATTGGCCAGTGGCAGATGGTAGCGATGCTGAGGTGACGACATTGGCCAGTGGCAGATGGTAGCGATGCTGAGGTGACGACATTGGCCAGTCGGCACATGGTAGCGATCCTGAGGTGACGACATTGGCCAGTCGGCAGATGGTAGCGATGCTGAGGTGACGACATTGGCCAGTCGGCAGATGGTAGCTATGCTGAGGTGACTTACCCAGAGAGCGCCGAACGAATTTAAATACCATCACTCGGAAATTCATAAATCTTCTCACTTTTGATACAGAATGATCGCAAATATTTATGAGAACCCACAAAAGCAGTATTAAGTCTGACAATAATTTTACTAGTGAATGTCACGTATTAAAGTCCATAGTTATAGCGTATAGCATAGTGAGGGCGCCATTGACAAGATTGGCAGACTGAGTTAGCTTGGCCTTTGTCTACCTCCCCCGTCTCACTGCTCACATACCTCAGGCGGTGACTAGAAGTCGCGCGTGAAGTCGCGCGCATTCTCACGGATAAGTATTTCAATAGTTTCGAAAACAAAATGTGCAAGAAAAAGGCAAATAAAACAGTACCTTCTGCAACTGCTGCACATTGATGCCGAAGTGCTTGAGATGGTCAGCGAGGAAGGGATCTTCCACCATGTCGTCTTCAGCGTAGGAGAAGACATCTCCCTTGCCGTCTGCGGTGATGGTGCCCAGCTTCACGGCCAGCGGAAAGCCCGTCTGACGGTAATGCTCCACCTGTGGGTAACGAATATTATGTTACAAATTGTTGGCTATAATATCATAAATCGATTGATCATTGGCTAAGAATTCAAAAGCATCGACATTGTTTCATTTTTCAGTGCATTTAATAATTTATGGTACTTATGAACTTGGTGGCTTAGTAGTAACCATATTGAATTACAAGTTGTTACTAGTGGATTCGAGCTAAGACAGGTACGCAAACTTTACTACATAAAATGTGTTACATGACCACTACTCTAAGAGTGACGGAAAACATCGTGAGGAAACAGACATGACCTATAATTCGAAAACATATAAAGTTTACAAATCAACACAGGGCAAGCAAGGTCACAGAATAGTACAGAAGGCGCACTCCGCATTTTAGGTATCAAGCTACAAGTACGCAGCGGGCTCGGCTTGTCGGGCCAATTCAGTTAGCGTAACGTAGTCAGAAGATATAAAAGAGTAAGGCCGTGCGCACTTTGGACGCGTTTTCGTACGAATTTTACTCATGCGAACACATACGAACACGCACGAACGATCCCAACCTTCTAAGTACCAAGGGAGCGCGTAGACTGAGTACGAGATAGTCGTACGTATAGTTCCCGACGTCAGAAAACAATCCAAACTTTTTGGGATTTCTCGTTCGTTCAATGCAAAATCACCGGAACTACCTATTTAAGGAAAAAAAAACGTATTCAGTGTGCGCACTCAATTCGTACGACCACGATCATACATTTACGTACGATACAAATTCGTGTCCAAAGTGCGAGCGACCTTACGCGATAGACAGAGAGGCAACTTCTAGGTGAATATAACTGTAGGAAATTAGCGCTGAACGACCTGAATTGCACTCTATTGTGTCGTCGCAAAAGTCGCTTTTTATTTAAATGATTTTGCGGACTGAAACATCTGTATTAATCTGTGGCATAGTATATAACAAACCACATCTCCATAATGAGTAGGAGGCATAAGTAGCTGGAATGCTAAAGGCAGTTAGACATGCTGAAATGGCCTTTCACAGTAGTCCACCCTTGTACAGTATTTTTAAATAAATAAAATTGAAGTCTGTTTGTAATGTCAAACCACACTTTTTACTAAATGCATTTGAAAGTATACAGCGTGTAACAGAAACCCTATTGCTATCCTTAAGCACTAAAGATAAAAGCTGGTATAGAATCACTATACATAGTTTCAACTCAAAATAAAATACTCTAAAAAATCTAAGAATTGATACCAAATTTTCGGTTTCGTATGTTTCTTAAATTCAAATCATAACAAAGGTGTCACCGCACTACGTAGGTCAATAACTTTCCACGTTACTTGCCAATATCACGATAAATCTCTTCCGTAATTCTGCGCGCCTAGTACTGTAGTAGCCTACCGCATGCGGTGTTCTCTTTGTCGGCGCGAACTGACGAAATAAAACATGCCGCCCGCCGCCGCGCCGCCGCGCCGCGCGGCCAAAGAAATTGCGAGCGCGCGCAATAAACCATACCTACTTTACCGTGATGTAAAAATTAATGCGTAATTATTGATTTACAGTTTACTCGTAAATATCAAGCCAGAAATAACAAAACTTACGTAAAAAATCGATACAAAGTTTGGGTAGGTTAACTAGTTTCATCTCTTATTATTTATTACTTATGTGACCGAGTAAACCTTGCTCAATTTAGTAAATTGACTTACATTTTTAACGATGGGGTTCGATGAGGTGACCTTGGTATTGTAATGCACAAGGCCGCGAGCTCGCTTGTTCATGGACACCTGAACATTGCGTAGCATATCTGGTGTTATTGTGCTGAAAGCGGCCTCAATCCGCACTTTCATTTGGTCCATTGTATCACACTGCACTGCGTACACTACATTTTTAATGTACCACCACAAAAAAAGTCTAACGGGGTTAGGTCTGGGGATCGCGGAGGCCAAGCCACGCTTCTACTACCACGCCGATGTGATCCGACACAGACGATGTGATCCGACTAAAACATGCCGACGAAGGCAGCTGTCGACGCTCAGCATCTGGTCTACTCTCAATAAAACGGCGAGCGACGGAACAGTTCTCGGGCAGCTCGCAAATTACCATGTTCTACTCCGACTCGGAGTCTCCGACACACATAATTATTTCTATTCGACATTTTGCAAACACAACAAAAAAAACGACAACGTGAAACTGATGCGCGTATCACAGGGATAGAAACGAGTGCACTAGACGCAGACGCGGCGGAACAGTCGACTGACGGTGACGAGCAAAGCAATAACAATAATGCTAATAATGTAAAGCTCTTATTCCCTGCTATTCTGGTACCTAAATATTATTTTGTTAAATGTTGATACCTATGGGGTAGCTGTCCTATTAGTGTCCACTACTATTAAAAATATTGTTGAAAAATTCAAGATTATTTTACATCCTAATAATAATTTCTACTAAACTCCGTTAAACTTTTAAGTAAATCTAACACACCAGAGCAGACTAATTACGTAATTCAAATCCTTTTTTTTGGGGTGAGAAAATTATCAATGACTCAGCTACCGCCCTGGGTGGGGGGGCGGAAGGAAGTGTTAGACTCTTATTAGACTAAAAACCACCCAGTTCCTTCAGTTGCCCTTGCATTCCGGGGCCGCGTTATCGCGTTAGAACATTCCCGCAACCCCGGAAAATCATTCATTTCAATCCATTAAAGATCATAATTATGGGCCGCGTATCTCGTTAGAAGTCTGAATTATAAGTTGTTTTTACCAGGAGTAATTGAAACTACACGGACTACAATTGGTGCACGTACCCTAAGACCCTAACCCATTAGATTTACACACATTAAGATGCTTTTGTGTGCATAACGACGAAATCAGGGTTCTGTGAGCAAACGATTTTCAATTCGGCAATAACAATTCCTGTTACTCATGCGGTCCTAGTACTTTTATTAATTTGTTTCCACAGTTAGATGCAGTTTTGCGACATTTATTATCGAATTCATTTGAATTTGTAATTAAGACTAAACGTGCTCAAACCAATAAACCCATGTACCACTCAAACAGCACCGACAGAGCGTGAACTTCCGATATCTAACTCTTTCGGTTAGTCCTACAGACAAAAATTATGCGGGCGTGCTATTATTTTGTAATTATAAAAAAACTATTAACTTATTGATAATAGTTTTCGTCATAGTTATTAAAAAAAATAGTAACCTTATTTTAAAAATTATGAACGGAACCCACTGTGATTTTATTTGTACTAGGAGTAGAATAAGTTGCGAAAAAATCAAGAGAAATTATGTTTTGGGTTCAGTTGGACATAAATTGTTACTAAATCCTTTTTCTAAATAATGTTTACCTATTTAAGCAATTAATTCCTGGTAGGGGATGCATGTAAGGATTCGATTTTTATGATCAATTCAATGGTACGAGCTGACGATTTTTCGAAACAATTCGTTTTAATGCGATCTTCAAGCAAATCGATTAAATAGTAAGGCGAATCGAATCTCCTGGATCGTATGTGTAAAAATTATTATGATAAGGGCTCATAATAGTTAAGTTCATATTTGCCCAAAGTATTGTGCTGACAATCATAAACAGCGAATAGGTAGGTTTATCTATTTCAAACAAGATCAATTACATACAGCCTACACTTTTTAACTTGTCCGCATTGTTTATGTAGCACTAAGCGAAGATTGAAACATTTGACGGTTTGATAGAAGTTCTCATTTCGAATGGCATAGCTGTGTTTTATAAATTAGTCAATTGATTTGAATTTTTAGAAGATCGATTCAAGAGCACGGGATTTGATCTGTGAATCGAATAAAAAATCGATTTCACCGGTCTTCAAAAAAACCAACAAGTGTGTAATGTATCCAAATATTATTTCGTTAAATTTGAATACCCAGACCAATTAATTGTATTGTAGCTAGTTCACAAACATAATCAAAGTTTAGGAAAAGTCAGTAATAACTAATAATATTTTGTAAAAAAAACATGCGGAACCTTTTATTTAGAAATACCAGGAGTAAGAGGTTTATTTTTACTTACAAATAGTTCGCTGACACCGATCAGCTGACTTAGTGCTAGTGATGTGTTTATTTCAATTTGAAAAGTTCGGTTTCTGGTATCAATTTATTAAAAATTCTCATAACATCCGAACATGTAGAGGTAGGATTAAAAAACCCTTCCAATATCGTTTGATATCATCCAAGGAAGTCGTGCCCTTGGTATGTATATACCCTTTCCGTTACACGTTGTATACGGTATTTATTTAACAAAAATAAAAAAAACAATTTTAAACAAATTGTCTGTCTGTTTGTTCCGGCTAATCTCCGAAACGGCTGGACCGATTCTGACGGGACTTTCACTGGCAGATAGCTGATGTTATAAAAAGTAGCCTTAGTTACTCTTTAAAATATAAAAATATTTAGGGTCCTCGCTGGGGAAGCCGCCGGCAGCAGCTAAAGTAAATGAATAAATAACAACAATACAAATCCCTAAGAAATCGAAAATTACAAATAATACTTAATTTTCTAAATAATAATTAATTTTCTAAATAATACTAACAGCATGATCATTTCCGCCGGATCCGTCGAAGAACCGGCGTCCACACAGAACGGAGCCGTCGGTCAGGTTGAGCCACAAGTTGTTGGTGAGGTCGCACTTGTCGCACCTCCACCCCGATGGCGGGATCTTCACGCCGTTGTCCAGCTGCTTCAGGTCTACCGCGTGACTGCAATAGAGAGGTTGGATAAAGCAAACTGTTCAAGAGTTAGGCAGAGGAGTAATACACCCACATTTCGCTGTGTGTAAGCCTTTGTAAGCGCAGGCAATTTTTTAAAGCGACTATTTTTAATCGAGCACTTGATTTCCGACTCTCGGTTTTGACCCGAGCATTGTGAATCCAACAGAACGCATCCCAGCGATCCATTATATACCTTATATATATATAATTTAATTACAACTCTTTATTAGTGGCTTTTGCGGACATGATAATTATTCAGATTTGTTACAGTTGTAATAACAATCATGTCGATTCTTTGAAAATAGGTTTTTATTTTTAACAAATAATTTATCTTTTATATAGATTCTTTTCTATTTTGTGAATGTGAAAACATTGTAGGCTTAGTGTGAACTGTAGATTTGTTGACCATTTTCTATTTTGTTAAGTACCTGGTACTTGTTGAAAGATCTACACTGTTCTCCCATACCTATTAACACTGTTATTTGAAAATATTGTAAGAGCAAACTATTTTTAAAAGAATAACCGTGGAGTTTCTTGCCGGCTCTTCTCCATAGGAAACAACCAAGTGGAGGTGCGACCGTGCACCTAGCTTCTGACATTTCATAAGTGCCCATGTAGGTTTATATGAAATAAAATATTTTGAATTGAATAGGCACTATTATGAAACTGACTTTCTTTGAACTAGAGTAACAAGATGATGGAATAATACATAACATAACAACACGCCTGTATTCTCCGAAGTGTTAGGCAGAGGTGTACCTATAGTACACCCACATTTCGCCAGTTATTTTTAAGTCCCTTGTAATAGGGGGCGAGCCTATTGCCATCAACCAGACAAAAATCCAAATTCCAGGCTGTCACTGAGAAATCCTGATGTAAAACTCAATAACACTTGGCTGATCTGGGAATCGAACCCAGGACCTCATGCTCAACAGTAGTGCTTGCGACCACTAGACCAACGAGGCAGTCGGATGGAATAAAAACGGGAGGATAATTATAGTTTGATAGTGATGACTTAGAGACAGAGTTAGACTTACAGTTTGGGGAGATTGGCCGAAGAACGCACACAAGGAAGACTGGAGAGCTATGGGGGAGACCTTTGCCCAGCAGTGGGACATTACAGGTAAAAAAACTTCGTGAAGAAATGGCCACTCACACAGAGACTTCGCGTTTCTCTCCATCCCAGGTGCCTTGCAGCGCTGCCAGCTCGGCGATCTTGAACGGGGACTCCGCGTCGATCACTGCTTGGACGGCTTTGATCACCTGCATACGACATCATACGTGTTTTGTATTTGATTCAAATCTAGAAGAGGTATTTTCTGAAGTCTAGTCTATTAAGGAAACATTTAAAATTTGATCCGCGTACTAATTGCGCAACACATTTTCAATTACAATGCGAAAGACTTTCAAGGAAATTGCTAATCTATTGCTTTGTATGTTTGAAAAATTTGTCTGCTCACAACGTAAATAACTCGATGAATGTTGTTAAACTGTCAAAATGAAAGGCATTGCGATTGTAAGGCTTCCTGTACACGACGCTAGAGCGGTACCGGCGACGGACGGCATGTTTGTATATACGAATGAATATCGCCCGTACCGCCCGCCGCGGCATCGGGGCGACGTAAATAAAATAAAATAATCTTTACTTTGGATAAGCAACATCCATATGGGTTGGTAAACAAAAAGATAACATATCTGTTAGTAAACTTATTATCTATTTGGAAACAATGCTGTTCGAAATGTATCTTCGAACAATATCACCTAACAAAGGAGAATCGTACCTCCCCACTATGGTCCTCAGGATGGAGTTGAAGCTTTCCCGCAGCAGAGCAAAGAGGCAGATTTTTGTCTCATGATGGCGTGGAAGCCATCGACGTGTGCTTGTGCAAACATACCTGATGCACTGCAGAAACAGGGCAGCCCCATCAACATCCTGAACCCGTTATTATATTGGACCCGTAGGGCGCTGATAGCCCGCTGAGTATAGTTGGTCCACAGGCTACACGCGTAAAATACTTGGCAATAAGCTTTAAAAAGCGTTATCTTGACTGTCCTGCTACAGCGAGCAAACCTGCGAGCCAACATGTTACATCGGACCGCCAGCGCCCTACCTACGTTCCCTCTCAATATCCCCTTAGTCACTATGGTCGTCAGTTACATAATGCCCCAAGTAGGTACTTGAACTGTTACAAGTACTTGACTTTGACATATTGTGATTTTTTTTCATCATGCGGTCCGGCGCCGTTGCGGCCGTCGTGTACATGAAGCCGTGTTATGCATTGGATCTAATTGGACTAAATTGCTTGAAAATGTTTTTTTTTCCAACTATTTTGTTTTTTAATAAAAACCGGTTCTGATTAGTTCTAGGGTATCTCGATGTGGGCACTAATGTAAATGTAATCATGAACAGTAACGTAATTCTAAATACAAATTAGACTTACAACTTCAGGCAGGGCAGGGTTAGGCCATGGGTACGTATGGAAGCCAGGCAGCACCACAATACTATAGTTATCTGTGTACGTGAACTTGGGCTTGCCACAAGCAGGATCGAACCCTCCTTCCACGCCGATCGCTAACCGCGTGATCTTCTTTTCTGGACCATCGCCGGTTTGCTCTGGCTCTGGGATCTGATTAATAATAATATAACACTGAAAATACCGTTACCACGGTTTCAAAAATCGGGATTACTCGACACAAAATCGATTGAAGCCTTAGTCGACAACATGCACACGTGTCTAAGAATATTGAAACAAAAGGAAATTCATTTCCTTTACACTCTTTACAGGGTTGTAAAGGAAATGAAAGCTCTCTCTATATATAGGGTGACTGGTAATTAGTGAGCGTGATTTTGACGAGTTATGCGAGCATAAATGTAGGGAACAGATTTTTTTTTTTTGGGTGGGGAATTATCAAATAACTTCTCCCGCTCTGGTCGGAGCGGGAGGGCGTGTCAGACTCTTACTGACTAAAACCCACCCGTGTTCCTTCCATTGCCTGTACGTTGGCAGGGGCCGCGGTATCCCTTTCGGACTTTCCCGCAACATGTAGGGAACAGCTGATTTTCTTTCTCGCGATTTCAGGTTTGATCCCATAGTAAAATTTGTTCATAATGATGAGTAAAATCACGTGTTTAAAGTATCTGTCACTAGTTACCAGTCACCCCATATTGGTTTTCATTTACCAAGTGCAATTGATTTGATTGAACCAGATATGTTTTGGTTGACTCCTTCCTACCAGTTTTTTATTTTGAAGAATCTACTTTTTTATGGAAGTGTCATCACATTCATGAACAGTTGTCAGTACTAGTATATTTTGTGCTATTAGGGTGCCTGTCCACTGGAGCGCAAAAGTGAGAAGAGGAGTGGAGCTGTGCCAATATTAACCAATAGAATCTAAACTGTGAAGCGGAGTTTAGATTTTATTGGTTCATACAGGTACAGCTCCGCTCCTCTCCTCTCTTCACCGCTCCAGTGGACAGGCAGCCTTACTTACAGGTTTCTTGTCCCTCTTGATGTGCAGGAAGACATTGTTGCCTGTCTTCTGGAAGTACTGCTCGACGTAGTTGCGCCCGAAACCGAGGTAGCTCACCAGGGATATGTAGAGGCCTGTGTCCGACTCCTGAAACAAAACAAATGGATTTTTATATAATTCTGTGAAGAACCGTAGGTAATAGTAGAGAAGACAATATTTTTAAGATTGAAAATATGGATTCAAAATTGGATCAGTTGAAAATTATACTTTTTCTCTAGAACAGAAGCAAAACAGTTAATCTCCATAAACCTGTACATTTTACTCTATTCCATCTGTATTAAGTACTAATGAACACAATCACTATTGACCAAGACAATTGGAATTGAAATGGCACATGAATGCAGGTACCTAAGTAGCAAGTACATTTTATAAAAAAATTATTTTATGCTAACAACACGACATTTAAAAAGCGCCCCCATAATTTACATACACTTGATAACAGTTATCACTTTCCTGCAAAAAAATATATGGGGGCAGGCAATGTCCCATTTTGCCCACAACACTGGCAAAATTAGTACTGTATTTAGTTGCCATTACATTAATGAAGTTAAAAAAAAAAATGTTCAATTCTGTAGATTTGTACCTGGGAAGCTTCCTAATACTGTGTGGTTTTTCATTAAGTTTGTTCAATCTAAGGAGAATAGTGAAAGAAAGTAATGCATCTTTTCCCTCTGTGCTCCTGTCAGAAAATATACTCCTAACATGCATTGGAATCGCCTTTATAAGTCGAGCTGTCTACAAACTAAGTCCGATTAATGTGGAAATGGGTGATATGGAGGAGAGATCAGCAGTTATGATGAAACATGAAGACATCAGCTGCAACTTTACATCAATTCTTATGAGCTATGGTCCCCTTATTGCGTCCCTGGTGAACAGTTTTATAAGCTTGATCATTGACAACTACATGCATTACAAAATGATAGCAGATGTGAAGACAAGTGAAGATCAAAGTACTGTGCGTGAACTGGGGGACAATTTGAGAGTAGAAGCCAGAAGTACAATAAAAAGTTTGTTCTCATTCTGGAAAAAGTATTTCAGTTTTATAACTGTGGCTATACAGTGGATTTTACCAGTTCTTATAACACTTTCGATGTATTCAATGGATGTAAAAGAAAGAATTATATCTGTGAGTGATGTTCGAAGTTTAAGTGATTCCTGTATGGCTCTCCTGGATGTTAGTAAGAAGAACTGTTCCACAATCATTCATATGAACAACACACTTCAGTTACGTACACACATGCCAAATTATTTTGAAATATATGAGAACTATCCAAATAATACAGGAGAAAAGTTTGACTCCATAGTAAATAATGTTTACAAGATTATTGCCAATTTACAAAATGAAACTCATTATGCTGATATTAATGTGACAACTGCTCCGTTGTTCAGAAAATCAAAATCAGAGAATGATAATTGCATGAAAATATGTTTTTTAGATAACAAGAACCTACTATTTTTTATGTTTGTTATTACAGTTGTAAGTTATTTTGTGCCAATTACTATTTCAACTGTAATATTGACAAAGATACATGTAATGGAACTAAAAAAGAAGAATGTAAAGACTTATGTGAGTAGAGAGTTATTTTATAACATTTTGTTTTGGAGCCCAGTAATGCTTGATACATTTCTGTCTCTCACATTATGTTCATACACTATGAATGGGATGAGGACTTCTATTTTCAACATTATAGCAAATGTGTATCAAGCTGTGAAGAACTTTATGAATACTAAATATTTTAAGGATAATACTGTCAGTCCTATTTGAATAGAATTAGACTATTTTTACATGACATTAAAATAAGTGTGCTGTAATGTGTGTTATTTGAGTTAAAAAAAGTGGATTTTATTTGGTCTGAATAAATACTGTTAAATTGAGGATAGTTTCACTTTTTAAATAGTTTCATTAGTAAATAATAATATATCAAGACGCGACCCGCCCCAATAAGGCTTGAGGTTTTCCCGTTTTCATAAGCATATGACGAGTATTTAGGAAAAGCTAAATGTCTTTTAATAATAGTTTGGTTTTCTTGTAGTGCAGATATTTCGATATCAGTTTTTTATCTCGGTCTCTACCACCTACACAAACAAAAAAACGAATTCTCCCTACAGAGCAGACCAGATATTTATCAATGGAGAAAACCCTAAGAATGGCACGAATTTCATGAATATGCCGATTATTGCCTTTCAAAGCAAAATTGGGTGGAATTCATTCCCTAATATCATTCGATTTTAATTAGAAAAATGATTTAAAGGTTATAAAATAAAAAGTGCAACTCACCGGATTGTCAAAAGAATACACACACTCATCTTTGTAGATCAGTTGCTGAGAGTTGGGTATTTTTATTTTAGTTATATGAGGTGTTAAAAGATCTAACGACGCCATGTCGTAGTTATTAGCTGGTAAAATAAATTTATAAAATGTATTTTTTCCCCGAACAAGATCAGCGTCTCACCAAAAATATACTCGATCTATAGTGATGTGGTGCAATGCAGATGCAGAATCATAGATTATACACTGAAAGCAATACCTAACGATAATTTTATCGAGTGTCAACAATCGACAAAAGCAGCCATTAATATTCGCCCGCTTGTGCTAATTACATGCTCTGTGGCTTGTGCTTAAAGTCGAAGTTCGAATTCAAATGGACTTCGAAAACTAATATCTCTATGTATTTAATTAATGTTACATATACGCGCAACGACTTTATTTGCCGGCGCGGCGGCGCGACATCAATATCGAGAAATCATTTGTTGAAATCAGCATGTGTTATATGGCGGGGACTCGCTGGTGATTTCAAAATCATAATAAAGTTGCTGTGTGTTTTGCACTACACAACTAACCACAACCGCGCCAGTTTCAGCCATCACTACAACTTTGGTTTGAATGTTGCTTTATTCATACATAGTATCTCTATGTAGTTTGTGGTTTATTCCCATGGACTTAATGTTTATTCCAAGTTCCAAGACGAAAACAATAAAGTCAAAGTCAACAGTCAGCAAAGTAGGGACGCAAGAAGGCCAAAAAGTATAAATCGATACTTTTTCATATTTTTCTCAAATATCGAATAATATCGATTTAAAAAAATATATCAATATCGGTTTCGGAATCTCGAATCAAAAAAAATCGATAAATCGGTGAAATTTTCTAAAAAAGTTTTTTCCACGTAGATTACACGAAACGTTTTCTTTATTTATTTTTTTGAAAAAGTTCTATTCAAGATTCAACACAAGACATGATTCTCAAATTTCACAAATAAACTTTGCCAAATCTCGGTTGCGTTGGGTTTTATGTTAGCTTAATATACCCACTAGCTATTTTATTCCAAGCAAGCAATGTCACAGACAACAAAATAAAAGTTTACCTTTTACGGCCCTGGGAGTAAGCAAAGTCCCTGGTTTCGGCATGGTTTCGGCTGAAGTTCGGATGCTTCGCGCTCTGTCTCACTTACGGTATATCCGTGCTGAATACCAGCAGTTTTAGTAGTTGGCGACAACGGTGTTGTCGTAGATATATTTTTGTTACTTGTTATTTTAAATCGCCTAAAAATATTGATATATCGATAAAACCAAATATCGTTTTATATCTACAAGGCTACACCAAAGTTTTGTTTGCATGACATTGACTTTGACACAATCCGAAATTCCGAATTTCTGTTTATCTCATAAACAGTAAATTTCAACTTTAAAGTCATAGTACAAAAAGGTCAAATTGCTGTGTGTGCATCATTATTACTCCTCTTATCAAAATGAAAACATTCAAAACCAGTAATACTAATTTCATATAAGAAACACAGTGAGTCGGTACAAAGTTCACTATTAAAATCCTCTTTTTTTTTTCAATTTCAAACAAAATGACTCTAAAACTGTATTTCGATCTTATGTCACAGCCCTCAAGAACTCTTTACATATTATTGAAGTCAATAAAATATGATTTTGAGATGAAACCCGTCAATTTACGTGCAGGTAAGCTTAGTTGGATGTCTCACCTTTATATTAACCTGCTGCCTCCTACACTGCTGCACTGATATCATCAAAACACGTACAAATGAATAAAATTAAAGTGTCTGTTTGTAATGTCAAAATTACAGCTTTTTACACTAAAACTGAAACTTTCTGCACTAAAGCAGGGTTTCCTAAACGGCTGGGCGCCCCCCCCTCGGTCGTAGAGTGACCAATGGGGGGGCGAGGCGGCTCTTATTAAACTATAGATATATTTTTATGTTCTTGATTTAGAAATTGATAAGGCTAGTTTTCAAAACTACATTCTCTTGATTTTTCAACTTTTCTACATAACTTGACAAAGTAATTCCTTTTTCTGTGTGAATGGTCACAAGAAAAATGTTAAGAATCCGAAATTGTACAATATTTTTTGGGATCGCTTTGTTCGCTCTTGCATTATGCATTCTCATAATTCTGGAGTTTTTCTGCAAAACTCGAAAAAGTAGTTAACTTCTATTTCTGTTTGAATGATAAAAAGAAAATCTAACCTGAAAAATCAAATATTTTCCAACTCACTTTTGCTCGCTTTACATTCTTATGCTTTTCTGCTTATGTCGAAAAGTAACTCAGGGTGATTTTAAAAGAAAGTTAGGGGGGCACGTATAAAGCAAAAACAATTTTGAGAGGTAGATTCTTCGCTGGAAGAATGGACCTCAGCAGTCAATATTCGTATAGTCCCAGTCGCCCCCACATGGATTGCCACCAGGTGGCAATTGGGAGAAAAAAATCCCAGTTGCCACCGGGTGGCGACTGGGACCTTATTGCCCCCACTTCAAATCGCTGTACATTGCGGCGTGGATCGCCAAACCCCCTCATCGCTATATTTCTTACGGCCGCGATGACGGGGTTGGCGGTCACATTTCCAATGTGGTTTTTGATAAAAAACATGATTATTGTAAATATTTTGATTATCTGTGATACAAGTTTTTATGATTATGAGGTAATTTTTACGTTTAAGTAATTTGATTGATAAAACATAGTTATTGTAAATATGTAATTTGATTATCTGTGACTGTTGATGACTAGCTTTTGTTCCTAGTACTTATAATTATTGTAAAAACTAAGATTTTCTGTGATACGAATTTACACCAGGTTTTTATGATTAATAATAATAAGTGATTAAAAGCAACTACAATAAAGAAAATCTAGTTTGTATGTCCCTAAAAAATATCACAAATATCTACTAATAAAACCACATTGGAAATGTGACCGCCAACCCCGTCATCGCGGCCGTAAGAAATATAGCGATGAGGGGGTTTGGCGATCCACGCCGCAATGTACAGCGATTTGAAGTGGGGGCAATAAGGTCCCAGTCGCCACCCGGTGGCAACTGGGATTTTTTTCTCCCAATTGCCACCTGGTGGCAATCCATGTGGGGGCGACTGGGACTATACGTCAATATTGGAAAAAACAAGATAAACAAGGAAAAAAAAATAAGGGGGGGGGAGCGCGTATGTTAAAAGATTGGGAATCCCTGCACTACAGTGTAAAGAAACAATTTTAACATTTTTGTCTGTCTGTTCTGTTTAATCTCTGAAAGGGCTGGACCGATTTTGTTGGGACTTTTACTGGCAGATAGCTGATGATATAAAGAGTAACTTTTATTTTAGAAAAAGAATTTAGTTTAAAGTGGGCAATGACTAGGCTTCTCCGATGAAAAAAGTTTATCTCACGGTCACCATCACAGAGCACTTAGGTAAGTATAATTGACACTGACAGTCATTGCACTGGGTATCTACCAAAGCAAAATGGTGGCAATAATTATTCGCTCGGTGGCACTGCTGGTGGTCTCAGACCATAAATCATCATCGTCATCATCGGTAGCCTTATTCCACATACTGCTGAGCACAGGCTTCCTCCCTTTTGTGTCCGTTTTTTTTTTTCCAGCTTAAGTTTTATTTATATTTTTCAGCTGAACATTATTCTGAGGAGTATACTGCAATTAATAGATTCCAGAAGGTTCCTGTGATAGATCATAATGGATTCATTTTAACTGAGAGGTATGTGGGTGGTTTTTAAGTTTATTATGAAGTACAGTCAACCACACATCGATTGGAACAAAGTGACTTCGACAGCAATGTTATTTTGCAGCAATAAGGGCAATTTTTGTATTTCAAGAATTACTAGTGACATACGGTTGTCTGTACCTAAAAAATCATAAAATTTACAGGAATAAGAGCCTGATATAATATAAACATTAGCTTTTGCCCATGGTTTCCCTGGAGGTCGGAAATTATCCCACAGGACCCTACAACCGAGATAAAATATATGCTATGCCCTAAACCAGGTCATATTCTATCTGTGTGCCAAATACCATTGGTAATACGGTCGGTACCCTAATTACGTTACTAATCTGTTTCATTTTGACAGTTCAATAACATTCATTGCGTTATTTACGTTGTTAAGAAGTTTTTTTTTTCGAACTTTTGAATCAATGGTTTAGCAATCTGTTTCAAAACGATTCAGATTCGAACGATTTGTATTTTACGTACGGGTGGGAAATCGCTTATTCGATCCACCCTAGCTCTTCCGAGAAGGCCAGCAACACCTTGGTGTTACTGACAATCTCACGTAGGGTACCTGGGTTACCGAAGTACTTTGCTCTGTATCTGGCGACCACTGGGGAGTTTAACAGCACATGAGCTGCTGTCTCAGCGTCCTCCATGCAGGCTCTGCACAGCGGACTGTCTGTGACTCCTACGACAAGGAGATGTTTATTAAATGACCCATGGCCAGTTAGCCAAATATTATTGAAAGCCATTAAATTCAAATTCAAAATATTTTATTTCACATAAACCTATAAGGGCACTTATGAAACGTCAGAAGCTAGATGCACGGTTCCAATTGGTCGTTTCCTATGGAGAAGAGCCGGCAAGAAACTCCATGGTTACTCTTTTAAAAGTAAATGGTATTTAAAGCGTGAAAAGGTAGCAGAAAGACAGAGTTACTTTCGCATTCGCCCGCCCGCGCTGACTTTTTGTCTTTTTACTCGGCTTCTTAGCCCACGTTCGCACGGACGTAATACAAAAACGCGGCGATTCTTTTCGTGCACTGGTATTTCAACGCTCTGCTCAGCGCCGAGAGTTGAAAACCCAACAGTGTGTTTTTTCAACGCGCTGGATCCAGTGCGCGATAAAATCCCGCCCGATATTTTTACGTCCGTGCGAACGTGGGTATAGGGTTGTGGCGTGATGTTAAATACCTCTAACCTTCCTCATTAAGGCTCGTACAGACCAGCGCGACGCGACGGCGCGACGCGACTCGAACAATACAATTTCAAAAAAAACTTCACGGTATAACAATAACCGGTGTCGCGTCGCGCTAGTCTGCACGAAGCTTTAATCACTTTTTGAGTTTATCGCGTCCAGACAGACAGACGCGGCGGGGGGACTTTGTTTTCTAATATGTAGTGATTAGTATTGATGTAGAGAGGAAAAAATCTATAAATAAAAAAAGTCTTGTTGTTTTTCCAGTGTAGCCATTCTCAAGTACCTATCCAGAGAGAATATAATACCGGAGAGTTTGTACCCCAAAAAGTCAAAAGCGCAAGCTCGAGTTGAAGAGTTTCTAGAATGGCAGCATGCTGGACTGAGGTTGCACTGTGCTATGTACTTCAGGGTTAAAGTAAGTAATTGTAATACTAGTCCTTGACACCTCCTCAGCCATGGCGGCGGAGGCTAGCCATCGACGGAGATATTATAGTGCACAAGTGTGTGTGCAGACACTCTCTCTTCCCCTCACTCTTAGGGATCTCGCGCTCTAGACGGCCACGGCCAGGTAAACTATAGAAACCGATACCAATCGCGTACTTGTTCGCAACGGCCAGCCGGCCAACTAGCCGCAGACCGGGCCACGAACGACGACTGGCCGGAGTCGTAGCCGTCTGGTGCACGGTTGCCGATGGGAGGGCAATCCGACACGACCGGAGAGAGAGCAGGCGTAGGACCAACGGCTTTACGTGCTTTTCGAGGCACGGGGTATCACAGTGCTAACTTCCAAACTCCGGATTGTTACTGTTATTGAGAAATTCCTGCCCCGTTGGTCTCGGGGTCTGCTGAGCGTGGGTTCGTGGATTCAATTACCAGGTCGGGCAAAAAAACAAATAGATAGTAGATGCTATGTTTTACCTTAGCTAAACATGTTTGTGCCACTCGTATACCATGTTTTACGCAAATAAATTATTTTATTGTTATTTATTATTACTTAAAGCATGACTTCTGCTTAATTGAACATCATGAAGAGTCCAGACGTGTACGCAAAATATGCAATCAGATGTGGAGTTGTGGATTACCAGCTCATTGTATAATACAGACGCCAGCACATCAACCTACTACAATCTGTCAAATTTCTTTAATAGATTTTCAGCTTTATCACTAAAGTATAAGGTTCAAAGTTGATTGGGAAAATTTTACAGTTTCGGGTAGGTTGACCTGCTGGCGTCTGTACAATACGGGATACCAAAGTTACAATTAAAAATCTCTACCCTGTATAGTTGCATGTCGTCGCCGTGCAGTGAAAACCTCGTAAAGAAAATGTTATTGTTTTATTTTTATTTATTTGTTGTGTAGCAAACTTCTTAATGCATATTTGAAAGAATAAACGTGCACAGCTCTAAGATGCTTTTAATGCCTTCTATTGATGATAATGAACATCGGAGTCAATGACGGCCATTTTTCAGACAGTTCTATCTTCCCCTGTAAAATTACGTTTATCGCAATCACGAGGTTTTCGACGACGATATTAGCTTGTATATATGAGAATAGGTAATGTCCATGAAGCAGTAAAAAATATACTTTAGTGTGCCTTGAAATTTCCTGTAAGATGTCTCATTGCTTCCATTACAGTATTTAAATCCTGTGATGTTTGGCAAGCCAACGGATGCAAAAACTCTGGCAGGATATGAGAGTCGCATGGAGTCTGCACTCACAGAGTTCGACACCAAATGGCTCGGCAGAGGCACAGACTTTATTACTGGCAACAGTCCCACGGTTGCCGACTTGTTGGCGGCCTGCGAATTGGAACAGCCTCGTAAGTCATTTATTTTTTATAGTACGGCCAAAGGTTCGATTATCTTCGGTTAGTTCGGTTATCTTCGGAAAATTAGAAAGTTTACAAATAAAATATAACCAATAAGGTGACGGAATCAGGGCGTCAATCAATTATAACTTAGGTGGGAATATAAATCAATTTATATTTGACAATGGTCCTACTATATCAGTGTTCTTTTAGAGTATGGCAATTATACACATTTATATGATAGTTGTAACGAAGACGTGATACATTTGCGACTTACTTACCATGCACACGAAATTTAGACTAAAAATCAGCCATTCATTAAAATATTAACCTTATTTTTTCAATTAAATCAAAATCTGTTAAGTTAGAAGAAATTGATTCTATACAATAGTCGATATGCAAATTAATTAATATTACGAAAAACAAAAGATTAAATTAATTGCCATTTCGTCAGCACACGCCAATATACCAACAAAAATCTTGCAACACTACTGGAGCAGAAATAAAAACGTAAACAGAACCCATTATCTAAATAAAACCCTCCAGCACGGAAGAATAGGCAAAATGACAGATTGTGATCGTTTATCTGTCATTTTGTCTATTCTTCCGTCGACAAAACTCGTTTCTACTGTGGTCATGCCACGCGTGCTGGCATAAAGGGCGTTCCCGCTTACATGTGCAATGCTAGATTATGTTCATATACCTGAACTCGAAGTCAAAATCAAAAATGATAAACTGGGACCATCGTAGTAAAATCAATAAACAGTTAATTACTAACAATACCATGGTCAGCAAGACGTTCAGTCACAACAAGCAGCACCCGATCACGAGCATAACGCAAAGATCACCCATTACCCCTTAACCCACTCGCCATAATTGAGGGAAAGAGGTAGGCAACCCGCACCCTGATTGCGTAACACACGATCAATCACAATCTGTTTCATTTTGGCAGTTCAACAACATTCATTGCGTTATTTACGTTGTCGAGCAGACAAATTTTTCGAACATAAGAAGCAATGGATTAGCAATATCCTTGAAAATGATTCAGATTATGATTGATCGCGTATTACGCATTATGCAGATCCCGACGAAACCGCAAGCAGTGACATTAAAGCGAAAGCGTCAAGGAAGCCCGCGAAATTCAAATTTTGACTTTCAATGACTATTTCATGAAATCATGAAATAATCATTTGAGGATTATGCTATATTTGTTACGGTCGTGAATCATATTTTAATCAAAATACAAAAAACGAGAGAAATGTTGAATTTCGCGGGCTACCTTAGCGCGTCCCCATTAAGGGAGTATGACTAATTTGATCTTTTTTTTTCCTTCTAGGAATGAGTGGCTATGATCCAAGTGAGAATTTTAAAAACATTGACGTATGGATGAAGAAAGTTCGGCAACACTTCAACCCGTACTACGACGAGGGACACGTCATAGTAAATAAAATAATAAAGAAAAACTCGAAAGTAGCTTCTAAGATGTAAGGCGGTGTAAAGTGCGACAAACTAATGATTGTGTTTGACATTTAAATAGTTATACAATATACCTAGCATTTATATTATATTTATAAAAAGGTTTTTACAGAATATTTTTTTATTGTACCTACAGCAAGGTAAATTTATTAGAATATTAGATATTTATAACTGATAGGTCGTAAACAGCATGTAACAAAAACCCTGTCCGATCCGAAAGGGGGCGCATAGGTACCGCAATAACATACCCAAAAGAAAGAAAAAAAAAAAGGTTTTGCCATGTGCTGACTGCTAGTGTGACTTGTAGAACCCGTTAAATGGCCGCCCGCGCCCCATGTAATACCCCGTAAAATTCCCCATTGAAAAAAAATGCGGCAATAATATTTAGAGGTATAGTACACCCACATTTCACCAGTTATGTTTAAGTCCCATGTAATATATTTTAATAATGGTAGGGCACAAAGTGCATTTCGAATGATTTAGGGTGACAGTTGGTATTACAGTGTTTTTATAATGAGGTGAAGGTATTTTGAGATTAATAATGTGCAATAAAACTCACTGTATAAAATATTGTTTTCTTTGCATTTCCTTCCAACTGTTTATTCTATGAGTGTCTCGAAGCAAACAAAAAAATTCAACATTAGCGCACGCGACCACTCCGGTCGCGTGCGCTAATGTTGAATTTTTTTTTAAATGTTTTTTATTTGTTACACAAACAGCAGTAAATATAAAAAAAAATTAAACAAAACAATAGCATAATAAAAGTACTGGTATGTATGCCTACTATAGGTATACACAGCATTCACCACAACAACATCGTAATTAACTAAAAGAAACTTATTAAAACATAAAATACAATTCTAAATAAATGGATAATTAGCATTATATAGATATAATGCTACTTATCCATTTATTTAGAAATAACAGTACAGACGCCAGCACATCAACCTACTACAATCTGTCAAATTTATTTAATAGATTTTCAACTTTATCACTAGAGCATATGGTTCAAAGTTTCGGGTAGGTTGACCTGCTGGCGTTTATACATTATGATAGAAGTGTGGTGTGTTGGTCATTCATTAGTCATTATACACGCGTTTCATACGACGTTTTTCAACACACTTGCGAGGAAAAAAACGGACTTGTTGTAAGAACTTATGCTATAATAACGTAACTATAGAGATGATAATTTAGATTTATAAAGTTCAACTGCCCTTTGTTGCCAGCTGTCTAATTACGTAGGTAACATATTTTCGTAAACGATTACGACTAAAAAATAAACAAAAATTGTTTATTCTGCACAAACAAAACACACATTTAAAGAAAAAAAGACATAATCATAATATGTAGGTACATACGCTAAATTTTTATCTGTTTTATTTTGACAGTTCAACAACATTCATTGCGTTATTTACGTTGTTGAGCAGATTTTTTTTTCGAACTTATGCAGCAATGGATTAGCAATCTGTTTCAAAACGATTCAGATTCTGATTGATCGTGTATTACGCAATTAGGTCACGCGTACTGACTATCCGGAGCGTCTTTTAAAAACTTTTGTACGTCGGTTGGTGACAATACTTGAGATTTCGTATTTTTGATAATAACAAAACTAAAACTACTTAATCTAAATAGCCTGTATTGTCCCACTGCAGGGCAAAGGTCTCCTTTTCCACACAATTCTGTGGTAGGTGGTAGGAGTTAAGCTTGTCCCGCCATCTTCAGCTCGGCCTGCCGCGATGTCGTCGTGCGTTTAGGGACCCAATCGGTGGTTCTCTTAGCCCATTTGTCATCTAACATGCGGCAGACGTGTCCGGCCCAGTCCCACTTAAGCTTAGCGACTTTCTGGGTAACGTCCGTGATCTTGGTTTTGGCGCGCAGTGTTGTTCCTTATACGGTCCGAAATTCGAACCCCCAGTATACTGCGCTCCATGCCTCGCTGGCAAACCTCAACCTTGGACCTCTGCCGAAGTGTCAAAGACGAAGAATACACATGTCCATAATTCTACGTTTGAGACATAGTGGTAGATCTCCTTTTAGAAGATCTTTCATTGACCAATAGCTCCTCCAGGCGCTCTCGGTGCGCCTCGAGCCTTGTTTAAGTCTGCGAGCATGTTACCCAACTCAGCCGCTGATGAGGAAAAAAGTATAATGTCATCGGCGAAGCGGAAGTTTGATAATCTCTTTTCACCGATGACTTATCCGTTGTTTGCCCAGGTTCAAAGTTTGAAGGCTTCCTCAAGAGTGACAGTAAAAAGCTTAGGGGACAACAAGAACTTTCAAATAATCAACAAATCCTTTGAAATGTGTTTCTATATTACACCGTCCGTACAAAATAGGTCGGCGGCGGCAGTCCGGATCCGGACCGCGGTCTGCGATTTGGTGACTCCTGAGCTACACCATCTGTAAGCTCGTCTCGTATTATTTGAAAGATAATAAAAAAATTGCTTATGCTAATCAATTACCTATATTTGGTTAGCTTAAGCAATTTTTTTATTATCTTTGACATGCCAAACGTACGTGCGTGCTTATGTTTTAAGTCTTCAATATTTTTATCATATTTATTTTGATTATTGTTTGTAACTATGCGTTTTGCAACGAGTGCAAAATCTGTTTGTATTCATATATTGTTCGTCTTCACGGTGTAATATAAGAACATATTTCAATAGACTTGTTTTTGATTTGAAAGTTACTCAATGTAAAAAATACTGATAAAACACTACTGAAAAAATCATAACATCGATAGCATCAAAACTTAGAAGATCATACTTCCGCATCACTAAGCCTGAAGCCATAGACAATTTCTAGCGGCCATTGTTGTTTTGGCAAATTTTGAAACGCGACATGGCATAATGGAATTAGTAAGTACTTTCATGGCAGTATGGAATTTGTATAATAGAAATTGACTTTGGTGAAGCTTTTTACCAAAGGCAAGCGTTCAAACGCGTTTTTGAAAAAAAAAATAGGTACCATAGGCAAACCAGAAGCAAAAAAAAATTCCATGTGCAAGTCAGTGGGTCAACCTACCCGAAACTGTCAAATTTTCCCAATCAACTATGAACCTTATGCTTTAGTTATAAAGTTGAAAATCTATTAAAGAAATTTGACAGATTGTAGTAGTTTGATGTGCTGGCGTTTGTACTATATATGGAATTAGTATGAACTATCCTATTATAGTTTCCGCCAGATAAGGAAAAAATAAAAGTTATTGACTCGACTTGTACCAAAAAGTCCGCAAAACTTCGTTAGAGATCGCTCGTCATACAAAACTGTCGCTAATAATGCATCGGTCGAGTTTCATAATACCAAACACGTAATCCCAACGGAATAAGTAAGAGATACGTAAATTTGAGGAATGATTGTGATATATTTTTTTAATTTTTAAAAATACGTATTCAATCAATGAAATATGTAATTGCTATAGTTTATGTATTACAAAAATAATTTTCGTGGTGTGTTTTTTTTTCTAGATTACTTATGTTTTCAACTTATATTTTAATATAAGAACATGCCATAATTGGATTTATATATTTAGCTTTAACTTATATTCATAGAAGTATACAATTAATTAAAATAACCGAATCTTAAAGTTCTTGCCAGAAAATTTGATTTTTTGGGTTATGCCCTCATACTCGGCGCTGTGGGTGACGTCAGAGTGAGTCAGGGGTGCATTACCTGTCCGCCATTTTGTAATTTCTTACTTAACGCATCCTTCGTCTCGAGTGTCATTCCAAATCTGGTTTGCGCGTAGGGTTGACTAAGCGTACTCCATAATCGGAAAGTCGAAAAATTGTGTCGACCACGTCAAAAAGGAAGAAGTCAAGATGAAGGGACTCGATCATCAGATAGATAAAACAGCCGATCGCTTTATTATAAATGTTACAGACACTTCAGAAAGTGAAAGTTCCGTGAGTGAAAATACGGGCACAGATTCCTCTTCCGAATAGTGACTGTCGTGTGTTCCAATTATTAAAAAAATATTTAATACGAAACTATGAGCCTATTTGAAATATATGATTTGACTTTGAATTTGGTATAAGAGTTTCATTTAATAAATACCTTACAAAATAAATACGACTGAATATGGTTTTGGCCAAAAGGTTTGTAACTCATGCCCAGTGAACGCGTCAAGGACAGCCCTTACCGCGATACGTTTGTTATGATCGTGTTAGCGACACTTCCTTTACATTTTTTTCGTATCGTTTTGAAATATTGGATTACATTGGTAGACGGGTGTTAATGACTTTTATTTTTTTCTTATCTGGCGGAGACTTTAGTATGAAATATAATCAAATGAGTATTCTCTGTTTTCACCCGAGCAGTAAATTTGCGCTTTTTAAATCTCATCAAAGAGACTATGCCTTTTTATGCCTACTGTGTAAATAAATAAAATATGATAAATTAACATAATATTTCATCAAATTATATATTTTTCACTACATAGGTATTAGTCTCAATTTGCGTATTCAAAATATTATTTTTTGTTTATTATATTTTACATAGGCTGTTCAGCGGTTTTACCGGTGCTTTTATTTACACCTGCACGCGCATCGCTAGCGGAAAAAACAAAAACAACGCGCCATTTTCCATAAATATAAAATATTTGTTATGCGTATCGAGTATCGTTTTCGTTGTGTGTGGTTGATCGTCGTAGAAAAGTTCTCCGGATAATAAGTACCTGGCAACAAAGGTAAGTTGAACTGTATAAATATAAATGTGTCATATCGTTACGTTATTGTAGCTTATGTTCTTCCAAAAAGTCTGTTTTTTTTCCTCGCAAGTGTGTTGAAAAACGTCGTGTGAAACGCGTGTGCATTAATCATTACCAACACAGCACACTAGTATCATAATGAACTTTTATGATTCATTTTTAGAATAGCTGGTGCTGGCAGTGATTTAATTGTATTTCTTATAAGAGCGCTCGTTTTGCAAAAGCGAGCGCAGAGAGCTCGAAATTTTTTTGCACCTCGGATAGTCTAGGCTTCCTATTGACCATTTACTGAAATAGGTGATACTTTGTCGACTAATGTACCTATTTCATTTATTTCCATACCATAGTGTGAATTAAGTTGTTACAAATAGGCTTAAAGCTGAGATACAGTTATGGACCCTGTAAGGGCACAGCAACATAAGTATGGATAAATAATTAAAATTAAATTTAGAAACGTTTATGAAGGAAGTGAAACTAAGATGCAAGAGCGAGCAAAGCCGTGTTGATATTTTTTTGAATTTCCGATTTGTTAGATGGCCTATATAGCTTATTCAAAAAACTTTATGTATGAAACTTGCAAGAAAAGAGCAAGACCGAGCTCGAAAATTTTTAGGACCTCACCTCGGAGACCTTCCTTTTGACAATACCTACAGAAATTGGAGTTGCTTTGATGACTTAGGTATTCAAGGGCGAACGAAACGAGCTCGAAAATTGCATATCAGAACAATGCAAATTATCCGACTAGCGGATCGAACATGAATGTGTTGAATGTTCAAACAAAATAATGGCTCCAACACCTCCCGATAGCCGGATCAGACTATCGGATCCGAATATCTAATGAAAACATCTGACGTGTATTCCCACCCGGTGCTCGCACACGTCAGACTTTTTGTAGAGCCGATTATCGGGCCGATACAAAATCTATACATTTATACGAGCGACTTGTTTGTAGAACTTGTGCGTTTACCGTATGAAATTCTGTGTTTAATTTTCGCCAACGAAATAATCGGTTACCGATAGTCTGACGTGGATTGTTTTAGTCGGAAAAGTTGTCTTCAAGTTTACTCAAAAAATTACGCTCAGGCGGAGGTTTGAATACGCGGGGCCCCTTTTTGCGCGGGGCCTTAGCTGGAAGCCTCGGGTGTTCCGTTTCACAGAATCCAGCATTTGTGCCGAGTTCTTAACAATTTCTTTGTTGAATGTGTGGATTGTGTGGTTTAAAACTTAGTGCATCGTCGACCAGAACTCCTAGATCCTGTATTTCAGATACCTTAGACAACGTGGTGTTGCACGCAGTGTGTTGGTAGTAGAAAAGGATTACTTTTTTTAGAGAAACAAATAAAGAAACATTTTAGTGTGTCATATTTTTAGCTATGCACCAGTTTTTAATATTTGTTAAGTCGCTTTGAACGAGCTTAGTAACTGCAGGCCCCGTGATCTTCCTATACATTTTTAAGTCATTAACGAATAACAAAGCTTGGCAATGCTTCTGGGGTTCTGGGTTCGAACCAACTGTTAGGGAGCGTTGTTGGGTTTTGTTCCTATATGAGAAGAAGAGCTTTCCGAAGGAATATGTGGGTCGCTCCCAGCGGGTTAAGCGAGCCCCGAACATCCCTCTTGCATTCTCCTCATCATTTAACTTCCAAAAATCAGATTAAAATATACTGGTATAAGATGAAAGTTACTGCTCATACTACACTTTGATAACAGAGAAGCGATATTGTACAAAGAGTACAGACGACGGTCATTCTCTCATCCGCGTAGCAGTTGTAACACTCTACGTCCATGTCTTAGACACTACATCATGAATATATGATTTACCGTTTTGGAGTATCCTTGTCTTTACTACTTATGTAAGTTTGGTCAATCAAGCTTCGGGATAGTTAAGATTTTTTACAAGATGAGCTGTACGTCTGAAAGTTTGGAAATAAACTTAGTCCTGCTACAGATTAATACTTACACATGGGACACTACGCAAAATCATTTAAATAAAAAGCGACTCTTGTTACGACACAATAAAGTGAAAGAAAGAAAATACATTTATTTAGCACAGACTAAAAGGCACACAAGTAAAAAGAAATAAAGGAAAAAGAAAGAATAGAAAATAAAAAGTGTAAAGTGCGTTGTAAGATACTAGCAGGAATGTGTGCCTCGCGGCTGCGCCAAATAGGCCCAGTTCAGCAAAAATGCCAGACAAGTAGTGCCTGACGCTGGTTTTCAACTGGACCTGAAGCGTGTGCGTGAAGTGCAATCCAGGAAGCACAACGCTAATTACCTACAGTTATATTCACCTAGAAGTTGCGTACCTCTCTTTCTATCGCGTTACTCTTAGATCTTCTGACTACGTTACATTCACGGAATTGGCCCAGCAAGACGGGCCGGCCGCGTACCTACTTGTAGCTTCATACCTAAACTGCGGAGTGTTTCATCTGTATTCATCTGTGGTCCTGTTCTTCTGATTCGATCACGTCATCAGGGAGACTGCAAGCATAGCCCTCTCCATAGTCCGCTCCAATGCCCTTTGGGCGACTTTTAGCCTCCTAATAGGGCCCAGTGTGACGGTTCATGATGACTCTCGAAAACAGCTTGTAAGCATGGCTCAGAAGTGAGATGGGCCTATAATTCTTAAGTAGGGTATTGTCGCCCTTTTTAAAGAAGAGTATCACCACACCTCTGTCCGCCCGTGTCTGTCTGTGGCGTTTTACCTTCGAGTATGTCGGAATCAAACAGCTTCTGGGGGGCTTGAGAACGGATTGTCCATCGGCCTAGGTGCCTGCTATTGTATAATAAAAACATTTCACGTTATTTTTTTATACTTATCATACCTTATTATACCTAACGTTCAATGCTCATGCCCATTTCTACCATGGGCAATAAATGTTACTTGCGTCTTTAAACGAATGTCCAAAATATTGTTGGCAAAAATAAGATTTTTGGTACTTTCAAACTCAATTAGCAGCCAGGGTGTTAATTGTAGACTTTCGTTGTAATATAAAAACATGTTCAACGTGTTATTTTCCATAAGAAAACAGAATCCTTTTTGCTGGCACTTTAATATATGGGTACGAAATGAATGATGTCCTTTAATGTCGACAATAAAGCTAGTGGTTCTGTACATTCAAGACAAAGAAAAAAACAAAGAAGTTCGTGATTTGGAGGAATTGTTTGCACTAGATCAATATTCGACTCAACTCAACGATGATGAATCCCACTAGATTCATCATCGTTGAGTTGAGTCGTTCCGTAGACTTATCGATTTCTTCTGAAAATAATTCTGATTCAGAAGACAAAAAATATCGACATCTATAAACGCCAACAACACCATGTTCAAATAAAAGTAAGTAGATCCGAAACGGAAAATATGTATGGATACCTATTCTGGTAGAACAAATCATCCAATCCCAGCAACAACCGTCTTATTTTGTAACAACGTCTCACTGTTGCCCTTCCGTACAAATGTCAGGTTTTCATATAAGTACATAGGTACCTGGGTATTTATTATAGGTTTTCATATACTTTTAATGGAACTCCAATTTATATAATGGCGTCCAAGTATGGCAAACATATCACACAAGTCTAAATGCAATAGCTCACATAGAAGCATACGAATAGTACTTAATTCTTGCAAAAGTCTCAGTCAGGTCAGTGTCCGAATTTAATTTAATTCAAAAATACTAACTCAATTATATCGCGGGCCATTGAAAATTTACCGAAAACCCACATAACATATGACAGAAAGCTTACCTTCGTATTAATATTTCACTTACAACGCAATTACACGTTCTACCACTTATTCCACTTTTTTTTTAATACGATTTGTCCCACTCTAGGAATTTCTACTGTATTGTGGGTGCGTTTACAAACATTTAAACTCACATACACGAACAGCCAGTAATAATTGCTCTTGTTCATTAAATAATTTATTAAAGGAATCTTTTAAGATTATGTTCAGATTCGCAAAGTAAATACTTTTAATTCGAATGTTATGCGCTTACAAGATAAAACCAAGACTACCTAGCACGTTATAATGCTGTTACAGAACCAAAACTAGAAGTTTTGATTTGTTTTGCCCAAATCGAGTCTTGTTAGACACTACAAAACCATTACAAGACTCATTCACCAATGCAACAACTTTTGGCAAAAGCGCATTGGTGACTTTTTATAAGACCAGTTTTTGCTAGTATCTTGCTGGAATACTTCCTTCCTCCGAGCACGTTTGCTCTTGCGAATCTCTACTCAAGCCGGCTAATAAAGGCAAAAAAGAAGTGGGAGCTCTGTTCCTCGTTAGTGTTCACTCCAGCGGGCCATTAAAGTCAAGACGAGGGTGAGGAACAAGACTTCTCCGGGGAGACAGGGTCCGTGAGGTCGCTACTGCCCAACAGCTCGCTACAAGCTGTCCTGCGGGCTTATGTATCTCTCTTGTTCTGGCTCCTCGTCCTAGACCTGTTTCGGCAAAGTAACTCTACCGGCAGACTCAGAGTTCAGGAGTGCCACCACGACGTCAACGTAGAGACACGGCGCGGCGGTGGGGTTATTATTATTAAAACCTTGCGTAGATTTCCTTTATGTAGGTACACGTTTTTACAACTTACCGTAAGTCCGTAAGAGTACCTAAATGTATCCGGTGTTAAATTTATATAATGGTTCGATTGATATATGTATTGATTCGGTCGTGGTCATAATTCCCCCTTTGTCGGCAGGTATTCAGGGCCCGGATAAGAAATAGGATTATAAACACTAAGATAAGCCTCCAAACACACGCAAAAGGCCTTTAAAAGTATCGCCAGCAGAGTAATAACAAGGATACTTAGCGCCTTGTTAAGAGCGTGTATTCTGAAAGTGGGCAACGTCGCAAATAGCTGTCAAATATTTCGCTGTTTTGATTAATCTCAAATCTGGCAATAAATGGAAATATGAAATATCGCTAACTAGTGAACTAAAATATTGATAGTTAATTGAACTCAGGCATGACTGCGGAAATCTATAATAAAATACAATAGAACCCGGACACGACATGTTGCCACGCTGAGCGCCAAGTCAATCGTTACCCTGAGGATGCCTCGTTGAGAGGTGAAACACGTGTCGATTACTTACAGGGTTTTTTATGACTCTTTAGGAATAGTTAAGCGGATTAAGTTACTAAATATA
The DNA here is from genome assembly GCA_949128155.2 of Xanthia icteritia. Classification (NCBI taxonomy): domain Eukaryota; kingdom Metazoa; phylum Arthropoda; class Insecta; order Lepidoptera; family Noctuidae; genus Xanthia; species Xanthia icteritia. The sequence continues at coordinate 17,516,599 of OX421940.2, read as the reverse complement.
CGTTATCCATTGTATTTAAAATATTGATTATGAAGATCCGAAGATCCCCAGATGATCACCCGGAACCCGCACCACAAAACATTTCAAATTAATGTTAGGGCGTGATTCCAACTTCTCGACTCTCAAGGTGAACTTGGTCTTCATACTCAATATGTTCTTCACGATCTCCTTCCTGAAATGCGACACGAACAGCTGCGGAACAGTTCTTGGATTTTACAAGGGTTAGTTTGTGACCGTGTTCCGAAAAGTTACTTTTGAATTTTGCGTAAGTGTATTATGCCTGTATAACGCTCAAACAATGTTGAGGTAGGTTACATAAAATATTGCTGGAAACCATGGGCGCGCGGCTTGAATTCAATTTGCTTGGACTTGTTAGGTAACCTACTACCTACCTCCACATATTTTTATGGTGTAAAAAGCCAAGTATTGTATATTATGCGTCTACTTACGGTATATATCTACTGAGAAAAGGACGCAAATCTGCAGTTCAAACACAACTAAGTACATTAAATTAACAAGCATTGTTGGCAGTATTCAAAACCTTAGGTATATGCATCACCTTTAGGTATATAATGTGAAGTGTATAAAAAAAAATTGTATCGTAGACAAAGGATTGGTGGACGCAGCGCGCGCAGGGCTCGCTTATTGGTCGAGAAAGATAGGGGGCAGTGGCTACCATCCCCTGTCATATTCCTCTGACTGTATAAAGGGCTCCCAGGTCTCCAGCTCCACCAGTCTTCGACGGACCACGACTCCCGATGCGTTGGCACCCCGTGACACTAAATTGCTCCGGAAGTCCGGACTCGCGAAACTTAATTCTATCTTTACCGTATCTCAAATTGCTTTAGTACTTCGTGTTGTTTTATTTAGTAAGTTTAAAAGTCTGTATTTTGAATTAGAATTATGAAAAATTCTAAATATTTCTTTCTACCGTAAACACGTCAAAAAATAGAAATCGGCCGTAGAATCGAACGAGATTTTAATTGTCTTAATTGGCTGATTATAAAGTACAAAAATCCTAAAAAATCAGAGTAAACGCCGCAGTCCGTATATCGCCTTGTGTTGTGTAAACAAGTTAAAGAAAAACAGCTAAATCGTAGAGTTAGGCGAAGTTTAATTATTGGCTATCTCAAAGGTACAAAAAGCGTGACAAGTTGGAGAAAAAGCCGCAGGATAGCAAATACATAGTAAAAAAAATGTAAGTTGGACTGATAAAACATATTTGGCTAACATGGTTAGAATAACTGGCGTTAGCGTAGTGGTTGAGCGAACGAGTCCTGCGCTGCGGGTTCGATTCCCGCACAAAACTGAATTGGACCTAAAAAAATAAAAAACAGGTATCTGTCGGTTTATCCATGACAATTTTAAATTCGAAAGGTAGTTAGTAGAGCTCGTTGAAAAATGCCTCGTCCTGGGAAGTACTACCACCATTACTAAGGTTTATTCAAATCCTTGTTTCCAATGGATGTTATTTCCACTTAAACAAACATCAACCTAAATAAAGTTGATTTAAGACTGACCATTACTGTTGAAAATGTTATAAAAATATGAAGTTATAGCGCAAACTGAACCTTATGTGTAGGCTTTACAGTTGTTTTTTTCTAAAACTCATGTTTGTTTACATGTTTGGCAAAAAAATTGAGAACGCAGATTACATACTTTTGTCTTGCTTGAGACATCAGATTGAGGCACATTTAACGAGGCTCTCAAGATTACTGTTATCACATCTAGTGTTCAGTTAGCCTATGTGTCTGGGATGGTAACGCACCAGAGGGGCAATTCCCGTATTTTTAAGACCGTTCGCATTCAAATTTCAGTCTCATTTGTTAAATATGCTGTATGTACATCATTTTGAGCGCTAAACGAAGAACGCTGAATTCAAAAATTTTTTTTTTTAGGCTTCTGACTTTTGTAGCGGTCAGTCTATCCATCATAAAAAAGTTATTTGGAGTCTCATTTGCTACGAAATGCATGGGAAAAGTTTGTGGGATTTCAGACTTTTCTAGTACTCAAACCTTTTTTTTTTTTTTTTTTTTTGGGTGGGAAATTATCAAATAACTTCTCCCGCTCTGGGTGGAGCGGGAGGGCGTGTCAGACTCTTACTGACTAAAACCCACCCGTGTTCCTTCCGTTGCCTTTACGTTGCCAGGGGCCATGGTATCCCTTTCGGTCTTTCCCGCAACCCCGGCAGTAGTACTCAAACCTCAGGTGGTAGTTTTTTTTTTATCCTTATGATGCTAATTATAACTGTTTTGAGAAAATTACCCTTTTTCTTGATAACTGTTATTTTTTTAAATCTGTGAATGTAGATCAAAATGTATCAAAAAGATAAGGACAGTCTCCTAAGACCGTTTTCCTGTCGCTACAACGGGTAAGGTACCTACCTACATAGATTTCTTATTTGGTACCTACCTTTAGGCTGGTTTCACACCTGTCCGGAAGACCCGTACGGGTCGTCCGTACACGGGAGACCGGTACGGATAGCGCCCGCAGTGCTCTGAAACGAGGGAGTAGTACGATACGTTGTACGGGCGTGGTACGGGCTTTACCCAGAGCGGGTCACGTACGGACCAATCCGCGTCGCTGTGAAACAATGTTCTAGCGATAAATTAATGTTTTGTTTGTGCAGAATAAACGTATTTTCTTTCTTTTATTTCTTTTCTTTCTTTTCTTTCTTTTCTTTCTTTTCTTTCTTTTCTTTCCTTTCTTTTCTTTCTTTTCTTTCTTTTCTTTCTTTTCTTTCTTTTCTTTTCTTTTAGCGCCTCACGTGTGTCTCCGTTCCGGGAGACCCGTACGGGCTGTACGGGTCTTCCGAACAGCTGTGAAACCAGCCTTACTGCTCTATCTCAAAGATCCACCTGTATAGTTGATACTTACCAACAATTTTGACAAGTTTTTGACATTGCCAAGTCGATAAGATGAGATTGCGACTTGAATTTGAACGTTTCTTAAGTACCTTCTGGGTCTTGATTTCACTAATTTACGGTTCACTTGTCTATCGATAGTGTGATTTCGAAAGATGTGTCATGCAAATTGTGTCAAAACCACACAAATTGAAACGTATAGTGTCCTTATGCGCTGATAACCACGTACCACCAGAAAGACCATCCGAGTATGCCACCAAATAAAATAAATCTTAAGTATCCAATACAGTAAATAAATTTCTTTAAAAAACATTATTAAAAACATACCCATTAAATATAGGTAACTATAGGAGAAAACGCAACAAATTACTTCTAAAAACCTTCTGTTTAAAATAGTTGTATAAAAAGCATCTGCTACAACTGCATTGCTCTACCTTACAAGAAGTATCGTCGACAAGTGCCTATAGCATCAACTCGCCCGTAAAGTCTTAGAAACACTACGCCATCGCCGGTACGAGACCGACATGGCCGAGGAAAAGAAAATGCTTGATTTTTTAAGTGCCAACGGCATTCAAACACTCGAACAGCTAAAACATGTCTTTAGGCATTGTCAAAAAGAAACACATGAAGAAGAAGTAGTATTTGTCAAAGAAATTAAACGAGCAGCTGCATCATGTATTAGCCAAGAAAAGCTGAACATGCTAATAGAGGCGAGCGCTCGAAATAAAGAAATACTTTTCAATGATTTACCCAAAAGTACTGCAGAAACTTCGAATCCTGTTGTTCAACAAAGTGGCACCATTGATGTTCCTGGACGCTGTGTCGTGAATGCCTGCACAAAGGAAAATGTAACTTCGCTGCCCATGAGGTACGTATTTACCTTTTTTTATAGACATTATATTACCCTTTTACCCATATCATCGGGGATACAGAGATGTGATATATTTTTAGGATATTATGTAGGAATGTCATAAAAGTGGCGTAACTGCCATTTATTGATCTGAATTTAATAATCACTTAAAATAAATTCATGATGAGGCAGAAAGTGAAAAAATAAGAAAAAATAAGTACCCAATTTATTATTAACCTGAAAGTACGTACCAGGTATATCAAAATAGGTTCCGTCGTTTTTGAGAAAATCACGAACTATGCAAACATACCAATCTGTTGTACCGGTGGGTTGAATACATATAGTTATTTTTTTAAACACGGATACAAAGCAGAACTTAATAACATATTTTCAGGGACCCACAGTATAGGATGACCATGATTCCGATTACATATGCCACTCGGAGTTTCAATTGGATAAAATAAAATCTAATATGTTTTCAGATACCGCCATAAACACACCCATCAAAACCACCCTTTTCAAAAAGAAAAAAGGTGCCAACAGCAGCGGGAAAGGTACCGCCAAGCTTGCCAGGGCAACGCTAACCAAGAAAACATCCAATATAACCAATACCATCACCAACAACACAATTACCACGCCCATAATCAAAACACATACGAAGGGGTTGGACAGAATATCACTGGTTTCAATAATGGCCACACGATGGCCCCCTGGCCACGTGGTGGTGGTGGTGGTATCAATTCAATTGGCCACATGAGTCCGATCATGCAGCCTTTAGCATCGACGACTATTTATAACGTTGTACCGCAACAACAGTGGTCATCAGCAACATCGATGGCTCACACAGGACACAGCGGCTTTATCAACTATGCTTAATTTCACTTGGCTCCTCAAGCATCCCAATAACCACGCACTCAGTATATGGTGGCAAGCAGGCCAATATTTAAGGTCAAGGGATTTTGAATTATATGCGGTGCAGATGCGGGTATGGGCGATAAATTTTACCTGACCTGCTCTATAGACTGCAAAGTAAAAAATACCTCGGGATTGACATGAACTAAGAATTTGGAATGCAACTCTTGTAAAGCCTAAAGATATCTCATAAATATGATGAAAAAGCAGTCAATGAAGAGGTGGTCTTGGTTAAAGAACTTCCAGAAGATGTTGAAAGTAAAGTAAATAATGTAGCGAAGAAAACTTAACATGATTTGAACACAATGTTACTACGAAAGATGTTGCCACCCTCTGGTGAATGCTGGCTGCTCCAACACAGAACATAATAACAGCTCCCTACTGATGAGGTACGTAAACAACGGTACCTACCATTCTACTCATACTAACGGAGGGACAGAGTTGTGAACAACAGCGATGAAACATCTAATTAGATTCAGTCGTTTTTGAGAAAATCACGGATTATCAAAACATCATTCCTTGATGTCGGATAAAAATAAAAACTTAAGAGCGTAAAGTTGGCAACGTCGCAAATAGCTGTCATATATTTACCTGTTTTGATTAATTTGGCAATATTACTGTATGGAAATATAATATATCACTAACTAGTGTTACAAATAATGAATTGTAATTTTAACACTGAATTTAATGTTGTAATCGTTTCAGGTGTAAAAAAGGCATTTGAAAAGTTTCCAAATACTTTTTTTACATCTAAAACTAAATATTCGGTGTTACGATATTAATTATTGGATTTCATGATAAATTTTTTTGTTCACTAGTTAGCCATATTTCATGTTTCCATACAGTAATATTGCCAAATTAATCAAACAGCGATTTATTTGACATCTATTTGCGACGTTGCCCACTTTGAGAATACACGCTCTTAATGTGTTTTCAGGTACCTACCCACAATATACCCATGATACCGATTACGTAACCTCTTACCACAATACTGGTTACAGCAGCTATAAATTTGCAATTTGCGGTGTAAAAGCTCTCGTAAGAAATCGTCAGACAATCTTAAAATAAGTTTTTTTTGTAATGCAACTTTCACCAGAAGTTGAACATAAAGCAAATAATGCATGATGTAATTAATACCTATCTATAGGTGATGAAAAATTAAATATGATAGGCACCATTAGGACTCGTTTAAAAACCTTATGAATTTTGTTGAATGACAGACAGAAGATCTAGCCGCCCATGCTTGATATGAATGTCTAGATACAGAACATAATATCAGCTCCCTACCGATGAGGTACGTATACAACGGTACCCTTCTCCCATACGATTGGGGATACAGACATGTGATATAAAAAAAAAAAAACTACATTTAGACAAACACACAGAACATAATAAAGAGAAAAGAACAGAAAACCTTACTTTTTTAAGATCAGACACAAAATAAAACTTGAAATGTTTTCAGATCCCACAATCTACTCATGAATCTGACGACGCAACATCTATCTTCTACAACACAGCAGGGGCTCTAACTTAGCCTAAACCAGCTCAAAGCACGCGCGTTCGCGGAATAACAAATAGTGACTGACTGTTTTGCAGTTTGAAACATTCCTGAAAATTTCACGAATGTTCGTTAAGGCAAAAGATGTTGCCGACCGATGCCTGTAAATATGGTGAACGCTGCCTGTCCGCACACCAGCTTCCTACCGATGAGGTACGTATACAACTCTACCTTTCTGCCCATACCATAGTGAATACAGAGTTGTGATATAATTTTACTTATAGTTTGTGAAAAAACATCATAATATGTTCATTACTATTTAGGAAATCACAGATTATATAATATTATATACACTAAGATGTTACGAATACAGCACCTTATTTTTTTGAAGTCGGACACACCATATAACTTGACATGTGTTTAGGTACCCACATCATACCCATGAAACTACAATGGCCAGATCAATTTTCAATTCAAGCTCCTCAAGAATGAAGAAGAATCTCCACGTTGGCCTCGGAGGTATTTATAATAAAAACAAGCCATGTGCCCGATAGTATTTCTCATCGGCAAAAATGATTAAGTTCCATACTTACTAACTTTTATCCCATATGGTATCCCCGTATGGGATATAAAAGTTTGTAAGTATTTTTCGAAAAATCTCCTTACTTTTGGAACTTTTGGAACTTTTGCGCAAAATTTGGATGCTTCTAAAATAGAATAGAATACTCTTTATTATGCACACCATATAAATTACAGATATAAATGTAGACATTTTACATAGGGTGACACAATGGGCAGTCTTATCGCTAAAAGTGATCTATTAAAGACAACTTTTGGATGGATTAATTTATACAAAAAAAAAAAACGGTCGGTGGCAAAAAACGAAAATACAGAACCAAATACACCGACTTCCGTAATTAAAGTTATTTTTCAGTTTGTAGTGTTTTTTTTTTGAAGTCGTTTTTTTTTTTTTGTAAAAGGTTTTTATTTTTCACTTTTTTGTTGTGGTAGGTCCAAACACAAATTCGAATATCACTACCTGCTATATGTAAATAACAGTGACAGGAACTGAACTCCATATAGACTACTGGGGAAAATACGTATTATTGAAGCTAACTCAAAAACGACCCAAGAAAAGTTAGTAAAATTTATATGGGACCACATATGAAGTATGACTTACCAAAAAAAAATCATCGAAATCATTTCATAATTAGCGGAGTAATCGCGTAAAATACATACAAAAAAAAATCTACAGTCGAATTGAAAACCTCCATTTTGAAGTCGATTAGAAAGGGGAAGAAGAGACAATACTGTAGGTAGTCTGTGGTGTACCATTTACATATACAATAAATATACATAAAGCATATATTAATACACAGATAAGGCTGTGCGTTATCACGCGGATACTGATAATTTTGAAAGGCGAGGCGATTATTGTTTTTGTGGGGGACGTTGTGAGCGATCTGTTCCCTTCGAGAGGGGAACATACCTCCCCACCCATGGCTCCGCCTACTACGGTGCCCGATGCAGACCACACCGCCAACGACGACGACGATGCTCCGGAGGTGACTGAGGTATAGATGAGAGTGGGGGTACGTAGCCTGAATACCAAAAATACCGCCCCAGGACCTGACGTCTTACCTGGGAAAGCCTGGATCCTGGCCTTGGAGGGTCTTGGGCCTCGACTAAGGGGGCTCCTAAGCGCATGTTTGGAGAGGGGCCGGTTCCCACTTCGTTGGAAGACGGGGAAACAGCGCCCTGCGGACTCTCCGTCCGCTTATTGGCCCATCGTGCTGCTCGACGAGGTGGGCAAGCTCTTTGAAAGAGTCATTGTAGACCGCCTCGTCGGGCGGCTGGTGCGGATGGGGCCGGATTTGGCGGAGAGCCTCTACGGTGGACGCCATCATGCGCGTGCGGGTCCTCACGACGGGGGATGCTGTGGACCGGGGTAGGATCGTCTTAGCGGTGTCTCTAGACATCGCCAATGCCTTCAATACCCAGCCCTGGAGTTGCATCAAGCAGGCACTCCGGTATCACCGGATGCTGACCTACTTCTATTGTGTGGTCGAAGCCTATTTGACGGACAGGGCCATCATCTACCCCGATCACCAGGGGGAATGGAACCGGCGAGATATGTCGTGCGGTGTCTCATAGGGATCGGTCCTGGGGCCGCATCTGTGGGACATCGGATACGACTGGGTGCTGTTTGTTACACGTTGGTCCTGGCGCAGGGGAGGTCGCACTAGTCGGCGGCCGAACTAGCGCCACGCGGGGTTGCGATAAACGTGAATATTGGGACTCGAGGTGGCCCTGCACGGCTCCTGCCTAATTTAGGGGGTCCAAACGCCTCCTGCCGGAGTCTCTATGCGGGGGTCGTGCGGTTTATGGCCCTTTACGGGGCCAGGGTATGGGCGCGTTCGTTAAGGCAGCGGCCAGCCCGCCGGTTGAACGCGTCCCAGAGGGTCATGGCCATCCGGCTGGTCCGGGGATACCGCACGGTCTCCGGTGAGGCGGCGAGCCTCCTTGCCGGATTGCCGCCATGGGATCTAGAGGCAAAAGTCCTCGCGCACATTTGGGAGTGGCGCGAGAAGGCGAAACGCCGGGGCGTAACTCCGCTGCCACGAGAAATCATGGCACAGCGGACAGAGGTTCGGCGGCGGATCTCATGGCGTCATGGAGAGTACGATTTGCGACAATGCCCATCACTGGGAGAGTCCCAGTGATGGGCATGCCACAATTGCGGCGATAAGTCCCCTCTTTGAGGAGTGGCTAGAGAGGCGCCACGGCGCCACGGCTGTTTCGGGAGGTTCCTGTTTTGGATATGGTGGGAGGAAACGCCCGGGTGTCATCACTGCGTGGAACGCCCGGAGGACACGGTGGAGCATACGGTGCTCTGCTCAGCTTGGGCAGAGCGACGCCGTGTCCTCGTGGAGACGATCGGTGGCGGTAATCTCTCGCGTCCGGCCCTGGTCCAGGCCATGGTACGTAGCGAGAGGATATGGGAGGCCGTCACCTCCTGCGAAGCAGTAATGCTCGCGAAGGAGGAGGCGGAACGCCTGAGGGAGAGGCAAACGTCGCGCCCTCACGCCCCTAGCCACCGCAGGAGACGCCCTGGGCGCCGGGAATCGCAGGCCGATTCCCGGCCATCGTAGGCGCGGGCTTGCGGGCGGTGAGCAATGGGTAGCTCGCCGTCCGATAAGGACCAGGCCCTGGTCGATGGCGCGTTGTGTTCCACGCGCGCCTCAAAGAGATGTCAGCTAGGACAGATGCCTGCCGGGGTCGCGGGAAAGTCCGAAAGGGATACCGTGGCCCCTGGCAAGTACAGGCAACTGAAGAAACACGGGTGGGTTTTAGTCAGTAAGAGTCTGGCACGCCCTTCCGCTCCGCCCAGAGCGGGAGAAGTTATTTGATAATTTTCCACCCAAAAAAAGAAAAAGGCGATTTTCGCTTTTCGACATCTCGTTTCTTTAATCATCTAAAGTTGAGAATCTCGTATCGTGGAAAACTAAGGTTTTCTTATGTATGTAATAAGGATTATAATTATTATATTAAGAATACTTTGTTTATAAAATTTTATAATAGAATAGGACAGTCTTTCTTCTTTTTCGTGTGACTAACCTGGTGTCAGTTTTATGCCGCCCATGGCCCTCTGACTTGGCTTCAAATGCTGTTGAGAAATATCTCTCAGGCATGCTGGTTTCCTCACGATGTTTTACTTCACTGTTTTTGAAGCAAGTGATAATTACACAATACGCACATGAATCCGAAAAGTCAGAGGTCGACGGTCACACCACTGCTATCACTGAGACAATAAGACAATAAAATCAATAGGACTTAATCAATAATTCATCAATTATCACTAATAGTAGGTATATCAATAAGACAGTAAGATCTAGGTGTAGGTATTGGTCTGGATGAGCGCTAAACTTGAAATATTGCTGGCTTTCTTTAATCTGTCATTATCCGTATAATAAAAATGAAATGCTTTTCGTTGGCGACCGCCTCACTTCAGAACGGCTGGACTAATTTGCCAAAATTTGGTTTTAAAATGTGCGTAATAGTCCGAATCAGGTTCTTACGAAAAGAAAAAAAAAGAATAATTGTCGGGAAATTTGGAAAATTCGGGAAAACTGAAAGTGCATTTGCCATGGGAATTTTAAATTTGGACAGGACAACGTCTGTCGGATCAGCTAGTTGCTAATTTACTTATTGTTCCGTGTGGTGCCGGACACAAAGAATAGCACCACCCCGTTTCTTCCCATGGGTGTCGTAAAAGGCGACTAAGGGCTTCAAATGAGGATGGGCAGCAGCGTCCTCTGAGTAAAATGACCCATCACAAAGCTGAGAATCACATAGTTAGTACTTATACCTTCATAATAACAAATAATAATATTCTTCCCGTCATAGCATTTTTTTTATTGCAAGACCTTTTGTAAACAATCGGGTTACAGAGATCGAACGTCAACAATTCATTTAATATTCAAAACCGCAATTTCGCCTTATGGTAGCCATAAGTATCTACACGTTACGATCTTGAGCAAGTTTAGACTTGCACAAGTCTGCATGACTAGGTACTTGTGCTAGTTCATCCCACACACGTTAATGCATACGTGTTTAAGTCCAATATTGCGCAAGTACATCGTAGCGTGTGTGGCCTGCATTAGTATTTCCGAAGATAAGAAGTTGACGATCGCCGAGGCGCATAGCTTAAATAGTAGAACTATAAGCTAAGTCTTTTACGTGTGTATGGCTGGTTTTACAGCTGTCCGGCCTGTACGGACAGGCCGTCCGTACACGGGAGACCCGTACGGGTAGCGCCCGCTGTGCTCTGAAACGAGGGAGTAGTACGTTGTACGGGCTCTACCTGGAGCGGGTCGCGTACGGACTAATCCGCGTCGCTGTGAAACGATGTTCTGGCGCCTCACGTGAGTCTCCGTTCCGGGATCCCGTACGGGCGGCTCGTTTGGGTCTCCCGTACAGCTGTGAAACCAGCCTAACATTACGTGTTAGGCCCATTGTAGCTCGTTCTTGCCGTGAAAAACTACGGCTGATTCACCGTGTGTAGGCACGGTCGTCAGTATTGTATGGACCATTATGGAAGCTCGTTGACAGACACGGCGGCACGTAGCCGTCGCCGTGCGCATACAACCTCAGACTATTATTCTACGGTGCGGCTAGTGCGTCGTACCGTAAAGAAACCGCGCCGTCTACAACGGGCATTAGGAATTTTCATAGCAAAAGTAAAAGACTAACACCCGGTTTCTGAAACGAAAATTATCGACGTGTCCAAATTAAACGCAAGGCAAGTAATTCATTCAATCAATAAAAGCAGTTTACGCGCGCTTGATAATTTGTTAGCAAATTTTGATGTTGATTTTCATTACCGGGTAAGTAGGTTTCCTAGCTATTTGTTTCTGCTCAATAATTCTTAGCTTGGTGATGGATTTTTTCTCCATTTACAACTCTACTGCGATCGCCAAACAATAACATCTGTTGGTACACTTTCGTATCTTTTGTCACTTTTGCTCCTGTTTCAAAGAAATATCGCTCTCCTCTTTACTCTTAACTTGAAACTTTGCCCAACTGAATCGACGACCTTTTATCAGTAAGTTAATGTGTAAAACGATCTTTTTTTATAGAGTTTAGTCTAAAATATAACTTGCCATGTTTTTTTTTATCTAAAGGGACATAGATTTTAGATTTAAATAGTGTTTAGATTCATGATTAAATCTACAAGTTCTTTAAAAAATTATGATAAAATCATCTTTGCCTGGCGCCCTTTAATGTATATTCATGTAGGTATTTCATTATTTAGGTAAATGTAATCTTAAGTGAACTTTGCCCAGTGCGACATTTAATGAATAGTCTGTTCCAAAAGTATCGGATGAAAGTGTAAATAAACCCTTTCCTAGTTAAATTTTAACGCAATCACTCACTAAAAGGAATTAGCAATACATTCATCTTTATTTAGAAGGTTTCACCTTCATATCTCACCACTTTTTACAAAAATTATTGCTTGAATGAAAAATCATCGTCGAAAATTCAACCTCAATTTTTCAAATGAAAAACATCTTTAAGGTGATTCAAAATGAGAATTTCGGTTAAAGTATTCAAATTGTGGCGGCATTAACATCGCCACATGCGAACTGCGCATCAAAAAGACCTAACGTCACACAACATCCTGACGTCACACAAATCCTGCATCGCGCAATTAGAGTTTACCGCGCGATCGACATATATACAAGCTCCCGACTTCAACCATTGGGCAGTTGCCCGCCAGCCACGACACCCGTCTGGTCAGAGGATCCTCCCTTTTCCTTAGAGGATGAGTGACACATTGACATCCACTGGTTCGTTTTCTGATCCATTTGTTTACATTTTCATCAGATACTTTTAGAACTGACCAAATTTATATAAGTACGAGTATATTCATGTATTTAATCATTTAGGTAATCCAAAGTTGTAAATAAGTAGAAGTTAATTCTGAATACAGGAATTACAAGCTGAAATGTGATGCTGTAAGAAAAGTAGGCACTCAAGGAATACCAACTTCGAACATCATAATGGTATTCTTTTATGTGCAGTAGTGTGCTTAACTTATCTTATTTTGAACTTAGATGTTGGCTTCAGTAAATTAGTCTTTTATGTCAACTATACAGGGTGATCCGTTGCTGGAGGAAGATTGATCTCAACGAATTAAAGTAAAAAAACCGGCCAAGTGCGTGTCTGACTACGCACAATGAAGGGATCCGTAGTTGGGATGAATTTATCGCAAGAACAAACTTAACTTTGTAGTTGAAAAACATGTTCTCCCACACGGAATGTACATGTTTTTGCAACCACAAATGTGAGTTGGTCGATTGTCACTCGTTAACTTGTAAAGCTTACTTAGCTCCCTAGCCGCCGCAGGAGACACTCTGGGCGTCGGGAATTCCAGGCCGATTCCCGGCCACCGTAGGCACGGGCTTGCGGACGGTGAGCAATGGGTAGCTCGCCGTCCGTTAAGGACCTGCCGGTCTATTCTGTAATAATCTCACGGTGAAAACTTAGGTGAAGTGAACGTGAAATTAGCTGTCATTCCACCTACTACTAGGGACTGACAGCTCACTCCGAGCTCACTTCACCTAAGTTTTCACGGTGAGATGGTTACAGAATAGCACTGCAGGCCCGGGTCGACGGCGCGTTGTGTTCACGCGCGCCTCAAAGAGATGTCAGCACAACTGACGGGGGTTTAATTTCTGTTTTTATTGTTCTAGTATGAAAACTTTACTTCAAATGAGTTGTATTTATCGATAAATCTATTTCATTCTAGATAACTAAAAAAAAACTTTGCCGTAGGCTTCTACTCTGTTCACCTATTATACCCATTTTTTTCGAGACGATAAAAAATGTCATCCGGCATAGCTCCGTAGGGATCTCGAGTGCTACAAGAGTATACGGGAAGACCAAAGAAATGATGGATGCGACTGTGTGTAAATAGATTTGGTTAGAAAGGGGGTAATTACCGAGATGACGACTTATAGAGAAGTATGGAAGAAAATTACATGTTGTGCTGACCCCAAATAAATCGTAGTAAAGTAGAGGTACTACTTTATTACGATCCCTCACCATCATTCTCCTGCCCTTATCCCAAGTTGGAGTTCATAGTGAACGACCTCGTCCGGGGAAGTACTACGAGGGATGTGATTACGAGCACTTGAAACATTTCAACTTTGTCTCTGGGATGGCACCGCACCTGCAATGTCTCCTGTATTAGCCGTATTGCATAATATGTCTGCAGGCTGCGTGGACCATCAACAGGTGGGCCACGTGGCTGAAGAATGTCTCCCCTATTGGCCGTATTGCTTACGTCCGTAGGCTGCGTGGCCCACTTATCATCAGGTGGGCCACGTGGGTGAAGAATATTCTTGACCAAACTAACGTAATAGAATTGTCGCGTTATGCCGGCCACATATATACCTACTTAATTCCGAAACGGAATTCCGTTTCGAAATATCCATTCGGAATTTCGAAGGCAGCAAATCCATACAAAACCAATGGTCTGTCTGTCACACACGTACAGTACTTAGTTCTCCGTTCGAAATTTTATCCGATCTGAAATTCCGAAACGGAATTTCGTCTGTATGTGGCCGGCCTTTCACGTGCGTGTGCGCCACTCAGTACCTTTGTGAATAAAACTTATTTAGATTGTTGTCGATATTTTTGCTTAGTTCTTGGGTCGCGCTCACTTTGCAGGCGTTCCCGTACGAAGTTCGGTCGTGCGAACGCGTACGAAAAGACACGAAGGATCCGAACCTTCAAAGACTATGGGAGTGCTCGCGCTGGACGTTCGACTATCTCTCATCCAGTGTGAGGACCCCATGGTACTTGAATGATCGGGATTGTTCGTGTCTGTTCGTACGCGCTCGCACCGAATTTGGTACGAAAACGCATGCAAAGTGAGTGCGGCCTTATGCCGCGCGTAGCCCATAAGGGAAAATATTAAAATACTAGACTAGACACAACATTAAAAATGTTATAGGTTTATATTAGAATATATTGTCTTATTAGATGTGAGTTAAACTCACGGTAAGATAGGTACGAGTATAATGTATGGCAAGCGAGGATGAGTGTGTGTGTGTGTGTGTTGGATACATCGTAGTTAAGAATAGTAAAGGTTAGCCCTAGTAATGTACCTATTTGCGAAACTAATTTTCAACAAAATCTACAAAAATCAACCAGTCGTTCTTACGGGGTATGTGTTGTGTAGCGTATTTACGTAGTTGTACTAATAAAAATAAACATTACGCCTTAATCGGGATTCATTGTTAAAATGAATATTTTCATTCAATAAACTCACTATCGCTTTGCTCAACTTAAGAGTCGAAACGTCAAAAGTTTAAAAGAACATCGCGTGTGGCAGGAGGACGGACTCCGGCGGGAGTGATTCCATAAGTTTTTTCTTTTTGTCTGTCTATTCCGGTATGACATTAAAAAATGGTACATTATTGGAGGTCAACCATACCTACCTTATAAGATGTAATTACCTCTAAGGTAAGTAGCTAATATAATACGATTTTGTCATAATTCATCACTTTCAAGTAGTTGTTAAATAATAAAAGTATAAAAACTTATACAATGCTGCTTAGTGTTGAAAGTATTAAAAATTCACTGTAATAATATGATAGAATTTTGCTGTCACTTTTAAAAATAAAATGGTAATATTTATTGTATTTAGACTATGAAATCATATATTATAATAAGCATTTAGAACTGATTTTCCCTACGCCAGATATGTTATTTATTCCGATGAATAATGTTGAATTTATGACAGATTAAAAAATCGGCTAAGTGTTTGTCGGACCACGCACAATGAAGGGTTCCGTAGTTGGGATGAATTTATCGCATGATTAACTTAAATTTTTAGAGAACATGTTTTTGCAACCACAAATGTCAATTATTACTTGTTAACTTGTAAAGCCTACTTAGCTGTGATAGTTTTCCTTTTAATTTCGTTATACAGGGTGTCCGGTAAATCGTACGACATAGTGCAAGGGGTGATAGCTTGGGTTAATACCTACCAAAATCAGCATTAAACTAGCAATTTTTTAAGTTTGTTGTTCAAAACTGTCACATACATTTTTTTTTCACCACTGTATGTTAAAGTTAAGCGATAAGAATATCGTTCAGTGTTTTTT
Organism: Xanthia icteritia; assembly: GCA_949128155.2. NCBI lineage: Eukaryota > Metazoa > Arthropoda > Insecta > Lepidoptera > Noctuidae > Xanthia > Xanthia icteritia. The sequence continues at coordinate 17,500,798 of OX421940.2, read as the reverse complement.
TTTAGGTTGTATTTCTTGAACACATTCTCGTTAAAAAAAAACTTATCAATGAGAGTAACGATTCACGAATAATTTGATGTAAAAGTGTGGAAGTCAGGCAACGTTCAAAACAGGTTTTTGTTGTTCGTTTCGAAAGATATATCATGCGTCCGTCTCATTTATTTGTCAGTTTGTTTTTGTTTTGTTGTTTTGCAATTTTATTTAATATCACACAATGTATTGGAATCTTAGTTATTGTTAGTACACTAATTTATTTTATGTACTTATGTATGCATACACACATTGCAGTATAAAACGAATTATTTGTTATTATTATTATTATCTTACACTAATTTATTTAATTTAAGTAAACACACATGCATAATTTACTTAATTTACTGGACACTGCGTAATTTACTGGACATCCTGTTATACTAATGCCGTGAATTTTTTCACATATCCAAAACCAACCAATTAGCTGGCAGGGGGACACTTGATTCTAGCAAAAATTTGCACTTTAAAGCTTAATATTTCGCAAACGGATCCTTGAATCCAAAAATGGTTTTTGACAAACACAATATTTTTGAATGACCTTTCCGACGACATCCCACGCCATGGGATAGAAAAGAAAAAAAAACATACCACTCTGTCGGCGTGACTTATATGTATACCCATGCCGAATTACAACTTTCTAGTACAAAGAGTCTGAGCTAAGCCGCGGACAGACAGACGGATAGACAGACAGACGGACAGACAGAGAGACAGACGGACATGGCGAAACTATAAGGGTTCCTTGTTTACTACGGCACCCTAAAACCTGTCAGACGTATATTTTATTCCACGGATAAAAGATATCTGACGTTGGAAGAATCAGCCCGTATTTTACCGACTTTTTTAATTCTTTACTACTACTTTCTGAGTTTATCTTGGACATTACTAACATCGGTGAAGGAAAACATCGTGAGGTAACCTGGACGTATAGTTAAATAAAAATATCGCGGCAGGATTTTATCGCGCAAATTGATTTTCAACTCTCGGTGTTAAGCAAAGCGTTGAAAATCCAGTGCACGAAAAAAAACCGCCACGGGAAAAAAATGGTACAAATAATATATAATTGGTGTCAAAGTCCTAGGCCATTGTACGGATTATATTTAAAATATCCTTAGGTGTGAGTTATAAACTCTCAGTTAGTTTACTTAGGACAATATACAGTTAGTAGTACAGATACTTAGGACAGTATACACTATAAGGTAATTGATAAAAAATGTTACATATTTAATTCAGGACATCAATTAGAGTTGTATAATATTAATTAAAAGTACCAATTTATCTTTTAAGAGTATACATTATGATTACGACACAACGCGTAACATTGATGATTTCAACTTATGCTTTGGAATAATGTAGGTACTGGGGAAATTATATGTTATATTTGAATTTAAATAAAATAGGTAAAATCAATATTTAAAATATTATACTCAGCTAGTCTATGGTGTGAGTTAAACTTGTTATATGATCGGAGTGGGAGATCTGTATTTTATTTATATTTTCCTGAACGATGCAATTTTCAAAAATTTTATGCTATATTAAAAACATATGGTAAATTTCGTAAAATGAAAAAAAAACATAGTAACTATTATACCTATATTGTTTTATTCACATACACATATTATTGTAGAATCTGTGCAGTGCACCAATAAGTTATAATAACTATTTTTCTTTCAATAACGCAAATAAGCCCACGTACGCACATGACGTAGACGTACAACTAAAAACATCGCGGTGCGGGATTTTATCGCACGAGCGCTGAGAATACAACGCGCTGGGACGCACTCTCGTCCCAGCGCGTTGAAAAAACACACTGTTGGATTTTCAACTCTGGGTGCTGAGCAGCGCGTTGAAAATACAGTGTACGAATAAAAATCGCCACGGAAAAACATCGCCCGCGCGTACCTGGGCTAACTCACTTACCTACTTATTCCGGCACGCAACACATATAAGAACTCAGTGGTGATATCTTAAAATATAGTTTACGGTAACATAATTATAGTGGTAATTGAAAAATGTCCATTATATTCTTGACTTCAAATTAGTTGTATATAAGCAGGTACATAATAATAAGTAAGTATAGTGCATTGAATGATAATTACTTCTTTCTTAAGTATTTTAGGACAAGTATTGAATACTTTACATAAATGAAATAATAAGCCATATGCGTCATGTAACAGACTAAAAACAATAGGTACAAAATTATTTTACATTAGGTAAGTAGGTACTTGATTGTCAAATGATACATTATTTTTTTTAAATAAATACGATTAGTGCATTTTGGATCTACAATAATAATATGCTCGAACTGAACATAAGCTACCTACTGGTTTTAATAACTTTGTTTTCCATAAAAAAAGAAGATAAATGTAACAATGTTATAATTTTTTTTTTTATGTTTTTTTTATGTCGGCTACATTGAGTGGCCCTTTGCTTTGTAAGACGACTAAAATGTCACGGTGTATATTAACAAACAAAAAAAAAACACTGGCCCGAAATTCAAATATGTAGGTATTTCAATTACTTTTCAGTGGTGGCCCAGTGGTAACGGCCCTGACTTATAGGTCGTGGGTTCGAACTCAGACAGGCGCTTTACTTTGTGTAAATCATTTTATCACCACTGCTCTCAAAACGATGAAGGAAATCGTGAGGAAACCGGCATGTCCTAGAACCAAAAAATCGAAGACATGTGACCTTTCAAAAACTCTAGAACCAAGAAGACATGTGACATCTACCAACCCGCACTGGGCCCGCGTGGTGGATTTATAGCCCACTCCCTCGCGAAGGCTGTGTTTCAGCAGTGGGCACATTATAGGCTGGTAACGCAATCAATTCTGAGCAAACTTCCAAGAAACGCGTTAATGTCGTTACTCGCTTTATATACCTATTTATATTGTTATTAAGACGCTGACAACAGCTAAACTGCGGTCACTGCCGGACTGCATAGAAAAGAAAGAGAAGCGCGATGACACAACGCCTGTAATTTATTGCAAAATATGAAACGATTATATAAAGATTTATTCAAAAATGAGTTGAGTAATCGGTAATAAAAAACAACCAAGTTCATTTTGTTGCATTCAAATAAGACGTTCTTGTTATTAATTATAATACCAAGGTACGTTGCTATTTAATACAGAATTTTTGGATTAGAACTCAAGGAAAAGGATTAGTTTAACGTTAATTTGTATCGAGATTTTTTTTTCAAAACGTGTTTTGTTAACGAAGTTCTGAGAAATATGTTCGAGATTCACATATATTTTTTCCGCTATCACAAACTATATAGATTTGGCATTTTTTTGTTTAAGTCAAGCCTACTTTTACCGTTTGCTTGTTGTCAGCGCCTTAAAGTTACGTCATCAATTCATCACCAAAGTCAAATCAACATTTTCACAGCAGCCCCAAAAATACATTAAGCCCCAAAAATAAATATATAAAAATACATATACCTAAACTTTCATGTTCAATCATTATTTATGTTTCTTTCTCAACTTTCCGCGTATTTGTGACAGCAACTTCTTTTTTGGATTACCCTTTCAATTTTAGTAGTTAATGGTAGGATATAGAAACTTTGGAACGGATAAAACACAGGGTAAAGTAGTACTTATCATATTATCAGTACATTAATATTAAAATCGTAGCGAAGTCAAAACTGTACATTGAATATTTTTGAAAATAAGTAATTGCTACGAGGTCTGGAAACGATTCTAATGCCGAAAATATAGTTTTTAGGATTGTTGTCTGTTTGTCTGATGTTTACTATAAGTCTGGTCGGTCTAGGCTATTAACTAAAAAAACTATATCACGCTATTTGCTATGGGGGGATGAGCAATATGTATGTTCGTATTTTTCTATAGTTTACCGCAAATTGTAAAAAGAAGAACCAAAAAGGTTAGAATATTGCAGATAATTACTGATTTTACCTTTTAAACGATTATCTTCAGGCTATACCTTAGGCTACAGGAAAACTGTGGGCGCGTTCATTGAGGCGGCAGCCAGCCCGCCGGTTAAACGCGTCCCAGAGGGTCATGGCCACCCGGCTGGTCCGGGGATACCGCACGGTCTCTAGTGAGGCGGCGAGCCTCCTTGCCGGATTGCCGCCATGGGATCTCAAGACAAAAGTCCTCGCGCACATTTTAGAGTGGCGCCAGGAGGCGAAACGCCGGGGCGTAACTCCGCTGCCGCGAAAAACGCGGCACACTGGACAGAGCTCCGGCGGGATCTCATGGCGTTATGGAGAGTGGCAATAAGGCTAAAGGCCTAAAGGTCCCAGTCACCATGATTTTTTCCGACATTTTCAACAACCATCGTAATATTTCAGACAATTTACAAATAACCTTAATGAATACACTTAAACCTTCCTCTAGAATCACTCCGTCTATTGGTGAAAACCGTATGAAAATCCGTTCGGTAGTTTTTGAGTTTATCGCGTTCAGATACACAGACAGACGCGGCGGGGGGGACTTTGTTTTTATAATATGTAGTGATATGATAGTTTCTAGAACGCACACAGAAAAATATAAAGCTTAGGCTTTTTCTGTCATCTATGGTTATAAGAAAAATAAATATCTATGGTTAGGTTAGGTGAGTTTTGGTATATTATTTTAGTGATAGCCGTTCGTTAGGAATAATCTGTTAGAATGCATCAATCATTGTATCAGTCTTGTGCCATTAGGTAGTTTATAGTAGCACAGGTGTGAGTACTATGTACTAAAGAGCTACCATTTACCGGGTAATATGTATTTCATTGACTTGAATGTGCCCTGGCGGCTGTGAGTATGTCATGCTCACTCAGATGTCTCGCTGATGATGGCGCGTGTGTTGGATCATTTAGCTTCCTTCAAAATGGTTGAGCTGAATTGGCTGATTCATGCGTCATGTTCGTGAACGGGCGCCGGCAGTTGGGACTGGTCATCTCTTAGCTGCCATGGCTTATTTTAATTTTTTTAATGGTTCTTTGTTTCTTTTTTTTTATTACGGACGCTTTTACAAACGTGCACGTCTTTCTACATTGTTCTCACATGCATAATTTCAACATGAATGATGTAACCAATATTTTGTATAAATTTTTTGATTTAAGAGTGTCCGTGGAGTTTCTTGCCCGTACTTCTCCATTGATACCTACCAAGCTTTGGAATGGGCAACTAGCTTCATATTTCTGACTGACCGACCGACTTCTTGATAATTCAAAAGTGCCTGTAAATGGTTTAATTGAAATAAATGCTTTGAGTTTGAGTTTGAGGAACGCAGGCGTTCACTAATTCACTTAAACGAAAAACTTCGCAAGCAATGGTAAATTGCTACTAAAGGTGTCGATCTCAGGACGAGCTGCTTATCTACACTATATCCTACACTAATATTATAAATACAAAAGAATTGTATTTTTGTTTGTAATTAATAAATTCAAAAACTAATGGACTGATTTAAAAAAAACATTTACCACTAGAGTAACATAGGCTATAATTTATAAAGATATAAAACGGGCGAAGCCGCTGGCGGAAGCTAGTATCTACATAATAATATCAAAGAGTAGTAGAGCTCTTTGTGAACATGCTCGTTCGGGGCAGTACTACCACCATACCTATTTCTGCACCAATCTGCAGCAACAGCAGTGTGGTTACAGGCACTTGAGACATCTCAGCTCTGTCTCCAGGATGCATGGGCTTATTGGTTGATTCACACGAATTTACTTGCCCGAAACGGGCGAATCGACACTTTTAAATTATAGATTTTTTTCTGAAGGCAAATCGCAAGATGTTCATTTATTTATACACTAACTTTACTGGATAATATTTTGAATTTTATGCAGTAAAGTTAGGACGAATTTCACAAATGAAACTAATTGCAATTAGCACGTCTAAACCGCGTTCAGAACCGTCAGTTTCAATATGGCCCCGACAATGTTGACATTGACAGCTCTAGAACTCGGTTTAGATCCGCTGATCGTGTTCAGTTTCACTGGTGAAATTCGCTGTTAGTTACTTTTTTCTTAACTTTATTGCATAATGTTCAAAATGTGGCAATTGCCTAATTATTAGGCAATTGGCACATTTTGAATTTGAGACTTATTAGGCCCTAATACGTATTTCTGGATTTATCGATTCGCCCACAAATAAAGTAACTTCGTGGGAATTGCGATCGAATTTTCGTGCGAAAAAAAATAAATGTTTTGATTCAGAGTGAATTCGTGCGAATCAACCAGTAAGCCCTGCGATGCCGATGGCATTGCAGAAGTTCATAGGCGGCGATAAACACTCTGGAGTTTATTTATAAACGTTGCTTAAAGTTAAGTGACGCAAAAATGTATGGACAAACAGCCTTAACATCAGGTGAACCGTCGCCGTCGGCTTGTATGCCATTAAATATGTCCATAACATAAAATAAATAAGTAGTATAAAAATATTACTTTAAGCATTTGTCTTCTGCTTAATGAGGAATAATCTTTTCCTTTTCCTGGGGTGGTAGCATGTTCAACATGACAACATTTACATAGGATGAAACTCACTTATACGATTTCATCCGATGTAAATCATCCTATGTATACATATCTATCTGTATATATATGTAATTACTCTCACTATAACAGAAACGTGCTGTACCAACGGTGCAATAATATTTAGGCATTACATTTAGGCTCTAGTGTTAGTAAAGCTTCTTTTTAAATTAGTGTTTAATATAGTCGTAGTAAATAGTAGGCACTCAGGTGCAGAATGCAATACAACTAAAAATTCAATTAATAATTAAGATAATATGTAGCCCATGTATAAGTTGTGTACATATTGTAAATGGGTTATACGAGTATTTTTAAGGCTAGTGAAGGCCGTGCGCACAGCAGGCGTCTAGCTTAGAGCTTTTATTGTCTAGCCACATCCAGCTGCTACCTTGGAGGATATACTTAAATTACATCACACGAGTTTCATGATTTTTGGGGCCTTCCGCCCCGACGGGCAGCGTAGTCATATTTGTGTGGACATCTCTCCTGGTGTGACGTCACATAATTTCCAATTTTAAATTAATAGAGTTGGTCAGTAATATTTCAGAGTTTCGTCCGTTGTCACACGATGTCACACTTTGTTGACCCCCTCTCTCCCTTTTAACGTGTGACGTAATTTATGGATGTCATCTTGTAGGCATGGGCACCGAATGCGCAGTGCGGCCGGCCCTTTTATTTTTCCTAGATGTCTCGCTAGACACCCTAGTGTTGTGTTTGCGGCCTAACTGTAACAATCAAGGTTTGAAACAAATTGAGATTTAATTCGTTAAGAAGGCTTTACAAAATGTACTTTGTGTAAATAATAACATTTGTCTGGACATTAGCATTGTATTCGTTATTTTAAGGACAAAAAAAATAAAAAATCTACAAAAATCCAAAAAAAAAACTGTAAAAACCATAAAATAAACAAAAAAATATGTGTCTTTGTTTTATTTTGGATACTTCTATTAAGGTTAAAATAACAATCTATAAGCAAAATGTGTTTGAACAAGTGACCCAAATGCTATGCGCGAGCTGGGCAAGCAAACCGACTGTGTCGTAGTAGCGGCCGGCGAATTCCACTAAAGCGAATACTCATTTTATTGCGAAATTAAATAGACTCATAACATTATGCATTTTGTAAGCATAGGTGTCTACGATTTTACTCAGTATCCGGACAAGACGAGAGACATAGGCGCACACCCAAGTAAGCTTGTTTCAGAAATTGAACGCGCAACCAACCATGCACTCAACTAACCAATAAATCTTCTAGAAAACAGCTTAATAGGTATTTGGAAAGAAAGAAAGAGAAATAGGTTTATTTGTCACAGAATCACGTGCATACAAAAAGATAAGAGTATTTAGAAAAAATAAAAAAAAGATTTACATACGATTATATAGGGTGACTGGTAATTAGGGACCGATACTTAAACACATAACTTTACTCATCATTAGGAACAACTTTTACTATGGGAATGGGACCGAACCTAAAATCCCGGAAAAACATGTAAAAAATCATGTTCGCATAACTCGTCAAAATGTAAGTAGAACAGCGGATGTTTTTTTTTGCGATTCGTATTTTTGGTCCCATAGTTGTTCATAATGATGAGTAAAGTCACTAATTACTAATCACGAACACAGTACATAAATAGTCAACAGCTGCACGTCATGACTGTGACAAGAAGGCTTCTACTCAGCATGATGCCGTGCAAACCCACAGCACAGCGCTTATTTTTAGTGGTCACCCGAAAAAGACGTACGGAAACCAAGTCAGGTTCAGAGATTTGGCATAAAGTGAAGTCATGCAAAGTGTCAAGCGATTTTGAACCTTGAGAGGTGCGGTATTCAACTACTACTGACTACTGTCAACTTGCCCTGCGCAGCCCTGCAAATGATTATGGTACAGACCCTGTTCGACTTACTACAACATTCACCAAATTATCGTCATCACTAACGACAATATTGAGGTTGGTTTCAGACGCGACTGACTATAAATTATCTTTTAGCGACTTTTACTCTTTATCTGAAATCCGCAACCCTTAGGAAATCTACGGCAATTGATAAAAATAAGTAGCCGTACAAAAGTTTTAGCGGTTGCTAATATGGATCATGGATTACATCGGGATGCGAGCACCGGGAGACGAGATAGGAGCAGGCGGCGGCGGCAGGGCATTGCTGTTTTTTCTAACAACATATTAAGTATAATATAGTTTAAGGGTGAAACTAAGTTTGACAAGCAATGGTGCCAACATGACCATGGGACAAGGGTCTGTAGGCACTGTAGAGATGGTTTTGTCATGCAACATTTTCGAGTAATTATGAGATAAAAGCTATTTCGAATTTAGAAGGCAGAAAATTAAGTAGGAGTCAGCTTGGAGAGCTAACAAGAGGATGTCATGATATATGTATAAGTAATTTAATTTATTGTAGACTAACATAATAGGAATCCAAGTTAAGTAATCTACAAACACGCGTTTCAAAACATCTCGGTGTGCTAACAGTACCGATCTACTTACATAATTTAGTCGACGAACGAATGCATACAGTCAATTCATCTGTCGTCATATCCAGTTGACGCCACAGTTTTTTGTCGTCAATCGACTTCTCGTCTTGCGGGCCTCCATTCTAAGGCCACTCTTGGGTCGCTGGTCGACTGCTTTGTTGCGACTTATACGGGCGGAGTGGAGAGGATGCATTTCCGCTAGACAGAACTATTCCATATTCATAAGTATGTTCCACTCAAAGAAGTATAAACTTTACGCAAGTGTAAATTAAGTTGACTTCAGAATTACTAGACCTTCTGAAGAAGTCATCAAAAAGTTCACGCAAATTGAACTTCATGTGAGGGTATTAGGCCCTTTATACACACACGTTTTTTTGTGAGATACCACATCCACACATAACATAACATGACCCCTGTATTTCCCCGAAGGGTTAGGCAGTGGTGGTCCTAAAGTTCACCCACATTTCGCCAGTTATGTTTAAGTGCCATGTAATAGGGGGCGAGTCTATTGTCATCAATCGGGTACAAAAAATCCAGATTCCGGCGGGCTGCTGTTGATACCTCATCCATCAGCAAGAAATGTCTCCAACAAAATATAAATCATACAACAAAAAAAGAAGCAGCGTAGGCAACGAGCTTGTCGGAAGAGAGGCAGAGGATTGCATGGAGGAACTAAAATACGAAATATCGCATTTTCAGGAAATCTACAGCAGTAAAGACATAGTAGACATAGTAAGACATAGTGAGCCTGCTCCCTCGAAACACAACTGATTTTCTCAATATAAAATCACCAGTATCTTTATTATTACTACAAAGACAAACATGACAAACTTTAAAAATAAAAACTCCTTAAAACTCTCTAACAACTAACTGAAGACTAAACAAGTCGGTATGTAAGTTTCTTTAACCAGCTTGATAACAACTACACAAATTCTAAATGAAGACTAAACGAGTCGGTATGTAAGTTTCTTTAACCAGCTCGATAACAACTACACAAATTCTAAATGAAGACTAAACAAGTCGGTATGTAAGTTTCTTTAACCAGCTTGATAACAAATACACAACTTCTAAATGAAGACTAAACAAGTCGGTATGTAAGTTTCTTTAACCAGCTTGATAACAACTACACAACTTCTAAATAAAGACTAAACAAGTCGGTATGTAAGTTTCTTTAACCAGCTTGATAACAAAGACTAAACAAGTCGGTATGTATGTTACTTTAACGAGCTTGATAACAACTACACAACTTCTAAATGAAGACTAAACAAGTCGGTATGTAAGTTTAACCAGCTTGATAAAAACTACACAAATTCTAAATGAAGACTAATCAAGTATGTATGTAAGTTTCTTTAACCAGCTTGATAACAACTACACAACTTCTAAATGAAGACTAAACAAGTAGGTATGTAAGTTTAACCAGCTTGATAAAAACTACACAAATTCTAAATGAAGACTAATCAAGTATGTATGTAAGTTTCTTTAACCAGCTTGATAACAACTACACAACTCCTACATGTTTAATTGAATAAAAAGCTTTACACCTCTAATTTTAATAAATACCAGAAGGCCAATTCTCGTAATAAGCGGAGATCGTGGCTGAATACTAATAACGCACGGGTCTTCGAAGGTTAAGCTACGCTTGCCGCGGTCGGTTCGTGGATGGGTGATCCATTACATATGTCGTTGGTCCCGGCTGCCATTCGTAGATCTTTGACGGTCGTGACGGGTAGTCAGAAGTTCAAAAGTCTGACACTGGTCAGACTTCTTGTGTAGGAGGGGTTGTAGAGGTCAGATAGTTAGTCGCTCCTGGTATTCACCCGGTTATACTGGAAGTATAAGTCATTCCTTTACTTTTCTTAATTAACGCCATCTATGGTCAAGTAGTGGAATCAAATCGATGTCTTTTTGATTCTACTACTTGACCATAGATGGAGTTAAATTACAAAGAACGCTAAGGGAAAACAAATAAACGAAGTAATAGCGTAGACGGGTAATGGGATGCCCGACGGGCGATGGGATGGACGCGGTGGGTCTGGGCAGTCGGAGGTCAAAATTTCACGCGAACGTAATCGTGGGCAGAAGCTATAATTAATAAAAGGCGTGGTACAATAACAGGTGAAAACAAAATACATGTGAATTTATCTGTCAAGAAATCAACACAACAAGTCTATCGTGGCCAGATCTTAGAATTGACCATTTCATGAAATGGCCAGCTAATATTGGACATATCATTTAAAAGTCAACGTTTAATGATATGTAAGTCGACGTTTGGCCATACCTTTAATGTAAGGTATCCATGGTGTAAGGTGTAGTAAAAATAGCCAGGTGACTGCGACCAACTTGGAAGTAGCGCTCGCCGGCCGCTGCCGCTGCAACTTATTTTAAGTGCTATGTTGCATTTCACGCTGTGGCAGCGGCCGGCGAGCGCTACTTCCAAGTTGATCGCTTTCCATAATATCATATTTGGAAACCCAATAAAAGTCCATCAACTTTTTTTGTGTATCATCACTAGACACAACAGTACCTACCACTTCTTTTGTGCCTCGTTTAGTGTCCCTCAATGTGTTAAATGTCTCAAGCAAGACTGCTTGATGGCAAAAGTAGGTAATTATGGTAGTAGTATGAAGCCGAACGAGGATATTTTCAACAAGCTCTACTAACTACTAAGTACCTATCTACGGGAATTACCTCTTAGAATAGGTAAATCATGTACCACAAAATAGACAGACGCAATGAACAGGCATCACAAAACACGAAACATAATTCACATTCCCTCTACAACTGACACGGTCAGTGTCCGTCAGGTAGATTGAAATTAATTGAATAAAATAAGAGCGCAGGCAAATCCCGGGCAACCGAGATGCGTCGAGCTCAGCTGTTGCCAGGATACGAGCGGGTGGTTGCATCGCGGCACAGAATAGATAGGCACAGAAGGCAGGAGCTCAATTTCCGTAATTAAAAAAGTTCAAAATCCAGTCACAATCTCATCTAGAAAGAAGAAGAAGAAGAAATCTCAGCAACAATCCGTCACTCTGTGGTTAAACCATCTGTCTCAGACCCAGAGGTCACGGGTCGATTCCCAGTGTGAGCACATTTTTCTGCTCGGTTTGGTTGTTAGTAGGGCTGGTTCTAAGTCCGCCTGGCTAGCTACCACCATCGTATCTAAGTCGTGTTTCGGCAGTAAGAAGTAAGATAGCCAGTGTAACACGCGATCAATTATAATCTGAATCATTTTGAAGGAAATTGCTAATCCATTGCTTCATAATGTTCGAAAAATTGTGGCTGTGACAGACTGGATGCGGAAAGCGGGGCACAGGGCTTGTGCAATAGTTGGTAAATAGCTGGGTCCTCACTACGTCGCTACAGCACCTAGCTGGCATGTTGGCGCGCACCGATATGGCTCGTCGCTCTCTTTCTATTATCGGCACTATCGGAGAGGTCACCTGTTATTACGTGACATAGTATTTGACCTCGTCGACGTTCTCAAGCTCAGTGCTATAAAGTTAAAGTGGCGGTAGATACGACCAGCTGTTTGGACTTTCAAACATATAATTTTATTTTATCTATAATTTTATTTGATATACTAATCAGTTAATATAATAAACGATTGATATCATTTTTAAATAACTAATTTTTATAAGCATAACATACATTGAATATAAAATCGATTGATATACTACTCAAAAGACATAAAACCTATTTAGTCTAATATGATAAAAACGCCTAGTTTGCTCGCTCGCCTTCGCGCGTTAATTGTCACTGTTCTAACCTAACCTAAATGATTCACCAACAATAGAGGGTATCTGACGCTCAGCGGCCACTGCCGCGGCACGCTCACTTCATTCGCTCGCCTTTCTAACCTAATCCAAATGATTCACCAACAATAGAGGGGGATATGGTGCTCGGCGGCCGCTCCTGCGGTACGCTCGCTTCGCTCGCTCGCCTTCGCGCGTTAATGGTCACTGTTCTAACCTAACCCAAATTATTAACCAACAATAGAGGGGATCTGGCGCTCGGCTGCCGGTTCCGCCTTAGCCCTTCTAACCTAACCTATCCGAGGCGAATTGGGGTGTTAACCTTAATGATGGTATCAATATAATATATATTTTTAACGATAGACCTAATGATTTTAGAATAAATAAACGTTATATCCAATAACGTTATACGAAATAAGTTTTAGAGTAGGTATATCAATGTTATATGTAAAGAAATTATATCAACAGTTGGTATATCTCACGTTGATTATATCTTATGAACGACAATAAAATGAAATTAGACCAAATGAGTTTATGCGTTATAAGACGCACCCCTTGCACTCGCTGTACGTAGACGCGTTTCTACGTGAGTGCGTTTTCGCATGTTGTTTAGGGTCGACCTTCTGTACGTTTATCTACTTTGTGGTCTAGGTCCCGGGCAGCCGAGATGCCTCGAGCTCGTTGCCATAGATACGGGGTGGGTGGCGGGTGCATCGCGGCCTGACCATATTTGAGCGATGTGTTTTCCTACTTAATGCACAGTGCACAAAGAGTTCTGCCGGTGTTTGGCAGTGTTTTTTATTATTTTTGTGAAATTAGCGTACGGTTAGTAAATACATTTTGATACTTTAGTTTATTTTTGACTTTACTTACTTACCTAGATTTATTAAAATAACTAAGATGTAGGTAAATACGCTTATAATATTATTATTAAGGTAAGTAAGTTCTAAGAAAGCTGGTCTCTTACATGACGTAGATAAATTAGAGAGAAATTATTTGATTAAGTCTCAGCTTATTTGTTTTCAGATCTAGCATTTTCATTTAAACAGTAGGTTTAATTATTTTCGGGAGCCTTGATTAAAATAGTTATTTATCCTATGCAAAGACAGACTAGCAGAGAAATAAAAGAAGATATGATTTGGTTTTATACTCAAAAAGGCCAGTTAAGTTTCTTACATGTTTTGCTAGAAAACCTCGATACAAAAACTTTTCCATTTTCACTCAAGAACAATGCGAATACATCTTTAAAAAATACATCTACCTTGACACTCAATAAAAATTACAAAAGGATTACCAAAAGCGGAACCAGTCGGTCGGATTGCTTCGTGGGCGGCGCTTTGTGTTTAGAGGCCCTAGCACGAACTCGCGAGGTAAACGTAACGCCAATTCCAACGATGTTTGAATCGAAAATACATAATTATGCATTTTGGTTAAAACTGTTCTAACAAGCAGGATTAGTATCAACCATAAATGTGAATAAATTCTTTATACTAAGTAAATATTATGTGTGAAACGAGTATTTTTAATTTTTTTATCGTTTGAATTTACGTTACCGCGCGGATCACAGTCCAGGATCACAAGTTTAGTAAGCTGAAGTCTTGAAATGGCTACATCAATGACGATTGTGATGACAGCTTTCTTAACTCCTCTCTGTTCTTACATAACAAAATTGAGATAATCATAATTTGGTTTTCCCCAAGAACGTGTCTTTTCTTATTTACGACCCAAATATTTATGTGAATGCATTCTTTAAGACCTAGCATAAAAGAAGGCGGAATATTAGATGTTTAATGCCAGTCGAAGTAGGGATTTTTGTTATTTTCTTTCAAAAATATTTTGATGGTGTTAATCTGTACTAATACTTATTTAGGCCAATTTCAGCCCAGATGCAAAAATACGATGGAAGACCTAAATCAGTAAGTGAATTTTTGAGTCCCAAAATGAAAGTTTATCTGGCCATTATTTAAACAAAAACACAAACAAAAATACATCTCTGCCTAACCCTTCGAGGATTACTGGCGTGGTGTTATGTGTCTGTAATTTAGTGGGACTAGCTGCAATAATAATATCGATCACCTAGATTCACAAAGCACGCCATTATTCAGCAGTCTATTATATGCAAACTATGCTATAAACTCACTACACGAAGTTACAAAATCAAGTTAAAACGAAGCCTGTGTGTACAGCTCTGCCCGGGATGCAACAGGCAGGCTGACACCCGTGTGGCTGTGATCCTGGTTCCAGTCAGCGAGAGGGTTTCAACACCCCCTTACCTCCCTCGATAGCACACCTATATTGTAAACTTTTTGTACGAAGCTTTAATATTACGAATATTTACATTTGTAGCGCTTTCGCCAGGGTTTTTATGTTGAGGGAAGTTAACGTCAAATTAAATGATTTGAGATATTTTATTTTCAGGTAAAAAAAAACTTTACTTCTAAAACTAATTTTACTATGTCAACTAAGAGTAGGTACCAGTTTTTGTAACATTTGAAGTTATTTATTTTGTACCTTAAATAATTAGCTTTTGAGGAGCGCGTGGCTAAGTAATAACAGCCGCACGGGTCGATCCATCAGGTTAAGCTATACTTGCCGGGGTTTGTCAGTGGATGGGTGACCATCTTTACATACCGAGACACCTCCGTGCCTCGGTAAGCACGTTAAGCCTCATTCGTGGATCTTTTAAAGTCTGACAACCAGTCTTACCAAGGGGCATCGTATTACCCACTTACTGTATTGAAGTTGACATAAATAATAATTGTAATAACTTATAATTATGTAGTAAGTTATGTAATAAATATCGTATGAAATAAAGCAAGAGTATGTACAAAAAAGAAATTCTATTGGCTTTATTTATTTATTTAACAGTTTATGTACACACATATAAAGAGACAAGAAAAAGGAACAGAAAAATACGTACAAAGGTGATGCTTATTTCTAAAGAAATCTCTTCCAGCATACCTGCGATAGGAGAGTGAATAAAAAGAGATGTAGACAACGTGTGTAAGAGTAGAAGAGAAAATAAAATACATAAAATAAAAACATTTAACCATTCACTAATATAAAATATGACCTTCAATATGAGAATATACTTACATACATACTTTCAAAATAAATATCTCTTAAATATATATACTAACAATTTTTGTTAAAATTTTTGTTTTTGTTTGTGTTTAATGTTTGTTGTCTCAAAGACAAAATGCACAAAAAATGCGCTGTTTACCTCCAGTATTCATATTGTCGAAGTAAAGGAAAATAAACGAATTAAAAGCACACTTTGTTTTACCGGAAAAGAAATTAATAAAATATACATGCACTTTAGCGAGTTTTAAATTTGTTGTCCTGTACGGTCTTTGTGCGTCAGTTTTTTTTATTCCGGTTTATTTGCCGGTCGTACGGCTCGTGTCGCCCGGCACGGATTTTGTTCCATATTTCAATAGTGAGATATAAATTAATAGATCGTGTATGGGGTGTCGGTCGGTTCGTCTGTTTTTAACAAGGGGATTGCTCCCGAAAGCGGCGCACCGTGTGTAATTCGTCAGGGGGCTTAAAACTGCAATAGTGTGGGTAGTTTAATAAAAGCGGTAGGATTTGTATAGCGCACGTCATCGACAGGTTTCATCAAAGGCTGCGGGTTTATTAAAATGTTCCCTCTTTGTTGCGATATTAAAGCTTATTGGGGAGCGAATTTTGTTACTATGGTTGTATATGTAAGGTTTAATAAAAAATTGTTTTATTGCAGGTAAGTTATAACCTTTACCGTTCATCAAACTATGAACTTTCCATCTTTTATTTACGTAAAATGAAGAGTAAAATAGTTTCCTGTTCATATTAACGTAAACAGGAAAGGTTAACGGCACGGTTGGCGAAGTGGTTAAGCGATTGACTGCTGCGCTGTATGTCGCGGGTTCGATTCCCGCACGGAACAAATATTTGACATGACCTAAAAGTAGTTGTTCCGGGTCTGGCTGTTTGTGTACGTGAGTTTAAATGTTTGTAAACGCACCCACGATACAGGAGAAAGTCCTGCAGTGGTATTCTGTAACTATCTCACCGTGAGAACTTAGGTGAAGTGAGCTGTCAGTCCCTAGCAGCAGGCGGAATGACAGCTCACTTCACGTTCACTTCACCTAAGTTTTCACCGTGAGATTATTACAGAATAGACCGGCTGGTGTGGGGCAAGGTTTATTAAAAAAGATGGGTGGGTGGTTTGGTGGTGTAGCTCTATAGCTACACCACCAAAGTAACGAGACGTTTATGAACAAGAAGGTGAAATGTTATTAATATAAACATCAACACATGGAATGGCTTGAAAGTATGTTATTGTGTAAACACACTTCACCTTGTGTGTGGTGTGTGGATGAGTGTGCGGTAATCCGCTCGATGCGAGAAACACAGGACTTATCGATATGGCCATGTTTGTTGATTTTGAAAAAAACTTTTTGCACACAGAAGTTTTTTGCGTTTTCTGACTTTTGTAAAGGACAGTCTTTTTTAAAGTTTCCCATACAAGTCTGAAAGTTTAAAATATTTTTTTTAAGAACGTCGGAACTCCCAAGCACCAAAGTATTTTGTTCTGAAAGCAAATAAAATTATAACGAGTATTCGTTCAAAGTTTTTTTTTTGTTTATTTTCGGCTAGTCTGTCCATCATTAAAAAGTAAGTTGGATTTTTTTTCCTTCCTAAAGTATGGAAAAAGGTTTTTGCGATTTTTGACTTTTCTAGTACTCAAACTTCAGTTGGTCCAGTAGAATTTTTTGATCCTTATAAGAAACAGGATCGCTTGACATAAAAAAAGTATTTCTGAAAACTACCAATTTTCTTGCTGACTGTAATTTTTTTCAAAATCTGTGAATGTAGATCAAAATGTTTCGAAATGTTAAGGATGGTCTCCTAAGACCGTTTTCCAGTAGCTACAACGGTTACGGTAGCTGCCCTTATTGCCCTATTTCAAAAATCCACCCTCTATCAAATATATTTTAGTTAGGATGTCATTTAGAACGTTTTAAAACGCTTTAAATTACCTCAACGTTCTGACGTAGTGACCTACCTCAGATAGAATATTTTAATACAAGTGCAAGAGCCGAAACAAATTAAAGTAGGTAAATCATATTACATGGTTTAAATATTTACGGCTCAAACATCAGCGGTCTACGCTCGTAGCCGTAGCGAGTGCTACGCGCTACGAGCGCTACGGCGTAGCGAAGTAAGTTGATTACAATATGAGGGTTCGTAACAGCATACTTAACGGTTGACCGCGGTGTTAACTTGATTAAGGCTCTCCTGAATGATGATATTTTCCGGAAAAAAAAATTGCGTTGACATTTTCGAGACGTCGGATTGGGAATGAAAATAATATTATCAATATTTCCGCAACTTAAAATAATATTACTTCAACGTGAAGAGAAATATTCTGTTTAAGGAAAAGAAGATCATCGAAAATATTGATTTTCGTGAACCAAGAATCAGCACTTATTTCTTCACACATTAGAGAATTTATTTTGTGGGAAAATATAATTAAATATGAAAGGAGGCAATCACTTAATCAGTTACGTCAAAAAGTCTATTGACTCCAGGTTTTAAATAAACAGAACTGTCCTTAGTTTATTTTATTTTACCTACAGTCGAAGGTAAAATAAAAAAAAACACGGAGGATATTTTATAAGAACCCTTAGTAGTTGAGTAATTGAAAATAAAAGAATTAGAAGAAGTGGAAATACTAGACACTACTTAGTGGGATTATATTTCACTGATAAACGTTTCTATGAAATGTTTCATAACTCTGTTGCGTTACAGGAAAGTTTTAGTTTTCAATACCTCCTTTTGCGAAGGTATTGAATTATGTTGTTGTTCCATCATGGATTTTCGTTCTTCTTCTAGAGAAATAAACAGCAAAAAGATAAAACGGGTGGTCAAGCTTTCGGGCTACTGACTTCTACAAGATGTAACTACATATGAACATATTGTTTGTCTAAATTGGACTGTTTAAATTACTTAAATCACATTTTTATTGAATCTTTCATCACGATATTACCAAACCATTCTAACGAGGTATTAATATAGAGTAGTGAGCAGTGGTGGCCTAGTGCTAACGGCCCAGACTTACGAGTGGGTTTGAACCCAGGCAGGCGCTTTACTTTGTGTAGGTAATTTCACCACCACTGTTCTCAAAACGGTGAAGGAAAACATCGTGAGGAAACCGGCATGTCCTAGAAATAAAAATTCGAAGAGATATGACATCCACCAACCCGCACTGGGCCCGCGTGGTGGATTACAGCCCACTCCCTCTTGAAGAGAGGAGGCCTGAGTCCTAGCAGTGTTCCCACTGCGTTATAGGTTGATTATTATATTCTTTCTTTCTTTTCTTTTTTTTTTTTTAACGTTGCCCCACACTAGGAATTTCTCCTGTGTCGTGGGTGCGTTTACAAACATATAAACTCACATACACAAACATACAACATTCATACAGATATCTGCATGATGGCTTGATATAGTCGAATCTTTTTCAATATCCATGTTTTAAATTGATACACTGTATTTTACACACCATTAATTCACTATGTTCAATCAAGCGTAACAGACAGCGCGTGTTTCAAAATATGTAATTAAAACATGCAATATTTTCCAGGAACGAAGAATCGAACACGTGATTTGCTTACACATACACAAAAATCATAGGCAGTCCATACATGTGTTAGTGTTGCACACACACAAAATTCCTTTGAGCGAGAACATAAAGTTTATTTTGAATTTCGAACACGAACGGTAAACAAAGCTGGTAACACAGTATGTTTGCATCTGATATTTGATCAGTGCTGGACAGGACTTTATGAAAATCGGACCATATTAGTTTTCCTTTACGTCGAATGTCAATAAATAACTTTTATTATTTACATACAGTAAATACTCTATCAAATGTTAATGTTTATTTCATGCTTGGTATCGTTTTACTTACCGTGTATTTTTTTAAAGACCGACTACCTCTACTGCAATTACAGTCTATGAAAAAAGGTATGCAGTCAATAACAACATCAACCATCGCAAACGCGCATGTAACTACGATTCTTTTATATGTTGTTAGGTCTCCTGAGAGTAGTTTATACCCAATTTCACGACCATGAAAACCTTGTTCTGGTGCTCGAAGAACTGTAAAGTTCTGGCACTTGTTTCACTTTTTTGAAAAATATTATAAGTACCGTAAACTGCCCTAACTTTGCCTGGCGTCCTAAGTTTGCCTATAATGAAAATGATGTAATATCTTTTTCATTTTACTTGTATGGCAAAGGAAACTTTGAGATTTTATAGACAGCTTTAAGTTTTGATTGCCATACAAGTAAAATGAAAAAGATATTACATCATTTTCATTATAGGCAAACTTAGGACGCCAGGCAAAGTTAGGGCAGTTTACCGGTACCATATAGACGCGTTTGTATCTTTGTTCTATATTTTTTTGTGAAGCAAGCTAGATACAATCTGAGCCCAACATAACCACTCTAGGTCTATTACAGCTAGTCAAAGACGGGCATTTTTTTTTACAAAACGTGACAAATTATCGATTTAGGGTAATTTTCCAAGACACATACCGCTTGAACTAATGGTCCTACAGAAACAGGACAAAGATACCTAAAACTCTTGCCAGAATTTCGCAGCACCATGGGAGTAGCACAAGGTTTTCAGGTTACAAACTTGTGTATAAACTACTCGCAGGAAACCATGTGTAACAGTAGAGCAGTGATGGCCCAGTGGACAACGGCCCCGACTTACGAGATAATGGTCGTGGGTTCGAACCCAAACAGGCGCTTTACTTTTTATAAGTAATTTCATCACCACTGCTCTCAAAACGGGTGAAGGAAAACATCGTGAAGAAACTGTCTAAAAATTGTCTGAAAATGTCCTAAAAATTCTAAGACGTATGTGATATATACCAACCCGCACTGGACCCGCGTGATAGATTAAGATTATACATAGAGGCCTGTGTCCCAGCCTGTGACAACATTATAGGCTGATTATAAACCCTTATAATTGGCAACCATTCGATGCTAAACTGACCTTCGACAAATAAGCTCGCACCGCGCACGTAATAACTTAGGGTAAGGGCTGATCATCCCTCGCTAGGGGCTATATTTGCATAATACACTCAAGTGCAATCATCAACTCTTCATATTGTAAAATTAATGTTGACCTTGGAAGGGTATTTTCAGAAATGCGAGGAGGGTTAGATCTAACTTTTGTTTTTGTTGTGGTCATAGTAAACGTTGCCTTTGTCTCGTCCATTTTGCGCTTTTGCCACCTATCATTCGGCCAATCAACTTTTTTACAGTTATTATTGCTGATAATGGGGTAAAATATATTTTATAAAACATAACATCGCATCTCTCCATTGCATACCGAACTTTTATCCTTAGAGACAGGTGCATTCAAACTTGGGCAGAATATTTTGATAAAAGATATTTAACAAAGGGCATTTGGTACAGGACGATTCAGCCATGTCTTCCACGTATGATTTAGTTCAGCGAGGGCAGGATGAATAGGCAAGAAGTTGTGATGGCTTTGAGACTCCGATCCAGCCACGTGCCTCTCAATAGTTTTGATTTTATGATGCGCAAAATTAATTCTCCCAATTGTGCTGTCTGTGGAGTCATAGAAGATTTGCATCACATCTTGACGGGATGTAGTCGTATTGGAGTCCAAAGACGTCAAGCTTTTAACAATAACCTTAATGTAGGCTTCTATACTAGCGTTCTGGCCTCACCATTGTCAGATGAGGCCAGAATACTTTATCATATTATTATTATTATGGGTACAAGGTTGCGGGTAGGCTAGTTTGTTACCTATACTTATTGTATTCGATAATCGGGGTGACATATTCTTTATAGAAAAAAGCAAGGGTTAAAAAAAAAATTACATCGCTTCTGTGATCCTCAAAGTACATGTACATATATATACACCACACATTTCATCGAGCCTATTGCCATCAACCGGGCACAAATACCGACTCCGGGCTGCTAATAAGAAATTCCTGATGGAAAAACCCGAAAACACTTTGCCCTACCTGGTATTCGAAACCAGGACCTCATGCTCAGCAGACGACCACTAGACCAACGAGGCGGTCACATTCACATTTTATAATCTACAATAATGACTAGGTATTATTGGAACAACTCTGGTTAATAAGCCTGGTTGAAACTAGGAAGTGAACGAAGGACCCAAAGGCCACATAGCAACAAACTTTCAATAACGTTTCTTTATTTTTTTCTTTCTTTCACAGTGAAAGGTTCCGTAGTTGGAATTAATATTTACGCATCCAAAGTACTGATTTTATGTACTTTGTATTTCATAGTATTTCTCGTGAACACTATTTATTTTATTTTATTTTATTTTATATTATTCGGGAAACTTACAGCTAGTACAAATATTATTCTTAAATTATATAAATTTGAAGGCCATTTACAAGTTTCCACTGATAAAAATTTGAAACAAAAGAAAGACAACAAAAATAAAGGCAATTACAAAGTAGCTACAACATAACAATAGTAAAATAAATAAATAACTTAAGAAATAAAGCATGATCAATTAAACTAACAAACAAAAATCAAATACCATACGAAACAATTACTTTTCCGCAAAAAATCTTTTTACTAACACACTTTTAAGCCGAGAAACACTATGTAAAACGAAGTTATTTCTGCGGCTGTAACCGAAAAATATCTCAAAAACTATTGAATTAATAGCAGTAACAAAGAAACATCGTAACCTTTTTAAATATGGGATCCAACAATACCCCACACACTAATGTGCATTGAATATCTTTTTTCATCTCTCTGTTACATATAGGTATCGGGAGAGTCACCCCTAATGATACTTCTCGTAAGGTGGCTTTGTAATTTTACAAAGTTGGAAAGAAGTCTCCGAGTAAAATGGCTGTTGACATCCGTACGGACGGACAGACGGAAATGACGGAATCCTAAAAAGTATAACGAAATAAAGTATTATAAAGACGAATCATTTGCAAGGCTTCTATCAAATTACCAAGTGATCGCTCAAAGAAGGGATTGGCAACCTACGCTTTTAATATGAAACAGGTACCAATGTAAAAATATTGGTTTCCTAATTGGCCGGGCAATTATCCTGTCTGCTGGTATCAGATTATACCAATTAAAGTTCCCACATAAATATCGGACTAAACGCGTGTGTTCACCTACGCAAAATCAATTGATACCTGATAAATAATTTTCGTCTGTGGAAGCCCTTTGATTGACATATTCTTTTGAATTTAAGCTGTAATCTATAACAATAAGGTTGGTTGTCTTATGACAGCTGGGGGTTAGTTGCAACTTTTCGTGAGAAGTGAAAACAATTAGGGGTATTTATAAACATCAGTCGGATGGAGCTGCACTGGTTTGCAACTGATATCTCTCTTAATTAACCATCGATCTTATTCGATTTCACTCGCTGTCCGTTATTCAAAGCATGTAATTACTATATTACTGCTGTTATGTGTAATTTATGATTGATGGTATTTTGTTTTGAATTTCATTGTTTTGCTGTTTTGTTTTGTCATGCTCGTTGGATGTGTGTGCACAGCTATGTAGTCGACTGTTGAAATATTTTGAGTTGGCAGTGTTGTCAGTTGTCGATACACCACAAGAGCCTATTGGCGTTCCAGACTCTGAGCTGAGCTCCTGCCAAAAATATCTGGAAAAAATAATCTAATAACATTTTGCTCGACCCAGGTAAAACCATCACCATTTTCTTCGACCCGGGTATCCCTAGACCTAGGACTACAGTCAAATGAAATGAAATGAAATGAAATGAAATTGTTTATTCTGTAAATAGGATATTGGAATCACTTTTACACGTCATCTTAAAAAAAAAAATAAAAATTAGCTAGATGAGTTCGGCGTTTCCTATCTGACTACTCTGAGAAGAAAGGCCGAAACAAACTCAGAGGTCATAGTCTCTTTTAAAGTCCAGACATAATCTTGGTCAGGCCATATGAGGACCATGTAGATTAGTGTCTGAAATGGTCTTTTGAGAAAAGAACCACACAGATTTGAGTGGACCTGTCCTGTCAGTGCAAGCATTTGTCAGTAATCGTGGAGCTCAACCCAGAACTTAAGGAGCTCAACTAATAATAATCGGTAGCGCAAAATACTTTAATACTCCACACGTTGGTGGATTAGCGGGCACAACTACTTAGGTGCCTGCAACTAAAATTATCTTATAATACGACAACATCAAAGAACCCCTGAATGTAATTAAAACGGGATTTGCAAATCGCAATCAATACTATGAAAGCACATCACACAATCACTATTAAGTTCACTAATTAATCAAATTCATCGGATCGCTTAAGCAGTGCTTTTCAACCCTTTTCATGGCGCGGCCCCTTTATTATGGAAAACTATTCCGCGACCCCCAACACTCCGTTGTTTTTAACTTGGGATTCAAGTTTGTCACTTTTGTGACCTCTTGGTTAAACAGAAAAAAACAATCCCCACAATTAACCACAGAAGCTTTGAACTGTTTGATTCCATTTGGAACCTCCTACTTGTGCGAGGTTACGTTTTCGTCAAAAAAAAGGCGAACAGAGAAATCGCTTTAAATGAGAAAACGATTAAATCCTATGTATAGAAAAAACGGAACCGCGATGGGAAAAAATGTTTAACGAGAAACAGGCGCCTGTTCCTTGTCCCATTAATGATTCATGTGACTTTTAGGTATTTGTGGATTTATGTTAACCTAATCCTTTAATTCGGCGTGGTAGATTACAGTCCACCCCTTAACGAAGCTTGGCGACCTCCTTGGCGGTTACGACCCTCACGTTGAAACATTAGAAAACTTAGTGAAAACAGGATCTGAATCCCAATCTGTCCGGTCTGTCAACAATTGAGGACATCAAAGAGCCGGACGGCATCCGGGCCGCGAAGGTAGCTGCATCGATTGCACTGGTGTACAGTACAGTCAAGGGAAAAAATATGTAAGAACTTTTCGAGCAAAACTAAAATGCAAGTTGCTTGTAGATCGTTTTCACAAAAGTATATATGTGATGTGCAAGATTACAACACCTCACAATTTTAATCAATTATTTAGGAGAAAATTGTTCTTGAATTTAACTTAGTATCACCCAGTTGCACAAAGACAAACATTATTGCCCCATTATGTACTGGATCATTAACGCTAATGATGTAATTAATTTCATCAAAGAACCATTAAAATCGAGTCTAATGTTGGTTTCTGCAATAAGTTGAAACAAGTTAATGGAAGATTAGTATTTAATGACAGCTTTAAAAGTAAAACTTCGTTTCTGCAACTGGCTGTAAGTTTGTTAGAAATCGAAAGCGGCGTGATTTAAAGACGGCTGTTCACATAGCGATCGTTTTTTGACACCACCATGTCAAAAAACCAGAGAACATGACGGATTTACACGACAGTCGTCATTTTGCGTCCTTTATCTCACGGTACCGTCTACCCAAGTCTGGAATTCTACATAGTAATAATAAATAATTATAATGAATAAATCATTTATTTATAAAAAGGGGCACTTAACTATTAAAATAGAGCACAGTTGCTTATTTGCCTGAACTATGTTGAACCTGTGCTTTAGGCTAGGAAGAGCGTAAATACTTAATAATATGTAATAAATGAATAATCAGTATAAAGTATAAACTAAATTTAAATTCGGTAAATAAAAGTAAAATAGCATGTTAGCGGTTCTACATATTTCCCCCTTGACTGTACCTCACCTGCACGCACACTATTACAATATTCGCAGAATTCCCGGGCCGCCGAGCTGTCGACTATTCTGAACAACATCGATATTGCAATTATTGCTGCATTTCTGTGCGCAAATCCGGCTTGCATGTGTGAGTGTTACGCTTAATTTCATTATTTCAACAGGCTTTTAGATAGAATGATGGAATGTGAAGCTAATCCTGTGTTTATGTTATTTTGAATGTTGGAGGTTTGTTAGAGGCTAGCTTAGATGAAATTTGGATGGCAAAAAAGTAGATTACCTACTTTGATTTACACACATACTCTCGCACAGATACTCAATTACTCACTCATGAAATTTAGTTCCTCTCACCCACTTTGTACCCCCATAACAGCAACAATCTCACTGCACCTCTTTGTACCCCCATAACTTCAACAATCTCACTGCACATAGCTTATTCCCTCTTAATTATTACTTCTCACTGATGTTGTATACAGCTGTCACCTATTGTCCAGAGTCTGCAGAGGCTGGTAATCTGTCATAAGGTCTCCTAGTACAGAAACCAGTCTCTCGCATAGATCATAACAATTATCGCTAATGTTTTGTTTGTTTGTTTTATATTGTTTGTAAAATTCTATGTGAGAGAAGAACAATAAACTTTATTTATTTATTTATTATTTGATATTCATAGTTATAGAATAATCCAATATTAACACGAAGTTTATTGCAGGTCACTGCTTTTATTTTTATTGATTATTTTAATGTACATGTGTTTTTTTATTTTTATTTTCATATTCTGTATGGACCATGTCTGAAATAAATGAATTATTATTATTATTATTACTGCTGGACGCAGGTCGCCTACTAAACGATGTTTTACAGATCCACGCTTCGGTCTGAAATGGTTTTCGCTCGTCTATTCAATCAAACGGCCAATTTAGTGCCTCGATTTGCCAGCCTACTTCCTCTACAGCTTATTCGTAATAACATCACTTAGATATACGAAGCGATTTCCTTGATGCCAGAATAAGTATACAGTTGGCTCGACTACTTGCTGAGCAACTTGGATATCATTAACAACTCGACAGGCAAGTTATACAGATTACTCTACAGTCAAGAGAATGCGTTCTTGACACCTGTCAGTTTAATAATAACGAATATGTGCTTTGCGAATTTGGTCGTTATTACTACTAGAAGTTGTACAACTGACAGGAGTCAGGAGCGCATACTCTCGACGCGTCGGACTGTACTTGAAGATTTTGTTTCGTTTGACTCGATGCTACCCATTCCACAGAATATGCTACACACAACACTTTACCTAGCAAAATGATTGCAATAATTAATTCTCGGACACGGAATTTCATTTGCAGAGAAATTCGAAATACACAGAAGCTCTTCAATAGAGTTGTACTTGTAACATTCAAATAATAAATAATCCTCTTGAACACAAAGCTGCAGTTCCGTGAAATTTGAGCGGCGCAACAGCCAATGAGAGCCGTGCAGCTCGGATAATGGACCTCCCATTTCCTGGTACTCGCCCGGGCGAGCTCGGCAGCTCGGTTCTTGGTACTAAAATAGGGTCAACAAAGGAGTTTGGTCATCCAGACAACAAATAAAAATCTGTGCACTAGGAACGAAATGTTCTTTGTTATGATGTAAAACAAAAGTAACGTACGGTCTAGCGATGTGCGCCTGAGTATTGTTATGGCTTGGTTAGATAAGCATTAGACTATGTTATGTGTGGTTTTAGTTGTTAGAATTCTCAAATAACCCTTCGCCTTTGTAGACGGAATATCCCTGCGGATTTTGACATGACGAAAAGTTACGGGAAACTAATAGTTACTTCATAATACATTTTTGTAGACCGTACAAACATGTTTCATACAAACATTCAATCAACCAATCTGCCTAGCCTTTTCCCAACTATGTTGGAGTCGGCTTTCAGTCTAACCGGATGAAGCTGAATACCAGTATTTTACAAGGAGGGACTGCCTATCTGACTTCGACAACCCAGTAATTGGGTAATACGATACCGCTTGGTAAGACAGGTTGTCAGACTTTCGGGCTTATGACGACCCGTAACGACTGTCAAAGATCCACGAATGACAGCCGGGACCAACGGCTTAACGTGCTTTCCGAGGCACAGAGGAGTCTCGGTATTTAAAGATGGTCACCTATCCACTGACCAACCCCAGCAAGCGTAGCTTAACCTGATGGATCGACCCGTGCGGCAGTTAGGGTTTAATTCATACAAACATTGATTAGTAAATTCGGTATTTCATTTTTGTAATATTAGTTAGTAATGAGACGAAGGATTCGCTGCAGCGCCATATTGGTCTGTTTCCCTTTGACAAGCTCCGAGTGAAGCGTAGATGGCATCAGAACTTAAGAGGGCCAGTTCTTGAACTTAAGAAATTACCAAATTCAATTCGCAGTGCCGCAAAAGTTCTAAAGTTTCATAAAACGTATTCTGCTAAACCAAAAAACTAAGCAAACTAAGTAAGCAATGAGATTGCGACTTGACCGAAAATAAGATCATAATGAACCGCGTTGCGCTTGCGCCACATGACTAAATTCATGTGCTTGCGCGTCGCGATTAACAATACGGTCCAAGTTACCTTTCTATCCGATTATTTATTTTAATGATTTTATATTCCCGAAGATTTTAGAAACAAACAGGAAATGAAAATACTATGAGTATTTACTCCTAATCAACCTGTTGAGACCGCTCCTCTCAACATCGCCGCGCGCTGGCGGCAGTGAACGAGGCGTGCGGGGACTGCGGCGAGTCAGTTGGCCGCGCGGCCAAGCGCGGGTCCAGTGCGTGGCACAGTCAGCTGTTGCATGCCTCCATGCCAGTGTTGCCAACTTAGCAACTTTATAGCTAGATCTAGCTATTTTTCGGTGTCGGGCAGCTACAAAACATGTAGCAAATTTTTTTATCTACTAGTTCTAGCTACTTTTCACATGACGTAAATACTGGAGGTTTTTCATTAGGGCTCCGGTTCTTGGAATAAAAAAACTAAACCTGTTTTATGGTGTAGAGTGCGTATGGAATGATAAATCCATGGTTTCATCAAATAGTTATTTTGCCGTAATGTTGGCTCCACTGTTAAACTTTAACAACGGGCCCATGTAGTGTATTCCTGTTCATCCTACAACAGTGAAGCCAACATTATAGGAACAACAACAGCATAGGAACTATTATTGATGAAACGCACTGGATCGATGGCTGGTTTGTTTACATTCAAACCGTATATTCCTATTTGACAGTGCTCTCTGTGTTCTGCATTGTTTTGTCTTGTGTATACGGAATATGGAATTTACCTAGGTATTTAAAAAAGACTTATGCATAGAATTACAGACCGGAATGAAAATAAGGAGTTGGATCTTGAAGTTCGACTTTGATTTAAAACACGGTTGTAATAATTTGGATTTTTTTATTGTACAATAAACTCAATAAAAAACTGAATTTTTATCCACTCAACACAGATAGCTGCAGGAAAAAGGTTTCGGAATTTCTACAAGGTCTTACATATGATGAGACTGAGCAACTTCTAACTGTACCAAGTTAGACAGTAAATAATAAATAATATTTAATTTTAGCAAAAGTTCTTTATCTCTATAGTTAAATATATATACATATATAATAATATACCTACATATTCACTATATCCGCGTATCTCACTAATTCATGTTTTCACTTATAAAAATCACAAGCACACTCACAAATAGACACACCCTCTCACACTCACTCATTCACCATATCACATAACTAACACAAAGAGAGGTGCAGACAATCAGACAATCAATGTAACCTAGACTACTATTATTCATTTGTTTTAGTAAAATGCTAGCATTTAAGAACTTATTTTTTTTTAATGTAACTCGAGGGTATTGGCGCTGTTAGCCGAAAAACAGGTTCCGCCTAGTTCGGCTCCAGATGCTAAAACTTTTGTGTACTTTTGTTTTCATAGCAGTTAAGTGTAAATGAATGTAATCTAAGTACTGTTTTCATGAAATAAATCTTATCTTATCTTATTGTACACACAACCAAGTAGCATTTACCTACTTGTAGCAACTTTTTTGGGTAAAAAATCTGACAATCTAGCAACTTTTTGCAAAATGTTTAGCTGCTGACTAAAGGTAGGTTGGCAACAGGGCTCCACGCACGGCTGCGTTTGCGCGTTTTATTAACGTCCATATTTCTTGTTTGCCTTTTAACCGACATCGACACCGTTTGTAATTTTTACTTCTTCGCATCATTATACAACGTTATACAGCTCATTCGCCTTTCATTTTGCTCCACTACGACCGAACACAACCAAGCAAACTAATTCAACGAGTTCGAGCCGTCGACTAGTGCACCCTTAGTGCAATAGTCGACGGCTCGAACTCGTTGAACTCGTAAGTCACTAACATATGACTGATTCAGACATTATCTAGGTATTACTTACCGCACCGAAATAATCGGTCATAAAAGTCGATTTATGAAAAAGTGTTTTCAATTTATCATGCCTCATGCAATACACATTAGCTTAGCCTGACCTAACTACACAAATTAAGGCGTCGAACACCGCAAACAGCAGTCGTATTTATAACTGCAGTCAATCAATAACAGTTTCTATTCCGAAACGAAGGTGCCTTAATTATTCAATGATTACTTCGAGCAAACAGACTAATGTACTGCCTGTTCATTTAGTTCCAGACGTCATCCACCTGCATTAAGGGGGATGTGCTAAGGTAGCCCGCGTAATTCAAATTATCTTACGTTTTTTGTTTGTCAGTTTGTATGTTGATCAAAATATGATTCGCATCCGTAACTTTTTGCTTCTTAGTTTTTTGTGCATCTTATTTGTGTAGAAATAACAGTCATTATAATCATTACAATCATAACAACTCTCTAGGTTAGATAGCCTCAGATATTGATCAAGTAGTCATTCAATAGAGCAATTTGAATTTAGAGATTTATATTGATGATTATAATTACGTTTTTGAGCCAACGACAAGTTTAATTACCCGACTAATTTGTTTAGAGAGGTGTGCGTTTCATGGATTAACAAAATTAAAAGGCTTATCCAAATGACATGAAACTTGCATTCCAGCTGGACGAGTGTCCGACGCACCCGATAATTCAGTTACGTCACCTGCCTGAAATTGATGACGGCGTGTGACGAAATCCATTTACGAGGATTTTTAACCAAGTCAGTTTTAACCCCGGAACCTTTTAGTGCGCGATTTTTAAGGGTTATTTGTCTTACCGCTAATGGACGTTGCTAATATAGTTCGATGTTTTTCTATTATCAGCGGGGCCAGGTGTAATTACCTACATGAACGTAACCAAAAAGATGGAGTTTATTCGAAAGTGGATCGACACTGACTCTTTAGTTAATTAAGAAATTACCGAATTTAATACGCCCCGAATCTCAAATGGATAAGTAAACTTTGGGAAAATTTTGAAAAAAGGAAAAAAAAAATGTTATCGACTTTCGAAAATCGGAAAAATCATACGAAATGTATCAAAAACAATAAAGGCCTGTTACACGATGTCCACTCCTAACCAAATAAATTCAAAAATGGAACAGACAGCATTTGTAAGAAATGATCTGCCGAGTAAGTTAAGGGGAAACGGGCCCTAGTGAGATCTTTGTGTGATTTGTTATTGAATTTCCGCCGAGTGGGCAGACACAACTCAAGTAAAAAAATCAAAGCTTTTCCGCTCTTACATCACAGGAAGCACAGTTGAGTAGCTACCGAGGAAATTATTTAAGGAATATTTTAGTATTGAGGAAAAACGTACCTTATTCGACGACAACTTTAGCCAGATAGGATGATATAAGTGACATAGAAACATGACATGTAATGATTTGGTTGGCAAAAGTATCTTATGAAAATGTACACAAATGGATCAGAAAACGTGCATACCTGTGGATGTCAGTTTTTAGTCGCACTTACAAATTGAGTGCTTTGATTTGATTATTTGAATATTTAAACTGGAAATTCTAATTTTAAATCAGCTTAAAGTTGTTTTTCATTTGTTGAGGTTAATTTTATAACCTAATTTTTTATCTATGATTTTTCTCTACTTCTTTTAGTTAAAGCAATGGCACGTAAAATCAAATCGGAGAGGCAGCCGGATTGAATTGATACCGAACCGTACTGTCCGAATGGACCTCAAATAGACGGGGGCAGAATTAGGGAGCGATGGCAATTTTTCGTTTTTTTGACAAAACTACCGGGTGGAAATGCGGTTGCTTTGAAGTTTATACCCTATTTATATAATTTTAAAAGATTGCCACCCCCAACGTCGTTACAATTGAAATAATGTCTTATACTGTATATAATTGTTGAAACTCCTTACCGATGATTTATCACAGAAAATGAGAGTGAATTTTATCAAAACTGGATGGCATGATACACACAGTTCCTTGCTTAGAATTAGAGCTCAAATTTCGAAAGCCATGTAATAAAACATTTGTCCTCCTATCGAATCTACAAGATACGATGTGTTTAGAGTTTTCAAACCCGTTCAAAGCCTTTCTCTTGTAACTTCGACTTCTTTCAATCGTGTTCTATGATTAAATTTCCTGTAAAGTCGCTAGTATATCGCGGACTGACGGCAAACACAATTTAATAACTTCCGTTTTCCAAATTCAATAGCAGAGGATCTTCCTGTCAATAGAAATAAGGTGCATTTTAAGGAGAAAGTCTGTTTAAATATAATTTCCATTCACCAACACAATAATAGAAGTTTGAAGTTTAGTTTTAGCTGTAGGGGCTACTTACTAACCAACCTTTTATTTTATAATTAGCTTATACTTCATAGGCTTAAATAAAGGTAAACAAAAAAAAACACGTGACGAAACAGCTGTCAAGTAACCGACAAAACATAATACCTGTCACTTCAGTAGTCATGCTACGTCACAGTTGTACTCTTCAATTTAGCAACGTTATAATTCGTTGACGTTTAGAGTTTGGGCTCTTGACAATAGACAGATTACAAAATATTATGGGGTTTATTTATAAACGTTGCTTAAAGTTAAGTACTGATTAGCGACTGTTTAACCATACATTTTTGACGTATTAACGTTACTTTACTTTAAGCAACGTTTATAAATAAACCCCTATAAATTATTATTATAAATCTAACAAAAAAAATGTTCGTAGATGTAACTGCTTGACAGTTACATCTACGAAAAGTAGTTTAAGAATAAATGATAAAGTTTAACATACATTAATAAAAGAGGAAACTATTGTAAAAATCTAAAATAAATTTAATTTGGTATTATCGTATTTTTAAACAAGAAAGTTTCATCTATAAAAACCCTTTTTACGATTTGTTTACCTTTAATTAACTACCTAAACCTATGGAGTATAGGTGTCCTTACTTAAAGTTATTTTGTCAATGTAACCTGTTTTATATATTATATTTATAATATTATAAATGTGAAAGTTTGTATGTTTGTTACTCCATCAAGCAATAACGGCTGAACGGATTTGGATGAAATTTGGCACACAGATAGTTTATAACCTGGATTAATACATAGGATACTTTTTATCCCGGTAGTACGTTTCCGTGGGGTAATTTCCGACATCCATGCGAGCAAAGTCGCTGGCAAAAGCTAGTTATATTTAAAATTAAGTTATTAAGTTTAAAACTTGTGTTAATAATAATTTAAAAAAAAATTGGAACTTTGACTTATCAATATCTCCACAACCAGAAGGTTACCAGGTATGGTATAGTAAAAAAAAAAAATGAAAATAACAGGAAGAATAGGTAGGTGACTCTCGGCTTCGTTA
Source organism: Xanthia icteritia (assembly GCA_949128155.2). Taxonomy (NCBI): domain Eukaryota; kingdom Metazoa; phylum Arthropoda; class Insecta; order Lepidoptera; family Noctuidae; genus Xanthia; species Xanthia icteritia. The sequence goes on along the minus strand of OX421940.2, from coordinate 17,467,529 downwards.
AGCGTCTTTTTGCACCCGTTTAAATTATTACGCAAAAAGAAGAAATTAAGACTTATGCAGCCTTATGACAAAACCACCCAGGTATAAGCCATCGAGCCATTTTTGAATTTCGAACTTGGCTATGAACTACCAAGTATCAACTTATTCCGACAAAATTAAAGTTCTAAATACCAAAACTGATTTTAAACTCGAATCTAAGTTTTAAATTTTGTATTAAGAACTTTATCTTGTTGGGTTCAAATTCAAAATACAATGACTGGCTCGACGATTTAGGCTTGGCCCAAAGGTAGAACTCGTTTTGTAATAAAACCATAATTAGACGGATACAAATGTTTTTTGATCAAGTTCATTTGTGTAGCTTATGATAGCATAATCAGCCTATAATGTTCCCACTTCTGGGGGACAGGCCTCCCCTCTTTCACCACGCGGACCCGGTGCGGGAAAAAATCAAAGACTCATGTCTTTGAATTTTTGGTTCTAGGACATGCCGGTTTCCTCACGATGTTTTCCTTCACCGCTTTGAGAGCAGCGGTGATAAAATTATTTACAAAATTCAAATTCAAAATATTTTATTTCACATAAACCTACAAGGGCACTTATGAAACGTCAGAAGCTAGGTGCGCGGTTCCAATTGGTCGTTTCCTATGGAGAAGAACCGGCAAGAAACTCCACGGTTACTCTTTTAAAAGTAAATGGTATTACAATGTTTTCAAATTACAGTGTTAACAGGTATGAAAGGACAAGTCTTGCTAAGTACCAGGTACTTAGCAAGACAGAAAATGGTGACAGATGGTCTGTTAAGCCTACAACGTTCACAAAATCTAAAAGAAAAGAATCTATATAAAAGCAAAATCAAATAATAAAAATAAAAAGCTATTTAGACCAAATGACATGATTGTCACTACAGCTGTATGTAACAAATCTAATTTATTATAAAAAAAAAAAAAAAAATAGGTATATAATGTAAAGTGCATGCCTGGGTTCGAATCCACGACCATACAACTAGTAAGTCGGGGCCGCTACCACGGGGCCACCACTGTTCTGCTTATTTGTGTCATGGAAGGAACTTAGCTATTTCAATAAGTACGTTTGCCCTTTACGTCGCCTTACATAAGTTATACCTTTCAGTTGCAGACATGCAACATCGAATTCCCCGTCGTGTGTTGCATAGTGTATAACAATTTTATGGTATCGAATGTAACAAGTAGTACCTGGACGACCGAGCTCTGCTCTGGTGAAAATAGAGAATGCTTATTTAAACGCTTAACCACTGCGGTTGACGCAGTGGTTAAGCGATTGACTGCTGCGCTGCGTGTCGCGGGTTTGATTCCCGCACGGAATAAATATTTGCATGACCTACAATTAGTTGTTTCGGGTCTGGCTGTTTGTGTATGTGAGTTTAAATGTTTGTAAGCGCACCCACAACGTTAAAAACATACTGACACAGCTACATAAGATGAAATTTTCTGACTGAATTGAAAAGATTAATAACCGGATAAATATTTATTTTAGTTACATGTCGATCTTAAGAACTTCCTCTTTTTTGAAAAGCGGTTGAAGAAGTATTTTATTTTGTTTATATTTGTATTAATTTCCGTGGTATACTATACATAATATTGCAAAGGAGTAAATGTGATTATAAACACAGAACCTCTTTTTTTGAAGTCGGTTAAAAAGGAAAATAGTTTTACAGCTCTATATAGTTCACACGGAAATCAAAACAAAACAACAATAAAGTACTTAGTTCTGAATTCAAATCATTATACACGTTATTGTAAGAATTGATGGACATGGAAATTAGCATTCGTTTGTATTCGGAAATGCGATGAGTCCCTCGGCAAACTTCGTGTTTCGTCAGTCGCCGGACGCTTGGTGCAGCACCAAGTGCAAAGGAACAACTGATAGAAATCCGACGACTGACAGCTAGATAAACGCCGGGCGAAAAGTTCCTGCTGGCGAGAAGCGATTGTGTTTTGTTTTCATCGTGTTTGATGAGGGATAGGCATAGGTAAGGGTTGCACGGGTGAAATACGATTTTTTGCTTACTTTATATGCCCTCTTAACTTTCTCAATCTAATCTTTAAAATACTCAAAACTCTGTACATTGTATTTTTGTTTAGGATAGATGAGTTGTTCCAACATTGTTTAACAAAAATAAAATATTATTAATTAACGCTTAATTTTTTTCTATAGACGTCAAGTTTTATGCAAATAAATGTATTTTATTTCTATAACTTTTTGTGCAATTATTATCGAATCAGTAATTCGATAAGTTCTATTATAACGTATTACATAGACCTTTATTTATTACCTGCATACTAAACTATTTTGCTATTAGATCCGTCTAATCAGTGGTCTGCATTTGGTTACATGCAAAACCACCACAATTATTTCACAGGGAGGGCGGTATATGGGCAGTGTACTCGAATGTCTCCATCAACTAAACCAACGTTAATTATTGCAATTCCTAGTATTAATACTGAACATTGTGCAACAAGGCCTTTGTGGATGTCTTTGACGTATGATCGAATCGAATATCAAAGCGTTCGTGTATTGATTATTGTGGCTGCATGGCTGCAGTCATAGACAGACGGCTGCAGTGGTCAGTTTGCCTTTGTATTAGTCAGTGAATGGAATGATCATGACATGACATTACATTACAGGCCCAAACATGATTTTGTGAATGTGAGAACGTTGTAGGCTTAACAGACTAGATCTGTCGACCATTTTCTATCTTGCTAAGTACCTGGTACTTTTTGATAGGCCTACACTGTCCTCTCATACCTATTAACTCTGTAATTTGAAAACATTGTAAATACCATTTACTTTTAAAAGAGTAACCATGGAGTTTCTTGCCGGCTCTTCTCCATAGGAAACGACCAATTGGAACCGTGCACCTAGCTTCTGACGTTTTATAAGTGCCCTTGTAGGTTTATGTGAAATAAAATATTTTGAATTTTGAATTTGCATTTTGATGTACTGACGAAAATTGACGTATGCAAACTTCCCATTCTTACTTATGGTTCTCAAGCATGGTCTGTATAGCGAGATCCACGCTCGAGGTTTGCCAGAGGGCTATGGAACGGAGTATTCTGGGTATCAAATTAACAGACCAGGTTAGGATTACGACCATCCAGCACAAAGATAACTGATGTTACTTGGAAAGCTGCCACGCTAAAATGGAACTGGGCTAGACATATCAGCCGCACGTCAGACGACCAATGGGCCAAACTTACGACCCGATGGGTTCCTCTTAATGGCGACATCGTGGCAGGCCCAGACGGAGGTGGCGACGGTGGTGTTTCCACCTGATAAAAGACTATTAAATACTCTCTTTAGGCGGCCAAAGAAGGGCTCCTTCAACGATTACTTCATGTCAGTAACATTGATGCCAAAGCTTCCGACATACCCAAATACTTATAGGTTTCGGATGCGGAGGCTCTAAGGTTTATGGAATTCGAGAATTGGGTTCCTACGGATCCCGATACCTTTCTAAGGAAACAGTTTTGGAGGGTCTGCATCCTATGGAGATGGCGTGGATTAGCATGTGCGAAGACTACGCACGCGTAGGTTATGATGGGACGAATGACCGCGGTGTGGATGCGCCATTTGTTGCGAGCGGTCAATATGATATGGAGCCTACTGAGAGCGAAAGCGGCTCGTGAACGAGCCCTCTTTATGTGTTCACTAAAGGTAAGGTGATGTTCAAGGTTCATTCCTATGTATTTAGCTCGCTTCTCCCAAGGGATCGGCTTGACATACATGGTGATCGGGCTTAGACGACGCGGTCTCGAGAAGAGAACCGCCTGACTCTTATCGGGGTTAATATCGATTCTCCATTTCCGGAACCAAGAGCCTAAGACGTTTACAAAGGTCTGAAGAGTGCGAGCTATAGCGTACTGACATCGACCAATGCAGTAAATAATAATAATAAATCGTTTATTTATAAAGGCATCTTGCATCAGAATATTCGCCCATCTTTTGGTTTTGTTCTGGATCAATATTTGTATAACATTCCAATGGCAAGGAGGCTGTTGGCGAATAAAACGATCTTGTGATTATCCCTTATGTGGTAAGTCCAGTTCAGGGGTCCATTTCAGGAGTCCAGTTCAGGGGTCCAGTTCAGGAGTCCAGTTCAGGAGTCCAGAAAAAAAGAGGGTGAAAAGAATTGTATAACGGTAGCAAAGTAGCCGGCAATAAAGTTAAAAAGGTCAAAACCGAAAACGCATGTAAAAAAAATATTATTTCGAGAATGTTATACTGAAAATCATACGTCTAATATTACGGTATAATTTATTTTTATATGTAATCAAGAGCTCTGAAAAGTATATTATACTTTTAATCACTGTCGATGTTTTTATTAGCATCCACAACACTAAAAAAATATCGACACTTTTAGTAACCAGGCTAACGGGTCGTAAAGATCCGACAGGCAATACCTTTATTTTCAAACAAACCATTCAGTGCATCTACCTACGATTTCAGCCTTTTATTGAGTGTTTATTTGTTTACATATTGCTATAAAGGAACATGGTTTAATTATTATACCTATAAAGATAAGTCCTCCTAAACAGATGGAAGACGCACGGGTCTTTTCGACCCAGAAACTCACCAGGAACAAATCGCGCTTCGGATATAATAGAACTCATGCCGCACCAACTGACAGTCATCCAATTTAACTAACGCAGTGAGCGATTCTTTGTTAGGTAATCAAAATGTAAGAAAATTCTCTATTCAAATAGAGAAATTCACAAAAAAAAAAAACAATAACGATCCAATAAAGTTTAAATAATAATCCTCAATTGCGGCGATACTTCAAAACGTACATGATCCCTGGACACTTTTGATGCTTCAAGAAGCTATTTTGCATGGTTTCAGAAATATTTCATGATAAGTTAGTGGCTTTTTTATATTGCTCGTTAATGTATTTAATTTGAATCCCAGTTTCATTCTCTCTGGTATTCATTTATCCTTTACTCCAAGTAAAAAAACACGTCAAATAAAAAAGCCACGGAGTTAGTAATTTTAAATAGTTGTATATTAATATATAAATAAAAGTTTTAACAGTTTTTAATTAACTATCCCATAAGTTTAGGTTCTCTTCCTAGCAGGTTATTGAAGAACCTCATGTTTCTTAGTTTGTACCTAAAGTGGCCCTTACTCTTCAGTCTGCCCATGTGCTGCAGGGTCTTGATGAGGGGCAGGAACCGGAACAGGCCGTTCAGTTCATCTCCCAGGCAGAACACGAATGAAGACTCGATGTAAGCTGGAAATATTGCATTAATTTAAATAGATACATTTTTAGGCATGTGCAAATAAACGGGTCTGTGTTTGTTACGAACATTATATACCTACGATTTAATTTCAACTCTTTATTAGTGGCTTTTGTGGACATGATAATTATTCAGATTTGATACAGCTGTAATAGCAATCACATCATTTCGTTTAAAATTAGTTTTTATTTTTATTAATTTATTTATCTTTATATAGATTCTTTTCAATTTTGTGAATGTGAGAACGCACCATCATTATTCTGTTAAGTACCTGGTACTTGTTGAAAAACCTACACTGTCCTCCCATACCTAATAAAACTGTTTTTTGAAAATATTGTAAAAGCCAATTATTTTTAAAAGAGTAACCGTGGAGTTTCTTGCGGGCTCCTCTCCATAGGAAACAACCAATTGGAACCGTGCATCTAGCTTCTGACGTTTCATAAGTGCCCTTGTAGGTTTATGTGAAATAAAATATTTAAAATTTTGTTTTTTTTTTAACAACATCAAACATGAATATTATAATTTCACGTCTGTATTCCTGGTAGTGATAAGCAGAGGTGAATTATCGTAGGTACCTTAAACCCTAATTTTGTAAATGTCCCACGTATTAGAGGGCCAGCCAGCGACCAAAAAAAGTCCTGACAATAAAACTCAGTAACACTTTTTCCGACAGTGGGGTCCTGGCTGTAATAAATGTGTAGTCCAGTCCAGTAGTTCAAATGTGTGGTCCTGGCTGTATTAGAATCCCAGGTCCTACCAGCCATACACACAGGTTATACAGCCAGGACCACTCATTACTTGGTTCTCATATTAGCTTTCAAAATGTCTACCATACTTTAAAGGGCGTAATTGAAGAAAATGTTTCTTATTATAAAGTGAAAGCATAGTTAATGGAATTGAATCCCTTTTAGAAGTAAATGTGGCATGTTATTGCTTTCCCAAGCTAGACCAAACATTCTTTGTTCAAGCAAAGTGCAGCCTCTGTAAATTACTTGTACCTGGAATTTTATTAAGTTATTTGTCTATGAAGTCTACTTACTTTTTAAATGAATTCTTAGGGCAATGATACACACCTATACCGTACTGGTGAAGATTTTATTTACACACATGTATTACATGATTAAAAAACTAACAGACTTAAAATAATAATATCAATTTATTCAAGTATATAAAAAACGGGGGGAAGAAATAATCATAGGGCATCAAAAAATTCTTCCGCATCGCTGCCAACAGGAAAAAAGCCCAAAAGGTTGGCAGCATTGCCACGTTGTATAGCAATGCCGAATCTTTGTACCGTACTTAAGTAAGTGAATAGACTTTTTTTATAAAATGAGTAAATACGACATTTTATTTTCAAGAAAATGTTTAATTACATCGGATTATCGAAATGTGGGTCAAAAATTTATCACAATCTTAATTCCACAAATAACAGAACATCACGGCTTTATCCCAGAGTAGGCAAGGCTGTGAAAATAGAAGAAACGATTTTTTCCAGATATGAGATCTAGCTAGATCGATTTTTTGCCCCCGTAAATCCCTATATTGCGATTTTAATCGAAATCGTTAGAGCCGTTTTCGAGAACGTGATTACAAATAATCAATCGTCAATTGCTCTTTTATAATAGTAAAATAATAAATTAGTAGTATAGGCAACTGAAGGAACTTAGTCAGTCTTAGTCAGTAAGAGTCTGACACGTCGTCCCACTCCGCCCAGAGCGGGAGAAGTTATTTGATAATTTTCCAAACAAAAAAAAAAAAAAGGAAAAAGGCCCATACAAGAAACGTGCTTTCAACGTTTTTTGGAACCCTTCATGTGCGACTCCGACTCACACTTGGCTGGTTTTTTATTTAACATTGCTGAATTTACGCATTATTTGGTTAAAAAATAGCTTCCCATAGAACGGGGTTCAAGAGGTTTTTTTACACGAATTTTCTTCCTTTCTTGTTTACACCATGACTTTTATAAGTATTATAAAGAAACTGAATTTAATAAAGTGAAAAGAGATTAAAACAATATTGCATACCTTACTTTTTAAATATACTTGTTTTCAAAATGTTGACGGAAATATTAAAATTATAAAAGGCACTATATAACTATAGAGCTTCCGAGTAATATATTCATTGTTCAGACAAGGCTATCTCTCAGCAATTTAATATTTCACCTGCTTGTAGGTTTCTTGGAAAATTATTTCTTCGAAATTCATCTGCTCTTGCATCCTACGCAGCTTAGGTAACACATGGATTATGAAGGAATGGAGCGCTAATGTGCAGATCTACTTATTAAAAATCTTAAATTATTTACTGACATACAACAGAAGCACGAAAGTTTGCACAAGAGTTCCTTAACCACATAACGAATGTAAGCAATAAGAAAACAATATAATTTAAAAGAGTGGAGAGAGAGTATACATGGAGTTTCTTGCCCATAGGTACCTACTACGCTGTGGAATGGGCAACTAACTTCATATTTCTGACTGACCAACTCCTTGACAATCCAAAAGTGCATGTAAATGATTTAATTGAAATAAATGCTTTGAGTTAGAGTTTAAAAAAAAATATGCCCTAAAACAATTAAATAGGAGATTAAAGCGTATAAAGAATTATTACATTTTTGACGATGGCAAAGCACACGGCTTGTATAAATAACTAAAGGAAAATTGATCACTGTAATTTAACTACCGAAATCGTTATTATGTTTTATGTAAAGAGTAGGTAAGCGAATGTGCACTCCATTCTTACTCCATCTTTGTCTGAAACTAATAAAATACTTGAACTTATTATATGTCAGGTAAGCAGATTCGCAGACACGAAAGTCTGTGGAGAAGCAGCCAATCCCGTTGAAGTGTCTTATTTGAACCTGTTCATGGAATTTGTAACAGGGATCATTATTATTGTTACCTACTGCGAATTATTGTTGCAATTATAAAGGCATTATTATTGTGTTGCAGTTTAAGAGGCTTTACGGCGCCGTTCTATTGTCATCGCTCGCGCGATGCGATTTCATCGTGCGATGATACTTGAAAGGAAAAATCGCATGATCGTGCGACCGTCAATTAGGACATTCAGTAGATATCAGTATGTTTGCACGCATCGGACACACGGAGAGGGCACCTACTGCCTCTTGTATTTTGATGCGAAAATGTTTCTATTTGTAACGGGTCTGGTAGTTCTGCCAGGGTTGCGGGAAAGTCGAAAGGAATACCGTGGCCCCTGGCAACGTACAGGCAACGGAAGGAACACGAGTGGGTTTTAGTCAGTAAGAGTCTGACACGCCCTCCCAATCTGGGTGGAGCGGGAGAAATAATTTGATAATTTCCCACCAGAAAAAAAAGGGCCTTGTAGTTGAAATATGATGGGGTGTTAGCAAAAAAGCAGAGGGTAATTGATGTTATTGCACATATTTTGAGATAATATCTTTGCGGGATATTAGAGTCACAGGTTATAAAACAGTGAATTGGTCATGATTATATAGTATATTTATTTTTTCTCTTACGAGTATTATAACTGAGATACTTATGATGAGTGGTCCTTAACTTACCAGAATGAAAACCGTGGGAACTCCGTCTTAAAATTCATATATTAAAAGACTGTAAGTTACAATATTTCAAACGAATGTAAGTAGTCGTCTTTAACAAAATACTTGTCATAAGCTACACTAGTTCCCATGTAAAACGTAGCGAAAAAGGACTGTAAATTACTGTCGTAGCAAGGCCTGCTACGCCGTAGGCTGCGGCTACGACTTGCTACGGTATTAGTAGCATTAAGGTTTGATATAAGGACAAGTCGTGTGCCCGATGAAATATTATCCCATCGCAAAAATTACAAACACTCGTATTTAATCCCTTTAGGGGAGTGACTTTTCAAAATGATAAATTATTTTATTTCTAGTAAGTAGGTTTGCACAAACACTTTTACACGTCAAATATAAATTATGTTTTAAAAGTAGATGAGTTCGGTGTTTCCTATCTGACTACTCTGAGAAGAAAGAACGAAAAAATGTCAGAGATCACAGTCTCAGTCCAGACATAATTTTGGTCAGATCATGTGAGGACCATAAGGAACTCTCGTGCAAAATGTCACGCTTCTAGACCCATCAGTTTAGGTTGTCCGTTGTCTGTCAATGACGGAATTAATTTAAGAGGGAACAGGGGCTGCAAGGAATTTGAAAAATAGGTATTTGAAGAAACTATTGCCGTCGTCTTACCTCAAGTCTGCCTCCGCAGAGTGCGATAGGGTTGTTGGTTGTTTGTTGGTATATAATATAGTTAGGATAACAAAGTTATTTTGATAGATAGTCATATAATATTATAAATGCGAATGTGAGTTTGTTTGTTTGTTACGATTTTACGCCAAAACGGCTGGATAGATTTGGATGAAATTTGGCACATGACCTGGATTAGACCATAGGATACTTTTTATTCCGATATTTCCACAGAATCGACACTTATGCGGGTGAAACCGCGGTGCGCAGCTAGTAACTGTCCAGAAGTGGACGTCTTCGGCTGAAATGATGAACTTAATAATGAGATAAGTTAAAATTCACACAAATAAAATCAAAATGCTTAAACATTTTGATTTCATTTCATTATCTAACTAAATTGGTGCTCAAGCTCGTAACTGTGGATTTTGTAAATAATTAGAGATTACTGGAAATGTACCAATTAGTGCAAACGAAGTTATTATGAACTGCAATACAGAATTTAATATTATTTCTGCAAATGAAATGGAACTTGATATTATTTTATACGATTTCTTCTGAGCTCTATATTTCAATTTCTTTTTTTCTACTAACTAAGAGCCCGTACACGAAATCACTGATTTTGATCAATTTTGATCATTGTTTGTGAGAAAGAGAAAAATATTTTATTAAACAAAACTATTTGTGATTTGAAAAGTTGAATTATTTTTCTTGCATGTAGCTGAAAGGGATTTCAAATAAATTAAGGATTCATGGAAAATCACTAAAATTCGCAACAAGTTTTCCGTAAAATTACGCGAGACTGACATTTGATCATCTTTTTGCAAGAAACTACTTTTAATTTTGAACATTAAAAAAATCAACAACATCATGCGCACGTGTAACATGTTTCAGAAATTGTACGCCGACTACAACATTTTGATCCGCATTTTACTCTGCTTGTTTTTGTAGAACATTAAAATTTTTGCATGCCTGGACTTAATGTATAAAATACCGGCGTGCGTGTGTTCGTAATTCTTCTTACTCATATCCTAAACGGCTTCAGTGATTTATATGTTTTTTTTAATTCTTTTTGTGTCACTTGGATGGTTCTTAGCTATAGTTGGACCCGGGTAGCGCTGTTGTCACAGGACGTCTGCCTACCGGGTCCGCTAGTTATATTTTGACTGTTTCACTTTTTTTTTCGAGTGAAAATTTCTAAACCTTCTAAACGCATTTAGTGATTTTTGGTAGGGGAAATACTTATTCGCGTCACCGACATGCCGCGCCGATATGCTGCAATAAGTGAAGTATTTTTTTAAATGAAGTTCTTTAACGCTAATGAAGACTACTTTATACTGAAGTCAAAATGAAGATCCAAGACGGCGGCTGCGAAAATTTTCAATTTTTTCGTCATGGTTTTTGTTGTAATGGTTTTCAAGGGTATTAAAGCCGACGGTGGGGTCGAAATGTAAATCCAAGATGGCAGCTGCGAAAATGTGAAAATTTTCGCAGCCGCCGTCTTGGATTTCCATATATACTACTCGTATTTATGTAAACCGCTTACCTCAAAGTTATTGAATGTCTAAATTAGTGTTGTAACGGAACCTTGGCACCGCCTCCGCAAGTGCGGAACTTTCGCAAGAAATATTACCTCCGCCTCCGTAAGTTTTTGCGGAGTTATAACGGAGGTTTCGTCGCCGCGCAGTTGAATTTTGCGCAGAATTGGTCAGAATTGTCAATTGTGTTTGTGCACAGGGCAAGCGGGTAGCGCATAATACATTTATAAATTAGTTCATAGTAAACTTAACTGGTAATGTACTATGATGTACCTATTTTGAATATGATTAGGTAGATTTTATTTAATTAAAAACATTTCCCTCCTTCTGGGGCAGTCAGATAATAAATGTTTTTTTTTTTATTCCCAACTTCGCTTTCGCCTCCGCTTCCATTAAAAAGACCTCCGTTACAACTCTAGTCTAAATGTACCTAAATGTATCTAACACCAAATTGTAGCATTTTTATGTTTATTGTTATAAATATACTTAACGAATATACACAAACATGCCAGACTTATTTCTTAACCGAACCAACATAACTTAAAAAAACATATTATCGTCATCTATCTAACTATATATAGGATCAAAACTGTTTATTTTAAACGCACACTATGCAGCCAAGCATATTATAAGTTGGGGGATTACATCGCTGATAAAAATGCTTGGCTCAACGCTGGTCCTGCTCCACAAGCATAAACTAATTGATTAGCATTTGAAAATACCGTTGGAGCTGCTGAAGATTTTAAAAACTATTTTTGCATTGTATAAATTCAATGTCTTAGCATTGTATAATTGCATGGCACATGTGTGGGCACCATGTACCGACTATAAAGCTACCATTTAGGTACTGAGTATGTCTTTCATTGACTTGAATGTGCCCTGGCGGCTGAGAGTATGTCATGCTCACTCTAATGTCTCGCTGGCGGTGGCGCGTGTGTTGGATCATTTAGCTCCCTTCAAAATGGTTGAGCTGAATGGTGCTAATCCATGCGTCATGTTCGTGAACGGGCGCCGTCAGTAGGGACTGGTCATCTCTTAGCTGCCACGGCGATTTTAATTTAATTTATATTTTTATTTCTAACGGACGCTTTTAATGTTTTGCATCGTTCTCACATGTATAACTTCAACTAGAATGATGTAACCAATATTATGTAACCATTTTATTTTATTTAAAAGAGTGTCCGTGGAGTTTCTTGCCCGTTCTTCTCCATAGGTACCTACTACGCTTTGGAATGGGCGACTAGCTTCATATTTCTGACTGACCGACCCCTTGACTATTCAAAAGTGCCTGTAATTGGTTTATTTGAAATAAATGCTTTGAGTTTGAGTTTAAGCGATCACTACGCTCGATCTTTACGCGTGCGTGCGTAAACGGTGCACACATAGCATCCCAATTTTGTGCACCAGCGCGAGCGGTTGCACAATGGAAAGTATAAGATATTTTTTTAAGCTTCGTAAATTTCGCAGACGTTCGACAAGGGTTTTATTTTCATCTGGCTTGTTTAGAAGTAGCGTCTATAAAAGGCTTCACATTTATAAATTTAAATAAACTTTATACCATTCCCCCTCTAAAAAGCTTATTTTATTTACTGAAAACAGTGAATAGAAAAGCGCTTTTAATCACTGTTTTGGTGTTTGAATTTAGAACACACCAATACTCCTTGTGAAAAGAATAATCGACATACAAACTCCTTGTGCAAAAAGGTAACTCCTCGAGATTTGATTGGTCGACATTTTCGACAAGGAGTTTAGCATGAGAATTAAAATTGTTTTGTGTTCTTTGTTGTCATTAGTAATTTGGCGCTAGGTATTTTGGAACGTACGAACACAAATTGTTCCAATTTTGATGTGCATTTTAATTAATTTTCTTCATGAAATGTATATTTTCGCTTAAATCTTTCTTTTTCTCGTAGTCATGGTATAAAGTATAGTATGCAACTCTTGAATAAAACGGATTTATATCGAGGGCCATCAATCACTCGCGTCGCTCAGAATTCTAACACTTGAATCAGTCGCTACGCTCGTGATTCAAACATCATGAATCACTCCCTACGGTCGTGATTCAGTCGTTAGAATCCTTCACTTGCTCGTGATTCATCTATGGCCCTCGCTTTAAATCCGTCCTTTATTCACTAGTTGCCAAAAATACTATTTAAAAAAAAAAATACAGTCTTCAAAAAAAAAACACTACAGAGTGAACAATAACTTTAATTTCGGAACTCGGTGTCTTTGGTTTCGTATATTTGTTTTTTGCCATCGACTTCCGAAATTAAATATATTTTTCACTTTATAGTGTTTTTTTTGAAGTCGGATACTTTTTTTTTCACTTTTTAGATGTATTGCCCACCTTACACAAATTCGAAGTAGTAAAAATACATATTATTGAAGCAAACTCCAAAACTACCCAAGCAAAGTTAATAAAATTTATTATTTTTTTTAGTGACCACCGCGCAAGTTTTCTCTTCCAAATAACAATTTTTTTTTTCAAAATTGTTCTAAATTTGACGAAAATATCGATGAACGTAGACGAATTGAGAATTTCCTCATTTTTTAAGAAGTTGGTTAAAAATTAAGGCGTTGACGTTTCGATCAAGAAGCATTTTAGTTGTATTTTAAATAAAATTCTGTAAACTTAAAGTTCCATTTTAAAATAACTTACATTAGTATTTCAAAATAAGTTAAACGATTGAATTAAAACTACAGCTGTATCAGTATACCAACAATGCATGTCTAACTTTCAAGTTGATATTTGGACACTTTCAAAGAGACCATGTCCTCTAGTTTATTTCAGCATTTCTACTTAGGGATCTAAGGCTAGCTAGGAAATGCCGGCGCCATTTAGGTTTAAAATATTGACTAATAAAAGTGTCTTATAAGATCTACTCACAGAAATTAAACGATGTTGACGAGAACAATAACATACATACAACGGAAGTATACTTAAGTCCACTACAATAATGACTAATTAAAACCATTGCTCACAACAACGGCAGAAATAACAAGTATTTATCTAAGGAAAATATCAGTTTCTAACGCTTAAGGGACTTACGCTACGACGCTTGGAAGGAATGAGAAAAATATCGCTAATTGGCCATCGATTAAACTAAAAATACTCATAAAAGTCTCGTGGTATCGATCGTGTTCCGTAGCCTAGCAGCGCACCTTAAGGGGGTGCGTTATTTTATACATGGGACTAATAGGTAAAGAAAATAACAAGGGGAAAGTAAAAGTTTAGGTATTTGGGGGTGTCTGCCTCACAGACAGTATCAAATTACGAAATGAAGCTATTTATAGCCTGTCTCGCGAACTCATCCCTTTTGGCCGGAGTTCAATCCGCCAAAAAAGTTTTGTTATCGAGAAGAATCTTTAACAGGGTTTTAATAAAGTTGTGAATCTATTTTGAGGATATTTTTTCTTTGTTTTACTTTTAACGGTTTTTTATCTAGGTATATAAATAAAAATGAAATGCTGTTCGTTGGTAAGCGCATCTCTTGCGAACGGCTGAACTGATTCGTTTTTAAATATTCGTAATAGTCTGAATTAGGTTTTTATGGCAGGAATAATTTGAAATAATTCCCGAAAAAAAAACATATTCGGGAAAAACTGAACATCCTTTTTTCTATGGGATTTTTGTATAAACTATTGAAATTTGGACAGGACAACGTTAACGGGTCAGCTAGTTTAAAATTAAATTAACGTTGGATGTGTGTCTCCGTCTAAAATTAAAATATTTATAAAGCTGTGCCGCCGCTCCATCTGGCCGCCGCGTGTCAGTAGGCCATTTTATTGGAGCGCCGTCGACGGACGGGAAAAATATATTAATTGACTATATTATTTTACGTTAATCATAATTTAACTTTAAGCAACGTTTATAAATTAGGGTTTTTTTTTATGGAATGCAGAATTTGAAAAAAAATTAAAAATATTTTATCTGGGACACGCACAGAAAATACAAATCGTTATCAAAGAAGCACTTAAAACTAACAAAATTAAAATATTTTATTAAATAAAAAATTATAACGACCTGTGCGAGGCCAAAAAGGCTCCTAGCACTTGATTTATTTCTTATACACAGCGGTGTACATAAGAGTTATCACGAGGTTTTTATATTTATTAAAAAAATTAAAGACGGCTTAAAGTCATTGGTATTTTTCGGGCGTTGTATTTTTATGAAATTCCCCTTAAAAGTTTTCGTCTGGCAGGCACAAACAATAGAACTATTGATCAAATAAATTATGAAACGACTTAATAAGTATTTTATTCAGTATCATGCAAATATATTCGTCTCAAATTACGTTTGATGTACAGAACCAGCATTAGACCGATTTTTAATGATTTTATACTGAATATCACGTCTAAACAAGTATTATTATGATTTGGAAAAAAATATGTGTTAAATTAGAGCATTTTCTTAATAATTTAATATGTGAATATTTTAGATTATGTTTATTTTACAAAGTAAAATTAATTTATAAAATTATGTCTAACGCGGATAAAAAACTGAGAATCACGCAAACTCTATCAAACTTATTTTTGTGAAACCTTCACCATTTTAAAGATAATTTTATTATTTATCTTTTAGTATACGTGTTTTATTAAAATATATTTTGTTTTATATATAATTCATTAATAATGCGTCCAATTTGGAATAGCGCTCTTTGATGGGCGAGACTGACTACTAGCTGGACGTACGACGCGTTGCGTGAGCTCAGCACAGAACAAGGAAGCTAACCAATCAAGGCCACTGGCATATATCTGCATCTTAATCAACGTTCAGACTTAGAGGGTGATAAATACTTGGCTTAGCAAGGCATACAGTATGCCGACTATTTATTTATTGCAAAATAAATGATTTCTGATGATTTCTGACTATATCAGGAAGGCTTATATGTATATGTTACAGTTAAAACTCGTTTTTTGTTAGAACGCGTTTTCACTAGTTAAAACTAGTTTTTACTGGATGCCTGCTGCCTGATACTGTAACATAATATAACATTAATATGAAACTTACATGTAATATAATAATCTCAATGTTTTGTAAAGTCATAAAAACCGTGAGAGGCAGGGGCGGGTCGCAAGCTTAATAATAAATGCTTCCACAACTGGTGACGTCATAATTTCTTAAATTTTATGTTTTTTAGAGAAGTTAGTAGGTAAGTACCTGAACTCTCAGCTGTGACACTGTTGCCTTCCCTTCGCATCTTGCACTGCGCGAAGTCCATGTAGCAGTGGTTCTGGAACATGAGTGACGGTTCTCTGGCCGCTATGCCGGGCATGCCACACACTGGCTTGTAAGTGTCTGGGCATTTCTGAAAAAAATAATCTATATATATATTTCATACTAGCGTCCAACCTGGTATTCGCCTAGTTTTTACGACGTAAGTTTACTATTAATGTAGGTATTATGCACATAAACCTTCACGAATAAATTCTCTAAATGATCGTGAAAATCGCATCAATCCGTTGCGTATTTTAGAAGAACAACGCGGTCATAGACAGACACAAAGTGTTACTTAAATTTGTAATAATAATATATGTATACATATATCTAGATGATTTTTCAACTTTAGAAAAAAGGAGGTTTATGTTATTTTATTTTTTAACAAAACAAAATATTGAAGTAAAGTAACGAACAGAGCATCAAACTTAATCTATTCTATATTATTATATAGAAAATTACGAGTATGTAGCATGCATGCATTCAACAATTTCCCGATTTCGGTATCGGTATCGGTTTCGGTATTTTTACTTTCGTAAGTTCCAAGCCTATTTTATGATAATAATTTTCTTTATGTTTCGTTTAAACGTTGTGGGTGCTACGGTAACTGTTTTACAAGCACAACACAATAATATTTAGAAGACATGATTATCATGTATTTTAAGGAAGATATGTAAGTGGGATTTGACTTGCTATCTAAGGTCTTTGCTATTATTATGCAAGGATGTCCTCTGGCGCTAATAGAGTCCCTATTAGCGCCAGAGGATAACTTTGCATGTTGATACAATTTTCTTTATTACATATATCAACATATTCATCATATTACATATTTATCATTATATTTTTATTATAGTTTTCTGACAGCTGCGCGCACAGACTAATCTAAGCCGACGGCGCGCGAGTCGATTACCACAGACTACATAGAGATACTACGTATGTCGATTACCGACTTAACGGAATATTTCCACTTTTAAATATTATACTTTTTTTATTTATGTAGAATGAATTATTGTATATTTATTCTATTTTTATATCTTAATTATATTTCATGGTATGCTGCACCGGTCGACGTCATAACGCCAACGCCGGCTGTCGCTGAAAACCAGCGCTGGGGCTCTGTCTTGCATAGGGTCGCAGCATCATGCTGAGCGATGGCCGTTTTGCGTGAATGTGACGCATATTTTCCCTAAACTTGTTTCTTTTTTTTAATTTTGTGTTCTTTTTTTGCGTCATGTTTACCGCAAATAAACGTATTTTCTTTCTTTCTTTCTATTCAGTAATAGCATTGACCTTAGATACTGTTAGCAATCGAGTTATCATGGAAACTATTTTTGTCTCTAGTTTTCTGTATTTACTACATAATCTGTGTTACTTACAGATGGACATCTATGAAAGCAGGATGACAACGTCGGTTTGTGATGATAATCATCACTGATATTCTTCGGTATCTTGACCCAAGGTGTGTACACTTTGATGGGACCGAAGATTTTGACCATTCTCTTTCGTGTAGACTCGTTAAAAAGCGGCTCCATGTCAGTCATTGGTAAATCTAGAACGTGGGTTGCGGCAAAAAATTGTCTGATACTTTCGGTAATATTTTGAGAGTCTAACATTGATCCATCAACTACGACAAGGTTGTTTGTTTTGATGGGATTATTTAGTCTATTCACTTCGGCTTTCACAGGCAATTCTTCCTCATTAAATATTTCGCTGTCACCGTCTCCTTCTAGGCTTGGGTCATTTGAACAGATAAAAAAATCTGTGGTGGTGAATTGTAGTTCCTCATGTTTCTCCCCACAGTTATATCTGTTGAGCTGGCATGCATTCGCGAACGTTCTGATTTTGAATCCTTCACCATCTGCTCGGATGCCGCACACGGGGTCACCACCACCTGTGCAGTCGGCACAGGTATTGACAAACTGAACATGTTCAATGTTTTCTGACTCTGCCGTTGATTTAGCGGTACAATGTTTCATATTTATTATGCCGTAAGCTGCAACAATATTAAAGAGGTACTTAGTACTGTAGCGAAATCATAAAATATTCTTTGTGAGGCATTAGACGAGGACTCGTGCGACGGCGGCGCCAGATCTTTAAATATTTGACGCGATGCACGTATCGATCGATACCTACATTCATTTGATAATTATGGCATAGTTTTGTAAACTTACAATACGTATCTATATACTATACAATACTACACAAATATATAAAATTTAAGATAGCAGTTTTTCACAAAATGCATAATAATATGAAAACGGTGAGACAAAAAGAAAAAAATCGTCTGTGTTTGTTCGGCTAATCTCCGAAACGGTTGAACCGATGTTGACGGGACTTTCACTGACAGATAGTTAATGTTAATATATGGAGTAACTTCTTCTTGTTTTATTTTAGAAAAATAGTCAGATAAATTTTAATAAATATTAAAATAGTTATTAAATACATAATAACAAAAAGAGAAGTAAAAATTATGATACCCATTGATTGTCGTTCTACATTTGTGTGAGTGGGAAGTGTAAAGAGTGTGTGTGTGTGTTTAATGTGTTGATGTGTGGTGTGTGAATGAAGTTTAATGAGAGGGTGTGTACGTGGGTGATGTGTGATTTTGTTGAACTTAAACTACATACATACCTCTTTCACTGTACTTTTGAGTCAGTAGCCATGACTATGTTTTAGTTTTAGCTTGTCTTATTGTAAGAGGATTAATATTGAGAGCACTGTTTGTTTTATTATAAATGTGACTTGACTAATACTTGCGTTGCCTTCTAGTAGCAGCGGTGTTAAATTTAACAGATAGGCAAAAATTCCTAATGGTACACTCACTTAAAACTTACTTATTTAATGGTGTGACAGGATGCTGTTTGGCAACTACCTATATGTGAAACATACATTTGCCGCACTGTGAGAACTTGACACTTATCATATAGGTAAGGTTGTGGTGGGCAATCTAAAAGGCCTAAACGTCATTACTTTAAATACAGAACTTAGGGCCCTTTCAAGTGGTATCATGTGCGTTTTGTATGCCTAAGTTTATTGTTAATAAACAATAAAAGCCTCATAAAAGCCAATAGAAACCAAAACCAACAAAATCAGTTCAGTAGTTTAGGCGTGAGGAGGGTGCATACTTAAACAGACAAACGGTTCGAAACGTCTCGGCTTTGAGATGCGCTCAAATCCGGCATAAACGGCGGAAATCCCTTAAGACCCTCGTTTATCACGTCAACAAAGTTACCCTCGACTCTCTTACCAAGTTGCTCAACTTGGGTACCTACATAGCAACAGGTTGTGACCCGATTGTCTACCGTTGCTATGGTAACTGATGAACACTTTTGTTGTCAAAGTAAGTTTGTTTGTGTTGCGCGGCTGCAAGTTACCGGTTCAGCGGTCGAGGATTTATGGTTTGTAAGTTTGTATTGGTTGAGTTTACACATCGCCTTAAGAGGGAACAGGAGCTTTGAAGAATTTGAAAAATATGTATTTGAAAAAACTATTGCCGTCGTCTTACCTCAAGTCTGCCTCCGTAGAGTGCGACAGGGACAGACCGATTATTTCACAAAAAAAATTGACGAGATCGACGTTTCGTATTCACCTTTTTTCTCCTCTAGAACTGAGCCGATTCAATTATTTTTTACATTAAAATTTTAAGAAAGAGTATGTCTAGGTTCCTATTATTTTCTTTTATGTTCGAAACTTTTCGAATTTGTCTGGTAGTCCTCTAAACACGCCGGTAAAAAAGGGGCATTTTTGTAATTTTTGGAGGGTCATATATTCTGTACCAATAAGTTGCTGAAAAAAAGGAAAATACATGGACGTGTCTACAGCAGACCTTGATTTAATGGAAAAAAAGATTGGTCTAGAGGCATTATTCAGGAAGAAAAAAGGGGAAGACATTTGTATGGAGAATCGCAGGCACTGTTCCCTCTTAAGGCGCGACGCGACAGCGCTATGCGACTCTAGTACCTAGAATAATTTCTATGAAAACTTCATGGAAATTGTTCTTCCAGAATCGCGTCACAGGAGATAATTGTTTCCAAACTCATCATAATTCCTTCTTTTTCTTAAAAAATAGAACATTATAAAATGAAAGGCAAGTTTTTATTCAAAAACCAGTTTTGAATCTAGATGTACTAAGTTTTGTTTTAAATACTTTCGATACCGACCCAATCATGTATAAACTCGTAAAACTATTAATTTTGGTTTATCAATTGAATCCACTAACCTACATGCATATTTCATCCTCAATTTTTAATCTCAACGTACGGTTGCATTGCATTCAAATGGTACTCAAAAACTCATTGGAATTAGTACCCTTATTGCTAAGTTTTTTAGTAAATGCATAATAATATGGTGAGACAAAAAATCATTTATTTTTATTTTCATCTCTCTGTTTGTTCGGCTAATCTCCGAAACGGTTGAACCGACTTTGACGAGACTTTCACTGACAGATAGCTAATGTTATATGGCTTAATAAAGCTAATGTTAAATATTTAATGTAGTTTGCCACCGACTTCCGAAAATTAAGTTATTTTTCACTTTGTAGTGTTTTTTGGAAGTCGGTTTTAATTTTTTTAATTTCTAATCTAAGTCAGTTTGTAATGTATCTAAGTTACAATAGTCTAATTACAACTGCTCATTACCTTTTACAAGATATTGCTTTTCCCGATGCAGGGACGTTTATCGTTGAGGAGTTCTCCTGGTACTTCACCATCAGCTCCACTTCTCTAAATGCATTGTGACGAGAATCAATTGCTTGGCAACCATATTAAAGTTAAAGAATCGCAACCCGTGAAATACTTATTATTGAGTAGTTTCAGTGGCCATCTGTGGACTTCATCATCAGTTCCACTTCACCAAATGGTGCTCTCCGAGAGCAACTGCACGAGTAACTATAAAAAATATTCAAATCGCTACAGATATACCTATAATATTTTAAGAGTTGTCTCGATTTCTCCAGGATTCTATCATCAGATCCTGACCGGATGACAATGGGACCACCTCGGAAGAAGAAGAAACAAAAAAAGAATTTTCCAAATCCGTATATATTACGGAGTTAAATCCCGAACATACATTAAAATAATAATATAAACATCCGAATTAATAACCTCCTCCTTATGGAAGTCGGTTAAAAATAAGTTATCAGCGGTACCTCATGACGTCAATTTATTTTGACATTACTTACACTAACCCAAAGTTTAGCGACTTTTAACTACTTATCCTAGATCGGTGGGTTAAATATTTAGAAGTTATACTTTCGGTTTACCTGTAACTTTTTTGGCGCAAGTTTAATTATTTGTTTAACCCTGAATTAGCTGTTCACTCCAGCCCAGAGGGGCTTCTTTTGACTTAAGTAATAACATCTCTTTAACTTTTATCTCGTAACCTAACTCATTTGTTTTGATATAAGTACTTGTTTTTTCTGCTATTAGTGTTTCTATTTATTTGGTACTAGCTGTTGCTCGCGATTTCTTCTGCGATCCAGGTGAAAAGTAGCCTATGTCCTTTTCCAGGTCAAGGTCACCCTGTGCCAAATTTCATCCAAATCCGTTCAGCCGTTTTAGCGTGAAAGCGTAACAGACAAACAAACTTACTTTCGCATTTATAATATTAGTTAAGTTAGGATATTAGAATCGAAGACAACTTTAAATATCAAAGCCAATAGGTATACCTAAGTATGGAAATTTGACTCTTAACAAGGAAAATAAAATAAGTACTTCACGTAACAGGAAATTTAAAAAATTCTAGGTGTCTTAGCTGAAGTTGGTTCCTTGTAGAAGCAAATTCTTTGAGTTAGGCATAATTTGTATAATAAAATTATTACTATTCCTCTGTCACTACAAGCTACTAAGTCGCAAAAAGGACGCGGTAAAGCAAAACGATTAATTAAAATAAAACATCAATTACCCATACTAAATCTGTGCCTGCATAAATTCACCTCAATATTTCCCTAAATAGAAAAAAATCATCTCAATACTCGTATTTCCCTAAATAGACAGACTTATATTTTCCACCCCCGATATATTTCCGACATAGACCTTTTTTATACGTCTATGATTTCCGACAAATATTTTTGGCGGGGCGGGAAGTGAAACACTGAGAGGGTTAATTATATCAAAGCGGATTACAAACAAGTCAAAGGGTCGACATACCAGACACCGTCTACGTTCCAATCTCAATAAACATATTAATATAAATGGAATTTGAGTACCCTTTCGGCTAATAAATGAAGAGAAGGAACCAAAACAAACTCACTCACCGGCCGAAAAGTTTGACTAATAAAAATAAAATGGTCTGCTGTTCTTAATTTAAAAATCTGTCGAACATTGTGTTTATGGTTACGAGTCTATGAAAGCCAAGGACCTCCTATATAGTATATACTAATTCCATGACAAACATAACATAAACTTATTAAATAAAAGCATAACATAAAATAATAGCGAATGAATGGACATATAAGTACATAGGTAATAGGATATAAAATAATTCTAACTTAATAACAAGGAAAATTAATCAAGCACTCTTCCTCTCTCTACCTATTTAAAAATTTGCTGTGCCCGACAGGGTCCATAATTGTTTCTATTATTAAGTATTTATTTTATTTACTACCTGTAATTGTACTTTATGGATTGCAATAAACGATTTGAGATTTAAATAACCACCTCCGGCTAAGCCAAAAAGGCTTTGCCGCAGTCGGGTAAACGTAACACCATCAGACACTCCTTTGTATTTCGAAATTACAAACCAACAAAATATATTTTAATATTGCATGCCTGCCCGTGGTATTCAGTATTGCATTGTGATAAGCCCAATTCGTCAATACTACACCTCGAAGTATTAATTTTGCATGGGGCTTCGGGGGGAAATTGGGGTGATATAGAATATTGTACCTGTCTGGTGCCTGGGCAACGGGGAGATGGGTGGGCTTACATCTCCCCTTACCGTCTGGCTGCAGTTCCATTAGAGGGTGTCCTATTAAACAAAGGTACGTACAACAATATTAATTACAATACATAAACAATAACTTTCGGATTAAAGATTTGTATCCAGATGGGTAGTTAATCTTCTAGCTTGACGACTTTCTATTGAGTGTTTTGTACCTATGCTACTTAGAAAATACGTTCAAAGAAGAAGAAAAGTATCGGTCATGAAAAATGAGTAGTTGTATTCTGATTAATCCTTACAAACTCCCCTATATCTTAAAATAGGGCGATAGTAAGTTAGAAAAACTGAAGAGTAACCGAGTGTCGTGGTAGGCCGTGGACTGTAATGCAGAGTAATGAGGAATATGTGTCAAGAAAGTGTTAAAAAGTATGTAAGCATAGGTACAATGGTTATAAGAAAAGATTCAGACCACAGAATAGAAAATAATAGAATACTCATAATTATGTACACCATAAAAAATATAGGTATTCCATAACTCTAGAGTAGAGTATTAATGTGACCATGTCAAAGAATCAACTGGCAAATGAATTATTTTTTAAATTGTTTTTTCTTTTTCTTTTTTCATACAATTATGATTCGACAGTCACGATTATTTACGTAAAACAACCTTACGTGAAATATTTTTTTTTTTAATATTTATTTCAGACCATCTTTGTCCATTAAAAAAAATGACAACGTCGCATTTTCTTAGCTTTACATATGAATGATTGGTTTGGATGAAAATAATTTACTCGTACTAGTCTTATTAATGAAACTTAGACACACACAATCACACATCGAGTCTAGTTTTATGTTATCTTCGAAACTATGTATTTTGGAACACTTGTTCTAGGAGTTTTTGTATTAAGCACGTTAGAGTTAGCCCACGTTCGCACGGACGTAATAAAATCGCGGCGATTTTTTTTCGTGCACTGAATTTTCAACGCACTGTTTAGCGCCGAGAGTTGAAAATCCAACAGTGTGTTTTTTCAACGCGCTGCGACGAGAGTGCGTTTCAACGCGTTGGATTCTCAACGCTCGGCTCAATACCAAGAGTTGAAAATCCAGTGTACAAAAAAAAATCGCCGCGATATAAACGCTTCCGTGCTAACCTGGGCTTATGGGACATCAAAAGGAGCACGTTGTAAACAAAGAAATTTTACATAGGGTGACACAATGGGCGTTCTTATCGCTAAAAGCACAGAAAAGATGTGTGAAAAATGATGAGGTAGGTAATCAAGAGATCTCACCTAAAGTTCGTCTAATTATCTAATTAATTAATTTTATAATAGGATAACTTGTTAAAAAAAATTAAGTAAAAACTAAAAACAGACTACAGAAAAATCACGCGCTAATAAAAATTTTGATGGTCTAACTAAATCTGACCATTTTTAATCGTGGTTTAAAAAGGTGTGGTATAAAATAAGTTGTCATGAATTAAAATTCACACCAACACCTCGACTTCAGGTGCAAAAATGGTATTGTATCTTTTTTTTCTTTTCTTTTGCTTATATCTCGAAAATGGTGTGTCCTATCTCAAAAATAATCAAAATAGTCGAAATGTTGACCCCTATAAACCCAACATATAGGTAGGTAATAATTTTTCATATGTTCCATACAAAAAGTGAAAAATTCCATATAAAACACGTCGAGGCTGCCCTAAAAGCGCACCTCCGGTTCTAAAATAAATCACGGGGTATGGCAAACAAGTACCACGTGGAGTCGCGATTGTGAAATTTATTTTTGCAGAATAGCCAAAAGTAAGGAATTTTAGTGATAGTTAAGTTAGTTTTGTTCGGTTTACAAGAGAATCGGCAAATGTATATGAAATACATAATAAAGGGTCTTCCTCTTGGCCTATTAAATCAGACGATTTTTTATTTCATGTTCTCTATAAACGGCTGTTAAAATCGTTAATCAGTTCATTGAACTCTTCGAAGCGTACTAAATGTAAAGAGAAAAAGGCTCGACCAAGTTGTGGCCGTAGGCTACGTCCGAACTTCGTTTTCATACCGAACGTGTAGGGCTAAATGAAGCGACGCCGACGAACGTCGCCGCGCCACCGGCAATCAAGTTATTCGTTATTTTACAATATGATATTTTTACATACCATAATTATGATGTTTTTACAGACATTGAACGAGGGAGAACTATGTCTTAAAGTTGGAGCCTTCAATACCTAAATAGTAATTTCACATATTTTTCAGTATTAATAGTTAAAGCCAAAATTACTGACGAAATTATTGGTGACATAAAATTATAAGGTGACTTTTTCGTACCGTACTTAGGTACAATTAGTGTGCGGGAGGTGGGACCGCCTGGCGGGCAGGCGCTCGCCCGCGAGAACCATGGGACTGCCACCAACGAAAAAGTCACCCCATAATTTTATGTCACTAATTTCGTAATGTCATTGTGGCTTTAGGCATGGATTAACTGAGTTTTGAAATTCCAGATCACCTGTCACTGTTACCTTTTTTTTCTGGGTGATTACCTCATGGATATCCTCTGTCTTGGGAGAACGGAGGATTATGTCGGATTCCTACTGACTAAAACCCCACTGTTTCTACCACTACCATGATTCGGGGGCCCGGGAAATACTTGTACATTCGCCGCCCCTCCGACCGTATCAGCACGTTCTCCATGGTTAGCGGGCCCCATCACCGATCGGTGATGGGTGACCGATGGTGTCATCGGCATCGGTCGATCCCACGACCGCACGTCCTCGAATAAAGGCGTGCATGGAACACTGCGTGCCACTTCTTTGGGTCTGACTGTTTGGGCGACGAAAAAGTCCCAGTTTCGCCGCCCGCAGGCCCCTCCTTATGGTGGTCGGGGACCGTCGCAACTGTCACCTTTACCCACCTTTGTGCTCAAGTTTAAAAACAATGCAAGTAGAAGTTCTAATACAAGACCATCTATTTACAAAAGCGTAGGTCAGCTTTTAAAAACTACAAATAATAAAAAAACATAGGGACCTACTTTCAGTGTCATTAACCCGACATCCATACTTCAACAATTCACACTCGTTATCAAACGGCTTGAATATAACATCGTCTTCTTTATACTTTACTCCACAAACTTTTTCGTCGACACTTTCGTCACATTTCAGGTTTTCACAAAACTCCACCTTTTCATTTTTCGGTAACTTGCCATTAATTGGAAGGAAAATAAATACGAGGTGGAATATTTTCATCTCTCTAAGCCCGCTATGGGCTTAGAAACAATACTAAAGGAAAGTCTGGTCATTAATGTCCAAATGAAATGACTGATCGTTGTGCATTTATTACCAATTTCAATCGACATTCAATTAGCAATTATGGAAGTACTCTTACTATGTGTAGGAAGTTAAGGTACAGACGCCAGCATATCAACCTACTACAATCTGTCAAATTTCTTTAATAGATTTTCAACTTTATCACTAAAGTATAAGGTTCAAAGTTGATTAGGTAAATTTGACAGTTTCGGGTAGGTGGACCTGCTGGCGTCTGTACTTCATAAGTAGGTAACTGTAAGACTAAGGTAAGGTACTTACTGTAAGAGAATCTTTGATTGATTTTATGTTATTAGGACGTCTTTATTGCTATTTATAAGAGTACCTAATAAATTATATCTTTAAACGACTTAAAAAAAATGGTTCTCAAATCGGTTGTTTTTTTTAAATATTTGTTTTCTCAGAACTCCGTCATTTATAAACCGATTTGGAAAATTCTTTTTTCAAATTCAAATTCTAAATAATTATCTTATTTCACATAAACCTACAAGGGCACTTATAAAACGTCAGAAGCTAGGTGCACGGTTCCAATTAGTCGTTTCCTATGGAGAAGAACCGGCAAGAAACTCCACGGTTACTTTTAACCGACTTCCAAAAATGAGGAGGTTTTATGTTCCCCTGTTTAGTTAAAAATGTATTGCATTAAAAACAAAATGTCGGTCGATATTTTTGTCAAGTCAATTGTGGACCGATTTAGAAAATTATTCTTTTTGAGTTAGCTTCAATAATACTTATTTTTCGCACTTTGTCCTATATAAATTTGGTCAAATTCAGATGAGAATATACGAATACATACGAATTAATGTGGCGTAGGTAGGAACCACAACAAAAAGTGAAAAATAAAAAAGGACAACAACGTCATCGTCATTTTTCTAATTCATATTCTATAAGCTACCTCTAGGTCAAGACTTCATGAGGTATCCGAATATCAAAAGATATTTGGCGTAGGACGAATTAGAAAAATAAAAAATATAGGTATATCGCGTCACGCGGGATTATGCTGGTGGATAACATAAAAATATGGATTTTAAAATAAACCAATTTGAAGTACGTAGTAGTGCGCAATACGAACGTTCATGATGCCAAAAGAAAGCACTGCGGAGCAATACCATGTCTAGGAATGAGGGGGAGGCATGAACAACACACGTGTCATAGCCAATAGTGTTATCACGTCTTGTTTTCTTCCTTTTTATTTGTTTGTATATTGGCATCTTGCAGCTATTTCCTAATAGCTAATTAGTCATTATTTAATCGTGTTTAATAAACCATTTATCTATCTATCTAACATTGATTCGCTGTTACAAGTGTTACAATAATAGATAATACTTGTTAATTGTTTGGTTAGGTACTGAAATGTCAATTTTAGATGTTTTTGTAATTGATTGTAGGTACAACGGTTTGCTTATTAAAAATAAATGAATAAATAGGATGTTTATTATAATGAAACAAAATGATTAGTACCTAAGTGATAACTTATTTTAAATTGATAATAATGATACAATGTACTGTAGGTACCTATTTCAAATCGTGTGATGGTTATAATTAACGTCCTTCGCTAAATCCATGCTAATGGCACGCCAACATGACTTGCCAACGATTGGCAATGTCCTTATGAGTAGACGGACTGATAATGTTGTGTACTTATAACTTGTTTCTGCCTGCGACTTCGTTCGCGTGGAAGTCGTAAGACACCACAATATATAAATAAAACTTCCCTGAATACCTACTACGTTTGCAGTATTGGTCTCATTAGCCAAAATACCAAACCAAGGACGCAGTAGCTACAGTACTGTACGTCTCATCAAATAGTTCTTATGCCGCAATGTTGGCTCCACTGTTGTGGACGAACACGAGTAGAGTGCGTTTAAAAAATAGTTCCTGTGCCGTAATGTTGGCTCCACTGTGTTAAACTTTTCAACGGACCAATTAGGTGGCGCCGCGCCGTAGCGTATTCGTGTTCGTCCTACAACAGTAAAGCCAACATTACGGCATAGGAACTATTTGATGAAATGAAACGCACTGTACGCCATGGCGCGGCGCGCGGCAGTTTGTTAAAGTTTTGGTAAGAGTGGAGCCAACATTACGGCAAAGGAATTATTTAATGAAATGCACTGTACTTACTATCCCGCAATATCGCGCTAAACAATAAACCATAAGCCCAAGTACGCACGGGCGATTATTTCGCGCGGCGATTTTATTTTGCACAAAAATCCAACAGTGTTTTTCGACACGCTGGAATGTACTCTGTTGGATTCTCAACGCTCGGCTCAACACCGACAGTTGAAACAGCAATGCGCGATAAAATCCCGCCGCGAAGTTTTTACGTCCGTGCGGACAACTGCAATAAATAGTTAGCAACAGTGAACTGGGGCCGTATTATGACGTATTTAATTAATGCCACCATTATTCCAGTACGAGTGAGAGACGGAGCTATACAAGCACCATCTTTTTTTCGCAGTGGAATAATGATGGTATTAATACTTCATAATAAGGCCCCAGCTATTACTACAAACTCTTGAAATAATGACAAAAACTAAAAACATTATTGGGTAGGTACTGTTAATAGTTTATTTTTAGTACTGACTTACCAAATAGCTGCTTTGTAGCGGCATCTATCGTGTAGTTTAAGTATCGAGTATAAACTAGATTTACCCAGACGTAAGTCTGACTGCTAACTTTTTACTTTCAGATTGATATTTCTAGATGTCAGAACCATCGTCTTTTTTACAGTCACTTTTCCAGCAGGTAGGTACTCAAATAGAAGCTGAAACGGTAACAAATCAAAGCAGTGTTATTAAAAAGTACATTTCTTTTTATCTTTGGATATATTTTTATGTTACTGTCGCAGACACTTCACTGACATCTAGTGTTCCTTTTCTAGTAGTTTTGCCTTACAACGGGCAAAACTTTTGCTAGACGACCAAGTTGAGAAAGAGGGTAAATAATTCATTCTGATTATTCGAATGATTTGTTAAAGGTACGTAACATAATCACAATCACATTTCTTTTGTATTTTAACAATCCTGCGATTTACTTATATAGTTTAATGAGATATTCACGAAAAACAGTTTTTTATTTTTCCTGTAAAATTTAAATTTAGTTTTTACATTTAACATTTTATTCGCCGCTTTTGCTCTTTATAAGCTGTCCGAATTTGTGAACCGTGACGCCGTGTTTATTGCCTACCATAGTTACCACAGAGCATGTGATAGTTACATAGAATCAGTTCTACGATACGGAGTCATTTTCTGGGGTAACTTGATAAACAAGAATTACGTTTTTATCGCACAATAAAAAAACCGACGCGTTATATGTAATGTCGTCATTCAAGGGACACTTGTAACGGCGGCCAAGAAAATAACCGGGGAGTGCCAAAGGCTATTGATGGGCTGGGTTTCCGCGCAGGTCAAACTGCTCGAACCCCTACCGCTGTGGTTAGCCCGGTCACAAGGCCGCAACGCCGTCACCCCGCCGCATTGCGTCGTATGTGCAGCGGCTGGCAAGCTGGCCGATCACCGGATTGGAAGCAAGGCCTGCGCCCCACTTGCCAAAGCGAGAGGCAAGCCCTCCGCCACTGCCGTCTCTGCCGCAGCTGCCGCCACCGCCGCTACCGCCACCGTTGCGCCTCACGCCTCACAGTGCGCCACCGCTTGGAGGTTTGGGGTGATTTTTTATAGAGGTTGTCTTCCTCGCGGCCCGGGCGGTTAAGCCAAGACCCTCGACCCCCGTCAAATGCCAGAGACATGACCTTGACACTCTTCGGGGCTACGAGACCAACGGTGGCAGAAGAAAAGGCTTCCTCCTGCCTGCCCGACGGCAGTGTTAGTGTTGACAGTAAGATTATGTTGACTTAGAAG
Source organism: Xanthia icteritia (assembly GCA_949128155.2). NCBI lineage: Eukaryota > Metazoa > Arthropoda > Insecta > Lepidoptera > Noctuidae > Xanthia > Xanthia icteritia. Next base: position 17,437,256 of record OX421940.2, on the reverse strand, counting down.
AAAGAAAGAAAGAAAGAAAATACGTTTATTTGCGGTGAACATCACGCATAAAAAGAGAACACAAAATTAAAAAGAAACAAGTTTAGGGAAAATATGCGTCACATCCACGCAAAACGGCCATCGCTCAGTATACTGCTGCGTACCTATGCAAGACAGAGCCCAAGCGCTGGTTTTCAGCGACAGCCGGCGACAGTTGACGTTATGACGTCGACCTACTACCCCGTCAACTTAATATTCTATTTTCTATTATATCTACTTTGGGAGTAGCACACTGCATTAATTAAAAATCTTAAGCAGAGTTTTGGATCGGAGTTCGATTTTATGGAATAAAACATAAACTAAATGTAATAGGGACTTTCACTTTGTCGTACTAACTGAAAATAAAAATGGCAGCACCGTCTGTTTGTATGTCAAACAAATGTCAAATTGCATTGAATAAAACTGTCTGTCAAATGTCAAAATGTAATTATTTTCTTTTAGTTTTACAAGCACGATCCCAAATCCCATTATATTGCACAATATTACCTATTACTCACTGTTGGTTGTGGCCACGTTGAGGGCCGACATGTGAACAAGGAGTGTGTTTGTCTTATAAAGTAAAATATAAAAATAACCTACAATGGCGTCTAAACCCGACTACATTCGCAGTAGGATTGTAAAAACTTACGATTTAAATGAAATCGAGAAGCTGATCAAAGATGCTAAAGTTGCACATTGCATGCTTACGGACCCACCAGCAGTTGGTAAGTCAATTTATTAACATAAATCCTTTTGATTGTGCACAAAAGACCGCGAAATTTAATACAAAGCGTAAAAAAATATTCATGCCAAGGTAAATAAGACGTGAAAAAATTACCTAAGTATAACCCATAGATATTTCATAACTTATCTTAAAAAGTTGTAACATGCAATTGTATGTAATGTTTGAATTTTTAGATAAAATACTTTATTTAATTAATAATTTTGTACCCTTTATAATGTAACTGTCGTTTCAGCTATTGTAATCTCCCATATTGTAGCCTTTTATTTGACTGATATCCAATTTCTAACTCATTATTCTGTCAATAGATGTAAAAACAAAGGATACAAAGCAACAATATTACACAAACTTATCATAAATAAATATAATTTTTAATTGATTAAAATAATACTTTTCAGTGGATGAGGAGAGTGTAATGACCCGCCTCAGTGCGCTCACTTTACGAGGGTCTGATGGCATCAGTTGTTCATGCTGCGGAGTTGGTCCGTTCACCACCAGAGCTCAACAGACCGCCCACTACAAACACCACTGGCATACACACAACCTGAAAAGGAAACTGTTTGGCAGAAAACCTATTTCACTGGGAGAATATAATTCTCGTCAAGGTTAGTAGAACATCAACTCCTTAACCATTTTCCAGTCTGAGGAAGCACACATTGTTCACAGCCTTATATTGTAACTGTGTGCACTTCACAGTCTGTTAAAGTTATCACTTTTATTACATCTGCAGGTATTTTTGGAGTTTACTCCATAAGAATCCATTTTCATATAAGGTAATTTAACTCATAAAATTGATACAACCTTAACTTGTTTTATTTGTAAATAATAATATGGATAACATTTTTGAGAAAACATCACATATTGCACACTTCATAGATATTTCGGCAGTTTTTATTTTTATTTTTATAGATGCTTTTGTACCCTCTTCGCCTATTGCATATTCAAAGACAATCGTATTAAGTAACACACACTTTTTTCTTAAAATAATGCCTCCTTTTTAATTTGTCATTCACATTTCTTATACAATGTTCTCATGTGTTTTAGATGAAAGTTCTAATGTGTCGGCCAGTGACTCGGAAGGTGATGACAACCCTAACACCCCTGCCACAGAGTTATTTGCAGCAGCCACTCGGCACTGCAAAGCTTTCTACACTAACCCCAAGGGCCAGGTGTTCTGTATCTACCGTTGCTTGCTGCATCATCGCAAGGTAATGTGATCAAAGAGAGAATATTGTCAGACTAAGGGCCGATTTTTCAATCCTCAGTTAAAGCGTTGAATAGTTATCTAGCGTATAAAATTATCTGCCTGTTTATCAGGCGAATAAATCTTTTCAATTTTTCAATCGCATATTAACTGAAGAATTGAATTGTCTTTGTTAACCAACTTCACACTATCATGTGCAAGCGAGATGCACAGATACAGTATTCAACGTGTTAGATAAGAATAGAAACAAAACGTGTGTTTGAAATTTTGACGAGATTTCTTGTCTTTTGTTTAGATCCACAGATGGTCAGCAATTGTGGCGACCTTTTTTTTTTGTTGTTGTTTTTAGCTAAGTTTATAGGAGTGGGTACGTATTTAGTTGCAAAAAGATCAGTTAAAAATAAATCTTCTGTGTGTTAACTGTGTTTTCGACTTAGTACTAAAAGTTGAGCCTAATGGTTTTATATAGTTAAATAATGTCTTCCCGAAAAAATGATATATTTGGAGACATTTCAAAAACCATAGTCAATTGAATCAAAAACATCCATGTTTTCAACAATACAAGAGCACTAAAACACTCAGAGGCAAAGCAAAAACCCCAAACAAAACAAACGTCAAAACATTATTTATTCCTTAGAATAAGGCACTAACTGAGGCTTGAAGGGACAGTTAACTTTATTCCTCAGATAAGTGAATTATTCGACGAATAAAGCCTATCTGACGATTGAACAACTGATTTTTTTGCTATCTATCGAATAAACCCTATCTGTCTGTTTATCTGAGGATTGAACAATCGGCCCTAAATAAGATTGTAGATTTATTATGCTAAATAAATTATGTGATCTTCTTAGCGTATCAATAGCAAATGATTCAAATATATTTGGCCCAGTTTGTTAAAAATGAAAAACAATACCTTTTTTTAACACAACAACACGCGCTGTCGACCCGGGCCTGGTCCTTATCGGACGGCGAGTTACCCATTGCTCACCGTCCGCAAGCCCGCGCTTACGGTGGCCGGGCATCGGCCTGCGATTCCCGACGCCCAGGGCGTCTCCTGCGGTACTATCACAACCTTAAATATGACAACACATTTCTGATACCTACACGCTGTATAGTTCTGTTGAGAACAGACTAGGCAGGTGACAATTTTTAAGCATTACAGTATGCAATCTAGAACGATCTTATTCTATAACAATCATAAATCATTATCATGATTGCAACCACAATTATTTCGCAGTACTTCACGTTGACTGCGCAAACGCGAAATTTGCCTCTCCCTCACGCGTTCTGCCTCCTCCTTCGCTGCTTCGCAGAAGGAGGTGACGGCCTCCCATGCCCTCTCGCTCCGTACCATGGCCTGGACCAGGGCCGGACGCGAGAGATCCACGCCAAAAAAAAAAAATGAACAATACCTAATTAGTGTGTATGTCAAAATTCTTGGTTAAAAACATTTCTTAAGTGAAATCCTTGTAATTTATTATTCAGACATAAATTTCTTTGAACTTAAAATTCGGCTAAAGCTATAGAACATGTTTGAAGTTGTCTAAATAAATGTACATTTTGTGGTAGTGCTTCAAATGAATTTAAGCTTTCAATGAAGAAAGAATCAGTTCGAACCATGTCTTGAACAGTTACAATTGAATTAATATTCTGTACAACTAAATGCAAAAACCCTGTGGCGGCATCTACAACGCCACATGCGGACAACGCATCAAAAGACCTGACGTCACACAAATCTTGCAACGCGCAAGCAGGGTTTACCGCGCGATCATCTTATATATAACTTTCCGACATCAATGGTTGGGGAGTTCCCCACCAGACACACCCGTCTGGTCGTAGGATCTTCCCTTTTCGATGGAGGATGAGTGAACTTTATAACTTGTTCCTCATTCCTCTAAAACCCACTTGAAATGACAACAGCTACAATATTCGTGGATAAATCCTCCGGTTCTTGCAATCGTCATACATATTTCTTACGCAATGTCACGTTTCACAGGAGGAAATGTCACTGGACGGCGAAGGCCATGTATGGTCCCGCCGGGTCAAGGAACTCTTGAGCCCTGGCTACGGCCGCTGGGCCGTTCTCATGGTCTCTGGTGGTCACTTTGCTGGCTGCATCTTCACCGGCGGCAGCGATGCCATCCACAAGACCCTACACTCTTATACCACGCGGCGGGGCCAAGGAATGGCGCAAGCAACAAGGGACCAGACAGGCAATGCTCCGAAATCAGCAGGAGCTAGCTTGAGGAGATACAACCAAGAGCAGTTCCTAGCAGTAAGTGTACTACTATCTACTAATCTGTTTGCTGGCTTTTTCTAATAATTAATATTAGTCATAGTTACATTTGTGGGGAAGAGCGAGTTAGCGACCGCCTTTTACACCATTCGGCCGACGCAAATACGAGTTAAGCCGCGAATATTTCTCAATGGTACGTCTGATGTAACCCTGCATTTATTTGCCTTGCAGTGACAAATATAATTTATACCCAAATTTGATGTGTCAAGTTGAATTTTCTATAACCAGCAGTTATTAAGAGGTTTCGCAGGCTTCAATCCTAGGTCCATTTTTGTTTGTGATTGAAATTATTTGAATAACATAAGCTACTAAAGATAGTATTGTTGCAGATTATCGTATTATTTTATGGTAAACATTAAATTCATGTTTTATGTAAAAAGTGCTTTCAATAATATTTTATGGATATACCGTGTTTATTACGCGTTTCTACATGGTAAGCAGATTCTCATTTATAGGCCAAATTATTATAACCATGTTTATGATTCTGTATGCTTTTAACTCCCCGAAAAAATGTAAATATTATACTAATTAAAGAAGATAACAGTTTTGGAATTTTGGAGCTTATACTTATTGTAAACTAGCTTCCGCCAATGGCTTTTCCCGCGTGATATCTTTATAAATTATAGCTTATGTACTCAGTGATAATATAGCATTATACTGGTGCAAGAAATTTTAAAATCGGTCCACTAGTTTTTTGAGTTTACAGACATACATACAAAATAATCAAATTTATAATATTAGTTTAGATTAAAATGCTATCTTATTTGTAACTATTAACAATTTAAGGCGGCTAAAGTGCGAAAGCAAGCACTTGCTTGTCGCTCAATTTTATGCATATAGTGGCTTGTTCAATTAACCACATTGCGTCGCATGAAGTTTAAATATGTTAACTACTTAATTTGGATTGCTCTCAAAAAAGTTACGGTAACAGTTTGGATTGCTTGTGAGTACAAATCTTATCTAACCCATTATAAGGTAAATGAGTACACCATTTATAGATACCGATGTGTGTTCCGAGTACCAATTAATGGACCTTTTACCTATATAATTACGGCACTTAATGTCATGCGCAAATCAGCTACAAGCAACAAAAAATAACATGTAAGGGTTCATAATGATTCTGAATAACGTCATTATTCATATTTCATTCACTCATACATTCACTGGAGCAGACTACCAAAGCGCCTCGGATGGCTGGTCAAATCTTGAGGCGCTTTAAGTACAACAAAGAGGATTTCTTGATGGTAAGTGATGGTAAATGTGGAGCACATTTGTTGACAAACATTTTGTGTAAAATCCCAACAGTGCGTGTACTTGAGCTGTAGATGTAGTTTGTCTGTCTACACCGCCAAAACTGTGCGTCACTTTTGTAAATGTGCTGTGCAGAACATTTGTTCGCGAACATGTTCTCCGCGGGAGCGCTCTGCTTTCAGTTCAGTCGTTAACATACGCAGTCGTCGCACGATATGATATGCCAGAACCCGATGATTTCGAGTCAGTTGTCGTTTTCTTCTCTCTGCAGTACTAAGTCAACATAATTTTCCATTTCCTCAATACCTCAGTGGAGTCACAATTGAAAGTTAGACTCAAGTTCTCTTGAATTCTTATTCCAATAGTTTGGGTGACAAGAATAGTATTGGATATCTTTCGACCGCTTAAATAAATAAAAAAAAAATAAAAAAAATTGTCCGAACCATAATGCAATCCGTAATTGACAAATGGACATGAAAATCCGCCAGGCGCCACCGAATGTACGCGAACAAATAAATGCTTTCGCTCCAACGGCGGAAAAAAAAATGAGTGCGCGAACTCACGTGCATGTGCGCTGTCGCGAGTACACCACTTGAACGAGTGCGTGATCAAAAGTTCACGTTTGGGCGCGAACTTTCCAACGGAGTGCGCGCACATTTTATTAATGTTCACTCGCATGAGTCCACCAAGAGAAACATTTGTGCTGTCAGTGAGCGACACAATGCTGCACAGTGCTGCACTGTGCTGAACATTGGTGTAATGGCACCTTAATGTTGCTTCCTTCGAACGTGAGCAAGAGTTAGTGGAAGTGAGCGCTAACGAATGTCAGCATCTACTAGAATGGACGGATGCACTACTTTATGCTCGGTGATTGCTGTATGACCAGCTACGTCGATTTGAGATTGTTGTTGATTACGCTCCGTACAATGATATGTACCGTGCATATTTGTATGAGAAGATTCATTTGACTATTGGCTGATCTAAAATTTCAACTGATAGAGAAAATTTGGTTCCTGATCTCCCAAATTCGTGTCAAAATTTTGGTGTTAGGAGTATTTACTCTGGAGTTTTCTTACAGACTCCATGCACGGTGTATTCACTACAGTGAAATTATCTGCTCTATGCAGCCATCGCATAATCGCCGATGTTTCTACTTGGTGGATCATGATGATGGAGCTGTTTTGGATCTGCTTATTGTTAGATGTCATTTTCTATTAGCCGCAGCTTTTGTCAACCTTTTTACTTCCTTTTGAAAGTTTTTTGAGATTGGATGCGTCGAGATTTATCAGGAAAAATAATTTGGGATTGCTCTCAATAATTTTCGATTAAATTATTTACATCTTCAACTAATTTGTAACTTCATAGAATGTATTTACAGATCGGCTTGGTTCTGGAAGAAATAATTGGAATCATTATTCAAAATTATTTACGTTGGGAAAAATTGTCATCATCGGCTCCAAATCCAAAAATAACTAATTAATTATTTAACTAACTCATCCAGTATTAATATAATGTACGTCTATGTTGCATGCATGAGTGTTAAAATATGTAAATAATTATAATATTTATTTGCACGTTTGCTCGTATATGTGTGATGCACTTACGTTGCACGTAAATTATTTATGTATTATATAATAATAATTTATAAATTATGTAAATAAAAGAAAAAAAAACCGACATCCATTGTTTCATTTCAGAACATTTTAAGTAGTAGTTAAGTTTTGCGAAGTCTTTTGAGGTATAAAACTACGCTACATAAATATTGTAAGAACATATTCGTACAATACTCTTATTTATTTTTCTAGCATGTCCAAAACATCTTAGTGGGTTGGAATGATGACCTGAAAGGCTGTTCCCTGATCTTCTACCGTGCTGTTGGGGCTACCAACCAGGCTGCGATCTTCGGCAAGCCTTCTCCCCTAAGGAAGGACGATCCGAGGGTCAGGCAACTGCCTTTCCCTACCAGGAAGCCTACCTTCAAGGAGGTGAAGAGGGTGTTCCAGACTCTGGCTGGTATTGAAGTTTATGGTGAGTTGATGAAAAGTTTTAAGTTCTTCATTTCGTGTCGATGGTTGTTTATTTTTATTTTTTATTGTATGAGCCCAGTTGCTGGCCACGTTGATTGCGGCATCCGTGGCATTCTTTAGGTCATCCAAGGTGCAAGTGAACGGGCACTTAGGACACCAGCAAGTGGGGCATGGTCTGATCAGAAGCACCGCACTCGCACTGGATACTTAAGGTTGAACTAGTCGCTGACTCGAACTCACTGGTGGGCGAGGCCGAAAAGCACGCTGTCTCACCTGGCATCGTGTCCGACAGAGATAGTATCAGTGATGTGCAGTTAGAAGCTAGTCTACACGCACAACGTCTAGTTCGCATGCACACAAACACCGTTCCGAACTATTTAAGTAGAACGAGCGCGTACAAAATTACGAAAGGTCCTTTGCAAAATCGAGTTTTATGAAAAAACCACTGCATAACTCAACTAATTACAAATAAAGTTTATTGAACTCTTGAATAATTAAGTTTTGTCGGTGCCGACTTTGTTTTTACACTTCTTTTATTACTTACTTACGCCCAAGGTTACGTTAAAATTAGCAAGAAAAATGAATTTTTGTTGGCTCATAACTTTTTCATGGCTTATTATTTTACTATTCTGTTTCCGCACAGACATAATTAATACTGAGACAAAACGAGATCACGTTTAACTTTGGATGTACAATGTCAAACAGTGGAGTAATACCCTCCCGAAATTTGTATGGAAAAAATATCCTATATAAAATAATATATATATTTAAAAAAAACATATAACTAGTGCAACCTTAAGTTATTTTATTGCTATTCGTCGTTTGTCTATTATTTCTTATTCTGTATTTCTTTTGAAAGGAACAACAAACAGATTTTAAGAACTAACGACTACTTTAATAAAATCATGTTTTGATAATAATTTAACCCACAGCGCTGCCCACAGGTACAAATAAAAGTTAAAGAGAAATAAATTTTAAAACTGTTTATTGACGAATGAAAAAAAAATCATATAGTGATAAGTTGATTGTACATGTTATAAGTAGCCCAAAACGTCGAGTCTGTTTTTGTGATAAGAAAAAGGCGGGAAAATTTAATGAATAATAATAACCCACAGATACGTTGCAAGAATTCCAAAAGGCGTTGCTAATGGTGACGGGCGCTAAAGCGCCGTTGAAGACCAACTCTGACATCAGTATCGCAGAGCGCGCCAAAAAGGCGCAGAAACCCCCACCAAAGGTCCTACATGACAGGGCGAAGTCAAGGTAGGAATTAAAACTGTTTTGTTTATTGGGTAAAGTCAAAGTCAAATCATTTATTTCAAGTAGGCCCGTATAAGGCACTTTTGAACGTCAAAAATTTACAAAAAAAATTAATTGATTCTAGTTGCCCCTTCCAAAAGGTAGTTTTCGTATGGAGAAGAATGGGCAAATGGGTAGAAGAGAAGATTGGAAGGAGTTCTAGAAACCAACTTTTTGATGCATTTAACATCATTTAATTGATGGGTTCGGGGTTAGAACGACTGTTGTAAATGAAAGCTCTCTACTATTTTGCATTTCTTGGGCATGCATGAGACGGAGTAGGCCTAAACGCTCAAGTGATCATTAAAAAAATTAAAACACGTGTGACCATTAGCTGGGTCCACACCGGACGATCCAGTGCGCTCCGATCGGGCGCAGCAGTAGCGCGATCTAAATGCGCGGTCGGTGCGGACGTCCCGCGTGCGATCAGTGCTGTCGGTTTTATGACTATACTCAAAGGCGCCTCAATCGTTTAGAGCGCTCGGTGTGGACAGTTTGTGAATCGGGCGATCGGGCTATATGGATAATGCGTGTTCAACTGAACTTAATCTAGCTAAAACGTGGATCGCCACTGGAGCGCGCGGCAGAATCGCGGGTTTCCTAAAACGGATCTTGCGAAAGAGTCTCCGATCCCCAATGGGGGTCCATGATCGTGGATCGTGGAGCGCCGATCCAAATTTGGATCGTTCGGTGTGGACCTAGCTTGAGCAGTAGCGGCCCAGTGGTAACGGCCGCGACTATACGAGTTGAAGGTCGTGAGTTCGAACCTAAGCAGGCAGTTTACTTTGTGTAAATTATTTCATCAGCACTGCTCTCAAAACGCTGAAGAAAAAACGTCGTGAGGAAACCGGCAAGCCATAGAACGAATAATTCGAAGACGTGACCTGCGCCAATCCGCACTGTGCCCGCGTGGTGGATTACGGCCCCACTCTCTCTCACAAAGAGGGAGGAGGCCTATGTCCTAGCAGTGGGAACATTATAGGCGGATTGAGCTGACGATTGTGGCGTAAAATGGTAGAAATAATTTATCTATATCCCTGGTAATGTTTTCAGGTGTCGCACGAGAGTAAATAATCAATGTTTTTATTGCTCGATGACTTCAGCATTTCATATAACGTATTTCAGAGAACGTGCCCCCCGCGAGTTACCAACCCAAGTGACCTCAAGCGAGGACGAGGGTCCTTGCTACATCGACTCCGAAACACCACCGGACTGGATCAAGACCTTATCAGAACAGAGTAGTAATGGCGTCATCACCAACTCAAGAAAAGATCTTCTTAACGACTGCGCACTGGCCAGTTGTGTGGAGTCAGACAGTGATACGGAAACCGTGGGGAAGAAGGAAATTAAGAAAAAAAAGAAACCTAGTAAAAAGGTTGAAAAGGTGGAAGACAAGACACAAGTGACTACGGTAAAGAAGGGGCCGATGAAAATTCCTGCCAGTGTTAAAAAGGTTAGTTATTTGTTGTAGTGGATGTTGAACAGTATTCAAACTTAATTACATACTAGTGTATAAATATTTTTGGAACGAAGTTCTTTAACGCGGCTGGCGTTGACTGGTAGAAATCATCACGTAACGAAAAAGCGTTATGCCCGAAAAAGTCCGTTTCAAGGTTAATAACAGACTTCTTTTTTTTCTTTTTTTCTCATACGTTTTCGCAATAGTTATGTTGCACACACTAACATGTATTCCAACACTATAACTCATCCCAATCTTTCACCGTATCATCGCCAGATGTGGAGAAGCATCTCGGACAAAGACAACATTACTTTGGACCCGATCTTAGAAGGTTGGGAGGGCGATATTCAAGCGGCTTGCAACACACAAGACCCTATTGATGGCAACACTGCCTTGCACAAAGCTGCCATCGCCGCTAAGCCAGATATGGTCACGTAAGTATCAATATCAAGTTTGAGTATGAGGAGTTGGGCTGTGAATTCCGATAGCATTGAATAATACACTTTAGGCTCAGTATCATAAAGCGCTAAGTTGTACGAACATTGACGAGGACAAATGCTTTTCGTGTATGCTTATTTGCACTCTGACTGTGAAGGACATCGCTCATTATAACAGCACCGTTCCGACGGTCTATTTTACGATGGCTATACAGAATAGTGGACGGTTCGCCGGCCGCTCTCTGCCCGCGAGCCATCACACGTAAAATAGACTTTAATGCATTTCATTTAAAATCCTAACTTGATTGACAAGTTATTTTCCGTGTCGGAGGGGTGCTGTTAAAATGAGCGATGTCCTTGACACTAATAATAGGGATAATTAATCACTCGATTCTGCAATCACAGACACAATCTAATCTACATTGTGTCGTGCGTACATTTCGGCATCGGTCGGTATTTCAAGAAACATACACAATACATAAACTGTACAATGAAAAACCCACTGGTATTTTCACCGGACTCTTTCTTAAAGTGCTCCAAAAGTCTATAGACCAGATAACGAAAGCCAAAAGCGTAAGGTCCAAGGATACCATAGTCTAACAATAAAAAAAAATATTTGTTCAGGACGGTGAGCCTAACCAAACAGTGCGTTAAATGATTAATTATATTTATTTCTCTAAATTAGTTTAAAAAAAAAACACTTTTAAACATCAAGAATAACTTATGTTTTAAAAGTAGATGAGTTCTCTGAGAAAATTCTTTCTTATTCGAAACAAACTCAGAGGTAAAGAAAGAAAGAAAATACGTTTGTTTTCGGTAAACATGACACAAAGAAAGAACAAATGCCCAAGGAGGATCTCCTCCTCGTGTTTTTTTCGATATTTTTATTATTTTTAATGATGGTCTTGCAGTTTGAGTAGTTTATGCGGTCTACCCAAATGTCCTTTCTTTGCTATTGTTCGTCGAGTTGAGCTCCTTAAGTTCTGAGTTGAGCTCCACGATTACTGCATATGCTTGCACTGAAAGGACCACAAAAAATCTGTGTGGTTCTTTTCTCAAAAGACCATTTCAGACACATACACATGACTACATGGTCCTCATATGGCCTGACCAAGATTATGTCTGGACTTTAAAAGAGACTGTGACCTCTGATTTCTTTCGGCCTTTCTTCTCAGAGTAGTCAGATAGGAAACGCCGAACTCATCTAGCTAATTTTTATTTTTTATAAGATGACTTGTGAGTGTTTCCAATATCATCCTATTTCCAGAATAAACAATTTCATTTCACCTTTAACCCCCTTACATATATCCTTGTTTATATATTTTACAGTCAGATCCTATCAGCGGGCGGGGACCCGTGCATCAAGAACCACGAGCTGCAGACTCCTTACGCCGCCACGCCACACGCTGACACCAGGATCGCCTTCAGAATGTTCCAGGCACAAAATCCCGAGAAATACAATTATTCTAAGGTAAGATGAGCTTTTTAGTTTTTCTCTCCGAATAATTGAATAGGTACTTCTTGAAGTTTCTGATTTTCATGACTATCACTTGATGACATAACTCGATAGCTGTGTTTGAACGTAAATACACGAAATCAAAATCGAAACCACATGAAATGCTAAATAGTCGTTATGTATTCTCACACTATAACCTATGGGTAGCGTTCATAAGCCCCAGATTCTCTTTTTTTTATTTCCACCGTTCAAATCCTTTCAACCGTTTTAGCGTGAAAGCGTGATAAACAAGGATTTAACTTATAAATAATATTACCTCTTCTAGTCACAAATCCCTGGGCCGGTGACACCCGAGCAATTAGAACAACAGAAGGAGAAGAAAGCTCAACAGAAGAAAGCGAAGAGACAACGTGAGAAAGAGAAACAGGCAGACAGATTAAAGGCGAACGCGTTCTTACAACTTACAGACGACAAGAAGGTATAATGACAATAAGCTTCGTTTTTCATTAGCCCATTCATTGCTTCTTGTTTTGATTTTGCCTCAAACAAATGTACATCGTAATATAGCGTACAACGCTACAAAGTTCCTTTGGTGCGTGGCCAAAATTGGAACTAACGCCGCCATCTTGTTTTGTCGAAACAATTTCTGTGACAATTTAACAACGCCAACCTGTCAATGTCATTCGAGCATCAAAAAATCTTTGTAGTACTAGAGTGCGTTTCATCAAATAGTTCCTTTGTCGTAATGTTGGCTCCACTGTTAAATTTAAAAAACGGACGTATCAGGTGGCGGCGTAGCGTATAAGTATTGGTCCTACAAAAGTGTAGCCAACAACTATTTGATGAAACGCTCTCTACAGTCCGGCCGTCGAGAGAATGCGACCTTGACACCTCTCAGTTGGACAATTTCTAGTAGTTGTGGCGGCATCTCCATCGGCACATACAAACTTTGCATCACACTGACGTCACGCGAGCAAGCAGAGTTTACTGCGCGATCAGCATATATTATATATATATATATATAACTTCCCGACATCAATCAGTAGGCAGTTGCCCACCAGACACGACACCCGTCTGGTCGGAGGATCCTCCCTTTTCTATGGAGAATGAGCGACCTTGCCTATGTTGAATAAGGATCAAATTCGCAAAACACATTCGTTAGTATGATACTTACAGGTGTCAAGAACGCATTCTTTTGACAGCCGGACTGTATTCGAGTTGTGTAGTGATGATTTAAGGCTTCCATAATATCGACCTTGCCTATGTTGAAATTAAGTCCAGAAAGAAACTTGACTGGGCAGCTTCGCCCTCTGTTCTTTTTGAACGAGGTTAAGTTTATGTACTACTTTATTTCAATGTGTGCAAGGTTGATATTTTGTTGACAGCAAAGTCTTCCACATTGCGTGCCTAGCGGCGTTCTCGATAACCTATTTGACTAATTATATTATGTTCTTTTACAGAAAAAAGTTCCAGTACACGAACAACGCTGTTTCTCCTGCGGCGCTCAGCTGCCTAAAGTACCCTTCGAGTATGACGACTACAAGTTCTGCAAAGTCCCCTGTTTGCACGTTCATAGAAAGATCAGGCCTCTAAACATGAGTGTCTAAACCACCTCGGATGTTTAACATACAAGCTACTTACTAAGAAGATAATTATGTTGATTTCGATGCGTACTCACTATGTGATCAAAGGTGGATCCGCAGTGGTAGCCCGTGAAATTCAAATTTGATTAGGTTTTTTACAATTTGTAGATCAATGTCAGGTTGTATTTTGATCAAAATAATATTCGCAACGCAAAGTTAGATTTGTTCCATAAAAACTTCCATAAGAGAGTTGTTCTTATGGAACAAATCTAAAATAGAGAGATGTATTAATGATTCTAATTGCTACCACTGCGGATGCTCCTTAAAACAACCTTATGAGTTATGACAATAACTTCAAACCCGACAAGGGGTAATAGAACACAAAATCAGAAAAACTTTTACTATTGGACCAAAATTGAAATCACGAAAAAAAAAACGTGTGCAGTCGGAGGGAACGAAGTTCCTTGTTACGTATGATTTAAAATAAAAACAAAATTTTCGCAGCCGCCATCTTTGATTTACATTTTGACCTAACTATCGAATTTAGCACCCTCGAAAACCATGAAAACGACACTCATGACGAAAAATTTTAAAATGTTCGCAGCCACCTACTTGGATATAGACTCTTTATTTTTGAATTAGAAGAAGACATTCGCAAGTATGCACGCTTCTTCACCAGGGCACTCCTACCGCAAGCCGCGTAAAAGAACTTTGTTCCAAAACATCTGTTCCTTACATTTTTATTTGTTTCCTCATATGACTACAATATGTAGAGAACAGCTGCCTGTTTTTGCGACTTATTTTTTCTAATGGATACAAAAATGTATTAACAAAACAAGATGGCGGCTTTAGTTCCGATTTTGGCTACACGTCTAAAGAACCTTTTAAATGTCTAAACACAAATACATAAAGTTTTATGTACATATTAAAAAAAACAATACGTTGCTGCAAGCTGCATAACAAGATAGAATAGAATGTAATTTTATTATGTTGTCGCCTAGTGATATGCATATTCGTTCATATTAATCAAATCTTGTTTTTGGGATGTATTAATTGTACATTTTGTATTGTAAGTGGACAAAATATAATTTTGTTTTACTTTTTACTTTGGTTTCTTTTTACGTTTTAATACTACATTTGTAGTTGTCGCGACGTGTTTTTCCTTACTGCAATGGGATTTTAGCCGCCATGTTTTTTGGATCACGCGACTTTTTTTACATAGTTTTTGTACGATTCGCTGCAAACCATTGCAGTAGGTACCTACCGTACCGATTATTTTGTGAATCGCGTAAAAAGTACTAATTCAAATAAGCTATATCTATCCTATTGTTTAATTATATCAATATTGAAATCACGACGATATACTATTGTGTTTAAGTCCCTGTCTACTGTTTTATGTCCATTGGTAAATCCTTTGAGTAGTTTTTCTACGAAAGATAGGTACTTGTAGGATATTTAACACTACAGTTCTGGAGCTATTAACAGAGACAAAAACAACAAAACCATATTTAAATGTTTTATACAATGTGAAAGAGTTGTAGAAGTTTGTAAATAACTAATATTATTAATAGGTGTTCATCAAAGATGCACGTACAATTTATGTAGTTTACCCTCGTTGGGCATTAATATTTTAGGATTAGTCTGCGGCCATTTTAGTATATAGCTGACTGCAATAAGGAGGCTGTGTTAATATTTAATTTTAAGGGAATTCAATTCGCGATTAAAAGTTAAGGCTACTTTTAAGCCGATAAAATAAGTAGTTATCTGCCTAGACCGCCTCCTAACTAAAAGCGATTATACCGTGAATACGCGATGTTTTACTGGAATAATGAAGTACAAACGCGACCTAATTGATCGTGCGCTATGTAATATTCATTTAAAAAAGAAAAGAGTGCGACGATCGCATTTGGTTCGGACGCGGCTTAATTCTACCAGTGCTTGCCTTGTTCGACCAATCAACCATGGAGCTCAACATTAATTAAATACCTCCTTTGCTATGCTCCATAAGAACAATAATAAGATCACGATCCTTCAGTTTTCTACCCACAGTTTCAGCTTATAAGCGTGGCTTTAGTGGCGCCCTCTAGGTTCATATCACATCTCATGAAAGAAAATGACTGAAATGCCATTTATAATGGCAGTTTAGTGATATAATGTAGGATCTTATTTCTAAATATACTTATACCTACATAATAAATTATGTTCCTAGCCTTTAGCGTATTAAGGAATATTCGAATACGCCGCTTTACCCCGCGTCCTAACCAAAACCATCGTCGCAGGAGTACGCAATCAAAGCGATCGTTTGTAAGAATTTTGACGTACAAACGCTACTTGAGTGATCGCGCGGCTATGTCATATTCATATAAAAGAGCGCGACGATTGTGTACTCGCGCGACTATCGCTTTTGGTTAAGACGCGGCGATAGGCGTTGATGGGCGCGAGCGTGTTTTGATTCCATACACTGAGTGTGTCAAGATAAAATGTCATTTCAATTATCTTTTTATGAAAAGGATGGTGCTGAAATGCCCTGCATCGTGTAAGAAGTTGCAGGTCGACATAAAACAGTCTGAAGTGGTGACATTTGGAACGACATTTTTGTTTAATACTAGAATAACCTATGATGATGACACTACTTTGCTGACAAGTGCTAGTAGGTTTTGATTTGAGTAACCCACAAGCAGCGATTTTTTTTTCACATTTATTTATTTAATTTATTTCCCATTCGAAGTGACCTAAGTGCGATAGTGGCGCCCTCATTTTTTCCAGACTGTTTTGCCAAGCTGTACATAAACTTGTGGTTTCTCAGTGACAACATAATTGAATGGGAATAATAATTTAGAAAAAGTTATCATATATTTAGGTAATGCTAAATCACTTTTAAAAGGCATAATGTTCTCCCCGTGTGGTCCCCGTCTCGAGCAACCGTGGTGATCAGTGCTCGTGCCTCCTCTGTATGAGAAGAGGCCTTTGCCCTGCAGTGGGTCAGTAATAGACTCGTATTTTTATTTATAATGTTTATATTACAATTTCTACAAGGATCTTTATTTTATAATCAAATTTAGGTAGGTAGGTATATAGAGTTCAATTTCAATCTTATGTTTATGACTAAGATTATTATTTTTTTTTATTATATATTGGGTATAGCAATTAATATCTAAAGTTTCAGTTTTAAAGCTATATTTCAGGTTTTACAATTTTTTCGTGTCCTGACTGAACTGATAATTCGTGCATTGTTTTTTTAAACTTTTGTTTCATATTCTTTAAGGCATTCGATTTTTCTATATATTATTTTTTGATATTCGAATAGCTCATGGCTCATAAGATGCCGCGAATACTCGCTATTATTCAGTATTCGGCATTACAAGACATTTTTTTGTTATTCGTCGAATACCGAATAATGGTGTCTATTATTCGACATTCGGCGAATAGTTGTCTAAATAAAAATAAACTTTTAATGAACAGAAAACTATAGACTTAAAAATAATTAAACTTTTATTAATTTTTAAAAACAAAACACACTTAGTATTATTATAAAAGAGAGCCAAAATTTTAAATTTAATGAGTTAGGCTTTTTAATGAATAATTTAATAATTAAAGTCCAAAAGGGGCAGATTGGGATCAAGTCGGTGGCGCTTTTTTTCATAAATCAAACCTGCCTCAGAAAATAAATAGACTATATTATGATTTGAGGATAAATATTATTTTTTTACATTCTTTTTCATATCGAGTAATAATGGGGACTATTCAACTATCCGCCATAGGTACCGATTAATCGGTATTTGACTGTTCGCGGCATTTCTACTACTCTTTCATCGTCGGTCATGAACTATTCGAATATCAAAAATATTTGGCCTAGGTCTTAAGGGGGAGGCGTGACAATTGATTAGCGGTAACAATGTATAATAGATACCTACGGATTGTTCCTTCTATTTGATAGCAAACAAAGGTAAAAAGTACATTTATTTTATTGAAGTTTATTTGAATTATTCTATGACAGTCTCGAAAACAGTCATAAAAGTGGGTACTGGTTTTTTACTTTTTTGACTTAGGTAATTGTAATCGATGTTTGTGATTTACTCTGCTTTTACATGAAATAAACAATTTCTTAGTATCTTTTATTTTGATCCAAACTAGAACTATCTAACCTAACTATAATAACCTGACGGCGTAATTTGGTGCTTCAATGGAAGTGGATTTTCCTTAATTTTGCCTGTCTCTGGATGGGCAGACTGCGTACAAAGTGCCTGTTACTTCCACATTCTTGATTAGATTAAGATCAAGGCGAACAAGTGCCTCGATAAGTCACTCTCTGGCACTTGAAGGAGTTCCGAAATCTTCAGTGAAATGCTCCGATGTACCCCCATGCAGCCCACATGAGCATGTCACGGGAAGAAACTAAATTGCTTTGTTCTTTCGATAGGAACCAATTCTTACGGTGATCACTATAAAGGGTAGGTACTAGTACTGGACAAAGTACTATAATATAACGGGTAGAGAGACCTCTTACGGTAGTTTTATGCGAATAAGCGTAGTGGCGCCGTCATATATTAATTATGTGACTAACTGGTGTCAGAGTTATAAAACCGTGGGCCTCTGTCTGGGCTTCACATGCTGTCGAGAAATATCTCTCAGGTGTGCCGGGGTTTCCTCACGATGTTTTCCTTCACCGTTTTTGTAGCAGGTGATAATTATGCAATACGCAGATGAATTCGAAAAGTCAGAGGTGCGTGCATTGGGTTCGAACTCGAGACCCATAGGCCCATAGGTCCAAGTCATAACTTGGCAGTCCGACGGTCACACAACTAGGCTATCACTGATATGTCGGTAGGTCTTTCGCTGTCCCTCACTCACCGTTAGAATTGGTTCCTATCGAAAGAACTAAGCAATTTGGTTTCTTCCCGTGTCATGCTCATGGGCTGCATGGGGGTACATCGGAGCATTTCACTGAAGATTTCGGAACTCCTTCAAGTGCCAGAGAGTGACTTATCGAGGCGCTATACACTATATTATAGTACTCTTTGCCCAGTACTAGTACCTACCCTTTATAGTGATCACCGTAAGAATTGGTTCCTATCGAAAGAACAAAGCAATTTAGTTTCTTCCCGTGACATGCTCATGGGCTGCATGGGGGTACATCGGAGCATTTCACTGAAGATTTCGGAACTCCTTCAAGTGCCAGAGAGTGACTTATCGAGGCGCTATACACTATATTATAGTACTCTTTGCCCAGTACTAGTACCTACCCTTTATAGTGATCGATATGTCACTCTCTGGCACTTGAAGGAGTTCCGAAATCTTCAGTGAAATACTCCGATATAACCTACGTGCGCTTCGTACTCCGTCTCGTATACTCATGTATAAGTACAGTTTTATCAGCATGAATATATAATGAGCTGACTGGTTGGCAGATGACACTTCTAGAAAGGTTTTATGCGTTGCATGCTAATGTGTTGCCTGCTTCTAAAGCACGAGACGTGTTTATTAATAAATGAGTGTGTCGTTGCTAATGTGAGTGAGTAATGTATGAGTGTGTAACGTGTGTCGTTCTATCTGTGTGTTAATGAGTGGGTACTTCTTCGTTCAGACTATCTCTCTATGGAATGCGCTCCCCCAGGAAATCAGGATAGCAACCAACCGATTATCCTTTAAACTTAAAGTTCGCGAGCACATTCGTAAGAAGCTGGCAGTATCACCACAACGTTAATGTTTTCCCATTGTTTGTCTTATTTGTTCTAGTATATTCGTGTATTTATGTATATTTATTTGTGCTCATATTTATATATAATTAGGCATATATATTATAGTAATAGTTTGTAATAGGTATATGTGTATCTTTATAGTTATTTCAAAAAATATTCCTCAATTTCTCGTAATTGCACCTACCACTGTTTATCTCTGCATCACCCAAAGGTTGACTGGTAGAAAATGCCTATGGCATTAAGTCCGCCTCCGTACATTTATGTGCTTGAAGTATTAAATAAATAAATAAATAACTGCCTCGTTGGTCTAGTGGTCGCAAGCGCTACTGCTGACCATGAGGTCCTGGGTCCTGGGTTTAAAGTTTGCCACTACCTATCAGTTTTTTCTCGTGCCTTCATGACTAGGTAGGTACTATAAAACAGATGAAGATATATCAATGGATAGATGGTTGAAAATATAAAATATTCTACCTCAACTCTCGAGGTCAAATAGTAAAAAAAAAAAATCAACGAAGGATAATATTATGTGCCTAAAAACGGGTAGGCAAGCCTAGGAAGCGTTGGCGTGACGACTTGGATTCATTCATGACGGCCAGAAGCATAATGCAGAAAGAAATATAAGGTATTTCAGGGGGGCATTGAGGAGGCCTTTGAAGCATTGAAGCAGCATAGGCACAGTATAAATAAGTAATTCAGTATCCCACCAAAAATATTTTCATGTAAAATGTTGCCAAGACGAGACCATTATGGCTCGCACTGTCAAAAAGTTATCAGATCTCATGTAGAGCCAACCGTCTAACTCTACACGCCCTAACTCTACAAGCCTTAACTTCACAATCTACACCTTGGTCAAAATAGCTTGGCCGTATCCGGCCCAATCGCTGTCGATTTATTGGTGGGGCGTATAGAGTTACAGCTTGACTGACATGAGAAATAATTAACTAAACGAATGAATGAATAATCAACTATTGTATAACAGAAAAGTAATGAACAGTGGATAGATTGTTCACCTTACGCCCGTGTAGCGAAACGGCCAAGCCATTTTGACTAAGGTGTAGAGTTTGTGAAGTTAGGGTTTGTAGAGTTAGGGCGTGTAGAGTTAGAAGATTGGCTCTATATGAGATCTGATAACTTTTTGACAATGCGAGACCATATGGTCTCGTCTTGGCAACATTTTACATGAAAATGTTTTGGTGGGATTTCACTTCTTTTTGCTTATTATGACAATATTATTTTATTTTGTAATTTTTTTTTTGCGAGATATTTTTGCACTTCAGAGGTGTCGGTTGCTTGGCTTGGCTTGGTTTTTGCTGGTATCTCTAGCATGAAATTAAGTTTGTATGGGAAAGCCCATACAAACTTCCATCCCCTAATTTAAAGGGTGGGGGTGATTAACTAAAAATCCTGAAATATGTATTTTATTATTTATAACAAGGAGTCCCTATATCAATTTTCAGACATCTAGCATTAAAACTTGCCCCCTAAGTCCCCTAATTAAAGGGGTTAGGGGTAAAAATTCCTAGCTTTAGATTTTTTTTGTTGTTTGTGTACTAATACTAGCTTAAATGCCAAATTTCAGCTTTCTAGGAATTCAGGAAGTACCCTAAGACTTTTGATGATTATCAGTGAGTCGAGCCAGTGACGAAATCGGGGTTTTTTAGATATCAATAAAATCTAAAGTATAAGAGCAGTATACCATGGACTTATTATACAAACATAATAAGTCCATGCAGTATACTAATGTCATCATATCCCGAGAATTTTGTTTATCTGGTATAATCCAAACCTAAGTTCAAAAAACGACGAAGCGCTTTGAGAAAAGGTAGGAAGTGCCCTTGCGCTTCGCTTAGCTCGTCGTGGCGGGGGCACTACCGTGCCCCCAGATTATGTCTTCATAGAAAACGGCCGAAATGACGCGCTTCGCAGTGTATATCAGAGGTCCTAGTGTGATTTGCTTTTAACCATCTCGACTTTACGCATCGACCGCGTTCGGCACTCCGATTTGCAGTCGGCTGAACTTCACCAGTGAAGGGCCAATCGGAGCGCCGAACGCGGTCGATGCGTAAACTCGAGATGGTTAAAAGAAACTTACACTAATAAGGGGCCGTATTATGACGTATTAATGCCACCATTATTCCAGTGTGAGTGAGAGACGGAGCTATACAAGGCCGCTAGCACCATCCTTTTTTCGCAGTGGAATAATGATGACATTTAATACTTCATAATAAGGCCCAAGGCCTCAGTACGCACAGTATCGAGTGCGCGGCACTGTGGCGACAGTTATGTACGGACGAGGAAGGTATAAGCAGATGAATAAAAATGATTGACGTCTACAATCCACCTTTTTTATTTAATTTAAAGAAACCTTTAACCATCGTGCGACTTAGACGAGGCGAACACCTCATGTATGTAAATATGTAAAATCCAGCCAGCCGTTGGGATACTTCGAAGATAATTATTATGAATCCCACAAACAACTAAGTATACGCGTGCAAAACAACCCTGTTGGTAAAAACTAAAGTTTTTAGTAGATACCTAGTTGTGACTTTATTGTCAAAGTCAAAACATTTATTTCTAACAGGCCCTTATAAGGCACTTTTGAACGACAAACTTTACAAAAAAATTGAATTGAATCTAGTCGCCCTTTCCAAAAGGTAGTTTTCGCATGGAGAAGAATGGGAAAACTCCACCGTTACTCTTTTTTTGAACGCCCATTGCCATTTCAGACCCCAATGAGTTTACGCCGTTTACTTGAACTTCAACCTTTTTATCTTTCAGGTGTATGATCTTTACTAAGATCATACCTGAATAAAGAGCTGTATTCCTAATCCCATAGTACTCCAGTTTCCGCAGAAGTGTCTCATGGTCAACGCAATCGAACGCCTTCGAGAGGTCGCAAAAGATTCCAATGGCATCTTGTGCTTCTTCCCAAGCATTAAAAATGTTCTTTATTAGGGTGAAACCGGCGTCAGTGGTACAACACCGAAGTTTTATTAAAGTGACGTAACATTTGATTGAGCATCAACTTTTCAAACACCTTACTGAGAACTGGTAGAATTGACACAGGCCTATAATTGTTGGGTTCTTTACTATCACCGGATTTGAACAATGGAACTACGTTACTGTGTTTCATGAGATCCGGAAAGACTCCTTGGTCTACACTGGTGTTAAATATGAAAGCTAAATAGGGTACAATGGTTTCGATAATAGATCTATAGACTTTTACAGACATTCCCCAGAGATCTTCATTTGATTTAATTTTAAGATCTTTAAAAGCTTTTATAACAGCCTGGGGGTTTGTATGCTGAAACCTAAACTCTAAAGGGCATGTCTTCACATTCTGTCTAAGTAAGGCAGCAGAAAGCGCTGGTGAGGAATTAAAAGCTTCAGTAGTTTTAAGTGGAATATTAGCAAAAAAGTTTTCAAATTCCTGAGCTATTTCTACATCTGAGTTGACAGGGACATGTGTAGTCTCTAAATTAAATTCAGTATTTCGCTGTTTTTTCCTACCTGTTTCATTATTTTTATTATTTGCCAGGTAGTTTTTATTTTATTATCACCTGATTTTATTTTAAGTATTGGTAATATAAAGAGTTTTGGCTTCATTTTGCATACAGTTTTAAAAGTTTTTGAATATTTTCCAACATACTTATGAAAGCTTGTATTATTAATATGTTGCTTTAGGCCATAAAGTTCAAATAGTTTTTCCCTGCTTTTACGAATATCTGGAGTCGCCCAATCACTAAATAAGAATTTTGTGTAAATACTTTTAGTCTTTAGTGGAAAAGTGTCATTAAATTGCGGGTTTAATAGTGAAAATAACTCGGCGTAGAACTCATTTGGGTCACCTATATTATTAAAACTCTGAACACATAATTTACTGGCCTTAGAATAATTTAATTTCTCTAAAATTTTACATGTAATTGGCCTAAACTTTATTTGTATTTTTTGTAAGGCTTTTTTTATTTTTTATTTATTTATCTTTATTCAAAAAAAGGTAAGTTACATATAAGCTAAGCCCCATAAAACCGTTGCAATGGTTTGACTGTGGGGTCGATGAGTCTCTAGACACACTTAAATGTACTTAAAAACTAAATATTAAAAACTTAAGACATTTCTAAATAATATAATTTTAATTTACGCCTGAATCTATTTATGTTTGTTTCACTCCTTATGTCTGCCGGCAGACTGTTCAATAGGTATGGTATTCTCTTGTTTAGTGTTCTGTCACCAAAGTAATTAGTGACTCTGGGTACATTGAATCTACCAGCAGCCATAGATCGTGTATTATGATTGTTGTATACGTGAGTTAAGCTATGCTCTTGGGTACTGTGGTGGTTAACTAATAAAAAATACTTATGTTTTAAAGTGATCGTTAGAATTTTGCATATTTTAAATAATTTTCTATAATCTCCCTTACAACTGCTTTTAGTTTTTTTAGTAACAAGTAGTTTTAGGAATCTAATTTGGAGAGCTTCTAATTTATCTAAGTTAGTTTTGAATGTTAGTCCATAGCTGTCGAGAGCATAACTCATAATAGAATCAACTAATGACATATAAATACATCTTAATATATTAATAGGAACTTTAAAGCTTAGGTGGTACATTTTACTTAATAATATTCTTAATTTACTTGAAATATAGTCCACGTGATGGGACCAGGAAAATTTCTCATCTATTTTCATGCCAAGGTAGGTTACACAGTCAACTCTTTCGATCGGTTTACATTTACCTACAGTCCAGTAAGTTATTATGGTGACATGTATAATCGTGGGTAAATAAAGGTGGAGTCGCACTATGAGGTCGTAAATATGGCGAATGAATTAACATTAATTTAGTTTTACTAGCGTTTAATATAATGCCATTGTCGTGCGACCATTTAACAACCGCGTCTATATCATGTTGAACTAGCAGGTAGGTATCATCTATGTTAGTTCCGGAGCGAAGTATGCACAGGTCATCTGCAAACATATACGCTGAACAATGCTGTAGCACTCGGCACAAGCTGTTAACATGCATAAGGTAACAAATTGGTCCACATCCCGAGCCCTGCGCCACCCCACTCCGCACCTCGGCTCTGTCACTTAGCGCATCCTCCACCTTCACACGGTAGGAGCGCGCGGTGAGGTAATCACGGAACCATGGGTTCAGTGGTTCTCTCACCCCGCACTCCTCCATTGCATTTAGGATGGTATCGAATTGCAAAGTGTCGAATGCTTTTTTATAATCAAAAAATATTGTAATAACAAACTTTTTATCATCTAAGTAACTGTTTATTTCGTCTGTGAATTTTGTAAGCAATGTATTTGTATTTTTACCTTTTAAAAAACCGTGTTGACACTCGTTTATGATGTTATTTTTTTGTAGATAGTTACTTAATTGATTGACGATACACTTTTCTATAATTTTATCTATACTTGATAAAATTGAAATAGGTCTGAAGTTTGATAAATTTTTGCGATCACCTTTTTTGTGAATTGGGCGGACTATTGCCTCTTTAAGCTTGTTCGGAAATTTGTAGTTCTTGACAGTTAGGTTTATTAGTTTAGCTAAAATGGGGCTCACTTTATCAATAATTATTTTAAGGTCAGACATTCGCACAAGATTCTTAAACCTTAAGAAGAAGCTTAAACCTTATTTGTATTTTTTGTAAAGGTATGTAGGAGCAAAATGTTATGTTTGTCCACTGTGATCTGATGGCAACTTGTTTACAATTTGTTTGTGTAAGTAATCACAATTACAAAATATATTATCTATACAGGTGGCAGAGTCAGCTGTCACTCGGGTTGATTCAATAAAATCATTTGACAAATTAAATGACCTAAAAGACTTAATAATCTGACAGTATTCGAGTTATTTTCTAACAAGTTAATATTAAAATCATCACTTATGATTATTGACTTACTACTAGTACGAAGTTTCTTTAATACATCTTCCATTACAGAATCAAACACGGATAGATTCTGGTAACTTGGAGGTCTATATACGCTTACTATATATAACATGCTTATCAAGCTCAACACAGGATAATTCAATGTTGTGTTCAACAGACATTTCGAAGCTGTGTTTTTATTCTTTCGGTGTAATATAATTTTTAATTAATATTAATGACCTGCCATGTATCATACGTTTTCGGCTGAAGTGGCTAAATACACAATAATTTTCATAATTAATTGACATCACTTGATGATCCTTTAACCAATGCTCTGTTAAACAAATAATATCAAACTTGGTATTTTCCAAAACCAATTCTATTTCCAGTAATTTGGAAAAGCAATCTTTTTGATTAAATAATTTTATAGTATGTTGCACTCCCTTTGGTTTAATATTATGAGTTATATTGTCAGAAGATACCTTTTTATTATTCTCTAATAATAATTGGCTAATTGAAGGGGTAACTTCTGTTTTCTTACTGCCTAGTTTAAAGAGTTATACGGAGCAACATCCACATCTACAAGCGAAGAGTCTAAAGTGCCCATATGAGTTCCAGCAGGAAGAGAATACCCTGTCTGACTGGTAGAGGCTTCCAAGTATGTTGGTATTATAGGTGGCCTCCTTCGTACAACATGTTAATTCATAATTACTCACTATGTTGTTAGTATAACTAGATAACATAGACTCGGCACTAATAGGTACTACAGTTTGTTATATTAGCTATAACCTCATTAATATTATATGCTATCAACAAAGCAATCATATGTCTACATTCCCAAGACAAAGATAAAATTCTCTGAGTTAACTTAAAATCACTCACACAAACTTGTTAGTGTCAAAATACAATAATTTGTCACTATGACAACATGTCAGCCTGCGAATAGTATTATTCATCTTAAAAATGTAGTTATTTTCATCATATATTATGATAAAGTATCAGAATAAGGAAAAGCACGCAACATCATCTTTCCTATATTTAATTTTAAGAAGGCGTCCACACCATCCATTATGTCCTGTCTGGTAATACCAGTACTATTACCTAATAATAAAACCATTGTAGAATAATTATTTAGGTTTGTGTTTGCAATTCTTTTAATCATTTGTTTAAAACTTATGTTATGATAGCTATGATTGGTAAAACTATGTCTTAGATAATTGAGTAAAATTTTCCCAAAGCCTGAAACTCATTCGTCACAAAAAATATTGATTTATTTTTCTGTGTCTTAACACAGGTCTTTGCTGGAAGAGCCAACACCGGAGGGGGCAAGTTAGGCTGGGACTGAGGAGGTAGTGGTTGGTTGGCGCAACTGCATGAGACGTTATTAGTTGTGATCCTCTACAACTGATATCAAAAATACATCGTAAAATCCGGTGAATTCTAAAATTATTTGCGCTACCTTAAAAGACTCGGGTCAAAAATAGTCTACGCGAAAGTTTTCTTCCTCTTCCTTTATTTATTTCTGCCCTAATAACCCTTTGACGCGCAGCCTCCGACCTTCCTTCGTAGCATTTCCATGAAAAAGTTTGTTACTTTCTAAGTTTTAAGTTTAAGTTTCTTGTTGACTGACTTGACTGATGGGTACTCCAACCCTTTTGTATCAGTAGGGATTACCGATCAATCGTTTAGATTAGAAGAGGTTTTTATTTTCTGTTCTTTAAAAAACCATTTTTAAAAAGGTGCTGATAACTTTTTATTGAATTTATTTATTTATGTACACACTAAACACTTAAAAGAGAAAAATACATAGAGATAGAAGAGCACAAAGGTAGTGCTATTTCATTAGAAATTTCTTCCGAAGACCTGCGAAAGGAGATTTGGATGAGAGACGTAAGACTGTGTAAAACAGTATAATGTAGGTACAGGAAAACTAAAACTAGACTATACTGCATTTGAAATAGGATTAGACTTTTAACTAAACCGTTTTTACAGTCCGTTCAACTGATTTTGACTTCTATTGCGTTGGTGACATGACAAATAGCAGCTGCAGTAAACATTTGGTATTGCTACCACTTTTTTGCTTTTAATGACATTCTTATGTCTACGGTATAGAAGTCAGAGTCGGTTGAACGGACTGTAAAAAAGGTTTGTATAAATGTCTAATCTTATTTCAAATGGAGTATAGGTTTAGCATAGCATAATCAGCCTATAATATTCCCACTTCTGGGACAAGGCCTCTTGGTGAGAGGGAGTGGGCTGTAATCTACCACGTGGGCCCAGTGCGGGTTGGTAGATGTCACATGTCTTCGAATTTTTGTTTCTAGAACATCTCGGTTTCCTCACGATGTTTTCTAGTAGTTTAAAAGAAACATACCTACATACAAACAATATTGTATCTACACTTATAGAAATAAATACAGGAACCTATTAAATGCCTAATATTAGAAAGAAGAAAGAAAGAAAGAAAAATAGTTTATTTGTCACAGTGACACGTGCATACAAATAACAAAAATATAAACAACAGAATTATTCGGCAGCTGCACGTCATGACTGTGACAAGAAGGCTTCTACTCAGCATAATTCTGTGCTATGAGGGACCCAAGCACAGCGCTGATTTTCAGTGGTACCCCGAAAAATACGTACGGACATCAAGTCAGTAACAAAATATGAATGAAATAAGAAAAATTCCAGTGTGTAAATATTGATTCAATCAGTGTAGTATTACAGAATATCATACCCTTAGCAAAGCGAGCATTACCTCTCCTCTATGGAGAGACCTATATGTTATGGGTCTAGTGGTCGCAAGCTCTGCCGTTGAGCATAAGGTCCTTGTTTCGATTGCCAGCGGGGTAACGTAACACACAAAATGACAATTGATCGCAATGGGTTTCATTTTGACAGTTCAGCCACGTTCATTGCTCTATTTACGTTGTTGAGCAAACGAATTTTTCAAACCTATGAAGCAATGGATTAGCAATATCCTTCAATTGTGATTCTAGGATTGTGATTGAAACGCAATTATAAGGTGCAGGTCGGGCTAAGTGTAAGTTTTTTCACATTAGAAGTTTCTCAGTAGCATCCCTGATTTAGATTAGTAAAAAAAACATGTCCGATCGGTGGGGTATTTTTAGGTATCGCACCGAGAATATATTTAAGTGGAAATTTTCAAGAAAAACAGAAACCCCACATTTTTTTCAATGGGGAATTTTACCTATTACATTGGGCGCGGGCGGTCGTCGTAAAGCGGGTGTCTAAAAGTCATGTATAACTTAGAAGAAGAAAAAAGAAGTACCTACTATGTTTATTCTGCACAAACAAAACGCACAAAAAAGAAAAAACACAAAATACAAAACTAGCCAAAAGCCTCGTAACTTATAACCCCTGTTGAAAATTTGCTAACTTTTAATGGATTTGGGGTAATTTTGGTACAAATATGTGAATTTTAAATAGCAATAAATTTTTATTTTCAATAATAATTTTAAAAAATCTTTTTGGTAATGTACCTACCTATATACCCTTTTCGGATCGGGCAGGGTTTCTTTTTACATATTTATTTATTTATTTAATACTTCAAGCACAGAAATGTACAGAGGCGGACTTAATGCCATAGGCATTTTCTACCAGTCAACCTTTGGGTGATGCAGAGACAAACAGTGGTAGGTGCAATTACGAGAAATTGAGGAATATTTTTAAAGGAATTATAAAGATACACATATACCTTTTACAAACATATTGTATTTCTGCACGGGTGATGGCAATAGGCTCGTCCCCTATAGGTACATAACTGACGAAAAGTGGGTGTAGAACTACCCCCGGACTACCAACTCGGATATAACGCCGTGAATACGTACTATCGAAAAACTTCATACCTATCTACGAGTAAGCAGTTTGAGAACACAATCCCGTGAACACGATGACCACATTTGTTACCGCCCCGGTTTTATAGCGGCTGAGCGCTGCAAGCAAACAAAGTCCTTACGGTGTATAGATATGAACTTCTTCGATGGTACAGACGCAAGCACATCAACCTACCCAAAACTTTCAAATTTTCTCAATCAACTTTGAACTTTATTATCCATTAAAGAAATTTGACAGATTGTTGTAGGTTGACATGCTGGCGTCTGTACATTTATACATATTTAAAATAGCTTGTCCCCGTGGATATTTTTACAAAAAAAAAAGTAACTAATGGGTACTCTTTTGGGTGCTATGGTCTATTCTGCATACCAAACGACATTTTTTCTTTCTTCCGGTCCGCTTCCGTTTTTTCTAAAGACACATGCTGCTGTGGTCCGGCCATGTGCGAAACCATAATAACAGAAAGTAAGGCGTAGGTTTTTGTAAAAACACATGCTGTTTTTACAAAAACTTGCGCCTGACTTCCTCAAAAATGCATACACTGATCGAAAAAGGTCTTTTTAGGGTTCCGTATCCTAAGCCTCCGCTGTCCGTCTGTCCGTCCGTATGTCTGTCAGCGGGCTGTTTCTCATGAACCGTAATAGGTAGACAGTTGGAATTTTCACAGATTGTGTAGGTATTTAATTGAAAATATTAAATAAAGTTAAAAATTAAAGGCGTATTAAAGGCCCCACACAATAAAAATATGATTATGAAAGGCATTCCATGCCTTTCATAAGCCGATTCATAAGCTTTTTTATTTTAATATGGGTGTTTTCTGCAACTGCAAAAAATAGCTTTGTAATTCATAGTAGGTATCATTATGAAAGGCATGGAAGGCTTTTAAATTTTTATAATTTTAAATGAAAAATAATAATATTCTTCGTTTAGTATTTACATTAATTTGCTAAATACGGTGGTACGGAACCCTTCGTGTGCGAGTCCGACTCGTACCTGGCCGGTTTTTTGCCTTATTGTTTTAAAATGACTTATTTAAAATAAAAATAAAAAAATCCACCATCAGTATCTACACAATTACATGATAATAAAAAAGAATTGGAACAATATTGGTGTGCGCCTTTACTTATAGGACCATATCGTTCACTTATAATTTAATCTGCGTTCGCAATTTATTTGCCAAACATGTTAACAAACACGAGTTTTAGGAAAAACAATTGTAATACCTACACATAAGATTCAGTTTGCGATATAACTTCATATATTTTATGACTTTTTCAACCGTGGTACCAGTCAGTCTAAGATGAACTTTATTTGCACACATATAAAGTTGATGTCTGTATGAAGGTTATAAATAGATCTTAGGTAGGTACAGACGTCAGCACATCAACCTACTACAATCTGTCAAATTTCTTTAATAGATTTTCAACTTTATCACTGAAGCATAAGGTTCAAAGTTGATTGAGAAAATTTCACCGTTTCGGGTAGGTTGACCTGCTGGCGTCTGTACTAGGTACAATAAGTTTGACAAGTACAAAATAAATCAAATTAATAACAATAAGAACCTACACGAAAATCCAAAGGAATAGAACGCTAGGCGGTTTCTTGGCTAGTGGAAGCTTAGCATTAGAGGAAATTATGTTTCTGCTCTATCCTCGTTACTCCTAGGGCTACCAATTCGAAATTTGAAAAGTCCTGACAATAAGTCTGACATTTGCAAAAAAGTCCGGACATCTTGTTTTTTTTTCAGTATGTAATCATTTATCTTTTTTAAAGAAAACCCCTTAAATCGAAAATTCCGGACAAATGAGAAGGCCGGACATAGTCCGGACGGGGGGCCAAAAAGCCGGACATGTCCGGACAAATCCGGACGGATGGTAACCCTACTTACACCTTTGTTTCATAATTTAAAAAAAGTTGTAAGTGCGATATACCTTATACTTAACTACATCTTCATTAGTAGAACTTATGAAGAAACTGACATCCTCTAGCAGAACTGTCAACTTTTTATTCATTACTCCGTAAGTAGGTAGGTAGTTACCGATTCGTGCCTACCTACGTGAGCAATTCAGACTAATTGAGACAAATGATACTGGCACTGCACACCTGAGCCATACAGTTACTCAAACTACCGATATTTGAGCTGCGAACTCTATGCACAAACTGCTTTACATATGTATTATATCATGTCCATATGGCCGTCCGATATAACACGCTCGCCGCAGGTGTCACAGTGTATAAAAAAATGGTTGCGTTATTGCTATCAAAAACAACCGCACGTCAGCTGCGCAATCACAAGCTTCAGTTAAAATGTAAACAATGACTAATAAAAACTGCATTTATAGTATTTCATTCATTTGTAATGCGCCCAACGCATTCCATTTTACTGCGTAATATTATTCTCTACGTCTTTATATACCCATTTTTTTTTCGACGAGTCTTTGTTTTTCCAATTGCCTTCCGTAACAATACCTTCAATAGGGTGACAGCGTTTCTATGCGCGTACGCTCTACAACACTACGAATTATCATTAACAGTAGGTTCTATTAAAAATTGATTCAGAAAATGAACTTTATCGCTTACAAAATAAGAACCACGTAACAGCAAACGTTAAGTTTGTTTTAAGTTACGTTTCGGTGCGGTGCACATGGAGTCGGCAGTCGCGCGCCCACCGACTGTGGTTCCGGTGGGGTCGATCACCACCGCGTAGTGTATGCGTGCCTTTACTCACTACATTCCGAACTTTACTCGCGAACACAGTGTACGCTTCGCGCCAAATTTCTTGTACGAAATTTGAATTTTGACGATTGTTTTTTTATAAGCATAGACTTTTTTTATTCGTTTTTATTTAATTAAGGAATCGACGAAAACAGTTTCGTGATTGTGAAGTGACTTATTATTATGAAAGACGAAATATTCGTGTGCAGATACTTGGCAATATATAGTTAAATAATAAACTTCGTTATGTGTTGTTACTAATTGTGCAATGGTTTGTGAACAATAAAAACATCAAGATGAAGATGCGAAGGAACTTTGTAGTACATTTATTTGTTTTATTTGTATTAGCGACGTATGTCGGTAAGTTATTTTTATTTACCTAATATAAGTAAACAAAATAGATTTAATTTCGCACGATTATTTTTTATTTAAGTAAACGGCAGTCACAATTATCTTATAAAATAAAACAATGATAGTTTTGCTTGAGATTTATCCGCATTTGTTAAAATAAAAATTGTATTCGTAGTATTTATTATAGCACTGATACTGACACAATAGTATAGTACCTACTTAGTTTCTATACCGTACCGTGACATTTTCACTCGGTAAATTACCTACTCATTGATGTGCGTAGATAGCCTATGATTTCATTGCCTTACCCAAGAGGCGGAAATTTACAAAAAAAAAAAAACCTTTTCTATTCGATGTAAGATTTATAATAAACACGCTACAGACTTAAAGTAAACTGGTTATAAATAAAAAAAAGAGAACTTAGCTATGTACATTCTTATTATAATTATGAATGTAATTAAATTAAATAAAATGTAACGATTTAAAAAAAATCCAGGACATTAATTTACTTCAAAACAATCATAGCTCACGGTGTCTGACCATGCAGGCCGAATATTTAACATTCATTGTCTCTGGTTAATTTAAAACGATTAAAATCTCCCGTACACACGGCATGAAAGGGAACCATGATAGAATTATGTGATGTATGAATAATGACTGCAATTTTGTGCATTGCAACACGTGAAGATGCTTGTCTTATTTTGTAATGTTTGATTTAGATTGTATTTTAATTTGGTGAACGTTACTGGCGAGGCAGTTTGTTGAGTATTGCGCTGTTATTTTTGTTTCAATCATCAATCGCAATGTACCGGTTACATTGTTTTAGAATAAGTTTAGTTTAAGTTACTTTTAAACAGTTGCTTCACTTTTCACCGGGTACAATGAAGTATTTCTAATTTCAGAATGACACCTTGCTTTCTATCCCTTATTTATCAATAGGTACCTACCTATGTAACTAAGAAGAAGGTAACTACTATCGCTCATAAATTATCAGCTAAAAAAAAAAAAAAATGATAATCTAACTTTAACTTTAACATCAAAATTCCCACACTCCTACAACCTCAAAAAAGGTGATAGCACAGCATTAGGGAAGGCTATAAGTTTCCATCAAGCAATGGCATTAAACCTCTACTTAGTCTATGAACTTTCAATAAATCGGCAGGGATCCGTGCCCACATATATTTGGGATATATCCTCGTTATTTTTGGATCTAAGGCCGGGCCGGGTATGATCATTTTATCTAATGCCCGCAGATATTTAATGCAACTCGCTATGGGGATGAATGAAGGATAATATTGGGTAGGTTTTGGAAAAGAATTACCTTTTCGAGATGGTTTATTCAATGTTTCGGTTGCATAGATTTAAATCGTTAGATTAGCCCGATCGCGTCAAAAGTTGGTCACGTGATGACATTTAAATAGTATTGTACACTCATACTGAAAATCGTATCTATTTTTCCTTGCGGGTTGTGTGATCTCACTCTTTTCAGTATGGACGCGCGACCTAAGTACGGAGAGAGCAAATCTAACGATAGGTATGCATCTTTGTTTGGTTGTGATTCTCTCGCGAAATAACCATCACGAGTTGATCTATCTAAACTTACTTATTGCACTGTTATATTAATAATTAATCCATGTTAAATAATATCAGTAACTTCTTTAAGAGCAAAAATAGCTCGACGTTGAAGGCTGTGATTTTAACCGTGTCAGGTACTAGTCTGAGTTCTTAGGCTGGTTGGCCTAAGTAAATTTAAATTAACGAGAACCCAGCTCTACAAGAGAAAACAACGTGTGCGTTCGGGGGGCCTCCGTCAGGAACCAAGTTCACTCACACACGTAGGTTTATAATAAAAAGCGACAAAGGGAGGGAGAGAAAGTCGCATGGAAATCGTCACGTAAGGAAAAAGCCCTTAACGCAATTTTTTTACGTGACGATTTCGTTCCGTTTTTTCGTTAAAATGACTTAATTTTTGTTGGTGGTGGTGTTTAATCGGTTTTTAGGGTGACGTCTCTGAGTGTGTCTGACTACATTGTTGTATTGGGTTCCCACAGTGTAAAAAACAAATGTAAGTGGTAATAGTAAATAAATAAATAATTTAAAAAACTGCATTTCTGTCAGAATTTCGTATACTATATATACGTAAACTTGATAAAAATCCCCCAACAGAAAGGCTCATTGTACTAACAGATAGAGCTAGAACCTTAATGGTCTGGCTGACACGACATCGAGTAATTAACGTATCAACGTCCATTCTGCCTCCTTAACATTCCCTGAGCTGCTTTATTTCTGAACGTGGTTAATAAGAGGTCGTCTAGCAGCCGCCAGGTAATCATTCAGCTTAGTCACTTGGTGACTAGTAATTATTCATATTAGTACCAGGCCGTAAACGCTAGGTTTTTTTCAATATTCCTTTTTTCCAAGCTAAATAGATACTTTTGTTTGTTTTATCAATATTCGTGATACTTCCTGGCAACCGCCGACACTGTCACATTGATGGGTGACACGAAAGGCCTTCCCCAAATTCTTTCACATATTCTCTTGACCCACCTCGAGGTCTAGGTCGGACTAGGTCGTCTCACCACCTCTTTCTTGGCCGACCTGGGATTCGCCGTTCATTCTGAGGCACCCACCGCGTGGACAATGTTGACATTGCACAGCGGTCACAGTGCATGCGGCTGAATTTATAAGAAAAAATGTTCTAAAATGGTTCAATATAGTAACTAATTTAAACAAAAAATCTATAAAGGTTCTTTGCCGATCCTTACCAAATAGACTGGTAGATGCAGCGCTCGTGCTGCTACTTTAAACTTTGGCTCTCACAGCCCCAACGCCCTTGGGAGCATCTAAGATGGCGGCCATGTCTCCAGAAAGCTCCTTTAATTGCCTGCATATATAAGATAAAGGTAGCAATTAAGGGCATCTTTTAAAACCTTACTTTTCCAGCTAACGTTTCAGGAAAATAATCGTGAAAAAGACATAGATCGTATCTAGTAGAAAGTTCAAAGGCGGTAATTTAGCTAGCAGTGGAGACGTAGATCGTATAACTTACAAAATAATATATTGCCAGCCAGTTCGGCTCTAGTAAACTTAGAAGTTTAACAAACATTTTAAATAAGTTTTCGAATGGCCCTCCCGTTCAGATACCTTTTCTGGCAGTTAATTTGATACAAATTCTGTTTAATTTTTCAATAGTCTGAGAACGTAATTGAAATAACTGAAAAACTCTCACCCTTGTGAGAGGGTTGCTCTCATCATTATATACAACCCTGAAATCGCGAAATAACAATCTACTGTTCTCTACAATTCGTCGAGTTATGGGAGCATAAATATATTGGCAGCAGATTTTTCTAATTAATTGCTCCTTGTAGAAATTATGTCAAACTGCCATTTTTATTCTTCCGATGAAAGTTATCTGACTATTGAGAAATCGGCCCTGAATCTGGTACCTAGACGCTGCCTGCCTAGTCTATCCAGCCAGGCACTGTGAAACAAGTCCTAAATAAAATAAATGGTTTTCAATAAATGAAAAGGGTTCTGTCCTGCTTACCCTATTTAGATGGTTTGTTTAGATTGAAATCCTAGTTCTCCAAAATCCACTGTACCTAAAGCGTAAGTACATAGTAAAAAAGTTTCGAGTACAAATGACATATTTCGCCAAGTTCCAATGTCCCCGTGCCGAGTAAAACTTTTTATTAGACTTTAGCCGCCTGACTCCCCTATTACTGAAAGCTGAAATACTTTGCATTTACATAGGTACTGGTATGGCTTTTTCAATTATGAAATTCAAATCATGCAGGATTGTCGTTTTGTTGAAGAATGCCAGTGGCCCTGGTTCCACTATCATGGCTTTGTAGGGCAGTTGATGATCATTTCTATGATGAAATTCAAATCATGCAGGATTGTCTGTTTTTTGAAGAATGCCAGTGGCCCTGGTTCTACCATCGTCATTTTGTTTTGTAGGACAGTTGATGATAAGGGTAAGTCAAGGGGACTGTCAATAGTTGTACCGCACATGGTACAAAATCGCTTGACACTACTGTTTTTGTTTAATACTGCCTTTTAATAAAAGTCTATGGTAGCCCCCAGAAGTCCTAATTCAAGTTCCACCCTTCTTCTGGTAATCACGCAACGTTGGTTGATGGTAAAAACTTCAATAATTTAACTTGTCTGATTCGACTACCATTTGCGTTCGTAAAACTGTAGTAGATGAGTCGATTACGGTGTTACCGAATGATTGCTTGTAAACAATGAAGGCAGCCAGCAAAACAATCCGATGTTAGTTACAATCTCCGAATACGTGTGAGCAGACTGTAGATAGTTTCCTTATCCGGAAAAATCGAATCAAAATATTCTGAAGCTATGCAGTTAAAAAGAAAGTTTATTAGCTTGTTTGCTCGCCTCTCGGGCACCCATACGATAGTTTTAAATCGATTTCAAAGCTTATTACCCGAAGAGATATAGCTTGGATATCTAGGATAACTTGCCGTGGCTGTAATACACTAGGGTTTCCATGTGTGACGTTTAATTACTGTCTTCTTTTAGTCGACTATTTTTTTGTCTTCGGTAATTTTCACGATAATTAAAACTAAGTGTCGGTTTTGTTTCTAATAGTCGAAATTAATTATACAAGTATTAGGTAAATGAATTTGTTGATTGCCCTAATGGCATTTCGGTAGGTATCTACATTCTAAGTGTCTATTAATGTGATGTCGATTTGACCCAATTTTGTATTGTTGTTTTTAAACCAACAATTACCTACATCATTTTGGTTCAATAAATGGGCCCCCAGAGTATAATTATTTTATAAATATTATAATACTACGGTTCTGCTTCAAATAATAATTATATATTTTTTATCAGTCTTCTGTTATCTCTAGACATTAAACCATTAAAAAAACATAGTTCCTGTAATATTATAATAATGCAGATTCGGATCTAGAAAGTTATCATGAAAATAGTCTTCTATGATACAGGCTCAGACTCCCGACGCTTGCCAAGTCAGAATTCGCAATAATTAGTTCAGGGATTTGAGTTAACTGCACTGTAACTAATATTTCTTGACATGCCCTAGATTACCGATGGTAAACTCTATACATTTTTGATCTATCTATAAAAGTTTTAAATGTAGAATAGTTTCTAGTCTTTGCTAACTTTGTACACCTGTACAAATCTAGGTTTCGTCAAACAGCATCCATGTTAATGATTGTTTAGGGTTTTACTTTATGTACTTAGGTATTAGTTTCTGAAATTAGAGACTAGTTTCGTTTCATGGTGTCAAAAGACAAAAATTACCTTTATTTATTTTGAATACAATGGATGACGTGAATCGTGATCAAAACTAATCGGGCAAAACTGTTAACAGTTTAAAAACATTACCTACCAAGATTTTTCTTTTAAATTCACCTAGTTCTTTTAGATTTACATAAAATTTCCTATAATGCGTGAAAAAGCGGAAGAAATCACCACAAAAACTGCAAATGAAAATATTAGATACAAAATCATTGAGAAATCAGAATCTGTAATCGTATTTGAAATGTATATTTTTTGCCGTTTTCCAATATTTCCAATAGTTTTACAAGCGGCCACTTTTTTCTGAGTTAAATCATTACGATTACCTCTTGTGGCAAGAGTTACTTGTTTTAGGATTTTAAAATAATTCCACGTTTATTGACTTTTTTCTATTAACGCTTTTGTACATTCACCTGTATATATGTCGTGGCCAGATCTTAAAATTGATCATTTCCTGAAATGAACATCATCCACTGGTCACATCATGATGTGGCCTGGCCAGATCATTGAATGCTCAACGTTTAATGATAAAAATTCAAAATTCAAACTAGGCTGAGAATCAGCACTTTTCGAACGTCAAACGATATGAACAGTTAAACGGACGACTACTTCATGATGTGGCCAAACATTAGTGATCATATCGTAAAATAGTTAGATTCTGGCCACGACATATAATACACACATCAACACGGTCTAGGGATATTTTTTAAAAAGCGAATTACTATCAATGTGTTAATTATTTATATGACATGTATATATTTAAAAGATATGTTATTTAATATGCTACCATTTTTTAATAATGGTTAAGGTACTTCGATTAAAATTTCAGGATTTTAAGGAAAAAAAATGAAGCATAGACGGAAACCGTATATGAATTAACTTTTAATTTATGAGTAAAAACTGAAAAAAATAGAAAAATCATTTAATTTGTGTTTATAAACTTGAAGTTAGTAGTCTGAGAAAGCGCCCATGATGTTCATAACACATCGGCAACGATTCGGCATGCTCAGAACAAGGTTGTCAATGTCTTGCTGCGGAATATTGTCCCATGTCCGTCTGAGGTGCGCAAAAAGTTGATCTTCTGTAGCCAGATTTTCAGGAACTTCCTTCAGAGCTCTTCTTTGCAGCATATCCCACGCATGCTCAATGGGATTTAGATCTGGCGATTGAGCAGCCCAGTCTAAGGCCCTAACATTGTGTGTATGTAACCAAGCTGCTACCGTTCTCGCCGTGTGTGCCCGGGCATTGTCGTGCATGAGCAGGAAATCTTGCCCCATTTGTGTTCTGTGGGGCAAGATTACGGGCCCCAGCACCTGTTGGACGTATCGTTCTGCCGTCATATTGCCCCGCACCCAAACGAGATCCGTCCGTCCTCCAAGACGAATTCCTGCCCAAACCATAATTGTTCCTCCTTGGTATGGGTGAACTTCCTGAGGGTTCTGAAGACGGCTCCATCGTCCAGGAACTCGCCAAACACGCGTCCTTCGTGAATCTGGATGGAAGCCGAACCTGGATTCATCCGTGAACAGCACATTGGACCATTGCTCACGGCCCCAGTCCACGTGGTTCCGAACCCATTCTAATCGTCGTCCACGATTGCCTCTCCGTAAAGGTGGGACCCGGAGTGGTCTACGAGAGCGTAGATTGCTTTCATGCAGTCGCCTTCTTACAGTTTAGTCACTCACAAGCACTTGGTGTTCCACTCGCAGCCTTTGGACCAATTGAGTCGCCGTTGCATTTGGTTGAGCTCGCGCAGTAATTTGCAAAAATCGATCTTGTCTGGGGGTAGTGATGCGACTTGGCCCCCGGTCGGTGTATGAAAGATTACAATGCGGCCAGTACTTTTCGAGTTATTTAATTGAGTATGAAATATCCCTAGACCGTGTTGATGTGTGTATATTCTAAAACAAACGACTGATGAGTGCAAGTCACCAAGAACGACAGACCAACCCCACATTCATTTTAATACTAGGTACTTACTTATCATTCTGGATTGCTCCTATATGTGAACGTAGGTTTTTATGTAAATTCATATTTATGGGTGGTATACCTACCATTTCTTTTCGTTTATTTTGGGGACGATTTGCTCGTAGGACATTTGGCAACAGTGTCGTTTTGATTATAAGCAGGTCGTTTTGCTATTAAGACCTTTTGGTCCTCCGTATCAAAAAGTCCTACAATTAGGACTTTTTGATACGGAGTATCCCACGAATACCTATGTAGCTTATCATTCATAATTCATGGTCAGTAAGTTTATTAAATCTGATCGCAAGCTAATGTCCATCCATTAGAACGCGACTTATTACATAAAACCATTAAAAAAACTATCAATCGGTTTATTTGACTATCAAAAAGCTTTTAAATACAAATTAATCATGGCGGCCCCTCTCACAGAGATTTATAAGGCTATTAATATCATTAGCGGTGGAAAGGAAGATGAACATTCTTCACACCTAAGTTTTACCGCTTCATTAGTAGGCGGATGAGAAATGATTAACGGTCATTATCAAGAAAAATAAATAATGAGATGAATCGCATTAATTTGTTAGTGGAAGTTTGAATAGAGATCTTTATCGAACCCTTTTTAGGGTTCCGTAGCTCAAAAGGAAAAAACGAAGCCCTTATAGGATCACTCGTGTGTCTGTCTGTCTGGCTGGCTGGCTGTAAGTCTGTCACAGCCAATTTGCTCCGAATCTATTGGACAATTTAGTTGAAATTTGGCACACGTATGAATATCTGTGACCCAAACGCGGACGTGTAAAGTAAATTAATAAATTTTGAATATGGGGTTTACTTTTCGGGGGCAAATTGGAAAATTAAAAACAAAAGTTTTGCAAACTGTTCCATGTGACATACACACATCAACACGGTCTAGGGATATTTATTTATTTAATACTTCAAGCACAGAAATGTACAGAGGCGGACTTAATGCCATAGGCATTTTCTACCAGTCAACCATTGGGTGATGCAGAGACAAACAGTGGTAGGTGCAATTACGAGAAATTGAGGAATATTTTTAAAGTAACTCATTTACTAAAGATACACATATACCTATTACAAACTATTAATATAATATATATGCCTAATTATATATAAATATAAGCACAAATAAATATACATAAATACTCGAATATACTAGAACAAATAAGACAAACAATGGGAAATCATACTATTCTATTTCATACTCAATTAAATAACTCGAAAAGTACTGGCCGCATTGTAATCTTTCATACACCGATTTGTTTGTAATTTATCTCAGACTAATTCCAAATTCAAATTTTTGAAAATTCTTTTGTTTCGGTGGCATAAAAATGTCTTGATGTGTAGGAGAGGGAATTTTCATTTGTGCGAAATTTAGAAAACAATACGAATTACGTTTAGTTACAGTTTTTTTTTCATTTTTAAACGAAAGATAAAGTTAAAATTGAGGTATTGTAGCCATGCAACGCCAACATTTGACGAGGGCGGAGATGTTACGAGCTGTGGGAATGCTGGAAGCTGGGTCTGTTCAGCGTAATGTTGCTGAGGCCATAGGGACCCACCAAAATGTAATTTCAAGATTGTGGACACGCTATGTGCCACAGGTGAAGTAGCGGAGAGGTACCGGGGGCCAAGTCGCATCACTACCCCCAGACAAGATCGATTTTTGCAAATTACTGCGCGAGCTCAACCAAATGCAACGGCGACTCAATTGGTCCAAAGGCTGCGAGTGGAACACCAAGTGCTTGTGAGTGACCAAACTGTAAGAAGGCTACTGCATGAAAGCAATCTACGCTCTCGTAGACCACTCCGGGTCCCACCAATACGGAGAGGCAATCGTGGACGACGATTAGAATGGGTTCGGAACCACGTGGACTGGGGCCGTGAGCAATGGTCCAATGTGCTGTTCACGGATGAATCCAGGTTCAGCTTCCATCCAGATTCATGAAGGACGCGTGTTTGGCGAGTTCCTGGACGATGGAGCCGTCTTCAGAACCCTCAGGAAGTTTACCCATACCAAGGAGGAACAATTATGGTTTGGGCAGGAATTCGTCTTGGAGGACGGACGGATCTCGTTTGGGTGCGGGGCAATATGATGCCAGAACGATACGTCCAACAGGTGCTGGGGCCCGTAATCTTGCCCCACAGAACACAAATGGGGCAAGATTTCCTGCTCATGCACGACAATGCCCGGGCACACACGGCGAGAACGGTAGCAGCTTGGTTACATACACACAATGTTAGGGCCTTAGACTGGCCTGCTCAATCGCCAGATCTAAATCCCATTGAGCATGCGTGGGATATGCTGCAAAGAAGAGCACTGAAGGAAGTTCCTGAAAATCTGGCTACAGAAGATCAACTTTTTGCGCACCTCAGAAGGACATGGGACAATATTCCGCAGCAAGACATTGACAACCTTGTTCTGAGCATGCCGAATCGTTGCCGATGTGTTATGAACATCATGGGCGCTTTCTCAGACTATTAACTTCAAGTTTATAAACACAAATTAAATGATTTTTCTATGTTTTTCAGTTTTTACTCATAAATTAAAAGTTAATTCATATACGGTTTCCGTCTATGCTTCATTTTTTTTCCATAAAATCCTGAAATTTTAATCGAAGTACCTTAACCATTATTAAAAAATGGTAGAATATTAAATAACGTATCTTTTAAATATATACACGTCATATAAATAATTAACACATTGATAGAAATTCGCTTTTTTAAAAATATCCCTAGACCGTGTTGATGTGTGTATATCAAATGGAAGGGCTTGTTGTGAGGATATCAAATATACAATACATAAGAAGTCTGTGGTCTTAAATTAACATCGTAAATCTCTCAATATTGTGCGTACAAACTTACATTTGTAGTTGGAATTTATGGGTGAACATGTTTTTCAACTACAATATTGAGATTGTTCTTGGTATACATTATTCCCAACTACGGATCCC
The DNA here is from genome assembly GCA_949128155.2 of Xanthia icteritia. Taxonomy (NCBI): domain Eukaryota; kingdom Metazoa; phylum Arthropoda; class Insecta; order Lepidoptera; family Noctuidae; genus Xanthia; species Xanthia icteritia. Next base: position 17,394,766 of record OX421940.2, on the reverse strand, counting down.
TTCATTGTGCGTGGTCCGAGACGCACTTGACCAAAAAACCGGTCAAGTTTGTCTCGGACCACTCAGGAAGAATCTCGCTAGTTATTTTATGATTCTATTTTTAAATTTAGCCATTCGATTCTGTAAAAATATTACTGCGAAAACTTTCATGAAATGAGCTTAAGTGAGCTGTCAATAGTGTGTCAATCCTTAGCATAAAATGGAATTATAGCTCACTTCCAGCTAACTTCACCTATAGTTAGCACGGTAAGTTTTTTACAGAATAGTCCGGCTTCGCTGTCTTCGACCGACTACGTTCCACAGTAAAATCAATATTCTTGATTGGGTTCATTTACTATCATTTATTACGTCTATGTTATATAAACCTGTAAGCTGGATTAAGTTCTAAATACTAACATGTTTGTCTGACGAATTAATTCATCATAGATCGATCATCATTATATGAGCGATTGATATTCGAATAACATAAGCCTTTTGTGTTTATTGAAGCCAATGTAATAGTGCGAACTATACGAGATGCTTGGTAGAAGGATCGACATAATTTCAATTCAATAAATCAATCAATTTTATAAATAGCGTTTGTTTGTTGGCTGAATACGAGGCTTTTGGCTACTTTTGTATGTGTATTTTGTGTTTTTATTTAATTTAAATGTGCGTTTTGTTTGTGCAGAATAAACGTATTTTCTTTATTTTTTTATTTTATTTTTTATAATCTTTTGAGGGATTTGGGGTGTTATTATAAAATTCATTTTAAAATTATAATTTTCATATATTAATTCATTTTAAGGAAGCACATGAATAATTTTATGGAATCAACCGTACATAAATATTTTAAAAGAAGTTGTGTCGTCATTTCAGGTAGTTTTTTTTTTTTTTTTTTTCGTCTATCTGCAATCAGACTAGCTTGAATCAGATTTTTTGAGTCTTTACTGGCAGTTTGAGAATCATTACATCCTGCGATGCGTCATCTCGTTATTATATATTTTAGTGTTGATTAGATTGACGCTATTAGTTCTCTTTTAAGTCTGTAGGTAGAGTGTGAGGACTTCAGAAGTGTCACACATTTCAGGTAATTAAAAAAGAAAAATATATTATCTCAATTACCTACAATGCATGACACCTAAGACAGGTGTTATGGGAGAAAACTAGAATATTGTGTCGGTCTTTCTACCAAACAAACTGTATTGTCCATTCATTATTCCATATAATCAGACGTTATACTAAAATGAGTTAATATTCATAATGATTTATATTATTGTCAGAATTCAGTGCCCGTTGAAATGGAACCAAAAATTAAAGCTTCCGTACCAATGGCACAAAACAATAAATGTCAAAAGCATATCGCATGATTATTGCAACGCGCTGTAATTATAAATTGATGTACATCAATTTATATATGTACATATGGTAGAAACGAATTTTACATTTCACTTACTGAAAAAATACGTTGCGGTCACGAAAATATTACTTGAATTTAATTATTTTAGCTGTATTTAATTACTTTGTTACAATTTTAATTAAAAATAAGTAGGTAGACAGTTCAGACGTGGCAATTATAATATATTTTAATTGAAATAAAGTTTTATATTTGAGAGACTGCCAAAGGAGCTTTCGATTGCAGTAATTGCATTTGCATGTGCAGGATTTTCTCGGAAACCGCTGAACCGTATTGAGTGAATGTGTTTGCGTAGAATCAGTGCTATTTTTAAAGACTCGAGATCGTTCTTAATTAATTCAAGTTAGTTTTTTTTTTACTTTTGGTACAAAAACTGGCGGAGTATTGCGCACACATATTGTCTACAGTTATATGAAAATTCGTCGGTGTTTTGATAGTTTTACAATTTTGTTCGACTTTAGGTATATTTCTCTGCATCTTTCCTGAAAACACAGGGATGATGATGATTCTTAAAATAAATCTTTTTCGTTTTTTCCTGTGGTTCTGGTCTTGGTTGATCTAGTCTAGGTTAATAATAAGGGGTTCCCTACTTGAATTAGAATGACGTGAGATCGAATAATATTTGCTCGAAAACGTTAACTCGTAGATAAATTATGAGCGCGTCAGTTCACTACGTCGATGTATCAAAATCTCGAATTATCGGCAGCGTGAAGGGCATTTTGAATTTTATATAGTAAAGTTAGTGTAACAAACTTTACTGCATATGCCAAAATTCTGCCAATAATCTAATACGTATTTATTGAGTCGATACGCCCACAAAAAAAAATAACTTCGTGCGATATCGCCAAAAATATTATTATTTAAAAGCGTTAATTCGCCTGTTTCGGGCGAGTATATTCGTGCGAATCAACCAATAAGCCATCGAGGTATTGAGCTGTCTCGGTCATAATTTAACGATTTAAAGTACAATCGAGTTAACGTTTTCGAGCAAGTATTATTCGATCTGACGTCATTCGATTTTAAGGAGGAAACCCATTAATAGGGGTCTTTAGTTGTAAGTATTACCTACTACTTGAGATAGCTCTCTTTATTTTTCGTTCGGCCATAGGTTCTGCCCGCAGTTTATAATTAATTCCATATTACACAGTTGATTGATTGACTGTGACGTCATCAGCATAGTGCCAACTCAAATCTGCTGCTTAGTCAATATGGCGCAGGTAAATTGTGACAATCACTGTCATTTGGCAGCTAGGCTCCCGTGATACCTAACTCGGATTGATCCCCCGCCAGGTGGATTTGGCAGACTAACGAGAAACGATTCCTAGAGGAATCTACGATGGTATTAACCTTTTCGTTTTGATGAAATTTTTGAAACATGTTCGGTTTTTAAATTGATTTCATTCTGGTTCATTGGGTCTGCTATTGATTTATCAACAATAAAACTATTCAGGGTATTAATCAATGGTCAGTGATGTCCAATAAGTATAATCAGCTACAAAAGTAAGTGACCTTGACCACTAAAGTAAGTGACCTTGACCACTAAATAATCTAAAGTTATTTTAAAACTAGCTTCTGCTCGCGGTTTCGCTCGCGTGGACCCTAATTATTTTTCTAAAATAGAAGTAGCCTAAATTACTCATTACTCATCAGCTATCGGGCAGTGAAAGTCCTGTCAAAATCGGTGCAGCCGTTTCGGTGGTTAGCCGGAACAAACAGACAGACAGACAAAAATTTTAAAATTGTTTTTTTGTTATAAGTATATATATATACTTTTATATGCATTGAGTAAAAAGCTATTATTTTGACATTACAACCAGACACTTCAATTTTATTTATTTGTATACTTAGATATAAATGTATAGATACAAAAGAAAAAAATCGAGATTATGAAGATTTTGCAACAATCAGGTATTTACAATGAATTAGTTAGGTTCTGATGAAGGTTAAAAAAAAAGGTTTTTATAACATTGTTGTTTTAGATACAACATAAACAGCTGTTGTTTTTCTACTAACGATGAAATATTCAACATCGAAGAGTGTTTTCTTTGTCTTGTATACCTTTTATTCTAGACTTAGTTAGCACAAGTGCACCTATAGCTAAAGCCAACAATCACCTTTGTTATAAAATACTACCTGCTGCCCGTGGCTTCACCCGCGTAGAACCTTATTATTTTTCTAAAAGAAAAGTAGCCTAAATTACTCCTTATAACATCAGCTATCTGCCAGTGAAAGTCCTGTCAAAATCGGTCCAGCCGTTTCGGAGATTACTCGGAACAAACAGACAAACAACATTTTTAAAATTTTTGTTTGTTATAAGTACCATAATATACTTTCATATGCATGATTAAAAAGCTGTTCTTTAGACATTACAAACAGACGCTTCAATTTTATTTATTTGTATGTACTATTAAATAAAGCACTTACATACCCACACATACATAAACTCACGCCATCTTCCAATGGGGGTAAGCAGAAACTACAAAATGCCACCTGCTACGATCCTTTCATACATCTGCATAGCTTCCACAACCACAGGTTGACCACAGGTTGATCACAGGACCACAGGTGGACATGTTGTCGAATCGAAAATGACACGTTTTCAATGACTAATTTGGCTTACCGACAGCAAATAGCTGTAGGAAGGATAGCGGTCGTCTACTTGATTAAACTGAGTTCTTTTTCGGTTTTGGATTTGTGAAGAGCCTTTAGAGATTCTTTTGATAACATTGATGTTCGATGCGGCACGGAACCGTATCGGACGGTTGTGAATATCTATTGCATATGCTGGTCATACACGCACGCCGGATAATTGCGAGTACTACGCACCTGACGTTTCTGAAGAACATCATCAATAAGGTCACTATAATAATTGGTATGTCCTGCTAGGGAGGGCCCGGCGTTTCCACTCCATAAAAAAATAAAGCACTTACTTTCTCAGAAGTAAAACAAAGACCCTTAAATTACGAATGTTCGCACTCACAGCTATTCAAATCGATCCTGAACGTGATTGATGACGCCAGAAAAAAGGTGTAACTGTTTACCGATCTTTGTCGAGACCTTGACTCGGTTTTTTTCACTGATCACTGTAAAGGTTTGACCTTTTCATGTTCTAATAGATTTCTCTATTTTATTTTGCTTTTACGGGTTAGAAAACGTATTTTATTAACCTTTTTAGTACTTTTAGTGAACCTCGTGATTGTTTTATCACCATAGGTGACATTCAATTTCACTTGCACATCATAAAAAGACAAGGTTAAAGCGCTTCAAGGTCATTCTGATGCGTGGCCAAAATCGGAAAGAACGCCATCTTCTTGTTTTTTTAATACAATTCAAGTGGCACTTTTTTTTTGGATGGGAAATTATCAAATAACTTCTCCCGCTCTGGGCGGAGCAGGAGGGCGTGTCAGTCTCTTACTGACTAAAACCCACCCGTGTTCCTTCCGTTGCCTGTACGTTGCCAGGGCCACGGTATCCCTTTCGGACTTTCCCGCAAACCCGGCAGGCATCGGTCCTATCGGACCCCTTCACTTGCTGACATCTCTTTGAGGCGCGCGTGGAACACAACGCGCCGTCGACCCAGGCCTGGTCCTTAACGGACGGCGAGCTACCCATTGCTCACCGTCCGCAAGCCCATTCGTCATTCGAGCGCCAACAGATCTTTGTAGCAATATATATGTATGTCTACGTGGCAGTTACTGCATAATCAGCCTATAATGTACCCACTGCTGGAACACAGGCCTCTCTGTTCGAAGGAGTGGGCCGTAATCCACCACGTGGGCACAGTGCGGGTTGGTAGATGTCACATGTCTTCGAATTTTTGGTTCTAGAACATGCCGGTTTCCTCACGATGTTTTCCTTCACCGTTTTGAAAGCAGTGGTGATGAAATAATTTACACAAAGTAAAGCGCCTGTCAGGGTTCGAATCTACCTACAACTCATAAGTTACAGTGGCAGAATCTGATACTGAGATAGTATCAATCTTTGTTAAGAAATTGTTCTCAATATTGTTTACTTCGATCTACTTCGCGGAAAAGAAAAGTGTTACCTAATGCTAAAATGGTTCCAAGAATCTTTGAAACAACCGATGAATTAATTAAGTTCCCTTCGCGTATTAAAATATTTCAGAAAAGGGGAAGCAATTTATCGCAGCTGTCAGTACAATCACCGTCAAAATTAAGTGAACAATTCCAAAAGTGTTTCAAGAATTTGAAACTTGCCTTGCTTTCTTTACATTTTCCAGATCCTATGACTTGTAATAAAAAAGAGCCCGTGTCTTTTCAGTAGTTTAGAAAAACTTTTTTTCAACCCCAAAAGATTTGATCTCTTGGGGTACCATTAGGCTGCGTATCCACCAGAGATCAGCGAGGATGCGTAGTGAGGGATGTGTGTGAAACACTGTCATAGTTTGAACTAAGCTAACCAATAACATAGTGATGTTATTGGTTAGTTGTGATACACTGTCATATTTTGAGCTAAGCTAACCAATGACATAGTGATGTTATTGGTTAGCTGTGATACACTGTCATAGTTTGAGCTAAGCAAACCAATAACATAGTGATGTTATTGGTTAGCTGTGATACACTGTCATAGTTTGAGCTAAGCAAACCAATAACATAGTGATGTTATTGCTTAGCTGTGATACACTGTCATGGTTTGAGCTAAGCTAACGTTGTTATTGGTTAGTTTTACACACATCCCTTGCTACGAATCCTCGCTCATCTCTGGTTGAAACGCAGGGTACAATTCCGTAGCTGACCGCAGGCGGCAACTACAGGCGACGTGTCGCCGCGACACAACTGGATTCTATATATTCCAATGTATTTATATGAAGGCGGACATGTCGCTAGCTACGGAAGGTATTTCATAGAAATCCATACAAACCAGTCGTGTCGCGTCGACACGTCGCGTCATCCGGAATGGTACCTTTATGATATTTTTCTGTCCCTTTTCCCTTTCACAATAGATTAGTTCTTGTTCATAATATTAATCCATGCCAGGGAGGGTAAACATGAACATTATTTTGTCTTAAAACACCGACTTTGTCCTTGTTAATAAAATATGTATAAGGGGAGAGTGGGGTTAGATGTGTCCAGAATCACCCCGTCATGTAAAGGGCATGTTAAATCAGAAAATATTGTGGACCGGGACGAAGATGGGGGTTGATTTTGGGTCTAACATTATTGGATGATGAAGCTTAATATTGTTTTTGTCATGTTTTTACTTGTATTAAAAATTTACAATGTTAGATATAATTTTTCTGTCGATCGAATAAAAAATGTAGGCCTTTGATGTCGATATAAATAAATAAATAAATATATATTTTTTTAAAGTTTTTATAAAGGATAATGTAAATATAGAGAACTCAGTGTATTTATTAAAACTACACATACCTATTTTATTTTAGTTGACTTTTTGATTTTTGTACTTTCAAGCATTTTTCTTTTGTCCATTCAGTAAATGAATCCATTCCCAAAAGTATAGACTAACCATGTTATTAGTAGCCCGGCCACAAGGAGTCCCACGGTCACAATTAGCGCATTCCTTGCGCTGCGGTGCGCGCGCGCAAGCAAATCGCGCCACAATGATATTTGTACTCCTTTGTTATTGATAACCCGATACCCATGTGATAATGACGTGCTACTGTTTTGTAATGTAAGCGGATTTGACTGACGCTGTGGAAAGTATGACTATACAGAGCAATTCTTTACTTGTGGCGCCCGTAGTCTGGTAAAAAGGTTTGCCCCAAATAATCCGTTTGGACAGACAGATAAATAGATGTAGTATCCATGTGTTGCCCCACTGCAATGAAAATGCCTCCCTCTTCTTTTTTACCACGCCTGTCTTTAAAATAGGAGTATTACAAATACAGTAAAAAAAACTACATTATTTAATTGTTTGATCATGATTGTTATATTCTGCAGCGATTTTAAAGCTAGTTATGATTCAAGTTATCATTCCAATATTGCTGGAGTCCTTGTTCTCCGACAAGGACTCCAGCAATATATACGCTTTTGGGTTCTGTGGTTCCACCTGTAACATCTTCTGACTATCTTGAAAAAAAAAATACTAGAAGTTTATATTATTGTAAGTACATGGAAATAATTGAACAGCACACATTCATTTTCAAATTCAAATTCAAAAGTAATTTATTCAAACTAGGCTGAGAATCAGCACTTTTCGAACGTCAAAGTTACATAAGAGAGTCCCCCAAAACGCCCGCCCTTCACCACTTCCTAGTGCTTTAGCTGGGAAGAAGAAGTGGCGCAACAAACTCCCCAGCAGCACAGCTGTCTGTTCAGTTAAAAAAATAATGATTCTAAATATAATAGTACCTATGTAAAATAATTTAAATTATAAATTAATAGCCATATGTCAGCTAGCACACGCCAATATACCAATCAAAAATATCGAGAACTGTACTCAGGCAGAAATAAAAAAATAAAGACTAAACGTAAACAATATCTAAATAAACGCCTCCAGTCATAAAGGGTGCGCCCGCTTACATATAGCTAGCTATATATAGCTGTGACTGGAAGTTATAAATGATAAACTAGGACCATCGAGGTAAAATAAATAAACTGTTAATTACTAATAACAATAACAAAACCATGATCTGCAAGACGACCAATCACCACAAGCAGCACCCGTTCACGAGCATAACGCAAATATCAGCCATTACCCACCTCCCCCTTCGCCATATTTGAGGGAAGGAGGCAACCCGACCCCCGACGCTACCGCAAGCAGTGATATCTAAGGGAACATGACGAACTTGCTGCCGGTTGTTCAGGCAAAAAATAATATGATCAATTGTCGAGGTCGCTAGCTAACCACGTATTGCAATTCATAAAAAAACATTGTGATGAGTAGATTATGTCAACAATAAATTAAAATAAATTGACTCAAGTCAAATAAAATAATTAATAAACAATTATATAAACTCATATAACATGTCAGTAGGTAGGCTAATTCTGGAGAAAGAATTTAGCATTGTGCTAATTAATTACGTATTAATGTTATGTAACGAGTACCTAGGTATACACTACTAGACAATAATTTCAATAAGTAAAGACAGACTATTTGATTTAGAAATTGATTTGATGATATTCAGGATCATCAAGCAAAAAGAAACACTGCCAAGGGTTGAGTCTTTTTGGCCAGGTGAAAACCTGGCTGTAAAACTCAGTATCGTGTTCACTTCTGTAGCCACCATGTAGCCACGATAAGAACAGGGGAGACTCTGACAGTAGACAATCATCATCTAAGAATACGTTCACAGAAATGAGTTTCATCGTGATTTTCTACAGAATAGTACGGCCCGCCTCGTTGGTCTAGTGACCGCAAGCACTACTACTGAGCATGAGGTCTTGGATTCAATTCCCAGGTATTCGGGAAATACAGGCGTGATATTATGTTAGGGCCATTATTTGTTCAGGGTCTAGCTGTTTGAGCATTGTGATCTGTGTTTGTAACAGCACCTACAAAGTACAAAAAAAGTGTGAAGCTGCAAGTGTGAACGGTTTATTTATTATTTACTTAACTACTTAAGTGCTGACCGCTTAAATTAGAATGCACTCAGAGGTGCCATTAGCCGGCAGATACTGAACTTTTAACTCACCTTTAAGTGTTTTGATCGTGAATTGCCAAACTCATTGGTGCAACTGAATATTAAGCGCGAAGAGATTTTATCACAATTATAGTTATGTAAACTATATATTTTTAAGAAAAGCAAATTTTTTTTTGCTCTTACAAACACCAGGTCGTAATTTTATTGTGGCGCTTTATTCAGAAATGGTGGAACCTCATTAAAATAGTCAGGATCACACAATTTGAAAGCGTTCGAAAGTCACTTGAACTGGTCGAACTTCGAAGATATTAACCGATGATGTATAGTTTACAGTTTACCTACTACATAGTTTTACAAAATATCTGCAAACTCTACCGGATCTATTGTTTCTTAGAATTCGGTAAGTATTTCGACCCTACAACTTGCTATCTGAAATTCTCAATCTTCCTTCGGTAAAGAGATTCTGTATTTATGTTGTAATAGCGGACGATCAGTTTGCATTCGTGCGTAAACATAGTCTGGGAGGAACAGAGCATAAACTACTATTCATGAATAACTTATCTAGATATAGTGGGAGGTGGAATTCGGAAAATAAGTTCGGTAAATATTTGGGACTAGATTTTCGTCCGACCGTAAAGTTATAATTTTTCGGGATGAAAAAGTTGTTAATGTACTTTTTCAGGTAGGCAAGATCTTTTCATGCTGAAATTCATCTAAATCACTTCGCAAACACAGGACCTATAGACAGAATATAGACTCACAGTCGCAGTTAAAATCTTTGTTAATTGTTTGACCATTTCTCATGAACTCATGACTTTTGTTGACTGATGTCACTGAATGTAGTAGCTTTGGTTCTAGAATCTATGGTTGTCACAATAGTGATGATGACTGGGTCAAAAAAAAGTAATTGTATTTAGTCCGTCAGTCATATTATTGAATTTTATAATAGTTATCATATTATTAAAAAATGACTTAGATAAAACGCATTAAAGTTGAGGAGTGGGGGTCGCTACGTCACAAGTAATTATAAAATCTATACATTCGTGACGTCATGGCACATTTTAACGCAATGTATTGCCGTAATCTTTTGATAAAGTAAAAAAAGAAAAATAACGTGTCCAATATTTTTTAATAATACAACTGACGGACAAAAAAAATATTTCTAGTCATCATCCCTATTTATGGAGTGTTGTCTACAGAGCCATAGTCTTGTCTTGATTTTAACTTAGATTTAGTTTTTAGGGTTCCGTAACCAAAGGGTGAAACGGGACCCTATTACTAAGACTCCGCTGTCCGTCTGTCACCAGGCTGTATCTCATGAACCGTGATAGTTAGACAGTTGAAATTTTCACAAATGATGTATTTCTGTTGCCGCTATAACAACAAATACAGAATAAAATAAATATTTAAGTGGGGCTCCCATACAACAGACATGTTTTTTTTGCCGTTTTTGTAGATAATGGTACGGAACCCTTCATGCGCGAGTCCCACTCGGCCGGTTTTTAAGTTTAGTTATACTTATATTAACCTACTGCCGACAAATTGCTTTGCATTTTGACAGGTGATATGTAAAAATACTCTGTAACATTATAGATTACATAAAATTAAATTTTATTAATTTCTGTGCTGAAGATAAGTAGGTATATTGTCGCATGAAAAATATTTCATCTAAGCCGAAATTCCCTGCGTACCGCATACAAAACTGTTCCCGAAACTACATACAGCTAGTAGAATAGATATTTCACCTGGTACGGAACAGCGATCACTGAATATCATAAAACAAAGTTCCGGAACCCATCCATTTCTGATGTTTGGCTTAATCGCAAAATCCACCGGTCGGATTCACTACAGTGTTCAACTACTTTTGCGAAAAGTGGTTTTGAAAATGTTTTGGTTGTAATTTGTAGCCGTATTAGTAGAAAATGGTTTCATGTTCTAGGAGTACTTCGCTGTAGGCTATAGATAAATAATCTAAATTATAATAAATTGCGTCAGACTGCTTAAAGACAATAATGAATTAATAAACAACGAATAGTTACCCGACCGATTTTTTTATATATCTTTCACATGTGGCTGCACCATTTTCAATACCCAAGTGACTTGAGAAAGTTACATCAAGAAAGAAAGTAATAAAATAACATATTTCACTCTCTACGTCCCTCCCTGAGGAGGTGCCTTCAATACGAGTCCGTAGAGTACATTCAGGTAACCCATATCAATAGTCGGTCAACATGCATATCTGTCAGGAAATGCATTATTAAAACCAAATATTGATATTTGAGGATGTTTATCTATTATTTATTTAATAGCCGGTATTGACAATTGATGAAATTGGTAATTATATTTGATGAGTTATTGAATGTGTGTGCTAATGTCTTAAATTATAATTTACTAGCTTCTGCCCGTGAGCCTTCGTCAAGAATTAGGCTATCCAATGCAAAAATATTTTTTCTAATCCGACTGGTAGTTTTGGGTGATCTCTCTCAATCATACAAACTAACAAACAAAAACACTAACAAATACACAAAGAAATCAATTTTACCTCTTTATAATATTAGTATAGATTCGGTGGAAAAAAGTATCACCACCTTGCGTAACACACCTTCAATCACAATCTGAATGATTTTGATCGATATTACAAATCCATTGTTATGTTCGAAAAATTTGTCTGCTCAACAGCGTTAATAAAGCAATGAATGTTGTTGAACTGTCAAAATGAAAGTGTGTCACGCATTTACCCCGCAGGTTCAGAGTGGTTATACGGAGATAGACTGGTAAAAGTGTTTTAGCACCACCGACCTTCTACAAGGTCCCCGCAACATTAACTAACTATGCAGCTTGCTTGGCAATTTTAGCATAGCATAATCAACTTAAAGAAAGAAAGAATAATATTTATTTGGACACAGTTCGTGAAACATATAATAACAAAATAAAAAGTAAAAATAATCATAAAGCAATAATAGCCTATAATGTTCCTCCCCACTCCTGGGACACAGCCCTCCTCTCTGTGAGACGCAGTGGGCCGTAATCTACAACGCGGGCCCAGTGCGTGTTGGTAGATGTCACATGTCTTCGAATTTTTGGTTCTACTTCATGCTGGTTTCCTCACGATGTTTTTCTTCATCGTTTTGAGGAGGATAATAGCAGTGGTGGCCCAGTGGTTATGGCCGTGACTTACTAGTTGTAGGTCGTAGGTTCGAGCCTAGACAGGCGCTTGTAAATTATTTCATCACCACTGCTCTCAAAAGGGTGAATTTTGGCATACCTACTTATTTTTTTTCGTAATATGCCAGATTACCAAGCCAAACCAAGCTATCTTTACACTTCGGAAAGAGACTGGAACCATTCGCCAATAGAATCATCTAAGTACGATTATTGCATTACGAACCATCGTCTTTGACAATCAACAAATTGTGTACAAGAAAATTGAATTAATAATTCTAAGCCCGAGTTTGGCTAACTGTGGTTGGAGAACTAAACGGCGGTTTAGCTATTTATGTTAGTTTAGACGTTCCTTCATTGCGTCCTCATTATTGAACTGATTTTAATACTTGTATTGTTTGTGAAGAAAGTGTAAACGATTTCGATACAGTGAGTGGCTGAGAATGGAAAGCCACTGCCGGGCCACAGTCGAGAAAGAACTGGCAGGACGATTGAATTTTCTAAGATTGGTCACGAAGGCAATGGACAGATAAATATGGATGAGTATGAGGGAGACCTTCGCCCAGTTGAGAAACAGTAACGCCGAAAAATAACACAGGAACAAAGTTTACCCATTGCTACCCAATTCTGTACCTACGCCAAAGATCCCAAAGCGAAAAGAATCTATTTTTTATCAATACTGAGTTCATCTAGCTACCTTTTGCACGGTCCATTTTATGCCGCATTTTAGTACATTTTACCGGGTCTGTGACCGACAAAATACCGAGCAGGACAGATATGGCACCCCTTTCAGTTCTAGTTCGAATTTTGATTATAAATTGACTCGTATTTTTGTTTGTGCATTTCCGCCGCTTTGGTGGAGTGAATCGCTTTCGTATGAGCCCCCTGAGGCATGACTCGGTGGTATGCAATCGATTAGCTTGTTTCCCATGAAATTGGCCCAAGCAGCCACTTAAGGTATGTATCGGTAGGTGGTGGAACTGTTTTATTTTTGAATTGTACTTTCACAATTGGCGCATATTAATATCAGTTGACTCACCTGACAAAAATAACTTTCAGTACCCAACCAATATCATCAAATAGCGGCTGTATTACAGATACGAAATTAATAATGTGGTAATTCATAAACGCGAAGTGTACTTACAAGAACCAGACAAGAAACTGTGTAAATAATGTAGACATAGTTAATCCAACGAATGATTAGTTTGTGTAATTATATAACAAGAACTGAATTTTGGCCCAAATATTGTGATAATAATTACCAACTGTATTATTGTGGTTGCCTTAGCTTTAATTCAACCCAGCAGGGTGTGGCTCTCACGAACTTATGACCTCTCGATTACCAGCAGTAGCTCAGTCATTATTAGGCTACTGTAGGTTCTAAACTTAGCGTGACCAATGCCTATACTATCCAAGACGGATTCTTTCAGTATATCCACCGTTTTATATAACTTTATAGAAAGCAGCTGGGAATTTACGGTTTCCTTTCATCGAGATTATAGTCCAGTAAGTTCTTTATTCTTTATACTTTGATGGCATAATGAGCTCGGTGGCCTGTTCGGCCGTTTTAAGGGTTAATTTATGGGGCCACTTTTTTTGGTTGCTTATTTTTTATTCTTATCTTAAAGGTTTTATTCGAACCTTTAACGTTGTCCCAGAAAACACATCACTTGAAGTACCTACCCAGTACCCAGTGCATATTATAACATAATCAGCCTAAAATGTTAGTACTCCTGGTACACAGCCCTCCTCTCTGTGAGAGGGAGTGGGCTTCAACCCACCACACGGGCCCATTGCGCATTGGTAGATGTAACATATGTCTTCGAACTTTTGGTTCTAGGACACACCGGTATCCTCACCAAATGTATGTTACATTCAAATTAACACGCCATATTGAAACACAAATATAGTTTTAGCTCCGTGTCAGGCTGCTAAATGATGTGATTAATGGTTGAACGTAGAACAGAAACATTTATGAAGCGAATTTTCATGTCATTGACAATTTGGTGTTTGTCCCTAAACTAGTCATGTTTGTGAGTTATCAAGGCGCCTGCTACCCTTAACCTAACATCGTAAGGTTTTACAGGCCTGTACCAATCCGTACCGGTACCATTCCCTGATTTGTTCGTGTTTTCATTTTTCAATTTGTTAAACATGCCTATATCTTTATGTACTCCAACAACAATCGTGATTCGATCATTAATAAGCTTATGATCATCAAGTGGTAGTGGTACCTATTGATTAAATGACATGGATTTCAATTTGGCCTCAAAAAAATAACCGTTTGTTTCCTGGTTTTGTAAAGAAACAATGTCAGGCGTAACGCTAGTGCTGTGGTTATCCACGACAAAGTATATTTCTTTACCGCAAAAAGAAAAGGAAGTTCCACTCGCCGTTTGCCGGGTTTTTATATAGAAAACATGTTATCTTATTCCTTCGAAGAAAATTTTGATGTATCACGCGGAAGCCCCAGGAGTAATACAACAAAATATAACTTAGGTGCTTATTTTGTACGTGGGCAAGTCTGTTGTACATTCGGTTTCGTATTTTGGCCTAAAGCCAAAGTGAAACGGTTGGTTTTAACCAAAAGCCGAACGCTTAGGCATTTAGCTAAAAACAATCTATTGTGAACACCTGTGACACGGGGCGAGAGTTGAGCTTAGCGATGTATGTGTGCCTATGTGTGCGTTACCTATCTAATACTTCGGGAGTGAGCCCATTCAATATATTGTTTGCATACATGAGTATAAAATGTTTTGCGATATCAATTTCCTCCTGAAATACATTTCATAAATATTTACGCAAGTAACGAGAATACAAAATGAAGTGTTTTAGTCGCTTGCCGTCCGCATAATGTTATAAGTGGCAACTTAAAGACATGGCTACTTAATGGCACTGGTTGGCAGCTGGCCAGCGATCTGTCATAATTTGGTGTTGGTGGTTACAGTCATAAACTTACATATTACGCCATAAATGGTGCCTCGATACGTCTTGTGGAAGGTGCTAGAAGGAACTCTTCGATCCTTGGCAAGAAAGTTGGTAACATAAGTTTCATTGCGGATAGAAGTGGATAGGTACTGGCTGCGAAGACTTACGATGACAGAAATAGAACTCCATTTGAAATAATGGCGGAATTGACGAATTACCGTTAAAGGTCATTAGAAGAATAATTCTACGACGGCGACAACCCTTATTAGTTACTTAGTTGTATAAACCTCGTCGCAGTTGCCTATCGAGTAAGAGGCAATAAAGAACTTGTACATAACTATATTTACCAGAGATATTGGAAATATTCTATGAAAAAATGATCGTCCCTTATCCCTCATATCTCGGGCAGTTATATATTACATACATACGAACTTACATACCGTGTAAAAAACCTTAATCTTTGTTGGAGCAAATAATAAGCTATCGATATTAAAAACTAATATTGACTCCGATATCAATTGGTCCTCTCCCTTTTTCGTCCAATACACTATTTTAAATAGAAAATACGATAAAGACCTTTATCGTAAACTTTGATGGATTGGAAGGCAAATAGGTTTACTGTTCATAGAACTTGAAAGCAGTTTTGATAAGGAGGGTGCTTCGCCCTTTCCATTGAACCTTTGCGTCCGGTCGCTCGTCCGCCTCACGGCTTATGATTTCAATAGGGGTCTCACTCCGCTGGCTTTGAACAAACCCCAGATATAGATAGGATGAATTAAATGTTTGAAACTCGGTGATTTGACTAGTTCATGCTGTTATTAATGTTTGTTTCCTTTGATCCATTGGCAGCGCATTTGGGACTTTGGAGAAATAGATTCCCACAGATCCCAACAGGCAGGTTATTTAACGGCTTATTGAATAAAAAAGTCACTTAGCCCTTTCAATTAAGATCCAGATATTTGATAACAATTTCTGTCTGACATTCGGAATTTATCTCCTAATTGTAAATTATCTCCTAAAATCTTTGTACAGAATTCAGTTGCTTGAACTTTACGATCGTTTTCTATAGAGTCTATCTTTATCAACTCTTTGTTCCCATCTTGAATGTTTAGTCGATTTATTTATTCAACGTTAATAGAGTCTAAAAATCCATTGACATTTTTTGTGAATTCTTCAATATCGACCTTAGGCCGACAAAAAAATAATGTAAAAACTTTACAAGAGTCATTGCCATAGAAATAAATGTAAAACGAATTAAGTTAGAAGTAAAAAAAGTGGTATCCCACAGGCGTCACGGGGTTATTATAAAGCAAATATTTGTTTACAACGAGATTGAGTGTACGTGGGGGGCAGTCGCGGCTGACTGCACAAGCAACGACACGGGGAGCGCGCGCGCAGGATGTCGAGCCAATTTTATATCGACTTAGCGCTCATTTTTATTGTCGTGTTCCGTTTTCATTTCCTTTGCGGACTTGTAATTAATAATGTCTTCATTCTGGGCTATGTTTAACCCTACTCCATTCACTAGAACAATCCCTTTTATTTTGCTGTTCTACTTGGCGTGAATACCAAAAATTAAATTTCCGCCTCTATAAGTGCAAAATACGCGTATCAGTTGCATATGACTGAAATTTGGCGAGCATCAGTTAATTCGATTGTTCTCCGCCAAATTGGAGTAGTGTAGTGTTAAACTGAGCTGACCTGAAAAACTGGGTTGTTTAGCACTTCTACAGTACGCTCTGCAATATAAATGAGAGCTCATATTAGTCAATCAGCACTTCGTTTTCTAATTCATTTATGGGTTCCCTCATCTTTCTTGGTTTTTTATTTACGTTAATTAAAATGTAGAGATTTTATATTAACATTTCTTTTATTTTTCTTCTTAGGTTTGAAATGTTAATCACGGTCTGTAAAAAATTCTGGAATGAAAAACATCAAATTGTTCTAAAATATTGATAAAGTTATTCAATGTTGAATCCAACAAATTATTTATCAACGCGAAACATCCATAATTCATTTCGTCGCGCTAACTGCCTAAACTTATAAATCATCATAAATTCCAATTTCCAAGTTTGGGAACCGTCGAGATGTATCATTAAGTTGGTCCGACACAAATCCATTTCAATAATTCATATCAATTCCTATCATTCCGCCCCCATCCCTATACTTTCTCGTGGGTCCCTATAATTACCTGTTTATATTCGCTTTACTTGGTCCAGAGTTTGTTCATTGCTTTGGGCAAACTGAGCAATTATCACATCGCCGCCGGACAGTTCCCACGGGATGGAAAAATTTGTAACTCACATACAAACGTGTCGAACCTCGCGGCTCACGCTTTTTGTAACATTAGGCTCGCAGTAGGATATTGTACTGCGGTCACTCTTGTTACGAAGCCTTAGAGCGCATCCTTGCCGGTCGTATCTCCGCTCTCCTTTTACATTGCTGCCTTCCTTCCACTTTAAGTAATGTTGTTCCTCGAGTGACGAGAGATGGGTTGAGTGTTCAAGAAAGTGGGCGTTCGAGTATTGGGTTACAATGACGCAGTACTGGTTTTGTTTGCTCGAGACGCGCGCGATCGCGTGAGAACCTTCGGAACTGCATGGGCGTGTCATCGGACTCTTTTTGTCGTACTTTTATTTATTTATTTTCTTTTGTAAGGCTAATACTGAGCTGTGAGTAGTGAGTATCGGTAATAGCTATACAGTCAACTTTCCGACGTGACTGTGACAATGCAATTCGTAAGATTGTACTGATGATTTTTATATTCCAAGAGTTATAAATAACGACCGACATACGCATTGTTTTCCATGAATAATTGTAGTATGGAATTTCTTAAGAATTCGTGTACAAGCGAATGGTTATCCACGCTTGTGTTTGCATTTCGTCACACGCTGATTTCGCGCCTATTAGGTGCGCTTTTTCAATTCTTTTTTCTTGCCTGCCTATCGACATTTATACGAAAAAGTTGCCAAGTGAGCCTGTTTGGGACAGAATTCTATAATTGATTGTCGGCGTGGCTATTAAAAAGACATTAAACGTGGCCGTTCTGTTTGCTTTAGGCGTGTATACTGCAACAATACAAAGTGGATGGACTGTTTTCAATTTCCGATGTTATCGGCCGTTATAGTTAGGTGGGCACTTTCCCCGGTGTTTGCGGCAAGCTCCTGAATATGTATCGATTGATTATTTGGAAATATGATCTGGCTGTACAAACTTTGTGTCGCGATATAACATTAGTCAACAACGCGCAGTTTGTTTGTAAACTAACAGATAATCTGCACAAGTTGGAACATTCAGTGCATGCATGTATGCTTACGTCATTAAGTGTAAGAGTAGCTGAATGTTTTGTGTGCCAGAATGTAGTTTTAATAAGGCCTGAACGTGAAGGAGAAATAATGATGAAGTTATTGTGCTCGCAGTAGGAACTTACCTTATTGAAATGTTTTGGAGTAGGTATGTGAGCATTTGATCCAATTAAAACATGCTAAATAGCTCAGTTACGTGCGGTATTTTCTAACAAAATAATAGCTTTTTACAACGTTTTTTCTTGTAATGAAGGTAACTCAATACAACAAGTTAAACTCGGTGTGGATCGCTTTACAAAGGAGATTGCCTAAAATCGTACCGGGCCAACAAATAATTCTATCTACGTATTTCACCGTAATGAAATTTACATATTTCATTTTATATAACTATCCAATAAACTCTCCGGTCTGGTATATTGTTTCCGAGCGTGCTCCGTTGAATAAAACATAATATTTTTATTGCATGTTTGCGTCCAACGGTGCATATATTTTACATAGATCTCGATCTGGCACAGCCGAATTGGCTGCATCTACATTTTTATTACAATTTTCTAAACATATTTTTGTATGAAAACAAAAAAAAAATGCAATAATAAAACGATAAATATTGACGGCAATCGTAGTACTGAAAGTTATTAGACATTGTGGTGCAGAGCTTTCGTTATTTGAACGGTTCCTTGTTTTTACGATAGTAGCTATCTCAGATAGTTGCTTGCTATACCGTCTACAATTTTTTATGTTTTAGTAGGTAAGTAATTGAATATACTTACGGGCCCATGCTTAAACAAAATTTGCATACTCAAATACAAACTATAAATATTAATAACTGTTTTTACGCTTCATTAAAACTTGCGAACTAAAATAGTCCGGGCGGCGGCATTAAAATAGGCTAATTAACTTGTTTAAAGTTCGCACGAATGCAGTCGCGAACCAGCAAGATATTCTCACTACAAAACATAATTATATAACCAAAACCAAAGAAAAACTATTAACGGTTCCAAAAAATAATCATTCAATACATTTGGTACACTTCCCACGGGGGCTATTATCGAGATACTCGATCACAAAGCTGGCATTGCGTGCGTTTGAATATGGAACTACGGGGTTTGTTAGGAGAAACAGTCCATTGTGTGCCACTAGCGCTACTAATGAACGCAGACTTAACTTTGTAAGTAGTATAAAGCGATATAATAGAATAAGCACTCAGCCTCTGGGCAGTTGTCTATGGTTCGCCTTTTGTTGGGACAGGTGATTGATGGACCCTTCATTGTCTATGTCGCGTTTAGTTTGAAAAATGGCGAATGTTTGCGTTTATTTGATTGCTCGTTCGAATTTGAGTTGATTTTTTCCCGCGTTCTTAATGGACGGTTTTATTGAATGGAATTTTGATGCTGATGTAATTAGTTCAATTTCGTTCTGACTGAGTAAATAATTTATACGAAAATAGATTATATTTTTTTATGATTGTACCCACTGTTATTTGACTTAAATCAGATTCTTTCTTTTGTGCTTTCGTAATGAAGCTGTTTTTCTTGATAGGTGTATTGCTTAGAGCTAGGCAGAGGTAAATCAGCATGACCTTAGACAACAAAACGACTCTGCAAGAGCAAATATTCTGTCAACAATAAATAAAAAGTCAAAATAATATCATAAAGATGCTGGCACCATATAAAATTAGATGAGTAAATATTAACATCATTAGCGTCCCTTTTCCCCTCCCTAGCATCCCCTTGTTACTGTTTACAAAACGAGCGCAGCATTCGATTCAATAACAGTAAGTAACGAATCGAGTATAAAAGCCCCGCACTATTGTAAGTACGTAAACAGACGGACTGGGCCATTAAGTAATCGCTTTTCGCTCAATTGGCCGTAACTGGCGCACAACGACACGCTCTCACTGTATTTGCGTTTCGTTTACGGATCAAACAGTAAATATGAGGTAATCTGTAGCATCAATTACCTAGATAGTTGGAAGGTATAAAGATGGCGACAATGTGTACCCTTTACTTTCTTTACTATGTTGAATTATTTATTGATTTATTTAGGCAGGGCACAAAACAAAGTGTTCTCCTATTTACTTTTCATTACTATATTTGCCGAACCCCCAACTAAGGTAAATTAAAATACGCATGTGTGAGGTTAGGTAAGTAGGTTTTTATTCGTCAGTCCGGGTCATAACTATTAATAAGCTATTCTCACTTTTGAACTAACTAAACATAAACTAGCTACTGTAACCTCGTACGTATTACTATTGTTGGAATGAGCACATCCTTCAGTTTTCTCGAAATATCAATCGAATCCAAGTCAAAGTCAAATAATTTATTTCAATTAGGCACATACAAGGCACTTATGAACGTCAACAAAAAATATAACTGATTCAGTCGCCCCGTGCAAAAGGTAGTTTTCGTATGGAAAAGAATGGGCAGAGTAACGATGTAGTTTCTTCTCCACCAATACTCTTTCAAATGTTTCACAATATTTTGTATACATTAATTATCTGTGAAGACGATGCACCTGGAATATGATTACTATACCACAATAGGTAAAAATAATTAAAAATGAATCAATGACAGATACATTAATTATGTGATAGTACATGATGCTCACAATATGTGAGCATTACAAAACATTGTAAAAGTATACAATATAAAAATACGAAACGCTTTGAAAGCGACTGCCACTTGTTTAGGCCTTCGGGAGGACAAAGTGTTAAAAGATAAATTATATTTATTTTTGTAAATTGGTTTAAAAAAACACTTAAACGTCAAAATTAAATCGTGTTTTAAAACTAGATGAGTTCGGTGTATCTTAACCGGCTACTCTGAGAAGAAATACAGAAACAAACTCAGAGGTATCTTCTAAAGTTCAGAAATAATCTTGGTCGGGCCATACGAGGACCATGCAGATGTCTGAGATGGTGTTTTGAGAAAAGAAACACACAAATTTGAGTGGGCCTGTCCAGTCAGTGCACGCATTTATCAGTAATGACGTGTAGCTCAACACAGACCTTAAGGAGCTCAGCGACTCGACGAACAATACCAAATAAAGGACATTTGGGTAGGCCGCATAAAGTACTCAAACTGCAAATTCATTAATATTCATAACAGCTACAAATCAAGAGCGGAAGTTGAATTGATGATGATGAGGACGACTTGCCTTGCTAAAGCTCCTCAATTCCTCATACAGTAAAATAAAACTAACTGCGTCTTTCCGTACTTCGGGGCTAATCTAGAAAATTACAGACTGGATTCTGGCACGGTTTCCGCCACTTAGACCGTTTTCCAGGGAAGGTTTTGTTAAATAAATTCATCGCTTGTAAGTCCCGTAAAGCTAACTAAATGTAAAGCTAAAGCTAACGACGTATCTGCGAAGTTTTATGTGCTTTTCGTTGAACAAACCAGTGACGACTCTATTATATATAGAGTTCAAAGAATCGGTACCTTCCTATGTAGATGAGAAGAGGGATAATTGTAAAAACATGGTCGAAAATCGAACTGTATATATTAGAATCTAAAGCATATAAAATTGATTAATACTCTAAAGTAAATACCTACCCAAACACATCTGAATTAATTTTCCAGTATTTATACATTTCGGTTCAACCACAGCTCAAATACAGCCAGAAAAAACAAAAGAATACGTCAAACGATAGAAAAGGTTTTCCACATTTTCCAAACAACCTTTTTTGTGGACCTTTAAACAAAAAACGCAATATTTTTTCTTTTTACATTATCAGTAAAGTTTAATGGTGAGTATGAACAACGTCGCTTGTTTTGTATGTAATATCTTGAATTTAAAACTTTTACTAAAAATTCTGTAGCCCCTAAAAGGAGCTGTTCATTTTCATCTCAATATTTTATAGTGTTCCCAAGATATCAGCCAAAGAAATTGTTGCTATATTTCTAGATGAAGCGAAAACCAGCCAGGTTATGTTTAAAGTAAAGTAAGTGGAAAGAAAACTTATCTTTTTACATGAATACTTGAATAGTTTACCAAAGTAAGCTGGGAAAATATCCTCGTGAACAACCTAGCTTGGTTGCGTATCATTCTATTGACGTAACTTCTAGGAAAACGAACCGAGATAATTTATAAGATACGGCTTTTGGACCTAAAACTGAACATCACTATATACCTACTTAGAATGCCTATTTTTTTCCGCTGCCTATTGCGGAACCAAGACTGGGTTTAGTAAAAAAAATACAGTAACAAACTTAGATTTCATTGAACATGTCTTACAGAAATCGCTTTCCAAATTCTTATCAAACCAACTTTGTTCCAAACTTTCTATACAAAAATATAGAGCCATTCGAAATGAATTGTTTTTGGGCATCATGTGTAATTTACGTGTTACTTACCAAACGTATGTAAATTCCCTCGAACTCGCTCAGTAAGTAAGTAAGGCGCGTCAAACATGTAGGTAGAGACGTACTTAGTGGCTCCGTTAACCGAAGCACAGTAAATATGCGTTTATTTTGTGACAGAAACGCCGTATCTATTTTGTTTTGAAGTTCATTATAATACTCACTTAAAGTGAAAAGCTTGGGTGTGGAAGACAAACAGGATAGATGACATTATGGGAAACATGGGGGTGTGGGAATGGTC
Organism: Xanthia icteritia; assembly: GCA_949128155.2. Classification (NCBI taxonomy): domain Eukaryota; kingdom Metazoa; phylum Arthropoda; class Insecta; order Lepidoptera; family Noctuidae; genus Xanthia; species Xanthia icteritia. The sequence goes on along the minus strand of OX421940.2, from coordinate 17,371,809 downwards.
CAGAACTAATCCACAGTTTTATTTTTCTGTAGAATGTTATAGCTCTATGGATGGATTAGATTCTAATGCTTCTCATATAATTAATGAATCAATCTGTCTAGCCTTTTCCAACTATGTTGGGGTCGGTTTTCAGTTTAACCATGCGGCTGAATACCATTATTTCAAATGGAGCGACTGCCTTTCTGACCTTCACAATCTAGTTACTAGGTAACTCGATACCCAGTTACTGGGTTGTTTCTCATACAAGACTGGAAATAAGAGATTTCTGAATATTTTCTAAAGCAAAACTACACTTTGGGATACCTACCATCCAAGAATTAAAATGCTATTTTATGCGTCGGTCAATACACACCACTGACACACACAGCACTAAAGGTACTATTCAAAATCAGTATTTTAGTATTTCACAAAAAACAATTTTACATAGCCATAGCCATAGTCTTTTAGTCTCAACTTAGATTTAGTTTTTATAGTTTTTTATGTTTAGTTAATCAAAGATTCGTGCTTAGTCCACGAGAACCTACTGCCGACAAGCTGCTTAGCAGTTTAGCAGGTGTTATGTTAAAAATAAAACTGTAACATGATGCATTAAATAAATATTAAAAAAAAAAAAAAAACATAGTAGGTGGCTACCACTGAGTATTTGATAGAAACAATAAATCCGATTCCAAATTAAGCCGGGATTTTTTGTTGCAACAAATCATTTTATTTAGACAGAAATCCGCATACATACAATATGTGGAACGCAGAAATTAGGTCATAGTGTCCTTCAAATGGCTGGACACAATGTAATCATGTTTGGAGAAGTAATATTATCCTCCCAAGATCGTTAACTTAGCGGTGTATGGAGGAAGCTCTCGGAGGGGACATGTATGGGCTATTACCAACTAACTAACCGCGTAAGTGTCCAGTGGCGAATTAACAAACTGATGTATAGGCATAATATAAAACAATATGCATGTTTAAGATGTTCAATCTCTAGAAATCATTATATGCCTAGCCTTTTACCAACTACGGTGGGGTCGGCTTCCAGTCTAACCGGATGCATCTGAATATTTGTATTTTACATGGAGAGACTGCCTATTTATCTAACCACCACAACCCAGTTACTGGGTAATACGATACCTGGTAAGAATGGTTGTCACGCACAGTGGTACACCTGAAGGACTAAGTGCGGAAACCAAACCCCTTAACATAGAACATAGAAAACTGGTTGTCAAGACTTTTGGGCTTCTGACGACGCGTAACGACTGTTAAAGATCCACGAATGACAGCCGGGACCAACAGCGTACTTAACAGGCTTTCTGAGGCATGACGGGTTTTGGTATGTAAAGATGGTCACCATCCACGGATCAACCGCGGCTGATCGTGATCGGATCGTGCGGCTGTTATAACTTAGCCACAAACAAGCCCCAGATGTCCTATCTACAGAAATCTCATTAATTTGTTTTCGTCATCTACTCAGCCTTGCCAGATTGTCAAGTTAGGATCTGTTTCTCGTCTTAGCGTGTTATGTACCTATGTGAAATCACTAAAGAAGTTCATTACACACCTTCGGTATTTGATTGAAATTTGTTTGATCGAACACGAATCATATATATTTTGAATTCCAATAATCTGAATCTCCTATTAATAAGCACTCGATATTACTGGTATTAGTATTCCCTGATTCTCTTCTATTTCTATTCTATTTCAGTCATTACCCATTAGTATGTATGTATCTGTATATTGCCCTGCTGTGGGTCCCCATATTGTAGCATCACGCTGAGTGGAAGCGTTCTTGTCACAGGCTGCCGACATTTCTTGTTCCGTGCTTTTAGTTATTAACTTGTCAAAAAGTCATTTATTCAAACTAGGCTGAGAATCAGCACTTTTCGAACGTCAAAATTACATAAGACAGTTCCCCAAAACGCCCACCCTTCACCACTTCCTAGTGCTTTAGCTGGGAAGAAGTGATTGTGAGATTGTGATCATAATTCGAGTTAAATTAGCTTTTTAACATTTTAAAAGAGTAACGGTGGAGTTTCTTGCTCATTATTCTCCATACGAAAACTACCTTTTGGAAGGAGCGACTAGAATCAATTCGGTTTTTTGTAAATTTTGACGTTCAAGAGCCTTTTGTGTGCCTAATTGAAATAAATGATTTGACTTTGACTTTGACTTTTGCACGTGTTTCTGTGACATTAAAACAATTTTTCTTTCATTCTTTCTTTGTGTTGTTATTTAAGAGGATCTTGTCTTATAAACCTCAAATGCAGTATAGACTTTAGCTATCACAAAGACTAGAATTTTGCTGTAACTTATGTTATGAACCAAACATGACTTATTGAGAGAAATAAGAAAAATAATACTATATATATGTACTTATCCATCTTTTTCTGTTGTTTCCTCAAGTCCTTAGGTACAAAAACATACAGTCGGTGTATTTCAACTTCGTATATGGATATCTGCTCGATATCCTATCTAATCAGTCGAGACCCATCCGTGGGACTCCACATCCCTTGCGATACCAACGTTCTAGTTCTCGAAACATATTCCCGATAACGTTTTATTTGCAAAAATTTAGCTTTTATTCCTTTTACATCAGGAGTATTTAGTTTCTTGTTTGCCAGGAATAGACAATGATAAGGATAACTGATAAAAATAGATGGAAAGGTTAATGGAAAATGGAAATTATTTTCATGACTTTTCCGTGAGTTACCTTTGTTATCAACAACAATAAAACATATATACGTACTGATATGAATCACAAACACGATGAATGAGAATTGGAAACATTTTTAGGGAACATTATTATTCATAACACTTTTGACTTACAATTGGAAATGACAGGGTAGAAAATTGATGAGTAATTAGGACTGTGTGTGATTAAAGCTAGATTTAAATAATTCTGTCTGAAAATTCAGACTACATTTGGGGAATGCCATTTGTATGTTCGTAAAGTGTTGATTTTCAGACTAATTTGAGTAGTACACACGGTTAAAGATCAAACTATATATTTCCAGCTTATGCTGATTTCGCATTGTATAGGATTTCCGTACAATGCGAGGTCAGCTTATACTGGAAATGTATAGCTTGATGTGTAGCCGTGTGTACTATTATTTTATTATTGATCGTGTTGGCACATTAGGGGAATATTAAACTATCATTCATCTAAGGTCATATAAATACATAAACTCACGACTTATTCCAATAGGGGTAGGCAGAAACTACAGTATGCCACCTGCTACGATATTTACAAAGGTACTCCTTTTTGTTTAGTTTACGTACATCTTGTAATACGTAGATATTATCATATATAGGAAGGATCATATCTTTTATTGTATTGTATATATTGTGAGCTCGTGGCTAAGTAATAACAGCCGCACGGATCGACCCATCAGGTTAAGCTACGCTTGCCGGGGTTGGTCCGTGGATGGGTGACCATCTTGACATACCGAGACTCCTCCGTGTCGTCAGTCGTTATGGGTCGTCAGAGACCCGAAAGTCTGACAACCAGTCTTACCAAGGGGTATCATATTACCCAGTTACTGCGCTGTGGAGGTCAGATAGGCAGTCGCTCCTTGTAAAATACTGGTATTCAGCTGCATCCGGTTAGACTGGAAGCCGACCCCAACACAGTAGAGAAAAGGCTAGGCAGATTGATATCTTTTATTGTATATGAAATCTATATGACCGTATATATGTCCGTATGTCACTGCAGGGATTCAGCAGAATATCAGCGTCAGGTGTATTTGCCTGGCACATGCTGAACTGGACTCCCATTTGGTGCAACCTGAGACGCACACCGCAGTTTTTTATGTTCGTTGTCATTCCATTATTTTAAAGTGTGTCATAGCCAATAGTGTCATCACAATGTCTTGTTTTCTTCCTTTTTTATTTGTTTTTATATTGGCACCTTGCAGCTATTTCCTAATAGCTAATTAGTAATAATTTAATCGTCATTTTGTATGTTGTGCTGTTTTTTGTGTGCACTAAATAAATGATTTATCTATCTATCTATATTACATTGCCATATATCTTTGATCACAGATAGATACATATGATGTAGTTATATGATAGTGTTATATCCATATCCCCCATAGAAAAGACATCAAAGACGATCGACATCCCTCTATCCTAAACTTATTACCGTAGTCATTGAAGACAATTAGCATTTCTTAACTATGACATCACCTTAAAGAAGTGGCTAAGTAATTAAGTTTGATTGTGACTATACACGTCAACTTAGAATACTTAACAATTAAGATAATCCTGGCTTAGCGGTCACCAACCCCTGTCACCCCCTCCCCGCGTTCACTACGGCTAATAGAAATCGGTTTTTAGGCTCAGCCTTTGTCCAGCAGTAGAGAAATGAAGAACCTAAAGCGCAGAGGCTATTTATTATTCTTAGCTTGTAATTGACTCTTCAGCAAATCACAGGCCACCTCTCGTACAAAGACGGAACGAACGTTGATATGTACTCAGCCCGATTCAAACTAAATGGCGGCTTGGAACATGAGGCGAGTCACTGCGCAGTAACAAATTCATGGGTCAGCAGGGGTGAGGCGTGCGGTATTGCGCAGCGAGCAGCTAACTTCTGAGTCGCCACTAACTTTGAATCGAACTATACTTGCTCACTCACGGTATTTTCCTTCGGCATTCGTATCTATACTATAATATTATAAAAAGGTAAAATTTGTGAGTTTGTAAGTAGGGGAACAAATGATCCGATTCCGAAAATTCATTCACTAATGAGAAGTTACAGTATTGCGGCTAGTATTGCTACTGAAGCTTTTCTATGAGAAACTTCGATTCACCCATGCAAACAATTGTCTCTGATTAATGGTGAATAACCACAGACCAATCAATCTGCCTAGCCTTTTCCCAACTATGTTGGAGTCAGCTTCCAGTCTAACCCAGTGCTGCTGAATACCAGTATTTTACATGGAGCGACTGCCTGTCTAACCTTCACAACCCAGTTACTCGGTAACACGATACTCCTTGGTAAGACTGGCTTAATAACCATAGACCAATGTGATTTTAAACCATATATCATTACTAGTGCCTAGCTTCCCCACAACGATAGCAAGCGTGACGGTGTTGTTGTACAAATCTATTTATCATCAGTATCACGTTCGGTACAGAGCGTTTCGGAGAAACAATGGCGTAATTACCATACTTGGCACCGGCACTACGGCAGCGGTATGATTCTGTTAGTAATGCAGGTGAAAGCTGACTATCCTTATATTCATTATGGTAGGAATTAGTGTCTAATTTCATCTATCGTTTTAATTGGAACGAAGTTGCTTATCGCACGGAATGGTCAGTTTAGACTGAACTAACGAATGCACATTCTATCCCCCGTCTATCCATATTAAAATGTCCAGAATATCGAGAAGAGAAACGCTTTTGTTTTTGTTTTGATTTTATGTTCATTTGGTTTAAACTCACTTTTATGCTCTGCATACTTGGCAAAAGAGAGTTACACCGAAAAAAAGTGTAACATTTTTACCGTAACAAAACTTTTGTTACGTAACAAAAGTCGTGACAATCAAAAGTGTACGAAAGAAAAGGACCTTCGTTCCGACCTGCTATCTAATTACATATTTTCTCAAACGATTACGACTAATCTGTTTCATTTTGACAGTTCAAAAACATTCATTGCGTTATTTACGTTGTTGAGCAGATTTTTTTTTCGAACTAATGCAGCAATGGATTACCAATCTGTTTCAAAATGATTCAGATTCTGATTGATCGTGTATAACGCAATTAGGATACAGGTGTCCCATGACACCTCTGGACTGTTTTTTTCAATTACTTCTTCTTCGTTGTCGATTACAGTAATCACCACGTTTGGTTAACGGATTGGTGATCAGAATACGCTGTTATAATCCCCTGGTAGCCATTTCAGTGACGCCTGGGTAAAAAAAAAAACTATTTAGTCCGTCAGTCAGATAATAAAAAAATATTAGACACGTTAATAAAAAAATACTTACCTAGATAAAAGACATTAAAGTTGGGGAGTGGGGGGCTCGCTATGTCACAACTAAGTATAAAATTTACATTAACTACACAGGCGTGACGTCATGCTACATTTTAATTCAATTTGTCGCCATAATATTTTGATTGCGTAAAAAATGAAAAAATACGTATCCAATATTTTTTAATAATCTAAATGAAGAACAAAAAACAATTATGTCGTCATCCCTGTTGGAGGGCAGCCTATATTTTTTTTCGAGAACTATAGGTACGGGATTTTAGAAGTGCTCAAATTAGTACATATAGTTTAAAAGACGTTATTAACAAAGAAAAAAGAAATTGAATCCATACTAAATAACGGAGCAGATTGTCGAGTTTGTAGGTACTTAGGAAATGCAAAGTTTTTCTTATTGCTTGATATTGGAAAACTTTTAATTCTTATAAGTTACAAGTACCTTTGAACATTCTCCTGAGAATGCGTCGTTTGATAAAAAAAAATGTTTGTTTTTTTGTACAAATTAGTATGATTGTCTATTTATTTTTGGTTGATACGATTTGTCCAATGTTTGCCGACTAATAAAACTTTATGGGCCAATCATCGGAAAAGTTGAATTTGATTGATACCATTGAGAGTTCTTATTGCGAAAATTCCCTCTACGATGTGTGAAAGCTTTGTGGGAAAACAAAGTTTATTAGAAAAGGTATTCTTTCACTTGACCTGATATTCGTTGTATTTTTTGTCAATTCTAAAAATAAACTACCAAAAATTATAATTTGGTAAGTATTTACAGGTGTACGGAATCAAGTTGTGTATCAAAATCTAATTTATTTAATGTATTTTACTTTTAATAACCACCTTAATTGGCAGCTTGTGACCACAGCCGAGGATTGGATCAATACCTACATGAAAATATCCGTCCACTTGATACCCGAATCCCCGTCAGATTTCACGCTTTTTTCCAAAAAGAGCGCTTAATCCAGCCGCTGACACAGCTACACAATCAATGTGCGCAATCAATCCACCTAGCCTTTCCCCAACTACGTTTGATTCAGCCCCATTCTATCTAGATACAGTTGAATATTAGTATTTTAGTAGCTACACAAACACAATCTCCACTAATATTTAATTCAACGCAGGTACAACTGTGGAGAATCCAGACTCCAACATTTTACACAGCTTTGCTTTTGCAACTTTCCTAGTACTCTTTACGAGTAATATTTTTTAAGACTTTTCAAGTTTAATGGCTTTGTAAGTAGGTGCGATAAGCAGAGTATTTTACTTCGGTAGGCAATTAACCGTAGCTTTTCCGAATGTGTTGGGGTCGCCCTTCGGTTGAGCCAGATGCGACTTAATATTTGGGGGCACGGCAGTGTCCCCGCCAAGTCGAGCAAAAACAAACAAAAAAGGAACGGCCGTACATCCTTTTCTTGCAGCCATTCAGGATCTATAATTTACTCGAAGTGATGACCATGTGACGTCCGCAAACAAATGAAGGGGCAATACCAATTTCCCATGGTTTTGTTATGTCCTAGTTACTGTGAAAAACATGTCCTCTGTTTATTGATTAATTAAATGTAAGTATTTTAGATAACTCCTTTTGGTTCTATCTTTATAGACAGGAAATATCGAGACTAAATAACATCTGCAACAAATACTTGAGCGCTGAAAATGCTCAGAACTGCTCGAATCTGCTCTAGAGTCACGTGTGTGTGACTGCGCTCGTTATCAGGCCATCTTCACGCCATTCGACTCACCCGTAATGAGCAACCGTTAAACTCGTGCAATACTCGATTCGAAAGGAAAATTTCTAGATTATTCTTATGGATTACGATATCGATGCTATGAATAACAATGTAGCTATTCGACTGGGGCATAAAATCCTTTATTTTTATTAAATAGGGGTCGAATGCTTTTGTATTTTCATGTCAGGTGAAGGTTTTTTAGATATTCTTTTCGTGTTCATTTCTAATACCCGTTTTATTAATGCCACTCTCGTTTTAGAGTTCCCTCGTCATTTTTTATTTGATATAAAGAGCTGGCACTATTTTATAAAGTGAAAAGTTAGAAACTCAAGATTAAGAATAATGAGATTGATTTAATTATTCTTCTTTTTGGAATATTTTTAAGGTAATAGATGTAATATTCCCTTATTACATCTTTATTGAGATGGTAAATAGGCTTTAGACGAACAGAACGTTGAAAATTGCACCATACTCGTATTGCTACGGAAGATGCTTCCTCTTATCTTCCTGAAGCCTCAAAACGGTTTAAACGACGTCGTTTTAAACCGTTTCCAAACACGTAACAACTTCTATAATCCCACTACCTCTCTCAGAACTCCGCTAAACCTTTTACAACAAAATAACTGTTCAGTACTAAAAATGAACAACAAAAAGTACTTGGTGAACTCCATTCAAGACACAATGAGGTTTGATACGCCAGTGGCCGCGGTTGGCGCTTTGTGTGAAATATTTGTAATCTTCATAAACTGCTGTAATGGCGCCGTGGGGTCCTGACGATTCAAGCCTACCCTTTTATGCGGCGAATAAGCTTTCAACTTACGATATGGGACGTTCATTAGCCACTTCGAAATAAAGGGCGGTTAAATTGAATCAGTTGGTGATTTTAGGGTTGTTTTTTGAGAGTGCCTTCCTCGTTACTGTCATCAGCAGCTCTTTTATCGCCGATTACTGCCGATATTGATCGTGGATAACTAACATGCCAGTTAAGCTCTCCAACTGAGCTAATTATGTTCGTGTCAGGATTGGATTCATGTCAATAGTGCAACAAGAGGCTCAAATTTAGCACCTCTGTCGTCAGCCCGGTGTTGCCCGTTTGCACTTATTTCTTGCATATTTTTACTATAGAAGTGTTTGTCAAAGGACCGAGGAAAGAGGAAAGCAAAGAGTGGAGTGAACTGTGCCTTTATTTTTCATCAGATTTAGCCGTTGGATATTGAATAGTACCTACTACATTTATGAAAGTAAGGGTAGTTTAATTAGCTCCTTATTTTACTTGGTTGTTCGTTCTTCATTTTAACTTTATCGTTTGTCCGTATCGTATTTTGACATCTTGTAGTACCTAGAACATCAAGTATTGCGTACTCAGTGCAAATCAGTGTTATTGATTGTGTTTATGTGGCACCTACAGCTTCGCCCTACTCAGCAGTATCGTGTAGGCTTTAGATCACAATATGTGCATAATTAGTGACAGGTTGACATCATTGGTGCTTATCTACGAGGACGTCGGGACACCGCAAATGCTGACTTACAAATGAGCACTTAGCCGTAATTATTATGATTTACTTTCCAAGTCCAAAAATTGGGCATAGAATACGTTTGAATTTAAAATGAGAAGGCTTAGTTAAAAAGCATGTTCTAAAATTAAAATTCAATATTTGAAAAAGCCAAAAAGTGCAATTTGAAATTGGAATTAAAAATGCGAAAACTAGGCCCAAAATTCAAATGTAGGATTCGGAATCTTTAATAAAAATCGGCTTCAAATTTCTTTCTTCCAATATTGGTCTCGAAAACATTCTGTTTCATGTGTTTGGCTCAATGGTGGACCGTTTCCTTCATTGACCTGTATGACTTCCGTGCATACAGACCTCCTGGCAACCATAAAGGAAGCTTCTTATTTTTCACACTTGCCTACCTACATATATCTATAGAGTTTGGTGTAATCATTATTGAAGTGCCAATTTCAGAACACTACCCAGTCTCCCACAAAATTATGAATTGGAAGAATATTTTTACATACAGTAACTCCTGAAACATTCACGATTTAGGGCAGATTTAAATCCTCAGATAAAGAATCGAATAGCGTTTATTCCATAGATAGCATGATTCTGGATTTTTGAATAGTCAGTATCGGACGATTAAAGCCCGTAACTGAGAAATAAAGTTAACTGTCCCTTTAAGCCTTAGTTAGTGCCTTATTCTAGGGAATAAATAATGTTTTGATGTTTGTTTTGTTTGGGGTTTTAATGTGCTTTGCCTCTGCGTGTTTTCGTGCTCTTGTATTGTTGAAAACATGTATGTTTTTTATTCAATTGACGGTAGCTTTTTTTATTTGTTTCCAAATATATCATTTTTCTTACTATTTCGGGATGACATTATTTAACCATTTAAAACTATTAGGCTCAACTTTTAGTACCAAGTTGAAAACACAGTTATCACAGAAAATTTATTTTTAACTGATCCTTTTGCAAATAAATACGCGCCACTCCTAAAAACAACGACTAAAAAAAAGGTCGCCACAATTATTGCTGACCATCTGTGGATCTAAACAAAAGAACAGAAATCTCGTGAAAATTTCAAACATACGTTTTGTTTCTATTCTTGTCTAACACGTTGAATACTGTTTTACTGTTTTTTAATTTATGTCTGTAATTTTTATGGTGTACAATAAAGAGTATTCTATCTATACTGTATATGTGCATCTCGCTTGCACATAGTGTAAAGTTGGTTAACAAAGACCACAGATAACTATTCTTCAGTTATTACACGATTGAAAAATTTAAAATATTTATTCGCCTGATAAACAGCCAGATAATTTTATACGCTAGATAACTATTCAATGATTTCGAAATCGGCCCTTAGTAATACAAGGTGTAGGTATAAAAGTAGGTTCTAAGTTTATAAGTAGGTAGGTAGGTGAGTGAGGTTAAGTCTACGTTGACTATTTTACCATATTTTATTCTGCCTTTTAAAGCCAACTTATAGACTTTAATGTTAGGTAAGTACGCCCAATTCTCCATCCTGCTCTTTTAATTATTTTTTCAAAGCAAAAGATGAAGGCGCATTGAATTCACTAGGTACTTCACTTACGCGAGTACCTTTTGTAGCATTCAATACATTACTTGAATATCTTCTGCAACCGAATAAATAATAAAGAACCTAATTCATTAAAGAAATGACACAAACATCGAGGAAGCTGTACATCAAAGCATTCCTTTTTTACAGACCTTTTTTAATATATATTAATTAAAATGTCTAAGGAAAACATGGAGAGGAAAACCATATATTTTTTAATAATATTTAAAAATGTCGAGCTAGGAAAAGCGGCCTTTTCTGAGATGTGTACGATCGCCTTAAGAAAATGTTGGTCAGTTTTGGGCTTTGTTATTTACATTAAAATCATAACTCGCCAATGAGGGTTTTCATGATAATTCACGCCACCAGGTGGCGCCACTTTGACAAGAGGTTTTTCATTTCGACAATGAATGTAAAATAAGTGATGGCGTTCATCATTCGTTATATTCCTTTGTTCACCATTCACTCACGCACGACTAAAGAAAATAGAGGCGCTTATACTTAGACACTTTTGCCGGGTGCCCGGACCTGACGTCGCAGTGCTGCCACCTAGTAAACGAAAACCCTCATTGATGCATACGTCATATTTTTGACGTCACCATTTGCATCGTATAATGAAAATAGGCCGTAGCACGGCTGATGTAAACGTAACGTAAATTCCAACGATTTTTGAATCGCAACTAATCCTATAGCATTTTGACTAATTTTTTTGCGACAATCACAATTGATATCGCCCATATTCAATTCAATTCAAAATATTTTATTTCACACAAACCTACAAGGGCACTTATGAAACGTCAGAAGCTAGGTGCACGGTTCCAATTGGTCGTTTCCTATGGAGAAGAGCCGGCAAGAAACTCCATGGTTACTCTTTTAAAAGTAAATGGTATTTACAATGTAATGGACAGTGTAGGCCTATCAACAAGTACCAGGTACTTAGCAAGATAGAAAATGGTCGACAGATCTACAGTCTGTTAAGCCTACAACGTTCTCACATTCACAAAATCTAAAAGAAAAGAATCTATATAAAAGCAAAATCAAATAATAAAAATAAAAAGCTATTTAGACCAAATGACATGATTGCCACTACAGCAACAAAAAAATAATATTTTAGGTATGTAATGTCAAATAACGAAGACATAGATATGAACAAAGTCTTAGCACTAAGTAAATGCATAATCAGCCCATAATGTTGTGACACAGGCCTCCGTGGTCCGAAGGAAGTGGGCTGTAATCTACCACGTGGGCCCAGAGCAGCCAAGTCACATGTCTTATTGGTTCTAGCTAGGACATGTCCGTTTCCTCACGATTCAATTCAAATTCAAATGTCATTTATTCAAACTAGGCTGAAAATCAGCACTTTTCGAACGTCAAAATTACATAAGACAGTCCCCCAAAAACGCCCACCCTTCACCACTTCCTAGTGCTTTAGCTGGGAAGAAGATGTTTTCCTTCACCGTTTTGAAAGGAGTGGTGATGAAATTATTTACACAAAGTAATGCGCCTGCTTGGGTTCGAACCCATGAACTACAACTCGTAAGTCAAGGCCGTTACCACTGGGCCACCATTGCTCTACACTACTAACAATTAAGTAAATATTATATGCGAAACAAGTATTTTTAATTTTTAAATCGTTCTAATTTACGTTACTTTTAGCATTCGTGCTAGGCATAAAGGTTCTAGGTATGGTTGGTACGGTATGGTCGACGTAACAGCAACAGCCAATGTAACGATGCGGTGGGATACTCAACAACATACACGTAAACGTAGGCAGTATTAGTACTGCCTACGTTTACGTGTATGTTGTCTTCTCTGTCACCCGTTCAGTGAGATGACTGACATTTGATTGAGTATCCCACCGCATCGTTACATTGGCTGTTGCTCGAAAATGCCCGAATATAGGTCGGCTCCTACAAACTGCAACTATGAAAGCTCCTCTATCTTGCAATTTTGACCGAAATATGATGCTATTCTTACTAGATTTCGAACTGGCTGATTTGTTTGTTCTTTTACCAATCATGAAAAATTCATGATGAAGAAAATAACCTCCACGAAATCTAAATAACCAAGTTTGGAGACCCGCGGTTCTTGGAAGCCTAACAAAAGTTTCTGATCAGTAACTTTGCTCTCAGATCCCATCTTAGCTTGATCAAAATATCAACGACCAAGTTTTGACATGGTATCTATCTATTCCCAATCAAAAGTTTTCTTTCAGAATACATGAAAAATCCTTGTTTTTACCAAAATGCGCGTAGCCTTCTTAATAACATGACTTCCTCTTTGACATCCAAAAAAAAGGAGTTTATTGCTGTACATTCAAGATTATAATATGTGATGGAATATGATCACGAAATACGCACTTAAAGTTCACCCAAACGGATGACGTAGTCTAGAGAGCCTGCAATGCAATCCGAACCAACTAAAAAAACCGGCCAAGTGTGTGTCGGACCACGCACAACGAAGGGTTTCGAAGTTGGGATGAACTTGGGCCTTATTATGAAGTATTAATGCCATCATTATTCCACTGCGAAAAAAGGATGGTGCTAGCGGCCTTGTATAGCTCCGTTTCTCACTCACACTGGAATAATGGTGGCATTAATACGTCATAATATGGCCCCAGATCCCAAAAAAAAACTTAATATTGTAGTTGAAAAACATAGTCTCCCATACATCGATTTACCTCTTCGTTTCGTCGTCTTTTCCTTTTGTGCTGGAAGACCTAGCTTTTTGCCAAATTTCATAATTCTTGGTCAACGGAAAGTGCCCCGTGTATGGGGTACTTTCCGTTGACCACAGTAAATTATTTACTTTGACCCTTAAAGTTTTTGATTTATTTGCGAGTATCAAAATATGTCGCATAAATGGCCCCATTTATTTATTGCGTTGACTTAGAAGCTTGAATTTTTTTAGAGTCCTACCTATTTGATATTAATTTCAACTTGAAACCTCCACGCGTTCCTGAAAAAAAGGGTCTTGACTGACAGACAGACGGACAATGAGTGAGAAGTGGATTTTTTCCTTATGAGATACGGAACCCAAAAATCAGGATAAAAAAGTTAGCATACTGACGTATGTACCTACAGTTTTGAGTTGAGCTGTTTGTGCGCAACACAGCGACTTCTGTCGATCAATCAATCAACCTCTGCAGTTCTCTGCCCAACTACCTTTCGTAAATACCAAAATATTCATAACATCACGCCTGAATGTCCGAAAGGGATAGGCAGAGGTGTAAAATACGTAGATCTACAGTTTGCTTGTTATGATTGAGTTCCATATGGGGGCGAACCTATTGCCATCAATTGAGCACAAATCTAAACTCCGTGCTGAGAATGTCCGAAAGGAAAACTTAATAACAGTTTGCTTGACGTAGGGATCGAACCCGGGACCCCTCAGCAGTTACCCTTGCAATTACTTGATCAGCACGGTAAACAGCCCAAAAATATTGACCATAGTGTTTCTATTTCAGATGCTGTGCAAAGGTTTATAGAGATGCCAACGTATACTGAAGTGAATCCTGGTGAAGATGCTCTGCTCAAGTGTAGGATATCCGACAAGAAAGGCGTTTGTTCGTGGCAGAAAGATAATAAGGTAAGTGCAAGTAAAGAAATAAGCATTACGCTCCTATTTATTTGAGGTCAAAGAATCAGCATTGCCATCCAACCTGGTATTTTTCCCACTGACAGCGATGCGGACGAATTTTTTTATGCCCAATGAGCTCTTCCCTTTATTTTTTCCTTTGCATAATATATGTTTAGTGTTAGAAAAAAAGCTGAAACTGTATGAAATAAATTTGACAAATTGTCGGATTGTCGCTTGTCACCTGTCGCCTGTCGGTTTTAGTAAATGGACCCCAGGTTAAAGGTACAGTCAGACCATGAGTCAAAAATAAGAACACCTTTTTCTAGGCCAATTACAGTTAAAAGAAATGTAGTACTTTCAATTGAAATCTTCTTTCTTTTATCACGCAGGCTCGTGTAGATGACATCTAGTGGTGCTTGTATTCTTTGGATAAGTATCCATGAAAACACATACGGCACATTTGAATAATGAATAAGGCATATTTAAATAATGACATTGGCACACATTGCCAATCAAGTTCATAACATTACAATATTGACATTAAGTTGCCCCTCCATAGAATAATATAAAATTAAGTTTAGGTGGGTTAAGGCTTCGGTTAGGCCATCTAGATAAATAATTTTCTTGTTTATGCTGTAAATTATCTATTATTTGTATAATAGACAATTTTCATGACAGTACTTTGTTGTACAAGACTGTAATTATTTTGAGCAAAGAAGCACTAGTAGGTTGTGTGTCCTAGTTGTACAGCTCCGGATTTCTTATGTCCCAGTATCTTATAGTACTCGTACATCTACGAGTATATAACCTATACAAGCTCCTCACAGTGTAAAATGCCACAGGCTTCAACATTCAGCCAGCAATGCTCTCAATAACTATTTCCCAGTCTCTCATAAAACCTCTTCACCTTTTAAAATATCCGTGTGTTGCCATGTGAATAAAAATTATTTGAAGAATTTAAAATGGCGTAATCTAGTGCAGGTTGGCTTGCAACGTCAATGTACGAATAATTACCGCTTACTCTAACAAAATTACACTTTAACAAGCTTGAATTAATTACGTACAAACTAATGTTTTGAGAGTTAATAATACTTCAGTAAAGATTATTTTGTAAGTCAAAATGTAATGTTTTACATAAAAGAAAGTATAGCGAAAATAATTTAGCATTTACTTTCCTTGATAAACAAAACTATACTATACTATTAAATGAGCAATATTTGTATATATATAAATGTTTGTAATCACGGCTCTAACGATTTCGATGAAAGTTGTAATATAGAGGTTTGCGGGGACGAAAAATCGATCTAGTTAGGTCTCATATCGGGCAAAATTCATTTTCTCTGTTTTCACCCGACCAGAGCTCGGTCACCCAGGTAATTCTCCATAATGTTTGCAACACCTGCTAAATTAAGGAATATTGAAATGGATGGATCCCTGTTGGATACAGCCACAGATTATACAACTACAGACTTCATGAATGCTTTATACCCTTGTATATGTACCCACATAAAATCCATCAAGTAATCCCTCACCAAATACTTGCCTTAAAGGTTTGGTGTAGTTTGGGCGACATAAATCCATTGATGTAAACCATAAATCAGTCTGCAGTCGTAACAATTTTAGCAACAAACTTATTTCCATACCATAGACATCTAAAGAAAAAAGAAAGAAAATGGAGTGTATCGGCTCTTTGTAAATTTGTAACTCCAAGAAAGTCGTAGGGAGTCAACCATGATGGATGCGTTATAGAGTTTGTAAGCAAGTGTTTGCAAACTGCCATTATTTATGTACCATCGTGTTTTTAGGCTGGTGGCACGCCCGGCCATTTTGGTTGTTGCGGCTATGTTTCGATTCGTAGTTTAAAAGCAACTTTACGAAAGGCCGAGGCTGTAGACAAAAAGTATAATTCTGTAAATGTAGACATTTCAATTTATGATCAGTTCAAAGTTTGAACTAATTTCTTAGTTGGAAATCTAGCAACAGACCTTTCTGTTGCTTGTAGACGAATCAAATCACTTGATATAAGATTTGAAAACAGATTACAATTAATTGGCTTTCAGAAACCGAAGATAGTTAATCATATGACGACCCGACGTCCATTGACACGATGCCTTAAATGTTGGTCCGCAAAGGTCTTCACCGTGTCGGGTGACAGCGACCCAAACTAATTTTCTTCCCTTTCGAAAGCTCTCAGATGAATAGCAAAGTCTTTGAAAACCTTAGACAAGACAAGTGACGCATGCTGCAAATTATAACCTCGTTCAACAAACGAACCAGTGATCTCAGTATAATCTAGTTTACATATACCTACTATCTATCACGTACCTTATCACTAGTGCAAGTTTTACTACTTTCAATCTAAACTAACGTCTATACATCGAGCCAGGTCAGTATCCGCGACTCAAATTGCCAAGTTTGCCACTTGCCTAAGCTTGGCACGTTGCTTCCCGAATCTACAGCGTTCAAGTGTGATACGTCTCGTATAAAATCTGGTTAGAGTTGCTTTACTATCCTCCAGGAATATAATGAATTTCTTATGCTATGAGGAATGGGTTGCCTTGGTTGGGTTAAGGATACCTCCTTCCCGACATTCACGTACAAGACATGTTTACCGTTGTTCATTGTATTAGTGAAGCTCATTTTTTATGCGGTAAGTTGTGAGTGTGACAGCCCTGATCAAATGGAGTTACTTCTGCCTATGGACATCCACAACGCCAAGGGTTTTATTATGTTTGTTTTTGGGACATTGTTTAAAACTTAATGTGTCTCATGGGATGTCATGGGCCCTTTAAACGAAACACAGTAGCTCCGGTTACAAAAAGAACGTTTTTGGCCTGAAATTATGAGTGATGCTGGATAAATTGGGTTGGTATTATACTCTTCACATCCTAGCAAGGAATATAACTACTCTCTCACGAGAACATCCTTGTATGTACAACAACTGAGTTCTCAGTACGGAAACAGATAGCAAATCGTTTTGTTAATGACTTTGTCACTTTTTTCCGAGAACTCTTATTCATAATGTTTAAAATTTTGAGCCATGCTGTGACCTCATTAGTATTGTGCTATGAAAAGGCCTTTATCCGTCGCCATTGCGGTTTATTCCGTATTACCTGATTGACTCACCACTAGTACATGTTTATGTATGCCCTTCGACACTGGAATGTCTGGTCGTACGTGCAGGCAAGTACAGTGCGCTTAGTGTGTTGTAGGACTCTCGACGAAATAAGGAAGTCGATTTATAGACGAGACTTAGGAATCTTAGGGTAAAGGATAAAGGATAATAGTTATAGGAGATAAAAGATAACGCGGAGATATGTTACTTAGAGGATGGATAAGGTGTTACAAAATTAACTTTAAAAAATTTAAGGAGTGCTTCATACCATCGAGCTGAATAACTTTTACGGGAGCAACTTTAAAATCTCGAAAAAAAAAACAGCTATCCCATACAGTTTAAAATAGTAGGTTTTTTTAACACCTTATATAGTAGACCAAGATAAAAAATAAAAAAACTATTCAAGTTTAAAGTAAAATTATGATTTAGATTAATTACAATCGAGTAATATTTAATTCTAACTGTATTGTAGAACTGCCTGATCTAGAAACTTTTTAAAAGAAGACAACAATAATTAGTTTATTAGAAGCTAAATTAAAAAGAAGATATATTATCAATGATTTATAGAGTAACTATTTGGTACTCAAACAGTTACTCTATAAATCATTGATAATATATTATTTTAAAACTAGATAAGGCTTTTTAGAAATTGTATCCATGAGCGGGTCTTTTTTGTATGCAGACAAAGTCGCGGACAACTTCTAGTATATCATATTGTTGATATTTGCCTCTACAAGCAGCGTGCCTATAAACTGACAAATATACAGCACTACTACAGAAATGCCTAAGCTAAAAGCGTCGAGAGTTGTAAAAACTACACGTAAAAACGAAATTTTATTTGCTAGATTTTATACGCTTTTTTACGGCATAAGTACAGACTTCGCCTTAAACGGAAGCCGGCTTATTCCCACTAGCACGTAAACAAAAGTCGTTTACCTACCTGTACCTACTTGTACCTCTTGTACTTGTTCTCTGATTTGTTTGGCTAACAATAGGAGTATGTCACTTGATATTGTAGGGGTACTTACGAGGTACTTAAGGTATCTCCGTCGTTCATAATTGCTGATATGTGAATCAGGGCGGATCGGGTACCATTTTTCCCGAGAACACACTCACACACATTAGTATGTGAGTGTGTTTATAGGCCATTCTTACCTACATTTATGAACGACTTGTTAAAATTTCAGCATTCAATTTTGCTGAGGAATTGTGGGTTGTAATGAAGAATTTTATAAGAAAATTACTTAGAACATAACAGAACATCACGCCTTTTTCTGCGAAGGTTTGGGCAGAGGCGTACCTGTAGAACACACACATTTTGCCAGTTATTTTTTAAGTGCCATGTAATAGAGGGCGAGCCTATTGCCATCAACTGGGCGCGAATCCAGACTCCGGGCTGCTACTGAAAAAATCTGTTGGAAAAACCCAATAATAATTTGCCCGACCTGGGAATCGAACCTAGGACCTCGTTCTCAGCAGTCGTGCTTGCGACCACTAGACCAACGAGGAAGGTTTATGAGGATAAGAAAAAGCGTATTATCACGATTTCATCTCAAAATAAGACTGTAGTAAACTGTAGTCTGTACTGTAGTCTAAAGTGTAGAGTCTTCAACCAACTGATTCCTAGATTGAATAGTCATCATTCTCAAAATAACTCATAAATGATTGGTGCACTGAGCAGTTTTTAACAGTCTCTGATAAGCGCTCGTACCAACAAACGACTACTAAAAGCACCGCAATAAACCACTGCAGCAACAAATGAAGTTCTAGAAATCGCAACTTTCCTTAAAATGCCTTAATGCGGCGAGCAATCCTTGCACAGCGATAAACAAAACTCGCCAGGAATACAGATAAAACTAAACGTTAACATTAACCAGTGTTTATGAGGCGGGTTAACGTAAACCGCGCTGTTTGGTATGAGCAATCGTTGCTGCGCGAGATCAGAATCTTAACGAACCTTAGTCACGATTGTTTTTAAAGTTTAACTATAGTTAAACGGATTATGAGGCCGCATCCTGCCTGCTTGCTTGCTTGCTCGTATGTTTTGAGGGTAATTTATTTATGGACTATTATTAGCCATTCATGATGTGCGATAATTATGTAAATATTGGGCGGCAATCATGCGTGTCACGTTGGACGGCCGGTTTAAAGTTTTATTTTGTATTGTTTGCTGTAGTGGAACTAAATTGTTTTTAATTAACGTTTATAAAAATAAAAATTTACGCTGGTGTTGAACAATTAATATAGGGCATGATAACCATCACATATTTTTTATTTAAACAATTTTTTATCCACCTGGAATTTTAACTTGAAGTTAATTTTATTTTGAATACTTACGAGTTATTCTAATCGCATCTCTATTCCCATAAACAAGAAAAAAAAAATCTCTTCGGCATTGTGTCCCAAACTTAACTTAGACAATGATCGTTGCATCAGTAATTATGGTAACGATCTCCTTGTTTGGTACTCGTTTGTTAAACCTCTTGTCTATGCCCTGTTTTTTTAAAAGCGGCCGTTCCATGAATATCATTACCATTTAGATTTAAAATGGAGTTTATCTTAATTGTTTGATGTTTATCCTGTAGGCACTATTAGTATTAAGATTTTATGAACACCTTTCGTATTTATGAATGAGATAGAAGAATTTGTATTGGCTGGAAAAAATATGAATGATATTTTTAAGGGGACTTGTAGAGTGGTAAATAATTACGAGCAATGGAAGAACCATACATTCAGTATTTTTAAGCGAGGGTTATGAAAGTCTTGTTCATTCGCTATTTACAAAACTTGCTCAGGTACATTTTCCCTGTTTTAGATTACTATACAAATATTACCTTTGTTATCATTTCCGAACTCTAAAATGAAATCTGTATATTCTATATCAAAGAGCCAAAACCTCGTTTGTCTGTCTATCTGTGCATATTTCCTCATAATCTCAAAGCCGCGGTACTCTGCTACAGTTTTCATCTCTGTGCAGCGGTTTCGAGGAATGGTTTGCCATATTAATTCGACGCGTGCCAATCCGACAGGGCCACGCTTCACTATTTTTATTTCGTTAGCTATTCGGCATTTCGGAATCCGGATCAATATTGAGAAAAAAATATTGCGTTCTATTAAAACTATAACAATCAGTTTTTGGCCGAAATTGTGAAGTTCGGTTTCGTGTTCCAAATATTTGTTCGAGTATAGCTTTTGTGCAGTACAATGGGAGTTGAGTGTGGACTAGGTATGAGGTGTATCGTAAAATGTGGGCGATTTTCTTTCAAGTTTGCTTGCTGTGCAGGACCTGCATTCTAACAAAATTCTGTCTATATTTTCGGACAATACAGCGGATTTGAAAAATCATATCTGCGACAGCAAAGATAGTGTTATGTTTTTCATGCGTATCTAAGTATGTATCTTTGTACGTGGAATTCTTTTGGAATGCCTCGAAGCATCTTAACCGCTGCCTGGATGGATATTAATATAATAGTATAAGGTGGTTAACGGTCAAGCGATGGTTAAAGGTTTTGTTTTTATAAAATTCAAAATGGCGGATTTTAGACTTCAATGAAATTTCGTGATATTTTTTTTTTTTAATACAATGTCCATGTGGGGTATCAAAATAAAGGTATTGAGAAGATAATTCTTAATCCAAAATACACTAAAATATTGGACATATAAATCTAAATCTAAAAAGTGAACGTGTTTTGAACTTTTCAGTTGCAGTCGGATTTTTGGATTTTAACATTTTCTTTTCAAATAGTTTTCCTACAACGACGAAGTATTCTCGTCTCTCTGACATTTGACACGTATTCTCAGTCATAGACTGATTATTTCTATCGGTACAATACGGAGGAGACAAAGGCTCGATGTATAGTCATTAGCAGGCCCCTCACGAGTCGGCACTCGTGATTCATGCTCCCTGGGAACGCTGGCAGAGTTGGCAGAGAGCCTGCTGGCCCCCGGGCAACACCACTTCACCGGAGTATGAATGATAATAGAGCGCAGATGGAGTTGTTGGTGGTTTTTAGAAAACTACTCACAAAATTAAAATCAAGTCAAGTTACGGTGGCTATTGGTAATTCATTCAACCAATCACAGCGGTTTACGCAAGCTAAACAATTTGTCAGCTTATTTTGTCTGTTGATTTTCGTTCCGAAAACCGTAAGTTAATCGCGAATGTGCCTTTTTCTAGGGTTCCGTATCTCAAAAGAAAAAACAGAACCCTTATAATCAATCGTGTGTCTGTCTGTCCGTCTGTCACATCCAATTTTCTCCGAATCTGATAGACTGATTTAGTTGAAATTTCGTACACATCAATTTTTGTGACCCAAATACGGGCGGGTAACGAATATAAATGAATTTTGAACATAGGGGTCACTTCGGAGTAAAAGAAAAAAATGTTTTGCTCTCTGTACCGTGCGACAAATCAAATGAAAGGGCTTATTTGAAGATCACAAATATATTATTTTTAATAATTTTAAAATAAATATTTTTAAAGATATTTATGAAAATAGACGAAAATTTACCATACCCCCTTATCTTCGAAACGATAAGCAAAAAAAAAAAAAAATACAGATTATAGTTCTATACTTATGGACTACAGGAAATCCTGCAAGAATTTTATGGTCTTAAAATAACATGGTAAATCTCCCAATATTGTGAATGTATGGGAGACCATGTTTTTCAACTACAATGTTAAGCTACAATGTTAAGCTTGTCCTTGGGTTGAGTTCATCCCAACTACGGAACCCTTCATTTTGCGTGGTCCGACACATTTTGGGCCGGTTTTTTTTTTAAATTACCGTTAAAATCATCAGCATCATTCTTGTGTTATTATTACGAAGGCAGTCATAGAATACACACCTTTTTATATTATAGACAATGTAAAAAAAATACAAAAGACAGGATTTTAATAAGATCGCCCACAAGTTCTTGTCGTAACTTCTCATGAAAGATAAAACCTCTGAAACTGCTTGGAAAAATCTAGGGTTTATTGTATTATTTTTTAAGGGTTGTTTATTTTAGGTTTACTTCTATAGCTTGTCATATTTATACCCCTAGCAAAAATCTAATACTGTGAGAATTATAGATACATGTCGCACTGTAATACCGATTGAATAGTAAATTACGGAGATAAACGGTCTTCGGACGTATCAATCGTGTTTTCAACGAAACCGTTTGATGGATTTTTAATCAGGTCCCCTTTGAGGGGCCAGTTGAACCGTTTTGCTTTAAATTAAAGGGTACTTGAAGGGGCTTCATTCTGTTTGTCGAGGTATACTTAGGATTACTTGGTATAGACTTTATTATAAGGTGAATGCACTTTAGAATATAATGTTCTGCTATTATTGAATGCAAGTGATGTATTTTTTTAAATAATAGGCAATTATAGTTTTCAAGTGTAGGTCTTTTTATTAAATATCAATATTTTATAGCAAATAGTAGGTATTTGCGGAGTAAGCCCAGTACCCTAATTACGTAATACGCGATCAATTGTAATAAGCGTCGTTTTGAAACAAATTGCTAATCCATTGCTTCATATGCTAGCTCTATGTTCAGTAACATAATAGTCCACTACAGCACTCAGCGATGTTAAGTGATGGCCTGAAACAGCAGACCTGCCTGATGTAGGTTTATTCAATCAACAGGTTTGAATAAACCTACATCAGGCAGGTCGCTATTGAATTCAGAAGGCTTTTAACCAATATATATAAGTTATACACTAGACTTATTTTAGGCACAGTTTAATATTTTCCTCCTAATATTAATATGTAACTTTGTAATGATGTAACTTCTATGTAATTTATACTTTTGTGAACTTATGAATAAAATAAATAAATAAGTTCGAAAAAAAACTCTACTCAACAACGTAAATACGCAATGAATGTTGTTGAACTGTCAAAATTAAACAAATTTGTCGTAATCGTTTACGAAAATGTGTTGCGTAATTAGATAGCAGGTTTTTTTATCGAGGTGATTTTTTTTCGCGCATTTGGTTTTCGACACTCTGCTTAGCGCCGAGAGTTGAATATCCAACAGTGTGTTTTCTTGATGCGCTGGGAGACGCGCTGGATGCGCTCTGTTAGATTCTCAATGCTCGGCTCAATACCGAGAGTTGAAAATCCAGTGTACAAAAAAAAATCGCCGCGATGAAAATACGTGCCTGTGTACCTGGGCTAAGTTATAGTAGAAACATAGAATACTATTGCCAAAATACATAGCAATTACAGGAGCGGGACGGAAACGATGTTTCACGTTAATAGATCACGCACTTTTTCCTACATTTGCGACCCGCCCACCGCAAATTTCCTCATATTATGTATTATGCGAAACTTATAAAATTATAGGTCCTGCGAGCCTATTTAATGCTTTACCTTAATGTAGTAACCATGTCGTGACTTTCTTTTGTCATAACCCCCACGACTTTATACAAATTATAGCAGATTATAGCTTTCGCTTGTTGCTTCATAAGCCTAAAATGCAGCTTAGAGGTTAAATTTACATTTGCTCGGGATTTCGCACCTGCATACGGGTTATTGGCTTGGCGGAATGTTTGTCGCCGGTCCAAAAATAGCGGGATTGGTTATGTGACGTCATTGTGGCATATAGCACAGCAAACACGGCGTGTAGGTACGTGTACGTAGAGTCACGCCTCGCGGTCACGCCGCACAGAGCATTGTTCCGAGCCTATGTGAGCTGGTGCAAAAGAGAGAAGACAGCGGTTTTAAATACTACAGAAATCTTTATCGTTTTATGTTTGAAATATTTAAAAATATTTTGTGACTGTCAGACTTACTAGCAAACCTCGCATAGTCTATAACTTAGATTAATGAGATTTTCAAGGTATGCACCAAGGAAGGATTTTTTAGAACATCCTTAGACTAACACCTTTTTTTTTTTTGGTGGGATATTATCAAATAACTTCTCCCGCTCTGGGTGGAGCGGAAGGGCGTGTCAGACTCTTACTGACTAAAACCCACCCGTGTTCCTTCCGTTGCCTGTACGTTGCCAGGGGCCACGGTATCCCTTTCGGACTTTCCCGCAACCCTGGCAGGCATCGGTCCTAACGAGACTAACACTTTGGGCTGGTGTCTAAGATAAATCATATGATTTCAATTTATGGGAACTGACTACGTACTTACCTATATACCCACAATTAAAAAAATCTAAATGCTAAGCTATTTAAAACCTCTCTAAAATTACTTATTTAAAAAAGAAAATAATGTATTGGTAAGTACATCATTTATTTTTATAAAATCGCATTCATATTTCTGTGTTAATTTTATCTACACCATGAGGTTGTGCAGCTTGAGCAAAGGATTCAGTCAGTGACCATATTATTATCATATCATATCAGACTATATTAAAATGTACTTAATAATTAAGATTTTCATATTTCTCCACATTTCTGGTGCTCTCAGTCACTGTGACGAAAACGGAGTACGATTTTAATTATATGCTTCGGTAAGCTTGTATCTGTATTTGAAGTATGGAGTTCCTAAACACACGTCGTATCCTTTTCTTTTTCTTGTTTGTTTACCTACTACTCTTTTTCATTATTCTTCCTTAGTAGAAAAATATTTTTGCCATCGATACTCAGCAACGTTTAAAAACATTTTTAGAATGCCATAAGATCGGTAATTCTCAGTTCACGTTTTGGAGGGAACTTAAAATTAATATTATTGGATTTTTTTCAAATTAAATTATTGTGAGCATTTTATATTTTTATTTAGTATTGTGTGGAGTTCAAAAAATATCAATGAAGAAGCAGGGTCACAACTTACTGGAAGTTCTGTTCTGACCATATTTCTCAATTATTTTAAATCGGCAATCGGCAACAATTTTAAATGTAGGTAACATTTAAAATTGTTGCCGATTTTGGGGAAAATCTATTTTAATTTAACGTTGAAAATAAGTCAAAACCTGAAGTGCTGAAAAATGCAGAGTTAAAGTTTAAAGTGAGTAACCGCCAGAGTAGCCCGCCAAATTCAATTTTTTTTGCGATTTTTTAGGGAGTTGTATTTATGATTTTATTGATTATAATTCTGTTACTGATGCGAATCATGTATTGATCAACATACATGATTCACGTCAGTAATTTGCGCTTCCCCCTTAAGGCTCCGTGCACGAAAAAAATCCTTTTTTCGTCAATAACTTATCCAATTGTAAGCAAGTTTGAAATCATTGAAACATTAAGTCTGTGTAAGTATAAAAGTACAGTTTTCGTGCTGCTAAACCATTCGTGTCAGTCACAGCAACTTTTAATAGTTGCCTCACTTTTGCGCTTTCGAAAATATGGTTTATTTCGCCTTTGATTTATTTAATGAAGATATTATATATCCATAAAATAATTTTTTTATTTAATTTCAGGGATAGCTGAAGACTAATGTGTGTTTTTTAAATTTCTTGATATGGTTAGCTAAATAATAGGAAAAAATACATTACAGACAGGATTTAAAAAAATAAATGGTTTTTTCAACATTATTTTTCTGCTATATTTTGTATCGAAGTTGAAAAAAGTGGTTCAGCTACATGCAAGTAGACCATATAAAAATGCTGATGATATTTTTAAATGTTCTAAATCAAAAGTAGTTTCTTGTAAAAACGTGATCAAACGTCAGTCTCACGTCATTTTTCGGAAAACTTGTTGCGAATATTTGTGATTTTCCATGAATACTTAAGTTATTTGAAAAATCCCTTTCAACCACATGTAAAACAAAGAACTCGACTTTTCTAATCACAAATAGTTTTGTATGAAACTGATGAACAAAATTAATCAAAATAAGTCGATTTCGTGCACGGCCTCTTAATGCCACGAACAGACAAGTGATGATTATGGCCGCTATAATAACTTACTCAAAAGTACTTACCTACCACGCTAATACTAAATAATTTATTGACGATTACCGCATAACCATGAAATGTTTTGCCGATAGTTTTTATGATCTCGAGCAAAAACATTGACCTCAAGTTATTACTGCTGCTGAGATTTATGCAATAAGTTTTAACATTTATTTTGTTTTACTTTTTGTTTTCAAAGTGCAACATCACGAATATACCTACCTACATACCGAAGCTACTAAAATTATTGGCTAAATTACTAGCATTATTTTTGTGTTCGCTTCGCTTTTGTTTATTTTTGGATTGCTGCTCTAAAATTCTGTTGCCGTCCACTGCAGTGGTCATAGGTTATTCTATATAATTATGTCCGCATCCGTTTATGTCTCACGTCAAACCAGAAAGCGTTTTCAACAGCATGCGGCTGACATTTCGGGCCCCACACGTACGTATCCGGCACTGACGCTGCTAAAAACACCAGTTTTTAGTAACACCACTTTTTAGTTTTTACCACTTTTTACCTTTTGACACGGCTCGCATTTTTATAGTGATTATATTTTTGTTTGACACTCTATTTTTGTGACTTTATGCGTCATATTGTTACACAACATATATCGGCATATGGTTAAGTTAAAACACAAGTTTTGTTTGTCCTGTTTAACTTTTGTTTTCGGACGGATTAGACCGTATTTCGGTTGTAGTTATGACTTTATTAGTTTTTCGTGGAAAGGGATGCTGGTAGCGGATTATGGAAGCTGTTATGAGTTTTGGGCCCCTAAGTTATACATTGGTTCAGTATTTCGGGAAAGAGTTTATTAACGTAAATCTGATGCTTTTAGTTAGGATATTTTTTATCCTAAGTAGGGATTAAAAAATCGATAATTTTGTAGGTATTTTATTCAATATAGGTTGGGTAAGCATTTTATAATTACTTATATAGCCGTTTAATTTTATACTTATGGTAAACAAGTTGCTATATACCCACGAATTATGTAGTCCAACTCCACATTTAAGCTAATTTTATGTTGCAAGGGTAAGAAATAATTCATTTTAACCGCTCACAAAATAGCCAATATCTTTACAAAGACTAATATTGTCCAAAAAGACTTGTATTGTCCAAAACTGAACAAAAGGCTCCATAAAAGACTTCTTATATACAAACACATGGCGAACAGGCCGACATATTTTGCCATGTCAATAGTTTTACCAATAAGCTGTGACAAAGCCCTTTCGTTTATCTTAATCTCTTAGGGACGGCATCCGTCACGCAAATTAGAGGGGACAATAGCCCATTATTGCGCAGTCACCACGATCCCATAATTATTACAGGCCCATTAGTCATCTATATCTGATAAGAAGTATACGAACTCATCCATTGGCGAGCTGACTCATCCATCTTTTTGCATACTCCTGAGAAACAGATAGTGTATAATATATCTAAAGGTACAAGGAAGTATCGATAATAGAGATGGATCGATAAGGGAATGCAAGTCATAGATATAGATCGGTTTGTTTGATTGGATTTGAGATGGGTCTGCGTTTGTCAATGCCAATTTGGAATAAAGTCTGAAAGTGATGCGGGGTCCCCTTGGTAGAGGTTTTTGAGCATGACGTTCAAATTATATGAAAGGTAAAGCCAACATTTTTGACTAATGGAAACGGTGGAGCCCAATACGGGCTCTATTGGATTGAAATGAAGAGTAGTGATTTTCAGTTTTGCTGATATTGAGCACAGCTTTCGTGTTTTTGCATAGTAGACCCACTCTTGCATATGTACCTACAGGAAGATTTAAATGCCTACAACTGCAAGCATTGCACATTGGTTATAAATACCGATTCATTTCGGTCATAGGAAGGCGAATTATTTTTTATGTCATTTGTATACCTACCAAATAACAATTCGTTCAATCCAATATTTTCGTTTTTTACGCGCAGATTCAGGCGTTTGTGACGGCCTCTAGTATTTTTTGTCAACAATTTGGTCACAATTTACGTGAATCGGTTCAAATATTTAACCATTACGCAGGCTCAGGTGTTTGTGATACATGCACATCATTACTTAAACGCACACAAAGGGAATCCTGTATTTATCTTGCGCATACCCTGGAGGTGTACCGCTAATATTCCACACTTTACGCTGCAATTTTTTCATACTTATTTCGGAAAACTCCTTCGCTAAGGAAAGAATACACGGGCTGTAGAATCTGTCTGCTGGATTTATGTGAGAGACAGCAAAAGGAACTGGGTCACTGTACAATGTACTTACAGCTACCTCCATACATATTTCATGTGTTTACTATATTAAATTAAAACCTGATATTGCAAGTCGTTATTTCAGGCAACATTATAAAGCCCGCGTCGCGGTAGGTACTCAGTTATTCGCTTAAGTGCATTGCGGTGAAATACAGAACATATCATGTAGCTTTTCCCACGGGTACGCGGGCGAAAATATGTTTTACAATAAATACAATAATCTTGATTAAAAAGCTGTTGTTATAAACAACAGTCGCGTGTTTGTGGAGACGTAAATTATAATCCTTTGACTTTAAGGTAAATTAAAACTTGAAAAGGTTAATAGGAACACAGAATTGCATAAAAAGAAGCTTAAGCATTGCAGTGCAAATATTACAGAGGGGATATTTCAATACAAAGTTGAAAGAGAAAACCTCTATTGTGTTTAAGGGATGGAAAAGATTTAAGGTTGTTCAAGGTCCACTAATACCCCGTGATATTATCAGAGATTAATCAAATCAACTGGAACGCAGAGGGTCAGAAAGTAGTCCCGCTCGATCAAATACAAAACTTCTTGCGAATGAATGGACAAATCTTCATGTCATGAGGGCTATCTGTACCTTTTACACAAAGAACACCCTTGCCACACAAAAAGGTATACCTACGTACTCATTTGCTTAACTTATAAATCCCTTATCGTTTGTATTCACGACGTAATCCATAAATTCATTAGCTGTATCAAAGGAAGCAGTTAAAACTGATTTCATACATTTACTTTCACAGTCTCACACGTCACGTACTGCTAACAGCGGGGCGGTTAGTTCCCAAGTTTTCCCATTTAACTTGTTGTCGCAACTTATTGATATATTTACCAAGTTTCGAATTAGTTTAGCACTTTTAACACTGCGCCCGAATACGGCTAAGCGTTGAGCCTCTTAGGATTATAAAGGATATATTTTCTATGATTTGTTGGTGACAAGAGGTTTTATTAGAGGGCCAACATATTCTGGAGTGACGTAGCGTTGGTAGGCCTCCCACAAGGTGGGCCGATGACCTTGTAAAGGCTGCAGAAATCCGTTGGATGCGGGAGGCACAGAATCGGTCGAAGTGGCGGTGCTTGGGGGAGGCCTATGTCCAGCAGTGGACGTTTTTTGACTGAAATGATGAAGAGGTTTTATTTCGATAAATCATTATAGATTCTTGTCTTTCTATTTTTATCAAAATTAAAACTATGACCAAGATTATTTCTGAACTTTAAAAGGGACTGTCACCTTTGAGTTTGTTTCGGGCTTTCTTCTCAGACTAGTCAGATAGGAAACATCGAACTCATCATGTTGTTTTAAAACATAATTCATTGTTGACCTACTTACAGAAATAAAATCATTTATCATTATATTATCAACCTAAAACTATTTTCCTAGTACATATTTGAATGCTGGATGGATTGGAAATCCTGGAGTGGTAACGATATAAATTCTAAACTCACTTCTGTTCCAAGAGAGTTTTCAACATTTGAGGTAGTTTTGGTATTAAAACTTCAGCTCGGTTAGGTAGAGATTTGCAGCATAGTTTATGATTTTCAGTGGCTTAGACTTAATGTAGGTACATAAATGTTACGTTAGTACCAAGTTCTTACAACCCACCATGAGATTTGTCTCTTGCCTGTCCTGACAATTTTCCTATTCATGTTTTTCCTGAAAAATGTGGTCTGTCCTTCGTTTCACTTTGGCGAAACCGCTTAAATCTCTGTCCATACCACGTACTGAGGGACTATAGCGCAAAGATAAATAGAGTTCTATACGGTCCCGGGGAGTTTTAACTCTAAACGGTATGAAACTAGTTCGCTGTAGAACAGGAAAGGCTTCTGGATCGATTGCACAGCTCTAGTCCAGTAATTCACTACGATAATGTTTTTAACCGACTTCTAAAAAAGGAGGAGCTCCTCAATTCGGATGTTTACATATATGTTTTATGTATGTTCGGGCATAACTCCGTCATATGTAAACGGATTTGAAAAATTCTTTTTTTGTTTGGAACTGTATACTCTCGAGGGGGGGACATCCATCATTTTTTTATTAACTTTGCTTGGGTACTTTTTGAATTAGCTTCAATAATATGTATTTTGCCCACTATATAGGTATGTGGATGATGTTATAATAACTTTCTGTCACTGTTATTTACATAGCAGTATATTTGAATTTGTGTGGGATAAGTACCATAAAAACTTCGTAACAAAAACAAAAAAACTACCCCCGAAAACGTTTTTTTGAGATAAAATTTTATTTAGAACAAAGCGTTTTGTCTGCTTTATTACTAGTTACACATCACATATACAGGGTCTATTTAAATTAGTTAACAAAACTCCGCAGGCGTGATGCTATCGATAACTAAACACGATGCAACAACAAACTACTACTCTACCTACGGTCGTTGACCCCAAAAAAATATCATCTTATATTTTTTTATGTTCTGTCTTGCATAGGGTCGCAGCATTATGCTGAGCGATGGCCGTTTTGCGTGGATGTGACGCATATTTTCCCTAAACTTGTTTCTTTTTTATTTTGTGTTCTCTTTCGTCATGTTTATGGCAAATAAACGTATTTTCTTTCTTTCTTTTCTTTCTTTTATCATGCTTAGATATAGATTTCCATAACGACTGCGGAGTTTCGCTAACTAATTTAATTTGACCCTGTATAGAATGCCTGTTTTCCCGAAGGTTTAGGCAGAGATGTACCTTTAGTACCTAGACTCACATTTTACCAGTTAAGTATGTTTAAGTCCCATGAAGTAGGGGGTAATTCTAACTGCTAGACTAGTATTTACTAGAATAGTTCTTAGCAGTGAATTTTAAGTTGAAGTCCTTCAAAAAGATCAGCTTGGTAGGCAATCATGAGGAGAATGCGAAAGTATCCCACTTTTTCAGAAAGTTATGGTTTTCAATTTATTCTGATGTCAGATCTCGTTTCAACTTTATGATTAGTTTCTGTTATTTTGTGTGTAACAGTTGTGCTGGTCAAATACCTTCCCCCTTGATTGCGTAGCACACTTTTGATAACAATCCAGGGGTTTTGAAGTATTCATTAATTGCTTCGTCTGCTCAACAACGTTAATAACGCAATGGACTTGGCTGAACTGTCAATATGAAAGCCATTGTATGTATTTGTGCTACGCGATTACCCCGCAGATCAGAATTACCTTGGTACCTTTATTATGTTAATAAAGGTACCAAGGTAATTCCGATTCTGGTATTATGTTAATAAAGGTACCATTCCGTAATCGACCGTAGGAGACAACTGCGGGCGACGTGTTGTCGCGACACGACTTGTTTCTATGAATTACTATGAAATACCTTCAGTAGCTAGCGACACGTCTCTGGCAGCTACGGGCGAGAGACAGGCGACACGTATAGCCCAACCGCAGACCAGTAGTTTCGCAACGCTCGAGCGAAAACACGTTTTACTATCTTCTGTCTACCGACTGGAATACGGGCTGCTGCCGCCTGTGGTCGGTTTCATTATCATGACTGCAGCGCCATGACGCCGCGACACGTCGCCTGCAGTAGCCGCCTGCGGTCGGGTACGGAATGGTACCTTTGAGCTGAAGCAGTTTTTTTTCTCTATCTCTGGAAATACCTGTTCGTTTTGCATTTGATAGCTGAATTCTTGAGGACTTAGGTACACGCTAAAACCCTTAAGAACCGAGAATGAAAAAAGTCCGAAAGTACGTTAAGTGAAAACGAAGTAACAGGGCACACCTATAGGATATAAGTATATGGTAAAACAAGAAACACGCGGTTGAAGTCGCGGACAGAAGCTACTAAAATTAGAATTGAACTTGTTCAGATTTTAAAAACCGGAAGTATTGTATCACGTGACTTTTTTTCTGTTGGTAGACCGTGTAGTTTCTACCTTACATGTTATAGCCCGAATTAGTGATGAGGAAAAAACTCCTATTCGATTAGCAAGTTAAGCCGTCATCAACGAATGTTGAGTGTACACATTTGAAACACATGAAAGCTGAACCACGCCATAAATTATGAGGACGTAGGCAAATAGAGATAGCGCAAAGTATCTGCTGCATGTTTTATAATTAGTATTTTATAAGTTGGTAGTATTTACCTAAATACGTGGTCAGTAAAACGTCCCAGTGAAATGTGAACGCAGTATCAAAGCTCTCAACCAACATGTTATAAAGTCAAACGGTGCTGTCTTTACTGTAATTTAAAGCGTCGAGATTGGACAATATCAAGCGTTTTAAGTAGGTCATATTCCTATAATTCGAAGCAGTTATTTCACACCACCAATTCCACCTTCAGGGATCACCTGCGGCACACATTTTTTATTTATCCCTCCATTTCTAACGTGGTAAGCAGAATTCCCAACGGCACCATACACTTATTTGGTTCACAGCGCTGGTATTTTGGAAATGACAACCAAATTAACCTTTCCGTATTATTAGACGCATGCAACTGCCTGCCCCCTGTTAAAATAGCGTGACGTATGCGCACACAGTAGACGAAGTGTGATAATAAAATTTTAATAGAGTTTCTTAGAAAATGAACATTACTTTATACCAAGAACTACGTGCGAACGTTAGCCATTCTTAATTACATACATGGTGTTATTAACTTCAAAATTCGTTTCGGATCCGCGACATATTTTTATGAAATGTAATTCCAAGTTAGTACTACCGACAAATTACAAAGTTGCGGTATTTTAAAAGTTCCTGTATTTCAAAGGAGTTGCATTGAAATTGAATCCTAGCGAAACTTTAATTAGCTTGCTAGTTTTTGATGGTGGTCTGAGAATTAAAACCTAAAGTCAGTACTGCTATGTCTCTTGAAAAATTGCACATATACGGAGCAAATTAGAAGTGCGAAACAGATTCAAGTCTTCAGTAGGTATAAAAGTATGAATAAAATTGAGACAGCATTTTTGCAATACCGCTCACTTTTATACATATTGCAGGCACGTTTTCAGTATTGCAATCAGAGCTGAATAACTCATTAGGAATATCGTAGATGCGATTACATTTAAAATTCAGACTAACATTTATGTACAACAGACTGTTGAATAACAAATTAATTAGTAAATACTATTTAGAGATCTTGGGTGAGAACATAGAAGGCATTCTCGATCATCACATAGATAAAGGCATAAAGGCACATTGAAACCCACTTACCCTTCGTAGATATAGCTATCTATGCAGAAGAGCTGTAAGCTCACTGATTACCTTTCTGCCGTGGATTGCTCGATGCAGTCACCTGTACGCAGACAAACAACATAATTCATATTGGCCGTTCGTAGTGCATCCAGCATCCTCTGTGCGCTCCCATGCGGTGCAGTACCGCATCGCCGCCGGGAATTGATACCTCTCTAAGCAACTGCTTATATCGCACGTACTACACTGGATATTTGTGTGTGTCAAAGATGTAAGTAAGAATAAGTTTAACAGACAGATTCGTAAGCGAAGTTTGGCTAAATTATTCACAATGTATCACCTACTTATTACTAATGCAAAAACACTCACTAGACTCAATCGAAGGAAATTAAAGCCCGGAGTGAGTTTATTTTCCATATCGACTTTACGCATTGACCGCGTTCGGCGCTCCGATCGGCCCTTCACTGGTGAAGGTCGGCCGGCTGCCAATCGGAGCGCCGAACGCGGTAGATGCGTAAAGTTAAGATGGTTAAAATAAACTCACACTAGGGCCTCAGAATAGATGGCGTACCTGCGACATTGATTGACATTGATCATTTATTAACCAAAAATCTTAACCTACGTAACATTAATGTTGTTTCAATGAAATATGGCTATGGCTATTAAAGATGAGAAAGACCTCGATACTGTGTTACTGTTTGTCTGTTTGCTACATTTTTGGAACAAACTACTGAGCTGATTTCAATAGGCTGCATGTAGCTAAACCTCATCGTAGCATCTGGTGCGCTTATCCATCACTGATCACTTCTTTCTTTTTTTTGACTAACCTGGTGTAGAGTTTTTATGCTGCCCATGGGTCTCTGACTTGGCTTCATATGCAGTCAAGAAATATCACAAGGCATGTCGGTTTCCTCACGATGTTTTCCTTCACAGTTTTTGAAGCAAGTGATAATTATACAGGGTGGATTTTTGAGATGGGGCAGTAAGGGCAGCTACCTCAACCGTTGTAGCTACAGGAAATCGGTCGTAGGAGACTTTTTGAAACATTTTGATCGGCATTCACATATTTTGAAAAAAATGTACAGTCTGCAAGAAATTGGACAGTTTTCACAAAAACTTTTTTTTATGTCAATCGATCCTGGTTCTCATAAGGATCAAAAAACTAGTAAACGTATTTGCGCTTACTACCCCATCTCAAAAATCCACCCTGTATAATACGCACATGAATTCGAAAAGTCAGAGGTTCGAACTCGAGACCTATGACTTGGCAGTCCGACGGTCACACCACTAGGCTATAACTGATGTTATAACTGATCTCACTGATCACTGAAAATTACCAACCCAGTTTAGGCCTTTGTCGTATTCATTTGATAAATATGCACATATTTTTATATTTTCTTATAGCCCATATGAGAATTAAATCCCATCTCTTTGTATATGTTAATTCTAAATCCCTCTGTAGACATTTCATCGAGTATACACGGTGTTCAACAAGGGTATCCTTGATACGGGTACCCGTTAATAAATCAAATATACTCGTACTAGATTAACTGAATTAAGCTGGCCAGAAGTTGATCCATGATTCAGACTTAGTGTTATATTTAATTAAGAAGTTATTCAGTTCCCCAGGGATTTCTTTCTTCAGCAGCTGAAACTTGAACAGGGCACTTAGGTGACTTTTTGTGTAGTAGAATTTTAGTGGACAGAGATAAGTATCCACCTTAAGTATTAGCCGTTTCTGGTAAGTAAGGTACTCTTAGGATACTCTTATTTTGGGCCATCAATGTAACGGTCATCGTTCAAAATCTAATCTAATACCTAAAACACTTAACATTGCCACTTAATGTCGAAAGGTCTTGTGGCAAACCGTTAAATTGTAAAATTAATTGATAAATTGAGCACACAGTCGATCCACGCTCAAATCCCAGTCATTTGAGCATTTCGTCGTCATTACCCGCACTTAAAGTTAAGAGCTCCACGATTTTGATAAGGCACTCGTGAGCCTTTTTATGAAGGTAGCTTTTATTGTGATTTTCTTTGAATTTCAACATTCCTGTGTCGTACAAAGGACTTTAGGTATGCTTAGAATGCCTTACGAGTTTTCACTGAGCACTTAGTTTCCTTAGCATTGTGATTTTTATTCGTTTGTCGTGTCTGATTTGATGACTTGTATTTTTTATTTTTTTAGTATATCTTTAATTTTCTAATTAACGTCTAACAAAATCTTCGCAATCAAATAGACAGGATTGTGGATCATATTCCTTTCAATCCAAATCCGTATTTTCCGTTTTAAATATAGCCGTTATAATCAAAAACGAAAAAAAATAATGTTTTTTTTGTTCTTCACAAACAAAACGCTCATTCAACAACATTAGATAAAATACATACATACAAAGTACCCAAAAGCCTCGTATTCAAGCAGTAGAAGTTTGACGCTAACCAATCAAAGACCTGCCACCAAGAAGACCTATAACCGAGTTGGTTCATCAACTGTCAAATCGAGCAGTATCAAGGATTACCACTCGGCACAAAAGTGTCGGGTTGCAAGTAAGTAGTAGCATATAAAGCTGTGGTGTCGCGATTGTGGCCCGATTCCCTGAACCGAGTCACACGCCGTGCTGCGAATGTTAAGTAGCCGCCGTTGGTTTCTTTCATGGCCGTTTGACAGCTATAAAATGTTATTATCTCGTCACGATGTCGATGTCTTTGGAGGCGTAGGTAGGAAGGTGTTGTTTCGTTGAAGTATCTTTTGCGATATTATATTTTTTGACGACTTCACTTTTGTTTCGCGGGTATCGTTTTCCGCACGGAATGGTTATTGGGAATATTTCCCCCTGAGAGTAACCTAACAGTAATGGATGAACACATGATATAAATAAAAAAATCAAAGAGGAGTAAAGCTTTTTGGGATTAAGAGGGAACAAGGCGTGTGATTTTCCATACAAATGTATTCTCCTTTTTTCTTCCTGAATAATGCCTCTAGAGAAATCATTTTTTATTCATAAAAACAAGGTCTGCTGTAGTCTATTTTTCCCTATTATTTCCTTTTTTGCAGCAACTTATAGGTAAAGAAAATATGACCCTTCAAAAATTACAAACATGCCCCATTTTTACCGCCGTGATTAGAGGAGTACCAGACAAATTCGAAAAGTTTTTAACATAAATGAAAATGATAGGAACCTAGACGTACATTTTTTTAAAGTTTTAATGTAAAAAAATAATTGAATGGGTTCAGTTTTCGAAGAGAAAAAAGGAGAATATGAAACGTCGATTTCGTAAATTTTTTCGTGATATAATTGGGCTGAGCTGTAGCTATCCCTATGGCACTCTACGGGGGCAGACTTGAGGTAAGAAGACGGCAATAGTTTCTTCAAATACCTATTTTTCAAATTCCTCGCAGCCCCTGTTCCCTCTTAAATAAAAAAGTTTGCACCGTGATTTGATAACAAACATAATAGGTACCTACTATAGACATTAACCCAACCAATAATCGAGTATCGATCAAATTAATCCGAATTAACTAGGCCAAAGAGTCCGCAAAAAAACTAATAAAGCTCCGAACACTATGAAATCATTTTTTATTCAAATTCATTAAATCCATTACGTTGCGAAAAGCGCGTTATTTCTCAGCGAATGAAATCTCTTCGGATCCACAAATTATAGGGCAGACCACACATGTTTCTACTTAATTGCAGAGGCAATGTCTCACACACGGCGTCACGATAATTCGGTGTTCGTGACTGTACATTTTAATATTCTCGTCTGAGACGCGTTGCTATGCGTTGATACATCGATACTTATGAAAGAGGTGCAAAGGTCTTTCATATGGTTGAAATGTCGCTATGATACCGCAGGTAGAGATTTTTTAAGGTGTGTGTAGATTTTTTTTGATGGGCGCGGAAATTCGGTGGTTCAATGGGATTTTTATGGAATAGGAGACGTCATCATTGTAGTCACACAGATATCTTTTTTTTTCAAAGCTTGATGCCAGTTTTTGTCTTTCATTTCTATTGGTATCATGAATGACACTTAAATTTTTTGTCAATGGAACCGTTTTTTAAGCGCATCACTTCCGCACAACTAGCTTATTGTCAAACACTCTAAACATAACGATTACGCAAGATATAGCGCACAACAAAAAGCAACTCTCTTTGGGTTAATCCTTTAATTGTTCGAACACAATAAATCCTTAAACTCACCCGAACGGGTCGCAAAAAACATACGTTGACAGTTGTATTATTCATAGCAAATCGTTGGACGCACACACGGGCAAGTATTGTGTGGTCGACCTTTATTTCAAGCGCTTGCTTTCATTTCGCCCCCAACTGCTTATGAATAAAAGCTTCTCTGTTCGACGGTTCTCGAGTACATTAGCGATGTTAATATACGATAATCGTGTTCATAATTGATGCTTTAGTATTGAATGTCTCGTTGTATGTGAGGGACCACTTCAAAGCTCGATGAATCCAGCAGGACGATTATGTAGGTTTGAACGTATCAAAGGATTCAATGTAAGCCACGTGAAATAATCTCTTATGCGGGCGGTTTGCAAATTCAACCCCTATTTGATCTCGCAGGCTTTTTTGAGTCTGAGTTGTATTTGAATTTAAATATTGAATCACTCGTTTTTAAACTTTATGTGTGGGAAATTAAGAGGTTTTAACTTTTAACCAAAAGGAATTTTATAAAATAAAGAAAAGTTGTTTATAAATTACATGAACGAGCGCCTTGTTTCATAAAAGAAGTAGAGCGGAAATATTTTTACTTGTAGAAGTCCGTAAAAAAATATAGTCAATAAGTTATCGTACATAATACCTGTATTACCTGCCTTTAGGTTCTAAAACAGAAGCAGTTTTTAAGTTAAACATAAGATGGCTGTTGGTAGCTATTTGTAACGTAGCGAGCCAGCAATTGCCCTTACTAAAGGAAAGAAGTACCAAGTAAGTAGTACCAAGGTATATAATTATAATGAGAATGATGCATTCATCAAAAACACAATATACACTGAAGACAACTCAAATAAAACGATCCTGTAACAATTTAGGTGATGCAAATGAGGATATAACTTATAGAAACTCTAAACAAGTTACATGAAAACCTAAACGGCTTCTAAATATCAAACTACACATATTCAATCAATAGTTAATATATTTCACGACCTCAACAAACAAACAAACACACCTAAAACTTTGAATTATGACAAACAAATCGACCAAACCTATGACCCAAATCTGCCAATAATTCAACACAACCATCTTCGAGGTAGATAAAGGCCGTCCTTGGTTGTACTGTCGACGTTCAATGGGCCGTATGGTGATTTCATAGCGTATTGGCAGGATAAGGCCGATCCCATCATTGTTTGGCAGTACATACGTGGGCGAAGGTACGCCATATTGAGTGCTTCGGAATGTCCGCGTTGAAAAATGAAGGCGAAACACGATACCAAGATTGATTGTGGTGATACCGAATTGGTGCCTTTTAATCATTTTCTTTTTTGTGAAAATGTGGCTTGATTTTTTGTGGAGTTAATGTGTCGATGGGTATCGTGTCGGGAATCCGTTCTTAACTAGTTTAGTAAAGGATTTTCTAGTTAAGTTGAAGTGGAAAAGAAATCTAGAACATTGTACAATTTTGGTTAGTTGAGAATTATTTTAAAAAGCGTATTGATATAAATATAAGTTCAATGAAGGTACGAATATGAGTGCCTGAATTAATGATCTCGCACATTTAATTAATGTGCGTATGGCAATGAGTAATTAGCTGCCACATATGCTACATTTCATGTCCGACAAATGTTTGCACAAAGGTATTTCAGCAATTTCGTGACATGACATTATTTATTTCCAAAATGATTCTCAGTCACAAAACGGTATCTCGTTTCTAGTCGACTGATGTTCAAAGCACACGAAGCCTGAATGCCCATAATTAGTTCCCAAACGTTTATCAAACTCCTTTAAGCCTTTTGAGCATCGCTACTGAATACCACTCAACCCTCCACTACACGAAGAGTGTCCATTAGCCCATCACTCGCGCGCTAACGTTACCTACTCCACCACGTTTATGAGTAGACAGCGCCATCTATATGAAACTCGAAACGATTGTTTAATTGCACTCCACCCCAGGGATCCATTCCACTGATCGGGGTAAAAAATAACGGCTATCCACACGATGGCATTGGTTATTTGTTGAGCGTGGAAATTGAGATAACAAATGTATTTTTGTTTCATTAATGCAAGGGCCTGTTGGTTCCCAGCGAAGTATAACTTGCCACCTATCACTACCATGTTAAATAACCTGAACACCGTAAAAATAAATGCATTTTTTTATTTCGTTCTTCCTATTTTAACCGTTCAAAGTGACAAAGAAAATTAAGACAAATACGTGCCGACTGGACAGGTCCACGCAAATCTGTTTTCCTCAAAAGACCATCGCAGACACTAGTCTGCACAGTCCTCATTTGAAATGACCAAGATAATGTCTGGATTTTAAAAAGACTCTCTGATTTTGTTTCGGTTTTTCTTCTCAGAGTTGTCGGACAGGAAACACCGACCTCACCTAGTTTTGTTTAACGTGATTTCGTGTTAATTAAAATCAATTTACAGAATAAAAATAAATCTTTTATCGTTTCAAGAGGAAAGGCATAATCAGCCTCATATATCTGTGTCACGGTGTCCAACCCGTCTACCAAGCATGATGATAAAGGCAATTTCCCATTTTACCCTTCATTGAACATCAACTTTCACGATACCATGAATATAAAAACATGTTTTGTTATTCATGTACTTTTTAACACATTCATAACAGCATTGTTATTAAAAGGCTAACTGACAAGTAAAGGCGCTCGCAAATAAGGGCGAGCCGCACCGCAACGCAACGCATTGCAAAGATAATTCATCACCACTTTCCCACATTTTCTTTGAACCAACGTGCAGTGCTATGAATCAGCGCTTCTCCTTCACATTTCAAAGACAAAGTTAAATAGTTTATTTCAAAATAGGCACATAAAAATCACATTTGAACGTCAAAATTTGCAAAAAAATGAAATTGATTCTAGTTGCCCCTTCCAAAAGGTAGATTCGTATGGAGAAGAATGGGTAAGAAACTACATCGTTACTCTTTTAGAATATTTTACAATATTGTGTATACATTAATTATATAACTATATTAATGTGTGAAGACGATGCACTTATAATTTAATTACTATACCACGATTGGTAAAAATAAAGCAATTACAGGTACATTTATTATGTGATAGATACATGCTCAAGTATTTACAAACATTGTAAAAGTCGAAGATTTTCAAAAAAAAAAAAAAATTATTGCATGGCCAAAGTGTGGAACTCTCTGCTAGCATCTGTGTCCACGTATAACCCGTAAGCCTTCAAACAAGAGTGAAAAGGCATCTTTAGGGCGCTTCATCGTTCCATCGTAGACTTCATCCATTGCTTTCCACCAGGTGAGATCGAGAGCTGGCTTATTTGGCAGTAAGAAACAAAAAGCAAAACTACAGGCGGGCCGCACCGCACTGTGTTGTATGAAAATGCGTTGCGCTGCGGCCTGTTGCGGCTGTAATGTACGCTTGGCTTAATACTGACCGCCTGTTCTCCGCTATCAAGTGACGAATAAAGGGTGTATTCTAAAGATACTCTACACACAATAACGGTTCAAGTGTCAGATTTCAGTTAATTATGAGCGTTCGTTCATCATAAAATATGCGTAATGTGTTAGGGAATATTTTAATGGTTATTATTATTTTTTTAATTATAGTGCTAAATGAGTTTGTGTTATTCGATTTACTGAAACGAATGAAGTAATTAAATTGTGTGGTAAAATCAAACTGTTGAAACTATCGAATTAATAAATCAGATTAAAATACCTATGTAGATTTGTTACTTATTAGGCTGCCTGTCCACTGGAGTGGAGAAGAGAGGAGAGAAGCGGAGCTGTGGCAATATTAACCTATAGAATCTAAACTCCGCTCCAGCACGTGTAGCATGACCGCGGAGTTAAGATTCTATAGGTTATAATTGCTACAGCTCAGCTCCTCTCCTCTCCGCTCCAGTGGACAGGCAGCCTTAAGGGCGAATTTCCCATTCTCAGGGCGTGTTTCTCCAATAAAACTGAACGCGATCAGCACATCTAAACCGCATTCAAGAGCTGTCAACATTGTTGTTGAATATTGACACTGACAGCTCTTGAACGCAGCTTACATTGCTGATCGCGTTCAGTTTCATTGTAGAAACACGCCCTAAGTTTATGTTTTAGCTAGACACAGTTTATGTTGCCCATATATCCTTGAGTCTACTTTCTTTAGAATAGCTGTGAAATAATGTTAATGTTTGATACATTATTTTAACCACTGTTAAGCCAGATGAAAGTAAATGGTTTTGGATCAAGTTACAAGTGCCGTGTAAGCGCGTAATACATCCTATTTCATGTTGGATTTTGTTACAGTTTGTTTTTGTTCGTGTTTACCGCAATTTGTGTTTCGTCTCCGAGGATTTTAATCGTGTATAGGGTATTATCCCTGTCAGCGCAAATTATAAATGTAATGTGAATATGAAGATGAACATCAAAAAGGTAAGGTAGTTAGATACCTCTACCTACTATAATAATTAATAGAAGATTAAATATCTATTGTAATTATTATTATTCTCCGAGAAAAGACGTCTAATTAACCTCAGGTGTTTTATAAAATAACTTCTCATTGTTATTCCGCCCACGCATCGCTATTTACAATTAGTCATCGCGAATAAATCGAGAATCGCGGTAATCGGTATATAGTTAGTCGATTGTGCCATATATGTTACGTAGTACACACGGTTAGATATCAAGCTATAAATTTCCAGTATACACTGATCTCGCATTGTATAGGATTTCCGTACATTGAGAGGTCAGCTTATATTAGAAATTTATTTATTTATTTATTTATTTAGGATCTCCAACAAAAGATGTACACAATACATGACACATAATTAAAGGGCAACATCGGTTATGAAGTAGGTGTACTCCTTCACTTATAGGAGGCCACAGCATGCACAATAACGTTAAAAACTAAGCTAACAAAGTTAAAACATTAATAATGGGTAACGGAAAATAAAATAATTTTTAAAGGACATTAAACAAGAAAATACAACATTTTGAGATACTTAATTAAATTAAATCTAATAAACACTTATTATATTTGGACAGAGACTCGCATATGTCTAAGTTTGTAGTTTTAGATAACATGTTATATTGCCTACAAAGTCTTGGCACAGCGGCGTAATGACCGAGGTTAGTTTTTGAGCCCGGAATGTAAAATAAATTGTATGTGTTATGCCTGGGAATCCGAGTCGGAATTTTAATCTCTAATGAGCTCAAAAGTTCACTACAATCTATCGTTCCACTCAATATCTTGTGAAGGATGATACAGTCCATTTTCTTCCTACGACTGGCTA
The DNA here is from genome assembly GCA_949128155.2 of Xanthia icteritia. Lineage (NCBI taxonomy): Eukaryota > Metazoa > Arthropoda > Insecta > Lepidoptera > Noctuidae > Xanthia > Xanthia icteritia. Next base: position 17,328,684 of record OX421940.2, on the reverse strand, counting down.
ATGTATCCATGTTATAGTATTTCAACCGGTCAGTGTAGCTAGTGAGTTGATTAGCCAAGTGATCTCCGTAGCACAGATGGTAAAGGAACCGCTTTTGGACACTCTCTAATCGCTTGGAGTAAACCTCGTAGTGCGGATTCCATACCACGGAACTATATTCAAGGATTGGACGGACTAAAGAGTTGAAAAGCTTTATCTTTGTAGCGGACCTTTTAAATTCTCTACTATTACGCAAGATAAATCCCAGCACCTTGAAAGATCTTGAGACAATATTCAGGATGTGCACATCGAACTTAAGCGCTTGATCGAGTTGAACACCCAGGTCGCGAATGTTGCTCAGTTTCTTAACTTCAACTCCCTCTATGTAGTATTTGTTGTCAAGCACTTTTTTGTTACGAGTAAAGTGGATGTAGTGACATTTACTTATATTTAAAAGCATTTTGTTTAATTTGCACCATTCTACAAGTCTGTTGATGTCGTCCTGTAGCATTATTGAGTCTAAGTTACTCTGAATTGGCTTCATTATCTTTAAATCGTCCGCAAACAAATAAACACGGGAGTGTTTGAAGCACCCAGTTATGTCATTAATGAAAACGTTAAAAAGAATCGGCCCCAAATGCGATCCTTGCGGGATTCCGGAGGTTGCTAAGTAGCTTTCAGAAAAATGACCGTTCACTACCACTTTTGACTCTCTCTTCTCCAGGTAAGATTTAAACCACCCTATCAACGTACCACCCACACCCAGTTGAGCCAATTTATCAATAAGAAGACGGTGATCTACTTTATCGAATGCCTTGCTAAAATCAGTATAGACTGCGTCCACTGGAATACGATTGTCAAGGCACTTGGACAAAGCCGACGTAAAACATAGTAGGTTAGTATTAGTCGATCTTGATTTAATGAAACCATGCTGATATTCAGTGATGTGTTCTTTAAGGTACCACATCAGATGTCTGGCAACAAGTTTTTCGAATACTTTTCCAAATGTTACTAGTAGTGAGATTGGTCTATAATTAGCCACTAAATGCTTTTCTCCAGATTTAAATATGGGTATGACGAGAGCTTCTTTCCAGGTGTCTGGAAAGATACCATCGTGCAAAGATTTATTGAAGATCATTTGTAGGGGCAATACTACTGCCTTTGCACATCTTTTAATAAATATAGGAGGAATACCATCGCTACCCGCGCCTTTAGTTTCGTCCAAACCAATTAATTCACGGTACAATTCTTTGCTGTCAAATTCCAAATTACACAGTGCTGCAGACACGAGACAATAACCAGTGTTAGTGAGATTTGGACTATCTGTAGGAGCGTTAAAGGTACTTGCGAAATTTTCACCAAACATGTTGCAAACATCGCTTCCACCTGATGCGATTTTGTTGTTATGAGACATTGTTGCCGGATAAGTACTGCTACCTTTTCTTTTATTTTTTATGAAAGCCCAGAATGTTTTCGGGTTTTTTGTTATATTGTTTTCAATATTAGAGATATATTTCTTGTAGCATGTAGAACATAGAACATTGCATTCATCCCGTAATCTCTGAAAGTGCTCCCGGTCTAATGGATTCTTGTACTTTTTAAGACGAACGTGGTATTTGTACTTTTCTTTTAGAAGTCGTATAAGATCCCGTGAGTACCAAGGTGGATATTTATCGCTGGATGTTTTTTTCATAGGGATACATTCTTTAATAGTATGTCTTAATAAGTTATAAAAAACGTCCACAAAATCGTTAACAGATAAACAGTTTTTGAACTCACTTTCCCATTCTATTGCTAACAAATGACTTTGGACGTGTTCATAATCCGCTCGACGAAAGTTTGGTTTTTGCACATTTTTCGGTTCTAAAAAACGCTCTGCTAGCACTGATAGACTAAACTCGAGTGGGGGATGTAAAGGGTCCTCTTTCGATAAACAGTAATTACAACGAGTGATGTACGTAATGGAGGTGTTAGACAGTATTAAATCCAATATTTTAGACTTGTTGTTTAAGATATTATTGTATTGATTTAGGCCATTCAAAGTCAAGAACTCGGAGAGTATCGCATTTAAATCAGAGTTGCTGGGTTCTGGGTATAAGTGTGTGGGGTCATTATTAGTGAGCCATCTAATATTAGCGAGATTAAAGTCTCCTAAAATCAAAATTTGTTCATTATCATTAAATAACTTATTAACGTTTTTGGTAAACAACTCCAGTGTATCTTTATGAATTGGTGGTGGTAGGTATACTCCGCCGACATACATTTTATTGTTAGCTTTTTTAGATGAACTGATATCAACACTTATCCATAAATCTTCAAAGTCACTCTCAAAGTGGGTCAATCTACACGACTTCAAAGTTTTCAAAACAGCGATCAAAACCCCTCCGCCGGCTTTACGAGTTTTATATTTACTTGACTCACGATCGCGCCTGTAAACTACATATCTATCGTCGAACAACTCAGAATCGTAGACACCGCTGTTCAACCAAGTCTCTGTAAGCACTACAATGTCAAAATTATGTATAGATACGTTATGGTAAAAGTTAATAGTTTTGGTTTTTAAGCCTCGTACATTTTGATAATACACTTGAAGTGGACAATTGAATGTGACTAGATAATAACAATAGGAACTTGCAACTTATGACATTAGTTAATAAAATTATGCTAAGGATTTTATCTTATCTAGGCTATTAATAACAATTCTTTGTGAAGACTCTTCTTTTTTCATGAAGACTTTGCCGTCCCGAACCCAAATAAACTTAAAACCAAGTTCTTTGCCGCGGATCCGAGCAGCGGCATGGATAGCTTTATTTGCAGCAGAAAGATGTTCCGTGACGTAAATGGGTTGAGGTCTCTCCGCGGCGATACCCAGGTGACTATTGTTTAATTTCTCTTGGTTGTTGTTTCTATTGTATTTCATTGAAGCGGCAAGGAAACTGTCACGCAGACGTGGACTACCGAATTTAACGAGAATAGAACGGGGCCTGGTGCTTTGTGTGTCTTTCTTAGCAATTCTTGTACAGTGTAGTATGTCGGGGTCTTTAATATCACAACTAATCACCTTACCCAGTTGCAGCACGGTGGTAACTAGATTTTCAGCCTTGTTTTCTGGTACGCACTGAAGCTCGATGTTAGTGGACCTGGAATTTTGTTCTACCAAGTTTAAACGCTGACTAAGTTGTTGCATGGCATCCCGGAAGCCACAGTTGTCTTTTTCAAGCTTCTGTATCTTATCAGATTTATCTTCCAGCATGGCCTTCATCTCTTCGTACTTCTCGTTATAGAAAGAAAGTGACTCGTTGAAACCTGCGACCAACTCGTTAATTTGTTTGAACTGATCGGATACTAAATCTTTAAGCGCACTCTGTATTTCTTGCTTAATAATTTCTCGCAACGTGCCTCTCGAAAACTCAATTAAGGTGTCATCATTTGCTTGAACTGGTGAGTGGCTTTGTGACTGTTTAGACTTATTGCGAACAGTGACATTGGTACCTGGGGGTGATAGCGATCTCGGGGACCGGTCCGTGGTGGGGCTCACAAGTCTCGTCGGTCTGGCAGGTGTGTTTGTATTATCGTCCTTAGGTTGTTTACTTACACAGCTAGGACACTTCCAGGTTGTTTTTTTTTTAATGCTCATGCTTTTAAACACCGTATCGCGAACATTAGCACACAACAATTCGTACCATTGGTGACAAATAGAGCATTGCAAGCATTCTTTGCAGTTAAAATCATTCAAACAACCAGCGCAGTTTTTTTTATACATTTTTGTCAGTACAATTCAAAATGACGGTTATGATAATAAAGCGCTTTCAGCGAATCATAGAGCATGCAGCGTCTAGCGGTGCCAAATAGAATAAAGCGATGGTATACTTAAAGCGCTGATCAACGTAGGAGTGTGGCTCGCTTGAAATCTCGCGACCGAAAGGTCGTAAGCGCCGTGGAATAGGCGTCACTTACGCGTTTTAGTCAACACTGATATGAAATCAAAACTGCACCAATAGATTTGTAACGACTAGATTTAAAGTAAGGTTTTATGTTACTTATCCAAGTTATTTCACTATAAATACTTAGTCACTGCACTTATTTGGTGTTTATTTACATGAAACACTAAAAACAAAGTTAATAATTACACTTTTAGACTTAAAAAAAAACAAATTTTAAGCGGAACGAACGGTAACACTTATTACTTAGTTGAATGCGTTGGGGGCAGGGACCATTTGGGTTACCCATTGAAAGGGTTTTCGATTGGGTTTTTCTAAGCAGTTATTTAAAAACCCATACGATGTGGGTAACCCATTTGAACGGCTTAATTTAAGCCGATAGGGTTTTTCTAAGCCGTTATTTAAAAACCCATACGATGTGGGTAACCCATTTGAACGGCTTAATTTAAGCCATTCAAATTTCCGTTACCCATTGAAAGGGTTTTCGATAGGGTTTTTCTAAGCCGTTATTTAAAAACCCATACGATGTGGGTAACCCATTTGAACGGCTTAATTTAAGCCATTCAAAAGGGTTACACTTTCAACTCTCCTAAAACGATAACAGCGTAACATTCCGACTGACGGAGCAATTTAATATGATCTCTCTATGATGGGCATAGGTTGCAAAATGGAATAGCACGCGTTAAGCGGCCGCGGCGGCGGCGCCTTTGTGCCTACTTACCGAGCGGCTTCTAAACAGGGATCTATGATCATTATTGCATGTAATATAGTGTTTATTTTAGCTTTGCTGCCTGGATATCGAAATTACATAATATTATGATTTTTTCATGTCTGGACTTGTTACTTACTTTATTGCAGGCATTTGCTGGGACCGTACAATTGTCATTCTTGCTGTTTGATTTTTTGAACCCGGACGTCTTTTGCGATATTATTAGGTATTTATTAGTCAGTGCGTATTTGTGAATTTTGAACAATCGCTATAATGCCAAAACCAAGACGAGATGCTGTCGGACTGAAGGTCTCATCCTAACTAACAAAACGAGTCCAAACTCGGCACACCTAGTTGTACTCGTCGTAGAGTACCAGTAGCAGTCACCAAAGTAGGTACACCTTCAGGTCAGTCCATCAAGTCCGGTGGTGAGGTCTCATCACAACTAACAAAACGAGCCCAAACTCGGCACACCCAGTTCTACTCATCGTAGAGTACCCGTAGCAGTCACCGAAGTACATCTTCAGGTCACTCCTTTCAGTCCGTAGGTAAGGTCTCATCATAACTAACGAAACGAGCCCAAACTCTGCACACCTAGTTCTACTCGTCGTAGAGTACCAGTAGCAGTCACCGAAGTACACCTTCTGGTCACTCCATCAATTCCGGAGGTAAGGTCTCGCCATAACTAACAAAACGAGCCCAAACTCGGTGCACCTAGTTCTACTCGTGAGGAGTTCCAGTGACAGTCACCGAAGTACACCTACAGGTCACTCCATCTCGTCCAAAGGTAAGGTCTCGTCATAACTAACAAAACGAGCCCAAACTCGGCACATCTAATTCTACTCGTCGAGGAGTACCAGTAGCAGTCACCGAAGTACACCTTCAGGTCACTCCATCAAGTCTGGAGGTAAAGTCACATCATAACTAACAAAACTAGCCCAAAGTCCACAGCCCACATCTTTCTACCAGAAGAGGGAAAACCATATGATAACCCGTAAAACCATATGAAAAACCATATGATAACCCGAACAAAACCCTTATATTATATGGGTTATCATAATGAAGGGGTAACCCTTTCACTGCGGTTCGAGTATAGAACCCATTCAATGGGTTATCATGTAACCCTTTCACTGGGTTTCAAGTATAGAACCCATTCAATGGGTTATCATGTAACCCTTTCACTGGGTTTTAGATATAGAACCCATTCAATGGGTTATCCATATTGAAGAGATAACCCTTTTAATGGGTTTTGAGCACAGAACCCATTCAAGGGGTTACATCAGATAAAGGTAACCTCATAAACGGCTTACCCTTTCGAAAAGCTTAACTCTTAACCGGGGTTGCACGGTCCCTGGTTGGGGGATATGGGGGATATGGAAATGTATAGCTTGATATGAGTAGCCATGTGTACAATCACCGGACGATTTGATGATTTAAACATACAGCTATGATTTTCTGGTGTGTTTATTAATAACATGATGAAAATAGTAATTTGAGATTCTATATGTTAGGGGTCCGTTTTAAAAACATAAGCTTACCTTTATATAAGGTATCCCTAATTGAAAACTTGAAAAAGGGTCATTGTAGGTACTGATCATTATCAACGACTTTTACTACAGGACCAAACTTGACATAGAGAAAAAGAAACTGCTGCCTCATACAAATTTCAGTCAACAGCTAATAATGCGTACGTAAACCCGTTTCAGATGTTCAGTTATTTCAATGAAACCTTGAAAATTTGAGTTTCTGCCTTGTTCCAATGTTGTAACAGCTACGTGCGTCGTACGGGATAAATCAATCAAAATGCAATCAAATTATAATCTGATTTCACGGCCTTCGTATGAAATTCTCGCTAATATTGAGAAACGATATACTTATTTATTGCTTATTAGAAAATAAGTAAATATCCAACATCTATTGTACGTGATGTATCGCCACAAAACGTCTTTTGATTAAGTCCCTTACCTAAATGATATGAAAACTTGCTAATGTGGCGGCGACGTCGTTAAAAAATGCCCATCCATAGATATATATTACCCATTTCTCCACTAGTCCATTGCCTACTCAAGGATGCATATCCGGTATGGCTCGCTAATCCTTCCATATCCTAAGGGCACGTCTTCCTTACCATTACCGTGCCACTCGGTCTACTCCTTGATATGCAATGGCCTCTGTAGCCCCATGTAACACGGAGGGTCCAGGGACTAGTGCAAATGTTGGGGGTCATTTCGATTTATCGAGTCGTTAAACCACGCTGGCTTCATTCATTCATTCGTTCAATACGTCTTTTGATTAGGTCCCTTACCTAAATTATATGAAGAATTTCAGTGACTTGGGTTTATGGAAATAACATTATAAATAACGTCTGGGCTCTACATCATAGTTGCAAGCTATGGCCTAAGCCTGTACATTTGAAACTGTGTTTATTTTCGCCATAATATTTGATTAAATCTAACAGTACCAGCCCTAGTGGGAATAAGTGAACTCAAGAGTTTAGGCGAGTTTAATTTGCCCCACCAAAATCAACTAGTGGGACAGTGGACTACTTTGTGAACATTCCAGTTTGTCTCACAGTTTGGTTGAGCAAATTTTTTGTTGTTTAAAACTATCAATTCCTAATTAAAAAGCTACGGAACCATCACCTTAAAAATCGATTCACTTACTTGACCTTTGACATTGTATAATGACAGCAAGTGCAAAAGATCGTACATATTGAGCAATGAGTGATGAGGCTGTGTGCCATGGTAAATGTCTTGGCCATCCATCTCCCTTCCTATAAATAACTGTGGGTGTTGTAACCGAAATAGCTGGCGTACTATCACTTACCTACTACTATGAGTAGTGTAGTACCTTATCATTCCGTGGGACTTTGTAATTTGATATGCGTTCCTCTCTTAGCAAAAACACTTAATAATTATGCAATTTTCATTTCGACAGCTTGTAGACCCTGATCAAAAGTGCCAGGCAGGCATGTATCACCGCTCTGTCTGCTACAGGGGCATTGTATTGACTTTCCTCCTCGTCATTTGCTCGGAAATTGGTATATTTATTTAAATGTATTCGTTCACAAACGCTTATTTAGTGTTGGCCAAATACCCGAAAGCAAGGACTTTCTGACACTTCTGTTTTGTCTTTTTTTTTGCTTTTTCTTTCTGTAACTGCATCATCCCATTGCTGGGCTAAGGTCTCCCCTTGACATCCAGCTGTTTCAATCCAGGGCTAGTGTGGACTACTAGTTTTTTGTTTTGCCGAGCTTGTCCCGCCATCTTTTACGGTGTGTGGCAGTTGAATTTAACCACGTACCAATCGTAAAAACTTCCTGAACCTGTCTTTTAATAGGAGTTGCAGGTTCCACCTTGACCTTACACACTAATGAAATGTTATACCTTCGTTTTTTTGACAAGTACCAGTATTTTACATGGAGCGGCTACCAATCTAACCTCCGCAACCCTGTAACTGGGTAGTAAGATACCCCTTCAACTTCGGAGTTTCGGGATTCTGATGACCCGTAACGACTGTCCACGAATGACAGCCGGGACCAAAGGCTTAACGTGCTTTCCGAGGCACGGAAGAATCTCATTATGTAAAGATGGTCACCAATCCACGGACCAACGTCGGCAAGCGCTGATTTTTTGACAAGTGTTGATCCGTTGTAAAACTGTTGCATGTAGATTGTTATAGATAAAAAAGTAAGTACTTACTTACACGTTCTTCGAGTTAAGAATAATGTTTTGCTAATTAATTAATTATTTGAAATATTCACAGAACCTTGTCATTGTCATGCACTCAAATAATGCCAGTAATTATGAACAATAATATTCTGTTCATATTTACGTTCTCTCACTCACTATCTTTACGTATTTCTCACGATAATAATCAAGGTAGGTAGTCATAGTATGTTGTAGTAGCATTGATTACTTTAAGTATAGTTTATAACAGCTAAATGTAGGATACATAATAATTACGTTTACTTCATTCAGTTCATTGGTCTCGGGTGAATTTGGTTGAGCCTGGTGAAATTCTGTAACACACTTGATTGAACTATTTCTCTATAATCTGCTTTTGAAAAGATTATTGCCCAAAACTAGATAAGCTCTTTTCCAATAACAAAATGGTGGCGTTCTACATTCCAATTAACCCATTCATCCATGCTTTAAGTTAAAAATGAAGTCTATACATATAAATATAAATAAAATGCTGTTCGTTGGTTAAGCGCATCACTGGACAGATAGGTACCTACGTTTTTTTAAATGTTGCTCACTATAGTCGAAATAAGGTTTTGAGGAAAGAAAAATTTGTTGGAATAGTTGTCCGAAAAAAAAAGTGCTTTATTCTATGGGATTTTTGTATGAATTATTGAAATTTGAACAGGACAACGTCTGTCGGGTCAAGTAGTATTAATAGTTTAGCTTCACTACTATATGCCTAGGTATGTTAAGTACTTAAACCATAATAGCACAGGCGTGGCTTAAACTCCCGACCTTTCAACTGCCAGGTTATCTCCTCAACCGTTCCGCTCTTGTCGCTTCCATTGTTGTTCTCTACCAATTAAGTAATTACCAAAGCGTAAATGATTATAAACATCTGGGGCTCTTAATCATGCCATTGTTATGTTTAAACCGCATAAGTTACTGTTACAAGTGATTCATATACCTAGTACCTAAAGTTTCGTACACATCAGAGCGCAATTGGCACAAATAGATACCTGAGGCCCTAGTGTGAGTTTCTTTTAACCATCTCGACTGTACGCATCGACTGCGTTTGGCGCTCCGATTGGCCGTTCACTAGTGAAGGCCGGCCGGCTGCCAATTGGAGCGCCAAAAGTCGCGTAAAGTCAAGATGGTTAAAAGAAACTCACACTAGGGCCTCTGTACGTTTACCTACGTGACTAATCGAAACAATCATTGTGGAAATCTATGGGGAGGCCTTTTCCAGCAAGTCACAATTTCCTGCTAGTTCTGTGATGAGCACTGTGACTAATACGACATTCGGCACATGTTCGAAAATCACGGTAAATACCGGTCACTGTACGGACAAACGGATGTCAGTTGGTAGCTAGAAACACTTGAACGATTTGAATGTGAGCATTCAAATCGTTACCAAGCGGTTGGTCGACTATTTACGTGACCAGAGGGCTGCCCTATTTTTAGGCCAAAGAATCAGCATCGCCATCAAACGCCTTTTGGGCATTTTTCCCATTGACAGCAATGCGGACGAATTTTTTTATGGCCAATGAGCTGTTCCCCTTATATTGGGGAAGGGGTCGTGCTTCCACCCTCTGACATTGTTGTGGGCTGTTTGTGGATCTCGAGCAATATTAAAAGATGATAAGAGCTTCTTACACTTAGTTTATGTATACTTAGTCTATACAGTTTCACAAATCACAATTAACAATTATTGTCCTAATTCATCTTCTCCATTAACAATAATAATCGAAATAAAGTAATAAAACTTGGTATGAATCTATGTGCGCACGCGTCTCATGAACGTGTGACAGTTCCTAGGGCTGAAGGGTGACTGGCGCTCCTGTTGTTTCCGGCGCCCTCGCCCTGCGGTCCTTAGACTCCGTCATAGCGCACCGACTGTATAGAGTACTTCAGTCGGCAACACTGTATTTCATGCGACATATAGTTGTACATAATATATATACATACATTACAGTATTAGCTCGTATGTTGTATCTATCACTAACAGAAACAATAGGAATCACTTATTGAAAAAATAAACAAACATTGTTATCTGCTTCTCCTATTTAGGCTAAAACAAAAGACGAGCATTCCATCTTTTTCCTTACGAAGTAGAAAACAAAAGACGCTATAACTTGTGCATTTACCTCCCTATGAAACTCAAGTGGGGCAGATGAATACTTATAGGTATTCATTGTTCAGTAAAAAGGTATGCTGAGGTAACTGATGAGTAGGTATTGGTCGGATAGGGGAACTATACACAATAAACTAGCTCTTAAGAGCTAGCTATGGGGGACTTACAAAGCATACTGGTCTTTTAAAAGGTCTATTAATTGATTCTGAAAGTGCTTCTATTCTTCAAAGAGGCATGTGGAGATGTACCTGATTGTACACATGGATACACATCAAGCTATACATTTCCAGTATAAGCTGACCTCGCCTTGTCCGGAAATTCTATACAATGCGAGATCAGCATAAACTGGAAATGTATAGCTTGATGTGTAGCCGTGTGTACAGACGCCAGAAGGTCAACCTACCCGAAACTGTCAATCAACTTTGAACCTTATGCTGTAGTCATAAAGTTGAAAATCTATTCAAGAAATTTGACAGATTATAGTAGGTTGATATGCTGGCGTCTGTACAAACCCTTAGAGGAAGTTTCGGTCTCAATTTTGGTCACATTTTGTTCTTTAATATTTAATAATTGTAAACTAGTTGTGGAGCAGTTTCCGGGCTCGTTTAGTACAATTTTCGGTTATAATGATAAAGACTTATTTACTTCGGCATACTCTTTACCCGGCATCGGAATCGAATCGAAGGAGTTTATACTCAACAGCCGCAACCAATAACCATTGTCTTATCAATGAGGGTTTTCTGAAATGACGTTCACTAGGTGGCAGCACTGAGACGTCAGGTCCGGGTATCTGGCAAAAATGTTAAAGCGCCTATATTTTCTTTAGTTGTGACTGAATTATGAACTATGATATATTTTATAATCATTGTCGAAATGGAAGACCTCTTGTCAAAGTGGCGCCAACTGTTGGCGTGATTTTTTATGAAAACCTTCATTAAACAATTTTTGTTTTTACAACAGTAATGAAAGAGAAATGCGTTAATCAATGTTTATTATTACTCAGTAGGTTAAACATATTATATCCAATTTGTATTTACTCAACAAACGTTTACCTTAACGTTAATTGTTAAATAATTTGGCATTGTGTAAACAATTGGTGTTACAATCAAAACAAATTGTTATTACTACGCGTAGTTCTACGGGAATTAACATTGTTTTTGTTTGCTTTTCCCGTCCCATAGGTGTGTAATCTAATGTTTTGTGTATATACACTACATTCCTGTAGGCCTGGGTATTACAGGCTTTATTATACATGCCTGTGTTGTAGGCCCAAGATGGATAAGGAAATTAGAAACAGCATCTACCGGCTGATGCTCTTCTACTACCTTTCTTCTATCCTTTTTCTATACATGCTGCAAACCGTTTTATAATAATCGGTAGCCAGCTTATGGGTAGAAAATGTTGACATCAACAACATTGTCATAGCTTGATGTGTAGCCGTGTATACAGACGCCAACAGGTCAACCTACCCGAAACTGTCAAATCCCAATCAACTTTGAACCTTATGCTTTAGTCATAAAGTTGAAAAATCTTTCAAGAAATTTGACAGATTGTAGTAGGTTGATGTGATGGCGTCTGTACAAACCCTTAGAGGAAGTTTCGGTCTCAATTTTGGTTTTTCTATATATGCTTCAAACAGGTTATATAAAAATCGATAGCCAGCTTATGGGTCGGTAATTGTTGACATCCGTTCAAGGAACATATTATATTCACCGGTAAGTACTACGGTATATTCATAGATTCTTAAAGAAGAATTAAAAAAAATTGAATTTAAAATTTGTTCATAAACTGCTGTTAAATAAAGTAACCAACTGTCTATTCCTTTAGTCATGTGTAGTTTTGCAAATGATTTCTCTAGTATAGAAATTCGATGTTGATACAGCCAAGTTTGCAAAAATGTCTACGATCATTTCTGTCTCGCCTGTAATTTAACAAGAGATTAAATAACTCCATGTAGGTCATTCGCTAGTTAGGATCTTATATACTCGGTAGTTATTTAGGTAGGTAGGTTTCTAGGTAGCTTACCTTTGAGGAACAATTCGTTGTGGTACCCAATCCCACAGCTTTGACACTCCGCTACGTAGAAAATGAGCGTGAAATTTTAAAACAAACGTAGGTTTACTTCTTAATAGTGTACCACGTTCTCGGTGCGCTGTTATGAAAAACATAGGTAGGTACATGAAAACCGGTGGGGTGATTACGTAACACACTAACAATTGCAATGCGTTTCATTTTGACAGTGAGGGTTTTCTGAAATGACGTTCACTAGGTGGTAGCACTGAGACGTCAAGTCCGGGCACCTGTCAAAGGTGTCAAAGCGCCTTATTATCTTCTTACTTGCTTGAATTAATAATGAAAGAATGAATGAAACGAGTGATGAACGTCATCATAATATATATATTTTATATTCATTGTCGAAATGTAAGAACGCATGTCAAAGTGGCATCGTCGGGTGCCGTGAATTTTCATGAAAATCCTCATTCGACAACATTCATTGCGTTATTTGCGTTGTCGAGCAGACGAATTTTTCAAACATATGAAGGATCAGGAATTTCTTTCAAAATCCTGATTCAGAAAGTACGTTACGCAAATATGGGTGCTGGTAGGTATATGTAGGTACTTCGCCACACTCGCATAATGCGGTACATTGCATAGGTCTTGTTGCATCCTCGGCTCATGCATTAGGTGCATCATGCATCCATTAGCAAGGTATCTTAAAGGCAATCTCATTATGTACATTTTAAATATAAATACTTACCTCTCGTAATTGTTTATTAGGTACCCTGCTTGTGCTTTTAAAACTATTACATGAAAGATCCGATTTTTCTTGAATATGCTTAAAGTCTTTACTTATTACGTGTCTTATACACCCTCTTTTTTTTTTCTTTTTTTTTTTGGGTGGGAAATTATCAAATAACTTCTCCCGCTCTGAGTGGAGCGGGAGGGCGTGTCAGACTCTTACTGACTAAAACCCACCCGTGTTCCTTCCGTTGCCTTTACGTTGCCAGGGGCCACGGTATCCCTTTCGGACTTTCCCGCAACCCCGGCAGGCATCGGTCCTATCGGACCCCTTCCGTTGTGGTCTTATACACCCTTTCGTTGTATTAATATTATATGGTTTATTTGTTTTTTTCTAAACCCGCCGCCGTGAGCCCTTGAGTGATGGCTCATCAAGGCAGGCAACCGATCACTGTTTATTTTCTAATAGCAATCCTTGACCTGAGCGCTTTGCTCGGATTTGCTAATCGTGTTTGTAAGGCGCTTGTCACGTTTTGTTTTGATTGGAATTATTCTCGAGATGGTGAGATAAACGATATTATCGCTTTTTAAATTCTTGTACCTTTAATATCCTTGATTTCGGAATGTAGCTCCAGCAGAAAACTTACAAAAGTCCAATGACTTTTGTAAGTTTTCTGATCTTAATAGATCTAAACATCCTAAACTAATATTATAAATGCGAAAGTGAGTTTGTTTGTTGGTTTTTTTGGTACGCTTTCACGCTAAAACGGCTTAACGGAATTAGATGAAATTTGGCACATGGGTAGACCATGATCTGGAAAAATACATAGGATACCTTTTATCCCAATATTCCTACGGGATTGAGACTTATGCGGGTGAAACCGCGGGGTGCAGCTAGTCCTTTATAATTATTCTGTTATAAAACGCCCGTTTTACATGGAAGATTAAACTGTAAACTGTCCAAGCGTCCCTCCAACCCACTTACAAACAATTTTACCTGAAACGTTGTAACATTTACTACGGGTAAGTATCTTTTCAGTGAAGATTTTCAAACGCTTTCAACTAGAAGTATTCCCACGTTTCTTGCAAGCGACGGAACCTTTCCTTGATTCTGCTCGTGGTGGGTGAGACACGTACAAATTGTAGGTAGAGAGAAACTGCTTCTAAAAGGACTCCTTAAAAAATTGGAAGCGTTGACGATTGATCGCGTAGACATCGTAGGTATTCGATATTTACTGACGCATATAGTTAGGGTCTTAGAAAAGGTTGAAACACCTGATGTCAATGTTATTTACGCCTTCGAAAAATAGGATACTTTTTAGCTATCATGTTAACTCGAGACTACTAAACAAAATATCATAAATTTTTGAAAAACGTCTCTGCTATCGATCTAAAAGACGACAGCTTTTTTGCATAAGACTAATAGTTTTTATTAATCTTATTGCTTTGAAAATAATATTCATATTTCATACATTACAATGTTTATACACGATTATTATACAGCTAACTATTTACACTAACAAATACTTTACTACTCATAGATCCATCATGCAGATGCCTAATAAGGGCAATGAAATGAAAAATATACCTAGACGTCTGTCAATGATATCTCTGTATGCAAGATACCATCAATGCCTCAATCGAATCGTTGACACAGGACTATCCCATTCACCATCTTATCCCTATGCACCTACACCTAATTACCTACGTCATTAGTTTGTATGCAGTAACTGCATAATTAGCGCCACAGATCTCAGTTCAGAGCACTGGTATCACTCATTTCCGACGCTTGATTTGCAGCTAACGGGCTGATAAGCTGTTGATGTACTCTGCCTCCGTTTCGGGTTGCAATCTAGTGAGGTATCTTATCTATCTATCTCGAGTATGTTGTAGTTCTTTAGATGTTTTATTACAGCGTCGTCTGATGTACGCAAACCATCGCGGTTGGCGTTAATATGAGTCTTAAAGAAGCAAAGACAGCAACATCCTATTTTTCAATGATAGCAACTTTGAATGTAGTCTGTCAATGTCAAATCAGTTTCATTGTTTGACTTAATAAATTTTTAGCAAAAACAGCAACATCTCGTAGAAAATAACCGTTGAAATTACTTACAGGTTTGCAGCAAAATGGCGATATCCAATAGTAATTGTACTGCTTTGAAACCTAAAATATTGTCTACCGCCATTTTGGTGTAACTGCATGTTGCTACCTTTGGTTTTTAACCGACTTCTAAAAACGGAGGAGTTTCTCAATTCAGATTTTCATTTTTTTTAATGTATGTTCGTGTTCGGGCATAACTCCATCATAATAGACGGAATTAAAAAAATCTTTTTTTGTTTTTTTTTTTTGTTTTTTTGCTCTCGAGGTGGTCCTATATACATTTTATTCACTTTGCTTGGGTACTTTTTGAGTTAGCTTCAATAATACGTATTTTTCCAACCTCCTGTCAATGTTATTTTTATAACAGGTAGTGCTAGGTATTCGAGTTTGTGTGGGGTAAGTACCTACCACAACAAAAAAGTGAAAAATAAAAATAAAAATTACAAAAAAAAACAACGGACTTCCAAAAACACACTACAAAGTGAAAACGAACTTTATTACACGGAAATCCAAACAAACCAAAGACACCCTACTTCCGAAATAAAGTTATTTTTCAATTTTATTTTATGACTGTTCTTTAAACAGGGTTGTAGAGCTACCAAGATCTTTCATCGTAAGATATTTCGATATCTTTTAGCCTCCTTTTGTAACGTCCCTAATTATGACTTCGATCAACATAAAAAGAAAATGTTTCAAACTGGAACAGAAGCTTTCCTCACGGAATTTGAACATTAGAAACACACGTTAACGTTTAATTCGAGGTAATTCTGAGCTCCCATTTTCAGATCTAAACCCGCTATATTCAAGATTCCTGGATGCGTAAACTCTGAAATAGGTCTCACATATGGTGTTAATGTATCCGGCTCATGCGATAGAAGGCATAAGTACCTTCTTCACAGATGTTCCTAAGTCGACCACGGGCGTAGACCACGGGTCATAAACCGCTATAAACGCAAGGCGCGGTCCACACTGGCGGATATTGCGTCCCGTATTGTTCTCCGCGGTTATTAATCAGACAACTGTCGCTGTTTTGTTTGTGTTCCTTAACAACGTCACGTTTCGGTTCAGAGAAGGTGAAACTTGCGTTTAGTGTGTTCACACAAAAGGCGAACTTTTTTTACGAATTGTATTTGAAGATTTATTTGTTTTTCTTGTTTCGTTTACTTCCTTTATGGGGAAGAAAGAAGTTCCAAAACTGAATGCGAAAACATGATGGAATTCTTTGACCAGAATATTACTTGGAAATACGATTGTGGAACTCATTTCAAGTTACGTTCGAGTATTATTTGTTCCAGTATTTTTAAATAAACCATACCATGTTGTTATTGTAAAACCCATTGTGCTTTACATGACCTGTGTCTTATATCGACCGCTATTACAACGCACCCGTTTTTCATAAACATGTTCTAATTAAGCGCTCGCTTTGAGCTCATTAGCAGGGAACAGTACCTTTCTTCATTAGCATCTCTATGAGGAAGTGACAATGCTTTCAAAACGTCTACCTTTTATTTATTAAAATGCTTTCTAATGAAGTGGACAAGTAGATAATGTTTTAATTGTTCGGCGACCGTTCGGAAAGCAATTAATAATTAATTTACGTAAGATAAGAATTTTTTTAATGGATACCTAGTTGTTTTGTTAATTGTTTTGTTAAGAAATAACTTTTATTTTAAAATTATGTTGTTCTTTTTTTTCTTAGGAATTTGTGTTGCTATAGGTACTTACCTAGAATTCTTTTACTAGAAAGTGGGTAGCGAAAAATGCCAGAATTTATTCATACAACTCTTTTTATGTTTTCGATTGTAGTACCAACATGAAGTAATTGCAGAGGTTTCGTAATTTCAATCAATGCTATAACTTCGAGTTTCACAGAACCGTACCTACCTAATTTAGATTTTCGAGAAAGCTTTAGAGAATCTTGTTTATTTGTAAACCTTCATTATTCATATTAATATATTTATTAGAATTCCATAATGGTAATATGCAAATAACGTAAGCTAATTTGAATTTCGCGGGCTACCTTAGCGTCTCCCCCTTAAGGCACAGCAAAAAAACAATTACGGACCCAGTAGGAACAGCAAAAAAAAAAAACTAATATAAAAATTTTTTTTTTTTTTTTTTGTTAATAATAATTAGTAACATTAATTAAAGTAAATTATTATAACATTTAATTTATATAAGGTAAGGTCTTTGGAGGTATATTGAGGACCTAACCTACCCAGATTCCTTTTTAACTTGTACAGAAACATTTCAAAATTCTCAATATGACAAAAGTAGAAGAGTGAATTTTGCAATTTGTGTTTTTTCCCCTAGTTTTACGACAGTTTTTCCTCATACCTTCGCCATAGTAAAGGTAAATTCATTATATTTTTTTACCTTTTTGTTTTGTCGTGGCAAAGCGAAATTGAAATGTAGTTCATTTTACCTTTTTTCTTGTTTCTACAAGTACCTCCATTAACGGGCGCTGGTTTATTCATAAACTGGACATCATTATGACTTGGTAAATAAAATTATCATTATTTACATTAGTCATCTCGCTTACAATACTTATAGAAAGGGATAGGCAGAGGTGGTTCCTGCTTTTGCATAAGAAAGAACTTTTAGATACAGTAGGTACCTAAGTATTAGGTCTGAAATTATGACTGGAGCTATCGCTATTCTTTCATTTTAAAGGGGCATTTAACTGGAAAATATGACAGAGAAGAAGGGAGGCCTATTATATATCCATCAACATCATCATTTCAGCCCGGAATCACCCTCTGCTAGGCCTCCTTTTTTCTGCCATATTTTGTCATCCAGGTGTTTCCCGTGACTTTGACGATATCATCAACCCAACGCGCTTTTGAACGGCCCTGGTTTCTTTGGCCATTGGCCAACATTCGGTCACATTTTTATTTCATCGGCCATCTTCACTAGATGTACTGCCCAGTACCACTTGAGGTGCATCGCCCTGTCCTGTACCCAACAATGGGTGATTCCGGGTTGAAATAATGAATGATAATTTCCGAATCTGACTTAGGTATCCACTTACAGATTAGAGGCAAAGCTGGCATTGCTTAGCAAGCTTGAGATGTAATGCAGCCATCGCTAAGAGTATCTCAATCAATCAAGTCAGTCTATCGCTGTTCACTGCTGGACAAACGCCTCACCCAGGCTGCGCCACAACACCCTGTCCTCCACCTTTGACATCCAGTCAGTCCCAGCCACCGTATTAATATCGTCGGTCCATCTGGCTTGGGAGCGTCCCACACTACGCTTGCCGATACGCGGTCTCCACTCCAGGCCTCGTCTGCTCCACCGGCCATCGGTCCTTCCACAAACATGGCCAGCCCACTGCCACTTCAGCTTGCTTACTCTGCAGGCTATGTCGGTAACTCCGGTTCTTTTATTTATTAAACTTTATGCACAATTAATAAAATACAGTACAAAGGCGGATTTAATGCCTGAGACATTTTCTACCAGTCAACCTTAGGGTGGTGTAGAGTCAAACCATGGCAGGTGCAACATAAGTGATAGATAACTTGAAAATGAATACCTATTAATACATACATATAAACTGAATAAACTTTGTCAGGAGAAATAACGATAGGTAGAGGAGAAAACAAATCAGCGCTGCAAAGATTCTGCCAACTTTCCATGAATATGTTCACGTGCCTAAAGTTTGAAAGATTGCCGACTGGTTGCCATCCTGATGTTCAGATAAAGCGCTTCTTTACCAGATAACTTCATTTCTGATCATATCCTGCAAAGAAACTCCGAGTATAGCTCGCTCCAGAGCAGTAGAAGAGTATCTACCTACCTACTTTAGCCAACATAACGGTTACATTCAAACAATTTATACCACTTCGCAAGTCCAATAATTAATTCCTCTATCTCGGCAATCTCAATCTCGTAAATAAATTAACTGAGAACTAAAATATCAACTAACTATTGTTTAAATTACGTGAACCCTACTGGACAGCCCAAAGCCGACCCTTTACGCTTCAAGTACCCTATACAACATGCCCTAACATTTCAGAACCTATCTCTATTGAGAGATACCTACGTCACGAACAAATTAATGAACAGTCGAGTTGCTAATTCCTTCGTCATTTTTCAAATTCTTTCCTACATCAAGTCGACACATACTACCTTTTGAAGCTACGGCACTGGTAAGACATCTGCATAGAAAACTATATTTAATAACTTGAAGACAAAGGTCAAAATAGCATTTTTATTAAACCTCTGATGTCTAGTAGACATCAACCTAAAACCTTTTTAATGGACATGCCATTTTGTGAAACATTAATTTAAATTTGGTTCATTTAATTCTTAGTATCACATTTTTTACTATCAACTGTGATACAGTTGATCATTAAAAATGTAATACTAACATTATGACAATAATGAGTCGGTAAAGCAGTAAAGCAGATTATATCGTGCATGGAGCAAACAAAAATTAAGGTGACGAACGTATTCTTACGATGATTGTACACAAGTACGTACCTAGTTTTCAAATCGTAAATTGTACGGTCGTTTATTTGAGTTCAACCACAAGTTATGTCCATTGAAAGCTGCCGGTCCCTTCGCTCCTCGACTAGGAACCCCTTTTTAACCGGCCTTTACTTTATTGGAAAATATATCTATCCGTTTATTAGTAGCGTTAAGAGTTATTAGACTATGTTTTAGGAGGACATGCTTATAAAATGTTCGAATAGTAGTTACCTATGTTCTGTTCTCTGCGAAACAGTTATTTCGCAGAAGGAGACTGCGGAAAGGGAGCGAGAGATTGCTTCCGCTAACCCGATCCGCAGCAGACGCACCGGGCGTCGGCGGAGGGCAGATAACGCCCTCTTCCAGCCCCCCTAAATGGGTCCAGGGGCGACGAATCTGGGGAAATCCGTCGCCCCCTACTCTTTAGGACCCGAGATGGTGGCGCGTAGTGTTCCACGCGCGCCTCTCTATGACGTAAGTGGGGAGTTTAACACCTCACTCCCCCCTAACTCGAGGTGGCCCGCAGAGGCAGGCCGGCACTAGCCGGGGATCGCGGAAGTCGCATTAGATCCCGTGATCCCCGGTGGAAGTGTGAGACGGAACACCGGGGTGGTTTTAGTCAGTAAGAGTCTGACAGACCCCTCCGCCCTCCCCAGAGCGGAGGACATCCATGAGGATTTCCCCCAGTAAAAAAAAAAAAAAAAGTAGTTACCTATGTTGATGTAAGGTATCTTGATCTTCCTACAGGAAAATAAAGGTATTGCAATTTATTTTCTGATTATTAGGTAATTATTATTATTTCCTTTATTACATTTAAATATATAAACCATTTTTATTTTTTTTAATATTTTTCGAAATATATAAATAATAGCCTACCGGTATCGGGAACAGGTTCCAAGCTACCAGTGGTAAGGGCTCTTGAGAGAAGAACCTCGTAACTCTCGTCGCGCCTTGTCCAAAAGTGCCGCTTTCTGGATCAAGCCCTTGATCGAGATGCCTAACGAGAGCCTCCTATTATTATTTATTTAATACTTCAAGCATACAAATGTACAGATGCGGACTTAATGCCATAGGCATTTTCTACCAGTCAGCCTTTGGGTGATGCAGAGATAAACAGTGGTAGGTGCAATAGCGAGAATTGAGGATTTTTTTATATTTAAATATAAAGATATACATATAAAAAACTATAAATATTATTATTTTATAACTATTATTATTATATCTTTAAAAAAAGCATAAAATTTCATGTGATTTAATCTTATATTTTTAATCGTTTTTGATTATTATTTTATTTTACATTTTTCTCACATATAGAAGCAACAAGAGTAATGTACCCAGGATTTTGTAATTTCTATATTTAAAAGAGTGTCCCTGGAGTTTCTTGCCCGATCTTCTCCATAGAGATCTAAGTTTTCGAATGGGCAACTAGCTTCCACTTTCTGACTAACTGACCGACTCTTTGACAATTCAAAAGTGCCTGTAATGGTTTAATTGAAATCAATGCTTTGAGTTTGAGTTTAAACGGTTCAATGTAATGATTAAAAGGTTGTCACTGTATTTATTATACTTTAACTAAAGGAAAACCTATCTAAAAAATGCAAATTAGTCCGAAATTGGATTTCGTTTTCGGACGAAACAATTTTTTTTCGGTTGGACATTGATTAGTTTGCTATTGATGATGAAGGATATGAATTAAAATGTATGTTTAGAATTCTAGAAATAGTGAAATAAATAATAGTTTTATTAGTTAGTTCACTATTTCTAGAATTCTAATCATACATTTCAATCATGCCCTGCTGCTGTATCAGCTGCAGCTGCTTCAATAACTCCAATTTTCCAAAAATTACAAAAAATGCCCCATTTTTACCGCCGTGATTAGAGGACTACCGGACAAATTCGAAAAGTTTTTAACATAAAAGAAAATGATAGGAACCTAGACATACTCTTTCTTAAAAAAAATATGTAAAAAATAATTGAATCGGCTCTGTTTTCGAGGAGAAAAAAGGGGAATACGAAACGTCAATCTTGTATTTTTTTTTTGTGAAATAATCGGTCTGAGCTTTAGCTGTCCCTATCGCACTCTACGGAGGCAGACTTGAGGTAAGACGACGGCAATAGTTTTTTCAAATTCCTGGCAGCCCCCGTTCTCTCTTAAATTAAACTGGAAACCTTATTTTATGTTAAACATGTCAGTGCACATGAGAAACGGGCACTTTGAGTACTATACAAAGCCATAGAAGACGCTAAGAACAATATCAGGGAAGACATGCTACCTCCAATGGAGCAATAACGTTGAACATATCTCCAGATTATCTTTTATCTTCCTTATCAGTTTCCTTTCTTTCCTCGTTCCTTTATTGCTTGTTCCCCAGTCCCCAATGATTCCGGTACACATCATCGCGAGTTATTGTGTGAACATATTGGGCAGAAGAATTTCAATTACGAGCCGGGACCAGCCAGCTCCGAACGTAATTGTAATAATTTCACATGTTCGAATTTTTTACTCAGGCACGAATGGAGTATTTTTTCATATTTTTTCCTGGGCAATGAAGCTTCAGTTCGACATGCGGAACGACAATTTTTATGAAAAGAAACAGCCCACGTTCGCGCGGACGTAAAAAATATCGCGGCGAGATTTTATCACGCACTGAATTTTCAACTCTCGGTGTTGAGCCAAGCGTTGAGAATCCAGTGCACGAAATAAAATCACCGCGGGAAAAAATCTCCCGTGCGAACCTGGGCTTACTGTCAGTCATCATGATATCATGTACCTATAGTTTGTAAATATATAAAGTTGGGTGATCAGTATAGATATTTTTAAAAGCAAGTGTGATCGGGGTCTAATCTGCGTTCGCAATTCATTTGCCAAACATGAGTTTTAGGAAAAACAACTGTAATACCTACACATGTCATAAGGTTCAGTTTGCGCTACGACTTCATATTTTTTATGAATTTTTCAACAGTACTAGTCAGTCTAAAATCAACTGTATTTACACTTGCATAAAGTTGATGTTTGTCTAAGTGGAAAACACGTGTTTGTTTACATGTTTGGCAAATAAATTGCAAACGCAGATTACGCGTCTTGATATATCAGCTAAGCAATACCATTCGGCATAGCAATTTGGCTGTAATAACGGGGAATAAAACGTAATGAGCCTTTTAATCGTCACGGAAGACTCATATAGCCAAATACTTACCTAATTTTCATTAGAAACCAAAAAAAACCCGCAATGAAATAAGAGAAAGTCTGTCTGGCTAGACGGGCTAATCTGCAACATATATCGTCTATCGAAACACAACACACCTCTTTATTCTTTTCGTGTACCTGTATTACAATCACAATAGTAAGGTTTCCTCGGTGCGAGCGAGCGCTCGCTCTGCAATTTAACAAATCGTCCGACCTTATGTTTTTCACGAATCGTTGGCATAGATAAAAGGAGCAACCGCTGAACCGTGCCCGCTTATGCAAAGTGTAGAAATCTCGTTTTTAACGGCACACAATGCAACCAGCAAAAAGAAAAGCGGCTCAGACGCCGAGGGATTAGCGGAAAGCCTTTTTAGCTAATTAAAATATCTGTTCCCGTATAGCAAAAGTTAGATTCAGGTAACTTTAGATTTATTAGGACGGCCTGCCAGATTAGTTTGTATTTCAGTAATAAATTTAAATCCTGTCTGTTTGTGTAACTCAGGTATCTTTTTAATGAATGGTGTGTGTATCTCGTATTAATTTGAATATTTAGCAGGTGTCGGTCCGTTTAGTTAGAATAATTTGAAACGGGTGTTGCGGTTAGCTCTGACAAATTAATGAACCTATTTTGTAAACAATTGGTATCATTTAATTAATACTAATCCACGTGCGTGAGTGCCTCCCACAATAATTTATGATATAGGCACAATTAATACGGCAATAATTAAGGTTTAATTTAATTTATAAGGCGCATACACATGAGAAACTTTGTTGCTATTCTCTAAAAATCTCACGGTGAAAACCTAGGTGAAGTGAGCTATCAATAGTGTCCATTCCTAGCATCAGTGGGATGATAGCTCACTTCACCTAAGTTTTCACGGTGAGATTTTTACAGAATAGCACTGCTTATTCGAACTATTTTGAAAAGTAGAGTGCGTATCGACTTGTCTGGTAATCTTCTGAGAGACTTTTTAGGAATCTGGGGGCACGGGAGTGCCCTCGCCATGAAAAGCCAAGCGAAGCGCAAGGGCACTCTGCCTACCTTTTCACAAAGCGCTTCGACGTTTTTTTGAATCCACGATGGTTCAAAAAACGATGAAGCGAAAACTTAGGTTTGGATTATACCAGATAATCAATATTCTCGGGATATGATGTCAATAGTGGTTTTATTAAACATATAAAGTTTCAATTGCATAGCTCTTATATGTACTTTAGATTTTATTGATATCTAAAAGACCCCGATTTCGTCACTGACTCACTGACTCATGATCTTTAAAATTCTTACGGTACTTCCTGAAGTCCTAGAAACCTGAAATTTGATATGTAAGCTAGTATAGTACACAAACAACAAAAAAAATCTTAAACTTGGAACTTTTACCCCCCAACCTCTTAAACTTAAACTTGGGCATGGAACTAGAGGTCTGAAAATTGATATAGGGACTCCTTGTTATAAATAATAAAATCAATATTTCAGGATTTTTAGTAAAATCTACCCTTTAAATTAGGCGATGGGGGAAGACGAATGCATCATTTTAAATTATTAATAATATAAAGTATTCAATTTGTTTTACATTGTTAATTTTTTAATTAATAACTATATATATTTATTAACCTTTACTTTTATTATCCTTTTCATTATTTTTTTTTTATATTTTAAATATATATTTTATGAACCAATTATTTATTATTTTTATTAAAATAGGTGAACGAATGTTTTATTGATAAAAACCCATACAAGCATTCGTTCACGTGTTTCCAATCTGTTTCGTGAATGCTATCACCATAAATAAAAGTCAAGGGCTAAGTTTGAATAATGCTCTCATTGATATTGGGTCATCCACGTTCTCGAATGGGCAGGCTTATGTAGCAGTCTCTAGAGTGACAACTTGAAAGGTGTACCTTATTATAAATATTGACTTTAGTAGTATTTAAGCACAACAGTCAGCTATAGTCGAATATAATCGCCTAAGAGCCAAGTATCGCCCTGATCTATCGCTTATTATAAATAGTAAACCAGCAAAGAAAAAAGACAAAGATCAAAAAGGGCTTTTAAAACGAAAAAAAAAAAAAAAAAAAAAACAAATTCAAAACTAGGCTGAGAATCAGCACTTTTCGAACGTCAAAGTTACATAAGACAGTCTCCCAAAACGTCCACCCTTCACCACTTCCTAGTGCTTTAGCTGGGAAGAAGAAGTGACGCAACAACATCCCAAGAAAAAAGGCCCTGATGTGCAAGAAATACACCCCAAAAACAAGCCACATATTTTGACTAAGGTGTAGAGTTCGTAGAGTTTGTAGAGCGTGAGTTAGAAGCTTGGCTCTACATGATATCTGATAACTTTTTGACAGAGCAAGCAATATGGTCTTGGCAACATTTTACATGTTTTTTTTTTTAGTGGGATGGTAATATCAATGTTTTTAGTGATACCTAGACTAAAATCGACGCATGACATTATGAATAGATAAAATTGTTTAGGTAGGTAAAGTTTTTCTAGTTGTGTACACTAATATTATAAAGAGAAAATATTTGTATTCTTGTTTGTAATTAATAAACTCAAAAAATACTGGACCGATATTAAAAATTCTTTCACTAGTACCATGTTATATTATCACTGAGTAACATAGGCCATTTAATTTATAAAGATATCACGCTGGCGAAGCCGCTGTCATTAATAAATCAACTCAAAAACCCGAATCAACGTTTCGCCATAATTTCAAAACTGCTGCAGTTATATGATAAACTCCGGAGGACGCTGGACCCAGTTTAATTAAAAAGCAGTGAATTGTTGTTTAATATTAAATTAAATCCTACTGGATTATTATGCAAAGGCCCTTACGATATCACATATT
Source organism: Xanthia icteritia (assembly GCA_949128155.2). NCBI lineage: Eukaryota > Metazoa > Arthropoda > Insecta > Lepidoptera > Noctuidae > Xanthia > Xanthia icteritia. The sequence goes on along the minus strand of OX421940.2, from coordinate 17,302,885 downwards.
ATTTCAACCACAATATTCGATACATAATTATAGCAGAACTTACTGAACCAAACCAATTAATTAAAATAATTAATACTCGTGTTTTAAATTAAATGGCGATGTCAATGACGCTGCTGACAGTTCAATGATTGACGAACTTACGTTAGACAGGAACAGAGGATTTTTTAACAATGATCTGTCTCTCTCTCTCAATACCTTTTTAATGACGCGAATTTCTGCTTACATAGTTAATTTTGACATCAGGGATTATCATCGCAATTATCAGCTTGTTCATGAAGAAATAAAACAATGAAGGTAATAAACGTTCGTGACAGTATTAACACGATCACAAAGCTTGGCAAACGGATTGGTTAATCAGCATACAGCAGGCAGTAAATGCGCAGTACTTGTCTATAGATTATTCGCTATTTGGATTCTTGCCCAACCTTTTATTTTATCAAGGGAATTATTGGATTGATCCTCTAAAAACTTATTGAACTTCTAATGATTTACGCTTTTTTTAACAAATGTCCCTTTAAAAACTTTTTGAGTTGCTAATGATTGTTGTCTAATTTTTGTTACTAACCTAGGGCATCCCAATGCCACAATCCCAGCTGAAACAATATAGTTGGTCACAGTTCTAACCTAACGTCTAAGGTTAGAGAACTGTGACCCAGGGCTCGGATAACGGTATATTTTAAATCGAAACGGTTTCGTCTTAAAAACCTAAGAAACGATTTCTTTCGGTTACGTTTGAATGAACTTTATTAAAACGTTTTTGAAGAAGAACAAAATTGATATCGTACTCGGTTAATAAAACGTTTTTAACCATTTTTGGGTTGATCGATAGGAAGCTCGCAATACAATCCTTATCAATAAGTAAGCGGCAAGCGCATTGGAATCAATGGTGTAATGAAATGAAGATAAGGTCCAAATTAACTAAACAAGTTCGTGCTTGTCGGCGCACACCCCGTGCGCGACTGCGTCCTGCGGAATAAACCGGTTTTTGAAAACGTTCTCATTTCGTTTTCGTTCCGAACAACATATTGTACTGTTTGTACATACAAAAAACTGTTAGAAACGTTTTAAAAATGTTATTTTAAATAACGTTCCCGAGGCCTGCTGTGACCACATACACATCCAAATTGGTCGCAGTTAATTGTCTATTTAGTATTTTTAGGACAACCAAATGGGAATTATTGGAGGCTCACAAAAAGAGGCTCATTTATTATTTTAGAGTGTCCATAAATAATTTTAAGAAAGCAATATCGGAGTTATTTGTGGTTCGATTAAATATCGACATTACTTTTATAAATCGACATCAACCCAAATTGCTTATATCTATACGTAAGCAAGAAGTATTTTAATCTTTGAACGAACAAAGCGCCCCCTATCCTTACACATTCGATTCCACTACTTCCTGGTTATTATCCTCTGAATTAAAGATCTCCATTCATGGTCCGGCTCTCATCTGACAAGCTTGTGAACTAATACTTATATTTATATGTAATTTGATCGTTATACTAATAACAGTATTAGATTCTTAAATAAAATTACTTACATGTTTAATTCTCTTCTATTTATGAACATACTCATTTTGTTCATCATCTAAATTGGTATTGTTAAGCTTTAGTTGATTGGTTTTTGTTTTTATAGGCTGTTTAATATTTAAAAAGTTGTTTTGTATTATTTTATCACGATGTAAAATATGCAGTACATACAGACCTACCAAAATGAAAGTATATAATCAAACCATAAAATTGTATAGTCAAATAATTTAGTCTAAATCAATTTCAGGCTTTCAATTTGCCTAACAATTGCTTTTGAACAATTGCGTAATTTAGGTCTAAAATAATTGGATTTCAAGACTTTCCTAACTTTGAAAAGTTTAAGTATTCTAAGTAATATCGAATTGTTTTCTTTCCAGCCGGTGGGCATTTACCGCGGGAAGTACGAGTGGGCTAACGAGAACAGTCCTGTGGGTGGTGACTGCTCGCTGTGGGTACGCGCTGCCACGCTGCAGCTGGATGATGGACAGTGGCAGTGCCAAGTCACTGCCAGCAACTACGACGTGCAGGTAAAGAGAACGAAAAAACAGATGAAACATCTTGAAGAAAATATTTAAATAAACATAACAGACTAACGACAAAATAGTATTCGTGATAGCAATTTGTTTGTAGTCATTCAAAATATGTTGTAGAAATCTGTTTTACACTGGGTGAGAAACCAGCCGAGGCCTGCTCCCAACCAAATGTTGACATCATCAAGACATTGAGATACTCTTCATCATGAGACCATTTTGATGCACATTCATGACTGTATCTTGATGGTTTGAGAATATTTAGCTTAGGCCCTTTTAGAAACTTTAAATAAATGAATAAAGTACTATTCCCGGTAAACGAAGCAAAATGAGTATGTAATATGTGTGTTTTCAGAAATCAATTCAGACTATCGATACTGACCCTTACAAATCTTTCCCCCCAGGATGCTCTATCAAGTCCCCCCGCGGCGTTAGCAGTGCGGGTACCCCCACAATCTCCCCGGATCCTGTTCAACGGCTCCCACGTGATGCCCGGCCAGAACATCACGGTACCAGCAGGGAACAGAGCCACCGTCGTCTGCGAGGCCAGATATGGAAACCCTCCCGCGTATATCGAGTGGTATTTGGGTAAGCATCTTTTGATTTTATAAGAAGTTTTCCAGATTTGCTTGAAGAAGGAATTGAAGGATAAACTAAATCACAGAAAGTATAGTTTTACTTATTTTTTCGGTATTTCTGAGAGGAAATATTCGGTGTTTCTTTCTAAAGAACAGAACTGACTGACGAAAACCTTTGCGTAACTGCAGATTGATGCTCTTTTGTTTTTTTAATGCTTTTTTGCTTGCTTTTACATGTACCCTTTGCAAAAATATAGGCGTAATGCATACTTTCTTAGAGCCAGCCGCAGTTTTAACGAAATTTGTTGTGAACAAGGAATTGATCTTTTCTGCACCAATGCAAGCACACTGAGGAAGCTCTTAAGCAAAGCCATTTTTGTACACTGCACTTGAACCGTTTGTTGTCCAGATTGGCTTAAAAATTGAACAGAATTAACCAACTTTGAGGGAATAACTAAAGAGTAGAGAAATAGAATATGAATAATTTATTTGCTTATATTGTAGGTATACAACTATGAGGGAGTATTCATTTTGTATTTATCTGTGGGGCATGTAATTAGCAATTTAGTTATATATTATTGTTATTATAATATTATTAGACTGCAAGGCTTGCGAAAACAAATAAAAAACATTGCTTTGCCAAAGCCCGCAGAGAGGGAATAATGGGTACACTATTTTCTCGCAGAATATATTATGACTAGATGCTGCTCGCGACTTCGTCTGAAATACAGAATGAAAAGTAGCCTATGTCCTTTTCCAGGACGTGGTCTACCCATGTGCCAAATTTAATTAAAATCCGTTCAGCCGTTTTACCGTGAAAGCGTAACAAACAAACAAACTCACTTTCGCAATAATAATATTAGTTACTAGCTGCGTCCCGCGGTTTCACCCGCATAAGTCTCAATCCCGTGGGAATATCGGGATTAAAGATATCCTATGTCCTTCTCCAGGTCATGGTCTACCCATGTGCCAAATTTTATCCAAATCCGTTCAACAGTTTTAGAGTGAAAGCGTAACAAACAAACAAACTCACCTTCGTATTTATGATATTATATAGTTAGGATAGATTAAATATTAGCTAGGATGCCTTAATACCTTAGGCATACAGGTTCATATCGAAGATATTCAGTAGGCTAACTGCCCTTTGTCTATGTTTAGACGTTTTTAATCAATTCATCGTAGAATGAACAGCACCCGATTAACCCGATACGTTCATATAAAATTCTAAATGCCATGTCAAATGTTTGCACGGCGCCGGCGCCACTGCTCGCCACGGCCTACAAAGCGCCATGCATTTTGAACGAGACCTGACTGTCAGCGATCGGCATACACCGTGCATTGGTCTTGTCTCTTCTATCGACGTTATAAATAGGTTTCGTTGGAAGACTATGATTGCTACAGAAGATTATTGATTTAGTCATACTCATTATTTAGATACTTAAGTCTATCATTACAGGTTGTTACACAATAAGATAGTCAAGCATCTATACTACATGTTTTCAAAGAAAGTCCCCCGCCGCGTCTGTCTGTGTATCTGAACGCGATAAACTCAAAAACTACCGAATGGATTTTCATACGGATTTCACCAATGGATGGAGTGATTCATGAGGAAAGTTTAATTGTATAATTTATTATGTTTTTCTGTAAATTGGCTGAAATATGACGATGATTGTTGAAGATGTCGGAAAAAATCATGCCGACTGGGAGCTACCAATATAGTTATATGAAAACAATGTATTAAGGCTTTGGTCTCTTATTTTATACTATATGCGACGTCTGACTTCAGCGTCAACGTTCCGATCGACGTCTGAACGCAACGCACAGCGTCGGCGGTCAATACGAGAAACGACGACGCTTCAGTCGTTGATCGCGAGTGGTCGTGTGACACTTGACACGACCTGACGCTGTAATGGTTCGAAATAACAAGAGACGCGACGCAAAGCGTTTGAATGCCGCGTATGACGTCAAGACGTTGACGTTGACGTGTGAAAGAGACCACCAACAATACATTTCTATAGTAAACATCGTGACGGCTTGCGGCGTGACGCTGTAAGCGACCGACAGCGTTTATAGGAGACCATAGTCTCACGGAATTAATACATTGTTTACCTGGATTAACAGATAGGGTAGTAAACGTTCCCGTGGGATATTTTCCGACATCCACGCGGGCGAGTCCGCGGGCAAAAGCTAGTAATATAATAAAGCTGAAGAGTTTGTTTGTTTGAACGCGCTAATTTCTGAAAATATCAGTCGGATCTGCTTCTGCATCTGATAGCCCAAATCTTAAGAAAGGGAGAAAAAAGAAAAAAAAGTCAGAAAGACGTCGAAGTAATAGCAAGGGCGGGCGATGCGATGCGATGCGGTGGGTTGGGGAACAAGAAACACGCGGACGAATTCACGGGCAGAAGGTAGTTAAATTATATGCTGATAAGGGATTTCTTATTCTACCGAATTAGTAGCCTGTGTGTTGACATGCAGCTTTAGGCAAATAGTTTTCCAATTTTGATAATCCATTAATAACTTGTGTCAACTACGTGTCAGAATAGTTGAGTGTTTTCACAGGATAATGTAGTACACTACAGACAGTATTAATTAATCTTATGTGTCTAGCAATAGCGTGCGAACTGATAGTTTGTTCGTCTATTTGTCGACACTGCTCCAATATTTTTATTGACTGTGATATATTTTTCCTTTATGAATTTATTGAAAACATAATGATAGTATGGGGCGTGGGAAGGTGGAAGGTGTAGGATTTCTTTTTTATAGATAAACGCCTTGCTTTTTAAGTGTTACTGAAAAATTTAAAAACCATTCATAATGAGTAAATAATCGTTCGATTTTAGGTAAAAGAAAGTTTAGCCATTTAATGTATAAATGAACTAGCTGTCCGCGATTTCGTAGGCGATCCAGGTTGAAAAGTAGCCGATGTCCTTTTCCAGGTTATGGTCTACCCATATGCCAAATTTCATCCAAATCCGTTTAGTCGTTTTAGCGTAACAAACAAACAAATAAATTCACTTTTGAATTTATAATATTACTAGCACTGCGTCGCATCGCATCGCCGGCCTGCGCTATTACTTCCTTCTTGCTTAGCGTTCTTTATTTATTTATTTTATTATTTATGTACACACAGAAAAATAGATACAGATAAGACAATCATAATTATGAGTACAAAGGTACTGCTTATTTCTTAAGAAATTTCTTCCAGCAGACCTACGATAGGAGAAATGAGAAAGAAATGTAGACAATAGAGAACAAGAAGAGAAAAATATAAATATGCGAAGTCTTAAACTAAAATATTGAAATAAACCTAAACGTATAGCGTAATAAATTAACATATACTTAAATAAATACATATAGCTTAAATATGTAAACATACATACTATAGGTATATAAATACTCACAGTTGAGAGGAAAGGTAATGCTCTTTTACTCGATATTTGAATTGTGAAACAGTTTCTTTCTGACTTTTTTTCTTTTTGCTCGGGTCCAAAGGGTCGTAGCGTGATGATACATACTTATATCTTTCCTCAAGAATTGGGCTATCCAATGCATAAAGATTTTTTCAAATCCAACTAGCAGTTCCGGAGATTACCCCTACATACAAACTTACAAATAAACAAATTTTACCTCTAGTATTGGGATCAAAGGGTTAATATGTAAAATCGGAATTATCAATTCTTTCTATAATCCAAAGTATAAAAGTACTGAAGCGGACCATTATTAAATCGACAATGTAATTACAATTTTATTTCCAAAGAATTTCTAAGCTATTGTTCAGCAGCTAAAGGTAAAAGTTTTATAACAGAGCTGGTGGAAAACCGTTTGTAAAAATGTATAAACGTAATAGGAAGGGTGAATGAAAAGATTCGTGTTATACAGACCATTCAATATTGCTACACACACAAAATCTCTCTTGTATTCTCCGAGGCAGTGCTGCACACTAACAGAAGCAATGGCTTTCATTTTAATAGTTTCAAAAACATTCACTGCGTTTTTTACGTTGTCGAGCAGACAAATTTTTTGATCATATGAAGCAATGGATTATCAAATATCCTTCAAAATCATTCAGATTGTGATTGAAAGTGTATTACGCAATTAGGGTACCGGTTCTAGGCTAGTTTTAGTACGGAGCGAGGTCCGAATATGGCGCTCCTTGGCCTCTACTACTACAAGTTTCAAACGTATTTTTAATATTTAGAAAACCATGCAATTTTGGAAGGGTTTATTTTGTTGGTGGCATGCATGGGACAAATAACCTAAAGAGTGAGCGAAGCGAGGTCAAAATTTCTTGCACCTCCGATAGTGAAGATTTTCTTTTTTCAATTCATAGAACAATAGGAGTTACCAACTTTGTCGACTTATATGAAAAGTCTAAGAATTGAAAAATAACGTAGGCTGTAAGAGCGAGCGAAGCGTGCTCGAAAATTTAAGCACCCTACCCGGCCATAGCTTAGATTTTTTTGTGACTTATGCAGATTTGGATTAAGCCAGCGCGGGACCTGGAGCAAATTCTACAAAGGGTACTACTATACTTGATAGAACTCGGTTTGTTTTTGGTTGTGAAGTTTAGGAGATATAATAAAAAGGTACTTTAAAAAAATAGTTTTTCTTATGTATAATACACTAGTCAAATCAATGTTTCTAAACAAAGAAGTTTTTCTCCCACTTGAACCAAATTACTATCTTTAAATAATGCATATAGGTAGTACTTTTGTAAAACACATGCAGTGATACGCGGACTCCAATTTCTAACATACGACTTTTATATTTCCAGAAAAAGAACGCCTAACAGCGTGGTCACAGACCAACGCCTCCGAGGTGGAAAGGCCCCGAGTTTGGGCAGCACGGTCAGTCCTCGAACTGGGAGCCACCCGGTCAGCACACGGACGTCAGCTGGCTTGCAGGGCTCACCACCCGTCATACCCATCGCCGTACTACAGGGATTCGTATACCATGCTTGATGTTACTTGTAAGTACTTTTGTTTTAACTATATTTTAACACCTTGGTACACAAGGCTCTTGGTATCTGTAGAAAGTTGTGCTCGGCGCTATGGTGACCTAACACTCCTTTCTCGTATTGATAGAATAATGGTTTATATGGTAGAAGTTAAAGTCTTGAGTTACAGGGGAAATAACTGTATTAAATCACTATAACACTGACTTACAAGAAATGGTAAAAGAATGGTAAAAGAAATGGTAAACTAAATAACTAACTTATTGGTAAAATGTATGGTAAAATGGTAATGGTAATGGTTATGAGTACGTGGTGTCTCTAATGAGATCTGAACGCGAACTGGCCCACATTTTGGTGAACGAGCGAATGTGCATACTTGCGTTCGATGCAATTATGCATTTTCGCTGAGTGTTCGATTAAAACTCGAACAGTATCAATCTATATATTATGTATAAACAAGGTGTTTCTCTTGATGTCGAAGGTTATATTATGTTATAAGTAAAAATAATACAAAAACTCCTCGACCAAGTTCCAAAAATACATAGTTTGGAAGATAGCATAACACGAATTTAAATCATTTTCATTCAAACCAATCATTCGCTAAGAAAATGCGATGTTGCCATAATTTTTTTTATGGACAAAAATAGTCCGAATTTAATGTATTTTTTTTGTATTTCACTCATGGGTGTTTTACATAAATAATCGTAACATTGTCGAATTAGTTGTATAAAAAAAAAAACATTATGCCAGTTGATTATATGACATGGTCTCATTAATACCCTAGAGTATGGGATATCAAAGGAACACGTTGTAAAAGCTGACTTCGCATTGTATAGGCTTTCCGTACAATGAGAGGTCAGCTTATACAGGGAATGTGTTATAGCTTTATTGTGTCGTTTTACAGTCGGTGTACCGTGACTAATATCCACCTATTCAAGTAAATTGCTCGGTAGGGTGCATAATTTTCTCTGTCCACCAACTGTACGTACCTCGTATCAAATCCCAAAACCTTAGTCCTTTACACTTAATTAAACATTTAACACACCTACACCTATACTATACACCTAGCGCGCGCGCAGGTGACGCGACGGTGAGGGTGGGAGCGAGACAGAACACTGGATTTACTCAATATTCACACACTGTATTTATTAACATTTTTACACAGGATTTATTCATATTTATTTACTGACTTGATGTCCGTACGTATTTTTCGGGTGACCACTGAAAATCAGCGCTGTGCTGTGGGTCCCCCATAGTACAGAATTATGCTGAGTGGAAGCCTTCTTGTCACAGTCATGACGTGCAGTTGCCGAATATTTCTGTTATGTTTATTTTGTTGTGTTTTTGTATGCACGTGTTTCTGTGACAAATAAACTTATTTTTCTTTCTTTCTTTCAATCAAAGAGACCTTTGCACTGCCACCTACAACGCTTTAGATGTGGCAAAGTTTTGGGCAAAAAAAATGTCTCCCATCGACACGAAGACGGAGAACAGCGTATTATTTGGGGTTCCGTACCCGAAGGGTGCCAAACGGAACCCGTCCGTCCGTCTGTCTGTCAGCGGTTGTATCTCATGAACCGTAATAGGTAGAGATTTGAAATTTTCACAGATTTTATTTATTTATTTAACCGTTTATGTACACATATATATATAAACATACAAGAAGAAAAGAACAGAAAAATACGTACAGTCACGAGCTTTAATTTGGGACCCACCTAAGGTTGAATATCGTGTAGCAAACTTTCGCCATTTAGAGCTATTATGTTAACGCTGTCACTGCACAAACAATAAACGTCATAATGTTTACCATCGACAACTTTACGTTTCTAGGGGCTAACGTCAACTGGAGCGAGGGCAAACGATCATTACCGATTTCCGAGTAATAATTACTTTTTGGTCCTGTGGTCCCATAAGAAAAAAGAAACAAATAAAAAAGAACAAAATTATATTGTCAATATATGATAGCTAGTCAACTGACCCGCTTATTCTTCAAACCTATATTAGTTAAAAAGTTTTGTCTCTTTCTCAAACATAAATATCAAAGTGACGGACCAAAACAACATATTTAAAATAAAATAGGTTTAAAGGCCGTTTATGATTATGGGGGCTTAGAAGATTTCAGCTAAAATATTGATTAATAAAATCTTTAGAAAAACAAAGTTTTTTATTCTTTATATTTATTAAGACATTTATGACACAAACCTCAATCTTAACACAATTATATAGAAAGCATGGTTAGCGGTGCACAAAATAAACACTTATCACCGAAGGCTACGACTAAATTAATTTAAATCTCTCCAGTAATTTTTTTATCATAAATATTCAAAACCGCGTATATCCACCTTCATTGTCAATCACAGCCTGGAGCCGGTTACGCATGGATCCAATCAATTTGTCACATAATATGTGACATATTATACTGACATATTATGTCAGAACCCCTTAAACTTTCCCAGACTGTGAGGCAGTGATCCATAAGTGCTTCTCTAGTTCTTTCGTTTCTATTTGACCATTTTTGAACCATTAAGCCCCATAAATTTTCTATAGGATTTAAATTGGCACACTTTGCAGGCCACGGAATACGATTTAAATTTGCTCTATTATTGTCGAACCAAGTTCTAACGATTCTTGCCGTATGAATTGTTGCGTTATCTTGAACAAAGTTTATTGGAGCAACATCTTCTTGTGGATAATATAGTTGCAATGTTGGAATGACACTCTCGTCTAATAAATCGACATAATCTTGAGCAGTGGCCCTGGCTGGTAAATTTATTAGTTCTCCAATGCCGGCTGAACTAATCCAGCCAGAAATGTTAACTGTAATGCGACCAGACGCGTTGTTAGCTATGACGTGGTCTTCCGTGTATCGCGTCCTGTCAATTCGCCACAAATGTAGTCTGCCCGTTTGGGAAGATTGAAAAGTCTTTTCATCGATGAAAGCCGTCGTCGTCCAATCAAAATTTAGATACTGACGTGCGAAAATAAGTCGAGCAGCTTTATGGGCATCCGTCAACGCAATTTTTTTTGCAGGCCGCCTGTGATGCAGTCCCATAGCTTTAAGATGCTTTCTAACTGTTGAAGGGTGGACTTCAAACGCTTCAAAAAACTAAAAAAGCTTAAATCCATTCATCAGGTATTGCCTTTGCATCAAGCGGCTCTGCTATTGTGTTATAACTTGCGGGTGATGGTTGTTTCGTCGTAAGTCAATAATATTTTCCTCGTTCCCGTGGCGTCGAACCCAGCGGCGAACTGTGTTTCTTGTCACATTTATTCGTCGCGATATCTCGTGAATGCCTACTCCTTGTTCGTGCAAATCAATAATTTGGAGCCTTATTTGGTCACGATTAGCCACAAGCATTTTATTAATTGGTAAATTATATTTTGTGAAAATATCACATTAAACTATTTTCTTAAATGACACTGACACGACACATGTTCGTAATGATAGCTTTTTGCAACGAGGTTATCATTTCATAGGTCGATTAGATAAGACATTTTATGTCTTAACTTGACATTCAACATTTCAACCTTAAAGCAAAGTTTCAAAGTTTCGACCTTATTGCATTATGATTGTTCTAACAACATTTAACGGAAATGGGTCCCAAATTAAAGCTCGTGACTGTACAAAGGTGATGCTTATTTCTAAAGAAATCTCTTCCAGCATACCTGCGATAGGACAGAGGGTAAAAATAGATGTAGACACCGTGTGTAAGAGAAGAAAGTAAAATACATAAAATCAAGACAATTCGCTAAATAAAACAAGTTATATGAGAATATACTTACTTACATACATACATTGTGTATTTCTATTGTCGCTATAACAAGAAATAGTACAAATTTAATACACAAGAAACGTGTTTATTTCGGCGTTTTTTGCTCGATCTTAATACGGTACGAAACCCTTTTTGTGCGAGTCAGACTCGCACTTGGACGGTTTTCTTTTTTCAATGTAATTCTTTTAAGATTAATGGCTTTTCTTGAAACAGATAAAAAGTTCAAACTTCCAGTACGGACATTGTGTTTACGATTGGTTTAATGATTCGCTTAAAAGCACCGCTTTTGAGGTTTATATCCAATTCCAGAATTAGTGTCTACTAGAATACCCGATAGCTCCCACGGTTAACGATAATCTTGCCTCAGAAAATTTTCTCTACCTCGTGAAAAACAAAGAATCTAAATCTAGGACGAACTTGTAAGAATTTTTCACATCCACGTTCATATAAATGTTTGTTTTATTTCTCGAGGACTCGGCTCGGGCTCACAAAATAGAAACAAATCAATAAGCAATTAGCACGAGCATAGCTGTAGTAGAAAACAATTGACACTCACAAATTGATTCTATATGGAATCGTAAATAGGATGGAAATGCGAACCTCTCGGTATTTTTCTTTTTCATTTCTAATTATAGTCTATTCGGGAGCAATTTTCTAGATGTCGAGCTTAATGAAAATCAAAGAAAGAAAGAAAGAAAAACATTTATTTTACCCCAAACAAAAAGAGAAATAAAACATGTGAAAATAGCCTCCCGTTTCTGAAGGAATATTATTTCAGAGTATCTAAAAAATAAAAAGCATCTTTATTTTTGCCCAAATCAACATAACGACCTTGCACATTTCAACTTAGTTATAAATAAGCAGTTAGGTTAACATTTTTGTTTGGTATTTATTGATACTTATCTAACGGCAGAGATCCTAGTGTGGGGGGGTCCAGAGATTTGTAAAAATCTAGCACCTAAGGCTGTGTAATCTGTTACTAGTTTTTTAATATTGTATTGATCGTGTTTTTTCTGCACTGAATATTTTTTTAATTTATTTATTTTATTTATCTGTTGCCAAATCTCGTGTAAAGTGGCTGTAGTTATTTTGGACAATAGATAATAAAAGCTGACATAAGATTTACCTTGCACAAGTTGTAGTTATTTGGCTCCAAAATTTCGTATGTCAGCACTAAAACATAGGCATACAAAGTAATATCAGCTATACTGTCCTAGAGTTAAAATCTAGCCTGCGATTCTAAGCTACCTACATGTACATCTGACGAGCAGGTACCTGTTCGTAGTTCTCGTAAATATCAATTGACTGCGACTTTCTCGTCTTAAGAGGCTAAATTCCCGGTCGCACTACGTGATTTACGTCTGTTTCTACTGCAAGACTTTGACTCGTAGATTCCAATATACACTTGTCTTTACCAAGTGCGGTCCTGAAAAGAACCAATACTTTTCAGGACCGCACTTGCAACCACAAAATACTCTGATGAATACGAATATACACGCATTGGGATATCTTTTATGGGTCTCAAAATACTTACATACGTTAACAGATCCACCTCGACCATCTCGACTGGCCCTTCACGAGTGAAGGCCGGCGGGCTGCCAATCAAAGCGCCGAACGCGGTCGATGCGTAAAATCGAGATGGTTGAAAGAAACTCGCACTAGGGCCTCAGTGGCGACTCAACTCGCTATTAATTTATTAACTTAAGCGCCTGTTTATGCCTCGATGGAACTGATTTCACGTAGAGCGACTCTCTTAAAGATTGTAAAAGTTACCTGATTACGTAATGCCTATGATAAATCACTCTTTGCTTTATTAATATCTCTCGATATCTCTATCGTGGACCTAACTATAACTCTTTCTACTTTTACCAACTAAGTAATTTCCCTAATAGGTACCTTATTTTGTTGACTAACAAAAAAACCTCCCTTTTCAGTTGTTCCAGTAGTTACCATAGTCGGTGGAGACGCCAGCACCCTGGCTAATCTAGAAGAGGGTTCCAGTGCCCTCACCCTGGAGTGTCGAGCTGACGGCAACCCCAGTCCTTACGTGTGGTGGACCAAGAACGGACAAGTCATCGCCACTAATGGTGCGAAGCTAATGCTAGCGCCCGTGTCTAGGAATCATTCTGGTAAGTCAATGGAAAAATGAGTCATAATATTCTGCGCCACTTCTTGATTTTAATGAGGCCTCCCTTGTTTTAGTTATCAGTGCTTTTTGCTTGTTTTTTTTTCATCTTCTTCATTGTTACTGGTAATAACATTCTGTTTGGTTAATCTTTCAGGTATCTACGGCTGTCAAGCGAGGAACTCTTTAGGGACATCAGATTCAGTCAAGATTGAAATTGATATAAAGTGTGAGTATTACTTAATTCTTTATTTAAATTACTTAGGGTAATATACTCGTACTACTTAAATATATATTACTTAGGTAATGATAATAATAAATATACTAGGTTAGGTATATTACTTCTCATCTTAGTGGTTACTGATTCCAGAGTTTTAGATTCAAAATCTATTATTTTTGAACAAATATACAATCCCGCCCATGGGCATATGACCTACCGTATTTTTCATGAATATTCAGCAAAATACGGGAGGTCACATGTAAATGGGCGGCATTGTAGGTATTTGTCCAGTAACGAACGCTTTTCGTCTGAATCATGATGATGAAACTAGAAATTCTTTAACTAAACCTTTATGAACTGTATTTGCAGACCCTCCCAGAGTGATGTGGGTGGGGCCCGACACGGTGGTGGAAGCGAACTTGTTCTCTCAAGTCACGTTGGAGTGCAAGGCTGAAGGCAACCCTCCACCGTCCTACACGTGGTATCACAAGTAAGTTATACTTTGTGATTTGTTTTAAGTTTTTTAGGTTATAAGGGATAGCCACTTAACATTATGCAGTTTGACAACACAACATCACGCCTTGTTTCCCCGAAGGGTTGGGCAGAGGTGTACCTGTAGCAAGTACACCCACATTTCGCCAGTTATGTTTAAGTAAGCACTTTGATTGCTGCAATTTTTGCTCTTGAGACAGCAGCTCCAGTCAAAGTAAAATATTGCTTGTATTAGGACCACTTGTACCTTCTCTTCATTATCTAATACATTCTAAAAACTATAAGTTCCCATTACTAACAAATTACTTTTCAAATATTTTCAGCCCAGCATCGTCAGCCCGCATAAACTCTCTTCAAGATGGCGCCTACCCGATCTCCATGACGCCTCAGCTTCAACTGCACAACGTATCTTACGACCAACATGGACGATACACCTGCGTGGCTACCAACCAGATAGGACTAGAAGATAGGTGAGATATAGTCATCCTAACTATTATATAATAAAACTAATATTATTATGTTTTGCGTGGATGTGACGCATATTTTCCCTAAGCTTGATTCTTTTTTTTTTTTTGCGTCATGTTTACTGCAAATAAACGTATTTTCTTTCTTTTTTCTTATATATGCGAAAGTGAGTTTTTTGTTACGGATAAAACGGCTGAACGGATTTGGATGAAGGCACATGAGTAGACCATGACCTGGGTCCATGGGATAGGATCCTTTTATCCCGATATTCCCGCGGGATCAGGACTTATGCGGGTGAAACCGCAGGGCGCAGCTAGTATTATTACAAACTTACAACAACGCCAAGCCTGTGTTCCTAGAAATTTTAGGCGGAGAAGTTTAGTACACCCACATTTCGTGTGTTTGATTAAACCCATCCCATGTCAATCGACAATCAATTCAGCCGATCGCAGTCCACTGCTGGAAACAGGCCTCTGAAGTTACGCCACAACAGCATGTTTGTCAAAGGATCGATAGCTATTAGAGTTGACGAGTCTGCCAGTGGAGCCCGCGTTTCGGCAAGCGTAGCGTGGGATGGATCGCCCGCAGCTAGAAGGACCGACTGTATTCTATTTGTTTCGTTCATTTATTCAAAACGGTTTTTACGACTTGACAAAACATCGAGATTTCTTAGGGAAACGTAACTTTAATATTAACGTATTATACACATAAACCTCCCGGAATAAATTCTCTAAACCAGAAGTCCCCAAACTTTTTTATGTCGTAGACCACTTGGCATGTGTTTCAGTTATGCTTACCTAATATTGATTTTATGCAAATTCATCAACTTTAAATGTGTTTTTGATAGCTGGTATACCAAAACTTTCAAAGTGAGTAGCACTATAGTGCTACTCACTTTGAAAGTTTTTTTGTAATTGTAGTGAAGTGTAGTGTGAAAACTAAAAAAAAATATTCAGGAAACAAGCCAGAAAGCCCGAAATTAACTTGGATGAAGTAAAAATATTCTTGGGAAAAGAAAATTAGCTTGAACTAAAATAATGTTTACTTCATCTAAGATAATTTCGGGCTTCATAACTTTTTTCTTTTATCAAGAATATTCATACTACAGTTTTTTTTTTCTGTGTGCTATAATATCCCTACCTAATATTATGATTGAGAAAATAATTTTGAATACAAAACTGGATTAGTAGTCTGTTTATTGCGTTTTCACGTAAAAACTAAGCAACAAATCTTCGTGATCTTTTGCACAGATAAAGTAAGATAAAAGAGGTCTAGCCAGCAAAAAAGTCTATAAATGCGGTAAATTCATAGATACTGGTTATTTATATATTATAGATAGATATCTGTGTTTATTTATAAGAAAGTATTATGAATGTAAATACGTTATCTGTGAATAAATATGGATTATTCCATTCGTGGAAAGCCAAAATTAAAGTAACGACCTGCTTAAATGATATCCACTATCGTGAACCCCAATTTACATCTCATGGACCCCGTTTTTTTCCGCTGACATGAACCCTTTGTAGCTCGTCGTCGACCCCTGGGGGTCGATATAGACCACTTTGGGAATCACTGCTCTAAACGATGGTGAAAACCTCGTCAAAATCTATTGCGTGGCTTAGAAGCTGCAGACATACAGACAAACACGAAAAGTGACTTTGTTTTATAATAGATAAGCTGAGAAGCTGGGAAGAAGGTGTGGCGCAACAAACTTCCCAGCAGCACAGTTAAAATATTAGCCGTGAGGCACACAGTGCTATTCTAAGTTTTTTTTTTTAAACTTTGAACACAAAATATTAAATTAAATTATTTGTCCCAACCCACATAATACCAACAAAAGCAAGGAAGATTGTTAAAAACTATTTACATGTTGTCCCCAGGAACCACCAATCGGAAGCAGTGACCCTGAACGTGCTGGGTCCTCCGGTGGGCGCAGAGAGCGGCGCGGCGCACGCGTGGAGCGGCAACGAGGCGCGCGTGGCCGCCGCCGTGTGCGCCGACCCGCCGCCGCTGCGCGCCGCCTGGCTGTGGGGCAGTCTGCGGCTCGACGTGCCGTCACAGATCGGTATGCCATTATAGCGCTACAAGGTTTTTTGGGGCGTGGTCAAAATCGGAACTAGTAGTAGTAAGACGGGCTGGTGTCCAACTTAACAACTCACGAAAAATCGGAACTAACGTCGTCGTTTTGTTTTGTCAATACAATTATGGGACACCCCGCAAAATCATTTAAATAAAACACAGCTACGACACAATAAAGTGCAATTCAGGTGGCACAGCGCTAATTACCTACAGTTATATTCACCTAGAAGCTGCCTCTCTTTCTATCGCGTAACTTTTAGATCTTCTGACTCCGTTACGCTCACTGAATTGGCCCAACAACTCGAACCCGCCTCGTAGTACTTGTTGCTTCATACCTAATCTGCGGAGTGTCCCATCTGTATTCATCTGTGGTATAGATAGCTTTTGTTAACTACTTCATCCGCGTGAACGTCAAAACCACTTAAAGACTAGTTTCCGCTCAGAGAAAGAACTGGCATCTGGTTTGACCGAGACCGCTGTTCCGCGCCTTACAGGACCTTGCAGGACGCTCATTTATCATCGGTCAGGGCACGCGGCGGCCCATCCACCGCTCATTTGTCAACGCTGCCCGCGCCTCGCCACACATTCCTAAGGCGCGGCACAGCGGTACCGGTCAAACTATAACAGAATATTAAAATTTCTTTTATATATATTTTTTTTAAATACAAAAATTCAAAAATACAATTTTTTTTTTTACATTACAAAATATTGTAAAACATTTTAAAAGAGTAACGGTGGAGTTTCTTGCCCATTCTTCTCCATACGAAAACTACCTTTTGGAAGTGGCAACTAGAATCAATTAATTTTTTTTGTAAATTTTTGACGTTCAAAAGTGCCTTAAATAAATGATTTGACTTTGACTTTTTTTTAAGAAGCGCACTTCCCTACTCGTCCACACGCACACACGCTTTAATATTGATTTTAACCAGCTTTCTATCAAAATCTTTCAAGCATACTTGATAGAATCAGTCCCCGTACTCAAATATTTAAAACTGTTTCTAGATAGATAGCCTTATTGATCCATGATACAATATTTTAGTAATCTCATACTGTATTTTAACCATCCATCTCATTTTTCCCACCAGGTCGCTACCGTGCTCTAGAGCCGGCAACAGACGGCGGCTGCTACCGCTACACTCTGCTGATCTCCAACACAGGCATAGCAGACGCGCGGGTGTACGTGTTGCATGTTGAGAACGTGAGGGGATTCTCGTCACATGCCGTCTCGCTCACCGTGCATGGTGAGTTGTTTCATATTTCATTTGTTTTTTGAGCTCGTTTTGATTGGATTCTGGTATAGAATCAGATGATATAAAATAGTAGGTACTTACTAATTCCATGCTGCCAAGTTATTATTCTAAGGTTGGTAGCCATCTTGTTCTAAACTTTCGGCGACCGAGCTCTGCTCGGGTGAAAATACGGAGAAAACGAACTTTCGCAGCTATAAGACCTAGCTAGAACGATTTTTCGCCGCCGTATTGTAACCCCTATATTGCAACTTTCATCGAAATCGTTAGAGCCGTTTTCGGGAATGTGATTAAAAATATATGTCGTCACTGGAAAGGCAAAATTACCAATTTGGCGGTTAAGTAATTTTGCTTTTCCAGCGACGATATACACCGTGAAATCTTAATGGTTGTTTTCCCGCAGCGAAATGGTTTTGTCTGGGTAATACAATCGTTATATAAAAAAAATAAAAAATTAGAAACAATTTTGAAAACAAATATTGTGTTGTTGCGTACAAACTAGTTTATGCCGTATCACGACGTGCGAGAGTTTATTTTGCAGTAAACATTTATGCATCGCTGTTCCATTTATCGGGGGCGCGTGCGATTTGAGTAGTACCTACAAGTTACCTGATTGATTCTCACGTTTTCGAGTTGATGAATATTTTTTTAATTATTTTAAAACAAAAACATCTTTATATTTTTACTTTTACTCTATGCTTCGAAAGTACTCCTTATGGAAAGTTGTTCTGCCGCGGGAAAACAACCATTAAGATTTCGCGGTGTATATACAAATATTGTTCGTTTAATAGGATTAAAGATCAGCTGTTTATTTTTGGGGCATTTTAAGTGTCTCAATAAACGAACCTTGACAATTTACTCCGAGAGGCCCAATCTGTCCCCCTCTGGTCAATAATTCAGCAAAACATCACCCGATGACCTACGGATTAGTGAAGATCGTGTATGTTGTCGAATTGTCATGAGTTTTTCCACCAGCACCATCCAGAATCAACACTTTAAAATTTTCATGTATGTAATTACTACTTAGTGCGCCTATTAATTTTATTAACATAACTATTCGTTGTTTAGCGACAGATATCTTAATCGCATGATAGCATGAATAAATTAGTGGATGTTATCAATACCTATAGTGGATGTTAAATTAGTGAATGTTACCACCATTTTAAACAAACGCAAAAAAAAAATGCAGCCTGCCTACCCTTTTCCCAACTATGTTGGGGTCGGCTTCCAGTCTAACTGGATGCAGCTAAATACCAGTATTGTACATGAAGTGAATACCTATCTGACCTCCACAACCCAGCTACTGGGCAAGACGATACCCCTTCGTAAAACTGCCATGTTTTCTGACTTTTGGGCGTCTGAATACCCGTAATGACTGTCAAAGATCTACGAATGACAGCCTCGACCAACGGCTTAACGTGCTTTCCAAGGCACGGGGCGGTTTCGATATATAATGGATGGTCACCCATCTACCGAACGACCACGGCAACCGTAGCTTAACCCTTCCATTGACCCGTGCGGCTGTTATCATTTATTCACAAGGCCCTTTTAATCCAACGCAATTTATGAATTATGTGGCCGAAGCGAAGCGCCCTTTGGTTATTATCGTTCAATTTGGAAATACTCTTAAACTAACAATATTCCAATATTTTAAAAAGCATGATACCCTAATCTCCCTTGCGCTCCATTTACACGAGGAGAATTTTTCGACCTTCGAGTTGTGAAACATCGTTTACACGATAAGTTTCTAACACGAGTGCGATAAAGCCTGCACCTAAATTGCGTACCACACGATCAATCGTAATCTAAATCATTTTGAAGGATATTGCTAATTCATTGCTTCATATGTTCGAAAAATTTGTCTGTTTACGTAACAACGTAAATAACGCAATGAATGTTGTTGAACTGTCACAATGAAACAGATTGTGATTGATCTCGCCTCTCGACAGTCAAAAATCTCTCCTCGTGTAAACGCGCCTTAACCCTGCAAGCCTGTTTGTGTACTGCATGTTATAACGTTGTAATAATTTTGTTCACGCAGATAATTTTTCGCTAACAGAGACTGCGCACGTGGCGCCGCTCATCGCTGCGGCGCTGGTGATCGCTGCGCTGTTGGTCATCGTGCTGTGTCTCATCATCAGGTGTAGGAGACGGCGAGGTAAGCTATATATCTATATTTAACTTTAAATCTATAAGGTCTACTAAAGCCATTTTAAAAAGGCCAGATGATGCATTGTTATGCGCATTAGTCTACGATTTATCATTTTAACCGCCTCTATGGTCTAGTGATTAGACCAACTGTCTCAGACTCAGAGGTCCCGGGTTCAATTCCCAGTGGGGGCAAAATTTTCTGCTCGGTTTAGTTGTTGGTAAGGCTTGTTCTAAGTCCTGGCTAGCTATCACCATCTTATCTAAGTCTGTCGCCATAATAACAATGTGAACCGCATTGTTGTGTTTCGGCAGTTAGAGGTAAGATGGACAGTTCGTCTGTGGTTGAGGATTCCGGGTGAAGCTCGCGTCTTCCTTCGGTCTGATTATCACTTACCAGACTGAGATGCAGGTCAAGAGCTTTCCCGTTGGGAATAAAGAAAAAAAAAATCCCCGAAGATCGTTTTATCGTAGTAGGCATTTAATGGTCTTCTGCTATTTTTTTACTATGAATGCCCTTTACGATATTCACGGAAAGAAACTTAAGCCACTAGGGTCTACATCCGACACCACACAGCAATAAGATAGAATATAACAGAATATACAATCAATATGTACGTCTAAGTCGTACTAATATAAATGTTTTAATTATTTACAGAAAGCGTGGAATATAAGACTGAAGATTTAGATAGGTGAGCATTTTTCTATTTACCTAATACTTACAAATAAAACTTCCTTCCATATTCTAGCCAAAATTGGTCACTCAGATTGAGCGCAGTTCTCTCATCATCTGCCGAGACTTTTCTCAACTATGTTGGGGTCTGCTTCCAGTCTCACCGGATGCAATCGGTGCTGGAAATGTGGTTACAACCCAGATTTAGTTTTCGTCAGTACTGAAATTAATTCTGTATGTGTAAAATCACTAGTCACTAGGTTCGCTGCGAAATAATGTGCTCTTTAACCAAACCCGTGCAAAACACAAGTGATGAGGAACAAAGGTCAAACACTGCGCAAATCCTAAATATCTAGGTGTAACCTCAGCTTTAACATATAAGCCGCAGTGCTATAAAATAAAACAGAAGGTCGGGACCTAAAACAACCTGCTTCGTCAAATTATTACGTCCAACTAGGGTGCAGCACACGATGTCCTGCGCAAGTTCGCACCACTGGCATGTCTTTATGCTTCTCTGCCGGTGAATTCGCGTGCACAGTGTGGCACCACCGATTCGCTCACGCAAAGCAACTCGACATTGCTCTGACATGACGTGTCACAACTTTGCTCAACAAGCTCTACCCGTTGGCCGGTACCGCTCCACCTGACGTACGAAGGGAAGTAGCATGCGCACTTGGGAAATATAAGCAAGAAGCCGATTCCCTACATACCCTCTACGAAGATCCAAAACCCCGGAGTGACTGTACCTAAGTTACCCTAGGCTGATGAAATTTTCGTTTTTCCTGATTATGTTAATATTAGTGTTTCAGTCGGTTCCCCCTTAGGGGAAAGGGCCGCACTCCGCACGCCTTAGGAGGAGGGGCCCTGTAAAGCGGCACGGTTGGCGCAGTGGTTAAGCGATTGACTGCTGCGCTGCGTGTCGCGGGTTCGATTCCCGCACGGAACAAATATTTGTATGACCTACAATTAGTTGTTCCGGGTCTGGCTGTTTGTGTATGTGAGTTTAAATGTTTGTAAACGCACCCACGACACAGGAGAACTTCCTAGTGTGGGGGCAACGACTTTGCAAACAAAAACAAAAAAAGCTCGTCTCCGGACTGGACACTCTCCCACCGATATAAGAAATGAATTCCCAAATAAGAAGTCCGATACCTTGTCCCATTAATAAGGCAAGGAAAGGATTGAATGAGATTGTAAATAAGACAGGAATTCGTAGTTATGTATATGTATTTATGAAAAAAAAAACAATTAATCGACACTTGGGTCCAAGTGGGCCGCTGCAAGCACAATCTTGCGAAATAAGGGATTATTGACCCAACCGACACCCAGTGCAAATTCGGTGCTCCTGACCAAACCATGCTCCATATGTTGGAGTGTCCAAAGTGTCCATAGGACCTAAGATACGCCACTGATGCCTCGATTGGCCGTGGCCACTTACTGGCCAAACTCATCTAATGTAATTGAATATTTTTATTTTTGCCATCGATACAAAAATAATTCGGAAGCAGCCAAATACCACTATTTACATAGACCGACTGCCTATCTGACTTCCACAACCAGTAAACAGTTCAGTAGTGTAGTGTGTAGAATAAACTTTTCTAATATTATGTTATTTGTCTACAGCGAAAAAGCAGCGTTACCAGCAGACGCAGTATACACGCCACGCGACGCGCCGCGGCCGCTGCCGCCGAGCGGCTCCGGCTCGCTGGCCGGCATCACGCCCGGCATGGCGGCCGGCGGGCCGGCGCCCGGCGCGCGCTACTCGCCGGGCGCGCTGCAGGTGCGGCGCGCGGCCGTGGTGCTGCAGCCCCCCACCACCGTGTGACCTACGCGCACAGGTGTGACTGCACGCATGTACTAACCCTACTGCCCAGAATAAGGCGCGATGTCCTCTTATCATTTTTTTTCTTCATAACTTGACTTCCGGTTGAAGTCTCACAAATTCGTTAGCGGGTGTAATACGCCTGCGAGTAAACACACGCTAATACCTAAGTACAGCAGTGCTATTCTGTAAAAATCTCACGGTGAAAACTTAGGTGAAGTGAGCTGTCAATAGTGTACATCCCTAGCATTAGTGGAATGACAACTCGCTTCACGCTCACTTCACCTAAGTTTTCACGGTGAGACTTTTACAGAATAGATCGGCTTGTCGTGGACATCGCGCTAGACTACCTATAATATTATTCTACTTAATTATATATTCTCTTCACATGATACGAAAACAAAAGTTATAATCCTTGAAAAACAGGCATCTAAAGGCGTTTTCATCAAAATCTCGGCCAGACGAGACGATGAAATAAATGATCATTTTCCTCAAAAACACATCAAACGAAATTTATGGTAATGGCGGGATACGTTTGTGAGGTCCATTTTGTAAAAATAAGAGTGTTCACACGATGCGTTCAGTCTCCAGCGACGTTTTGGTTTACGTCCTAGCGTTGAACAGCTCCAAAATATATGAAACACGCCAGCAGGAGCCTTCGTGTGGACACGTTCTAACAGGCACGATAATTTTGATATTGGATTTTCTGCACCATTAGATTACAATAAAGATAAAGCATGTCATGTCATACATTATCCTCTCCACTCCCGAATTAATTACAACTTTACACCACACGCTGATAACATTACACGAAAAAACATGCTATCGATCAAATTAATTTCATGTTTATGCAATATTTTTTCGGTTTTTTCCTGATAGGGGACAATTTACTATAAGTATTAGGTAAAAGCTCTTTATGAGCCGGAATTCGGGGAACTGCTACTGACTATTTTGGGACTCATATGGTGATGTCATAGGCAAATAGGGCGTTTCTAACATTATCTCTAAAATGTTGCTTGAACACGATGCATGTTACATGCGCAATTCCAGGAACATGCGCAGGTGATGGGCATCGTGTAAACGACGGCGTCAAAATGTGTGCCGATCTGTCCGCATTTACGCATCGCATATGTAACTCGCGCGGGTAGCTCGCACTTGTAACTCGCACTTTTACATGCTCAAGTAATTTACGCCGTGTACAAGAGCCTCACCGCTTGGTTACACGCTCAAGTGGTACATGTCTTGCGACAGTGACTGCGCGACTTGCGAAGTTGCGTCTCAAGTCGCATCGCTCGAAGCCGTGAACGGGGACAGCAATCCGCTTGGACCACTTTTCATCTGGCAGGAAGTTAACGCTGATTCCCAATTTAGTACTTTCAGGATTTTCCTCCTCTTTTAAAACCCCATTTTCATTATTATCTTTCCCGTATCACTTTACTGCTGCATCTGTTATTGGCAACACTCTTTTATCGGATCAGTTACGAATTCGATACTATTACAAATACTTCACTATTGTATTGTACGCGTTTTGTGATTATTTTTATCATTCAGTTTGTTCTCTATGTTCTACTATAATGTTTACAGAGGATGTCTGTTTGTAACTTTATCTGTTTAAAAATTGTAATCCCATATGGGATTATAATTTTTATGATTCACGGTCTATCTGTTAAGGTTCCTGGGAAACGAATGCTAAAATGAAAACCATTTGGGCGCTAAGATGAACCTAGAGACTTGACCTTAGGTTCATTTTAGCGCCTATATAGTTTTCTGTTGAGAAATTAGAAGCTAGCATCCTGCTTAAGGTTTGGAAACCATTTGGCTTATAGCTTTATTCCATGTAGGACTTGATGTCGATTCACGGTGTCTATTCGAATACTCTTCGGTACTATTGTACATTAGCTCTTCAGCAAACATGACCAGACCTCTGTGATTTCAGCCTGCTGACTCCGCAAGCTAGGTACAAGTCAATGCTTTACTTCTTTTCTAGTTTTCAGACTATTTTTCATTTTATTTTTACCTACGCCCTGAATATAAAAGGACATAAGGGGACTACCCTGATCATGAGAACCAAATATCATGATTAGTTAAATTGGTTATCTGTTTGTTTAAAATGTGCTTCCAAAACGGCGTTGTTTACTTTATAGTTTTTATTTGTTTACATAATACATCTTGGTGCCTTATGGTAATATGGTCACGGCTATTAATCATAACTACCTACCAAAATAACTCAGTTTCTATAAATTATAGAGTTCGTACAACGACATTAAAATTAATTCAAATTAATTTATTAAATTTACATAAACTTAACATGAAATTCTCGATCATGAAATTCTATTCATCATTTTGGGAATATCTAACAGATCCATTAGAATGTGTGATCCCATTTGGTAAATCAATATGGAATGCTTTGCCACGGTTTGATGATAAATAGGGAAGCCCGAAAAACAAAGCAATTTTTGTAAAGAGACGAGTTGTATCATTTATGACGCCATAATAGGCAATTAAGTGGGACAGTAACAGGATATATCAATTATATCTATTAACCAAACTATTAGCTATGAAATCCAAGGCCTTGCCTATTAGTTAGTTGCCAAATAAAATAAACTACTCAGACACATGTGGATAAACATATTGTCATTGTTTTCACTGGACCTTCGAACCTAGATTGTTTCATATTCTTCTTGATGATCTTAATGATCTGGTATAGGTCTGTTTGAAATATCTGAACTATCAGTAATGTATAGTGCACTCATTTGTGTCAAACTAGTAATTGTTTACGACGATTATATTAATATCAGCGACTGCTGATTTCTATGGAAAAGTTTAATTATGCAAAATTATTCTCGACAAGTCTTCACTGCAAGTGTGCCAGGACTTACAACTTCTGTTACATTACGTTTATACTCAGGACGATATTTTTTTTTTTACCGCGGTTCCAAAGTAGGTTTTCTTTCCCACCTATAGAGATACAGACTGTGTCTATCTACAAATAGCCACCTAAAACAAAGATAAAGAAACAACATGACACACACAAAACCCTCAAAAGGAACCACACATGGCTCACTTTCTAAGCTAGCTCTGCAACGCACAAGGTGTGGGTAATTAACAAAAAGTGTTCAACCTGTCCGAACAACAATAACATACACTAAATAAGTCAATGATTCACAGCTAGAACGATGTCTAATTACCTTGAGTGCACAGCACGAATCACAAGGGGCCGGTGCGTGTGCACGATACGTCTCTTACAGGAATTTTGTTTTAATAGTTAGCTACTGAGAATTGATATTGTGTATTTTTAGCAGAATTTTTAGGAATGATTTGTAGGCTGCCTTATATGTATAGCCAGACAATGAGCGCATTGACTTTAAAAATATCAATATTTGTAAAGTGACTGCGTCACAGTCTTGGCTCTGAAGACATAGCCTTTTCACTATTTATTTATAAGTGTGACTAAGAGGCGATTATAATAATTAAAAAGATCAGCAGCAGCACTGATGTTTGTATCCACTAATAACAACATTGAAAAAACAAACACGATTACTATTTCGTGATTGAAGGTTATATCTCATTGATCTATAGTATATCAACATTCCTTGTACTAATACTAAGTGCTAAGCAATTCTCGTCCCACTCATCTAAAGAAACATTCTAAAACTTTTAATATGTTGACTGCCAATCTTTATTAAATCATATTTTCTTTCGTTTCTAGGCAGCTTTAACGTCGCTGGAGAAAGAAGCCAAAGAGAATGTATATGCGGTATTAGACCCGCACATTCAGTACGAAATAACGATTAATAAGCACGGAGAGCCGCCTAAATATTTATCCTTATCGAAGCCGCTAACTCACCAAAGAACTCACGCCTTCGACCCCCATAGCATCACCAACGAGATCAACAATAATAATTACGATAGATTCTCCACTTTTAAAACAGGACCACCAAAAGCCAGAAGGTCCAACAAAAGTAACGACAAGAACAACAAAAACTACGTCTGCAAAACAAATAATGATATAGAATACTCCAAAGACCCATACTTTGGCCAAGTTAGAAGTACAGATTCGATGAATCAAAATGCACAAAAATACAACGAACATAAAGATACCAAAAATTATTCCCGAATGTACGACAGGAATAATTCTGGGAGAAAGGAGAACGATAGAAAGAAACAGGATGGCTTTGAAAAGGATTTTCAGAATAACAAAAGATCTTCTTATCGTAGCTGGAAAGGCACAAAGGAGAAGGAGAGGTCTTTTGAAGATTTCACAGAAGAGAATAAGAAGCAGGATTTTGAGGAAGACTTTAGGCCTCGGCCAGGAAAGGTCAGGGAAATAGCTTCGAGATTCAACAAGTGTAGCACTGGGAACGTAACTTTGAACACTAAGAAAGAGCGACCGAAACCACTGCAAAGTTACGGTCACCAGGCTTACCTGGACCATGTGTTCCCTGACGCTGTGGAAATATAGTGTATTGAGTGGACATGACAAGTTAGATCTCCGTTTAGTTAGTGTGTACTTAATAAGGACTAGATTTCTCACTATACTTATTTATTAATGTAGTTTTGCCATATTCTTCTAGATATTTCATGACTGTTGTTGAGTCGCAGAGATTTTGGAATA
Source organism: Xanthia icteritia (assembly GCA_949128155.2). Lineage (NCBI taxonomy): Eukaryota > Metazoa > Arthropoda > Insecta > Lepidoptera > Noctuidae > Xanthia > Xanthia icteritia. The sequence goes on along the minus strand of OX421940.2, from coordinate 17,275,632 downwards.
CTACTTCAGCATATAGTTGTAAATAATTCGCTATTAGATAGCTGCACACGATAGGAATATGCACGCAGGTGCGCCAGTACTTAGAACGAGGAAATGCGTAGAGGCGCCTGCATTCAAGTTTATATTCATTAATCCTTTAACTATTAAATGACTTTAAAGAATATCATTAAATGTTGAGATGAAAAATTTTACAATTTGTATTAAACTTTTTTTTGTATCCGAACGAATTTTGTATGTACTTACGATGTTGCATTTACTTGTAAATAGTCTTATTATTATCATGGTTGCTTTAAGTTTCTATTTCTTTCTTTTGTCTTGTAATAAGAGTATCGTTTGTTACAGATTATTTCCATCTGTGTATAGTATCATCATATCTTTATTACTTATGTTTCGTATTGTTGAATTTTAACAGTATTAAAATTATCATTTAAATTTCTTGTTTTATTTGTGCTATCAGTATCGTGTAAGTTCATCGCGTTTTTACGACATGTCAATGTTCTTCGTTGATAAAATTCTTGTTTATAAAACTCTTATTAGCTACAAATGATACTGCTTATAGTAGGTATTTTTTTATCTCTTAAATAATTTAGTTACTATTGTTCAATTTGCTTGATTGTTGATAATTTCTGTAGAGTAGCATAAAAATAACCTTAGCTGATGCATGTATTAATCAGCTTTTATACCTATCCTCTTAAAAAATACAAACTCCCGGGGTGTTACACTCTCTGTATACGTTTCAAATTCGATTACAACGATGAGCTCACCAAAAACGCCTGTCACATGCCAATTAGCACATGACACGATATCAATTTCCATAACAGATTAATTGAAAGGTACCTAGGATTCACCACCTCCCAGCGCTTTGTACGTTAATGTTACTCGATCCTGTAGTCAATACTTTTGATAAGTTACAAGCGCCCGCAACAGTTCATATTGTGCAGCCGTCGGACACAAACGGTACCTAAACTTATTAAAAACGTCGTATCAAGCGACCACATGTTGCTTAAACTTTTAGTGATTCTAACTTATCAGTCTTACGTTATGTGCAAATTAGATATAAATCGAACTTTTGCAATATTGGCGGTTAAATCGGATAATAAGTGTAGTGGTAGCTGTGTTACTAAATGTTGTCCTGAAGGGATGGTGTTTACAAAAGTGACGGATGCGAGAGGCAATTCGAAAAGTTTATGTGCGACTGGGGAAGACGAGATTTTCAAATCAAAGCAAGTGATTCATGATAGGACTGCGTTGAAAGATTTTGTCTATTTACCCAAAACCTTCAATATGTTGTATGGGAGGCCGTGTAAAGGAATGTATGCATCGAATCATCCGTTTTATATGCAAGAGGTTAGTTATTTTTTCATCGAGACGTTTACCGCACTTTTCTGTTGTGTGTTGTGTGTTTTAAATATTTTGGCGATTTTTTTTTAATTCACACTAATATTGCTTTGAGTTTGTTTCGAATTGAGAAAGATAAGGCATTACAGGGAAATGCAGAAATATTTACTTTTCACTGTTTTGTTTGCTAGAGTCGAGTATGTTATTACCGGATTGCTCCAGCGTTGTTATTTACAATCTTTTGCACTTTATTTACTGCACGCGTAAGGTCGGATTCATACCTCAATGGTTAAAAGGTTTTTTGTTTACAAACTTTTGCACTTTGTTGCACTTAATTTACTTGCACTCGTAAGAAAAGTTCTTTACCTACGATAGTAGCATATCTTTCTAAGTTCAACACACTTATTGGACTACAAAGTGTTAAAAATCATAGCTTACTTATCCATTAAAATAAACACATATTATGACACTTTTAGTTTAGCACTTGCACTATATTCTCAATTTCGTATTTATGTAAATCAGTATTTATGTTTGAGTTGGTATGGCCAGAGGCAGTGAGGTAGGTACTTACTTACTTACTGATAACGCTGTATACATTAATCTTTCAGATTTGTGACACAGTAACAGTACGTTTGATGTTTTGATCCTTTTACCAAACAAGAGATAAGCATGTTTGGCGTACAGTCAAGAGTTCATGTATTTTTGCTGTTAAATGATCGTGCCTGATCAGAGTAACATGGGGTCACTGGTACATTTGGTGAGATGTCAACTCTCTGATGAGCCGAGCGTTGAGAATCCAACGCGTTGGGACGCACTCTCGTCCCAGCGCGTTGAAACACGCTGTTTGATTTTCAACTCTCAGCGCTACGCAGAGCGTTGAAAATCAAGTGCATGAAAAAAAATCGCCGCGATTTTATTCCGTCCGTGCGGACGTGGGCTTAAATAGTGAAGTAGTATTTTTTTTTTAGCTTAAGTAATTTTATTTTTGCATCGGAAAGGCTCACATTTGACCACTATTTCACCTGCGATAAGGGTGATTATGCAAAAACTAAAATTCTTCTTCATTTCGTAAGTTTCTAACTGTGCATATTCCTGGGTAGTGGGACCGATATGAGTAGCGAGTTACTACGATGTTCTTACACGAACAACTGAATAAAGTCGTTATGCAGGTTTTACTTAACATAACATCACGCCTGTATGCTCCAAAGGGTTGGGGCAGAGGTAATACCTATTAATACACCCACATTTCGCCAGTTATGTTTGAGTCCCATGCGAGCCTATAGCCATCAACTGGGCACAAATCCAGACTCCGGGCTGCTACTGAGAAATTCTAGATGAAAAAACCCAATAACACATTGTCTGATCCGGGAATTAAACCCAGGACCTCATGATCAGCAGTAGCGCTTGCGACCACTAGACCTAAGAGGCAGACAATCGGTCGGTGCAGTGAGTCGGTTTTACTTCTATGTACTTATTTGAATATAAATGCATAAGTAAGTAATTACATATAAATGTCAGGTCTTAAATCGTGACTGTGTACGGTGTCCTATGCATAACAGCATAAGGTAGGTTAGTGTCATAATCACTACGCTGCTAGATTATTGATTATAGTAGCATATGTTTTCTAGGTAGTGTTAGTTTATAGTAGCGGTGCGGTAGGTACTAATACATAGATGGATTAAGTGCCCATCCTTCTTTGCATACTTACGTAAGTAAAGCATACTAATCATGTAGGTAATGCTCATTAAGAGTTAAGTTCGTTTTACTAGATTCCCTGTTTTGTGACTGAAATGTCGTTTCAGTATATTATATTTACTAAGCAAAGTACTAGTAGTAGGTAGATAGGTATCTGTGATATAAACAAAGAAAAGTACAGCTATCAAATTACGCAACATATTTTCGTCATTTTCGTGAACGATTACGACAAATTTGTTTCAATTTGACAATTCAACAACATTCATTGCGTTATTTACGTTGTTGAGCAGATTTTTTTTTCGAACTTATGAAGCAATGGATAAGCAATTTGTTTCACAACGAAAAAAAAAAAATAAGCAAGGACTTAATTTGAACTTCTCTTTTATCGTGTGTGTCTGAAGATAATTTGCTAACAGCCAGACCAAGAAAACAACTATTTTGTAGATAGTCTTATAATGTGCCCCAAACGGTTATCAAGCCCGTGACCAACCATTCAACCACTGTGTGACGGTTTCGATATAATTTAAATTGATTAAGATTCTGAAGTTTAATCGTACCTATATCGGAATACAATGAACACAAACTCATTCGTAAAAAAAAACGGGATAACGGACTACTTAAACCATTAATCCTAGCCAAGGATCCGTTTTAGGCAAAAGACACCTAACATTACCGCTTTAGAGTTAATTAAAATGTGTTTCAAGCCACACTAGTTTCAAATAGTGGGTTTGTTTCGCAGATAAATGTTTAAAAAAATAATTAAGATTATTATGTCCTTGAACCAACAAAAAACCGATGGCGGTTGCTAATAGCGCCAATGTAAATGCGGAAAAATAAATACATATGCGTAGCGACTTTGAGACCTTGTTAAGTCCAAAACAAGTTTTTGGTAAATCTTTCCACTTTTAATATAAAATCGAAGAAAAACTTTCAGTCGCTTCATGTAAAGATATGTATTTTCCCAGATATGAGCCGTTTTCGAGATCGTGATTACAAATATATATATATATATATGAAATATATACAAATATTGCTCGTTTAATAGTATAGGATAAAATTGCATAAGTAAACAATGTTTCACCTATAGATTCTCTTTATGATTAGTGTTGAATTGCCGAAATCTAGGTAACGAAAATAAAGCATTAGTGATAGTAAATCCCTTAATTTATTCAGCCGGTTCTTCATAATCTTCGTTCTATAGAGTGACGTGTAGACAAATTACAAAGCTTTAACGTTATCAGTATCACTCAAATTGGAGTACTCTTTGTTTAGGCAACAAACAAACCCTAAGTGCTCGTCCAAATTAAGGGCAACCTTCACCAAAGTGACGATATATACTTCAGTCTTTACGACACACCCTGTATAGGCAATCTGCTCCGCAACGAAACATTGGTGCCGATTCTCTTGTACACCGAACTAAACTATCACTAAAATTCTTTACTTTTGGCCATGAGAATCATAAAGCTATTCTGCAAAAAAAAAAATCTAAATTTAAAAATAATTTTGACACAACTAAAATCGAATTTGACCATCGCGACTCCACGTGGTACTTGTTTGCCCTACACCGTGAATTTTTTTAGAGCCGGAGGCGCTCATGGCGGGCATCCTCGACGGTATGGAATTTTTCAGTTTTGTATGGACAATATGAAAAGTTATTACCTACATGTTGAGTATTAGGGGCTTGTAGGTTTTATAAAGGGGGTCCAAATTTTCATTGTAATTGAGATAGGACACACCATTTTCCAGATATAAGCAAAAGAAAAGAAAAGAAAAAATACATAAATTTTTGCACCTGAAGTAGGGGTGTTGGTGTGAATTTTAGTTCATGACAGCTAATTGTGTTCCAGACCATTTTTAATCGCGATTAAAAATAGTCAGATTTAGTTAAACAATCAAAATTTTAGGTGAAAAACGTCAAATTCAGAATAGCAAAATTGGCATTTTCACTAAATTTATAACTCAGTGCCATCTTAGTGCTTTCAAACTAAAATATAGTTAAATTGAGTCACTATAATCTATTTTAGAATGGGAAATCGTCGTTTGACAAGCAGGACTATACAAAATTTTGGTGATTTTTAGTCTACTTTAGAGGCATTTGTGACAAGATAATCGGCATCATTGATGACTGACTAATTTAGTAATACTATATAAATAACATCACGCCTGCAATCTCCGAAAGGTTAGGCAGAGGTGAACCAATAGTACACAAACATTTCGCCAGTTATGTTTAAGAGCGCTTATTCTAAAGTTGGCAACGTCTCAAATAGCTGTTCAAATGTACAAGTACCTCCCCGGCCCCCGACTCATGGTAATAGGAGGAACAGAGGGCTTTTACTCGGTAGGAGTCCGATATAACCCTCCGTTCTCCCAAGACGGCGGGTATCCATGAGGATTTCCACAGGAAAAAAGGCCATTGTCTATTGTGTGTCTAATTTTATCCAAATCCGTTCAGCAGTTTAGGCATGAAAAGGTAACAGACATACAGAGTTACTTTAGCATTTATGATATTAGCATGAATGGATATATAAGTGAAAAACTAACAGACTTATGTAGATAGGTACCTATGTCTATTTTACCTACTCATTTAATTAAATTCAAATTAATCCCATTAATTTACAAAACCTCGCCTACTCTAAGTAACGAAGATAAATGGTTTTTGTCTGTAGGTACACCCGGCTACACATCAAGCTTTACATTTCCAGTATAAGCTGACCTCGCATTGTACGGAAATCTTATACAATATGATGTCAGGATAAACTGGAAATGTATAGCTTGATGTGTAGCCGTGTGTACATTGTAAGTGCATTGGTAGTTTGGTTTTTATTTTTCACTGTTTACTAAAATCGAGGGGCTTGTGGCTTAGTAATAACAGCCGCACGGGTCGATCGATCAGCTAAGCTACGCTTGCCACGGTTGGTCCGTGGATGGGGGACATACCAAGACCCCGCCGTGCCTCGGAACGCACATTAAGCCGTTTGGTCCCGACTGTCATTCGTGGATCTTTGACAGTCGTTACGGTTCGTCAGAAGCCCGAAAGTCAGAAAACCACTCTTACCAAAGGGGTATCGTACTACCCAGTAACTGCATTATGGAGGTTAGATAGGCAGTCGCTCCATGTAAAATATTCAGCTCCATGCGGTTAGACTGGAAGCCAACCCCAACATAGCAGAAGCCCAAAAGTCAGACGACCACTCTTACCAAAGGGGTATCGTATTACCCAGTAACTGCATTATGGAGGTTAGATAGGCAGTCGCTCCATGTAAAATATTCAGCTCCATGCGGTTAGACTGGAAGCCGAACCCAACATAGCAGAAGCCCAAAAGTCAGACATTACCAAAGGGGTATCGTATTACCCAGTAACTGGATTATGGAGGTTAGATAGGCAGTCGCTCCATGTAAAATATTCAGCTCCATGCGGTTAGACTGGAAGCCGAACCCAACATAGCAGAAGCCCAAAAGTCAGACAACCAGTCTTACCAAAGGGGTATCGTATTTAAGGGGTATCGTGAGGTTAGATAGGCAGTCGCTCCATGTAAAATATTCAGCTCCATGCGGTTAGACTGGAAGCCGAACCCAACATAGCAGAAGCCCAAAAGTCAGACAGCCAGTCTTACCAAAGGGGTATCGTATTACCCAGAAACTGGGTTATGGAGGTTAGATAGGCAGTCGCTCCATGTAAAATATTCAGCTCCATGCAGTTAGACTGGAAGCCGACCCCAACATAGCAGAAGCCCAAAAGTCAGACAGCCAGTCTTACCAAAGGGGTATCGTATTACCCAGTAACTTGGTTATGGAGGTTAGATAGGCAGTCGCTCCATGTAAGATATTCAGCTCCATGCGGTTATACTGGAAGCCGACCCCAACATAGCAGAAGCCCAAAAGTCAGACAGCCAGTCTTACCAAAGGGGTATCGTATTACCCAGTAACTTGGTTATGGAGGTTAGATAGGCAGTCGCTCCATGTAAGATATTCAGCTCCATGCGGTTAGACTGGAAGCCGACCCCAACATAGTTGGGAAAAGTTTAGGCAGATGACGATGACGAGTCTTCGAAGGATTATAAATAGAGTGGTGAGTCTTTGTTCTCATACAAGGAAGTCTCCACAATACATCTCGCATTACTGTTAATCGAGGAATTTACTACTGGGTTTCATAATTTAATTAATATATTCGCACGATTGTCTATTAGGTATAAAATGGTCTGTGACTGCCTCGTTGGTCTAGTGGTCGGTACTGCTGAGCATGAGGTCCTGGGTTCGATTCCAAGGTCAGGCAAAGTGTTATAAGGTTTTTCAATCTGGAATTTCTCAGTAACAGCGCGGAGTCTGAATTTGTGCCCGGTTGATGGCAATAGGCTTCCCCTCTATTACATTGGACTTAGATTAAAAATAACTGTCGAAATGTAGGTGTAACACATTATGCTTCATGTAAAATACTGGTATTCAGTTGCATCCGGTTAGACTGGAAACCGACCCCAACGTAGTCGGGAAAAGGCTAGACAGTGGATGACTGTTTACTTAAATCGAGAACTGAACACCTGACCCACTGATGATAGGTAATGTAGGCAGTGATTTATTACACTGAGGTTGAATTTCACTTGCACGTCATAAAACAACAAGGTATATTTGGTTGCTAGTTACTGCCGGCAGCTTAGCCCGCGTAGACCATTTTTTTTTTGGATTTGAAATTATCAAAAACTTCTCCTGCTCTGGGGCGGAGCGGGAGGGCGTGTGAGACTTACTGACTAAATCCCACCCGTGTTCCTTCAGTTGCCTGTACGTTGCCAGGGGCCACGGTATCCCTTTCGGACTTTCCCGCAACCCCGGCAGGCATCTGTCCTATCGGACCCCTTCAGTTGCTGACATCTCTTTGAGGCCCGCGTGGAACACAACGCGCCGTCGACCCGGGCCTGGTCCTTATCGGACGGCGAGCTACCCATTGCTCACCGTTCGCAAGCCCGCGCCTACGGTGACCGGGAATCGGCCTGCGATTCCCGACGCCCAGGGCGTCTCCTGCGGCGGCTAGGGGCGTGAAGGCGCGAAATTTGCCTCTCCCTCACGCGTTCTGCCTGCTCCTTCGCGAGCATTACTGCTTCGCAGAAGAAGGTGACGGCCTCCCATGCCCTCTCGCTCCGTACCATGGCCTGGACCAGGGCCGGACGCGAGAGATCCCCGACACCGATGCCCCCGTTGACCCTAATTATTTTTCTAATATAAAAGTAGCCTTATTTACTCTTTATAACATCAGCTATCTGCCAGTGAAAGTCTCGTCAAAATCGGTCCAGCTGTTTCGGAGATTAGCCGGTACAAACAGACAGAAAGAAAGACAAAAAAAAAAGCTTTTTTGTTATAAGTACCGTATATACTTTCAGATGCATTTTAAAGCTAATATTTTGACATTACAAATATACTCTTCAATTTTATTTATATGTATATAGATGTTAGGTATTTTCAATATTAATGATGTTTCAAATTACCATAATTTTTTGTCAAAAGGTCAATTTCGAGGTCGAAATATACATACACAGAAGTTCAGAATATAGAGGTGTTAAGATAGATTGGACTTTATAAGGTGGCTGGGACAGATTGGATGCGGAAGGCGGAGGACAGGGAGTTGTAGTACAGCCTGGGAGAGGCCTATGTCCAGCAGTGGACTGCGATAGGCTGAGTTGATTGAATAAAGATTGTTCGAAATACAACCATTAGCAGTCACAGGGTTGAATAAGTTACAATAAAGTATAGTCACCGGCACGTAACTTGGCAAGAATCGTAGATGCGCTAAATTCGTTTTCGCTTTTTTTTCTTAATAAACATGTTCAAAAATAAATTATGGCAATAACCATAGAATAATGGCATACAATAACAGTGTTTTTTTTTTGTTGCACTAAGTTTAACATGCGCAAACTTACTCCCAATACGCTAAACCCTTGCCACGTTACGTGCCGGTGACTGAAAGAAAGAAAGAAAGAATAATATTTATTTGGACACAGTTCGTGAAACACATAATACAAAAGTAAAAATAAAAAAGTGAAAATAATCATAAAGCGACAATTGTGTGCCTCACGGCTGCGCCAAAAAGGTTCATTTCAGCATTAATGCCACTGTATACATATTATACTAACCAAAACCTAACTAAACCAAAAAGCAGATGGAAGTCAAATTGAAGAGCATTATTCAGAGACAAACGAAGAAGTTATTTAAAGCACGTACATATTATGAAATATTATGTAATTCTAACTAATATTATAAATGCGAAAGTGAGTTTGTTTGTTGGTTTATTTATTTGTTTGTTTGTTACGCTTTCACGCTAAAACAGCTAAAAGGATTTGGATGAAATTTGGCACATGGGTAGACCATGACCTGGGTTAGGACATGAGATACGTTTTATTCCGGTATCTCCACGGAATCGAGACTTATGCGGGTGAAACCGTGGGGCGCAGCCAGTTTATAATAAAACTCTATTAAATAAATCTGTAGAGTAGAACTTGAATAAATGATATCGTAAATTGTACTACCAACATTTTATTTAAGTGTTTTATTATTATAGCTTAGATATTTTCGAATTATGATTATGTAGGTAGGTAGCGATAAATCAAAATTTATAGTAAGCAGTCGAGAAAAAACAGATGGACTACGAGTAAAAAAATATTACTAACCGCTGAGAGTTTTTATGAGAAAACATAAATTCCATGACCTAATTCTTTGGCTCTTAATTGTAAGTGATAATAGCAAGAATGAGTAACAATTTAAATATATGAAATCAATGCCAATGAATAAAATATTTTGTTCTATGGAAAATCTATAAATAAAATTATCGTTAGATATATAAATAATTTATTCCCAGCATTGTTTACGGATGTTGATAAATAATGTACCTAAGATAAACGAATAACATAATAATATTGGTTAAAATCACAAACACAGATAATGATTCGTTACTCGATAAATAGATGGAGTCACCAGAGATCATTCGGCACTTTATTACAAATTAATACGTAATGAAGCTTACTGACACAACTTTTTCTGAATATAAAACTTGCAAAAGTATTGGTAACATTGGTAACAATAAAATAAAATAAAGTTTATATCTAAAAAGTAAGAATTGTAGCAGGTGACATTCTGTAGTGCCTACATGGAAAATAGGCGTGCGTTTGTGTATATATCTGTAAGTATAAATCCAAGTTCTATGATCTTCTAGTATTCTTGGCATAACCAACAAAAAGTAAAAATATAATTTTGTCACTCTATGCAATAGTCTCGTAGCAGTCGTAGCTTATCTCGTAGACTTCGTAGACCTTTCTCATGAAAGGGAGCCATTTTCATAGCTTCGTAGTAGCTACGCTGGCAACCAAACCCGCCTATTATTTTGTAATGGTTACAAACTTAACAATACATAATTGCATACATAATATATTATCCTTTAAAAGATCGAAACTGCGAGTTTGACATATAAGTTAAGTGCTTAGACAACGCCGTAAACGAGCGAAACTATATATCATACATATTTTGTTTTCATCAAAGTTAAAATACAACATTATAGATCATTTAAATTCTATTGGAAGTCCAATGAATATGCAATGTCTTCTGTCTGGCATACATATTAGAGATTATCTCATAACCATGTTTGATGTCTGTACAAATACTTATGTGCAGTGCAAAAAAATTAAGAATCCTTGACGAGTTCTATTTTAAAACTCAATGTACAGACGCTAGCAGGTCAACCTACCCGAAACTGTCAAATTTTCCCAATCAACTTTGAACCTTATGCCTTAGTAATAAAGTTAAAAATCTATTGAAGAAATTTGACAGATTGTAGTAGGTTGATGTGCTGGCGTCTGTACATATTTTGGCATCTATTGTTTATTTTTTTTCATCTTAGGTATGTATGTTCGCATAACGTTTCCATAGTAATCGCGTTCGGTAGCAAAAACTTATGAATAATAGATCGAGTGTTTGATAAGTTGGTATGAGTCATTGCTCTGTGCCTTGTGTTATCTGGATTCTAGACTACTTCATGGATGGCTATGTACAGTGCTCTTGCCCGATGAAGCGCCAGCCCGCGTCGTAGCTGAGCGCGCGGCTTTAAATTCCCCGTATAATAATAATGATCTTTGATCCAGCCTGTCCGATCTTGCTGTCCTCCCCCTAGCGACGCCCTAAGCCGAGGTTCGTACCCCACAGGGGATGCCCTTAGCGAGCGTCCGCCTAGCTTTAATTAGAATAGTTTATGCCCCTGGCTGGAGGCTTTAAGTAGAAGATTAAGGCAACCACAGGAAAGCCCGCTTAAGCAGCCATGGCCTTAGTGGTCAACTAAGAGAAGGCATAGTTAAAAAAAAAATGTACAGTGCGTTCATTATAACTTTACCCGTGACGCGATTGGTAGCACTGGACTTTGCAGTTATGTGATTGGTAGTACTGTTCTGTCAGTCGCCATTTTGAACTCTATTAGTATTAAAAATAAGTGCGGATTTCACCGATGACATTGAATGCGTTCAGCACATCTAAACGCGTTCAAGAGCTGTCAGTGTACAATATTCCATAACAATTTTGACACTGACAGCTCTTGAACGCGTTTTAAAAATGCTGATCGCGTACAGTTTCATTGGTGAAATCAGCCCTAAGACTGCAAAGTTCAGTACTACCAATCACGCCACGGGACAAGTTATACCTAATGAACGCACTGTAGGTTGTGTACTTGACGACCTACCACAAAACTTGATAGCAAGGAGTATGTTTTAACAAACTGAGTCATTAAGTTATTACTGTATTTAACGCGAGTACTATGAATCAACCGTAAACTGTTGCTTGGTATACCTATTTCTGTTAGAGGTATAAGGCAGAAGGCCTGCTTCGTAGCCAAAGAGATTTCATAACCAATAAATTATATTTATTTAAGTAGGTACATACATACATTGTTTTCTGTCTTTGTAATGCCACAAGATGGACCGATGACCTTGCAAAGGCCGCAGGAATCCGCTGGATGCGGGATGCACAGAATCGGTCGAAGTGGCGGTGCTCGGGGGAGGCCCATGTCCAGCAGTGGACGTCTTTCGACTGAAATGATGATGATGAATAAACGCATTTTTCTTTCTGTCTTTCTATTTATGTATTTTCAATTATTTCAATAAAAAAATCTATACTTTTATCTTATCTCGGTGAGGCGCCGGATGTGGTATTTTGGCTTATGTGAACTCTTATCTTATCGGGTATTCGCTATCGTAGAACACAAAATAGTACAACGCAAATTATATATGAAAAATTAAATATGAAATTGAGATAACTGTAGTTAGGAAATAGGTATATAAAGAACTAGCTGCGCCTCGCGGTTTCACCAGCATAAGTCTCGATCCCATAAGAATATCGGGATTAAAGGTATCCTATATCCTTCTCCAGGTCATGGTCTACCCATGTGCCAAATTTCATCCAAAACCATTCAGCCGTTTAAGCGTGAAAGCGTAACAAACAAATAAACAAACAAACTCACTTTCGCATTTATAATATTAGTTTCTACTTAAATAAAAAACACGTGAAACCTGCCGAAATCGTAAAATAAGTAGGGAAGGGTACAGAAGTGGAAAAGTGGTGAACTGTACGGGTAACGATTTGTCTCTATTCTACTTATATTTACCGAACGGAATGCACTGGGATTTCTGTATATTATTCTGCGCTATAACTCACTAGGTTTGTCGGTGTATATGCCTACAAATTAATTATGCAAAGCGTATTAAGCGGACAAAGCAGCAAAAACAATTCCTTTAATGGGTTAACTCTAAATTAAAAGTGCTTTTAACACCCCTATTCTGTTATTTTGTAAGTTTGTTTACACGACATGTATTTTTTCTCATTGAATCATTTTGCAACATCTATCAGACAAAATGCACCCACTCCAATGATTTACCCATAGACACGATGCAACTCTTGGGGCCTCGTGGCTAAATAATAACAGCCAACCAGTTCGATCGAAGGTTAAGTGGATGGGTGACCATCTATGATATATCGAGACCCCTTCGTGCCTCGGAAAGCACGTGAAGCCGTCATTCGTAGATCTTTGACGGTCGTCACTGTTCGTCAGAAGTCTAAAAGTCTGACAACCCAGACGTATAAACGATACGCCTTGGTAAGACACCAAGGGGTATCGTACCAAGTAGCTGGGTTGTAGAGGTCAGATAGGCAGTCGCTCTATGTGAAGCACTGGTATTCAGTTGCACCCGGTTAGACTGGAAGCCGACCCCAACATAGATGAGAAAAGGCTAGGCAGATTGATTTTGACACGATGCAGCTCTTGAAACGGCCTGAGCTAAATAATTTCATCTTAGAAAAGAAAGCTACGTTGTTATGTTACTCATCACACAGTAAATTCTTTACTTGTGCGAGCACGATGTCATCATAATCAACATATAGCTATAAATATCAAGTAGGTACACTAAGTAATCACAATTATATGAATACATTACACCTAATATCTAGGAATCACGAAGGAGCTTTGCATAGAAGTACTTAGCTAAGCAAGTACGTCATGGAAAACGATTATAAATACCTACGTGTACTAGAGATATTTCAATATCCTGACTAGTTACTCACCTGTTATAGAAGAGGATCCGAGGAGCTCGTGGCTAAGTAATAACAGCCGCACGGGTCGATCCATCAGGTTTATTTTATTTTATTTTATTTTATTTGGGAAAATAAACGGTTACACATTACAGTATGGTTAAGAACTTAAAACTAAAATGGTAATATAAATGTATAACCAACAACATTTTCCACATAATATAAAAAAAAGTTAAACTAACATGAACATCGTGCGATGTAAAGTAGATAGACTATAAAGTATGAATAAATGTTAAAATAAAACTAAACTGAAAGTTATACATGCAAAAAAAAAAAAAAAGAGAAAGAATTAGGTTTAGCTACGCTTGCCGGAGTTGGCCCGTGGATGGGTGACCATCTTTACATACCGAGACTGCTCCGTGCCTCGGAAAGCATGTTAAGCCGTTGGTCCCGACTGTCATTCGTGGATCTTTGATAGTCGTTACGGGTCCTCAGAAGCCCGAAAGTCTGACAACCAGTCTTACCAAGGGGTATCGTATTACTCAGTAACTGGGTTGTGGATGTCAGATAGGCAGTCGCTCCATGTAAAATAGATTGCAGATTTATTGGGTTATAGTAGAGGATCCGACCTAGGAACGACCTTCACCCCTCTGTTTAATAGATGAGAAGTATTTTAAATCAAATTTAGTACGTTAGGAAACATATTGGGAGTGCGTTGACTAAAAAAATCCTGGCCAGACTGTGATTAATAAAAAAATGAAAAAATACTTTTTTTTAAACATTGCAAGTTAGACACCATACTGGAGGAACTCAACATGCGGTGGCTATCTATAATATGCCAGCAGCGTGCCCTCAGCATTTTCGGACATATTATGCGTTCACCTAAGCATGCCCTGGAAAGGCTTCTGTTGCTAGGCCGGGTGGAAGGAAAACGCGCTCAAGGCAAAGCACCGGTGAGATGGTCAAACGCGATCAAGAAGACTGTTGAGGCAGCATTTACCAAGCGGTCAACACTGCAGAAGACCGCATAGCTTGGAGACCCGTCGTATGTGGTCGCGATCCTCAGCATTGAGGGAACGACGAAGAAAAAGATGAAGCTAGAAACCAATGGAAATAACTTTTCAAGGAGAACCTTTGTTATTAACTCGACTTTTGCCAATTGTTAGTTAATTCGGAGTTAATGACCTAAACAGGTGACTACTTGGCCACCTAAGTTTAGGAATGTTCTTGGCGCCCAATTCAAATTCAAATTCAAAATTCAAATTCCTAATATTTTATTTCACATAAACAAGGGCACTTATGAAACGTCAGAAGCTAGGTGCACGGTTCCAATTGGTCGTTTCCTATGGAGAAGAGCCGGCAAGAAACTCCACGGTTACTGTTTTAAAAGTAAATGGTATTTACAATGTTTTCAAATTACAGTGTTAATAGGTATGAGAGGACAGTGTAGGCCTATCAACAAGTACCAGGTACTTAGCAAGATAGAAAATGGTCGACAGATCTACAGTCTGTTAAGCCTACAGCGTTCTTACATTCACAAAATCTAAAAGAATAGAATCTATGTAAAAGCAAAATAAAAAATAAATAAAAACCTATTTAAACCAAATGACACGATTGTCAGTACTGTTGTAACAAATCTAATTTATTACAATAACCGTAAGTGATTATCAGGTTTTTTTTTTGCCAACCCTCTCCCGATATATTTTGAACATACTAAATTTGATATAAAACACTTTTCATCCATTAAACAAATGGGTAAAGGTCGTCTCTGATTCGGATCTTAGACCATTAATTAGTCAGAAGACCGAAAGACTGATGTGCACGTCCACCATTAGAATTTCAGCCAGTCAACTCAGCTACAGCCATTGCTGGACTCAGGCTAGTCGCATCACCACAACCAGTTTACGGCCTTCTGCTTCTAGTTTTTCCCACTTTTTTCTTTGTTTATCGATATAACTAATGAACTTGAATTATATGAGTTGAGCCCAGTAGGTGGCCATGTTAATCGCGGCATCAGTTGCGTTTTGTAGGGTCGAGGCACTTTAGACACAGATGTAATATATATAATATATTTTTAAATTTTTTTTTTATTCAGTAAGTAGTTTGTACATGGTATACAAAGTTGTATTATATAATTAGATGTTATAAATAAATAGAACCTGTACAACACATATAAAATGGGTCATAGGACTCCCTTTCCTAAACTAGGCAGAAAATCTGTCTGTATCTTAGGAAAGAGTATCCATGTTTGTTATATATGTTTGGTCAGGACACTCGCCCTGGGTGTCAGAGGGATCTATAATCTCCCATTTTGCTAGCTTATGTTTGCAGCGACATATAATTTGTTCTGCAGTCGATTGAGCGTCCCACTTCTCAGCCGCCTTTTTAGATTCGGTGCATATAATGTTAGGCGTCCCTCGCTACGCTTACCGATACATGATTTGTACTCAAGAACTAGTCTGCTCCAACAGCTATCGTATGCCTTTAACAGATATGGCTAGAGATATGGCTGTGACTTCAGCTTGCTAACCCTGCAAGATTTCTCGGTAGCTCCAGTTCTGTTATCCGAATATCATTTTTGCTCAGCAAAAGAGGTTGTGGAAGTCAATGAGTCTTGATCCATGTAATATAATGTAATTTAGATGCATCTGGCAAGACTGGAACCCAAACCCAACCTTATTCATAGTCCTAACATGGTTTAAAACAAGGCGGATGCTGATGGATCCATCGCCGTAACCCCTTTATTATTGAAAGTCCAACAGTACCTTTCACCTGCTTCTTTTATAGTTTGCACAGTGGCGGAGCGATTGACTGCTGTGCTACGTGTTGTCGGACGTCATAGGTTCGACTCCCGCACGGAACAAATATACATGCTTTGCCTACAGATCTTTGTTCTGGTTGTTTGTGTGTAAAATAAAAATACTATTTACTGAGAAATTCCTAGAGCGCCACATTAAATATTCGTGCGGACATACACTCATGAAAAACCAAGCATTGCAACGTTGCGACCCATGTTGTAGGGGGGCAGCCTATTGCCATCAACAGGGCACAACTCCAGACTCAGGGCTGCTACTGAGAAACCCAATAGCCCTGGGACACGACCCGAAAATCGAACCGAGGACCTCGTGCTCAATAGCGCTTGCGACCAATGAGGTTAGTTATTTGAACAAGAATACACTTTATGCTAATAGTAGTAGCTTATCGTTGCTCCCTAAGGTGTTGTCACATTATAATTCGGCCGGTTTAGTTTATTTGTACAACCTTTAAATTAGTTTCGAATAAAGGCTGCGTTCACAATGTGAAATAACTTTTAATATTTTATTTTACAAACTAGACTGGGCAGTTTTAAATTAAGAGAAGCCATGCGCCCGTTGGGCTGTTCAATCGGCAAAAATTACGAACTTCCATACAAAATTTCGTTCCATTTAATCCTTTTAGATGAATTTTCACAAATCCTTCCTTAGCTTTCGTTAAATAAGGAACTCTTGTGTCAAATATTATCCTACTAGATCATTAAACCCAGCGATTTAGGCTGTGCGTTGTCTGTCAGTGGAGTAAGGATGTTTGTTAAGTAGATTTAGACTTTTCTAATAGACATGAATCCAGTTTGTAATATAACACTATAAGCTCAGCGTGCACGAACGCTGGCACTTTTCCATTATCAAAAAAATTCAGTGGAAGCACAACTTTATACACTTCTTTCTTTTTCTTTAAAATCTTTTTTTTTTGTGTGGTTAGTGACTAACCTGCTAAGTATCTAATCGAAAAATTTGTTTCATTTTGACAGTTCAACAACATTCATTGCGTTATTTACGTTGTTGAGCAAATTTGTTTTTCGAACTTATAAAGCATTAGCAATTTGTTTCAAAACGATTCGAATTCCGATTGATCGTGTATTACGTTATTAGGGTACTGAGGCCCTAGTGTGAGTTTCTTTTAACCATCTCGACTTTACGCATCGAGTGCGTTCGGCGCTCCGGTTGGCAGCCGGCCGGCCTTCACCAGTGAACGGCCAATCGGAGCGCCAAACGCGGTCGATGCGTAAAATCGAGATGGTTAAAATAAACTCACACTAGGGCCTTTGGTGTCAGAGTTTTTATTCGCCTCTGACTTGGCTTCACATGCCGTCGAGAAATATCTCTCAGGCAGGTTTCCTTCACCGTTTTTGAAGCAAGTGATAAACTTTCTAAACGTGCTTTTTAAACTATTGATATTACGTAATTATTACTAAGACATGTTGCGGCGACCCCAAATAAATTTGATTAGGGCTAGAGATTGATTATGATGATGATTAAGTATTACTATCACTTAGCATTCAACAGATACTTAAGAATATGAACATAAAGTTAAAGCTTGCCTCTTTCATGGGCTAGTTTTGTTTGTTTCATCAATTTCTACCCACTGCTGCTTTATAGGGTTATACATACAGGGTCATTGTAAGTGACAAACTGAAGTAAACACAAATATTTGTTTGCTTCAGGTCATCGCTTCAACCGACAGGCCATTTTTACGACCTCAACCAAAAAAATTACAACAACGAAAAATCATAATTATGGCTGTCAAAAGGTTAAGCTGAAAAAAAAAAACAATAGTTATTCATTCTTATTTTTGTATGCAATGTACACAGGTATCTATGGTAATGTACCTGAACCCAGGAAAATATCTGTCAGATATTACCTACCCAAGTTCAATGATTCACAACAATGTATATATTCTCGTACATACCTAGAAGCCGTCATTCAAGGAAAACCCAAAATACATGACACAAATAAATCCTTATTATTCTGTAAATACGCCGAATTACAGACGTAGTACTATTTTGTGTATCGCTTAAAGATACTGGCAAGCATTGATATGCTTTTGATGTGCACAGATTGGCAATATACGCACGGTCTTGTCTTAAATAGGCATTCATTTTGAATACAGCATTCTCCAGTCTCCACGGTTTGCAGGTAATTTCATTCAGCGGGGTAAACGCGAAATACGCATAAAATGTCGGTCAGTCGCATTTTTAAATCCATTGCTATATAGGATTAAAAAATTCGTCTGCTCAACAACGTAAATAACGCAATGAACGTGGCTGAACTGTCAATATGAATGACATTGCGATCGATTGCGATTTTTTGTGTGTTACGAATTTACCCCCCTGGTATGGTAGGTAGGATGCGGTAGAATGCCAGTTGCCCATCACTTGTATTTCTGTTTATTCTTTCAAATTAAGAACATGCTTGTAACAAACCTTACTTTAATAGAGCAGAGCCATTGCAATTTCAAACCATCAATCTATTTTTGTCAGTTTTTATGTCCGTTGTGACTAACACTGGGCGACACTTATATGGATGCATAAATAAAAGCTTGCTATTCGATGTTGAACTTCAGCTGAGCCGAGAGTTATAAGTAATATTAGAACCTTAGAATATCAGTATGAGCTCCGGGTCTTCCTTTGTGCTTGACATCTACAATGATCAATTTATACTCAGCGTCTCATTCATTGTGGCAATATAAAGGATTTTTTTGTCTGATAACCATCAGTGATTGGTGGTAAAAGTGTCTTAATAAAACAACATGTACTTTAAATTCAAATCAAATTCGCATCCAGGGCATTAGAGTCAATAGAAGATTTAAGTGGGGATTTAGAATTTTTTTATGTGTATTTTTTTGGTGATGATCAGGCCGAAAATGGAGGCGAGCTTCACCCGGAATCCTCAACCACAGAGGAACTGGCTATCTTACCTCTAACTACCGAAACAACAATACTGTTTTACATTACCTACCTACGTAATTTGATAAGGTATACAATAGGTCAAACACCATCGATTTTTAAATTAGCCACATATAAATATTTTATAATTCGCAATAATTCTCGATTTAAATCGATTATATATTTTTGTATACGAGTCAGATTTTACTATTTTCCTAGTTTCTGAACCTATTATTATTTTATTATTTTTATATTTCGTTGCTATTATGTATGTTTATAGGTACATATTGGACAGGATATTGATGTCGCGTTAGGTTTACGGTCAGAGTACAATAATATAGTACATTATATTATAATTATTTATAAATTAACACTTTTTAAGCTCTGCAAATGACACCAAGCTCTTCAGTGGCTCATGTAAACATTATCATTACACTTGTGGCTATAGTAATGCCTAAAAATGATTAAATGTATGATAAATTGGGCGAGTCTGCCAAAAACGAGATTTTTATGGAAGTCTACTAATAACTTTTCCTAAAAACACTGACCTGCTAAACTTATATATTTCCGGAGCACAATGTGAACGCTACTTAAGGGCACAATATGAAATAATTAACTTTCCCTTTAATGAATTCATGCCCTAAGTAACTTTATATAAATAAACAAAAGTTACTCACTAGCCCGTCAGTGCAATACGTACTACATTATGAGCCGGTCGTCGGTTTCAAACACAGATTACAAATACTCTAGATCGTGAACGCCTTCTTGGCATCAAATCTATTTTATTACAAACTAAAGAAAATGTACCTACTACTTCTGTTTTTCGTAGCTTCGTGCGCGAGTTACCAACCGTGTTTAGATCATGAAAGTGTCGATATTAGTGACGTTAAAAGTTCGGAAGACGGTTCGATAGTGCAAGATGGCGTCGTGTTCCCGCCAAAATATGTGTACTCAAAAAAAGTTGATGGTGAAATCAGAACGTTTGGGTGTTTGTGTCAAACCAAGGATTGTTTTCGGAAATGCTGCCCTTTAGGATTTGTTTATGTGGGAAGAAATTGTACGGAGTTGCCGCTTAAGGATGTGCTGCTAAATGGTGGCGTAAACACATATTACAAATCAAGGTTTCAAAAGAATGTAGACCTGAAAAAGAATAGTTTCGACTTAATCTATGGAAAAACATGCGAACCAATGTTTGTGGAAGATAGTAACTGGTTCATTCAGGAGGTAAATATAATTATATTTGCACAACTTTATTTATTTGTTTTGTCTGATTTGTTTTATTGACCGGCTGTCAAATAGGTAATTTGATTATTTACATAATGAATGGTTACTTTATGCAGTCTTCATTTTAAGTCACATCTTCATCAAAATATACAATTATTTGTAGCTATAGGTACTTAATACATCAAAATAGATATAAAAAAAAACATTTAACAAATCAGGCCAGTCTGTTATAATGGCCGAACAGCTTGTTGAATATTCAGGCTATATGTATATTCTGTATGAGGATACGGGAACTTTAGGAGTAATCACACCACACGCCATGATGTTTTTCAGGATTTAACTTTAACATATCCACTACATTTAATGGATCTAAGGAATTAGTTGATTAAATCGATTAACCCCCAAAAACGAACTAGCACTGCATAAATATTTCGTTAAAAGTCCCTAAGTTAACTGTGCGTTTGCACTGGCGAAACATTCACAACAAAAAAATCGATACAATGTTTTTTTTGTATTCAAACTAGGCTGAGAATCAGCACTTTTCGAACGTCAAACTTACATAAGACAGTCCCCCAAACGTTTGACAGGAAATAGAGATTTCAATATGTAATTTTTAGGACACAGTCCGTGTATAAAACTGGGGAAACCTTTAAAACCATGGTCTATGGTCACGGCAAAGGTTAGGTTTTCTAGGCTAACTATCCCATAACATTCGTCCTATTCATCCCTAGCAATTTTTCTTTCCCGTGGGTATCATAAAATATGATTTAGAGACACTGTCAAGATTTTTTAACAACAGTTTCCCATTAATATAATGAATTTTACTTGCATTTCTTTAATAGCAGTAGTAGGTACCTATTTGCTCCTAGTTCCTAGAAATACTTTTGTAAAAGGGGTTATTCAGGAGAAGTGCCTACTAGCCTGACTATATTTCTGCTAGTTTTAAGCATCGTTTTACGAGTTGTAGGTCGTGGCCCAACCCAAGCATGCATTTTACTTTGTGTAAATTGTTTCATCACCACTGCTCTCAAAACGGTAAAGGAAAACATCGAAACATCGTGAGGAAACCGGCATGTCCTAGAAACAAAAATTCGAAGATTTGTGACTTCCACCATCTGTCACCACTGCGCCTGTGTGGTGGATTATGGCCCACGGCCCTCTCACAGAAACAGGAGGCCTTTGCATAGCAGTGGGACCAACAAGTTTGATTATGCTGTAAGCTTCATTTTTGTGCTGTCAATTTGGCACGTGAGGTTTTTCAAGTTTGTCTTCAAGGAGAGCGAGGCCCACTCCCCTGTCGTTGCAAGGGTCCATAAGTGGTGCCAACCACTTTCGACCAGGTGGCACTAGACCTGTTTACCAACCTTAAGGTAGCGTATTTTGCAAAAAGGAATGAAAAAAGTTGTGTATTATTGTTACTGTGCGTTTGCACTGGCGAAACATTCACAACAAAACATGTTGAAAGTCTACGTCTCCAGTTTCTGTCAAACATTGTTGTTTTTGTTGTGAATGTTACGCCTGTGCAAATGCATTGTTACAATCAGTACCCTAATCACGTAATACCCGATCAATCGGAATTTGAATAGTTTTGAAACAAATTGCTAATCCATTGCTATATAAGTTCGAAAAAAAAATCTGCTCAACAACGTAAATAACTCAAAGAATGAAAACTAAACAAATTTTTCGTAATCGTTTACGAAAATGTGTTGCGTAATTAGATAGCAGTTTCTACGTCGTCTTGATCTTCGACTTATTTCTGCAATCTCTTATGAAAGTGGTAGCTTCGCAACTGTACCTATTAAGATACTGCAATATGATTTAATTCTATGATGAGATGTCTCTTCTGCACCTGTGTGTATTACTAAACACCTTTTAGCTTTTGTAAACCATTTTATGTAGTATCACAAAAAGAGATATTATATTTGCAAATTGTCTATAATAGGTTTTATTAAGTCATGTCTTTACTCAGTCATTTCAAGTCAACTATTTGTAAGTTGTAAGACGGTATGTGATGCGGCGGCAGGTCAATGCCTTCTCCCAATTCTATTAATAATAATTTGATAAATATAACAATGCATTAAACCTTGCGTGGTCATTAATTTAAGCCAAGGATAAAACGCAGATAGTACAATGTCAATAACAGGATGTAGGGAGGATGTTGTGGGCTGTGCCTGTTTTACAATATCTATTATTAAATTTTTCTAAGTGTTTTAAAACGTATTTTAATGTTTATACTTATCATTCATCCGTACTAATAGGTAGGTGTTCATCATCATTCTGCCAGTTTATTTAGGGTCAGCGTAACCTGTCTTTTTCTTCCTTACTTCTCTATTAGTCGTCATCTTGATAGTCACTCCCTTTCTAGATATATCATCTTTCACATAGTTCATCCATCGTTTCTTTGATCTTCCCGTACCCGTATAGCCACTCACATTCATTAAGAAAGTATTACTCTGTCTGTGTCCCTGTCTGTTATTTTTCACGCCTAAACCACTGAACCGAACGTTATGAAATTTGACAGATAGGTACTCTGAGAAAAGAATATATGCTACTTTTCATCCTGGATATTTGTAAACTAAAATTATATTTACAAAGACAATTTTTTTTTTTTTTTTTTAAAAAAACGTTGCCCCACACTAGGAATTTCTCCTGTATCGTGGGTGCGTTTACAAACATTTAAAGTCACATACACAAACAGCCAGACCCGGAACAACTACTTGTAGGTCATAGAAATATTTGTTCCGTGCGGGAATCGAACCCGCGACACGCAGTGCAGCAGTCAATCGCTTAACCACTGCGCCAACCGTGCCAACCGAAAGACAATGGTGCCGATTCTCTTGTACACCGAACTAAACTAACTAAACTATCACTAAAAATCCTTACTTTTGACTATGAGAATCTTAACGTTATTTTGCAATAAAAAATCTCTAAATTTAAAAATTATTTTGACTAAATTTGACAATCGCGACTCCATGTGGTACATACTTGTTTGCCCTACCCCGTGAATTTTTTTAGGGGCCGGAGGCGCGCTGTGGGGGCAGTCTCGGCGTGTTTTGTATGGAATTTTTCATGTTTTGCATGGAAAATAAGAAAAATTATTACCTACGTGTTGATTATTAGGAGTAGGGTTACATAAAGGGGGTCCAAATTTTCATTATTTTTGCGATAGGACACACCATTTTGAGGATATAAGCAAAAGAAAAGATAAAAAAAATATACAGTACTGTTTTTGTACCCGAAGTCGAGGTGTTCGTGTTCATGACAACGAATAGTATTCCACGGTTAATACATCATTTTTAACCGCGATTAAAAATGGTCAGATTTAGTTAGACAATTATAATTTTAAGTGAAAAACGTCAAATTCAGAAGAGCTAAATTGTCATTTTCACTAAATTAAAATCTGAGTGCCATCTTAGTGCTGTCAAACTAAAATCTAGTTAAGTTGTGTCACTTTAGTCTATTTCAGAATGGGAAATCATCGTTTGACAGGAATAAACTAAATTTTGGTGATTTTTAGTCTAGTTTAGAGGCATTTGTGACAAGAGAATCGGCACCATTGTCACGGGAAACAGCTAATATAATTTAGATAGATAGATAGATACATAGAATACTCTTTATTGTACACCATAAAAATTACAGACATAAATTTAAAATGTTTACATAGGGTGACACAATGGGCGGTCTTATCGCTTAAAGCGATCTTTTACAGACAACCTTTGGATGGATTAAGGGTAACAGGAGAGATAATACTGTAGGTAGTCAGTGGCGTACCATTTACATATACAATAAATACATACAGCATAAACTTATTCATATAAATATATTTCGGTTATTTCTTTAGGCACGTCACCATCTGATTAGCTAATAAATAATACAAGTTGTATATAATCATATTCATCATACATGAAACTAATCCCGAAACATAATTATTAGGAACCTGAATAACGTTAAACTATAACAGTCACAAATGCTGGCAAGCACTGATTCTATCTTTAACAGTTGACAATAATGACTGCGAGCTTACCCCCAGCTCTTATAGCTAAGAGGTAGTGGTAGATCCACAGAACTTTAGTTAAACTGGTCCATGGGCAGAGTTTGCTGCGTTTAGTTTTTTTTGGGTTTAGCAATATCTTCTTCAAGATCAAGAATCAAGAATCTTTATTTGCTAAGAATGTAGGTACAAGCATAAGATGTTACATATAGATTAGTGAGATCCACTACAATCTACCTTACAGCGTGCAAATTATAAATTAATTAATACAAAAGAAAAAAAAACCAAATAGCGCTTAATTTTAAGTACATAGGTATTACAATTATTATAAAATTATTATTTTTGCGTCTTCTTCTGTACATATAAATTTAAGTCGTGTCTGTCTGTGTGACCGCGTTGTTCTTCTGAACTGCGGAATGGATTTTGATGCAAATTTCACCATAATTTTGTGAATTAATTCAAGGATTATTTATGTAATTTTTTTAATTAAACATAGGTACACATATTAAAGAAATTTCGATGTTATATCAAGTTATAAAAATCGTGCGAATCTGGGGCGGCTTGCTAGTACCTTTATAATGAAACCTTCTCCTGATAGATGCATGCATATTAGACCCCTGATTTTCCGAAGACACCAACTAAAGTACCCGTCACGAGAAGCTATAAATTATGTAAACAAACATCTTTTACTAAGTAAACATTTTATACTGCGAGATAATAATAAATTGACCATATTCAATCGACATGAAATATAGACGGGTTATATGAAAGTAACAACCTATTTAATTTAGTCGGATCATATTTTAACGACGCAAAGCGCTATCGTTTGTGTTTCTTGGTACCGGAACGCGTCCGTCGCAGGGATTGTAAACTATCGGGACGCCATTTTGAAATAAATGCGTCATTCGAGTTTCGAATGCGTACGAGTTTGTTTCATTGCTTTGCATATATCGCGGATCTGGTTGTTATTGTTAATTTTGTTATTGTTTCGTTATCACTTTTTTATTAAATAATATATGTTAATTAATATTTGTCACTTAATAATTTATTAAATCTTAAACAAATTCATTTTTTTTGTTGGTCCAAATGTTGTGAACTCCTGAACACTTGTTTACAAAATTTATAGCTTCTCATGACGGTTACTTTATAGGTTCAAGTGTTCGTTAACTCTGCGTCAGCCTTTTTTGTCCTGTATGTTAATAAATCGAATAAACTAAGACCGTCTGCTGTCTGCATTGCTTCTAAATATAGTATTGGTGACAAACAACTTTAATTTGCCGCCTTCGTCTGCACTGAATTTGTAGTTAGTTATAAGCTCTACCAGAGATGAATACAGATGAGACACTCACAGGTATGAAGCTACAAGTACGCGACGGGCCCATCTTGCTGGGCCAATTCAGTGAGTGTAACGTAGTCAGAAGATCTAAGAGTTACGCGATAGAAAGAGAGGCAACTTCTGGATGAATATAGGTATGTAGGTAATTATTGCTGTGCGACTTGAATTGCACTTTATTCTGTCGTGGCAAGAGTCGCTTTTTATTTAAGTGATTTTTCGGAGTATCCCATCTGTTTTAATCTGTGGCTCTACTTGAATGCTTGTAAAATAGAATAGCATAAATACTGTTCCATTTATCAGTAGTGCGAAAAACTTTGCTTAAGCAATAGGAAGAAGGATGTTTCACGCCATGAGTTTAGAACATTTATGACACAACAACAATGACTCAAGCTCAAGGCTAGTCCACTGTCTGACGATGTTGAACGGTAGGTACGTCACAAATAAAAGAAGGTTGCATATCGGCCATACTACCAGTCAAGGTCGAGCTAATTGATCCTTAATGGTTCAATGTAGTTTATTGCTCTTTATAAATATACATTCTCGTGTCATGTCAACGCAAAACAGGCAAGGGAATACTATTTGGCGAAGTTATCCGAACATTATTTTTAGTGAGTCTTATTTTAAGTGGTTTTTTTTTTATTGTTGTCTGGAGAATTTCTTAAGAAACTTTCACGTTCACTGTATTTTCGACAGGTTTTTTAAGCGTATAACCTCATAATAATATCGATTTACGTTTATGCAATACTATTTACTTCGACCCACTGTCATTTTTAAGGCGGTTGTTACTACTTATTTCAACTCAATGAGGAAGTTACACAACTATAATCCACAGCCACTACAGACAGATTAATACAGACACTCCGCCAAATAATTTAAATAAAAAGCTACTCTTGCTGCGGACACAATAAAGTGCAATCCAGGTCGCAGAGCACTAATTTCCTACAGTTATATACCTAGAAGTTGCCGCTTTCTATCGCAGAGCTCTTAGATCTTCTGACTACATTACACTCACTGACCTGGCCCAGCAAGTTGACCCCCCCGCGTACTTGTAGCTTCATACCTAAACTGCGGAGTGTCCCATCTGTATTCATTGTTTTACGGGTTAATAGCTTGACTAGACTAGTCTGAGCGTCTATCAGTTTATATGTGTGCGTATTAGTTACTTTGTCGGTCTGTTGAAAAACCAGCGGTAAGAAACAAGTTATCCACCCACTGGGCCCGCGTGGTCAATTATGGCCTACTCTGTCTCGCATAAGCAGCCCACTGTCCCAGCAAGGGGATCGTTGTAGGCTGATTATGCTAAGAAAACGTCTAATAACATAACATCACGCCTGTATTCCCCGAGGGGTCAGGCAGAGGTATACCTAGACCCATAGTTCGCCAGTTATGTTGAGAGTACATCGAAGAACGATCATTATATTACATCTATACTTTTCTGTTTAAAATGTTCTTTCACAAACTCAATACAAAAGAAACAGCTGCTATATTCATTTTACTTTAAGGCTACTGAAAAGTTTAAATCAGTATTTCAGTAAACACTTCTAAAACTTTTACTGTTGATTCCGAAAAATATGCGACTCGTATCTGTTTTATGTCTTTGGCAGTGGTATCTACTTCTCATAAAAATATCTACTGTCACAGAATTTGTAGTTTTCAGTTTATTTATTTATCTTCAAACACATTCGTTGCGTGTATTACACTCACCTTTGTTATAATTAGTACCTATACTATTTGTTGAGCTCCTTAAGTTCTGAGCTGAGCTCCATGATTACCTACTGTTAAATGATTGAACTGACTGGACAAGTCCACTCAAATCTGCGTGATTCTTTCCTCAAAAGAACATTTTAGACACATATCTACATGGTCCTCACATGATCTGACCAAGATTATGTCTGCACTTTGAAAGAGACTTTGACCCTGAGTTTGTTTCGCTATTTCTTCTCAGGGGTAGTCAGATACAAAAGTTAAAAGTTGTGTTGGAGCTATCAACAGTCGTCTAAAAATAAGATACACATTTTTCCAAACTTAACTGTGATCTGGGTACAGTTTAGCTAACCTTGGTAAGTGTTTAAATAAATTAAATAAAAAACCATGCAAAAATCAATAGTAAAAGACATAAAAGACATGCAAACTTAATATGTTTCTAGGTGTGGTGCAGTGTGGAGTGGTATTATTATGAGTGCGGGTGTGTGTGAGTGAGAATGTGTGTGTGAGCGAGGGTGTGTGTGACTGCTTGGACTAGTTTTAAGTTTCCAAATTTTTTTCAGTTGCGTCATACGGTCAAATGTCGACTCTAGCTAGCTTAGGTACTTATTTTTTTTTTATATGACGTGTAAAAGTGATTCCGATATCCTATTGGAAGATTTTTTTCATTTTATTTCATTTTAAAAGCGTCATATCCTGCCGGTTGCAGGAAATATGAAATGGTAAGAAAATATTCATACATATTTATTGCGTTTTAATAAAACGAATGACGAAAGTATTAACTACGGGATTGTCAGTCATCGGGGATATACAACATGTAAAAAAACCGTGTCCGATCCGTGAGGGTGTTGTTAGGTGTCGTACTGAGAGTTAAATTATGTGGAAAATTTCAGGAAAAAAGCAAAACAAATCGCCACATTTTTTTTTACAATGTTTTTAAACAATTCGTGTTTACAATTTTTTTCAAATTTTCGATGCATTTTGAGGTAATTTTAGTAGTAAAAATGTGAATTTTAAACAGCAATAACTTTTATATTTTCAATAGTAATAATTTTTGGTAATGTTATTGCGTACTGCAATAACATTACCAAAAAGTGTGTGTGCCCCTATGTGCCCCTTTCCGATTGGACAGGTTTTTTTACATTATTATATAAAATAACTATGACTTTTCCACGTAAGCTAGTGCTCTGTAGAGTCATTAACTAACTGAAATACAATAAAAAAATTATGGTCATTTTTATTACAATTTTATTAATTTTATTATAGCTGTCCAGTGTCTGTTTGACATAGACATAAAGTTTTTTTACGAACTCATGTTGGGTTAAATTGCGTAAATAAATTTATACTAAATGTTTATCTTTATAATTAGGTAGGTACAGTAAAATGACAATAATCGCAAGTTGGTAAGTGCTTCGGCAATTTATTCTGCAATTATTTCACCTACACTTAATTGCTGTTTCCGGTCTTTTCATTCAAAAGCAGTACGTTAGAAGAACGAGCATTAATGCTGTCGGCCAAGCGTGGTCATCATACTAATAACTATTAATATAATTTTCAGCAAACGATTTGTTTGATAAGTATTTAAGTGTAGGCAGGCCATTAAGGCCAGGACAGGTAAATTAATTTGTGTTTAAAGTTTTATAGAATTACACAAACATATTTATCTAAGTTTGATTTGTTTGAATCAGAACGACGCGACGCGTCATTGCTATCAGACCCCATACATTGCAATATTTTCCTGTAATTCTGCGGTTTATTTTGATACTCACGACATCAAGAGATTGCAGGTTTAGGGAATAAATTCAGAATTCGGTGAGAAACAACAACAATTTAATAAAAAAATACTCAAATTCAAATTTGTTTCTTCTTACAATCGCGACAACTGATTCCGTGGGGCTAAAAATAACTTATAAATAACGGAATGCCGCGCCATTCTTTCTAAATAACACGGTACGTGTTATTTTTATTTCCTATTTGTAATGCAAAACGTGAAGGTCATACTCATTTATGACAGTAGACATACAAGCTTATTAATTATTATGAATACTTACATACAATTATACTTAGTTACCTATTCCATTCCCGGCGGTTTTTAATTATTATTAAAATACCTTAATTTAATTACACAAGTACGACAAACTAGTGTTATTCACTTCTTTGAAATCCGTATAATGAATTTGTAATTCAATTTTTAAAGATCCAATATGAAATAAAAAATATACGCGTGCAGCACCGTCCACGTGATAATTCTTAAAAAATAAATAAGATTAAGTGTGAGAGACAGAGAGATATTATATCTTTCTTCTCTCTCATGTAACGAAATGAGCCTAAACGTGACGCGTCTTTGAAGTTTCTCCAGTCTCGTCCAATTATATTCCTATCGAATCGCCGCCTAAGAAGTTTTACTTCAAAACAGCAAATGAGTTCGCTTTTGAATTGTGTGCGGTCACTTGAGTGGGAATCGAAGTTCGATTTTTACATTTTGTAAAGAATACCGCTTCTAGGTAGGTACCTCTCTCGCTTACCTATGTAAGCAATAGGGCAAAACGGTGCCTTAGAGACAGGTACAAATCACGTGTCACAACTAGTTTTTATAAAGAAAAATAAACCTACCCTTACTTAAGGAAGCTACCTTTTAGTAAGGTATTTTAGAAGCTTTTTTTTCTTTTTTTAAGTAAAAAAAATGTTAAGGTAGGTCAGGTTCAGACGTAGCAGATTATTTATTTATTTAAAATCGATAAATAAATATTAAAATGATTAAAATAGATCCAGAGGAAATTCACTCTACTTTATTAAATGTAAGTGCACACTGTATACGCACCGAAGTCTCTGCCAAGGTTAGACCACCCCCTGTTATCCAATAGGTCGCATAAGGATTATTTTAGGTTGAACACCATCATTTTAACATTCTAATAAACGCATTGTCTTTCTTTCTCTTTCTATAATCATATCCTCACACAGATGATTTACTGAGATCACTGATGCGTTTAACAATCATTGCAATGTTTTACATAATATGAATTCTGGATCATTAAATTATTTTTCAGTTTTCAAGTTCTGCCTCTTTAAATACAGCTATTCATCATTTACCTAGCCTTTTCCCAACTATTTTGGGGTCAGCTTCCACTCTAACCGGATGCAGCGAGCTAGTATTTTACATGGAGCGATTGTCTATCTGACCTCCACAACCTAGTTACTGGGTAACACGATATCTCTTGGTAAGACTGGTTGTCAGACTTTCGGGCTTCTGAAAACACAGCTATAATTGAACTCAATTTGAGCATGAAATCTGATTAATTCAGTGGCGGTAAAAATCGTGCAATGAGTTATTTTCTCAGAATAACATCTACGTGTCTGAGTTCTAACGAGAATCTGAATAAATTTTATTAATAACCCGTGCCAAGGATTTGCTAGAAGTCAAGCAAATTGTCGTTAGTTAGTGGATGGATTCAGTGAAACTGCCACTTACTTTCATCCTTGAATTTTATTTTCATAGCTTTCTGAATGTGCTGAAACTGCCAAAAAACAAAAGTTTCATGTTAAATTATATCAAGATAATATTATCTACTCAAAGAAAATAAAACTTTCAGATCAAGGTCAGAACATCTAATTGAAATTCATTCTTTAATTTTGAACGACTAAAATAAATCTATAAACGTATATACCTACTCGTTTGCTATCCTACTAATACTTTCCTACTACTTATAAATGTGAAAGTTTGTATGTTTGTATGTTTGGCACAATGATAGTCTATAACCTGGATTAACATATGCCGTAAACATTGCATTGTCATGTCACTGTCACTTGTTATTTTGTTTGATTGTTGCGGTTAGTTCGCCGCCCTATTGATTGATTGATTGATATTGATTGATCGTATTCGTCTTAGATAATTATATCAAAAGTCACTACAATGACTGCATTTACGAAAAATGAAGTAGCAAATGAAAATGGCTGAAAGGTAGGTTAGGTTAGGTTAGAACTGTGACGACACGGCTCGGCACACGCTGGCAGAGTGTGCCGCTTGGGAGGAGCCGCGCCGTGCCCTCATCTCAGATGTCGGCAGTGACCTGTCGCTGCCGACCGTTGTCAACTCAATGGTCGGCAGCGAGGAGTCCTGGGACGTGGTGGTATCCTTCTGCGAAACAGTTATCTCGCAGAAGGAGACTGCGGAAAGGGAGCGGGAGATTGCTTCCGCTAACCCAATCCGCAGCAGACGCACCGGGCGTCGGCGGAGGGCGGATAACGCCCTCTTCCAGCCCCCCTAAATGGGTCCAGGGGCGACGGATCTGGGGAAATCCGTCGCCCCCTACTCCTTAGGACCCGAGATGGCGGCGCGTAGTGTTCCACGCGCGCCTCTCAATGACGTAAGGGGGGAGTTTAACACCTCACTCCCCCCCTAACTCGAGGTGGCCCGCAGAGGCGGGCCGGCACTAGCCGGGGATCGCGGAAGTCGCATTAGATCCCGTGATCCCCGGTGCAAGTGTGAGACGGAACACCGGGGTGGTTTTAGTCAGTAAGAGTCTGACAGACCCCTCCGCCCTCCCCAGGGTGGACATCCATGAGGATTTCCCCACGTAAAAAAAAAAAAAAAAAAAGTTTAGAACTGTGACCACACAACGGTCCAATTAGGCACAACAGAATGTAATGTTTTGGGAATGTGGTTGTTTTACAGCGAACTAACCTCAACAATCAAATAAAATAACAACTGACAGTGACAATGTATTGCTTACGGTACTTTAGCCGGGCCGAGGCAGCGCCACTATTATGCCGCTAACACTCTATACACTGCCTTAACATATAGGATACTTATTATCCCGGTAGTGTGTTCCCGTGGGATAATTTCCGAACTCCGCGGGCGAAACCGCGGGCGAAACCTAGTACTTCATATTCAATTCACGTCTAAGAAATGTTTTATTTACAGAAAAATAAACAAAATGTCAGCATCGTTGTCAGCAGTCTATCATAATCACAATCCATTCAGACAAGTCTCCTTAACACTGCTATCACAGTACCTACGTCATCAACATGGCGCAGGTATACCTACCTAACTATTCACATGTAGTTCTATTTTTTTAGAAATACAGTAATGCCAGCTTTAATTGATTAACTTGAATCTAAACGACTTAAAACCTGTGCAAATGAGCGCCCATTTTCACCATCGCTAGACGACACCTAATTAAATGACTAAATAAAAGGGCGCTGTCGGATTCTCAACTCTCGCATCAGCGCCAAGAGTGGAGAATCCAACAGTATGCTTTTGTGTCGCCTAGTGTTAGTGGAAACGGACATAGACGTCATAACATAGTGCAAGCGCGGAACTAAACAATTAGCACGTATTTTTGACTTTACACAGAGTAACTGTGCGCCTACGCAGGGGCATTGAACTCTGTTTTCATTGACGTTGATTGGCTTGTTTGAAAATAAACCGTGAATTCAGTTCGTAGTAGTAAACTATTAATGGAGCTGTTACTTTAATGGAGCTGTTAGCTGTTCTGTTTATGTGGAGTATTATGGCCTAGTTATACAGGGTGGATTTTTGAGATGGGGCAGTAAGGAAAGCTACCTTAACCGTTGTTGCTACAGGAAACGGTCTTAGGAGACTGACCTTAACTTTTTGAGAAATGTTGTTCTGCGTTCACAGATTTTGAAAAAAAAATTCAGTCAGCAAGAAAATGGGCAGTTTTTACAAAAACTTTTTTTGATGCCAATCGTTCCTGTTTCTTATATGGATCAGAAAACTCTATGGGACCAACTGAGGTTTGAGTACTAGAAAAATCACAAATCGCAATAAAAATCCCATATATTTCGTGGGAAATGGGACTCTAACCTAGTTTTCACGATGGATAGACTCCAAAAAAATCAGTAGTATAGTGATTTGGGTGTGATGCGTGGCAATTTTCCTTTTCTTTTCTAATTGCACGCTGTGGAGGTGCTGGTCAGAAGACCCCACAGCTAACCTTACAATTTTATTTGGTTTTTGTCTTTGTGTTTGTTTACTAACAATAGTTTTTAAGAACAATGTTACTAACAATTGGGCCTAGTTGCCATCAATAAACAAATATTTAATTTAATTTAATTTAATAAAGGGTTAGTAACAATGTTCTTAAAACTACGTGTTCTAAAACCACACAAAACGGTAACACATGTAACTGACAGCAGTGAATTATATAAGGACAGTCTACTCTGTCCGCTATCATTTTCAGAACCCTGTTGGGGCTGGTCATGACTTGTGCCACCATTGATGCTGCGCGCTTGCGCTAATAGTATAAAAACAATTACACGCGCCGCTGCAAGCATTCCTGACGCACTGCAACGCCACGGCAACCCCATCAGTTTTCTGAACGCGTTATAAAATTGGACACGAAGGGCTCCATACGATGCTCGCGAATATTTCTCCCACAGGCTGCATGTGTAGAAGGTGGTACAAGATGCCCTAAAGAGCGTCACCTTTACGTCTGCAGTACAACGTGCAAACCTGCGGGTCAACATATTCGCACGCACGGACAGAGCCCTCCGTTCCCTTTCCAAGGATGAGGTCTTTGAATCGATTCCCAGGTCGTGCAATGTGTTATTGGGTTTTTCTATCACGAATTTCACAGTAGCAATAGGCTCGCCCCATAAGTACTACATGGGACTTTAACATAGCTGGCGATATGTGGGTGCACTATATATGCAACTCTGCCTAACCCTTTGGGGGAAACAATGGCGTGATGATATATTATGTATCATCCCTTTATACTTACCACTGTGGGTCTAGCACAAACGCGCGAATTAGGTAATCGTTACGTAAATTCGAAGGTCAAAATTGGAAACACTCGTTGCGCACATAACATTTATTTAGTTTCTAAGATTGTATTCATATCTATAGGTGATACCAAAGCTTTGATTTCTTAATAAAGCGGTGAACGGTCACACATCGCCAAAAAATTAAAAAAATATTTTATTTTAACGCTCCGATCTATTCTGTAAAAATCTCACTGCGAAAACTTAGGTGAAGTGAGCTGTCAATAGAATGACAGATGACAGCTCATTTCAAATTCACTTCACCTAAGTTAGCGTTAAAATAAAATACTTTTGAATTTTTAATTAATCACAGTCTGGCTAGGATTTTTTTAGGCTACCCACCTACCCACACGCGATATATTTTTGAATATGCTAAATAAATTAAAAATACTTTTCATCCATTTACAGATGGGTGAAGGTCGTTCCTAATTCGGATGCTCTACTATGACGACCGTTATGATAACATGACGTAACCGCTCTTCTAGCCCTAGCAAGCCGTTGCTTAATCGTGGTTTTAGCATTAAACCAAACAGCTGTAGGATAGCAGCATAAATAAAGGCTTAGGTTTAAGCAATCACCAGATATAATGAAATATAACGCCCAAAAAATCTTAAGTACTTACCAGAATTTAATCCCCATTTTAATATGAAATTGTCACCAAAAAAGGTTAAGTCTGCTAACCTAAAAAAGGCAAGTATCTTCAGAATAATCGCTGAGCTACCCAAAAAGGCCACGCATGCACCAAATATGTACTCGCATTTTATTTAAAAATTTCATCCAAATATGTTACACAATTTTATCCTAATAAAGTAAATTAATATACAAAAATCATTGTTTACCCAAAAAATATAAATTAAGTTCTAAAGGATCACCGATACTACCGTAAAATGTTTACTAAAGGCTGAGCTTCTTAGAGCTTTCAATAAAATAACGGCCACAAAAAAAAACATTAGTTTATAAACAACATGTTTTATTTCTACATACAAATAAACTTAAATCTTAATAAGGCAGTCCTTAGTGTAATTTTAACATTTTAATGAAGAGTGGATCTTCAAAAAACTTAAAATTAGTGATAAATGAGTCTTCAAACAACCAACATTAAAACAGTCATTTATATGGTCATAATTATTTAAAAATATTAATAAAGAATCAGTCTTCAAATAACAACATCACACTCCTTTGTATGGTAACAATTGTTTTAAAATCTTAATGAATAAAACAATCAAAATATTTGGGTAGTAATGACACAAAACTTTGCTAGTTAGAATTTGGTGCACGCGTGGCCTTTTTGGGTTATGAAAAGTTTTAGTAGTGCAAGCATGACTTAAATAGCCCGAAAGATTTTGGTACAGGTTTCATTTATTTGTACATATTTTTTTTTTTGGATGAGGCTGTTTAGGGTAACGATTGTTTTTTTGGTGGTCATTCAATTTCATCCCATAAATAAATACCGATCGAATTTACGTTACCTACGTTAATTTGGCGCCTTCTTGCTAGGCCTACTGTTCATAATAATATGTTATAATGAACGCGTCATCGTTTGAATTAAAATAGAGTTGCTTTTGAATCCCGAAATAATTGGAACTTGATTTAGTAATAATATATGTACCTAGTCATGTTCGTCATAAAACTGAGAGAGACGACAGATTTGTAAATTAACTGAAACTAGCGACACATCAAACGACTTTTAAAGTTTGATATACCGCAGCTTTGCAGGAATGTGAAGAAAATGATGAGTTATAAATATGATAATATAAGATGATTCTTGCTTTTAGAATGCTGTTAGTACAGTAGGCGTCACCAAACGTCTGTGTTAAAAAAAATCTGTACTTATAAGCTAGCCTCAGCATGTGTTGGTGGAATGTGTCCGTTATACAGACGCCAGCACATCAACCTACTACAATCTGTCAAATTTATTTAATAGATTTTAAACTTTATAACTAAAGCATAAGGTTCAAAGTTGATTGGTTAAATTTGACAGTTTCGGGTAGGTTGACCTGCTGGCGTCTGTACAAAAGCACTTCTCAACTCGTTGAAATTGTTGGTAATGGATGTTGGAATGTTTCATGGTATTTTAGCTAAGCCTGCGGCTGAAGCAGCATAAATATTATTTACTTTTTTAGATAAGAAATTAGATTAAGTTTTGTGTGACTACGGCCCATATGCTCAATACTCAAGCATTACTTAAAACTCGTTTAATTGGTTGAAACTAGTTTTAAGTAATGTCTTGAATGAGGTTCTGTCATATGGGCCTAAGATTAGTAAATTTAGTTGAGGACTTAGTCGTTATTTGTAGAAAAACAATGGGATTGACATCGACGCCTATGTGTACAAAAGTCCCTTAAATAAGTAAAGATAAAAAAGAAGATTTTCTTGAAATTCTGAACCAGCGCTAGACCAGCTTAAGCTCAAAATTTTATCCCTGGCGTGCAGGCGACTGTAATGTGAGTAGGAATACTTTTTCCCGGGTAGGCAGAAACTGGTTGCTAGGACTCTGTTTTACACCCTACTCTGGTTTATACTCTAGAAGCATGAAATTTTGCACAAAAGTTCCTAATATATCGAAAGTGAGGGCTGAAGGAGGTGCCGGGGTTGCGGGAAAGTCCGAAAGGGATACCGTGGCCCCTGGCAACGTACAGGCAACTGAAGGAACACGGGTGGGTTTTAGTCAGTAAGAGTCTGACACGCCTTCCCGCTCCACCCAGAGCGGGAGAAGTTATTTGATAATTTCCCATCCAAAAAAAAAAAAAAAAGTGACTGTTTTACACTTTACACAAGGTGATGATTTAGTCACCTGTATCCGTCAAGGGGGTCATTCTACCCGTCATACTCGTACTAAACAACTTTCGCTAAGAAACTAATACCCGAATCGTAAAAAAAAAAACGAGTGAGTCCTAAAAGTAGTCGCATATCATGTGTCACATCTGACATCTCACTTTGGTAACAACATTAAGGTAATAAGCGACATTAAAGGGGCGGGGCCTCGTCAAGGCCGTTTCTGATGGCCAACTGTAGCACCGCGCGCGCTCATTGATCAAATCAAATAGCGCGCGCTTCCCCGGCTTCTTGTGACACACTTCCGTCCCTTTTCATAAATTCACTCCCACAGATTTGGTTATTTAATTTTATTTAGATTTTGATTTTGATTGCAGGAAAGCGAGTGGAAAGATGTTCCTATACACCTATAGGAACCTATACAACAGGAGACAATTTCGATGCATGTATGAATAGGATTTATTTCTTTTCGAATCGGATATGAGTTTCAAAGCGAAAGTTGGCATGACGGGTAGATTCGGTGATGGTGATGCAGGTGACTTAATCGCCACCTGTATAATCTCCGCCCTGTACTTGGGGCAGCAGGGATGTTTTTGTAGTACCTATGAAGGTATTGTCGCAAGCGCTGTTGCTGAGCATAAAGTCCTGTCCAGGTCACGCAGTGTTATTGGGGGTTCCATCAGGAATTTCTCAGTAGCAGTACGGAGTCTGTATTTGTGCCGGTTGATGGCAATAGGCTCGTGTATTCCCGTTTGTCCCACTGCCGTCGTCCCACTGGTGGGACGAACGGGAATAGTTTAGTAATGTTATTTTTAAGCCCCATTGGTCCCATTGAACAATTTGTGTCTGGTTGTTCAATGGTAAAAAAACACTTACTTATTTATTTATCATAACTAATAATAATATTATAAATGGGAAAGTGAGTTTGTTTGTTCATTTGTTACGCTTTCACGCTAAAACGGCTGAACGGATTTAGATAAAATTTGGCACATGGGTAGACCATGCCCTAGGAAGGAAACTTTTTATCTTGGCAGTACGTTGCATGCATATACAAGACAGTATTCTGTTCACGACACGTCGTGCGCAATTTCTGAGCAGTAACCTAACCAAAAGTACTAGGCTTGTATGAATTCGCGATAGTTATATTTCAATCATATTCATAACTTTTTTGTTAGTGTTAAAGAATTGTTCTCACTGCTGGCCTAAATGATGGTTGTCCTGCCATCTGTCCTCTAATACTACTTATCCTGGGTCTACCACTAGTGAAGTAAAGGGAGCTGGTTGTTGTACCGGTTAAGGGTGTCCCTTATATCATCGTTCGGGCTTAAAGGTTTAAACTCCGCAGGATAGATGGCGCTGATTGTGTTTCCTGGTGAAATACATTATATCAATACAAAAAGTCATCAAAAATTTAAAGTTTCGTAATTATGAATATGAACGCAAATACGTCCCAAGGATTACAGGTTACTGAATCAGAATTAATTAACAATCAATGCTTGCGCTTTCTATTTCTCTGACTCAGGTAGGCTGTAGGCTGTATTAATAATAGTTATCACTAATAGTAACTTAGAATCAAATCATTTCAAACCCAATATTTGTTATGTTGCAACTGGATACAAATACTCCATATTAACCTATAGCTGTCGCATTAATCTGCCTTATCTGACAACTTAACAGTTTTAGAATTGTTGAGATGTTATAGTAACTGAGTTGCATTGATGACCATAACTGGCAATGATGATTAAGTAGATTTATTTTTATTGAGTAGGTTCGCGTTTTTCTACTATCGCAAGAGCAATCGACAATCTAGCCCAGTCAATATCGACACACAAAAATGCAAATGCGCATGTAACTATGATTCTTTTATATGTTCTTAGGTCTCCTGAGAGTAGTTTATATCCAAGTTTGCAACCTTGTAAACCTCGTGCTACACGTACCGGCTGGACTAATGGTCCTTTTAGAGAAAGTGTTTAACAAGAGAGTTGATGTTGATCCCCTTACCATATTCCAGAGTGTCTGCGTGACAACAAAACTATCAGATGAACAATTGAAGCAGCATTTTGCGTATGAGCTAGCACCGTATCCCTTGTCCTTGTTCACTGAAGAAGGAATGCGCAAGGGCACGAAATCTACCTTCTACTCAACTAAAGCACTACAAAAACTACAACATTTTCTCTAGAACCATTAGTTCAGCCGGTAAGTGTCTTGACAAATGATCCGAGAATTTTTCACTTTTTGGAAAAAAATGCTTATCTTTGACTAGCTGTATCTTCGCAACCAATAGACCTAGAGTGCTTGGGTTGGGCTTAGATTATATTAAATTTAGCGTGCTTCACAAACATATTGAAAAAAACTAAAACAAGTGAACCAGAATTTCGCAGTTTTTCGAGCACCATGGGACTAGCACAAGGTTTTCAGGGTTGCAAACTGGGGTATAAACTACTCTCAGAAGACCTAACAACATATAAAAGAATGGTACTAGTTACATGCGCGTTTGCGATGTTTGATGTTGTATGACAGGAAAATGTAAAATGTTCAAATACCTGAGATGATTTTGATACGAGAAAGTATACCAACTTTCTTATAATATTTAGTCTAAATTATAAATTGCACATTATTTATTAACCTAGAACGCGAAATTTTATCGAATGCGAGATCACTCCTAGTTTTCTTAAATTTCTTATTGACATTGAAAAAAATATGACAACAGCGTCATATAATTTCACTGAAATAACTGAGTCATTCAACAATTTTCTAGTCTACATAACATTTCATGGAATTATTCCTTCCTACACGCATTTTATTTTTGATAGATCATAAATACGAGTTAATAGATTCTTTGGGAGTAGAAATTTATAAATAGGTGGAGTAAAAAAACATAATATCACGCATGTATTCCCCAAAGGGGAGGACAGAGGTGTTATGTTCAGTTTCATGGAATGAAAAAAATTTCACCCACAATGGAACTGAACACGGGTCAAGCCAAGGTTTTTGGCAATATATACGAGTATATTGCCAAAAACCGGGCAAAGAACCAGACTCCGGGCTAATCCTGATAAATTCCTTAAGGTAAAACTCATTTACAATCACCAATCCTGTTATCAAGTATGGTGATAAAGAAAAAAAAAATTTTTTTTTGACGACACCAAAATTTCCAATTTCATTTCAATAATTCACACACACCTTTATATAAGTATTTAAGATTGCGCATTAAGTCTAGGTACTTAACTAGTGCCTGTAATAAGATGTCGAGATGGATAAATAATTATGGTAATTTTATAGCAGCGACTCTGCACCCTAATTACGTAATATACAATCAATCGGAATTTGAATCATTTGAAAAAAGTTGCTAATCCATTGCTTCATAAGTTCGATAAAAAAATC
Source organism: Xanthia icteritia (assembly GCA_949128155.2). Classification (NCBI taxonomy): domain Eukaryota; kingdom Metazoa; phylum Arthropoda; class Insecta; order Lepidoptera; family Noctuidae; genus Xanthia; species Xanthia icteritia. The sequence goes on along the minus strand of OX421940.2, from coordinate 17,235,156 downwards.
TGCTCAACAACGTACATAACGCAATGAATGTTGTTGAACTGTCAAAATGAAACAAATTTGTCGTAATTGTTTACGAAAATGTGTTGCGTAATTAGATAGCAGGAATCTATTTGCTTAATATTTTCACGTCACGTCGCATGTCAAGCATATATTAAAACCTCGTGAAACAGCATTCTCTCAAAAAATGTCAGCTGGTTCAAGAATTTAATTAAACATTTTGTTTATCGTCTTGGCAAGAATGAAAAACCGTGGTGGTCTCCCCTACGATTAAATCTAAAAATAAACTGATTCGTCTGCGGATTCGAGAGCAGTCGTCCTTAACCTAAATTACGCGTGTGTAATACGGCAAACGGTCGTTTTCCTTATTGTTACAAGGTCTGGGTTATTTGGTATATTTTTACAACATTACCTGTGACCCGCCATGTTTTTTTACGAACAGTTGAGGCGCAAAACGCTGGACGAAAAATTTGATAGGTTTGATTGAAGAATGATTCCCAATCTTCACAAAAGGAGACCAAAGAAGTCTTGAGGTTGCACTCACCCTCAAGACTTCTTTGGTCACAAGATCTAAATCCACTGATGTACATATTGTTTTGTAAATAAGAAGATAATTTAAGTATATCAAATCCGCAAGCATTGCGATTATAAAAATTAAATATTTTCTGGTGGAGCAATCCTGCTATATAGTACTACTGCAAGTACTACTATTTTTACATTGTCTTCAAACTATTACTATTTTTATACACGGATCGAGCAAAATAATAATAGGATAGTTATTGTGGTAGGCAAAGTACTTACAATTCGTTATAACTGCATCCTATGATAATGAACTTACTAAGAAAGGGTTTAGCACAACAACGCCGACGCGACGCTAGTGTGACGATTCCAATTATAAAGTCGTTTTTCACTGTTCAGCACTTAAAACTAACGTAATAGGTAGGTACGACTAAGTATGTTGTTCTATGTACTTATAGGTTTCGCATTTTAAGTAATTACTTAAATTGATTAAAACGTAATTTAAAGTAGGGTAGCATTTGTTTAGAAGTTTTATTGGAGAACATATTTTTTTAAGAGAGAAGAAGAAGAGCCCATTATTTTAATGGACCATAGTGACACGCCTTATGTCCATTGGAGATAATCTCCCTTAGTTTTAATTAAATCACAGTATGAATTTTTATAAAAGATGAGTTCATAGCCATTGCTCGGGCTCAGTTTTCTCGAAATGTAATAAATATAATACATAGCGCCTTTAACTAATGTAACAGCAATAAATCATTTATGTGAGTTATTGCAGTCGTTAACCTACAGGCGTTAGTTTTTTGCACTCAATTAAAAATAAATTATGAGGAAGTATGAAATCTATAGTAGCGTTCAGAAAGACTATGATTATCGCAAATCAGTTAGGATTGGTAATCATGAGTGTAATCTAATACGGTAGAATAACTTTTTTTCATGTTATTTTGACCTCGTACGCCTAATGTTTGTGAGATCGCTAATAATTAGTGATATTTAACAAAAAAAAAAAAGGCCAGATATAGCTATAATGATGTGGTAATTTTTTGCACCGCATCATACAATGCCAAGAATAAACAAGGAAGCAAATTACAGGTGTTGTGTGCGCAAGCGCCGCGCGCCGGCTGGTGTAATTATTATTTTAATGAGCTTATTATTATTACAACTATATACTTAGGTGCCTTTTTAGAATAGTTTCTTATTATTTTCATACGGTTCTAAGTCAATTAATAATTGTGAGGGGGGTGCTATGGCGTCTCTATAGTTTTTCCAGCAAGTTAGTAGGTATCCAACATGCAATAGCATTTAGGTATTTGAGTGTTCATGTAGCATTTCCGTTGTTATGGCAACCTGACACATTGCCCCCTGCTTCCCTACTAATTAACAAATAAAATAAACGTCAATTTAGATAGGTTCTTACATAGTCTACCAAGTCAAACATTTATTTCAAATAGGCACAAAAAATTTTAAACGTCAAAATTTACAAAAAAAAAAAAAAAAAATTTCGCCCGCGGCTTCGAACGCTTGGAGATCGGAAATTATCCTACGGGAACGTACCTACTACCGGGATAAAAAGTATCCTATGTCTTCTATCTAGGTTATAAACTATCTGTGTGCCAAATTTCATCCCAATCCGTTTTTGCGTGATTGAGTAAGAAACATCCAAACACACAATCATAAAAATTTTCACATTCATAATATTATACATACTCGTATATATAGTACGAATTATAGTAAAATTCTAGTCGCCCTTTCCAAGAGGTAGTTTCGTATGAAGAAAAATGGGCAAGAAACTCCACCGTTACTCTTTTATTTAAAAATGTTTTACAATATTTTGTATACATTAATTATTTAAAAGCATATATGACGTCTTTACATATGCTTTTATATAATTAATAAAACCTAGAATAAAATTACTAAATCACAGGTTTGGAAGTCCTATATGATAAAATCCTCTTGCCATATTAAGGATCATTCTAGCTTTTAAGCCAATAATGGTAGCAGTGATGTACCAGAAACAGCAAGATCGATAGTTGATTGTAAATTTGAATACATCTACTTTACTACCGTCGATTTGCCGGCGTCATAGTTATCATGGCTGAGACCATGGAGGACCTCAGTACAATGCTCGATGACCTCAGTAGAGCCTCCGAAAGAGTGGGTCTTTAAATGAACTTGGACAAGACAAAGGTGTCAAATGCCCATGTAACACCCTCTGTCATGAAGATCGGAGACGCTACGCTCGAAGTTGTGGACGAGTATGTTTACCTAGGACAAACTGTCCAGCTAGGTAGGTCCAACTTTGAGAAAAAGGGCACGCGTCGAATCCGAGTCGACTGGGCTGCGTTCGGGAAGCTACGCAATATCTTCTCATCCCAAATACCGCAGTGTCAAGTCTTTGACCAGTGCCTGTTGCCAGTAATGACCTATGGCACTGAAACGTGGTCGCTCACAATGGGCTTATCAGAAGGCTACAAGTCACCCAAAGGGCAATTGACGTGATGATGACTACGTGATGGAATCAGAAATTAAGAGATCCGCAGGAGAACCAAGGTAACCGACATAGCCCGAAGATTTGTCAAACTTAAGTGGCAATGGGCACGGCACATTGCTCGCAGAACAGATGGCCGATGGGGCCGACAGGTTCTGGAGTGCCGACCGCGTACCGGAAGATGTAGCGTTGGAAGGCCTCCCACAAGATTGACCGATGACCTTCTGAAGGCCGCAGGAAACTGCTGGATGCGGGAGGCACAGAATCGGTTGAAGTGGCGGTGCTCGGGGGAGGCCAATGTCCTGTGGACGTCTTTCGGCTGAAATGATAATGATGATGTAACTACCAAATAGGAACATTCTATGATGTTCCTTAGGATTATCCGGGGAATCACATAGCATGTAAAATAACCAGTTAAGATGGTTTTCCCGGACAGCGGATAGTTTGTTAATACTTCGAAAGCTATTTCATAGCTTTACCTGCGTTGGCGTAGCTTAGAATTATTCTTAATAATGCTTCTGCCCGAAGCTTCGCCCGCGTGGACCCTGATTCTTTTTCTAAAATAAAAGTAGCTTATGTTACTCCTTATAACATCAGCTATCTGCCAGTGACAGTCCCGTCAAAATCGGCCCAGCCGCTTAGGAGATCAGCCAAAGACAAAAATGTTAAAAATAGTTTTTTTGATAAAAGAAGCTTTCATAATTATTATGCATTTAAAAGCCGGTATTTTGACTAGCATTACAAACTTACACTTCAATTTTATTTTTTGTATGTATGTACTAAGCTTTATCCGGTCCGGCTTCTCACGGGTAGCACTAAGTACTCTACGGTATATCGATCTACCCTACCTACCTACCTTACATAGCTACCTATCCTACCTACCTACCTTACATAGCTACCTACCCTACCTACCTACCTTACATAGCTACCTACCCTACCTACCCTACCTACCCTACCTACCCTACCTACCCTACCTACCCTACCTACCCTACCTACCCTACCTACCCTACCTACCCTACCTACCCTACCTACCCTACCTACCCTACCTACCCTACCTACCCTACCTACCCTACCTACCCTACCTACCCTACCTACCCTACCTACCCTACCTACCCTACCTACCCTACCTACCCTACCTACCCTACCTACCCTACCTACCCTACCTACCCTACCTACCCTACCTACCCTACCTACCCTACCTACCCTACCTACCCTACCTACCCTACCTACCCTACCTACCCTACCTACCCTACCTACCCTACCTACCCTACCTACATACCTAGCTACATACCTACCTACATACTTACCTACATACCTACATACATAGGTATGTAGGTAGGTAGGTATGGTAGGTAGGTACCTACCATACCTACCTACCTACCCTGTAAGTAGGTATGTAGGTAGGTAGTTATGTATGGTAGGTAGGTCTACCTAAATACCTACATACATACCTACCTACCTACCTTCCTATATACTTAGCTACCTACATACGAGGTATAGGAGGTAGTCCTATACCTATCCTACCTACCTACTAAAACCATCTTCGCATTATTTCCTTTCAAATGAAACCGGTTTGGGGTAAATCTGCTGCATTCTGGTATGTCCAACTCTGTTTCTAAGTGCAGTCGACTGCAGGTCAGTGGTAACACTTTGATCTTGAGCTGACCTGGCTCAGTAGGTACGGAGTTTCAATAGAATATGAAGCCAACTTATAGGTACCTACTGGTTTTAATCTGTGCCAGTAGAGCAGTGGTGGCCCAGTGGTAACGCCCCGACTTACGAGTTGCAGGTCGAACCCAAGCAGGCGCTTTAATTTGTGTAAATAATTTCATCACCACTACTCTCAAAACGGTGAAGGAAACATCGTGATGAAACCGGCATGTCCTAGAACCAAAAATTACATTTACCAACCCGTACTGGGCCCGCGTGCTTGATTACGGCCTACTCCCTTGAAGAGAGGAGGCCCAGGTGTCCCAGCAGTGGTAACATTATAGGCTGACTATACTATGTTATTCCGTTAAAAAAAAATCAAATTGAATAAAAATAAGGTGCGTAGCCGATTACCAATAATCCTAGTGCCTACTAAACGCATTTGTTGGGTAAATACTGAGGAAAATCAAAGATCTATTGAGGTAGGTATCTAGGTATATAATATAACTGACCTATCCTACTAGTGGGAAAAACAACTAGAAACTTAACTACATCTAAGTGCATAAGGTAAACACAATAATAGTGATGTTATTTGTAACTACTGGAATAATGAATACGCGCGTACGCAGCATTATAGGCATTTAAAAAATCATAATAATTCCCCGTATTATTTTGTTTATTCATTATTTACTCTATCCAATTAATTGTTTGAGTACAAAGATGACGCTTATGAGTGAGTACCTACAGCACGCGTAGCATGAACAGAATAGAAACGGATTTTGTCGACGAAAGAATAGAGAAAATGACGTATTCATAATCACAATCGCGTCCTGTAGAGCTGTGTACCTTCTTATTTAGTCCTGTGGTAGTACTGACCAGGAAAAAGCAATTAGGGGAAAAAATTACTTTAAATGCGCGTATTTTGTTACAGGGAGTAAATCATTGGTTAATATGTATATACGCGGAACCGTTTGAAAAGTAGGTAAATACCTATTTGAATATTAGTCTCCCCAGTTTTTTGATTATTCGTTAAATGTTCATGTTATTAGGGAAAAAGGACCATTTATATTTAGAGATACGCCGAATGTTCGGCCGAGTATTCGTATTCGGTACATTGGGCATATTTTTTCATGTTTGTATTGTTATTCTATTCTATTCAAAAACATGTCCACACTTGCGATCTTTTACGTCCACTCATCTTCAAAAACGTTCGTCGACGTGATATAACACCGGCTCTTGCAGAGCGCCGTACCGACGTGTAGGTACAAACCGGTTTACCGCGCAGAATTGAACCGAAGGATTCGGCCAAATATTCGGTTCGGTACATTTTGGACCGAATATTCGGCAGAACATTCGTATTCGGTTGAACCTATCTCTAATTTATATTTTGTCATTTTCTTAAGTAGGTACCTTATTCAATTCGACACGATTCTGGTAGAACAATTTCCATAAAGTTTTCAAAGAATTTGTTCTACTAACATGTCTGCGAGAGGTTTAATAATAAAGTCTTACCTACTATTTTTTGTATTATTATTTAAAATTCTTTGAATGGCCTTATTATTGCACAAAAATACATTGACCGAGAAATTCTATGTAAGGACATGGCGGGCTGATACCATGTGGAGGGTGCGTATAATTGTACGAGTACCTCCTGGGGGCCTACCACTACCTCTTAAAGCAGTATTATTTTAATCATACTTCAGTGGGGGAAAGAGATGGAGCTATACGTCCTGTAGAGATGTATCTCTTTCCCACACTAAAGTAATATTAAAATAATACTGCTTTAAGAGGTAGTGGTAGGCCCCCTGGGCCCCAAACATATGGTAGTCGTAGAAGTCCAACATATCCCTCCTTTTTCCCCAGACTGAAGGTATCCATGAGGTTTACCCAAAGAAAAAGAAAAGGTTAAGTTCATACAAAACAAAGAAAATTAAATAATTCGTAGACAAGTATTATTTAACCTTGGTTATATTATTATAATTCATAAGGTGATATTGAATCACACTAAAACACTTAGCTGCAGAAACTACGTTTGCGCAGTCAACGTGATGTACTGCGAAGTAATTATGGTTGCAATCATGATCATGATTGTTACAGAATAAGATCGTTCTAGATTGCATTCTGTAAAATTTAACAATCATCACCTGCCTAGCCTGTGCCCAACAAAACTATACAGCGTGTAGGTATCAGAAATGTTTTGTCATATTTAAGGTTGTGATACCGCAGGAGACGCCCTGGGCGTCGGGAATCGTAGGCAGATTCCTGGCCACCGTAGGCGCGGGCTTGTGGACGGTGAGCAATGGGTAGCTCGCCGTCCGATAAGGACCAGGCCCGGGTCGACGGTGCGTTGTGTTCCACGCGCGCCTCTAAGAGATGTCAGCAACTGAAGGGGTCTGATAGGACCGATGCCTGCCGGGGTTGCGGGAAAGTCCGAAAGGGATACAGGAAGGAACACGGGTGGGTTTTAGTCAGTAAGAGTCTGACACGCCCTCCCGCTCCACCCAGAGCGGGAGAAGTTATTTGATAATTTCCCACCCAAAAAAAAATGCTAGTAACATCGTAATTGCGAAAACAATATCATCTGTCCCATATATTTGGGTCAAGTAGGTATTGAAGTTTTTTATTGTTGGTCCAATGGAGATGTTTTTTTACGATGTTAGTCCAACGAAGTTGGTCAGTTTGATGGTCTGTACGACACTCTTAAATGATCACACCTTTGGCCTTTTCAGATATAACCCATATCGCTGTCTATATACTGGTTCGCCTTCTGGTAAGTCACTTTGAGCCAGTATCGCTACCGAGTGTGACAACGATATAGCGGCGATGTCACTTATATCTGAATAGGCCTTTATACACGCTGCATGTCGGATGTTGGGGTCGTCTTTCAGTCTAACTGGATGCAGTTGAATAGGTACCAGTACTTTACATGGACCAACTGCTTATCTGACCTGCACAACCCAGTTAATGGGTAGCACGATAACCCTTTGTAATGCTGTCTGTCAGACTTTCATAATACCTAATCCTTGGGTGCATGAACGAGCCTCCGTGAGCGACGAACCCTCCGACCTTGTTACGTCCGGCGCACCCTAGGCAATCGACTTCTGTCAATTGGCTAATCCTTTCACCACGATGCAGTGACAAATTTCCTATCAGCCCTTTTCAGGTCCAAACAGTCCACTAACAAACCTAGTTTTTTGAGTAATCTAGATCAACATTGAAGGGTTCTCTCAGGATAAAGCAGAAATTGTTTCCAAATTATCTCGTAAGACACATTGTGACATCGTATGTGTTCAAGAGACCCGTCGGGATTCCACTCAAAGCAGGCCTCACATTCCTGGATCGTCACTTGTCGCCGAGATCGACAGGATCGATGGTTTGAAACGAGGAAAGAAACGGGAGCAGTATTTGTAAACTTGTCGGCAGGCTAAGACACCGTTAACATTCAGCGCTTGTTCAGGAAGGTTACCAACTTAAAAGAGGATCTAAAATTTACTCGAATTCACCGAAAACTCCTCATTAACCGCCGATTTCAAATGAATCTACTAGAAGTTGTAAATCATCGGATGTAAGGAAGACATCCATCACGTAGGTAGGTACTATGCCTAATATATCCCAAAAGCGATTACTTGTGATCTCTGACCCCGTTTGCTACTCAAATAAATATTTTTTGTTTTGCTGTGCTACATAAACGATCGGAGAAACCAGATTTTTTCCTAGTATTATTATTGTTGATGTGTTTTGTCCCCTAAAATAATATAGCATGACTCATCTTTGAATAAAATAATAATATTTGTCTTTGATAGTCTAATCAAGGCTGGGCAAAAGGAAAACATGCCGAAACGGAACTAGCATTGGCCATAATGGCATAATGGCCATACCTACGACGCTTGTGTTTGTTACCTACATATTTCAAACTGTTTTTTCACTGTTTTTCCTTTACCATAAGTCTCGGGTTTCTCACAAAATAGGAGGGACATACCTTCCTAAATTATTATCTGATAAATTAATACCGAGTAGGTATTGAACCCACAATCAAGAAACGACTTTTTTATTGCAAACGCGTAAACAGAACAACGAGCTAGATAAATATTTCGTCTTAATTAAATATCAATTAATTCTTATTAATTTCTAAGAATGACTGACCTTTTCATTTATAATAATAACTTTTATCTGGATATGAACTATTGCATTATGTTATTAATTACCTACTGTAATGAAGTACAGACTGATAACTTATTATGGAATATGGTACTCATTACTCAATTCTTTATTGCATTTCATATGACATGTTGTATATCATAGACGGTATAACAAAGTAAAAGATCAATATGGACTAAGAGGGCTAAGTAACAATTCAAGCAGTTCAATATTATTGTAAATTATTAGATGTGTTTAATTGGATGTATAATTATGTATATATATATATATATATATATATTATTAGGTTTGTGTATATAGGTATAGTATATTAGTTATTTTAATTTAATATATTGTATAAGAATAATGTAATAATAATATTGGTAATAATATATTTATCACGTTTACAGTTCGGTGTAATAATTAAGGTACTGCATCACTACATACATACCGGTCAAAAAAATCTTAAATTCACAGACAGCCTAAACCACTGGCATGACATTCTTCACAGGTCAAGAGAGTCAGGGTAATTCGGAAGAGAGCCCCAAGGGAGGGTTTATGAAAAGTCATCCTTTAAAGTCGTTAAATAGGGGATGAACGTGTCTATCGAAGTTTGTCATTTTTGCCGATGGGACATCCCATGAAACACGGCTTGTAATTCAAGAAGTCTTGGGTCCTAAATAAGCCAAGAAACAAATGAATGCTACAGCCGAAAAGCATTACTAACAATAGCTTAACATATCATCACGCCTTGTTTCCCCGAAGAAGTAGACAGAGGTGTATCCATAGTCACCCGCATTTCGCCAGTTATGTTTAACTCCCATGTAATAGGGGGCGAGCCTATTGCCATCAACCGGGCACAAATTCAGACTCCAGGCTGCTACTGAGAAATTCCTAATGGCAAAACCCAATAATACTTTGCCCAACCTGGAAATCGAACCTCATGCTGAGCAGTGGCGCTTGCGACCACTAGACTAAAGCGGCAGACAACTACTACCAATCGGTGGTATATATTTTTGATCAAAGATGTTAATATTATAGCAGTTATTGGGAAAACTACGTTTAGCAGAGCCACAAACTGTTCGTGAATCTCATGAATCGTCTTGTGTGCGTCTAAGGGCATCTCACAAACTGTTCTACTTACTCCATTCATCATCGTCTTTAAGAACTGGGTTTACCTGTTTATCATATTCCTTTAATTAGGTCATTGGTGACAAAGTGACCGATGGCAAAGACATGGTCGTGACCACAGCATGACTCAGTCAAGGCGCCAAGTAAAACAAAAAACTATCGAAATTAGCTGGAATAACACATCTTCAATATTGTGTGGACAATTTATTTGATTGCATCGACCAGTTTCCCGTGCCGATAAGGAAAACTGAATGCTAAAACAATAATTCGTATTTGGAAGCACAATATACCAAGTTTTGATCATTTGGCTTTAAACACGGCGGCAAACTCTGTGATGTCAGCTGTCACAAAAATATTGATCAAAATAGATCAAAGATCACGGCCGTAAAACAATAAACGGACGACGGACGATCTTTAAGGGGACTACAGGAGCTAAACGCAAATTTATAATGCCTAAAAGTATATGATCCACGAAAAACATATGATATTCTTCAGGATATAATAATATGCTAGTTAGATAGTGTGTTGAAAAGATACGATAGAAAAAAATAACGAATATAAAAACTAAAAATTACTTTTAACGATTAAAAGCCATGTTTTAATATAGATGCAATCATTCTGATTTTTGTCAGATTATTCTACAAGCAACATATTAACGTAATAGTGTCTTAATTTTTTAGTTCAATCAATAGAATGTTTGTAAATAGATAATAAATTGCTTCATACTTTGTAATAAATTACCAGCGTTGTGTCATCGCTCATCGCGCTTCTCTTTCTTTTTTTTTAGCTGTAGTCAGCCTCTTAAGTATGGACGAAGGAACGAAACGTCATAAAATAAATGAAAGAAAACAATGACTCGCTTTGATGATTGATTTTCGTATGAGCATCTCTCTTAGATAAAATAAAAGTTCAGAATACGATTTTTTAATGGTAACCCTGACAGGTGATCACGTTCTGATTTTTCTCTCCCTCTAGCATATTGTCTTTGTGTAGCGTTATCTCACAATATCAGATAACATACTTTCTACTTCATTGTAAAATTAATTGACTTTAATAATTAATATTTAACCTTTTGGTCTTAAAATCAGTGAATGCAGATGAAAATACTTTAATGACATTGATGTCAAGCATGATTGTCTGATTCTCATCTTCCGACCTCTCTGTACAAAAATATATTAAAACATTAAGTCATTGGTGGATTACCTCAAATGATCGAAAAACGTAGCAAAATTATATAGCCCGCTACAGCTTTTCGTAGCGCATGCTCTACGAAAAAGCCCTAGTTCTAAATAACTTCAGGTACTTACTATTTTGCCAACAGTTCTAGCTAAGTGATGTGTACGTTGACGTGAACGAAGGAACGAAGTTCCTTCTCACGTATGATTTAAACCAAAAACAAAATGTTTGCAGCCGCCATCTTGAATTTACATTTTGACCTCACTATCGACTTTAGCACCTTCAGAAACTATGAAAACGATACTCATGATGAGAAATTAGAAAATATTAGCCACCCTCTTGGATTTACATTTTAAAGTCACTATGGGCTTTAGCACCCTCGAAAACTATGATAAGGACACCCACGACGAAAAATTTAAAAAATTTCACAGACGCATTCTTGGATTTTCATTTTGACCAAATTCACGCTTTCTCTCTCTCTGCAGTGTTTTTCGTGTGACGATTTCTGCCACTCCGCAAGCCGCGTTAAAGAACTTCGTGCTAAAAAATGTGCATCTGCGCATTATATTTTGATAATTAAAATAGCACAATGATTCTACTTTGTTCTGTGATTCTAAATTAAATGTCAGAAATTGAAGAAAATTATGCAGAAGAACGGGCAGGGCCGCAGCGTTCTCTGGTGTACAATGACTAACTCTAAAATCAGTTTGGTCTTATTGGTCCATAAAGAAAGAAAATATGTTTGTTGGCATAAAACATCTTACAACACACACAAATCATCTTCGTCACCTTCTCAATACTCCATCACAACAGTGAGGAGATCCACTGAAATCAAGTTTTCTGTTACTTACAGGAATTTCTAAGACTGATGCTAAAATACTCGGACGAATTTACGAACTCATGGTTCCTCTACTGCTACCTGTCAGGTGTCACATATATTTTTATTCCCTTGCCATTAATTTGGAGCCAATTAGTCCTAATTTTGGGTTCAGTTAGTGTTCGGTTCTGCATTATGTCTGTCGCTTTCTCAGTGTCTCCGTCGCTTTGTCGCTTCTAGAAGTGCCATGTTTTGATAAGTATAATTTTTTCAATGAATTCCGTTTTTAATTAATAAAGCTCATAACTTTGTTGTTTCTCGTGCGATAAAGTCGTGTTTACTTTTGTTCGTAAATCTTTTTTTATATTCTTCATCAGCGGCCGTAGTAGTGACCAAACTTTGAATTTTTGCTAGAATTAATTTTGAAATTGGACGTTACCCAGAAAATAATAACAATCTTAGTAAAATTGACCATATTACAGATAATTAGGTACCATTTTTTTATTTTATCAAAGAAATAACGACATTATTGGTTGGTACTTCTTTAAAGTCGGAAGTTATTTTGTAAGTTAATTTAGTAGAAACATTTTATTTTAAGAATAAATATTTTTATACTCTTTACTTCAATATTATCGATAATCGAGAACACACGATTGATGTCTTACTGAGTTCGAAGATAGACTAATTAGGTTACCGTATATAAAGCAGGAATGTTGGCGTAGGTCGCGTCGTCATCGAACGCGTTCCAGAGTTTGGCCATAATTTGATAGCGATGACGGCGTTTTGTGCGCATTACGTTATTATAATTTTAATTACAGCTCACCAAGCTAGATAATAATAGTTGGAGTTGACGCACGCTCAATTCATCGATACATTTTCGGCAATCGTTTTCCTGCCTACCTTATATAAAAGTGACCTTACTAAAATGCTCACTAAAACAAGATATTTTATTACTCAAAGACGATCGTTTTGTGATTTTTAATCCGTAATCTTTTTCCATATTGTCTAAACTAAGATTGTTATAATTTTCCGGTTATTGTGCTCCAAACAACACACCCTAAACATTTCAGTGCAAAGTGTAAAAAAAAAATGCTAGCCGCATTTACTGTATTAGTGCTAATTACGAGAACTGCATCGCAGCCTTGTCAATATGAGAACAGCGTGCAGCTGACAGATCGGTCATACAATGGCGTGAAATACCAGGACGGGGAATATTATGTGGAAAACATCACTAAAACGGAGCGAGGATGCGTTTGTATGAAAGAAACGTGTTTTCGAAAATGCTGTCCATCCGGACAAGCGTACAACTTCTTAGTAAAGAATTGTGTGCCTGAACCACAGAAGTTCCATCTACCAGTATATACTAATAATAAAAATATGCAGCTAATCGAAGGATTCAATGCTACGGAAAACTTCCATTTTTTGTATGGAAAGATGAAATGTTCCTTAGAGAAGGATGAAAGACGTCTTAGGGTTCCGATACGAGCGGCAAACTTAAATGTGATGAAGGTGAGATTTTTTTTTTCGTTATGTATTCAAATTGTTATAAAAAGGCATGTTGTAAATAAAGATAGTTAATACGAAAAAAAAAATGCAATCAAGTGGACAAGTTAGTCCACCCTGGATAGTACCAGAGTTACCCGGTCACAAAAGGGTGGTTTCAGTTGCATTGAAACTGCGCCTTGCCATACACTAGAGTCGGTGCAGATTAGGTACTTACAAATCAGAACAAGGCACCACCTAAGTACACAATATGTAAAAAAAATCCCTGTCCAATCCAAAAGGGTGAAAGTAATAAAAAATCTTATTATTATTGAAAATTAAAAAATTATTGCTATTTTAATTTTTTTACATTTTTGGTACAAAAAATTACAACAGATCCATTAAGAATTTGCAAATTTTCAACAAGGGTCATAAGTTATGACTTGTAGACATCCGCTAAACGACGGCCGCCCGTGCCCCATGTAATTACCTGGTAAAGTTCCTCATTGAAAAAAAATGTGATGATTTTTTTTTCTTTATTCCACAAAAAATTGAAAATTACCACATAAATAGACACTCAGTACGATAACCAACAACACCCTCACGGATCGAACAGGGTTTTTTTACATATTGTATAGTTGTTATCATAGACAGTCAAGCGGTTGACTGATACTTTTTCATTTCCCACGTTTTGGCCAAACTGCACCAGTCAGTGTCTAAAAAACCGGCCAAGTGTATGTCGGACCACGCACAAAGGAGGGTTTCGTAGTTGAGATGAATTTATCCCAAGAACGAACATAGCATTGTAGTTGAAAAACATGTTCTCCCATACAATCCAACAGCAAATGTAAGTTTGTACGCACAATATTAAGAGATTTGCCATGTTATTTTAAAACCATAGATTTCTTTTAGGTTTTCCTGTAATCTATAAGTATAGAACTATATTCTGAGTTTTTTTTAATAAATTTTAGGTTCAGTAGTTTCGGAGATAAGGTGGGGAATGGTCGATTTTCATATATATTTTCTATTAGTAAGTATTTTAAAATTAGAAAAAAATATTTTTGAGATCCTCACAACAAGCCCTATTATTTGAGGTTGGGGAAAAAGTTTCTTCGCATTTTTTAAGAAAATTCAAAACATTTTTTAACATAGTATGTTTACATTTAACTAAAGTATGTAGGTACCATTTTGTTCGATAACTTTTTGCCATCTTGTAGGTAGGGACATGATCCCATTGCTATAGAAATTTTGGGACTTCTGATCAAAATACCGCGACAAGTGGTTTTGGCAGTCCTCCCGTGATGTTAACCTGACACTGCCTAAAGAATTCTGAAGAGACCGAAACAGGTGGAAATCTGAAGGTGCAAGGTCAGGACTATACGGCGGATGCATTAACACCTCCCAGCCAAACTCTCTTAATTTTTGCTGAGTGGCTAAAGATGTGTGAGGTCTAGCGTTATCATGATGAAAAACCACACCCCTTCTGTTGATTAATTCCGGCCGCTTTCTCTCAACTTCTTGCTTTAATCTCATCAGTTGTTCGCAGTAGAGTTCAGAATCGATGGTCCTGCCTGGTGGTAACAGCTCATAATGAATAATGCCCTTCCAATCCCACCACACACACAGCATCACCTTGTTGCGAGTTAACCCGGGTTTTGCCACAGTCTGTGAAGCCGGACCGGCCTTTGACCACGACCTTTTTCGCACGTTCTTGTCGTACGTGATCCACTTTTCATCACCAGTTATCAGCTTCTTCAAAAATGGTTCGGTTTCATTACGTCGTAATAAAGAATCACAAATGAGTACACGGTTCATTAGGTTTCTTTCAGTGAGCTCGTGAGGTACCCAAATATCGAGCTTTTTTGTGTACCCAGTTTTTTTCAAATGCGCCAAAACTGTTTTGTGGTCAATTCCCAGTTCTTCAGCTACGTCGTAACTACTAATATGCCGATCTTGCTCCACTTTTTCAAAAATGGCATCCATTTTATCCGTAATAGGGCGACCAGAGCGACGTGCATCTTTGACATCAAAATTTCCGGATTGAAAACGCTTAAACCAAATTTGTGCTACTCTCACAGACACTGCACTAGGTCCATAAACATCGCAAATTTTTTTCGCGGCTTGCGTTGCATTTTTACCTTTTTTGTAGTAAAATTTTAAAATGTATCGAATTTCTTCATTAGATTCACTCATCTTGACAGTACGAAAAACAAATAAAAATCACACATTTTCCTAATTTGAATTTGGAATTATGTTTTTTAAAATTTAAACTTTCAATGATACCAAAACCAGCCAGATACACATAGTATAGCCAAAGAGATTTTATTACAAGTTCATACATACTATAATGCGAAAAGACTTTTTCCCCAACCTAATATGTCACACGGTACAATTTGCAAAACTTTTTTTTAATTTTTTTAGTCGCCCCCCAAATGTGACTCCCAAATTCAAAATTCATTTATTTACGTTAATTGTCTGTAGTTAGGCCACAGAAATTCATATTTGTACCAAATTTCAACTAAATTGGTCTAGTAGATTCGGAGCAAATTGGCTGTGAATCTGTGATAGACGGACAGACAGTCAGCCTGTCAGACAGACAAAAGTGATCCTATAAAGGTTCCGTTTTTTCATTCGGACGTATGGAACCCTAAAAAGAAAGAAAATACATTGGTTGTTTTTTTATTTACGGAGGTTTCGTACGGTAGGCTTGTTTACAGTTAAACAACAGTCTCAGTGCTATCTTGATAGTGTTTCGAAATTGTAAAAAATATAAATAATACCTATATTGTAAAAATAAATCATTGTTTTTGTACCTAGATATTATAGCTTTTATCATAATTATTTATAAACATGTTCCAGAGATCCTGCCATTTCCATGTTTCGTCTCATCAAAGGAGACGTTTCATTTTTGTATGGGACTACGGCCATAACATGTACACGTTAGAAAACCTGAGAAACGAACCCCTGAATACAATAAAGACATTTTTTTCTTCATAATATGGAATATTTTTTAGGCACTACACACAATAATAACAGAAAATGAAATGAAACGTTTGTCAGGAGAAATAGGACCATCGACAGCCAGCCATGACAGGTTGGTTGAACAGATGACGTTTACATTACATAACCTAGAACTGTCAAAAAAACAAAGTAGCGCAAAATGACACCGAAAGCCACAAAGTCGAGACGAACGAGACTGACAGATCTGATGTCAAATACTAATTCATATTCATTTATTTGCGTATCTTATTGTAATGCAAACAATATGTTTGAATTTTACGTCCAGAAGTACCTACAAATCTACAATCCTCAAAAATAGTTTTTTTAATCATGAATCACACTTTCTAATTAATCAAAAAGTTGTCTAAGGTAGCTATCCTATTATCTAACCTTAATAGCACAGAAATAACCTTTCATATTTATTTAAATAACGTCTACGTGATATTATTATGTTTTAATGTAACATGACTTGTGCAAGTAAGATGACGCCATGATCAATAGAATAAGGCAATAATTTGATTAACTATAATTTTTTGTGCCGAATAAATCAGGGGAATATTCGGAAAAGAATATTTTTCCTCAATTCGTGGAATATTTTCCTTTTTTTTCATTACCGTACACTTTATGGCCGAAAATTAAACATCTCCTTTGCACCGTACAAAGAAACAAGTATTTTCTAAGACAATCGCTTGAAACATTCGATAATAGAGTTACCCTACTGCCATTAAATATGCCAAGTTGACTTTAATTTCGTAAATGAAGCTGTCATACATTTTAATTTAGGTGGGTAGGTTGTTGAGGCATGTTTTGACTATCACCCTACGGACCCGTTCCATTATGTTTACGCTCCCTGGCTAATGGCCACTGTTGCTTCACTTTCGTTTAATAATTTTAACGCTGAGCGAAATTTGACTGGCCAGTCTTGGTTCGGAACTCAATACTGTCGTGTGTGCTCAATATTTTGTAATCTTAGTTTAATTATAGTGAAACGGGTACCGTTATTCGGTTTATTTTTGGAAATATTAATTTTCCGAAATCGATGAGTGGCGATGAATTAATTATTGTGTTAATTATGTTTTAAAATTAGTTGTTAAAGACAGGTTTGTGTATTAATCGCATCAATGAAAAATACATTTAAAAATAATGTTGTAAATTGTACACACGGCTACACATCAAGCTATACATTTCCAGTTTATGCTGATCTCGCATTGTATAGGATTTCCGTTCAATACGGGGTCAACTTATACTGGAAATGTATAGCTTGATGTGTAGCCGTGTGTACCTAGCTATCAGTCAAACCAACATAACCTGTTAAAAAAATAAAATAATATTGACCTTTTCATCTGGTGCATTGTATCAAGTTTAACCAAGTTAAAATCATACGTGTGTTATTCGCTTCGTAAATTAAACCGGTTTTCAAGAACAAAAGTTCATTAACCACATGAAATCCAAAGGCTTAAAACGATATTCTGCAAAATGCATTGATGGAAATCTTATTTGAAAGACAGTTTTAATTTAGAAAAAAATCTAATAAAACCTTCTGACACCATAGACCAACTTTTCATTCAAAACAGTCATTAATTAATGAGTCACTTTGATAAAAATAACGAAAACCAATTCAAAACCGGTTCAGCCGTTTCGACATAAAATAAAAATAACATACCTACTAACACAAACAGATGATACACAGATATCTTTTGTAACTCCCACAAAGAAGCTTAACACTTATAGCCTTTTCTTGTAAACAATCATAAACACGTCTAAAATCTTCAAGAATGCGGTTTTTTTAAGAAGTTGGTTAAAAATAGTAAGAACCTATTAACTGCGGCCTCCACACAAATGCCCTTCAAGAAAAATTAACATGTTTTTCAAGCGAACATACAAACCATTCGATTTATGAATATTTAGTTCTAATAAATAATTATTTTAATTCTCATTACTTAATTAGGTTACTCACCGTAAAATTGATTGAAAACAATATTTTTGTCAGTTATTACTCTTAAAAGAAAAAAATAATTTTCCTCGTAAATTTGTAAGCCTATGTGAGTACGGTACCAATAAGTAGGCTTATTCACTTGTTATTTACCGTGCGATCACGGAAAACCCTCATTGAGCAATCTTGAATTAACAGTCAGTCGTAGACCTGCGTACGCGCCGACCGTACAGAGGTAGTCACTCAGTGAGAAAATGCAAACCGTACTGTTTATTATATTCGTAATAATAACAAGAACTACATCGCAATGTGATGAAGAAAACAGTGTGGAACTTAAAAATCGGGTGTTTAAAGGTGTTAAATATAACTATGGTGAATACTTTGTGGATAACGTGACGGATGTGGAACGGGGTTGTGTGTGCCTGAAGGAGGTTTGTGCCAGGAAGTGCTGTCCTTTAGGTCAGGCGTACTATCAGACGCAGAGGCAATGCGTCAACATCACGGAACCCTTCAATCCACCAGTTTGGAGAGAGTATCGGTTGCTACCAGGATACAATGCCACGAAGGAGCTCCACTTTATGTTCGGAAAAATGAATTGCTCGAATGAACTGCTGGAAGTTAGAGTGCCTGTTGCTCCGGCCACTAAGGACTTTCATTTAAGAACGGTGAGGCTACTCAAGAATGGTTAATATTTAGAATTTTTTAAGGTATAGGCACTTGAAAGTAAAGATGACTACAACGGTTCAAAACGTTTTAAGTACAGAATTATATTTATTTAATTAGGCTGGGGTTTGACTGAAACTAAAAGGATTTTTTTTAAAGAAAGGTTATCAAAATCATAACTCGATTAGTCTTAAAATCTGGAACGAAAAATGTAATTATTCTCCTACGTCTTTCGCATCGAAATGAGCCTTGGTCAAGCTATTAGAATGACGTTATCGTGAATTCGTGAAAGTGGTTTTATAGATGTTAACTTCTGAGCCCGAGCCAACTTTCATCTCAAAAGATAGAATTTATTGAAGTAGGTAACCCCTTTTTTTTTGGGTGGGAAATTATCAAATAACTTCTCCCGCTCTGGGCGGAGCGGGAGGGCGTGTCAGACTCTTACTGACTAAAACCCACCCGTGTTCCTTCAGTTGCCTGTACTTACCAGGGGCCATGGTATACCTTTCGGACTTTAAGTAGGTAACCCTTAAGGTATGATTAAGAACAACTGCTACCGTTTCACTAACTGGTTCCGTATTTTCTTTAAGTTTATATTTGATTTCATTCCGAGCACGGCAACAATGCTGTATGACATTGGTGCAACGGCACTGCTGCGAACTGTTAAGAAGTAAACCACGAACAGCAGTGCCGCGCAGCGGTGCTTGGAATCACGCGCCCAGCGCCAGTGCTGCCCATAGCACTGCCGCGGCAGTAATACCACGGCAGCACTGCCGCGTTGTTCGGAATCATCCCTTTACACTGTTTGTCCACCGCACCGTGAACAAGACGTCAAAGAGAAACGAGATTACACGCCCACGTACGCACGGACGTAAAAATATCGCGGCGGGATTTTATCGCACACTGGATTTTCTACTCTCAGTGTTGAGCCAAGCATTGAGAATCCACAAAAACTGAAAATCCAGTGCACGAAATAAATCGCCGCGATTCTATTACGTCCGTGCGAACGTGGGCTAAATGTACTGTCGCTACTTCGGCGTCGTCATCTCGTTGTCGTTGACATCCCGTTCACGGTGCGGTGGACAAACAGCCTTATAAGGACTTTAATTATTAATGTCGGTAACCCTAAAGCGCAGGCCACACTGGGATCGAAGATGACTTCGTTTAGCTTCGCTCATGTAGCAACCACGTGTTTGCACACATCGGTTCACACCACGAACTATGAACCGAATATATGAAAAACCCGGTAACTACATGAGTGAAGCTTAACGAACGTAGCTCCGCCTGCGCTTTATACCTACATAAAAGGACTAAAAATAACAGAAAAAGTTTTGCCAAAAAAAGAGTGAAGTGACTTTGAAATATCACAGCATACGTGGATTAAACAGGTTTAGAATGGAATAAAACTTTCATTTTATTTTATTTAGGTAGGTGCATAGGTACCTATCGTTTTTTTTACTTTGTAATCTGGTACATTGATGATAGATTGTGGCCTTTATTATTATTTACTTATCTATCACAGGGTTCTTGAATTTTCATTGAAGTAGTAAGGTACCATTATAAACTTTTTAATAAGTAATTTGTCATTCACAAAAACATTTACACGAAGTCATAGTGACTAGTACTATGCCTTAACCTAAGTTTTAATTGCGATTACGTTTAAACTACTGTACTTCAAACTTAGTGCGGATTTCACTTATGAAATTGAACGCGTTCCGCACATCTAAACGCGTTCAAGAGCTGTCAGTGTACAATATTGCATAACATTTTTGATACTGACAGCTCTTGAACGCGTTTTAGAAATTAATGCTGATCGCGTCCAGTTTCTTTGGTGAAATCAGCCCACAAAATCACGTACGGTGATTTAAAAGTCAGTCAACCCTTTGTAATTCGACAAGTTATGCAAAAAAAAAATCAACGGGTTGCACTCCGGGAGTGCCGGCAGAAGTGAAAAATTGAATTAACGTTGTGCATTTTTGATATTTTGGGATGGTTAGGGAATAATTTTGCACGAATTACTTTAATTATCAGTATAAAAGTACTATAATTTATGTGGTAAAATACAATATTCATTTATTGCGCTATCGTACACAAACATGACAATTTATATTACATTAAAAACACTTCAGAACTATTACAATTATTATACATTAAAAAGTTTATCTCTCAGAAAAATCAACTTCCATCCATAATAAAAGTGAAGTGATGTTCTTTTATTTTTATACGTCTTACGAATTTTCGATCAGGTCACGTGTCCTGACGCAAGTTTAACATTTTTTACCCATAACAAAAAAGTGCACAACGCCGCTAAAGAAGTTTTCACTTCAAAAACTGAACATCGAAATAAATACCCGTTATTATACGTATCAGGTATAGGAGGACATTATTTCCAGGATTATCTAAGGATTAATGAGGTGTTTTAGATCTTAGGAGTATCTGCACCGAATATCACAACTGTGTGTTCAAATTTTTAAGGGTGTAGACCATCCAACTGGAACATTTTATCGGTGGAACCAACATCCTAATCGCGAAACTGTTAACTATCAGCTTTACCAAGCTTTACCAAAACAAATATTTTAAGTTTCCTTTTGTTTTGTGATGTGCTTTATGTAGTTTTAAGAATTGTTGTTAGGTACATAAAATGTTATTTTTAGGTTAAGTTTTGTTATGTGTGTACCTCATTATATTTTTAAAAAACTAAGGTATTTTTCTGTACCTATACTTATTAAAATAAGTAGGTACTTATTAATGTAAAATTAATTTGCATGCCCTAAACAGGCAAAATATGGACTGTACATTAAAACCACCAACTTTTACAACTGGTAACACCTGTATTTTCTGCAAATAAATGATTCTTATTCTTATTCTTATTCTTAAAAAATTGCTAATCCATTGACACATTAGTTCGAAAAAAAATCTGTGAAACAACGCAATTAACGCAATGAATGTTGTTGAACTGTCAAAACGAAACAAATTTGTCGTAATTGTTTACGAAACTGTGTTGCGTAATTAGATAGCTCTTTAAACAGACTCCGGACCCATGTTGGCCGAAGCAAGGAAAATCTGTTCAGGTGGAGATTCATAGACGACTCCGCCTTGGAGTGTAACTGTGGTGCTGTTCCACAAACGATGGGACACTTGATGACGTGTCTTGTGCCACCTGTCCGGCACTTTACAGGAACTGATGGACGCTAGTGATGGCGCTAAACACGTGGCCGAATTCTGGGCAGAGTCTATTAGTAATTAATATTAAAATTAATAATAAGATAAATAACGTCAATCAATATTTATATTTCTACTGATTTACCCCACCTAATGTATGTCCTCAAATGACTATTGTCATTATGTTACAAGTGTTATAACATTAACGATTATATTGATTTAACAAGTTAACACTAATGAAGTCAAATTGAGTCGTTACGGTAGTTAAGTAAAATAAATATCGTGATAATATTTAATATCGTGATATTTAATACTTGTGATAGGAAGGTTATGCACGTAAATGTTGCCTTCCGGGGAAGTACAGTGTGCGGGAAACTGAAAACAAAAGTAATGATAATTATGACATCTGCGCGGCTGTAATCTGGAAAGTTAAAACAGAAAACCCTTGCTATCACCTCGAAGAATCTGGAAGTTAATAATAAACATAATGCTTGATTCAGAAAGCGGTACTCCTGGACACGGCTCGCATTGTAAGGAGGTTCCTCTCTCTGGAGCCCTGACCGCCGGTAGCTACTATTTTTTATATTTTTAAATGTTTTTATTTTTTTATATACTATTATTTAAAAATGTAATAAATAAGTATTTGAATAAAATAAAGGAAATAATAACATAATATCACCCACATTTCGCCAATATGTTTAAGTCCAATGTAATAGGGGGCGTGCCTATTGTCAACCGGGCATAAATCTGACATAATCCGGGCTGCTACTGAGAAATACCAGATGAAAAATCGAACAATAAAGAAATTAAAATATCATTAACGCAAACAACGTTTGATCAATACGTATTCTGGAAAACCCGTATCAAGGTTCACTTAAGTTTCTCCTAGATCCCCATACGTAACTACTTAAAAAAATATAGGAATGTAATTTCTTACATCTAACTTTCTCTAAAGAGTCGGACAAGATACTCAAATAGAAATCTGATACAGAAAAAAATATGATTCTTCAGTGGGTATATTCTACCATTCGTGTTCTATGGCGTATCAATTTTCAGTAGATGGACATAAGTACCTAGGCGTTAGTAATTAGTTTTTCACGTATTTTCATGACGCGTCGACCACATTGTGGCGTAATTAAGTTCAAGTTTGAGTTTCTTAAACCGTGTTCTAAATTCTTGTAATTTTTGAACAGCACATAGCATTAGAGAATACGAAAAGCGTTGTTTTGATCGGCAATTTAACTTCTTTAGTTACGTGAATATGTCTAAAGATTTGTATGTGCTTCGGAAAAACAACTTTCAATTTATCCAAAGTATTATAATTATTTATTTTACTTTATTCAATAGTATTAATAAGTTATTATATTTAGGTACACCCGAATATAATATAATTTTATCATACACTTGCTCGAAGTCTTTTGTTGTTGAACTTTCTTACAATTAACCAAATTGAACTCCTAAGTCCGGCTTGATCAATTCGAGGATTGCCTTTACATATTCGGGTGATGTTCAAAAATATGTTTAATAACGAATCGAACATTCATGAATAAAAAACTTTAGATGACGTGCATAAATAATCTGGTTTGGTGGTAGACCTGTTCGAAACGAGAATATCTCAGGTAGACTCAGCTAAATAGTTAGTATCGATCGTCGCAAAGCTGCGCTTGCGACCAAGGAAATCCCACATTTTTCTAATTGAACACGTAACAGTTACGACAAGGCCTCCGAACGATACGGTCGTCCAAAAAACAAGTGGCCAAAATTTACGGCAATGTGGACCTTATTGACTATTTTATTGGTGATTGTTTGTGGGGCTGTGTCCGAATCACAAATTTGCGAATTCGAAAAAAGTGTAGAACTCGTAAACCGTACGTATGAAGGCTTTACATTCGGGAGCAATGAAACGTATGTGGATCCCAAGTCTAAGACGGAAAGAGGATGTGTGTGCCTCAAGGGGACTTGTGCAAGAAAATGTTGTCCCTTTGGGCAAGCTTACAAAGCTGATTCAAGAAAATGTGTAAATATACCAACGAAATTCGAACCACCTGTGCTGGAAGAGAAAAATAAGGAATTTGTATTCAAGGAAGGATTTAATGCAACAAAGGAGTTTATTTTTATTACTGGTAAAATGGTCTGCGTCAGGGATGCAGGAGAGAGGAGACTGCCCGTATATCCGGCTACACAACACTTCAATTTAACGACGGTGAGACGAAAACCATTGTCATATTTTTTGTTACAAACGATTCTGATTGTTAATCAAGCATGAATAAATCTAAAAATCGCGATCAGGCTTCCGCAAACTTGTCATTAAAATATGATTGTCTTAAGGTCACGAGTTCTAAAAGTCAACCGATTGAATTGAGTTATTTATTTGGACTAGCGGCTCGCGTGTTTTTACTTGAGTAAACATCGAGATTTCTTTAATATACCTCTGCAAGTTTATTATTAATTTATTATTTATATACATAAAGGTTCCAAAAAAAAAAAAGAAACAAAGTCGGTATCGGTATCGGTATCGGTATCATTGGTATCATGGTCAATCAGTACTTTTTGAGTTTATTTATACAAATCTTTTCTCTTTATAACATTAGTGTAGATAAATACCGTCATTTTTTTTCCTAAATCACTACCACAAATTAGCAAAAAACCGTGTTGAGTTGTGAATAAACGTTATCGGCCAAATCCGGGTTGCCAATGACTATGGCTCTTTTGAATTTAACATGCATTCAGATATCGAATTAAATAAAATGGCAAAAAGTTCTGGGGATGTTTAGAATTGAGGTGCATTATTGAAATCCTAATCCCAACTAATATAAATACGAAAGTGAGTTTATTTGTTACGCTTTCACGTTAAAATGGCTACACGAATTTAGTTGAAATTTGGCACACAGGTAGACCATGACCTGGAATAGGACACTTTTTATTCCGATATTCCAACCGGATCAAGACTTATGCGGATGAAACCCCCTTAAGACCAAGGCCAAACATTTTTTGGTATTCGGATAGCTCATGACATAAAGATGATTAATTAAAAATATATATATAAAACCGCGAGATTTCTGGCTATAAGAAAATATAAAATTAGTATAGGAAAATATATCTAAAAAGATTGAAATGAAATATGAAGAGGACAGGTATGTGTAAGTCCATGGCCCTTTACGGGGCACGGGTGGGGCGCGTTCCTTGAGGCAGCGGCCAGTCCTCTGGTTGAACGCGTCCCAGAGGGTCATGGCCGTCCGGCTGGTCCGGGGATACCGCATGATCTCCGGGGAGGCGTCGAGCCTCCTTGCCGGATTGTCGCCATGGGATCTGTAGGCGAAAGTCATCGCGCACATTTGGGAGTGGCACGAGGAGGCGAAACGGCACAAAACGGCGAAATCACAGCACAGCGGACAGAGTTCCGGCGGGATCTCATGGCGTCATGGAGAGTGCGATTGTCACAACCCAGCCCGAGTCGATGGCGCGTTGTGTTCCACGCGCGCCTCAAAGAGATGTCAGCACAACTGGCGGGGTCCTCTAGGACCGACGTCTGCCAGGGTCGCGGGAAAGTCCGAAAGGGATACCGTGGCCCCTGGAAACGTATAACATCATGCCTTGTTTCCCCAAAGAGACGGTCAGAGGTGTACATAATGTAGTACACCTATATTTCGCCAGTTATATTTAATTTAAGTCCCATGTAATAGAGGGCAAGCCTATTGCCATCAACCGGGCACAAATTCAGACTCCGGGCTGTTACTGAGAAATTCCAGATAGAAAAACCCTATAACACACTAGCAATCGAACCCAGGACCAGCAGTATGCTCAGCAGTAGCGCTTGCGACCACTAGACCTACAAAGCAGTCACAGACAATTTTATACCTAGTAGACAATTGTACGGATACATTAATTAAATTATGAAACCCAGTAGTAAACAGCTCGATTAACAGTAATGCGAGATATATTGTGGAGAGATTTATAATCCTTCGAAGACTCGTCATTATCATCTGCCTAGCCTATTCCCAGCTATGATGGGGGTCGGCTTCCAGGCTAACCGGATGCAACTGAATACTAGTATTTTACATAGAGTGACTGTCTATCTGTCCTCCACAACCTGGGTAATACGATACCCCTTGACCCCTAAAACTGGTTCTCAGACTTTCGGGCTCCTGACGACCCGTAACAACTGTCAAATATCCACGAATGACAGCCGGGACCAACGGCTTAACGTGCTATCTGAGGCACGGAGTAGTCTTGGTATGTAAAGAAAAGATGGTCACCCATCCACGGACCAACCGCAGCAAGCGTAGCTTAACCTGATCGATCGAACCATGCGGCTGTTATTACTGAGCCACAAGCCCCGTTCAAAGACCCGTGGGACACATTTTACGTGTTTATTATTGTTTGTTTGTTTGTAAACATTTAATCTCGGCTGCGTAGGATTGCAGAATAAGTCTGAATCTAGGTCTTTAGGCAGTTCGACTTCATCTACACTAATATTATAAAGAGGAAAGATTTGTATTTTTGTTTGTAAAGAATAAACTTAAAATCTATTGGACCGATAAAAATTCTTTCACCGGTAGAATACTATATTATCACTGATTAACATAAGCTATAATTTATAAAGATATCACGCGACAATCTCACGTAGGGTACCTGGGTTACCGAAGTATTTTGCCCTGTATATGGCGACCACCGGGCAGTTTAGCAGCACATGAGCTGCTGTCTCATCGTCCTCCATGCAGGCTCTGCACACGCGCCGGTCCCGGAAATATTGATTATTCGATAAATGTATTCAGTAGACCAAGTTTAAAAACAGCGGGGTAATTAGGTAGCACAATAACAACTGCAATACCTTTCATTTTGACAATTCGACAACATTCATTGTTACTTACGTCGTCGAGCAGACGAATTTTTCAAACAAATTAACCAATGGATTACGAATTTCCTTCAAAAACCTTCTGATTGTGAAAGAAACTGTGCTACACAATAGGGGTGCTGGTCTAAGCTGGTACTCTTTGCCCAGGAACTGGATTATACAATTAATGGTTGTCGCTCTATATGAAAAGTATGTTTGAAAACCACGAGTTCACGGGTATATACCTAGCAATTAAACTACGGAGGTATCAGGAACAGGGTGTAAAGTTCACTCATCCTCAATAGAAAAAGGAGGATCCCCCGACCAGACAGGTGTCGTGTCTAGTGGGCAACTGCCCGACGATTGATGTCGGGAAGTTACCCTTAATTTTTTGAGAAATTTTGATCTGCATTCACATATTTTGAAAATTATGTATAGTTAGCTAGAAAATAGGCAGTTTTCTCAAAAACTTTTTTTATTATATCGATCCTGTTTCTTATAGGGATCAAAAAACTCTATGGGACCAACTGAGGTTTGAGTACTCGAAAACACAGTCCCTTATGACCATTTTCCTGTAGCTACAATGGTTAAGGTAGCTGTCCTTACCGCCTCATCTCAAAAATCCACTCTGTATACTGCTTTAATTTCTTACTATTTAGAGATCTGGTTGTATCTTAGTTTCTTGTTCTTGTCAAGCTGTAGGTGCATGGATTTATCGTTCTTCTGATCGCGCGGTAAATTCTGCTTGCGCGATGCAAGATTTCGCGTGACGTCAGTGTGATGCGTAGTTCACATGTAGCGATGTAGATGCCGCCACAAAACTAAACGGGATGAGGATATTAAGCTTAAGCTTATTGTGACCTTTTTTATCTTTATCAATACCTATGCAAGGCATTGATGAAGAGTTATCGATAGCTGGTGGTGTGGATAAATCTTCTAAGCATTTACCTACCTACACTGAACATAACATTTACATTGGGTTTTTTATTCTAAAATCCTACTTACCTTGAGCTAGTAGAAGAAACGGAATAACATTTAAAACCTGTTCATAAGTTTACGAAATGTTTAATGTCTTTGGAACGAATACCGATATAAATAAACATATACTTGACAGCGTTAAGCCAACAGCAACTGAAAAGTTCAAGAAACACGATGATTACACAATATAAATTGGTAATAAAAGCTACCGCAATTCACTTTCAACTGAGAAATTTCTGGCCTGCATCTCTAAGTGATGATCAGGCCGAGGGTGGACGCGAGCTTCACCCGGAATCCTCAACCACAGAGGAACTGGCTATCTTACCTCTAGCTGCCGAAACACAACAATGCTGTTAACATTGCTATTATAGCGACAGACTTACATAGATAAGGTGGTGGTAGCTAGCCAGGCAGGCTTAGAACAAGCCCAACCAACCAATCCTTCCAAAACCGAGTTCAAATATATTTTTTTGTTGTTATCGCTTTAATTCCAAGGAGAAAATAAAAAAAATCGCGATAAAAAATCTGTTGCATCATTGCGTCTGCAATTAGTACCACCTAGTTATACCTCATCCATGAAGTCGGGTTAACTGTGATTACGCAAAAAAAGCCTGTCATTACTTTGATGACATCACGGTTCAGTCACGTTGGTATTACAGTTTCTTGTTTTTTTGGACAAATTGTAATTTCAGTAAGTTATGTTGGGTTCCGTTATGTGACCAATCAATACCACAGTATAAATAAGGACAGTACAGAAACTACCTAGTAAACGTTCGAAACGGCACACTCACACAGACGCGCTCATTGACGAGAAACCAAAGCGATTGTCGCGGTGCTGTCAGTTGCGGGTGCCATGTGGAGACGAGTACTCACCGCGATCTTTCTAAAAATGGAGCGTTTGTTATTATTTCAACAAATTTATTGTGATAGTTAGGAAGTTATAATGTGGCTACAATGGCGCGACGGCAATCATTTCCTTGCTAGCGGCAGGTAAGTATACAGGCTCAATGATTCACCATTTTAATTCAAAGCTGAGCAAATACTTAAAGAATTATGATCAGTAAACAACAATAATGTTAAGAATTATTTTTGTTTTTACATTTTTGTTACGGATGCTTTTAACGTGCACGTCTTTCAACATTGTTCTCACATATATAATTTCAACATGAATAATGTAGCCAATATTTTGTAACAATAACTATTTTGATTTAAAAGAGTGTCCTTGTAGTTCTTGCCCATTCTTCTGCATAGGAACCTACTACGCTTTGGAATGGGCAACTAGCTTTATCTTTCTGACTGACCGACCCCTTGACAATTCAAAAGTGCCTGTAATTGGTTTATTTGAAATAAATGTTTTGAGTTTGTATTATATAGTAACACAACAATTGAAGAGAAATAGAAATGAATGCGATATCGACCTTCCGCAGCTATTAATTTTGAAACATGTTGATTCACACAACACAACAATAGCTCTCTATACTTACAATATCTGTATATTATTCATGTCACCTCATAATATCGTATGTTGAAAGTGAAATAATGACTGCGATCAGGTTTAAAATAATATTCGCTTCTTTACCTGCTTTGGGCGTTTGGATCATTATAGATTTGCGTGGCTGTATAGGATTGCGGACGCACACTGCAGTTTTCTTATTGAAGCATTAGCTGATTGGGTTATTATATATATTATTATATATGAGATGATGAATATATACAACCATAGAAAATCACCTTTAGTTGAGTTACACCATCATTCTCCTGGCATCATTCCAATCTATTTAATGTCGGCGCAACAAGTCTTTTTCTTCCATACTCCTCTATTAGACGTCATCTCGCTAGTCACCCCTTTTCTAATCATCTTTCGCACAGTCCATCCACCATTTCTTTGGTCTTCCCTTACTCTTATACTCAAAACTTTCCTCACGACATTTTCCTAGAACTTACAACACCTTTAGTTACCATATGTTCTGTGGATATTACTATAGATGTAAAAATGATAATTAAAAAATATATATAATTAGGTATATTGGCCAATTAATAACACTAGACTGTTAAAGTTACAACAATTTAAATGAATAAACGCTTAACTGTATCCGCCTCTGTGGTTTTAAGTATGTTTGATTCCGTTCCCAAAATGCAATTAGGAGTGATATAAGACTCATTTATATAGACTCATTTTTATATGACTCATTATGATACTTGTGTGCTGTGTTGGTCCATAAGGTAGCCGAGTGTGTAATGATCAATGCACACGCGTTTCATACGACGCGCGACGTTTTTCAACATAGGTACTTTCGAGGAAAAAGACAGATTTGTTGTAAGAACTTATGCTACAATAACGTAAATATTGAGATGATACATTTAGATTTATAAAGTTCAACTGACCTGAACTGACCACTTTTTTGCCAGGTACTGACTATCCGAAGCTTCTTTAAAACAATTTTGTACGTTGGTTGGTGACAATACTTTAGATTTCGTAATTTGATAATAACAAAACGAAAACGATAACAAATATTTATGGAAAATGGCGCGCTGGTTTTTTTTTCCGCTAGTGATTTACAAACTTCAAGCACAGAAATGTACAGAGGCGGACTTAGTGCCATAGGCATTTTTTACCAGTCAACCTAAATCAATTTGATAAAAATATTTAAGACTTAAAAAACATTAGCACGCCCCGTGCGTGCTAATGTTTTTTAAGTCTTAAATACCTACGTATGTTTATATGTCAAAAATTATTAAAAAAAAATCTTATGCTAACTAAATACCTACCTGACAAATAATACGAGACGAGCTTACAGATGCTGTAGCTCAGGAGTCACCAATTGGCGGACCGCGGCCCGGATCCGGACCGCCGACCTATTTTGTACGGACATTTAGTACCTAAACAGTTTATAACAAAAACCTAATCTAAAAGTTTTGAGCAATTGAATTAAGCCTAAAGTCAGAATATACAAAGCGTTGTATCTTCTGCCGTCGACACGACAACGGATGACGCAAGATGCAAGCCGCATAAGCTGCAAATGTTTTCGGAA
This sequence comes from Xanthia icteritia, assembly GCA_949128155.2. Taxonomy (NCBI): domain Eukaryota; kingdom Metazoa; phylum Arthropoda; class Insecta; order Lepidoptera; family Noctuidae; genus Xanthia; species Xanthia icteritia. The sequence continues at coordinate 17,204,157 of OX421940.2, read as the reverse complement.
GTAATAGAGCTAGGTAGTTACTATACAGATCGAAATGATCGATTTCCAAGAAACCACAAAAATACGCAAGGTCCGTCTTTTATTATTGGTTGCTAGTAGGTAACGTCTTCCAAACGGACCACGAGTCATATTATTTTTTTATATGATGCCTAAATAAAACTTATTGGTGATCTCCGGTGTAGGCCAATTCTCTGCTCGTACTTCGTCCCTCGGACATGTTGAATGTTAAGGACAAAAGCATTTTATAATGAGTATTTCGACAAGTAGGTAACGATATATTGTATTCGTCTAGTTAGCTCGGAGGATTTAAGATCAGTTGAAGCGGATATGATTGGCTTTTTAATTCCCAGAAACAGTCTTCCTATGACATTCGGTATTGAATGACGACGTTGGGGAATAGGTACGCTGTTTTTAAAGGTATTCATTATGACATGTAACACATTCAGTGTTAAAGCAGTATAATATTCTAAAACTTGAGGGGTCCCCCCTGTTACCTATAGACCTGCGGCATTATTTAATAAGGAAAAAAAGACCGTATCTTTAAACGCTGGCTAGCTCCAACATCATCTTGAAAATCCTAGCCGAAAAACACGATTGTTGTCAGTATAATAATTTGTTTAATTTATTGGTTTATTTTTCAATAAAGGAGTATTAAATACTCCTTGAACAAATAATCGATATTTATTATGTCAATCAATGACAATATAAATGAAGACGAGAAATAAAAGGATGTCGGTTGCCTATGATCGGTTGACGTTTGTAAAAATTCAAAATCCAGTTTAAATAAAAGTTAAGAATCACGCATAGGATTTAAAAGTTGGTCTGATAATACGTGTATCCTATTTAGTGCGTATTTAATCAGTGACACGTAGATATCGCGTTCAATTCCCAGGCAAGTTTAATGTTATTGCGATAATATAAAGCAAAAAGCATGCGTGTTTAATACACTGCATTATGAACCTAAAAGCGGTTCAATAAGCGCCACTTTACGAGCAAGTGTGTTGAAAAATCAATTTTATTTTTATTTCAATGTGTTCAAAGTGTAGGACCTCTATAGCAACTATTTGTTGAGTATTTAAAAATTAAGTAATGGCTATAGATCTACTCTCTATTAGTCTACACCATAGACTCCCATAGTTTGGCCCCTCATCTACAGAATTTTGCCAGTCACCATGATTGGTGCCTGCCGTACCTATATCTATGTCACAGTAAGCTGGTTATAGCAGTGATATAGTTATATACCGTAATATAGTTATATGAAAGTGGTTCATAACTATCTTACTAGGAATATAACTATGATACGAACACGATCTAGTAAAATAATTATTAGGGCACTCGCACCAAATAGATTAGGATAGAACTGTGACCAACTACGCGTGAGCCGAGCGAGCGAAGCTAGCAGTGCCGTGGTAGCGGCCGGCGAGCGCTACGTCAAAATTGGTCGCAGTAACAAAATAAGGGCACTCCGATACTTATGAACCGCTTTCATATAATTATATTACGGTATATAGCTATATCCCTTGGGATATAACTATATCTCGCCTATAACCATCTTACTGTGACATCTACAAATGTCGTGAGTGAAGAAAGTCATATTGCCAACTAATTTCCTGAAATAGTTCCTGTTATTTATTTTATGATGATTAGTCAAAAGAACATCAAGTACAAAGCCCATAGAATGTTACTGCTGGTCATAGACTATCTCTACAGTGTTTCTTCTTTATGCAAGTTCATCTCATACCTGCCTCAAACTGTCCTCAGTAAACAATAGCACGAAGGTATGTTAGAAAAAAAGTCCTCTGCTTCTCAACAATGTCTGTGTAGATTCTGCAAACACAAATGCGTCAAAATACGTCATTTCCGGAATTCCTTGAGTCACGTCATCATAGTTAATTATAATTTATCTTTCAACGGTATCATACTACGTGCAAACTTCTTATATAATCTGTACTCTAGTATGGTGATTTATCTTGGCAATATCGATGCGGCAGTAAAATTATACAACACACTCTTACAATGTAACAAATATACGTTATCTTCAAAGCAATGTCCTCACTAGACCTCATTTACATCGATTATTTTACTCATAACATATTAACATCACGCCTGTAGTCCCCGAAGGGTGAGGCAGAGGTGTACCTATAGTACACCTACAGTTCGCCAGTTATTTTTCAGTCCCATGTAATAGGAGGCGAACTTATTGCAAGCAGGCACAGATCGCGAAAATTACTAATGGGAAAACCCAATAATTCCTTGTCCAACCTGGGAATTGAAAACAGGACCTCACGCTCAGCAGTCGTGATTGCGACCATCAGATCGAAGAGGTAGTTTAGTTAGATAATTTAACATTTGTAAATATGAGTGAAGATTATTGTAAGCTAGCCGCGCTCTGCGCTTTCACCCGCATAAGTCTCGATTCCGTGGGAATATCGGGATAAAAAGCAACCTATGTCCTAACCTAGGTCGTGTTCTTCCCATGTGCCAAATTTCATCCAAATCCATTTAGCCGTTTTAGCATGAAAGCGTAACAAACTAACAAATAAACCAACGAACGAACTCACTTTCGCATTTATAATATTAAGTTAGGATATTGAGTTGTTATGCAGGCTTTAATGATGCCTACTATTCTCTTAAACATCCCTATTACTTCTCTCAAACTATTCAAAATTATTCCACAGGATGGCAAGCTCTACGTGGAAATACCGTCCGGCATCCCGAATGTGTTCATCTATGGACCAGACAAGTATTGCATCGACACCTTTTTCTCGGACCACGATGAACCTCATCTTAACGCTCTCATCTGCTTCATCGCGAAACCTGAACGCAATAGCTATGGACTGAGCAGTAGTTGTGAGTATTTTAATTATTATACATACAACACGAAAAGTTCGGCAGAGGTATACATCTGTACATAATACATCCACATTTTGCTAGTTATGTTTATGTCCCATGTAATAGGGGGCGAGCCTACTGCCATCAACCGGGCATACATCCAAACTCCCGGCTGTTACTGAGAAATTCCTGATGAAAAAACCCAATAACACGTTTTTCGAACTGGGAATCGGACCCAAGAGCTCATAACGAGGCGAGTTATTAAAGTATAGGTTAATTATTATAGTTTTGGAAAAAATAGAGGATGTAGGATTCGAATAGGCAGCAGATCTCACCTGGACAGGAAACTTCTGCAAACCTTTTTATGCTTCCATAATTAGCAACGGAACCCTTATAATTGCGCCCTGTCCATCTGTCACAATCATATATATATAAGTTTCTATGGTCACAACCATTTTACTTACTAGTAAACCTGTCCTTTAAAAAGAAAGTAGGTTTTATTATGTATCATAAAAAATTGGCTTTAGTACTCGTGTTACGAATTTACGATACAAATGATTGATGTTTAGAATTTGAAAGAAAGAAAATTGTAGTTTAATAGACCTTAGATACATCAAATAGGAGAAAGTTATAACGTTAGTTATAACGAGAAACTTCACTGAATCCATTGTGCACCTTACAATTTTAATCATAAAATATTTCAGCGTCTCATGTTTGAATTTCTCATTTACCGTTGCAAATACTGTTATTTGGTTGCATTGCCTGTGACTTGACGATGTTTGTTATGTTTCGATAGCAGCTGGTCATCTACTGAATTTAAAACAGGAATAGTTTGAGACACAATCCCTGAAAAAAGCCTTTTTCTATAAACCGACATGAACCAGTAGAGAGCCTCCTATGTAGGTACTTGCTGATAACTATTTTATGAAATTGGAGACATATATTGAATGAATGCAGAAGCCCATTATACCTCCGGTTCACAACCTCGGACAGTTAAGTCTTGAATTCATTCGAAAATCTTATTAAATCAAAAGAAAATGAGAAACAACTTGCAACTCAGTATCACTGACAAAACGACAAACAAGAATAAACTTAAAAAAGTTTAATATACTTTATTTATCTTTCTAGGACATTCACGATCAAACTTGAATGACTTAAAAACTAGCCGGTTGGTTTTACGTAAATAATAATATAACTTACCTTACCGTATAAGGAATAAACACAAGATCGTTTTATTCGCAGATGACACTTCCCTCATTTTTAAAATCAAACGTCAGTTAGTCAACTTTGAACAAGTTAACGATGCACTCTCTAAAGTTGTGCATTGTTTTAATGTACATAATCTTGTCCTGAACGAAAAAAGATTAAACTCCTTAAATTTTCAACGCCAAATGTCAGGCAGCTAACTACCAATGTTGAAGTTAATGGAATAGAGTTGGACCCTGACGAGTCAACAGTTTTTCTTGGAATAACTATTGACGGTCAATTACAATGGGGCCCACACATAGAAAAATTGTCAGAAAGGCTTAGTTCGGCCGCCTATGCTGTTAAAAAAATTAGACAGATAACTGACGTAGATACAGCCAGAATTGTTTATTTTAGTTATTTTCAGTCTTATGTCTTATGGGATTCATCTCTGGGAAACTTGTGCGGACATTAATACTATCTTTGTTCTACAGAAAACGGCTGTTCGAGCCATTTACAACCTAGGTCCGAGGGATTCTGACTCACAATATATTTTTGAAAACCTATTGTAGGTATGTACACACAAATATATCAAATTTTAAGAAAATGTCCGATATTCATAATTTAAATACAAGGAATAAACAACCTTGCTGTACATCGCACACGTCTCTATAGAGTAGGCAACTCGTTCACGGGTCAATGTATACGCTTTTACAACAAACTTCCCATTGACATTCGGAACTTACCCATTAAACGATTTAAAAGCTGTATTAAAATCAAACTTTGTAAAAAAGGGTACTATAAAATTTCAGATTATTTAGAAGATAAAAAAGCGTGGGATTGAGCTGCTCGCTCTGCTAAGCTTTGTGATAAAACCATAAAATTTGACATTTTAATTATTATGTAAATCATTAAAAATACCAGTTTTATAAAAACATTGACATTGTTGAAAATTATATACAAAATGACATGATTACTTTGTAAAGTATTATAATACCAGCCTGTTACTGTCCCACTGCAGGGCAAAGGCCTCTTCTCATACAGAGAAGGCACGAGTAAAGTATTATATTATTTTAATTATTGTGAATGTAAGGACTACCTACGAGGATATTTTTTTCTCTTTCTTTATTTTTTCCTTTCTCAGTTTTAATGATGGTCTGGCTGTTTGAGTAGTTCATGCGGTCTACCCAAATGTCCTTTCTTTGGTATTTTTCGTCGAGTTGAGCTTCTTAAGTTCTGAGTTGAGCTCCACGATTACTGACAAATGCTTGCACTGACTGGACAGATCAACTCAAATCTGTGTAGTTTTTTCCTCAAAAGACCATTTCGGACACTAATCTACATACTCCTAATATGGCCTGACCAAGATTATGTCTGGACTTTAAAAGAGACTGTGACCTCTGAGTTTGTTTTGGCTTTCTTCTCAGAGTAGTCAGATAGGAAACGCCGAACTCATCTAGCAAATTTTATATATGTTTTTAATATGTCGTGTAAAAGTGATTGCAATATCCTATTTACTGAATAAAAAAGAATAATTTCATTTCATTTTAATAATAATAAATTCTTTATTGAGAGTCACCACGAGACTCATCAGTGTTAGTAACAATAAAATAAACTAACAACTATGTCAGTGATACAATTACAATTACAACAACAATAACACAAACACACAACAAAATAATCACTGCTTCAACATACCAGCTGAGATACTGGAGCAGTGACTTACAATACAGCAGTCCAGCCTGTCAGCAATAACTCCCAGGATGGTGTTGGAACTGGCTTGGACCCTGCGCGCCAAGGACGCACATCAATTCCGCAAACATCCCTGATGCGCTACAGAAGCGAGGCAGCCCCATCAACACCTTGAAAGCCCATCAGCACCTTGAATTATTGTACTGCACGCAAAGGGCACTGTACGATCTTTGCGTAAAATGTACCTACAGGCTACAGGTGTACCTCGCGCACATCTGGGAGTGGCGCGAGGAGTCGAAACGCCGGGGCGTAACTCCGTTCCCGCGAGAAATCGCGGCACAGCGGACAGAGCTCCGGCGGGATCTCATGGCGTCATGGAGAGTGCGATTGTCGCAACCCAGTGCTGGGCACGCCACTATTGCGGCGATAAGTCCCCTCTTTGAGGAGTGGCTAGAGAGGCGCCACGGCGTCCTCACCTTCCGCCTAACGCAGGTCCTCACCGGACACGGTTGTTTCCGGAGGTTCCTGTTCCGTATCAGGCGGGAGGAAACGCCCGGGTGTCATCACTGCGTGGATCGCCCGGAGGACACGGTTGAGCATACGGTGGAGGTCTGTCCGGCTTGGGCAGAGCATCGCCGTGTCCTCGTGGAGGCGATCGGCGGCGGGGATCTCTCGCGTCCGGCCCTAGTCCAGGCCATGGTACGGAGCGAGAGGGCATGGGACGCCGTCACCTCCTTCTGCGAAGCAGTAATGCTCGCGAAGGAGGAGGCAGAACGCGTGAGGGAGAGGCAAATTTCGCGCCCTCACGCCCCTAGCCGCCGCAGGAGACGCCCTGGGCGTCGGGAATCGCAGGCCGATTCCCGGCCACCGTAGGCGCGGGCTTGCGGACGGTGAGCAATGGGTAGCTCGCCGTCCGATAAGGACCAGGCCCGGGTCGACGGCGCGTTGTGTTCCACGCGCGCCTCAAAGAGTTGTCAGCAAGTGAAGGGGTCCGATAGGACCAATGCCTGCCGGGGTTGCGGGAAAGTCCGAAAGGGATACCGTGGCCCCTGGCAATGTACAGGCAACGGAAGGAACACGGGTGGGTTTTAGTCAGTAAGAGTCTGACACGCCCTCCCGCTCCACCCAGAGCGGGAGAAGTTATTTGATAATTTCCCACCCAAAAAAAAAAAAAAAAAAAGGCTACAGGTGTAAAATAAGGAACAGTAGGCTCTAAAAAGTGTTTTTTTAACCTCCTTAGAAGCACGCTTAAACCTACGGGCAATCATATTCGCTCTGACCGACAGCGCCTTCCGCTCTCTCTCAATATTGTCATCGTCTTCAAAACATGCCCAAGGTACTTGAATGAGTTCACTCTCGATAAAGATACACCATTCATCATTACTGGAGGAGTACCTCCAGTGATAAAAATTTTCCACCAGCCAGACACCATCACGACACTCTTATCCACATTATACAACAGGCTATGAGCACTGAGGCACTGAGCAACACCATGTCATCTGCATAGCTAATGTGCGGAATGTCATACATTGAATAAAACAGTTCAAAACAAAAATAGAAACACTTTTATTGATAAACGAAAAAAACTACTTGAATAATTAACATTCCTCGGATTTTCTAGAACGATCCTTCCTTACCTATTGTCCAGTTATATATAGAAGAAGACTGATTTTTTCCAACGGTAGATTATAAAAATTGCTTTCGGACAGTTTTTGTACCGAATAACTGTCAAAAATTGTCGTTTGCCTATGGCATTAAGTCCGCCTCTGTACATTTTTGTGCTTGAAGTATTAAATAAATAAATTCAAAATTATTCCCAATTACGACATCTGGCGTTTGAAAGATGAGCCCTAGGTTGATATACCTTTATAATATTATATTATACATAAATATACAATGCCGCCTATGGGCGCGTGACCGCCCGTATTTCCAGAAAATTCATGAAAAATTATCGAAAATTAACTTTAAAAGGGGGGATCTTTAATATTTTTCATATTTTTTTTTTTATATTTTGAGTAGCGTTTGTGATATCTCCGATGTTATTGTCTCGATTTGGATTCTGTTTATAATTTCTAAAAGCTTATGAGTTATTTTATCGGATTAACTAACATTTTTTATTAAAATTTGTTGACTATGAAAAAAAAAAGTTGAGTGGAATAATTTTTTTTTCTAAAACAAATCAGTATTTATTTAAAAAATACGAATGTAAGTCCACAAACCCATCATATTATGATGGGTTTGTGGACTTACATTCGTATTTTTTTTACCTATTAACTTTAAAATCTTATAATATATACTTTATATCTTATTCTTAATAAGAATATATAAAAAAAAAGATATTATAGATTTTAAAGTTAATTTTCGATAATTTTGAATTGAATTTTATTTTATTTCTCAGTAGGTACCTATATGGTACATTGAGATCTTACATTAAACACTGTTTCACACATACTACCAATGCTGGTGTAGAAATTTTAAATAATAAGCTAGGTACATGCAAATCAATTTCATGAATATTCATAAAAATACACACACATCACGGTCACATGCCCATGGGCGGCATTGTATATTATATAATAATTCTTCAATAATGTTTCCAGGCATGCTGATCTCCTGCTTCTTCATCCTACTGACGGTAGCGGTCTACGCATTTGTACCGGAGCTCCGCAACCTTCACGGAATGGTTCTAATGGCCTATCTCCTCTGCTTCTTCGTGGGTTTTCTGTTCCTGGCAACCATGCAGATCCTTATCCTGCAGAAACAGATTACTCAAGATCTTTGCACTGTTCTAAGTAAGTACTTTTGGAGACAGTTTCTGTTCTCTGTGAAGCTGGGTTTTCACTAGGTATGTTTGGTCATGCTCACAAATCTTCGCAGATCTCCTTCGTGTTTGCATAGGGTTTATTCTGCTTGGTTAAATTCACTCGTCTAAATGAGTCAGTAATTGAATTCAGACAAGTGTACAATCGTATTCAGCAAGTTATGCCTGTTTTTATTCAAACTAAACCGCGCTCCTGGATTTTTAACTTTCGACGCTGAGCCCATCGATGAAAATCTAAAGCGGGGTTCTCACGAGGCGATTTTAGTTGATCAACTTAAATCGGTTCACGAATTGAATGACAACAGTTATTGAGAACATTATTAAACAACAAAAAGTTGATTCCCTCTCAACATTTGGTGTGCGAGTCGGTTTTTTTATGACGTCACTGTGCAAGCAATAACTTGTCGAACGTGAGAACGATCCGTTCAAGTTTAAAACGATTTTTTAACGATTTATCTGTGGTGGCAGTATTGTTTTCTGTCAAAAGTGAGTGCGTGCGGCCAAAATGACTACAAAAAAGGTTATAAAGTGTATATCCTTCCGTAAAATAAGTCTCAGTTCGTCAATTAAAATATTTCTAATTTCGCGGATACATGTTCGCATGACATTGCTTGACGCCATTTTGAAGCAATTGCCCGTTCGGTCCGATTATCGGTGCGAGCGTGAGAACACAATTCGTTTCGATTTTTCTTGATCAATTAAAAGTTGCTCAACTAAAATCGCCTCGAGAGAACCCCGCTTAACACAGCGCTTTAAAAAGCCTAATTGGAAGGAAGTAAAGTCTCGATACGTCCATCTCTGTCACACTTAAATCTGCAGGCGGATTCAGTAATTAATGCAGTGTAGTAATCAGATTTTTTCTAAATACTCCATTTCATTGCTAAAAATACGACCTAATTCACAAAAACACATAACTGAAAATTAGATAAACAAGCATAATAATATTGAACATTGTTTTTGTTTGTGTTTTTTGTAATTGGATTTTAAAATAATTGGCTTTATTTCACGACACCTCATAATATATGTTAAAATCCATCAAGTCGTATAGGCTTCAGAGCGTGCCAAAGAAATAGACATACATACATAATACTCTCGAAAAACATTACCTTCATTATAGGAAGGGAAGTCGGGTAACAAAGCCATTACGACAAAGCAGAAACTGAAATACGCTAAGCACTGTAAGTTGGGGCGCGGACATATTATTATAGTAGATAGCAGAAAAATGTTTCTATTCCGTGGTGGATAGTCAGCTTATGATGAGGCGTGTTGTTCTCAACAATTGGGTGAAAGTTTAGACTGCCATCTTTCTTCTCTTTCCGTAGATTTCGTAAAAAATGGTTATACGATCAAGTCAGGATTTGTCGAATAAGAATGTTTCTTTGCGCTATATCAACATACCTACCTACCTATATGTTAATTCTTAAAGGCTGCAGACAAGCACGACTGGACAACGCTGCACCGGTAGAACAATTTCCGTTAAGTTTTTACAGAACAATTTCTGTAAAAACTTAAAAAAGAATCTTCTTCCATCAGACTCGCGTTGCATCAGTCTGCGGAACCGTGAATAGGAATCTAGCTGATGCTTCTAAAATCATATTGAATTCTCGTTTGCAGGTTTTTGTTTTATTTAAATTCTGAATGTTGCTGAATTCTGCTGTGACGCAAACATACTATGTTTGCGTCACAGCATTTGATCACCGCCGTAAATATGTTTATTTTTGTGATTTTAGACTGGCTCATTTAATATTCGTTATCAGGAAAATAATGGAAATACCCACCTTTTTGTTGACGCCAGTCACCTTAAAACGTGAATCAATTAATTTCGTATTTTTATTTTAAAAGTTTATTTTTAACAAGAATATTTAGATTTTTCTGCGTTTTAGAATTTGATCCTCAACGGAATTGTAGCTTAGAATAGCCTATAGGCATTTATTTTGAAAATTCCTTTGTAAGTTGTCTTATGCCCAGTTTCACTAACAAAGTGACACCTAAATTTACTAAATAAAAGTTGCTTTTGGATTTTCAACTTTCGGCGGTCAGCGGAGCGTCGTGACTTAGCTTGAATGTATTCCGTTGGTACACATTTTTGGGAAAACTGGCAGTCATTTTTTATCTATTAGCTTCCTCATGTTACTTTTAGCGTTTGTTTCTTAAATTGATAAATACCTCAGTTGAGTGAATTTATCAATGCAAACTATACAAATTGCGAAACCATGCTCAATATTACAAATAGTACTCGTGAATACATCATCTTAGAATAGTAAGTAATAAAAATAAACCACTAATAACACTCAAGCTTACTATACATTACAACATTATCACTATTAAGTATGATCATACTCAAACACACGATCATACACAACTTGTCACTGAACACACACCTGCAAGCGAGGTTTTGTTCATAATTAAATTGTTACTTCTTGCAGACAGCATACTTCTGTAAATATATATACTTACCTATTGTTTTTGTAAATTCCTAGTTCATATTTTGTATTGCTTAGTTATGGAAGAGCGGAGTTCCCCAACACAGGCATTACTTGCTTACAGGGGAGCTCCAAATACAAAAATTATAAATGTAAAGTTTTTTTTGAAGCAATAAACCATTTTGTATTTTGTAAAACCATTTTTGTATTAGAGATTATGGAATTTAACACACAGGAAAACAACAATAATAAGTAAATGTAACCACAATATTTCACAATAGAAATGAAAAGTCACTGTCAGTTTTTTTCCTTCGGTTAGCTACATGTAATTATTACCTACGTCGCAAGGCTCTTGTCTTATATGCCATGTAATCTTGGCTCCGAATAGACTTCTTTCCTGCAATTAGTAAGGGTAAAGAGTAGCTCGTGATGATTTGTAAAACTATGGTATGATTATCATTGAGTACTTCTTGTTTGATTTTCCAAATTGTAGCGTGCTTATTACAAAACAAGGTTTGTCTTTAGACCCAGGTTTAAACCATCGAGGTTCTTTTGAATTTTGAACTTTCTTCTAACCAAGTTAAAGTTCTAATTACAAAAACTTACTTTAAAGCCAAATCTAAGTAAAACAAAATCCCCCGCCGCGTCTTTCTGTCTGTCTGAACGCGATAAACTCAAAAACCGTTTGAAAATCCGTTCGGTAGCGAACGGATTTTCAAACGGTTTTCACCAATGAACGAAGTGATTTGATTTTGCTTTTATATAGATTCTTTTCTTTTAGATATTGTGAATGTGAGAACGTTGTAGGCTTAACAGACTGTAGCTCTATCGACCATTTTCTATCTTGCTAAGTACCTGGTACTTGTTGATAGGCCTACACTGTCCTCTCATACCTATTAACTCTGTAATTTGAAAGCATTGTAAATACCATTTATTTTTAAAAGAAATGGTATTTACAATGCTGAAACTCCATGGTTACTACCATGGAGTTTCTTGCCGGCTCTTTTCCATAGGAAACGACCAATTGGCACCGTGCATCTAGCTTCTGACGTTTCATAAGTGCCCTTATAGGTTTATGTGAAATAAAATATTTTGAATTTTGAATTTTTGATTCATGAGAAATGTCAAGTGTTTGTGTAAATTGGCTGAAATATGACGATTATTGTTGAAGATGTCGGAAAAATCATGCCGACTGGGAGTTTTACTGGCGTGCGCCGCGTAAACCGTCAGAGAAAAATAAAAATGATTTAATTTTTGTAATTTAAACGTAATTTTTGTCAAAAAATACCATAATGGTATTTGTCTATCTTCTAAGGATCAGAATTTGTATAATTAATATATTTGAATAAGTTTCAGAATTTGATAAAAATTTCATTGTTATTTCCAAAGCTATTATGACCGGTATTATATTTATACTTATCCAATCCAAATAAAGCTTGACATCATATCATTAAATTAATACTTTAAAAGATATCACAGATTCAAAATTACGCCTAACAAAATAATTATGGTTGACGACAACGCGGGCGTAGCGGTAGGAGTCAATGACCTTTTCCTCGGCTATTAGGTATGTAATTCCGGTAGTACGTACCCGTGGTATATTTTCCGACATCCACGCGGGCGAAGCCGCGGGCAAAAGCTAGTTGGGAATAAACTTCAAAATACAATAATTTGGCTCGAAGATTTGGGCTTGGACTATTGGTTAGAACTTTTTTTGTAATAAGACGGTAGATTTCAATACCGGGTCAAATCACTGAACTGGCGATACTTTACAGATGCGATAGTATCGATATCTAAGCATGATGAAACAATAGTAGTTTGTTTGCCTAGGGAGCAAACAATTATTTTCAAGGCGAGAGTGTTACTTTGAACCCAGAGCGAAGCGAAATATTCTAGAGTAGATTCTACTAGATTCTACTAGAGTAACTACTAAAACTAACTAAACTAGTTACTAGAGTAACTACTAAAGATTCTACTAAAGTAGAATCCTGTGTGCAGCGAGAGATTCAACGTACGTCACTTGAGCTTAGAATAGTGTTGCTCCCGAGGTGGATACTCTACTTTTTATCACCCTCTATGAGAAAATAAGTAAGTGCATCTTATGTATAAGAATAGTACCTACGTTTATTTATTTAATTCTCACTACTTGAGGAAGACACACTCATTTCTTATAAAACGTGAAATCCGAATTTGAGTAAACAAATTACGAACGAAGGCGGAATACATATCGTGCGTTATTGTTAATTTGGCTCGCGCACGGTTACTTTATCATACAACATGTTACTTGTTCATACAATGTTCGTGATTGATCTCTTTGGTGATTGGAACTTTTACTAACATTCAAACGATCACTTTTGGTGCTTGTAAGAAAAAACTAGCTCTTTTTGAATAGATGTGATAAAAAATATATGATATTCCCATTTGTAATTCCTTGTGTCTCAAATTGGGTGTTTTTTGTTTCAGCGTTCATTGTCTACTTCTCTCTTCTCTCAGCATTCTTCTGGTTGAACGTCATGTGTTACGACATCTGGTGGACATTCAGGTAACTAACTATCTACTTAAAATTATATCAAAATAACATCACAAAGGCTTTCTCCGATGGTTAGGTGTTACCTATAGTACTCCCACATTTTGCAAGTTATGTTTAAGTCTCATGTAATATGGGGCGAGCCTATTCACCGGGCACAAATCCAGGCTGCTACTGAGAAATCTCTAAATGAAAAACCCAATAACACTTAAAACACTTAAAATTAAGTCGTGATAGCATAATTATGTTTTATAGGCAAGAATTAGCTTTTATGTGGGTTCGTCTTCAGTAGTAAATATAATAATAACTATATATGAATGGTAATTTTAGGTCTGTACTTTTATTTTCTGCTCGGTTTAGTTGGTGGTAGGGCTTGTTCTAAGCCCGCCTGACGCTAGCAGACTGTCGCCATAATAACAATGTTAACAGGATTGTTGTGTTTCGGCAGTTAGAGGTAAAATAGCCAGTTCCTCTGTGGTTAGGGATTCCGGGTGAAGGACGCTGCCACCTTCGACCTGATCATAATTTACCATGAGATGAGATGCAGGCCAAGAGCTTTTAAGCTTACTTTTATGTTGTGACCATCCTTGAAAAAAATATCACTTTTATTAATGAAATGGTCGAATTAATTTTGTTTTAGATAAACACATACTCAACTTCATATATGATTAACAATATGGCTTTCGACCCAAATCTAACACCATTGGCGCAACGATTGCATATTTAAAAATAAATTATTCACTTTTATTTACAACGACGAAACACTATATTAATTGTGTTGTGTTTATTTTTGTTTATAACGGCTTATCTCTTAACTTGTGCCACCACTTTATATTAGGAATGCAGTGAACTCGCTTCCAATTTTGTTGAAAATGCTCATACTTAATTTTTTGCTTTTCATTTTCTTCTACCCGCACGGATATAATATAATTAGTAATAAGATTTAATGTTCTCATGTAAGTGACGATTGTCTAGATGAGAATAAAGTTCTTTAAACCAAACTTAATTAAAAATCCGGCTACACGAACCCGTTTGACGAGCTATTAGATTTACCTGTTATTCTAGTATTTAGTATTATTGGTGCATACAATCATTAGGTAGCCGACAAAGTAGGTAACTTATCACGGTCTCGAGTTTTCATATTTTTTATAAAGTTTTGTAGTTCTAAATATGTAATGTCTATGGCATAGTATCTTGAGCGATTCTCAAAGGATCTAGTCCTCATAACACTATTGTCATGGTACAGAGGCTCTCTTAGGTTAGTTACCTCGTATCCGATGGTAACGAGATCGTTCTACCTTCAATAACTATGCTAGTTTAATCCGGAGTTTTCCCTTTAGGTCTACTTCTACATTATTCTTCTATATTATTATTTTATAAAAAATCTTGTCATGTGCTTGTGATTCTTTTTCATTGTGACCACCATATCCATCATAGTCTTAGCCTGTACCTAATAGGTTTTTTTTTTTAAAGGTGCATTATTATTTTTATGTTTTTCAGTGGCAAACGCGCTCACGGTCGTTCAGGGTCTTCAAACAAACGCTTCATGTACTACGCCGTATACGCGTTCGGCGTTCCAACCGCATTGACCATCATACTCGGTGCTTTGGAGTTCTCTGATTTACCCATTCAGCACCCATTGCTGCCCAAGCTCAGGCTACAGGGATGCTTCTTGTATGGTTCGTATTATTTTTATTTTGAAAGACCGACAACGTTATTTTCCCGAAAGTCTAACAATCAGTCTTGCCAAGGCACGACTCGTGTTATCCTGTTGCATGATTGTGGAAGTCAGATAGGCAGTCTCTCCATTCAAATTCCGGTTAGACTGGTATTCAACCCCAACACAGTTGGGAAAAGTCTAGGCAGACGATGATGAGCTTTTTCTTACAAATTTTAGATATTCCTTAAAGCAGTTGTAGCTAAAACTATTGGTGACATCTCGCATAAAGTTCTAAGGTATTGTGAAAATGATGCCCAGCTGTAGTGTGAACTTTGTTGTGGGCTGGTATCAAATGATGCGAATGCGAATATTAATCTATGTGTGATGCCGACATTTACGAGTAATTTATATCATTAAGGAATTCCATGCAGATGAACTGCGAGATCCAAAAATTAAGTAAAGGCTTTGTCATTCTGTAGCATTTCTGCTCTAAAGCCATGATCAAACAATTTACAGGAAACAGCAAATTGCTCTATTTATATGGGCCGATCGTGCTCCTCTGTGTGGCAAACATGACATTCTTCGGACTGACTGCCTTCAAGATATGGAAGATAAAGAAAGAGACAAAGATGTTGCGTGGCAAAGAAAGCTCCACACACGACCAGGACAGGAAGGAGACTCAGAGGTAGGTACCTGCACCTTCTTTATAGAAGTAAAGTCTAACAACGCTTAGTAAGTTAGGAAAGCATTGGCTCAAAATAATGATGCATCGAGTTAATGCTAACGATAGTAGTTATGATAGAAATAACAAGTATAGTCAGCCTACAACACACCCACGGCTGTGACACAGGCCGCTTCTGCGAGGGGGTCCCACCCAGGCAGACGCTTTACTTTGCGTAATTTATTTCATCTCCAATGCTCACAAGACGGTGAGAGAAAACATGGTGAGGAAACCAGCATGTTCTAGAAAGCATAAGAGATCTTAAAAAATATTATGTTTTAAATATTAAATACCTTGATTATCCTTTTTAAGAGTCATAATTTCTCAGTTAAAAAATAAATTTATCAACTTGTGAATAAGTAACACTAGTTATTAAGCTTACTAAAAACAATTTCATTGTGGCCAAAAGTATGACATTGAAATGTTCCAGATTCACTCTTTACGTCAAGTTGTTCACCGTGATGGGCATCAACTGGATCCTGGAGGTGGTCAGCTCCTTCTACCCTGATGCTGACTTCTTCTGGCAGTTCTCTGACGCCTACAACGTGCTCGTCGGCCTAATTATCTTCATTATCTTCGTCTGCAAAAAGAAAACTTGGAGACTGATTAAGAAGAGGTTCGTCTTGTTTTGTATTTGTGTTGGACGAGACGATAAAAGCAGTAGCTTAAATTGACAAAAAAGTTGACCTTTATTTTAAGTTTACGTATAAGATAAAGTTTCCCCACCTTCAGCGTAAAGCCGCACATACACATGCATTGCATGCCATTATGATATTCAACCATCAGAATTTGCAAGTTACGCGTGTGTATTACGTGCTTTATACACATCAACGCCATCGACAGACTGGGCCACTACATACATAGCCAAAAGCATGACTGCAGTTTCTTATACTTAGGGCTAGTCGGACCATGGCATTGGTGTGTATTTGATACAGACAGATACCAATGCATTTAATTTAAATATACGGTGTTAAGTTAATTAATTATATGAAACGTTTACATAGACGTGAAATTAATTAGTAATACGACAATTAAAAAAAGTACCTAAACGTCTTTTTATAATTATCGTATACATTGTTCTTAATAGTGCTTTTTTAGATAATATGACCAGTTGATAATAAAAAGAGTAAGAACAAAATCAAATCAATCATATGTTACTGAAGTATTCAAAATAATAGACTGTGAAGCATTTCTTATTTAGGGTAATTAAGATATAGTTTTAACAATTAATATCAAAATAAGTTAGTGTAGTGTGAAACCTCATGATTGCATTTATATAAAATGTGTTATTTGGACGACTGTATCTAACTGTTAAAAAAAAATTCTAAGATTGACTCATTCTGTACCCAGGATTAAAGATTTTCAACGAACCGATTCAAATAGCAGAGAGATGAACATAAACAATGTCAGCAATAAAAAAATAAGCCGTTGGAAGACTAACAAAGACAGAACTGCCAGCCTAGAGACGGTAAAAACAACAGTCGGCGTAGAAGGAGACTCTAGACATAGTAGATCCAACTACGCAACGCCATTATAGTGAATAAGAAATATTAATTACAACCGTTGGCCTCGCTGAGAAAAAAAAGAGTTGCATTTTAAAGACAATTACAATAGTAATAAATCGAGAAACAATATCGAAACATCACAACGCCAAATTAAATGATACCAATGAAAAAAAAAACAGAAGTTAAGAACATCGTTGACAGCAAAGACAACACTGGTAATATTAACATCAAACACATTGAACAAATCAATTTTGGGACAGATTTGAGATGTATGGAATAATAACACACACGAATGAAAAGGTACAGAAAAGTCTTGTTCACAATTTATAGGATTTAGTGACTGGTAGTTTTATACTAACTTTTGCAAGAATGTTTTGGCAACTAATTGTAAGGGCTTGTGTAAAGTAATGTGCGGTTTGGACGTAGATAATGCAGTTCTGTAAGGGTTCATTTGTGAATGTCTATTAATTTATAAAGTATTTAATTAATAAACCTTTATATAAAAAGAAATTATCTTTGTATTTTATACACCAAATTAATTTCCTAATTGCACTTCTAGTTAACAATATTGGTTTGGGAAAAGATAGTGTGCACAATCAAAATTAGATTTTAATATTTAGCGTTTTAGATTAATTTTACAATGTAAGCCAGTCAGGTGAACGGCAAACAGGACAGGTGGAGGAAGATATAATACAAAGTACGTGGATTGCTGCTGACTATTGACTAAAAACATCAAAGTGTTCCGCTTTATTTTAAGGATACTATGTCATAAAGCTTCATACTGCTTATCTTGTTGTTTATTGTGATTTATTGTGACCAGTCCATTTAACAACCGGTTTCCGGAACGAAGATCAACGATTTCTCAGGATCAAACTAAGATCAAGTGAGATGATTTTGACTGTCCGTTTATAATTCAGTCAACCAATTACAGGAGTTTGAGATGCGTCAAAAATTCTTTAGTTATATCCTGTGTTAATTTGTGTTCTAGAAGTCTGGTTCTAGTGAGCACAATGAATATTGTTAAACTTCATCGATTCAACACTATTCTAGGTCATGACTTGATGTAGGGATTTTGCATATCTAACGCAGTTGGATGACTTTTTGCATTGTTTTGCATCTAATGTTTGCGCTTTCAATTTTACTGTTACTGACATTTCTGAAAATTATAATTATTGCATTTTTGTCATAATTATTTGGAAATGTTCCAGAGGTTTTGCCAATATTACAAATAAATTATATTGATAGTAGGCACTGCCTGTAAGTAGCAGTCATGTTTACGCCACGGGTGATATTAAACTAAATTGCCATAACAATTTTGCCTTATTTTACCTCAACTTTAAATGTTTTTAACTTTTAACTAGCTATTGCTAATTTATGCATCCCGTTTGCTTGCTGAATGTTGTGTCACTAACAACATAATTATTTGTGCACAGATACGGGCAGCTGAAGGGAGACCCGTTGTCCAGGACACAAACTAGTACGTCGACAACTAGGACACACTCCTCGTACCGAGATGAAATGCGAATGAACTCCATTAAAAAATAATATTAATCTTAAAATCATTATTTGGCAGCAACTTGAATGATGTTAAGGCCCGGCTACACGAAGCAGCTTGCATGCGCAAACGACATGTGGCATCCACACTATAGCAAAAAATTACACGGTATACGGCTTTCCGTCTTGCTTGTGCCAGTTGACATTTGTGCAAGTAAAATGGAGCGTGTACCTGGGCCATAATGTAAGCGCGCGTAAAACAAATTTGTCACCGGCAGATATGTTTTTTAGATTATGTCTCGCTGTTATAGCTTTTGCTATTTTAATTTTTATTGACTTTTACAAGCTTACTTCTACTTACTACACAAAGTAACTGTCTATGAGAGGTGCTCGTATGAATGGTTACACAACGAAAGTATCAAAGAAACAATATGTTGTTTAGTGCCATTACATTGTCTTCTGCGGTTTTTATTAATGTGCGCTCGACATTCAAAACCGAATTTTAAAAGGTCACAATAAGTAAAATGAGTGTTTTCTTGTCCGTACTTTGTAAAAATATTATCTTAAGGATGTTAATATTATGTACAAAAACAAAATAATGTAAAAAAAATGCCTATAACTTGCCTTAGAACATTGTTTAATATCTTTGGACTAGCAGGTAGAACATTTACCTATAAATATTTACAAATAGGTACGTTAAAGTTAAACGATAATTATTACTGTTTTCGCTAAAATTTTAGCATTACCAAGACTGCTTGAAATAATTTGATGATGTTGAAATTGATCAAATAACTTAAACTTTAAACTGCAAACATGTTACTTGCACAAAAGTATGCAAGTAACTTCTGATTGTCATTACGACAGTCAGACGTTTTTGGTATGGGACCATTTCTTAATTATTACATAATTTATACAGCGTATCAGAAATGGCTGGTCATATTTGCTCGTAGAAGTATCAAACTTAACAACTTTCTCCATAGGACTCCATGATCGTAATAAATAATCAGCTACCCCATACAAAACTTCAATACTTATTCGACCCAAATATATGAGACAGCTGATTATTTTTTTGCGATTACGATGTTGGTCCCATGGAGAAAGTTGTTTAGTTTAATGGTTTGCACAACAATCTTAAATATGATGAGACATTTCTGATAAACGCTATAATATATATTATGAGACATTTCTGATAAATATATTATGTAAATATTATCTTGTTTGATTTTATTTTATTTTACAATAGCATGCGAGCTACTTGCATATTACTTGCACAAGTTACAGGCCTGTGTATTTACAGCTTTATTATTTTGACTGCAGTTTGCTGCTTAGCTTATAATGATATGAAACTGTCTGTACTCGTAGCTATAAGGTAGCTGTATTATTGTCTTGCACTTCAAGATTTATTCTTTATGTTTTAAGAACTAGCTGTATTGCTGTGCACCTTGACTTAATTGTGGAATAAACATTTGAAGCATTTACTAGTTAAAACGATTAATATAATTATATAATATGCTATTATTGTTTTATGGTAGTTTATTTATTTAAAAAAAATGACAGCCAGAAGGAGCGGATACATATTGACTAACATTTTATTTCTGAAGTTATCATACCATTATAAAATATATTGAGCTGATACTTATATAAAATAGCAAACATTTAAAAACTAATATCTATTTGATTTCCGCTTGATGTTATAAAAACTAAGGCAAACTAAGGCAACTAAACTAAGGCATCTATAGAGCAAACTTTGTATTTTGTTCTCAGCTCGATTAAAATCGAGCTAAGAACAAAATACAATAGACGACGTATATTTAGTATCCTAATCCGCTAAACAGTTCTTAAAGAGTCATAGAGAACAGTAAAATGAACTTTAGCACTATTACAGTAATTTTCATATTCGTATAAAACGCTTGATGCCAGTCACTTATAGGAATACCCACATAAAATTTATACAAATAAGTTTAATCTTCGAAGTCTAATTTTGCTCTATAGATCTCGCCTTAACTATTTACTTAGATAGCAATAATTTGATCTCAAGAAAGTGGCATCACAGCTAAGTGTGCATACATCACAAGAATATTTAGATATATTAATTAATATTATTATAAACATATAAATATAGTATTTTGTGTGACACAATTTTGTATGTAACCTCAATTACGCGATGAGAGCTCCTAGCCCCAATCATCGCTCACCACGCAAAAATTATATTTGTAATCTTGAAATTATAGCAATGTTTGACATGTGTGTGTTATTTCAATAAAAACCTCCTCTTCTTCAACCCGTTACCGTGTCCTAATGCTGAATGTAGGTTTCCTATAATATTGCAAGCAATAATAATCCTTTAATATTTCCTATAATTTTTCAAACTAAGAAGCAAGGATTTGCAGTATCCTTCAATACTCTCGGATTGTAATTCAGTCTGTTACGTAATTAGTTACGTAACAACGACAGAGTAGATACTGCCAACGTGCAACGTGTACCTTGGGGCCTACACAAAGTGACACTATCAGCGTTTGCGATGCTAAAAAAGTAAAAAATTTAGGTATGGGACTGACATAAGCAACTGAAAACTTTAGGTCAATCCCGTTGAAAAGTTCTGTAGAAATACAAAGCGCTTTTTTTCCAGTCTAACCGTATGTGGCTGAATAATACCGATATAATTGGGAATCAAAGGAGCTTACCTGTTTTTTTAATAGCGCAGTTTTGATTCTAATTTTATGAACGGCGATCTGAAATATAATAATTAACAAAGTAGTATTTCTAATACACACCGTCTAAAATCGCGTTTTATTAGAGACACCAGGTTAGTCACTCACCATACGAAAATAAGAAGAAGAATTATTTAAATGATTGTGATATAACAATTAGTTGTGTTATTCTTTCAGGGAAATTTAGTTTTAGGACAATGTATATATATGTTATTGCGAAGTTTTTAATGCCCTCCGCTATTTCTTTGTATTTCAATGGTTTTAGTTAATTATCCAAAATATATTTTAATAATAAAGCTCCAATCATTTCATTTATGTTATATAGTGACCTCTATAAAACACTAATATAACAAAAAGGTCACGTAGACTTTTCCTTGAGACCATGACGCTCCGGCCTTATTGAATCGACTTTAGGGTTCCCTAATCATTACATAAAGAATATCTAATAAACATTGCTTATCTTGGACAGAGAACTAACGCGCCGGCCCTTTATAGTCATCTTCTTTTCGTGTCGATGCATATATAATCAAATAGTACGTTGTTTTTTTTTTAATCTAACTCAGGATTTTTTTCTGTAGAAGAGCTTAATTTATATAAATAGGTATTTCTTTTATTTAATTTCAGGTCTATATGTTAGACCTGAAATTAGGCTTCATGAGAAATGTTAAAATCCATCGCCCATTTGTTCTGTACCTATGTCATCCCGAAATTCAAATTCATCGTCGGATGTGCTTGAATTTTCAGAAGCACCTTCAGATACTAAATGTCCTAAGTAATCAGTTTACGAGTCATATTAAAATAAATCATTAAATTAATTTTTAATAAATATGTAATGTTTAAAAATTAAAGATTACGTACGAAGAGTATGTATCTAAAGTAACCATGTGTTTCTAATACATTATTTTTCTGTTCAAACTCAAACAAAAAGCATTGAAGTATTTTAATTAAACCATTTACAGGCACTTTTAAATTGTCAAGGGATCAGTCAGTCAGAAATATGACGCCAGTTACCCATTCCAAAGCGTAGGTTTCTATGGAGAAGAACAGGCAAGAAAGTCCACGGACACTCTTTTAAATCATAATATTGTTACAAAATATTGGTTTGTTACCATTCCGAAATTGCCTTTTAGTATCATCTGAAATAAATAGGTATTCAATAAACCAAACATATTTTAAAACGTCAAACACAATTAGCAATAATCTTTAAAATTTAAAATAAACGGAACCATTTTCTGAAAAAATCGTCCGTTCGTTTTATTTCATTTATTTGGATCCATATTTTTAATTAAATCTCTTTTGTATTTGACAAATAAAATGGGAATGGTTTAATTAAAGTGTGGATTTGACATTTATAACATTTAAAAGTCTACTTAGTTATGTGATCGTTGAAATCCAACATTTTAGTCGCATACAAGTCTTAGTTAGTCTTTCATACGACCAAAATAGTTTTGTTATACTTAAGTACACACACACATGTGCTTTATATAAAGGTCATGCATAAACACTTAAGCGGCGTTTTAATTTTATATAAAAGTTATAATAACACACACGACAGTTGTCTTATGAAAACCTTTTATTCGACCGAAACGTTTATTATGATCAATACATTGTCCAATAAACGTCTTGGCTAGTACCATTAACCGACGTCGTATAAGTTAGTCCTGAAAACGTTCACTTAACTAATATAATAAGACATTACAGTCACGCGACTGAAACATCTTAATATGAACGTATGTATGACATCTTAGTTAGCTAAATACCACTATATAACCATTATAAAACTGGAATTGTACGACGTTTTTGCTTGTTGGGATGTTTAAGTTCCATGTAATACGGGGCGAGCCTATTGCCCAACCGCAGCAAATCCCAAGGCTGCTACTGAGAATATCCTGATGGAAAAACTCAAAAACACTTTCATCATTTTTTAATAATTTTTATTGCATTTTGGGCCGGCTCTTATCCTCAATCTCACCTGAAGGAAAGTGATGTGTGAGATCTATGACGGAACGAGCAAGCCCAGAAGATGCCTGTTCACTCTTGCTTTGAAGGCTGACGGGTTATACGCGGAAAACACAGATGCTGGCAGAGAGTTCCACACTTTATGCTCAGCAGTGGCGCATGGCGCTTACGGCCACTTAGACAACGAGGCAGTCATTTGAATCACTTGGCTTCATTGTGACAAAGCCTTTACTTTTGATGATATAAGCCACCGTGGCTGGTTTCTGAAGCAGGTTTTCAATTATTTTTATCAAACTTGTTCTTATGTCATTGGTAACGGTCAAAATGACAAGTGCAAGATGACCTCTAAACTTATTGAAGTAAATAAAAATAAGCTTTTAATAGAAGCGTATTTTTATTTATTTATTAGGTACACCAACAGCAGTAGATACAAAAAATTAAAACATAACAATAGCGTAATAAAAATACTGGTATGTATGCCTATTGTAGGTATACAATAGAACATGGTGTTTTTCCCGAAGATTTAAAACTGTACGTAATAAAACCACAACATAAAAAGGATGATCCTTAAAATATACAAAACTACAGACCCATTGCTCTTCTTTCAATATTTTTCAAAATAATTGAAAAGGTTATTTATAATAGTATGTACATGTTTCTTGAAAAAAATGGCATTTTAACTAAAGAGCAGTATGGTTTTAGAAAGTGTAAAAACTTAAACATGGCCATTTATGAATTGATCAATGAAATAGTTAAAAATATAGACCAAAAAATACCTGTAATAGCCTTATTTATGGATATGACAGGCTTTCGATTATGTTGACCATGGAATCCTTCTAAATGAGCTATATAAATATGGCATTAGGGGCAAAGTTTAAACTTAATAAAGTCATACCTTACTGGCAGAAAACAAGTAACTAGTATTTCAGCAGTCGATGTTCAAGCTAAAACTGAAATTAATTACCAATCGAGAGAGAGACAAATTTATCATGGTGTGCCTCAGGGGAGTGTGCTGGGCCCTTTATTATTTTTATGCTATATAAATGACCTTCCGAAAACCATACCACATCCTATGACCCTATTTGCTGATGACTGTACTATAGTATTTTCTGGTAAAAGTAGTGACTCATATGAAAATGACATAAACAGTAGCTCAAGTCTAATAATTCAATGGCTAAATAATAACAACTTACAGATTAATTTGAATAAAACTCAAATAATGACATTTAAACAACGAACTAATCCTAAAATTCTTGACATTAATTATGACCAAAATAAAATTATTAAAACGGAACGAACCAAATTTCTAGGTATTTGGCTAGACGAAAACATGATATGGAAAACACACAAGGAGACTATGATAAAAAAACACCATTTTTGCTATGCTCTACACAATTTGAATAAGGTTGCAAATCGTAATACTGTCCTTACTGCATATCATGCATATGTCTCCACAACTCTTCGTTACGACATAATATTTTGGGGCAACTCTACCAATAGAGAAATGGCTTTTAAGGCCCAAAACAATGTCTTCGAGCCATATGTTTGTTAAAAACCACCGAAAGTTGCAAACCATTTTTCCTTAGTTTAAAAATACTTACGCTTCCATCCCTCTATATTTATGAAATTTCAATATTTGTTAAGGAGAATCCGTCTAAATTTGAAAAACTTAATACTAGACGTCACCAAAGCACACTAAAATCAAAAAAACACAATACTGCACTTTTCTCAAAGAGTTGTCTCGGCATGGGTCCAAAGATTTACAATAAACTACTAAAAACTTTAAAAAGCATGCCCAACATAAACCATATTAAATCGCAATTTAAAAAATTCTTGATTGAAAAGGCTTACTACTCTATCAATGAGTTTTTAGATGGTAGGTAGAAGCATAAAATAAAAAATATCCGATCCACTTGTTATTCTGTCTTGTTTACGACGTTACTTGTTTGAAACAGTTTTATTTAGTTTGTAGTTTTTTACGCCTAATTTGTGCGCCTTGCAAGGCAAAACATAGTGATACAACTCAAATTTTATACCATGTCCCATATTACCTATGTTCAACAAATAAAATACTTTGACAGCATTCACCACAAAACAAAAAATTCGCTGCCATTCCGTTCAGGGTCAATGTAATTTGAGCTTTAAAGAGAGTCTAGAGAATTAAACATCTATACATCTATCTCTGCGACTCCCACGTTCCCCTTAAACTTAAGGAGAAGATTTATAAAACAATGGTAAGACCTGCTGTCTTGTATGGATCAGAATGTTGGGCCACAAAAGGGATGAAGATGAAGCCTAAGAGAGATGTGTGGTGTTACGCGAATGGATAGAATAAGAAATAACGATATAACAGGAAATCTGAAAGTGACACCGGTGACCGAAAACTTGTGTGGGTTATCAGGAAAGTTTTAAGTATGAATCTGGAAGCCTATACGACTAGAGAAGACCAAAGTAACGATGGATGGGCTGTGTGAAAGATGATATGGCTAGAAAGGGAGTGAATACCGAGATAACGACTAATAGAGAAATATGGAAGAAAATTACACGTTGCGCTGTCTTCAAATAAACTGGGATAACTGCAGGAGAATGATGATGATTTACATTTAATACAATTGAATTTATATTAAAATTTAAATAACCCCCGGCGCAAACATTTCCTCATTTCTCTTTCATACTCCATCACATAATCAACAACCAATCCAACAGCATCCTGCAAATTCCAGGTGATGCTCCCCCAAGTAGCAAAAAAGTTGTATAATATTAGAATTATACAACTAACAGACATATAATGGCTTTGTAACAGTTTTGCAGCAACTAAACAGTTGTAAAGTAGTAATCAGTTCGACCCATTAGTTATATATAATTTAAGTCATAATAATGTGTCTGGTAAACGTCATCTCTATAATTTTATATGACGGTTATGTAACGTTAAGTCGAATAAACGTTTCAGTCATAAAGTAGTGATGTGTCGCCATGTTTTGTAAACTTAGAACCTTTTATTCAACACTTAAATAACAAACTGTGATGTAATGATTTTATAGTTAACTATTATAAAACCGTCATACTAGGTCGTATACTGCCACCTTTAAGTAACTTTTAGGTTGAAACGTTATGCTAATATAACTTATATAAGTCAATTGATTATTTAAACAATAATTAGCAACTTTTATATAACTCAGTCGCCATTTTTTATTAAGTATAATATTAATTATGGATTTCAAAAAGTGCAAAAGAATTAAACGAAGTGGTGGTTTTAGAAGAAAAGTAAATAAAAATTATCAGTTATTATTTTTAAATACAGCAACAATACCTACATTTAATCTAGGAGAAACTGTGCCCAGCCAAGAAAAAATTGGTAAAAATGAAAGTGGTTCCTTACATTTTTCAACTAACCTTAAAAAATAGTGACGAATATCTATTATTTAAAAAAAAAAATAAAGCATAACAGTTGCAGTAACATTCGTCTTCAGGAAAATGGTGGTATATGGCATATTTTTTACTGTTTCGGCACCAAAAGAAATCGTAGTTTAATAATTTAGTTATGCATCTATTATTATGGATGATAAAATGTTTGAATGTCGAGTCGGTAAGATGATTACATCCATAACACTTCTGTGATAACTGAAAATGCGTGTTATCCCATGGCCATTTTAAATGTTTGAGCAACTTTAAATCTTTTTTTGTTAAAAACTTATCAACAGAAAATATATCACCATGATATCCCTGTAAAAAATACAGAAGTGTTCCCATGATTATACACAAAGGTTTTTCTATTTTCCAACAGAACCCTAATTGCAACCGTCATGGTGGACGCCATAAGTCGCATAAAAACCAGTATAAGACCAACAGTTATATACATGTCTAAATGCAGTCGCCCAATGTCTATTGGCAATATGGCGGAAACTATTGATGAAAATTAATGTATTTTATTTTTATAAACATTATTGAAACACCAATATTATGAAGGCCCATTAAAATATTAACAAAGATAACCATACATATCATCGAACAATTTTAATTCCCAAGTATAAGTCACTGCTCTTCATCTTCCACCACATTAAGCTTTCTTTACAATAAATTAATAAATAATAATGATTATTAAAACGTTTGACTTAGGTACCTTTTTAAGTTTCATCACAACACAATAAATTGTCACACAAATTGTCTATATAACCACTGACAGACCACCAGCATAAAAATGTCTATACGATGATATAGTTATGTAAGAGTATTATTAGAAACTATTCAAAACTTTACTAGTTAAACTTACGACTGCAAAACGACCCTTACACGATTTAAATGTTATATAATCTGCGCCCAAACCCGCGTTGTATTTACGTATAAAAAACTATTATAAAACCATTTTCAAAAGGCTGTAAGTTAAATAAAAAACGTTATTGTACCATTTATATGACATTATTTTGCTACTTGCCAGGATCAGTTACTATATTCTTCTAATATAATTGAAGTAACAGAATACCAAATTTCAAATCGATCATACATGTGGAAGACGCTCACATCCATTCATCAACTAGAAAAGAGCTGATAATCTTCAAACGGCTAAACCGATTTTGATAAAACATCTAAGAACCATCGCTTGAAAACCTGCTTTCAAATAAAAAAAAGCCGCATGCAAATCGGTTCACCCGTTTAAGTTTTGTCCATAAGGGTTCATTAGAAAACCAGCGTCAGACAGCATTTGTCGGGCATTAATGCTGAAATGAACCTTTTTGGCGCAGCCGTGAGGCACACACTATTATCGCTTTATGATTATTTTCACTTTTTATTTTTGTATTATGTGTTTCACGAACTGTGTTCAAATAAATATTATTCTTTCTTTCTTTCTTTCTTTACCAGGGGCCATGGTATCCCTTTCGGACTTTAAGTAGGCAACCCTTAAGGTATGATTCCAAACAACTGCTACTGCTTCATTAACTGGTTCTTTATTTTCTTTAAGTTTATATTTGATTTCATTCCGAGCACGGCAACAATGCTGTATGACATTGGTGCAACGGCACTGCTGCAAACTGTTAAGAAGTAAACCACGAACAGCAGTGCCGCGCAGCGGTGCTTGGAATCACGCGCCCAGCGCCAGTGCTGCCCGTAGCACTGCCGCGGCAGTAATACCACGGCAGCACTGCCGTGTGCAGCGTTGTTCGGAATCATCCCTTTACACTGTTTGTCCACCGCACCGTGAACAGAACGTCAAAAAGAAACGAGATTACGCACCCATAGTAAGCCCACGTACGCACGGACGTAAAAATATCGCGGCGGGATTTTATCGCACACTGGATTTTCTACTCTCGGTGTTGAGCCAAACGTTGAGAATCCACAAAAACCACACTGTTGGATTTTCAACTCTCGGCGCAAAGCAAAGCGTTGAAAATCCAGTGCACGAAAAAAAATCACCGCGATTCTATTACGTCCGTGCGAACGTGGGCTAAATGTACTGTCGCTACTTCGGCGTCGTCATCTCGTTCTCGTTGACATCCCGTTCACGGTTCAGTGGACAAACAGCCTTATAAGGACTTATTAATGTCGGTAACCCTAAAGCGCAGGCCACACTGGGATCGAAGATGACTTCGTTTAGCTTCGCTCATGTAGCTACCACGTGTTTGCACACATCGGTTCACACCACGAACTATGAACCGAATATATGCAAAACCCGGTAACTATATGAGTGAAGCGAAACGAACGTAACTCCGCCTGCGCTTTATACCTACATAAAAGGACTAAAAATAACAGAAAAAGTTTTGCCAAAAAAAGAGTGAAGTGACCTTGAAATATCACAGCATACGTGGATTAAACAGATTTTTTTTTTTATTTATTAGGGAAAACAAACAGTTACACATTACATTTTTTAGAAAGAAATACTTAAAAGATACGGCCAAATGTGTAACCAACAACATTTTCCACGGAATACACATAAAAAATAATCCTTACAAACTATGCTATAAACTAATACCTACAAACTACAATAATTTAAGTAAAGAAAACATTTTACACAAAACATTTTTAACAATAGTAAAAAAAAAAAAAAAACAAAAGTAAAGAAAAACTCATCATGCAAATCTTAATTAAAACTACTAGTGCCTTAGTATTTCGAATAAAATATTTTTGAATCTACCAGCAGAGAGAGCAAACATATCGATATGATGGAATTGCTTGTTGTAATTATTAGTTAGTCGGCGCAGAGGTGCCCGCATACCTGCGTTACTACGACAAGAGGTAACAGCAAATATTGGCCGTGCGCGCACCCCGCGGCATACTGTCGTTCTAGGAACTATGTAATTTATTCTATTACAAATATCAATACAGTCATATACATTGCTACACAGATCAATCAAAAATACCGTCTCTAGGAGAGTGCGTCTTGATTTTAGACCAAGTAATTTGTACTTCTTAAGCAAATCTTCATAAGATAAAACTGTGTGGAAGCAACGGTAATGCATGGCTTTCAGGAACTTTCTTTGAACCTTTTCAATACGTTCCGAATATTTAATGTAAAAAGGATTCCACACTGGCACTGCGTACTCGAGCTGTGATCTGATCAGAGACTTATACAGATATAAATAGGTAGAGAGGTGCACAAACTCCTTCGCAGTTTTCATCACAAAACCATACATGCGATAGGCATTATTTACAACTTTGTTAATATGTGCATCAAGGTGAAGTTTATCGTCGAGGAGAATACCAAGATCTCGAATGAGGGACATCCTTGTTAGTGCAGCATTAGCTAAAGAATAAGGGTGCTTGAAAACATTCTTATTCTTCGTGAAACTGATACAACAGCATTTAGACAGACTCAGTTGCAATTTATTGTACCTGCAATATTCACTGAAGCGATCTAGATCTTCCTGTAATAATCTGCTGTTTTGCAAATTTTTGATAGGCCTATAAATTTTGAGATCGTCCGCATAGAGCAGGACTTTAGAATTTCGAAAACAAGTGTCAATGTCGTTTATAAATAAAATAAATAAAAGGGGTCCCAGAATAGAACCCTGAGGCACACCGGAAGTTACACTAATAGTTGTAGCAGATCTAAAACCGTTGACTACGACTCTTTGAGTTCTGTTCGTGACATATGAAGAGAACCACCGGAGTAAATCACCACGGATACCGTTAAATGAAATTTTATTCAGTAGCAACTCATGATCAACCTTGTCGAATGCCTTTCGAAAGTCAGTGTAAATGGCATCCACTTGAACACGGGAATCCATATTGTTAAACAAATAATCCATAAATGCCACCAAATTTGTGGTAGTTGACCTTTTCTTTACGAATCCGTGTTGTTGTTGGATTATACTGTGATGAAGAACAGGATATACTTTATCGTGAACTAATCTCTCAAAAAGCTTCGGCAGGGCCGACATAATGGATATAGGACGATAGTTCTCAACATCCTGTTTCGAGCCCGATTTATAGATTGGTGTTATGTTCGCACTCTTCCATACCTCGAGGAAAATTCCTTGTGCCAGTGATTTATTAAACAAAATATGTAGAGGAGTGCAAATATATTTAGCAGTATCTTTGAGAAACGTGACTGGAAGACAGTCAGGTCCCGGACCCTTAGATGAGTCTAATGAATTGAGCGCCCTAAATATTTCATTCGTGCTTAGCTCTATCTTACTAATAAGGGAATTGCTGTCAGAATCCCCACTGGATGAAGCACCTCCCATTGAAGATTGTTCATAAACTGAATTAAAGAAATCAGAAAAGAAGTTACAAATTTCTTCAGGGTCATTGGTACTCAGGTCTTTGTATTTCATGTCAGAAGGTATACCAGAAGAAGACTTCTGATTAGCAATGTAAGTCCAGAAGTATTTAACATTACTGCGAATGCCGTCTTCAACAGATTCCATATATTTTGTGTAGCAGGAATTGCATTCAATATGGAATCTAGATTTAGAATTGACGAGTGGAACGTAAGATTTAATTAATCTAAAAATGATATTATAAAAATTATTAACTGCTACATCTACGGAGTTTTCCAACCCAATTCACTCATTCCAATCAATTCTACTTAATTCCTCATTTATCTTCTCATAATTAGCTTTATAATAGTTGAACTTTTTCAAAGACTTTCGAATCATGTTTGTATGGGTGGTTTTAAATGGTATTAATAAACAGAATGGCGGGTGATGATTGTCAAGTTGTAGCAAATAGTCGGTGGGGGGGGAAAACAGAGCATTCGTTGTTACAGATGGCCAGGTCTAATAATTTCCCACTCGAATTCTTGACAGTGTTGTACTGATGAGCATTAAGGAAAGACATAAATACACTAAGATGTCCACCAATCGAGGAATTTCCACTACAAACCAGCCCCGATACTGATCCATTATTATTATTATTGGTAATCCAGTCAATATTAGGTAAGTTGTAATTGCCAAAGAGATAAAACTGCTCTACGCTAGTGTCGCCAAGTAAAGGTTGCAGGAGATCAAAATATTGAACATAAATGGATTCAGGTGTTTTAGGTGGTATGTAGGCCGCCCCGACAATTTGGTTCTTCCCTCTAGTCGAGCTGGGAAATCTAAGGAAAAAATAACTTCTCCCGCTCTGGGTGGAGCGGGAGGGCGTGTCAGACTCTTACTGACTAAAACCCACCCGTGTTCCTTCCGTTGCCTGTACGTTGCCAGGGGCCACGGTATCCCTTTCGGACTTTCCCGCAAACTAGTACTATGCCTTAACCTAAGTGTAAGTTTTAATTGCGATTACGTTTAAACTACTGTACTTCAAACTTAGTGCGGATTTCACTTATGAAATTGAACGCGTTCAGCACATCTAAACGCGTTCAAGAGCTGTCAGTGTACAATATTGCATAACAATTTTGACACTGACAGCTCTTGAACGCGTTTTAGAAATGCTGATCGCGTCCAGTTTCTTTGGTGAAATCAGTCCACAAAATCACGTACGGTGATTTAAAAGTCAGTCAACCCTTTGTAATTTAACAAGTTATGCAATAAAAAACTGAACATCGATATAAATACGCGTTATTATACGTATCAGGCATAGGAGGACATTATTTCAAGGATTCTCTAAGGATTAATGAGGTATTTTAGACCTTAGAAGTATCTGCAGCGTATATCCCAACTGCGTTTTCATATTTTTAAGGGTGTTGTAGTACAGACCATCAAACTGAATCATTTTATCCATGGAACCAACATCGCAATCGCGAAACTGTTAACTATCAGCTTTACCATACAGAACTTCAATACCTACTCGACCCGAAATATATGGGACAGATGATAATTTTTTTGCGATTACGATGTTGGTTCCATAGAGAAAGTAGTTCACACATTTCTGACACACGCTGTATACTCGTAAGTAAGAAATTTTAATATGGGTTACCATCGACATAGTATACGTTTACGAACCTAAATTGAAACAACAAAATATAAAATTATATTTCACACACACAAAATATAAAATTAAAATACAGAATAAAAAATTATATTTTGTCCAAATTAAATAATATAACGTGTGTAATCCACCTATAATGTTCCCACTACTGGGACAGGCCTCCTCTTGGCGACAGGTCGTGGGCCGTAATCCACCACTTTATACATTCCTTTTTGCAAAATAGGCTTTTAGCAACCTTTAGGTTGGTAAACTGAGGCTCTAGTGCCACCTGATCGAAAGTAGTTGGCACGACTTATGGACCCTTGCAACGACAAGTAATGGGCAGGCTGCCTTGAAGAAAAAAAAAAAATAAACAAAATTCCAAATATTTTATTTCACATAAACCTACAAGGACACTTATGAAACGTCAGAAGCTAGGTGCACGGTTCCAATTGGTCGTTTCCTATGGAGAAGAGCCGGCAAGGAACTCCACGGTTACTGTTTTAAAAGTAAATGTTTTTTACAATGTTTTCAAATTACTGTGAAAGAAAGAAAGAATGAAAGAAAAAGTATTTATTGGGACAAGCACAGGAGATCTTAACTAAACTAAACACACACTCACTAAAAATAAAAATAGAAAAAACAAACACAGTAAAAATTAATATAAAGTGGAAAGTTCTGTGCGAGGCCAAAAGGCTCCTATCTCAGCATGATGCTGCGACATTTAATAATAAATGTCGCAGCGCTGGTATTCTGATAGGGCCTGCAGTGATGTCACGGACAGAAAGATTCATATACATAAATACAAAATAAAAGTAATTAAACAGATGTATTAAATACATTAAAAAATAAAACATAATGTTGTCCGCGTGTCAGCACCCGACGTAACATCAGTTACTTGTCTATGCTTTTACTGTCTGTGGCATTGTTGTAACAAGTAGAGAGACGCAGACGCAGACACCGGCCAAAAATTGTTTTTAAAAATTGTTAACATTACGGCTGTTTATTCCTACATCATAAATCTCAATCATCTGTGTTCATAGGTATGAGAGGACAGTGTAGGCCTATCAACAAGTACCAGGTACTTAACAAGATAGAAATTGGTCGACAGATCTACAGTCTGTTAAGCCTACAACGTTCTCACATTCACAAAATCTAAAAGAAAATAATCTATATAAAAGATAAATAAAATAATAAAAATAAATACCTATTTAAACCAAATGACATCATTGCCACTACAGCTGTAACAAATCTAGTTTAATAAAAAGTACAGAATATTGAAGGTAGGAGAAACTTGAAATACTTGATGTGCCAAATTGACAGCACAAATATGAAGCTGGGATGCACTGTGAGAAAATATAAATTTATAAACTTACCGTACTCCGTACTCCTTTTCACCGGCTTCATAAGGTTCATAACTCAATTGTTGGGCTTGGTATAACCTTTTATAACACGCTAAATTCTTCTTTGCTAGATTTGCCTTTTAATGCGTTCAAAACTAAAGTAAAATCCAACCTCTGTTCAAAGGCATACTATTCTATCAACGACTACTTAAATGATAAGAATAGTTGGTCGCTGTGATTAACTCAAGACAATGTTTAAATGTTCTTTCTCCAGAATTAGCTTACTTACTGACAGGTTATATGAGTTTATATAATTGTTTATAATTTTACTTTATAAGTCAATTTATATTATTTTAATTTATTGTTGACATAATCTACTCATTACAATGTTTTTTTTATGAGTTGTATTGCAATATGTGGTTAGCTAGCGACCTCGATATTTTTTTAATTTACCTCGATGGTCCTAGTTTATCAATTATAACTTCTAGTTACAGCTATATGTAAGCGGGCACGCCCTTTATGCCTGGAGGCTTTTATTTAGATATTGTTTTCGTTAACTTATTTTTATTTCTGCTTGAGTATAGTTCTCGATGTTTTTGGTTGGTATATTGGCGTGTGCTAGCTGTCATATGGCTATTAATTTTATAATTAAAATTATGTTTTGTGTTGCGTAATGTAAATATCATTTTGCATACTATTATATAGAATATTTTTTTTCTAACTGAACAGACAGCTGTGCTGCTGGGGAGTTTGTTGCGCCACTTCTTCTTCCCAGCTAAAGCACTAGGAAGTGGTGAAGGGTGGGCGTTTTGGGGGATTGTCTTATGTAATTTTGACGTTCGAAAAGTGCTGATTGTCAGCCTAGTTTGAATAAATGACTTTTGAATTTTGAATTGAATTTTACCTCTATTAAGGTATATTAAAGCATAATCAGCCTAAAATGTGCCCACTGCTGGGACATCGGTCTCCTCTTTCTGTAAGAGGGCGTGGACCATAATCCACCACGCGGGCCCAGTGCGGGTTGGTAGATGCCACATGTCTTAAAATTTTTGGTTCTAAGATATGCCGGATTCCTCACGATGTTTTCCTTCACCGTTTTGAGAGCAGTGGTGATGAATTCACACAAAGTAAAGCGCCTCCAAAACAAATAATATAACTGGTGTCATCCCACTCACTGGCGAACGATTAAAAGAAAGAATGAAGCTGTCAGGAGACAGTGCTTCCTTTCCCAAACCATTCGTTCCTCCTGCTGAAGATGCTCCCACCTGGACATGAGTTGCCTTGGGTAACCGGTACCCTAATTACGTAATACACGATCAATCGGAATTTGAATCCTTTTGAAACAAATTGCTAATCCATTGCTTCATAAGTTCGAAAAAAAATCTGTACAACAACGTAAAGAATGCAATGAATGTTGTTGAACTGTCAAAACGAAACAAATTTGTCGTAATTGTTTACGAAAATGTGTTGCGTAATTAGATAGCTCTTTAAACAGACTCCGGACCCAGGTTGGCCAAAGCAAGGAAAATCTGTTCAGGTGGAGATTCATAGACGACTCCGCCTTGGAGTGTAAATGTGGTGCTGTTCCACAAACGATGGGACACTTGATAACGTGTCATGTGTAACCTGTCCGGCACTTTACAAGAACTGATGGACGCTAGTGATAGCGCTAAACACGTGGCCGAATTCTGGGCAGAGTCTATTAGCAATTAATATTAAAATTAATAATAAGATAAATAACGTCAATCAATATTTATATTTCTACTCATTTACCCCACCTAATGTATATCCTGTTACAAGTGTTATAACATTAACGATAAATATTGATTTAACAAGTTAACACTAATGAAGTCAAATTGAGTCGTTACGGTAGTTAAGTAAAATAAATATCGTGATAATATTAGGGTCGGCAGACTAAAAAACATAAGTCAAAAAGTCATACTTTTCAGGAACAACTAAAAACTATATCAAAACATAACGTTAAACTATAAATTCAAATTTATTGGAATATTGAGATGTTTTTAATTAATACTAACATGCACTTAAAAATCATTAGACATAAATATAATAAAAAGCGATTTTAGTGACTTATGTTACCAGGAACACCAAGTACATAGTAGGTACTTGTGACTTAAGTGTATGAGAACAGTACATTTCATTATAAACTATATTTTAGTTAACAAACAAAAGCTACTTAACTTCTATAAACGTAAAATATTTACTATGCATCATTTATATACTAGCCTATATTTATATTTTTTTTAATTAACTATTTATTCATCTTCTTCACTATCTAAAATATCAGGGTCAGTATTACGTATATTGTTCACAGTAGGCAAATCTAAATAAAATCTGTGAAAAACATCGGGTATTAGGGAGAGTAAGGAAATCAGATCATCTTTTTTTTCTTTTGATATCGGTAAAGGCTGTTCCGATATAACATGAATAGTGTCAGGTATGGCAAAAACTCGACGTTTCAAGTTTAATTTGGAAAATTGACATTCCGTGTCCAAAGTGTCTTTGTAAGAGATTACGCCAAATTCAGAATCATAACGCAACCACTTTTTATCGAGCCATTTAAATTGTCGCCCTTCCACATCTTTGTTTCTCAATACTAAAGGACCCTATATCAACGCAGAAAAATCCAAAAAGTCGGAGCTGCGCATTTCGACCACTTCAAATTTTTTACTGCTCGATCTTATAAGTTGTATCCAATCATGAGGGTGATAAATCTGCAAATCCGTTTTTTTTTTCTTTTTTTCAAGATGCCATGATCCGTGTCTACTTCCAAGTGGCTATGACCAGGAACCATGAACTTGTGGTCTATGACATCTATGTCTAATTTCTGCAAAGCCCAGGTCAACATTGAACTGACATGAGAATTGCGGTTCT
Source organism: Xanthia icteritia (assembly GCA_949128155.2). NCBI lineage: Eukaryota > Metazoa > Arthropoda > Insecta > Lepidoptera > Noctuidae > Xanthia > Xanthia icteritia. The sequence continues at coordinate 17,167,050 of OX421940.2, read as the reverse complement.
GATCGCCACAAGTATCAGAATAAAAAATAACATGTTTTGTATTCTCAGGTATGTATGTTTGAAGATGTTTAAAAAGACATGATGCTATTTGATTAGCTCCTCTAGCAGCTATGGTTTCATACCATATGTAACATACAGCTTTTCCAGTTTTGTTATCATGAACAGTCAAGTTGAACGTTGAACTGGCGTTTGTAGAAAGCTACAGAAGAGCTGAGAGCTGGAGTGGGTAAACACTGTTGTAAGTCAAATGTGTAAACTTGCACAGTACTGTCATTTTTATTCACTTGAGTATCACATTTTTTCATTTCGTATGCTTGATCTGCGGCAATCTTGTGATGTTCATGTTGAGCAATTAGTTCAGTTTTGACTTGGTCTTCTTGACATAGTTGAATTTGCATCTTGAATTTATCACAAGTATAGCATGTGTCGGCACGGGGCTTTTTGAAAGATAATCCTAATTTGTGGAATTCTTGACTATAAATTTTTACTGATGGTGGATTGTCGCGGTTTTCACAAAATAATTCATACATTTTGTTAATAGTTAGATGAGAAGGCAAGTACTTTTTTGATGTAGTTTTTCTTGTGTAATGGCTCTCATAGGATGGAAATGACAAAATATGTTGCTTAATTTCTTGTCTTTTTTCATCAGAAATTTTATGTTTGGGTATACTCTTCCCACGGTTATCATCTGTTTGAGTGCCACCTACAGAAGACCTTTTTTTCATGGCAACTGTTTTTATAAAATTATCGCTTTCGCTTAACGTTTTTAAAAGGCATCCCCGACAAATGGGTTCACGCTTCCCGTGAATTAATAAAAAATATTTATATGTTTTCATGCGAACCTTTTGTTGGTCAGGATCTAGTGTGCGTTGTCTTTGAGTGGCCTTATCTTGTATTTCCATTAAAGATGCCATATAAGATGATCTCTTGAGATATGTTCCCATTTGCCAATATTCTCTGAAAATAGCTTGTCTATCGTTCAATGACATACGCTCCTTTTCATTCGACACGTCCCTAGCTCTTTCATTGTTCTGCTGGAAACAACTTTACCTTTTAATGTTTTATAAGATTGACCTGTGTTGCGTTTTATTTTCTTATCCTGTTTCATAATGCGAATACTTTTTTTTGGAGATGTTTCGACCGCGTGTGTCGGTGTTTCGGCTCTTCGGTCAGTATCCGGATGAGTCGATATATCACTGGACATCGACGAATCTGCTGTTGTTTCTGGGAGTTCAAAATGTGGATCCAGGACAGAATCATCACTTGAGAAATCTATTTCCCGATTAGTAAACATAATGCCAGCGTGGCCTGATGATGTGGAAGGCATGGGTTCTTCTTCCGCCATTGTGCCTATAGAGTGCTGTTCATTTTGTTCACCTAAAAATAAAAATATACTGTAAAGGCTAATAAAATAATCGTTTAAATGATTTATTTATGATTGATGCTATAATGAACTGATGATTTTTACTAAAACTGCAATGAAAGATAAATGTACTTAATTTCTAATTTAAATCAAACATGACAAACTTACTTTCAACATTTGAGTTTCTCCTCAGCACCATCTTAACAATTTCTTTCCTCGTTGACAATCCATAGTAATATTACTTAAATATTTTAACTAAAATATCACACACCACACAACTGTCCCGTTTATAAATCAGAGCAAAACTAACTTGACTAGTGACCCAAATCTTAACACTTCATTTTTTTCCTTAGCAATAAATAATAATTTGAGTACCTACACTACCTACCCCCGAGTTCAACGTCGAGATAACGCGACGCACTTAACGTTCCTAATAACATAAGTCACGTTCTGTATCTATGAAGTTTGAGAGCGTCAAGTGTTCCTTTTAACATAACTCAACTTATGTTTTTTATAACGTTGCAAGATTCATGCGAATCAAGAGGTTGAAAAAGGACGCCCCTTAGATTCGAGCCCGAACAAGCGAACATGACTTATGTGCTTTAGTCTGCCGATGTATTGATTTAAATGAATGATTATGGTACAAAGAAAAAATAAAGCAATTTTTTGACTTATGTGCTTTAGTCCGCCACCCGACAATTTATTATCGTGATATTTAATACTTGTGATAGGAAGGTTATGCACGTAAATGTTGCCTTTCGGGGAAGTACAGTGTGCGGGAAACTGAAGACAATAGTAATGATAATTATAACATCTGCGCGGCTGTAATCTGGAAAGCTAAAACAGAAAACCATTGCAATCACCTCGAAGAACGAACCTGGAAATTAATAACAAACAAAATATCACCTATTAATCACCCACATTTCGCCAATATGTTTAAGTCCCATGTAATAGGGGCCGAGCCTATTGCCAACCGGACATAAATCCACACCCCGGGCAAGCAGCCCGGGGTGTGGATTTATGTCCGGTATATTATGTCCAGTGTATATTTATGTCCAGTAGCAACTGAGAAATACCAGATGAAAAATCGATTAATAAAGAAATTAAAATATCATTAACGCAAACAACGTTTGATCAATACGTATTCTGGCAAACCCGTATCAAGGTTCACTTAAGTTTCTCCTAGATCCCCATACGTAACTACTTAAAAAAATATAGGAATGGAATTCCTTACGTCTAACTTTCTCTAAAGAGTCGGACAAGATACTCAAATAGAAATCTGATACAGAAAAAAATATGATTCTTCAGTGGGTATACTCTACCATTCGTGTTCTATGGCGTATCAATTTTCGGGAGATGGACATAAGTACCTAGGCGTTAGTAATTAGTTTTTCACGTATTTTCATGACGCGTCGACCACATTGTAGTGTAATTAAGTTCAAGTTTGAGTTCCTTAAACCGTTTTCTAAATTCTTGTAATCTTTGAACAGCACATAGCAGTAGAATACGCGTATCTGACAGTGGTAGAGAATAAGAAAAGCGTTGGTTTGATCTGCAATTTAACTTCTTTAGTTACGTGAATTCTTAAGTCTAAAGTATTATAATTACTTATTTTACTTTATTCAATAGTATTAATAAGTTATTATATTTAGGTACACCCGAATATAATATAATTTTATCATACACTTGCTCGAAGTCTTTTGTTGTTGAACTTTCTTACAATTAACCAAATTGAACTCCTAAGTCCGGCTTGATCAATTCGAGGATTGCCTTTACATTTTCGGGTGATGTTCAAAAAATATGTTTAAAAACGAATCGAACATTCATGAACAAAAAACTTTAGATGACGTGCATAAATAATCTGGCTTGGTGGTAGACCTGTTCGAAACGAGAATATCTTAGGTAGACTCAGCTAAATAGTTGGTATCGATCGTCGCAAAGCTGCGCTTGCGACCAAGGAAATCCCACATTTTTCTAATTGAACACGTAACAGTTACGACAAGGCCTCCGAACGATACGGTCGTCCAAAATACAAGTGGCCAAAATTTACGGCAATGTGGACCTTATTGACTATTTTATTGGTGATTGTTTGTGGGGCTGTGTCCGAATCACAAATTTGCGAATTCGAAAAAAGTGTAGAACTCGTAAATCGTACGTATGAAGGCTTTATATTCGGGAGCAATGAAACGTATGTGGATCCCAAGTCTAAGACGGAAAGAGGATGTGTGTGCCTCAAGGGGACTTGTGCAAGAAAATGTTGTCCCTTTGGGCAAGCTTACAAAGCTGATTCAAGAAAATGTGTAAATATACCAACGAAATTCGAACCACCTGTGCTGGAAGAGAAAAATAAGGAATTTGTATTCAAGGAAGGATTTAATGCTACAAAGGAGTTTATTTTTATTACTGGTAAAATGGTCTGCGTCAGGGATGCAGGAGAGAGGAGACTGCCCGTATATCCGGCTACACAACACTTCAATTTAACGACGGTGAGACGAAAACCATTGTCATATTTTTTGTTACAAACGATTCTGATTGCAAGCATGAATAAATCTAAAAATCGCGATCAGGCTTCCGCAAACTTGTCATTAAAATATGATTGTCTTAAGGTCACGGTAAGTTCTAAAAGTCAATCGATTGAATTGAGTTATTTACTTGGACTAGCGGCTCGCGTGTTTTTACTTGAGTAAGCATCGAGATTTCTTTAATATACCTCTGCAAGTTTATTATTAATTTATTATTTATATACATAAAGGTTCCAAAAAAATAAACAAAGTCGGTATTGGTATCGGTATCGGTATCATTGGTATCACGGTCAATCAGTACTTTTTGAGTTTATTTATACAAATCTTTTCTCTTTATAACATTAGTGTAGATAAATACCATCAATTTTTTTCCTAAATCACTACCACTAATTAGCAAAAAACCGTGTTGAGTTGTGAATAAACGTTATCGGCCAAATCCGGGTTGCCAATGACTATGGCTCTTTTGAATTTAACATGCATTCAGATATCGAAGCAAATAAAATGGCAAAAAGTTCTGGGGATGTTTAGAATTGAGGTGCATTATTGAAATCCTAATCCCAACTAATATAAATACGAAAGTGAGTTTATTTGTTACGCTTTCACGCTAAAATGGCTACACGAATTTAGTTGAAATTTGGCGCACAGGTAGACCATGACCTGGAATAGGACACTTTTTATTCTGATATTCCGACCGGATCCAGACTTATGTGGATGAAACCCCCTTAAGACCAAGGCCAAATATTTATGATATTCGGATATTTCATGACATAAAGAATATTAATTAAAAATATAAAAAATATATATATAAAACCATGAAATTTCGCGGGTATTCTGGTTATAAGAAAATATAAAATTAGTATAGGAAAATATATCTAAAAACATTAAAATGAAATATGAAGAGGACAGGTATGTGTAAGTCCATGGCCCTTTACGGGGCACCGGTGTGGGCGCGTTCCTTGAGGCGGCGGCCAGCCCTCTGGTTGAACGCGTCCCAGAGGGTCATGGCCATCCGGCTGGTCCGGGGATACCGCACGGTCTCCGGTGAGGCGGCGAGCCTCCTTGCCGGATTGTCGCCATGGGATCTGGAGGCGAAAGTCATCGCGCACATTTGGGAGTGGCACGAGGAGGCGAAACGGCACAAAACGGCGAAATCACAGCACAGCGGACAGAGTTCCGGCGGGATCTCATGGCGTCATGGAGAGTGCGATTGTCACAACCCAGCTCGAGTCGATGGCGCGTTGTGTTCCACGCGCGCCTCAAAGAGATGTCAGCACAACTGGCGGGGTCTTCTAGGACCGACGTCTGCCAGGGTCGCGGGAATGTCCGAAAGGGATACCGTGGCCCCTGGCAACGTATAACATCATGCCTTGTTTCCCCAAAGAGTCGGTCAGAGGTGTACATAATGTAGTACACCTATATTTCACCAGTTATGTTTAATTTAAGTTCCATGTAATAGAGGGCAAGCCTATTGCCATCAACCGGGCACAAATTCAGACTCCGAGCTGTTACTGAGAAATTCTAGATAGAAAAACCCTATACCACTTATCCCGACCTAGGAATCGAACCCAGGACCTCATGCTCGGCAGTAGCGCTTGCAACCACTAGACCAATGAGGTGGTCACGGACAATTTTATGCCTAGTAGACAATCGTACGAATACATTGATTAAATTATGAAACCCAGTAGTAAACAGCTCGATTAACAGTAATGCGAGATATATTGTGGAGACTTCCTTGTATGAGAACAAAGATAACAATATCAGTCTATTTATAATCCTTCGAAGACTCGTCATTATCATCTGCCTAGCCTATTCCCAGCTATGATGGGGGTCGGCTTCCAGTCTAACCGGATGCAGCTGAATACTAGTATTTTACATAGAGCGACTGTCTATCTGTCCTCCACAACCTAATTACTGGGTAATACGATACCCCTTGACTGGTTGTCAGACTTTCGGGTTTCTGACGGCCCGTAACAACTGTCAAAGATCCACGAATGATAGCCGGGACCAACGGCTTAACGTGCTATCTGAGGCACGGAGAAGTCTATGTATGTAAAGAAAAGATGGTCACCCATCCACGGGCCAATCGCGGCAAGTGTAGCTTAACCTGATCGATCGAACGTGCGGCTATTATTACTGAGCCACAAGCCCCGTTCAAAGACCCGTGGGACACATTTTACGTGTTTATTATTGTTTGTTTGTTGTAAACATTTAATCTCGGCTGCGTAGGGTTGCCGCATAAGTCTGAATCTAGGTCTTTAGGCAGTTCGACTTCATCTACACTAATATTATAAAGAGGAAAGATTTATATTTTGGTTTGTAAAGAATAAACTCAAAATCTATTGGACCGATAAAAATTCTTTCACCGGTAGAATACTATATTATAACTGAGTAACATAAGATATAATTTATAAAGATTTCACGCGACAATCTCACGTAGGGTACCTGGGTTACCGAAGTATTTTGCCCTGTATATGGCGACCACCGGGCAGTTTAGCAGCACATGAGCTGCTGTCTCATCGTCCTCCATGCAGGCTCTGCACACGCGCCGGTCCCGGTAATATTGATTATTCGATAAATGTATTCAGTAGACCAAGTTTAAAAACAGCGGGGTAATTAGGTAGCACAATAACAACTGCAATACCTTTCATTTTGACAATTCGACAACATTCATTGTTATTTACGTCGTCGAGCAGACGAATTTTTCAAACAAATTAAGCAATGGATTACGAATTTCCTTCAAAAACCTTCTGACTGTGAAAGAAACTGTGCTACACAATAGGGGTGCTGGTCTAAGCTGGTAATCTTTGCCCAGGAACTGGATTATACAATTAATGGTTGTCGCTCTATATGAAAAGTATGTTTGACAACCACGAGTTCACGGGTATATACCTAGCAATTAAACTACGGAGGTATCAGGAACAGGGTGTAAAGTTCACTCATCCTCAATAGAAAAAGGAGGATCCCCCGACCAGACAGGTGTCGTGTCTAGTGGGCAACTGCCCGACGATTGATGTCGGGAAGTTACCCTTAACTTTTTGAGAAATTTTGATCTGCATTCACATATTTTGAAAATTATGTACAGTTAGCTAGAAAATAGGCAGTTTTCTCAAAAACTTTTTTTATTATATCGATCCTGTTTCTTATAGGGATCAAAAAACTCTATGGGACCAACTGAGGTTTGAGTACTCGAAAACACAGTCCCTTATGACCATTTTCCTGTAGCTACAATGGTTAAGGTAGCTGTCCTTACCGCCTCATCTCAAAAATCCACTCTGTATACTGCTTTAATTTCTTACTTTTTAGAGATCTGGTTGTATCTTAGTTTCTTGTTCTTGTCAAGCTGTAGGTGCATGGATTTATCGTTCTTCTGATCGCGCGGTAAATTCTGCTTGCGCGATGCAAGATTTCGCGTGACGTCAGTGTGATGCGTAGTTCACATGTAGCGATGTAGATGCCGCCACAAAACTAAACGGGATGAGGATATTAAGCTTAAGCTTATTGTGACCTTTTTTCTCTTTATCAATACCTATGCAAGGCATTGATGAAGAGTTACCGATAGCTGGTGGTGTGGATAAATCTTCTAAGCATTTACCTACCTACACTGAACATAACATTTACATTGGGTTTTTTATTCTAAAATCCTACTTACCTTGAGCTAGTAGAAGAAACGGAATAACATTTAAAACCTGTTCATATGTTTACGAAATGTTTAATGTCTTTGGAACGAATACCGATATAAATAAACATATACTTGACAGCGTTAAGCCAACAGCAACTGAAAAGTTCAAGAAACACGATGATTATACAATATAAATTGGTAATAAAAGCTACCGCAATTCACTTTCAACTGAGAAATTTCTGGCCTGCATCTCTAAGTGATGACCAGGCCGAAGGTGGACGCGAGCTTCACCCGGAATCCTCAACCACAGAGGAACTGGCTATCTTATCTCTAGCTGCCGAAACACAACAGTGCTGTTAACATTGCTATTATAGCGACAGACTTACATAGATAAGGTGGTGGTAGCTAGCCAGGCAGGCTTAGAACAAGCCCAACCAACCAATCCTTCCAAAACCGAGTTCAAATATATTTTTTTGTTGTTATCGCTTTAATTCCAAGGAGAGAATAAAAAAATCCGCGATAAAAAATCTACTGCATCATTGCGTCTGCAATTAGTACCACCTAGTTATACCTCATCCTTGAAGTCGGGTTAACTGTGATTACGCAAAAAAAGCCTGTCATTACTTTGATGACATCACGGTTCAGTCACGTTGGTATTACAGTTTCTTGTTTTTTTGGACAAATTGTAATTTCAGTAAGTTATGTTGGGTTCCGTTATGTGACCAATCAATACCACAGTATAAATAAGGACAGTACAGAAACTACCTAGTAAACGTTCGAAACGGCACACTCACACAGACGCGCTCATTGACGAGAAACCAAAGCGATTGTCGCGGTGCTGTCAGTTGCGGGTGCCATGTGGAGACGAGTACTCACCGCGATCTTTCTAAAAATGGAGCGTTTGTTATTATTTCAACAAATTTATTGTGATAGTTAGGAAGTTATAATGTGGCTACAATGGCGCGACGGCAATCATTTCCTTGCTAGCGGCAGGTAAGTATACAGTCTCAATGATTCACCATTTTAATTCAAAGCTGAGCAAATACTTAAAGAATTATGATCAGTAAACAACAATAATGTTAAGAATTATTTTTGTTTTTACCTTTTTATTACGGATGCTTTTAACGTGCACGTCTTTCAACATTGTTCTCACATGTATAATTTCAACATGAATAATGTAGCCAATATTTTGTAACAATAACTATTTTGATTTAAAAGAGTGTCCCTGTAGTTTCTTGCCCATTCTTCTGCATAGGAACCTACTACGCTTTGGAATGGGCTACTAGCTTTATCTTTCTGACTGACCGACCCCTTGAAAATTCAAAAGTGCCTGTAATTGGTTTATTTGAAATAAATGTTTTGAGTTTGAGTTATACAGTAACACAACAATTGAAGAGAAATAGAAATGAATGCGATATCGACCTTCCACAGCTATTAATTTTGAAACATGTTGATTCACACAACACAACAATAGCTCTCTATACTTACAATATCTGTGTATTATTCATGTCACCTCATAATATCGTATGTTGAAAGTGAAATAATGACTGCGATTAGGTTTAAAATAATATTCGCTTCTTTACCTGCTTTGGGCGTTTGGATCATCATAGATTTGCGTGGCTGTATAGGATTGCGGACGCACACTGCAGTTTTCTTATTGAAACATTAGCTGATTGGGTTATTGATGAATAGATATAACCATAGAAAATTACCTTTAGTTGAGTTACATCATCATTCTCCTGGCATCATTCCAATCTATTTAATGTCGGCGCAACAAGTCTTTTTCTTCCATACTCCTCTATTAGACGTCATCTCGCTAGTCACCCCTTTTCTAATCATCTTTCGCACAGTCCATCCACCATTTCTTTAGTCTTCTGATTGAATCAATATTTACACACTGGAATTTTTCTTATTTCATTCATATCTAGTTACTGACTTGATGTCCGTACGTATTTTTCAGGTGACCACTGAAAATCAGCGCTGTGCTGTGGGTCCCTCATAGCACAGAATTATGCTGAGTGGAAGCCTTCTTGTCACAGTCATGACGTGCAGCTGCCAAATATTTATGTTGTTTATATTTTTGTTATTTGTATGGACGTGTCTCTGTGACAAATAAACCTTTTTTTCTTTCTTTTCTTTCTTTCTTCCCTTACTCTTATAGCCATTCATACTCAAAACTTTCCTCACGACATTTTCCTAGAACTTACAACACCTTTAGTTACCATATGTTCTGTGGATATTACTATAGATGTAAAAATGATAATTAAAAAATATATATAATTAGGTATATTGGCCAATTAATAACACTAGACTGTTAAAGTTACAACAATTTAAATGAATAAACGCTTAACTGTATCCGCCTCTGTGGTTATAAGTCCTATGTTTGATTCCGTTCCCAAAATGCAATTAGGAGTGATATAAGACTCATTTATATAGACTCATTTTTATAAGACTCATTATGATACTAGTGCGCTGTGTTGGTCGATAAGGTAGCCGAGTGTGTAATGATCAATGCACACGCGTTTCATACGACGTTTTTCAACACACTTGCGAGGACAAAAACAGACTTGTTGTAAGAACTTATGCTACAATAACGTAAATATTGAGATGATACATTTAAATTTATAAAGCTCAACTGACCTTTGTTGCCTGATACTGGTACTGACTATCCGAAGCTTCTTTTAAAAGGATTTCGTATTTTTGATAATAACAAAACGAAAACGATAACAAATATTTATGGAAAATGGCGCGCTGGTTTTGTTTTTTCCGCTAGCGATGCGCGCACAGGTGTAAATAAAGGCACTGGCAAAATAATATTTTGAATACGCAAATTAAGATTAATATATTATATATTGAAAAATATATAGTTTGATGAAATATTATGTTGTTTTATCATATTTTATTTATTTGCAGAAGTACCCACGCACAAAAGTCCACCTGAAGGACTAAGTGCGGAAACCAAACCCCATAATATAGAACATGGAAGGCATCTCTTTGATGAGATTAAAAAAAGAGAAAATCTCTGCTCGGGAGAAAATAAAGTATGCTCATTTAATAGTAGGTACCTATAGGATAGTTCATACTAGTTCCATGTATTCAAAGTCAATTTCTATTAAATACAAATCCCATGCTGCCCTGATAGTACTTACTAATTCCATTCTGCCATGTCGCGTTTCAAAATTTGCCAAACATCAATGGCCGCTAGAAATCGTATATGTTTTGGTGCTATCGATGTTACCTATTTTTTTGTAGTTTTTCATCAGAATTTTTTATATTGAGTAACATTCAAATAAAAAACAAATCCATTGCAATAATGTTCCTATATTGAAACGAACAAGATACAATAGTTACAAACTACAATCTAAATTTATTTATTTAATACTCCAAGCACAGAAATGTACAGAGGCGGACTTAATGCCACAGGCATTTTCTACCAGTCAACCTAAATAAATTTGATAAAAATATTAAAGACTTAAAAAACATTAGCATGCACGGGTACCTACGTATGTTTGGTAAGTCAAAGATTATACAAAAAATTGCTTATGCTAACCAAATACCTATCTGACAAATAATACGAGACTAGCTTACAGATCGTGTAGCTCAGGAGTCACCAAATGGCGGACCACGGCCCGGATCCGGACCGTTGACCTATTTTGTACGGACATTAAGTACCTAAACAGTTAAATTTATAACAAAAACCTAATCTAAAAGTTTTGAGCAATTGAATTAAGCCTAAAGGCAGAATATACAAAGCGTTGTATCTTCTGCCGTCGACACGACAACGGACGACGCGAGATGCAAGCCGCATAAGCTGCAAATGTTTTCGGAAGTAATAGAGCTAGGTAGTTACTATACAGATCTAAATGATCGATTTCCAAGAAACCACAAAAATACGCAAGGTCCGTCTTTTATTATTGGTTGCTAGTAGGTAACGTCTTCCAAACGGATCACGAGTCATATAATTTTTTTATATGATCCCTAAAAAAACTTATTGGTGATCCCTGGTAGCTCATATTCTCTACTTGTACTTCGTCCCTCGGACATGTTGAATGTCAAGGACAAAAGCATTTTATAATGAGTATTTCGACAAGTAGGTAACGATATATTGTATTCGTCTAGTTAGCTCGGAGGATTTAAGATCAGTTGAAGCGGATATGATTGGCTTTTCAATTCCCAGAAACAGTCTTCCTTTGACATTCGGTATTGAATGACGACGTTGGGCAATAAGTACGTTGATTCGAATTCACGCCAACCCGCGCTGTTTTTAAAGGTTATGACATGTAACACAGTGTTAAAGCAGTATAATATTCTAAAACTTGAGGGGTCTCCCCTGTTACCTATAGACCTGCGACATTATTTAATAAGGAAAAAAAGACCGTATCTTTAAACGCTGGCTAGCTCCAACATCATCTTGAAAATCCTAGCCGAAAAACATGATTGTTGTCATTAAATACTCCTTGAACAAATAATCGATATTTATTATGTCAATCAATGACAATATAAATGAAGACGAGATATAAAAGGATGTCGGTTGCCTATGATCGTTTGACGTTTGTAAAAATTTAAAATCCAGTTTAAATAAAAGTTAAGAATCACGCATAGGATTTAAAAGTTGGTCTGATAATACGTGTATCCTATTTAGTGCGTATTTAATCAGTGACACGTAGATATCGGGTTCAATTCCCAGGCAAGTTTAATGTTATTGCGATAATATAAAGCAAAAAGCATGCGTGTTTAATACACTGCATTATGAACCTAAAAGCGGTTCAATAAGCGCCACTTTACGAGCAAGTGTGTTGAAAAATCAATTACGACATCGTTATTTTCTAATATTATTTTATTTCTAGTTCAATGTGTTCAAAGTGTAGGACCTCTATAGCAACTATTTGTTGAGTATTTAAAAATTAAGTAATGGCTATAGATCTACTCTCTATTAGTCTACACTATAGACTCCCATCGTTTGGCCCCTCATCTACAGAATTTTGCTTGTCACCATGATTGGTGACTGCCGTACCAATATCTATGTCACAGTAAGCTGGTTATAGCAGTGATATAGTTATATCGCTAGGAATATAGCTATATACCGTAATATAGTTAAATGAAAGTGTTTCATAACTATCTTACTAGGAATATAACTATGATACGAACACGATCTAGTAAAATAATTAATAGGGCACTCCCACCAAATAGGTTAGGATAGAACTGTGACCAACTACGCGTGAGCCGAGCGAGCGAAGCTAGCAGTGCCGTGGTACCGGCCGGCGAGCGCTACGTCAAAATTGGTCGCAGTAACAAAATAAGGGCACTCCGACAGTTATGAACCGATTTCATATAACTATATTACGGTATATAGCTATATCCCTAGGGATATAACTATATCTCGCCTATTACCATCTTACTGTGACATCTACATGTCGTGAATGAATAAAGTCATATTGCCAACTAATTTCCTGAAATAGTTCCTGTTATTTATTTTATGATGATTAGTCAAAAGAACATCAAGTACAAAGCCCATAGAATTTTACTGCTGGTCATAGACTATCTCTACAGTGCTTCTTCTTTATGCAAGTTCATCTCATACCTGCCTCAAACTGTCCTCAGTAAACAATAGCACGAAGGTATGTTAGAAAACTAGTCCTCTGCTTCTCAACAATGTCTGTGTAGATTCTGCAAACACAAATGCGTCAAAATACGTCATTTCCGGAATTCCTTGAGTCACGTCATCATAGTTAATTATAATTTATCTTTCAACGGTATCATACTACGTGCAAACTTCTTATATAATCTGTACTCTAGTATGGTGATTTATCTTGGCAATATCGATGCGGCAGTAAAATTATACAACACACTCTTACAATGTAACAAATATACGTTATCTTCAAAGCAATGTCCTCACTAGACCTCATTTACATCGATTATTTTACTCATAACATATTAACATCACGCCTGTAGTCCCCGAAGGGTGAGACAGAGGTGTACCTATAGTACATCCAAAGTTCGCCAGTTATTTTTCAGTCCCATGTAATAGGGGGCGAGCCTATTGCATGCAGGCACAGATCGCAAAAATTACTAATGGGAAAACCCAATAATTCCTTGTCCAACCTGGGAATTGAAAACAGGACCTCACGCTCAGCAGTCGTGATTGCGACCATCAGATCGAAGAGGTAGTTTAGTTAGATAATTTAACATTTGTAAATATGAGTGAAGATTATTGTAAGCTAGCCGCGCTCTGCGCTTTCACCCGCATAAGTCTCGATTCCGTGGGAATATCGGGATAAAAAGCAACCTATGTCCTAACCTAGGTCGTGTTCTTCCCATGTGCCAAATTTCATCCAAATCCATTTAGCCGTTTTAGCATGAAAGCGTAACAAACTAACAAATAAACCAACGAACGAACTCACTTTCGCATTTATAATATTAAGTTAGGATATTGAGTTGTTATGCAGGCTTTAATGATGCCTACTATTCTCTTAAACATCCCTATTACTTCTCTCAAACTATTCAAAATTATTCCACAGGATGGCAAGCTCTACGTGGAAATACCGTCCGGCATCCCGAATGTGTTCATCTATGGACCAGACAAGTATTGCATCGACACCTTTTTCTCGGACCACGATGAACCTCATCTTAACGCTCTCATCTGCTTCATCGCGAAACCTGAACGCAACAGCTATGGACTGAGCAGTAGTTGTGAGTATTTTAATTATTATATATACTACACGAAGAGTTCGGCAGAGGTGTACATCTGTACATAATACACCCACATTTCGCTAGTTATGTTTAAGTTTCATGTAATAGGGGGCGAGCCTACTGCCATCAACCGGGCATACATCCAAACTCCCGGCTGTTACTGAGAAATTCCTGATGAAACCAAAAAACCCCAATAACACTTTTTCGAACTGGGAATCGGACCCAGGAGCTCATAACGAGGCGAGCTATTAAAGTATAGGTTAATTATTATAGTTTTGGAAAAAAATAGAGGATGGAGTATTCGAATAGGCAGCAGATCTCACCTGGACAGGAAACTTCTGCAAACTTTTTTATGCTTCCATAATTAGCATCAGAACCCTTATAATTGCGCCCTGTCCATCTGTTACAATCATATGTATATATAAGTTTCTATGGTCACAACCATTTTACTTACTAGTAAACCTGTCCTTTTAAAAGAAAGTGGGTTTTATTATGTATCATGAAAAATTGGCTTTAGTATCGTGTTACGATACAAATGATTGATGTTTAGAATTTGAAAGAAAGAAAATTGTAGTTTAATAGACCTTAGATACATCAAATAGGAGAAAGTTATAACGTTAGTTATAACGAGAAACTTCACTGAATCCATTGTGCACCTTACAATTTTAATCATAAAATATTTCAGCGTCTCATGTTTGAATTTCTCATTTACCGTTGCAAAAACTGTTATTTGGTTGCATTGCCTGTGACTTGACGATGTTTGTTATGTTTCGTTAGCAACTGGTCATTTACTGAATTTAAAACAGGAATATTTAGAGGAACTATCCCTAAAGAAAGCCTTTTTCTAAAACCGTAATGAACCAGTAAAGAGCCTCCTCTGTAGGTACTTGCTGATAACTATTTGATGAAATTGGAGACATATATTGAATTAATGCAGAAGCCCATTATGCCTCCCGTTCACAACCTCGGACAGTTAAGTCTTGAATTCATTCGAAAATCTTATTGTAATTAAATCAAAAGAAAATAAGAATCAACTTGCGACTCAGTATCACTGACAAAACGACAAACAAGAATAAACTTAAAAAAGTTTAATATACTTTATTTATCTTTCTAGGACATTCACGATCAAACTTGAATGACTTAAAACTAGCCGGTTGGTTTTACGTAAATAATAATATGACTTACCTTACCGTATAAGGAATAAACACAAGATCGTTTTATTCGCAGATGACACTTCCCTCATTTTTAAAATCAAACGTCAGTTAGTCAACTTTGAACAAGTTAACGATGCACTCTCTAAAGTTGTGCATTGTTTTAATGTACATAATCTTGTCCTGAACGAAAAAAGACTAAACTCCTTAAATTTTCAACGCCAAATGTCAGGCAGCTAACTACTAATGTTGAAGTTAATGGAATAGGGTTGGACCCTGACGAGTCAACAGTTTTTCTTGGAATAACTATTGACGGTCAATTACAATGGGGCCCACACATAGAAAAATTGTCAGAAAGGCTTAGTTCGGCCGCCTATGCTGTTAAAAAAATTAGACAGATAACTGACGTAGATACAGCCAGAATTGTTTATTTTAGTTATTTTCATAGTCTTATGTCTTATGGGATTCATCTCTGGGAAACTTGTGCGGACATTAATACTATCTTTGTTCTACAGAAAACGGCTGTTCGAGCCAATTACAACCTAGGTCCGAGGGATTCTGACTCACAATATATTTTTGAAAACCTATTGTATGTACACACAAATATATCAAATTTTAAGAAAATTTCCGATATTCATAATTTTAATACAAGGAATAAACAACCTTGCTGTACATCGCACACGTCTCTATAGAGTAGGCAACTCGTTCACGGGTCAATGTATACGCTTTTACAACAAACTTCCCATTGACATTCGGAACTTACCCATTAAACGATTTAAAAACTGTATTAAAACGAAACTTTGTGAAAAAGGGTACTATAAAAATTGAGATTATCATTCAATTTGACATTTTAATTATTTTGTAAATTCATTAAAATATACCAGTTTTATAAAAACATTGACATTGTTGAAAATTATATACAAAATGACATGATTACTTTGTAAAGTATTATAATACCAGCCTGTTACTGTCCCACTGCAGGGCAAAGGCCTCTTCTCATACAGAGAAGGCACGAGTAAAGTATTATATTATTTTAATTATTGTGAATGTAAGGACTACGAGGATATTTTTTTTTCTCTTTCTTTATTTTTTCCTTTCTCAGTTTTAATGATGGTCGGGCTGTTTGAGTAGTTCATGCGGTCTACCCAAATGTCCTTTCTTTGGTATTTTTCGTCGAGTTGAGCTTCTTAAGTTCTGAGTTGAGCTCCACGATTACTGACAAATGCTTGCACTGACTGGACAGGTCAACTCAAATCTGTGTAGTTTTTTCCTCAAAAGACCATTTCGGACACCGATCTACATACTCCTAATATGGCCTGACCAAGATTATGTCTGGACTTTAAAAGAGACTGTGACCTCTGAGTTTGTTTTGGCTTTCTTCTCAGAGTAGTCAGATAGGAAACGTCGAACTCATCTAGCAAATTTTATATATGTTTTTAATATGTCGTGTAAAAGTGATTGCAATATCCTATTTAATGAATAAAAAAGAATAATTTCATTTCATTTTAATAATAACAAATTCTTTATTGAGAGTCACCACGAGACTCATCAGTGTTAGTAACAATAAAATAAACTAACAACTATGTCAGTGATACAATTACAATTACAACAACAATAACACAAACACACAACAAAATAATCACTGCTTCAACATACCAGCTGAGATACTGGAGCAGTGACTTACAATACAGCAGTCCAGCCTGTCAGCAATAACTCCCAGGATGGTGTTGGAACTGGCTTGGACCCTGCGCGCCAAGGACGCACATCAATTCCGCAAACATCCCTGATGCGCTACAGAAGCGAGGCAGCCCCATCAACACCCTGAAAGCATTATTGTACTGCACGCAAAGGGCACTGTACGATCTTTGCGTAAAATGTACCCACAGGCCACAGGTGTAAAATAAGGAACAGTAGGCTCTAAAAAGTGTTTTTTTAACCTCCGGAGAAGCACGCTTAAACCTGCGGGCAATCATATTCGCTCTGACCGACAGCGCCCTCCGCTCTCTCTCAATATTGTCATCGTCTTCAAAACATGCCCAAGGTACTTGAATGAGTTCACCCTCGATAAAGAAACACCATTCATCATTACTGGAGGAGTACTTCCAGTAATGATGAAAATTTTCTACCAGCCCCAAACACCATCACGACAGGCTATGAGCACTGGCGTACCTCTCACACACACTCACCAGTTTACTCAGGTCACAGACTGAGGCACTGAGCAGCACCATGTCATCTGCACAGCTAATGTGCGGAATGTCATACATTAAATAAAACAGTTCAAAACAAAAATAGAAACACTTTATATATTTATTGATAAACGAAAAAAACTACTTGAATAATTAACATTCCTCACATATTCTAGAACGATCCTTCCTTACCTTTTGTCCAGTTATATATAGAAGAAGGCTGATTTTACCAACGGAAGATTTTCGGACAGTTTTTATACCGAATAACTGTCAAAAATTCAAAATTATTCCCAGGATAACGATATCTGGCTTTTGAAAGATGACCCCTAGGTTAATATACCTATATTATATCTATATAATATTATATTTTATATATATATAATATATATATATACAATGATACAATGCCGTATCACCCGTATTTTCCGAATATTCATGAAAATTTTTAAAAGGGGGTTCTTTAATATCTCTCATGCGCGGCCAGTGCAGACGTGTTTCGTGTGGTTTTACCCAATAACAGTATTAAAATGTTGTGTATTAATGTATGCAATAATGGCTTCTGATGATTATGGACAAATAGTGTAATAAGTACGAAAGTGAAGTGAACTGATTAAGTGAATTTATTCGTGAGCGTGACATCGAGCTGTTCGAAAACGCCGAGGTAGGCTCCTCTTCACCTCGAGGGAAAGAGACGGGCTGCGAAAAACAAATAATTCATCTCTGTCGCGCCACAGTCAACCACGGAGTGTGCGGCAGTTACACCTTTAGATTTGAATTTTGTTTATGAAACCACAAAAAATGCCTACTAATTGTGGCGCTTGTGGGTCATTAATAATAGATTTCTATATGGAATGCTCGAATGACAAATGCAAGAAAGCGTTTGACTTAGCGTGTCTTGAAATAAATGTAGACGCGTTTAAGGCGTATACTCAGGCTTACAAGAAAAACTGGGTGTGCCCGGAATGTATTTGCTCAAAACCGAAAAGAGGGAACAGTGAAACCCCAGTCAGCACAAATACACCCAAGATCACCATCAGTACACCCATGAATAACGTAAACATTCAGCGTGGGAGTCAGGCTCGTTTTTCACCCATAATTATGGATACGGATTCCTTACTGCTTGAGGAATTGAGAGAATTTAGATCTGATATGGTAGCTCGCATGGACAGCCAGGCAAATGCAATATCACTCTTGCTGAACCAATTTTCCCAAACAAAAACCGAGTTGGACAATATAATTAAGATCATGAGGGTGCTCGAAGAAAAAGTGGATGCTAAGCTGTCCCAGGACAGGCAAACTCGAGATATAACAACTGAGATATCCGGCAATCCTCCATCTACCTCTACTTTTGCAGAAATCGTTAATCAATCGAGCAGTTTGAACATCCCTAAGAAAACAACTAAGCATACCTACGTCAAAACGCAAAAAGTAAACAAAGGTGGGGCCACAAAGTCTGTTGTATTACATGAAAAAGCGACGTGTATCACTAACCCAATAGAGGCTAAAGATCCCAATAAAGTACAGATAGAGGATAACGAATCGGGCTGGACGACAGTACGGAATAGAAAAGCTAGCAGGCAACCTAAAGACGTGAGAGTAGGTACGAATACGGAGTTGAAGGGTATTCAAGCTACGGAACGGAAAAAACACCTGCATGTTTGGCGATTACATCCGGAAACCACTCCTGAAGCCATAACCGATTATATAAAAAAGGTATGCGGCCCAGATGTACTCGTTAAAGTGGATAAAATCAAGCATAAAACGGAGCGAGATTACTCGTCGTTTATTGTGGGGGTGCCGGAACAATGCTTCGATATATTGAATCAGGCAGAAATCTGGCCCATGAACGCGGAATTCAGTGAGTGGATTTGGTTTCGCAAGTCAACCAAAAATACACCAAAGTAATACCATCGATATTTTATACCAAAATGTGAGAGGTCTTCGAACGAAGTTAGACGAGTTCAGAGGAAGTATGGAAACATTAAATTCAGACTTATACGCAATCACGGAATCTGGTTGCAATGATTCCATAGAAGATCCAGAAATTGTTCCACCGGGATTTCAAATCCTTCGGTGTGATCGAGCGGATGGTCGGAAACAGGGAGGCGCGTTTCTAGTGGCCACACACCGGTATGAGTTGCGACAAATACCTATCGTGGACGTTTCGATAGATACCTGCGTTTTCGAAATGGTTTGTGCAACAGTTCATTTAAATTATAGATTTTTGTTCTTGTTTTGTGTAATTTATATCCCACCAGGTAGTTCTGAGAATGAGTACATGATTTTATTCAGAATAATAGAAAAACTATGTGATAGATATAGAGAAGTAATTGTGATTGGAGATTTTAATTTATTTTCGTGTCCTTTAAATGTTATTAATTATTATGAATGTTTTGTATCCTATTGCGAGTTCACTCAAAGTAACACAGTACCCAATAGTTTAGGTCGTCAGCTGGATTTGGTTCTAAGTACAGGTTTTATTGGAGAAGTGTCAGTGGTGGCGGCCGACGAGCCGCTTGTGCCCGTCGACGCGCATCACCCGCCGCTCGCGGTGAGCGTGCGCCTCGCCGCCGCCGCTGCCCCCGCTTCCTCCCCCGCCGTCGCCGTAGACTCGCGCGCGCCCGGTACATGCGCACGTAATAGTAGACCACAGTGGAACTTTTATAAGGCGGATTATCAATTGCTTTATTCCAGGTTGGTTTCTATCGATTGGAGTAGTATGTATGAGATGAGCGATTTGGAAGCAATATTGGATTTATTTTATAGAAATATTAATGATATTTTGAATGAATGTGTTCCCAACAAAAAACTTAGGGTAAAGTCACGGTTCATTTACCCGGAATGGTACACGAGCGAAATAATAAGAGATCTAAAAATTAAAGCTAGACTTCACAAGATGTTCAAAACAAATAAACTTAGTAGTGATTACGAAGAATATTCCAAGTATAGAGCGCTAATTAAAAAATCCATAGAAGCTGCACACAAACTACACCAAAATAAAATCCAGTGTCAGTTTGCCAAAGATCCGAAGTCATTCTGGCAATACATACGATCAAAGAAAAGTGCAGTAACCAGGCAAACTATTATAAAAGATGGTCAGCATTTATCTGACGACGAGTGTGCTAAACAATTCGCGAGATTTTTCGAATCGGTATACAGCAAGGAGTCGCCGCGACTAGACCCACAAACGGCCGCGGCGGCGGGAGCGGTGAGCAGTGCGCGGGTACAACTTAACTCGCTGAACCTTAAGGACGTCAGAGACGCACTCGATCGCCTAAAACCAAAGCGTTCAGCGGGTCCGGATGGTATACCAGCATTTATGTTTAAGGATTGTAGTAGGGTGCTCGCGGAACCTCTGCTTCATATTTTTAATATCTGTCTTCATTCGGCGACATTTCCAACCCAATGGAAGATCACTAGAGTCATTCCTGTACCCAAGGGAAAAGCAGGATCTGATGTCAGTGGGTATAGACCGGTTGCCGTGCTCTCGACGCCGGCTAAAGTGTTCGAGTCTGCCATCCAGCGCAGTATGCAGGAGCAGGTACGCGGACAGCTATCGGATGCGCAGCATGGGTTCCGACCGGCGCGAAGCACGGCCACCAATCTTCTCAACTTTATGGCGAAGGTAGTGCCGGCGGTAGATGCTGGGGTGCAGGTTGACGTTGCCTATTTTGATTTTAAAAAAGCGTTTGACACCGTGGATAATGATATTCTACTAAAGAAGCTTGCAGGCGTAGGATGCACACCGCATCTATTGCAGTTTTTTGCCAGCTATATGCAAGGCAGACAACAGTACGTTGACTGCAATGGATGTGAATCTGACCCATATTATACTTGGTCCGGTGTGAGTCAAGGCAGCAACTTGGGGCCTCTCGAATTCATAATAATGGTAAACGATTTGCCGGAAGTCGTAAGACATGGCTCTTGTTTACTATTTGCAGATGACCTTAAGTTGCTGCTCGAGATTAAGTGTGAGTCTGATGGCGATCGCTTGCAGGAGGACATAGATAGGATAGTGGAATGGAGTCACGAGAACAAGCTCTACTTCAATGTATCGAAGTGCTCGGTCATGAGTTTTACCCGCGCACGTGCACCTCTACTTCGCGAGTACATGGTGGACGCAGCGCCTATACAACGAGTCTCACAGGTGCGGGATTTAGGGGTTTTGGTTACTCCTGAATTGTCGTTTCGCGACCATATAACTAAGATCTGCAAAAGGGCATTCAGAAATTTGGGATTCGTACTGAGACAGACACGATACTTCACCAATATTACAGCAGTCAGGGTCCTGTATGACGCACTAGTCAGGAGTCATCTGGAACATAGTGCTATCATATGGGCTCCTCATGAGGCCAAATACTCTGTAATGTTGGAGCGCGTTCAGAACAAGTTTACGCGACACTTGTACAGGAAGCTTTATGGGGTATATCCGTTTTACCCGCTGATGTACCCCACTCTGTTTGTACTGGGTATGGTCGGGTACAATGAATTGAGGGTGCGACGGGAGTTTACACTTGTCGCGTATCTTGTAAAATTACTTCGTGGTATCGAGCATAATCCGGGAGTGCTGCAGCGCTTAAGTTTTTGCGTACCAGACCGCTATGTGTGGAGGCGGCGGCGCCCGCCACTGCTGGCCGTGCCGACGGCAAGGACCAACCTACTCGCCAAAACACCCGTGACTCGGGGAAAACGCATCATTAACAAACTTCATGACAAAATTGATGTTTTCACGTGTCATTTGAGTGAATTCGCAAGGACACTGTTATTTATTTTATGTTATAATATAGATTAATGTTGGTAGTATGTTATTGTGTTGTATTGTGCTAAAGTTCTTATTATGTAACAAGTTGTTTTAGTCCTTTATAGTAAGTATATTTAAGTTGTAAATAATTTAGTTAGATATAATTTAGTTATAATTTAATAGATTTGTAAATGACCGCACTGTCGCATTGGGTGAATACACCTGTAATGATAGTTGTAAGGGAGATTTTAATAAATAAATAAATAAATAAATATTTTTCATGTTATTACATTTTTTTTTTTTGAGTAACGTTTTTGATATCTCCGATGTTATTGAGTCGATTTGGATTCTGTTTATCATTTCTAAAAGCTTGTGAGTTATTTTATCGGATTAACTAACTTTTTTTATTAAAATTTGTGAACAATGAAATGAGTAGAAGACATTTTTTTCTAATACAAATCAGTATTTATTTAAAAAATACGAATGTAAGTCCACAAAACCACCATAAGAATATATTATAAAAAATTTAAAAAAAATATTTTAAAGTTTTTAAAGTTAATTTTGAATTGAATTTTATTTATTTCTCAGTACCTATATGGTACATTGGGATCTTACATTAAACACTGTTTCACACATACTACCAATGCTGGTGTAGAAATATTAAATAATAAGCTAGGTACATACAAATCAATTTCATGAATACTCATAAAAATACACACACATCACGGTCACATGCCCATGGGCGGCATTGTATATTATATAATAATTCTTCAATAATGTTTCCAGGCATGCTGATCTCCTGCTTCTTCATCCTACTGACGGTAGCGGTCTACGCATTTGTACCGGAGCTCCACAACCTTCACGGAATGGTTCTAATGGCCTATCTCCTCTGCTTATTCGTGGGTTTCCTGTTCCTGGCAACCATGCAGATCCTTATCCTGCAGAAACAGATTACTCAAGATCTTTGCACTGTTCTAGGTAAGTACTTTTGGAGACAGTTTCTGTTCTCTGTGAAGCTGGGTTTTCACTATGTTTGGTCATGCTCACAAATCTTCGCAAATCTCCTTTGTGTTTGCATAGGGTTTATTCTGCGTGGTTAAATTCACTCGTCTAAATGAGTCAGTAATTGAATTCAGACAAGTGTACAATCGTATTCAGCAAGTTATGCCTGTTTTTATTCAAACTAAACCGCGCTCCTGGATTTTTAACTTTCGACGCTGAGCCCATCGATGAAAATCTAAAGCGGGGTTCTCACGAGGCGATTTTATTTGATCAACTTAAATCGGTTCACGAATTGAATGACAACAGTTATTGAGAACATTATTAAACAACAAAAAGTTGATTCCCTCTCAACATTTGGTGTGCGAGTCGGTTTTTTTTATGACGTCACTGTGCAAGCAATAACTTGTCGGACGTGAGAACGATCCGTTCAAGTTAAAAACGATTTTTTAACGATTTATCTGTGGTGGCAGTATTGTTTTCTGTCAAAAGTGAGTGCGTGCGGCCAAAATGATTACAAAAAAGGTTATAAAGTGTATATCCTTCCGCAAAATAAGTCTCAGTTCGTCAATTAAAATATTTCTAATTTCGCGGATACATGTTCGCATGACATTGCTTGACGCCATTTTGAAGCAATTGCCCGTTCGGTTCGATTATCGGTGCGAGCGTGAGAACACAATTCGTATCGATTTTTCTAGATCAATTAAAAGTTGATCAATTAAAATCGCCTCGAGAGAACCCCGCTTAACACAGAGCTTTAAAAAGCCTAATTGGAAGGAAGTAAAGTCTCGATACGTCCATCTCTGTCGCATTTAAATCTGCAGACGGTTTCAGTAATTAATGCAGTGTAGTAATCAGAATTTTTCGAAATACCTTTCATTCCTAAAAATACGACCTAATTTAGCCAAAGTGGAATAAGTCTCTAAAAAACAATAAACCGACTGCTAAAACACATAACTGAAAATTTGATAAACAAGCATTATAATATTGAACATTGTTTTTGTAATTGGATTTTAAAATAATTGGCTTTATTTCACGACACCTCATAATATATGTTAAAATCCATCAAGTCGTTTAGGCTACAGAGCGTGCCAAAAAAATAGACATACATACATAATACTCTCGAAAAACATTACCTTCATTATAGGAAGGGAAGTCGGGTAACAAAGCCATTACGACAAAGCAGAAACTGAAATACGCTAAGCACTGTAAGTTGGGGCGCGGACATAATATTATAGTAGATAGCAGAAAAATGTTTCTATTCCGTGGTGGATAGTCAGCTTATGATGAGGCGTGTTGTTCTCTGAATTTGTGTGAAAGTTTAGACCGCCATCTTTCTTCTCTTTCCGTAGATTTCGTAAAAAATGGTTATACGATCAAGTCAGGATTTGTCGAATAAGAATGTTTCTTTGCGCTATATCAACATACCTACCTACCTATATGTTAATTCTTAAAGGCTGCAGACAAGCACGACTGGACAACGCTGCACCGGTAGAACAATTTCCGTTCAGTTTTTATAGAAATTGTTCCATCAGACTCGCGTTGCATCAGTCTGCGGAACCGTGAAAAGGAATCTAGCTGATGCTTCTAAAATCATATTTTATTATCGCTTGCAGTTTTTGGTTTTATTTAAATTCTGAATTAGTATGTTTGCGTCACAGCATTTGATCACCGCCGTAAATATGTTTATTTTTGTGATTTTAGACTGGCTCATTTAATATACGTTATCAGGAAAATAATGGAAATACCCACCTTTTTGTTGACGCCAGTCACCTTAAAAGGTTAATCAATTAATTTCGTATTTTTATTTTAAAAGTTTATTTTTAACAAGAATATCTAGATTTTTCTGCGTTTTAGAATTTGATCCTCAACGGCATTGTAGCTTAACATCTTAGAATAAATAGCCTATAGGTATTTATTTTGAAAATTCCTTTGTAAGTTGTCTTACGCCCAGTTTCACTAACAAAGTGACACCTAAATTTACTAAATAAAAGTTGCTTTTGGATTTTCAACTTTCGGCGCTCAGCGGAGCGTCGTGACTTAGCTTGAATGTATTCTGTTGGTACACATTTTTGGGAAAACTGGCAATAATTTTTTACCAATTAGTATCCTCATGTTACTTTTAGCGTTTGTTTCTTAAATTGAGTGAATTCCTCAGTTGAGTGAATTTATCAAAGCAAACTATACAAATTGCGAACCCACGCAGTTTATATCCTCAATATTACAAATAGTACTCGTGAATACATCATCTTAGATATTATGGAATTTAACACACAAGAAAACAACAATAATAAGTAAATGTAACCACAATATTTCACAATAGAAATGAAAAGTCACTGTCAGTTTTTTTCCTTCGGTTAGCTACATGTGATTATTACCTACGTCGCAAGGTTCTTGTCTTATATGCCATGTAATCTTGACTCCGAATAGACTTCTTTCCTGCAATTAGTAAGGGTAAAGAGTAGCTCATGATGATTTGTAAAACTATGGTATGATTAAGTACTTCTTGTTTGATTTTGCAAATTGTAGCGTGCTTATTACAAAACAAGGTTTGTCTTTAGACCCAGGCTTAAACCATCGAAGTTCTTTTGAATTTTGAACTTTATTCTAACCAAGTTAAAGTTCTAATTACAAAAACTGACGATAACCCCGAATCTAAGTAAAACAAAGTCCCCCGCCGCGTCTGTCTGTCAAAAGCTACCGAACGGATTTTCATACGGTTTTCACCAATGGACGAAGTGATTCATGAGAAATGTTAATTATTTGTGTAAATTGGCTGAAATATGACGATTATTGATGAAGATGTCGGAAAAATCATGCCGACTGGGAGCTTAACTGGCGTGCGCCGCGTAAACCGTCAGAGAAAAATAAAAAATGATGTTTGACAGGATTGTACGTCTTAAAAAGTTCAACAAAAAATACCACAATGGTATTTGTCTATCTTCTAAGGATGATCCACAATAACCATTTTTATTTTTTAGAATTTGATAAAAATTTCATTATTATTTCCGAAGCTATTTTGACCGGTATTATATTTATCCTTATCCAATAAAATATGTTATTTAAATTGGGGATTTAATTTAGTTTAAAATATAGCTTGACATAATATAATTAAATTAATACTTTAAAAGATATCACATTCACATTCAAAATTACGCGGAACAAAATAATTATGGTTAACGACAACGCGGGTGCAGCGGTAGGAGGCAACATAATGACCTTTTCCTCGGCTATTAGGTATGTAATCCCGGTAGTACGTACTCGTGGGATATTTTCCGACATCCACGCGGGCGAAGCCGCGGGCAAAAGCTAGTTGGGAATAAAGTTCAAAATACAATATTTGGCTCGAAGATTTGGGCTTGGACTATTAGTTAGTTTTTTTTTGTAATAAGACGTTAGATACCGGGTCAAATCACTGAACTGACGAAACTTTACAGATGCGATAGCATTGATATCTAAGCATGATGAAACAATAGTAGATTGTTTGCCTAGGGAGCAAACAACTATTTTCAAGGCGAGAGTGTTACTTTGAACCCAGAGCGAAGCGAAATATTCTAGAGTAGATTCTACTAGATTCTACTAGATTCTACTAGAGTAACTACTAAAACTAACTAAACTAGTTACTAGAGTAACTACCAAAGATTCTACTAAAGTAGAATCCTGTGTGCAGCGAGAGATTCAACGTACGTCACTCGAGCTTAGAATAGTGTTGCTCCCGAGGTGGACACTCTACTTTTTATCACCCTCTATGAGAAAATAAGTAAGTGCATCTTATGAATAAGAATAGTACCTACGTTTATTTATTTCATTCTCACTACTTGAGGAAGATACACTCATTTCTTATAAAACGTGAAATCCGAATTTGAGTAAACAAATTACGAACGAAGGCGGAATACATATCGTGCGTTATTGTTAATTTGGCTCGCGCACGGTTACTTGTTCATACAATGTTCGTGATTGATCTCTTTGGTGATTGGAACTTTTACTAACATTCAAACGATCACTTTTGGTGCTTGTAAGAAAAAACTAGCTCTTTTTGAATAGATGTGATAAAAAATATATGATATTCTCATTTGTCATTCCTTGTGTCTCAAATTGGCTGTTTTTTGTTTCAGCGTTCATCGTCTACTTCTCTCTTCTCTCAGCATTCTTCTGGTTGAACGTCATGTGTTACGACATCTGGTGGACATTCAGGTAACTAACTACCTACTTAAAATTATATCAAAATAACATCACAAAGGCTTTCTCCGATGGTTAGGTGTTACCTATAGTACTCCCACATTTTGCAAGTTATGTTTAAGTCTCATGTAATATGGGGCGAGCCTATTCACCGGGCACAAATCCAGGCTGCTACTGAGAAATCTCTAAATGAAAAACCCTATAACACTTAAAACACTTAAAATTAAGTCGTGATAGCATAATTATGTTTTGTAGGCAAGAATTAGCTTTTATGTGGGTTCGCCTTCAGTAGTAAAGATAATAATAACTATATATGAATGGTAATTTTAGGTCTGTACTTTTATTTTCTGCTCGGTTTAGTTGGTGGTAGGGCTTGTTCTAAGCCCGCCTGGCGCTAGCAGACTGTCGCCATAATAACAATGTTAACAGGATTGTTGTGTTTCGGCAGTTAGAGGTAAAATAGCCAGTTCCTCTGTGGTTAGGGATTCCGGGTGAAGGATGCTTCCACCTTCGACCTGATCATCATTTGCCATGAGATGAGATGCAGGCCAAGAGCTTTTAAGCTTTTACTTTTATGTTGTGACCATCCTTGAAATAAATATCACTTTTATTAATAAAATGGTCGATTTAATTTTGTTTTAGATAAACACATACCTACTCAACTTCATATATGATTAACAATATGGCTTTCGACCCAAATCTAACACCATTGGCGCAACGATTGCATATTTAAAAATAAATTATTCACTTTTATTTACAACGACGAAACACTATATTAATTGTGTTGTGTTTATTTTTGTTTATAACGGCTTATCTCTTAACTTGTGCCACCACTTTATATTAGGAATGCAGTGAACTCGCTTCCAATTTTGTTGAAAATGCTCATACTTAATTTTTTGCTTTTCATTTTCTTCTACCCGCACGGATATAATATAATTAGTAATAAGATTTAATGTTCTCATGTAAGTGACGATTGTCTAGATGAGAATAAAGTTCTTTAAACCAAACTTAATTAAAAATCCGGCTACACGAACCCGTTTGACGAGCTATTAGATTTACCTGTTATTCTAGTATTTAGTATTATTGGTGCATACAATCATTAGGTAGCCGACAAAGTAGGTAACTTATCACGGTCTCGAGTTTTCATATTTTTTATAAAGTTTTGTAGTTCTAAATATGTAATGTCTATGGCATAGTATCTTGAGCGATTCTCAAAGGATCTAGTCCTCATAACACTATTGTCATGGTACAGAGGCTCTCTTAGGTTAGTTACCTCGTATCCGATGGTAACGAGATCGTTCTACCTTCAATAACTATGCTAGTTTAATCCGGAGTTTTCCCTTTAGGTCTACTTCTACATTATTTTTCTATATTATTATTTTATAAAAAATCTTGTCATGTGCTTGTGATTCTTTTTCATTGTGACCACCATATCCATCATAGTCTTAGCCTGTACCTAATAGGTTTTTTTTTTTAAAGGCGCATTATTATTTTTATGTTTTTCAGTGGCAAACGCGCTCACGGTCGTTCAGGGTCTTCAAACAAACGCTTCATGTACTACGCCGTATACGCGTTCGGCGTTCCAACCGCATTGACCATCATACTCGGTGCTTTGGAGTTCTCTGATTTACCCATTCAGCACCCATTGCTGCCCAAGCTCAGGCTACAGGGATGCTTCTTGTATGGTTCGTATTATTTTTATTTTGAAAGACCGACAACGTTATTTTCCCGAAAGTCTAACAATCAGTCTTGCCAAGGCACGACTCGTGTTATCCTGTTGCATGATTGTGGAAGTCAGATAGGCAGTCTCTCCATTCAAATTCCGGTTAGACTGGTATTCAACCCCAACACAGTTGGGAAAAGTCTAGGCAGACGATGATGAGCTTTTTCTTACAAATTTTAGATATTCCTTAAAGCAGTTGTAGCTAAAACTATTGGTGACATCTCGCATAAAGTTCTAAGGTATTGTGAAAATGATGCCCAGCTGTAGTGTGAACTTTGTTGTGGGCTGGTATCAAATGATGCGAATGCGAATATTAATCTATGTGTGATGCCGACATTTACGAGTAATTTATATCATTAAGGAATTCCATGCAGATGAACTGCGAGATCCAAAAATTAAGTAAAGGCTTTGTCATTCTGTAGCATTTCTGCTCTAAAGCCATGATCAAACAATTTACAGGAAACAGCAAATTGCTCTATTTATATGGGCCGATCGTGCTCCTCTGTGTGGCAAACATGACATTCTTCGGACTGACTGCCTTCAAGATATGGAAGATAAAGAAAGAGACAAAGATGTTGCGTGGCAAAGAAAGCTCCACACACGACCAGGACAGGAAGGAGACTCAGAGGTAGGTACCTGCACCTTCTTTATAGAAGTAAAGTCTAACAACGCTTAGTAAGTTAGGAAAGCATTGGCTCAAAATAATGATGCATCGAGTTAATGCTAACGATAGTAGTTATGATAGAAATAACAAGTATAGTCAGCCTACAACACACCCACGGCTGTGACACAGGCCGCTTCTGCGAGGGGGTCCCACCCAGGCAGACGCTTTACTTTGCGTAATTTATTTCATCTCCAATGCTCACAAGACGGTGAGAGAAAACATGGTGAGGAAACCAGCATGTTCTAGAAAGCATAAGAGATCTTAAAAAATATTATGTTTTAAATATTAAATACCTTGATTATCCTTTTTAAGAGTCATAATTTCTCAGTTAAAAATTAATTTATCAACTTGTGAATAAGTAACACTAGTTATTAAGCTTACTAAAAACAATTTCATTGTGGCCAAAAGTATGACATTGAAATGTTCCAGATTCACTCTTTACGTCAAGTTGTTCACCGTGATGGGCATCAACTGGATCCTGGAGGTGGTCAGCTCCTTCTACCCTGATGCTGACTTCTTCTGGCAGTTCTCTGACGCCTACAACGTGCTCGTCGGCCTAATTATCTTCATTATCTTCGTCTGCAAAAAGAAAACTTGGAGACTGATTAAGAAGAGGTTCGTCTTGTTTTGTATTTGTGTTGGACGAGACGATAAAAGCAGTAGCTTAAATTGACAAAAAAGTTGACCTTTATTTTAAGTTTACGTATAAGATAAAGTTTCCCCACCTTCAGCGTAAAGCCGCACATACACATGCATTGCATGCCATTATGATATTCAACCATCAGAATTTGCAAGTTACGCGTGTGTATTACGTGCTTTATACACATCAACGCCATCGACAGACTGGGCCACTACATACATAGCCAAAAGCATGACTGCAGTTTCTTATACTTAGGGCTAGTCGGACCATGGCATTGGTGTGTATTTGATACAGACAGATACCAATGCATTTAATTTAAATATACGGTGTTAAGTTAATTAATTATATGAAACGTTTACATAGACGTGAAATTAATTAGTAATACGACAATTAAAAAAAGTACCTAAACGTCTTTTTATAATTATCGTATACATTGTTCTTAATAGTGCTTTTTTAGATAATATGACCAGTTGATAATAAAAAGAGTAAGAACAAAATCAAATCAATCATATGTTACTGAAGTATTCAAAATAATAGACTGTGAAGCATTTCTTATTTAGGGTAATTAAGATATAGTTTTAACAATTAATATCAAAATAAGTTAGTGTAGTGTGAAACCTCATGATTGCATTTATATAAAATGTGTTATTTGGACGACTGTATCTAACTGTTAAAAAAAATTTCTAAGATTGACTCATTCTGTACCCAGGATTAAAGATTTTCAACGAACCGATTCAAATAGCAGAGAGATGAACATAAACAATGTCAGCAATAAAAAAATAAGCCGTTGGAAGACTAACAAAGACAGAACTGCCAGCCTAGAGACGGTAAAAACAACAGTCGGCGTAGAAGGAGACTCTAGACATAGTAGATCCAACTACGCAACGCCATTATAGTGAATAAGAAATATTAATTACAACCGTTGGCCTCGCTGAGAAAAAAAAGAGTTGCATTTTAAAGACAATTACAATAGTAATAAATCGAGAAACAATATCGAAACATCACAACGCCAAATTAAATGATACCAATGAAAAAAAAAAACAGAAGTTAAGAACATCGTTGACAGCAAAGACAACACTGGTAATATTAACATCAAACACATTGAACAAATCAATTTTGGGACAGATTTGAGATGTATGGAATAATAACACACACGAATGAAAAGGTACAGAAAAGTCTTGTTCACAATTTATAGGATTTAGTGACTGGTAGTTTTATACTAACTTTTGCAAGAATGTTTTGGCAACTAATTGTAAGGGCTTGTGTAAAGTAATGTGCGGTTTGGACGTAGATAATGCAGTTCTGTAAGGGTTCATTTGTGAATGTCTATTAATTTATAAAGTATTTAATTAATAAACCTTTATATAAAAAGAAATTATCTTTGTATTTTATACACCAAATTAATTTCCTAATTGCACTTCTAGTTAACAATATTGGTTTGGGAAAAGATAGTGTGCACAATCAAAATTAGATTTTAATATTTAGCGTTTTAGATTAATTTTACAATGTAAGCAAGTCAGGTGAACGGCAAACAGGACAGGTGGAGGAAGATATAATACAAAGTACGTGGATTGCTGCTGACTATTGACTAAAAACATCAAAGTGTTCCGCTTTATTTTAAGGATACTATGTCATAAAGCTTCATACTGCTTATCTTGTTGTTTATTGTGATTTATTGTGACCAGTCCATTTAACAACCGGTTTCCGGAACGAAGATCAACGATTTCTCAGGATCAAACTAAGATCAAGTGAGATGATTTTGACTGTCCGTTTATAATTCAGTCAACCAATTACAGGAGTTTGAGATGCGTCAAAAATTCTTTAGTTATATCCTGTGTTAATTTGTGTTCTAGAAGTCTGGTTCTAGTGAGCACAATGAATATTGTTAAACTTCATCGATTCAACACTATTCTAGGTCATGACTTGATGTAGGGATTTTGCATATCTAACGCAGTTGGATGACTTTTTGCATTGTTTTGCATCTAATGTTTGCGCTTTCAATTTTACTGTTACTGACATTTCTGAAAATTATAATTATTGCATTTTTGTCATAATTATTTGGAAATGTTCCAGAGGTTTTGCCAATATTACAAATAAATTATATTGATAGTAGGCACTGCCTGTAAGTAGCAGTCATGTTTACGCCACGGGTGATATTAAACTAAATTGCCATAACAATTTTGCCTTATTTTACCTCAACTTTAAATGTTTTTAACTTTTAACTAGCTATTGCTAATTTATGCATCCCGTTTGCTTGCTGAATGTTGTGTCACTAACAACATAATTATTTGTGCACAGATACGGGCAGCTGAAGGGAGACCCGTTGTCCAGGACACAAACTAGTACGTCGACAACTAGGACACACTCCTCGTACCGAGATGAAATGCGAATGAACTCCATTAAAAAATAATATTAATCTTAAAATCATTATTTGGCAGCAACTTGAATGATGTTAAGGCCCGGCTACACGAAGCAGCTTGCATGCGCAAACGACATGTGGCATCCACACTATAGCAAAAAATTACACGGTTTACGGCTTTCCGTCTTGCTTGTGCCAGTTGACATTTGTGCAAGTAAAATGGAGCGTGTACCTGGGCCATAATGTAAGCGCGCGTAAAACAAATTTGTCACCGGCAGATATGTTTTTTAGATTATGTCTCGCTGTTATAGCTTTTGCTATTTTAATTTTTATTGACTTTTACAAGCTTACTTCTACTTACTACACAAAGTAACTGTCTATGAGAGGTGCTCGTATGAATGGTTACACAACGAAAGTATCAAAGAAACAATATGTTGTTTAGTGCCATTACATTGTCTTCTGCGGTTTTTATTAATGTGCGCTCGACATTCAAAACCGAATTTTAAAAGGTCACAATAAGTAAAATGAGTGTTTTCTTGTCCGTACTTTGTAAAAATATTATCTTAAGGATGTTAATATTATGTACAAAAACAAAATAATGTAAAAAAAATGCCTATAACTTGCCTTAGAACATTGTTTAATATCTTTGGACTAGCAGGTAGAACATTTACCTATAAATATTTACAAATAGGTACGTTAAAGTTAAACGATAATTATTACTGTTTTCGCTAAAATTTTAGCATTACCAAGACTGCTTGAAATAATTTGATGATGTTGAAATTGATCAAATAACTTAAACTTTAAACTGCAAACATGTTACTTGCACAAAAGTATGCAAGTAACTTCTGATTGTCATTGCGACAGTCAGACGTTTTTGGGATGGGACCATTTCTTAATTATTACATAATTTATACAGCGTATCAGAAATGGCTGGTCATATTTGCTCGTAGAAGTATCAAACTTAATAGCTTTCTCCATAGGACTCCATGATTGTAATAAATAATCAGCTACCCCATACAAAACTTCAATACTTATTCGACCCAAATATATGAGACAGCTGATTATTTTTTCGCGATTAAGATGTTGGTCCCATGGAGAAAGTTGTTTAGTTTAATGGTTTGTACAACAATCTTAAATATGACGAGACATTTCTGATAAACGCTGTAATATATATTATGTAAATATTATCTTGTTTGATTTTATTTTACAATAGCATGCGAGCTACTTGCATATTACTTGCACAAGTTACAGGCCTGTGTATTTACAGCTTTATTATTTTGACTGCAGTTTGCTGCTTAACTTATAATGATATGAAATTGTCTGTACTCGTAGCTATAAGGTAGCTGTATTATTGTCTTGCACTTCAAGATGTATTCTTTATGTTTTAAGAACTAGCTGCATTGCTGTGCACCTTGACTTAATTGTGGAATAAACATTTGAAGCATTTACTAGTTAAAACGCTTAATATAATATGCTATTATTGTTTTATGGTAGTTTATTTATTAAAAAAAATGACAGCCAGAAGGAGCGGATACATATTGACTAACATTTTATTTCTGAAGTTATCATACCATTATAAAATATATTGGGATGATACTTATATAAAATAGCAAACATTTAAAAACTAATATCTATTTGATTTCCGCTTGATGTTATGAAAACTAAGGCAAACTAAGGCATCTATAGAGCAAACTTTGCTTTTAATCGAGCTAAGAACAAAATACAATAGACGACGTATATTTAGTATCTTAATCCGCTAAACAATTCTTAAAGAGTCATAGAGAACAGTAAAATGAACTTTAGCACTATGACAGTAATGTTCATATTCGTATAAAACGCTTGATGCCAGACACTTATAGGAATACCCACATAAAATTTATACCAATAAGTTTAATCTTCGAAGTCTAATTTTGCTCTATAGATCTCGCCTTAAGTATTTACTTAGATAGCAATAATTTGATCTCAAGAAAGTGGCATCACAGCGAAGTGTGCATACATCACAAGAGTATTTAGAAATATTAATATTATTATAAACATATAAATATAGTATTTTGTGTGACACAATTTTGTATGTAACCTCAATTACGCGATGAGAGCTCCCCATTCATCGCTCACCACGCAAAAAATATATTTGTAATCTTGCAATTATAGCAATGTTTCATATGTGTGTGTTAAGTTATTTCAATAAAAACCTCCTCTTCTTGAACCCGTTACCGTGTCCCAATGCTGAATGTAGGTTTCCTATAATATTGCAAGCCGTTTTTTCGGGTCTTGGAAAGCGCCCTCTGTTGGCGCAATCACGCGTTCAGGTTCACCGAACAAAAGGTACGGACGATCACTTTTAAATAGGACGCGGGATCCTCAAGCTTCCTACGGAGATATTCGTAACTACTGGAAATAATTAAATTCTTATTAAGTAATAAAGCGTAGGTTACATAAGTACTTCATTCTTACAATATTTATTTTAGTCTGCATTCTTACCACGGTAGTATTCCTTCCAATCGAAGTATTCTTTTGAATATTTCCGAATGATTGCGAATACTTCCGAAGTTTTGCAACGCTAGTCTTAAATGGGCCTCACTTCTCTCCTCCGTGGGTCTCCCACATCCAACTCTTACCTGTTACTCTGACCAGCGGGGTAATTGCGAAACTAACATTAAGGACAATTTGATCGCAATGGGTTTCATTTTGACAGTTCATTGCGTTATTTACCTTGTTGAGCAGACAAATTTTTCAAACCTAAGAAGCAAGGATTAGCAATATCCTTCAAAACTCGGATTCTAATTCAGTCTGTTACGTAATTAGGGTGTTGGTTGTCAGACCTGGCTTGTGGCCTGCCAACGTGCAACGTGTATCTTTGGGCCTAGACAGAAGACACTATCAGCGATCACGATGCTAAAAAAGGAAAAAATGTAGATAAGGGACTGACATAAGCAACTGAAAAGTTTATGTTAATCCCTTTGTAAAGTTCTGAAGAGATACAAAGCGCTTTGAAAGCGATTGACACTTGTCTACGTCTTGTGTGAATAGCCATTTTTTTTCCAGTCTAACCGCATGTGGCTGAATCATACTGATATAATTGGGAATCAAACGAGCTTACCTGTTAAACGAAGTTTTGATTCTAATTTTATGAACGGCGGGACACCTAGGGGTCTACTTGCAAAATCCGTAGTTTCGGCCGAAGTTACGGGCGCTCTGCGCTCCCTCTGACTCACGGCAATACCGTAAGTGAGATGGGGAAGGAAGCGCTCGTAACGTCGGCTGAAATTACGGATTTCGCTTAGAGAGTAGACCCCCAGGTTAGTCACTCACC
This sequence comes from Xanthia icteritia, assembly GCA_949128155.2. Lineage (NCBI taxonomy): Eukaryota > Metazoa > Arthropoda > Insecta > Lepidoptera > Noctuidae > Xanthia > Xanthia icteritia. The sequence goes on along the minus strand of OX421940.2, from coordinate 17,130,901 downwards.
ACACGAAAAGAAGAAGAAGAATTATTTAAATGATTGTGATATAATAATAGTTATTCGTTCAGGGAAATTTAGTATTATGACAATGTATATATCTGTTATTGCGAAGTTTTTGATGCCCTTCGCTATTTCTTTGTATTTCAATTGTATTAGTTAATTATCCAAAATATATTTTCATCATAAAGCTCCAACCATTTTGTTTATGTTATATAGCGACCTCTATAAAACACTAATATAACAAAAAGGTCGGTTAGACTTTTCCTTAAGCCTAGTACGCCCCGGCCATATTGAATTGAAACCATAAAAGAAATGACTTTAGGGTTCCCTAATCATTACATAAATAAGATCTAATAAACATTGCTTATCTTGGACAGATAACTAACGCACCGGCCTTTTATAATATAATCATCTTCTTTTCTTATCTAATCAAATAGTACTTTGTTTTTTTAAATCCAACTCAGGGGTTTTTTCTGTAGAAGAAAGAAATATGGTAGTGTTCTTGGACATCGATACATTTTTGATTCGGAATGATTTAAAAAGCCTTGAAAGTCGAAAATGGCCTTGGAGAAGAATTAATTTTACCTTGACAAACAAATGTTATAACTGCCACAGTTCCATTGCTAGTGATACTCTTAAACAGACTCATTTTGTTATACTTAGTAAAAATCAAATAATGCACCTACTGAACCATATATTTTTCTGGTTTAAAACTTTTTGGTGAAGGTATATGATCACTTTCCCGAGGACGAGTGTGATTATTGCTGTTACCAATTTTTCGCCTAAATAATAATCGTATAAAGCGTACGTGTCGTTGGCGAAGCGACGCAGGCGTATATTGGGAAGTCTTTCATATAAGATTGTGCTCAAAGACTATTAGCTTCATGAGAAATGTTAAAATCCATCGCCCATTTCTTCTGTATGTCATCCCGAAATTCGAAATCTTTGTCATCGTCTGATGTGTATCAGTTTACGAGTCATATTAAAATAAATCATTAAATTAATTTGAAATACATATGTAACATTAGAAAATTATGTTCGTATCTAAATTAACCATGTGTTTCTAATACATTCTTTTTCTGTTCAAACTCAAACAAAAAGCATTGAAGTATTTCAATTAAACCATTTACAGGCACTTTTGAATTGTCAAGGGATCAGTCAGAAATATGACGCTAGTTACCAATTCCAAAGCGTAGGTTTCTATGGAGAATAACAGGCTAGAAAGTCCACGGACACTCTTTTAAATCATTATATTGTTACAAAATATTGGTTTGGTACCATTCCGAAATTGCCTTTTAGTATCATCTGAAATAAATAGGTATTCAATAAACCAAACATATTTTAAAACGTCAAACACAATTAGCAATAATCTTTAAAATTTAAAATAAACGGAACCATTTTCTGAAAAAATCGTCCGTTCGTTTTATTTCATTTATTTGGATCCATATTTTTCAATTAAATCTCTTTTGTATTTGACAAAAAAATGGGAATGGTTTAATTAAAGTGTGGATTTGACATTTATAAGATTTAAAAGTCTACTTAGTTATGTGATCGTTGAAATTCAACATTTTAGTCGCATACAAGTCTTAGTTAGCCTTCCATACGACCAAAATAGTTTTGTTATACATATGTACACACACACATGTGCTTTATATAAAGGTCATGCATAAACACTTAAGCGGCGTTTTAATTTTATATAAATGTTATGATAACACACACGGCGACAGTTGTCTTACGAAAACCTTTTATTTAACTGAAACGTTTATTATGATCAATACATTGTCCAATAAACGTCATGGCTAGTACCATTAACCGACGTCGTATAAGTTAGTCCTGAAAACGTTTACTCAACATATGCACTAACACCAGTGGACCACATCGTATAAATTAGTCCTGAAAATGTTTACTTAACTAATATAATAAGACATTACAGTCACGCGACTGAAACATCATAATATGAACGTATATATGACATCTTAGTTAGCTAAATACCACTATATAACCATTATAAGACTGGAATTATACGACGTTTTTGCTTGTTTTGATGTTTATGTTCCATGTAATACGGGGCGAGCCTATTGCCCAGCCGGGCACGAATCCAGAGGCTGCTACTGAGAATATCCTGATGGAAAAACTCAAAAACACTTTGTCCAACATCATTTTTTTAATCATTTTTATTGCATTTTGGGCCGGCTCTTATCCTCAATGTCACCTGAAGGAAAGCGATGGATGACGTCTATGACGGAACGAGCAAGCCCAGAAGATGTCTGTTCACTCTTGCTTTGAAGGCTGACGGGTTATACGCGGAAAACACAGACGCTGGCAGAGAGTTCCACACTTTATGCTCAGCAGTGGCGTATGGCGCTTACGGCTACATAGCCAACGAGGCAGTCATTTGAATCACTTGGCTTCACTGTAACAAAGCCTTTACTTTTGATGATATAAGCCACCGTGGCTGGTTTCTGAAGCAGGTTTTCAATTATTTTTATCAAACTTGTTCTTATGTCATTGGTCACGGTCAAAATGACAAGTGCAAGATGACCTCTAAACTTTGTGAAGTAAATAAAAATAAGCTTTTAATAGGAGCTTATTTTTATTTATTTATTTGGTACACCAACAGCAATACATACAAAAAATTCAAACAAAACAATAGCATAATAAAAATACTGGTATGTATGCCTATTGTAGGTATACACAGCATTCGCCACAAAACAACATTTTAATTACGACACGGTTGGCGCAGTGGTTAAGCGATTGACTGTTGCGCTGCGTGTCGCGGGTTCGATTCCCGCACGGAACAAATATTTGTATGACCTACAATTAGTTGTTCCGGGTCTGGCTGTTTGTGTATGTGAGTTTATATGTTTGTAAACGCACCCACGACACAGGAGAAATTGCTAGTGTGGGGCAACGTTTTCAAAAAAAAAAAAAAAAAAAAAAAAAAAAAAAAAAAAAAAAAAAAAAAAAAAAAAAAAAAAAAAAATTAACTAAAATAAACTTATGAAAACATAAAATACAGTTAGAAAATAAAATTCGAAATCTTGCTGTTTTATGTTCCGAATAGCAATATAGGTAATATTATTGATAATGAGACAAAGTTCCAAATAATAAAATTAAAATATGTACACATAACATCACGCCTTCCCATTTCCTGTAATAGGGGGTGGGCCTATAGCCATGAAACGAGCACAAATTCTGTTTCGAGGCTTCTACTGAGTTAGGCTCAACTTACATTGCCACGGAACAGAATGGAGTTTTTGTAACGATATTGTAAATAGTAAAATTAACTTTGCCAATATTGTGTAACATACAAACTAGATACGACCTTGTAACTGCAGGAATTACCGAGAATACACAGTACACATTTAACAGCAGTGATAGCCTAGTGGCGTGACCGTCGGACTGCCAAGTCATAGGTCTCGAGTTCGAACCCAAAGCACGCACCTTTGACTTTTCGGATTCATGTGCATATTGTATAATTATCACTTGCTGCATAAACGGTGAAGAAAAACATCGTGAGGAAACCGGCTTATCTAAGAGATATTTCTCGACGGCATGTGAAGCCAAGTCAGAGGCCCATGAGCGGCACAAAAACTCTGACACCAGGTTTGTCACTAACTACACGAAAATGAAAGAAGAAAAGACTGAGAATATGCGAAAATTCTGCAGAAAACGCGCGACCTGTTATTAGATATTTCTCGACGGCATGTGAAGCCAAGTCAGAGGCCCATGAGCGGCACAAAAACTCTGACACCAGGTTTGTCACTAACCACACGAAAAAGAAAGAAGAAAAGACCGAGAATATGCGATAATTCTGCAGAAAACGCGCGACCTGTTATTTGATTCGTATCTAGTTCGTACGCTACACTATTGAAATGAGGTTCATTACGCTTTGTACAAAAAATTCGCTGCCATTCCGTTTAGGGGAAATGTAATTTGAGCCTTAAAGAGAGTCTAGAGAATTAAACATTTATACGTCTATCTCTGCGACTCCCGCGTTCCCCTTAAACTTAAGGAGAAGATTTATAAAACAATGGTAAGACCTGCTGTCTTGTATGGATCAGAATGTTGGGCCACAGAAGGAATGAATGAAGATGAAGCCTAAGAGAGATGTGTGGTGTTACGCGAATGGATAGAATAAGAAATAACGATATAACAGGAAGTCTGAAAGTGACACCGGTGACTGAAAACTTGTGTGGGTTATCAGGAAAGTTTTGAGTATGAATCTGGAAGCCTATACGACTAGAGAAGACCAAAGTAACGATGGATGGGCTGTGTGAAAGATGATATGGCTAGAAAGGGAGTGACTACCGAGATGACGACTAATAGAGAAGTATGGAAGAAATGACATGTTGCGCTGTTTCCAAATAAACTGGGATAACTGCAGGAGAACGATGATGATATCTTTACATTTAATACAACTGAATTTATATTAAAATTTAAATAACCCCCGACGCAAACATATCCTCATTTCTCTTTCATACACCATCACAAAATCAACAACCAATCCAACAGCATCCTGCAAATTCCAGGCGATGCTGCAGGATCAGTTACTATATTCTTCTAATATAATTGAAGTAACAGAATACCAAATTTCAAATCGATCATACCTGTGGAAGACGCTCACATCCATTCATCAACTAGAAAAGAACTGATAATCTTCAAACAGCTGAACCGATTTTGATAAAACATCGAAGAACCATCGCTTGAAAAATTGTTTTCAAATAAAAAAAAGCCGCATGCAAATCGGTTCACCCGTTTAAGAGCTACGACGCCACAGACAGACTTACACACATAGCGGTCAAATTTTGAATACCCCTCTTTTTACTTTCCTTGATACAGTCAGCTGCGCGTCAGTAGTACACTACCTACGAAAACTGAAAATGACTGCTACAAAATAAAGACACTGACACTGTCATATTCAAACTGTTTTCAAAGGCGTGCGGTTGACTGTACGTGTGCTTTCAAGTCACACGCACACCAGAATTTTGGCTACTGCAAACATTACGCCTGAGGCAACTGATTTGTCATTGATTTACTTACAGCAACTATAACATGGAACTGTACTATGTATATATACTGTTCTATGTATGAGTATGTATGTATATATATTATGAAATACCCAAAAATTCACAAAGGCGTTGTTTTGATATGAATGTAATCATTCAAATATTTTTGAACAATGTGACACCCATAATGTGGGAAGGTCTGCATACTACGAAGTCAAAAGTCAAAGTCAAAGTCAAAGTCAAATCATTTATTTCAAGTAGGCCCGTATAAGGCACTTTTGAACGTCAAAAATTTACAAAAAAAATTAATTGATTCTAGTTGCCCCTTCCAAAAGGTAGTTTTCGTATGGAGAAGAATGGGCAAGAAACGAGTATCTGTAAAATATTTAAATTGGGTAATAAACGATTTTGGTAGGTCTGTATACTATATGTAAAATATTTAAATTAGGTAATAAACGATTTTGTTCATAAAGATCACAAAAACATGTTAAGCAGACAGAAAAAAAAGAACTCATTTTTCCTCATTCTTAAATATCATGCGATAGGTTATTGTTGTCAATCAACTCATTAAACCTAGTGCTGAGTATAATACAATATACAAATAAATATAATTTGTGTAAAAGATGCGAGGTAGGTACCAGTGTAGGTAAACAAGGCGAAGTCAATTCATCATCATCAGCATTGCCTTGCCTTTTCCTATGTGGGGTTCCAGTCTAACCGGATATAATTGAATAGATTGGTCTACCAGTATGTTATACAGGAATGATATATGGATCAAATCGAATAGGGGCGTGGGCAAGGTTATTTCAAAACCTTTTAACCCTGAGAATATCGGTGTAATTTTTTACGGTTCAAAAGTCATGACCGATATTTGTTTTTTTCAATCATTTCGCATAGCGCTCAAAAAAAAATACATAAAAAAACTATCCGGGCTACCAATTTTTTTTTTCAGGAGCTGTGGGCTTTTACGAAGCTAGAAAACATGTGTTCAATAAAAACCAGCATTTACTGCAAAGGCTTCGGTCTGGCAAACCTTTTTCTGAATTTTCGAGCGATTTTTATTGGAAATAGTTACACTAGCGAAAGTTGACCACGTATTAGAAAAACTTGCCACAGTTAAATACATTCTTTGGAAGGTTTAAATCACTGGGATATTAGTATTAGTTTAAAAGGTAGGGACTTTTATTAACAAGGTCGTATTTTTTTATTTTCTGTGTTTCAAATTTTCATTTGTTCCAGCTTTACTAACGATTTAATTTCAGTCAGTCAGTCAGGGATTGGTTGCTTGTCTGAATACTACTGTGATGTAGTTTAGGTTTAAATAAAAATAAAAAATAAACTTTTAGCTATCTCATAAGTCATGTTATTTGCCCTAGCTAGGAATTCGCAGGGGGAAGGAAACAAAAGAACCAGTTGGAACGGGTCGTAAGCAACAATAAAATGGTTGCACCAACATTCTCAGGGTTAAAAAGTTTGGAAATGACCATGCCCACGCCCCTATTCGATTTGATCCATACTTCCAGGGACACCCTGTATAAGGCAGTGTGTTTTAAGGTATCATCTTCACTTCAGCCAAAAGAGGTCCACTGCTGGATATTGGCCAAGCGTCGCCACATCGACCGACCCTGTGCTTCTCGCATCCAATAGATTCCCGTGTATCAAATATACATTACAATATGATTATTGACAACTATCAGTGTTAGTTTTAGATAAAATTATATACAACATAATTATTGTCAACGTCATAATTGTGTCTATATTAATTAATGAAATTGGAGTATTTTTTTTTTTAAATTTAATTTACGGAAGTTTTCTTACTATTACTAATTACAGCAATGTTTAAAGTACACAAATCTGAGTATTAATAAAACATGCCTAGGTGTGTATTCAGCCTAATAATGCAGCGAAAAATTTGCATAGTATATGAATTCGATGAGCTGAATTCGTATTCAGTTGGTAGCTATTAGTTTTGATAAGAATGTCGCATGTGACGATCGTGGAAATAACAAGATATAGAACTTTACGAAAATGTGGAATTGTCGTGTGACTATTGTAGTTTGTGTGATGATAAGAGTTTCTTCAGCAAATTTTTTTAAAATACCCGTGCCAAAATTTTGGGTAGATTTTGAAGACGTTGATGAAGATTATACTGATATATGGAGGGATGACGAAACATATGACGATAATCAATTACCGGAGGATAATGATACCGTTTTATGGAAGAATGGCAATTCTGATTGGGGGCAGTACAACCAGACTGATATGGAAGAGTATAATGATACTGAAACATACAACGATAATGGATTGTGGCAGGATAATGATGCTGATTTGTGGAAGAATGATAATTCTGGCTGGGGGCAGTATAACCAGACTGATATGGGAGAGTATAATTATACTGAAACATACGACGATAATGAATTGTTGCAGGATAATAATACCGATTTATGGTGTAATGATGATTCTGACTGGGGGCAATACAATCAGACTATTATGGAAGAGTTTAATCAGACTGAAATAGTACAAAACAAGGCTATTGATTGCCAGAACATTACCAGAGCTCAGACTCGTGCCGAACCGCCACCGACACTGACGACACGGCAGCCACCGCCGCCTTGGCCGACATGGCCGCCATCACCGCCCACACGGCCGCTACCACCGCCCACACGGCCGCCACCACCGCCCACACGGCCGCCACCACCGCCCACACGGCCGCCACCACCGCCCACACGGCCGCCACCACCGCCCACACGGCCGCCACCACCGCCCACACGGCCGCCACCACCGCCCACACGGCCGCCACCACCGCCCACACGGCCGCCACCGCCGATACGGGCGCCACCACTCGGGCTCGGGCCACATCTGTGGCGGCAACCTCAACTCGTCAACCGTGATGATTTATTAGGTCATTTTGTAAATCTGACTGGAATTAGGAGGCAGCGGCATGGTAAATATTATAACTATCCATTCTATTTCTGCCTTATTAAAGTACGCACGTTCAGAAGTGTTCTAGGAAAAATCGGGTTCGATGCTTGTGTCGATCGTGGTTGTTATTAAACCTTATTGATTTACTCCTTGATTTTTTAGTCCATGTGCAAAGCTTCTGTAACATATTTGTTTTTTAAATTCTTCTTTCCCTCCGTAATTCACATGTAATAGTAGTAATAGTAGTTCAAAACTATTTACACATTATAATCGATACCAAGATCACATTGCAAGCACTACAATGAAAACTCCGCAAACGCACCACTTCCACGAGATTGGATTGCCGGTACTGGTTTTATCGTGTGTGATTTACTCCAACCCAATAAAAAATAAAAATTTGCAGAAGATGCAGAAAACAGATGTTCGAACAACGAGACATGTGTAAGAAAATGCTGTCCTAAAGGACAGGGGTTCGACATATTGAAAAATAAGTGTCGTGTTATACCTGATGAATTCAACCCACATTCATTGATGAAAGGATTCAACGCCTCAAAGGAATTTCATATATTAAAAGGGAAAATAGATTGTTTACCATCGTTACACGAGAAGAAGAAACTAGCGACTGACATAACGCCACATTATCACCTACAATCGGTTAGGATGTTTTTTTTTAATATGGTTATAAATTAACAGGTTCACTGCTAAGCAGACATAATAGTTAAACAATCAGCACAGACCAATAAGCCTAATTGACCATTTAGACGGGGCCAATCCCCGAGAAAATTAATTTGCTTTATCAATGGCTTGAGGACAATCCAATGCCCACTGCATTGGATTGTCCTCAAGCCATTGATAAAGCAACTGTCTCTATTTACACGAGACTATGATTGGATTGGCTTAGTGGGTTGTCTCGGGGATTGGCTTCGTCTAAATAGTCCATTCAATTGACACCCGATTGTATTCCATCTTACACAAATTGTCAATAGTCTCACTTCTTAAGTCTACCATAATTAATATTAATTATAATCATATTGACTACTGTGTAATAGACAAATAAGCAATTGGATAGTCGAATATCATCAGTAATCCCAGACATTACCTATTTTGTTGGGAGAACGTTAACGAACACACTGTCTGTTTAGGCGCATTAATTTTTTGACAACAAACTGGAATAGATCGATTCATTTGATTACTCTGATGGCAGTACCTATATTAGCTTCGCTTGCAGCGGTCAGTTCGTGAATAGATAATATTCCTTAAACATTGCAAAAAGCATCTTTATTCTACTTACTTAGGTACTGCTGAGAAGTATTCGTATATGCTGAGGCGCATCTCTTTATATGCTTCCCTATAACTTTTTAATTTCCAGGACGGCACGTTACTCGTGGAGAGTTATCGGGCTGCGGGTCCTGAACTGGTCTTCAATACTACCAAGTACTGTATTGACTGGTTCATTAACACTGAGAACAAAACAGAGTGGAATGCCTTTATTTGTCACCGAACGAAATTTAATTTTGAAACGCATTTTGTTCTTAGCGGCTCATGTAAGTTTAAATCCTTTTTATTGAGATTGTGTTACAAATGAAAGCAAAGTTCTTCATATTGAACGTTTTGTACTATATAGACTGTTCATGTTCATACATATTAAAAAAGAACAGGACGTTGTAGAAGAGTGAGCCTTTTCTGTGGTAATGCTTTTACGCAGCTAGAAAACATCTGTTTAGTAAGAAGAAACATTTACTACAAAAGCTTCGGTATGGCAAAAAAATTACTCATCTTTCGAGTGATTTTCATGGGAAAACGTTACACTAGAGCAAGTTTATCACATGTCATGCTCGAGAGATTCTTTGGAGGTATGAATCACTGGGATACTTATACGTATGTTTAAAAGTTCGAGAATTTTATTAACAACGAGGTCGTATTTTTAAAATTTTCTTAGTTTCGAATATTCATTTGTTTCAGCTTAATTAACCATTTTTTTATTGTTTACGACCCGTTCCAACTGGTTCTTTTGTTTCACTTTCCCTTCACGTTTCTAGCTAGGGCAAATAACATGACCCATGAAAAGTTCACCTTTTTGAATAATAATGCCGATTTGTTGCAGTTTTGTGAGCAAGAGGGGGACAGAGTCAAAAGCCATGGAAAGATCAAGAAAGACTAAAAACGATTGCAATCTTTCTTGATGTTTCTAAGGCTTTTGACACTGTCTCTGTCCTCCTCTTGCTCACAAAACTGCAACAAATCTGCATTAGAGGCTTGTCCCTTGATATTTTCAAGAGTTACTTGAAAGACCGTTCTCAGGCTGTTATTATAGGTAAGTTTACCAGTAATAAAGAGGTCCCTAGTTATGGAGTCCCACATGATAGTGTCCTTGGACCTACCTTTTTAATTTAGGTAAATGACCTCCGTAAATTATGTTTAAGAAACTCTAAAATGATAATGTACGCAGATGACACTGTAATACTTGTACATGGTAATGATTGGATTGAAACTCGTTCCTATGCGGAATCTGCCTTACAGGTTGTTATGAATTGGCAATCTCCTTAGTTTGAACCTGGATAAAACTAACTTTATCACATTTGCACCAGGAACAGCATCCCAACCGGTTTCATCCTACATCCTGACTGCACACAAGTTCAGTTCGATAACGAACACTTCCTGTAGCTGTTATGTGAATAAGCGAGCTAACAGCATTAAATATCTTGGTGTTATTGTCAACAGTACTATGTCGTAGAATGAACAGATCGGGTCACTGGTGACACGGGTCAGGAATTTATTTATTTATTTATTAGGGACAAAAAAACAGTTACATGTTAAGGCGATACAATAATATTCTTAAGATAAATAGTTAAACATATAACCCACACTATTGTCCACGGATTAATCAAATAAGTGAAAAACGGAAGCTAGTTTTAAGAATATTGTTGTAAATTATTCGAATTAGGTGCTAGTTTAAAATTTTGATGCTAATGAAGTGATAGCGAGAGTTTTAAATTTTTTATTAGAGAAAAAGAAAATGTCTATGTCCATGAAGTGTGCGTTATAAGTTTCCACAAGGCGTCGAAGAGGTACTCGTGCCCCGGCATTGGTCTTTGTTTGGAAATTAATATTTATGTTAAAAAAATTAAGATCTTCTGCCGACTTTCATACTCTTAAAATCGTTTACTCTGCCTTCGCGCACTCTATTATAAACTACTGTATTGCGGCTTGGGGTGGCACTGGTATGTGTTTACTGCTTAGACTGGAACGGGCACAGAAGGCAGTTCTTAAAGTTATGTACACAAATCTATTCGTTTCTCTATCATCGAACTCTATGCTCTCTGTAAAGTACCCACAGTGAGGCACGCATATTTTCTAAGCACTATATTACTTAAACACTCAGAACTTACTTTTGACCCTAATCACAGTTCAAAAAAACGAAGGGCGGACAGAGTGTGCTAAACCGGGCCGGCCAATGTTGGGTTGGTGAAACGGCGGGCACTTCTTTGGCCCTGTTTTGTACAACAGAGTAAATAAGATTTTAAATATCTATCCACTTACCTCACGGGAGTGTAGAGCGCTCACGGACAAGTGACTCCAAAGTCTGACGAATGAGGAGTTAGAAAATCTGGTAACACATACTTACCTATGACTATTACCTAAGTATATAATACAGACACATACAGATACACCCTTTATACATAACTCAACCCGGATTCCCCATTCCGGATTCCGGATCCCGGATTTACGCCTGGGTACACACGGCATTTTCCTAGGGGCTCAGCCAGCCTAGGGCTAGTGGCTCGGCGACCCCGACCAGGTAGCTGGCTTGCCTAACGGCAGGCGGAAATAAAATTATACACTGAGCGAAAAAAAAAACTGGAAACGCAACTGCGTTGCGAGAATTTTTCGATTAGTGGTGAGATCTAATTTAAGACCAAGTCGGTTAATTTATTCAGTACCTACCTATTGGAAGCATCTATCCAACAACTTTGTCATAAATCGTTACTTAATTAGTTAACTAACAACATTATACCGGATGTTACTATAGTTACGTAACGTTAACGGTTGTCAAACGCGGCGTATATTATACATGTATTCTATTTATTATAGGAATAAAGATGTCTAATATTGATACGGAGATTGTTGTGACATATTTTACCGTCTCGAAAAAAATTGGGTATAATTAATAAATGTTGGGACCCCGACGTCTCCCCTCTCGGAGGTACCCGCTCATGGCTGCAACACAGTTTCTTAAAAGTAATATAGATGTTAACAAACATAAAAAAAATGTATAATTTATATAATAATTATATTGTAATACATATTTAAAATTATCAAAAAAAAAAAAATACTAAACGACATCATAGTTCGGATAGGCAACTAATGCCTAGGCATTGATTAACAAATGAAAATTTTAAACTTCGAAAATATTAAAAATTTGACCTTGTTACTAAAATTCTCTATCTTTTAAACTAAAAAGAATATACCAGTGATTCATCTTTCAAAGAATCTTTATGACTTGGGCAAGTTTTTCTATTACGTGATCAACTTTCGCTGGTGTAACTTTTTCAAATGAAAAAGTAAAATTTTTGCCAGACCGAAGCAGCAGTAAATGTTTTTTCTTATTGAACACATGTTTTCTAGCTGCGTATATATACTACAACGTCCAGAAAATATAGCCTTGATAGTTTTTTTTATGATTTTTTTCTTTGAGAAGCAAAGTGATTGAAAAAATCTTAAATTGGTCATAACTTTTGAACCGTAGACAATTGCACCAACATTCTCAGGATTAAAAACTTTGGAAATGACCTTGCCCACGCCCCTATTGAATTTGATCCATACTTCCAGGGACACCCTGTATTACAAATACTAATAATTATTCAAGTTTATAGAAATAGCTTTTAATGCAAGTTTCAAAATTTCTGTGCACCTGTAACATGTTTAAAAATTTTACGATTACATGGCATGATCATGAGTTTCGTATTTTTATGAGAGATCCGAACAAACTCACATATTTTTGACTTCAATACGTCAATTGCACTTGTAATATCAAGCATACTATTTCCAGGTATGTTGATCACTTGTTTCCTGGTTCTGCTGAGAGTGGTCGTATTTGCGTGGCTACCGGAGCTGCGAACACTTCACGGAATGATCCTGATGGCGTACCTAGTCAGCTTCTTAGTGGGCTTCCTGTTGCTAGGAAGCAAGATGCTCCTTATGTATAAGCAGAATATCAATCGAGAGATATGCGTCGTCTTAAGTAAGTATTGGGATAATGAATCGCGGATGATTTTTGCTAGGCTGCAGCGCATCGCATTGCAAAAAGCCAACTGCAGACCGCCTTTAGTGCGATGGTTTATTCAAAATGTATGAAAATGCTGTAGAGGATTTTTGCAAAGCGGCGCGGCCCGCCCAATACGTCGGCCATGTACATAGGCAATAAGACAAATTGTAGATTTAGAATAGATAATATATTTTTTTTTTAAATTTACTATTTTAATTGCAGCTTTCATCGTCTACTTCTTCATTATGTCAGCATTCTTTTGGCGAAATGTCATGTGCTACGATATCTGGTGGACGTTCAGGTATATTAACATTATCATCAAAACTACTAAATTAATACCGATCAGTCAATGAATCGCTTAGAGAAGCAATATAATTTGCATGAAATTATCGGCTATATCGGGTCGGAGGCAGGCGTACCTACTTAATTATAAACTTAAGTTTTATACATCATTTATTATTATTATTATTATTAAAACTTCTCGCACTCAAAGAGGTACAATGGCGGACTTAATGCCTTAGGCATTCTCTACCAGTCAACCAAGGGTGGTGAAGAGATTAGATGGCAGGTGCTCTATTTGAGAGGAACAAAGAGAAAACTATTATTAAAAATATATGATAATACATACGAACTAAAATAGTACTAATTACACATACATACATATTTACAATAATATAATATATCTATATTATATATATATATATATATACATATTATATACGAATTCAAGAGAGGGAGGTGCTGAGATGACTCTACTCTATTTATTTTGAAAATAAATCTGCAATTTCCGCTTAAATGCATACCGACTGGTGGCCGTTCTGATATCAAGAGGAAGCGCATTCCAAAGAAGAATGGACTGAATATGAAAGGAAGAATGAACAAAGTCAGAAGTATGAGAAGGACAGAGTAGGAGAAGATTATTAGAAGAACGCAGATTCTTAGAGTGTGAAGAACATAGATATTGGAAGTGAGACAAAAGATAAGAAGGAGGAGAGGGAGAGTTGAGAAGGGAGAAAAGCGTGGTCAAAGCACGCAAACTTCTTCTTTGGCGAATGGACATCCATTTGAGCTCAGACCTGTAGCTCGACACATGATCATATTTTCTGAGGTTGAATATGAACCGGATACAATTGTTGAGCAGTCTGTCGAGCTTATCCAGCAAAACCGCATTCAAGTCAAAGTAGCATCATTTGTGAAATGCCAAATATTAGCTTAGTAACACATGTATGAAGAAATATTCTTCTTTCTTTTTAACAGTACATCATTTACGTATATTTATATGTCTCAATTGTATGCTTCAGTGGAAAACGAGCAATGTCAGGTCGGGGTTCCGCCTCCCGCACACGGCTGTATTTGTACTGCACCTACGCATTCGGCGGCCCAACTGCGTTTACCATTCTACTCGCTGCACTTGAATTCTCTGACTTTCCGAGAGAACACGCGCTGATGCCCAAATTGCGGCTCCACGGCTGCAACAGCTTGTATGGTATGTATGGTCTACTCTTAAAGAAATACAATAGAATAGAAAGAAAAAAAAGAGGGAAAAAAGTCAAAAGAAAAAAGATTATTATTTAAGATAAACGTCAAACGTCCCATGATCACGTGATCACATGACCAGTGCACGTGTGCATATTGAGACTTAGTCTTCAAAACGTAAAGGGAGCGCTCGTAAATCTCAAGTCAAAACGATCATCTGGCCCTGACGGTATACTAGCGTTTCTGTTCAGACACTGTGGCAGGGTGCTAGCAGAAGCGCAGTATCATATCTTTAATGCCTGTTTAAATAAGCGACGTGTCCGGAAGATCACACTAGTAATTCCGGTTCCTAAGGGTAAGTCAGGTTTGGATGTCAGTGGCTAAAGACCAGTGGCTGTGCTGTCGATTGCAGCAAAAGTGTTCGAGTCCATTATTCAGCGTGGCGTGCAGGGACAGGTGCGCGCGCAGCTGTTGGGTGCACAGCATGGGTTCCGGCTGGAGCGCAGAACTGCCACACAAAGAATATGTTTGTTGTTTGCTGATGACCTTAAATTGCTGCTCGAGGTTAACGATAAGTCGGATTGTGAACGCCTGCAAGAGGATATAAACAGAGTGGTAGAGTGGACCCATAACAACAAACTCTACTTCAATGTAACCAAATACTTAGTGATAACGTTCACTCGCGCGCGAACGAGTACAAGGTTGAAGCAGAGGGTCTACTCCCTGTGGGGATCGTGCGATCGATAGCCCCGTATGGGGCCCCGATCCGGGCGGCTGACCTGACGGCCGGCAGCATCGCTGTCCTGCGGAGGCCGCAGCGAGCGATGGCTGTCAGAGTCATCAGGGGGTATCGCACGATCTCCTACGAGGAGACTTGTGTACTGGCCGGATCCACACCCTGGGACCTCGAGGCGAAGGTACTCGCGTCACTGAATCGGTGGCTGACACAGCGACACGTGGAGCTGCGTCAGTCACGTAAGTTGTTTTCTTTTATAGCTTCGCGCAGCCCTGGTGGCTGAATGGCGGGACAGGCTTGCACGCCCTACCGCCGGCCCTGTCACCATCGGAGCGGTCCGGCAAGCACTGGCTCGGGAGGAGGCACGGCTCCCTGTCGTTTCGGGTGACGCAGGTGCTCTCGGGGCATGGTTGCTTTGGGAAGTACCTGTGTCGCATAAACAGGGAGCCGGACGCTCGTTGTCACCACTGCGTCGAGTGTCGGGAGGACACGGCTCAGCACACGCTGGCAGAGTGTGCTGCTTGGGAGCCGCGCCGTGCCCTCATCTCAGGTGTCGGCAGTGACCCGTCGCTGCCGGCCGTTGTCGACTCGATGGATGGCAGCGAGGAGTCCTGGGACGCGGTTGTATGACGCGGGCGAAATGACTGTTTCGCAGAAGGAGGCTGCGGAAAGAGAGCGGGAGATTGCTTCCGCTAACCCGATCCGCAGCAGACGCACCGGGCGTCGGCGGAGGGCGGATAACGCCCTCTTCCAGCCCTCCTAAATGGGTCCAGGGGCGACGGATCTAGTGAAATCCGTCACCCCCTACTCCTTAGGACCCGAGATGGTGGCGCGTAGTGTTTCACGCGTGCCTCTCTATGACGTAAGGGGGGAATTTAACACCTCACTCCCCCCTAACTCAAGGTGGCCCGCAGAGGCGGGCCGGCATTAGTCGGGGATCGCGGAAGTCGCATTAGATCCCGTGATCCCCGGTGCAAGAGTGAGACAGAACACCGGGGTGGTTTTAGTGAGTAAGAGTCTGACAGACTCCTCCGCCCTCCCAATGAGCATTTCCACAAATAAAAAAAATAATAATGGTGGTCTACAAAATACAAGTGTCTTGTGAATGTATTTTGGACCCGCTCCAACATGACTGTGTATTTCGCTTCATGTGGAGCCGAAATTACTGCACTTTTTTCTATATGACTCCTGACTAAAGCGTCATACAGCACCTTGAGTGTGGCAATATTGGTGAACCCCTGTGACTGCCTCAGTACAAATCCTAAGTTTCCGTAGGTCTTCTTGCAGATCTTAATTATATGTTCACAAAAAGTAAGGTCTGGAGTGAGAATCACCCCTTGGTCCAGGGAGTCTACTCCCTAAGCCCTATTTATTAACACAAGTTTTTGTTTATATGTATGTTTAGGTTAAGGTATTTTTCTATGGGCCACTGTTGCCTGAAATAAATGGTATTATTATTATTATTAAGCGAAATCCGTAGTTTCTGCTGAGGTTACGGACGCTTCGCGTCTGACTCACGGACATGCCGTAAGTGAGACGGAGCGCAAATCGTTCGCAACCTCTCGAGATTTTCGTGCAGTTTGAGTAAATGCGCGAAAGTTCTATTAAATGTAGTAAGGTATGGTAAGTAAATATGTCAAGTCTTTTTAGTTTAATTAATAAAATACTCTTTAAGTTTAATTGTTATGTTTAGTTGTTATTTTCTTCTTTAGTTGTTAAGTCATTATGTTTTGTTAGACGGTTAATGATGCACCTATGTTTAGTAGTTGGATTGGTAGGATTTTTTTATTTATTTTATTTGAGTATATTGCTGTAATTTTTTTTTTTCTTTTCTTTCTTTCTATATGTAGTAGATTCATAATGTACATATTTCGCTGTAATATATCTGTTAAAAATAGTAGTCGATAGCTACACTATCAAATTAGGTCGAAGAAAAAAAAAAAGTAAAAAAAAGGTAAAGATACTGTTGTAAAAGGTAAATAAAAAAAATATCCGACAAACCCCGACGTCTGTACTTTCATCTCAGAGTAGTCAGATAGGAAACGCCGAACTCATCTAGCATTTTTTTTTTTGTTTTTATATGATGTGTAAAAGTGATTGCATTACCCTATTCACTTAAATTCCTTTACTTCAGCGTAGCAAAACTGACATCTATGGCCCAGCTAGTGGCGGTATATCGAACCACTAGTACTATAACGTAATTGTTTATCCAATTTCAAAGCATCTAAATAATTATTTTCAGGGTACAGCAAACTGCTATACTTTTACGGACCGCTATTAATACTGTTCGCAATAAATATGGTGCTGTTCACTCTAACAGCCTTGAAGATTGCAGCGATCAAAAAAGAGACGGAATTGATACTCCAATCTAAGGAAAGTGGGACTCATGATCGGAAAAATTACACACGACGGTAGGCAGAAGTTACAAACTTGGTATTGTTTACCTAATTCAAGTTACATACTTGATATTTTTAACCTAATTTAAGTTACAAACTTGATATTTTTAACTTAATTTAAGTTACGAACTTGATATTTATTACGAAATTTACTACGTAAGTGAACACTCAGTTTAACACAAAAATAAGGACCTGTCTCGTAACTAAGCCTGGTACTAGTACTCAAATAGCCATTTTGTTACAGATTCACACTTTACGTGAAGCTGTTCGCCGCCATGCTGTTCCTGGAGGTGAACTGGGTCATAGAGATCGTCGGCATATTTTATCCTGACCAGAAAATCATTTTAGAAATCACCGATGTGTACAACGTGGTCATCCTCCTTGTTATCCTTCTTAACTTCTTGTGCCAAAAAAAGATACGGATATTAATAAAAAAGAGGTTTGTTTTCTTTTATATCCATTGAAATTATAAAAATCTTCTGTTGCCCAACTTATGTGGCTTTGTACTGTACTTCGCTAAGGTATGTTATTTATAAGTAGATTATACTTTTTTTTTCACAGGTACAATCAAGTGAGAGGCTTTCCTACTTCTGGACAAACGACGAGTGTTCCAACCAGTCGCACCCTACCGTCACGGATCTCACAGAGCCAGGATGACATTCAATCAACCGACTACAGTCGAGAAAAGACGAACCCTGCCAATAGCCAGGATGACACTCAATCAACCGACTACAGTCGAGAAAAAACGAATCCTGCTGATAGCCAGGATGACACTCAATCAACCGACCACAGTCGAGAAAAGACGAAACCTGCCCTGAGCCAGGATGACATTCAATCAACCGACTACAGTCGAGAAAAGACGAACCCTGCCAATAGCCAGGATGACACTCAATCAACCGACCACAGTCGAGAGAAGACGAACCCTGCCAATAGCCAGGATGACACTCAATCAACCGACCACAGTCGAGAAAAGACGAACCCTGCCAATAGCCAGGATGACACTCAATCACCCGACCACAGTCAAGAAAAGACGAACACTGCCGAAAGTCAGGATGACACTCAATCAACCGACCACAGTCGAGAAAAGACGAACCCTGCCGATAGCAAGGATGACACTCAGTCAACCGACTACATTCAAGAAAAGGCGAACACTGCCGCGAGCCATGCTGACTCTCAATCAACCGACTACAGTCAAGAAAAGACGAACCCTGCCGATATTCAGGATGACACTCAATCAACCGACCACAGTCGAGAAAAGACGAAACCTGCCCAGAGCCAGGATGACATTCAATCAACCGACCACAGTCGAGAAAAGACGAACCCTGGCAATAGTCAGGATGACACTCAGTCAACCGACTACAGCCGAGAAAAGACGAACCCTGCCGATAGCAAGGATGACACTCAGTCAACCGACTACAGTCAAGAAAAGACGAAACCTGCCCAGAGCCAGGATGACATTCAATCAACCGACCACAGTCGAGAAAAGACGAACCCTGCAAATAGTCAGGATGACACTCAGTCAACCGACTACAGCCGAGAAAAGACGAACCCTGCCGATAGCAAGGATGACACTCAGTCAACCGACTACAGTCAAGAAAAAGCGAACACTGCCGCGAGCCAGGATGACTCTCAATCAACTGACTACAGTCGAGAGAAGATGAACCTTGCCCAGAGTCAGGATGAAACTCAGTCAACCGACTACAGTCAAGAAAAGGCGAACCCAGCCGCGAGCCAGGATGACACTGAATCAATCGACTGCAGTTCACTACAGTCGAGAAATGTTGAACCCTGCCGAACGCCAGGACTAATAGTGGAGGCTGATAAAGATGTTCCGTCTACAACACCCACACAACGGTAACAATTTGACTTTGACGGTGCCTTTATTTCGTTGCTGTCAGGGCACATTTTGTTTAAGTGTTACTATTGAATTTTCGGCGCATCCCATAAGCGCACAGACGACCACGGGGGAGGCCGTCTCGAAGTCTCACGGTAGCGAACTAACGGCTATTCGAGCGCCCCTGTGCGCCTATTATATTACACCTATTTGAATACAATCCACTTCTTTTAATCATAAAGTCGCGACGATAAATGGGGATGGTTAGCCGTTCAAACACACTTATGAGTGTTTCAAGCACAGTATGAGTAAAAGCAAGTGACCTCAGATCCTTACCGAATAAGGGACCGAACAATTTTTCATATGTTTAATAAACCACAATGGATATACATAAAAGCCTTGTTTGTCATGTTTTTATTTGCCCGATCATACGTACCACAACCGTTGTTCCGTGTGGTGCTGGACTTAAAGACTAGCACTACCCTATTTCTTCCCATGGGTGTCGTAAAAGACGACTAAAGGACTTACTCGAGAATGGGCAGCAGCATTTTCTATGCAACACCATACTGCGATCGCCAACCCGCCTACCAAGCATGGCGATTATAGAATAGAATAGAATAGAAATATTTTATTTCAGACCGGAGTCCATAGGGTTAGTAACAATTTTACTTAACTTCTAGTGTTAGTAGGTTACATACACAGATCAAGATATACAATTAAATTTCAGCGTGGAGCCGCATCCACCTCCGCAACATCGGGGAATCCCACCGATCTGCGAATACACTGAGAATACTGTTGGTGCTGCCGCGAACACGAGTCATCAGGGATGCACATCTGTTCCTAATAATGGCGGCAAAACCATCAATATTATTATCTGCAAACATCCCGCGTAGGTCGCTATGACAGACCCCCCTAAAAATGACAAGCAAAAAACAAACGGTTACCACAATCACCGGAAACTGGACTTGGCAACATACAACACGGCTATACTCCAGGCCGACTAGATCATCGAACTCGAGGAAGAATTGAGCAGGTTACGATGGGATATAGCTTCAATTAAATGGTCCTTTTTTAAAAAGTGGCTACTAACACAAGACAAGTGTCAATCGCTTTCAAAGCGTTTTGTATTTCTACAGAACTTTTCAACGGGATTGACATAAACTCTCCAGTTGCTTATGCCTATTGCTTATACGTATTTTTTTTACTTTTTTAGCATCGTAATCGCTGATAGAGTGTCGCTTTGTCTAGGCCCCAAGGTACATATTGCACGTTGGCAGGCCACGAGCCAGGTCTGACAACCAACACCCTAATTACGTAACAGACTGAATTACAATCCGAGTGTTTTGAAGGATACTGCAAATCCTTGCTTCTTAGGTTTGAAAAATTTGTCTCTCAACAAGGTAAATAACGCAATGAACTGTCAAAATGAAACCCATTGCGATCAAATTGTCCTTAATGTGTGTTATGCAATTACACCGCTGCCTCGTCAGGGTAACAGTTAAGAGACTAGCGTTGCAAAACTTCGGAAGTATTCGCAATCATTCGGAAATATTCAAAGAATACTTCGATTGGAAGGAATACTACCGTTGCAAGAATGCAGAGTAAAATAAATATTGTAAGAATGAAGTACTTAGGTAACCTACGCTTTATTAATTATTATTCCCAGTAGTTACGAATGTTTCCGTAGGTAGCTTGAGGACCCCGCGTCCTATTTAAAAGTGATCGTCCGTACTTTTTGTTCAGTGCGCGCATGGTCGCGCCAACAGAGGGCGCTTTCCAAGACCCTGAAAAATGGCTTCTAGTAGAGGAAACCTACATTCAGCATTGGGACAAGGTTACGGGTTGAAAAAAAGAGGTTTTTATTGAAATAACACACACATGTCAAACATTGCTATAATTGCAAGCTTTTAAATATAATTTTATGTGTGGTGAGAGATGAATGGGGCTAGGAGCTCTCATCGCGTAATTGGGGGTACATACAAAATTGTGTCACACAAAATACTACATTTATATGTTTACAATATTAATATATCTAAAATATTCTTGTGATGTATGCACACTTAGCTGTGATGCCACTTTCTTGAGATCAAAATATTGCTATCTAAGTAAATGCTTAAGGCGAGATCTATAGAGCAAAATTAGGCTTCGAAGATTAACCTTATTCGTATAAATTTAATGTGGGTTTTCCTATAAGTGACTGGCATCAAGCGTTTTATACGAATATGAACATGACTATAATAGTGCTGAGGTTCATTTTACTGCACTTTATGACTCTTTAAGAACAGTTTAGCGGATTAGGTTACTAAATATGCGTCGTCTATTGTAAAAGCAAAGATATTCGTTTGTAAATGTTTGCTATTTTATATAAGTATCAGCTCAATATATTTTATAATGGTATGTTTACTTCAGAAATAAAATGTTAGTCAATATGTATCCGCTCCAACTGGCTGTCATCTAAAAAAATTAAACAATCTACCATAAAACAATAATAGCATATTATATAATAATATTAAACGTTTTAACTAGTAAATGCTTCAGATGTTTATTCCACAATTACGTCAAGGTGCACAACAATACAGCTAGTTCTTAAAACATAAAGAATACATCTTGAAGTGCAAGACAATAATACAGCTATCTTATAGGTACGAGTACAGACAGTTTCATATCATTATAAGCATAGCAGGAAACTGCAGTCAAAATAATAAAGCTGTAAATACACAGGCTTGTAACTTGTGCAAGTAATATGCAAGTAGCTCGCATGCTATTGTGGAATGTTTTTTTTTAAGTTTAATAATTATTATTTATTCAAACAAGATAATATTTACATAATATACAGCGTTTATCAGAAATATCTAGTCGTATTTAAGTTTGTTGTACAGACCATCAAACTAAAAAAAATCTCCATGGGACCAACATTGTAATCGAGAAAAACTAATCAGCTGTCTCATACATTTGGGTCGAACAGGTGAAGTTTTGTAGCTGATTATTTATTACGATCATGGAGTCCTATGGAGAAAGTTGTTAAGTTGGATGGTCTGTACGACACCCTTAAATATGACCAGGCATTTCTGATACACGCTGTATTAATTATGTAATAATAAAAAATAGTGCCATTCCAAAAACTTCTGACTGTCGCAATGACAATCAGAAGTTTTGCAGTTACTTGCATACTTTTGTGCAAATTGTAAGTAACATGTTTGCAGTTTAAAGTATAAGTTATTTGATCAATTTCAACATCATCAAAATATTACAAGCTGTCTTGGTAATGCGAAAATTGTAGCGAAAACAGTAATAATTATCGTTTAACTTAGGTACCGTTCATACCGGTACATGTTCTATCTGCTAGTCCAAAGATATTAAACAATGTTCTAAGGCAAGTTATAGGCTTTTTTTTACAATATTTTGTTTTTGTACATGATATTAAAATCCTTAAAATAATATTTTTACAAAGTACGGACAAGAACACACTCATTTTACTTATTGATACCTTTAAAAATTCGGTTTTGAATGAAAAAACCGGTTAATCTTTTATTTGTGCGCCTGAGCACACAAATAAAAGATTAACCGGTTTTCTCGGCAGAAGGCAATGTAATGGCACTAAACAACATATTGTTTCTTTCATACTTTCGTTGTGTAACCGTTCATACGAGCACCTCTCATAGACAGTTACTTTGTGCAAAGTGTAGTAAGTAAAAGTAAGCTTGTAAAAGTCAATAAAAATTTAAATAGCAAGAGCTATTACAACGAGGCATAATCTAAAAAACATATCTGTCGGTGACAAATCTGTTTCACTCGCGCATACATTATGGCCCGGGTACACGCTCTATTTTACTTGCAAAAATGTCAACTTGCACAACCAAAGACGGCACCGTATACCGTGTAATTTTTTGCTATAGTGTGGATGCCACATGTCGTTTGCGCATGCAAGCTGCTTCGTGTAGCCGGGCCTTAACATCACGTTGCTGCCAAATAATGATTTTAGGATTAATATTATTTAATGGAGTTCATTCGCTTTTCATCTCGGGAAGATGAGTGTGTCCTAGTTGTCGAATGGTGGTCTGTGTCCTGGACAACTGGTCTCCCTTCAGCTGCCCGTATCTGTGCAAAAATAATTATGTTGTTAGTGACACAACATTTAGCATGCAAAAGGGATGCATAAAATATGTAGCAATAGCTAGTTAAAAGTTAAAAACATTTAAAGTTGAGGTAAAAAAAGGCAAAATTGTTATGGCAATTTAGTTTAATATCACCCGTGGCGTAAACATGACTGCTAATTATAGGCAGTACTTACTATCAATATAATTTATTTGTAATTTTGGCAATACCTCTAGAACTTTTTAAAATAATTATGACATAATTGCAATCATTATAATTTTCAGAAATGTCAGTAACAGTAAAATTGAAAGCGCAAACATTAGATGCAAAACAATGCAAAAAGTCATCCAACTGCGTTAGATATGCAAAAATCCCTACATCAAGTCATGACCCAGAATAGTGTTGAATCGATGAAGTTTAACAATATTCATTGTGCTCACTAGAACCAGACTTCTAGAACACAAATTAACACAGGATATAACTGAAGAATTTTTGACGCATCTCAAACTCCTGTAATTGGTTGACTGAATTATAAACGGACAGTCAAAATCATCTCACTTGATCTTAGTTTGATCCTGAGAAATCGTTGATCTTCGTTCCGGAAACCGGTTGTTAAATGGACTGGTCACAATAAATAACAAGATAAGCAGTATGAAGCTTTATGACATAGTATCCTTAAAATAAAGCGGAACACTTTGATGTTTTTAGTCAATAGTCAGCAACAATCCACGTTCTTTGTATTATATCTTCCTCCACCTGTCCTGTTTACCGTTCACCTGACTTGCTTACATTGTAAAATAAATCAAAACGCTAAATATTAAAATCTAATTTTGATTGTGCATCTTTTCCCAAACCAATATTGTTAACTAGAAGTGCAATTAGGAAATTAAATTGGTGTATAAAATACAAAGATAATTTATTTTTATATAAAGGTTTATTAATTAAATACTTTATAAATTAATAGACATTCACAAAAGAACCCTTACAGAACTGCGTTATCTACGTCCAAACCGCACATTACTTTACACAAGCCCTTACAATTAGTTGGCAAAACATTCTTGCAAAAGTTAGTATAAAACTACCAGTCACTAAATCCTATAAATTGTGAACAAGACTTTTCTGTACCTTTTCATTCGTGTGTATTATTATTCCATACATCTCAAATCTGTCCCAAGATTGATTTGTTCAATGGGTTTGATGTTAATATTACCAGTATTGTCTTTGCTGTCATCGATATTCTTAAGCTTCAGATTTTTTTTTCATTGGCATAATTTAATTTGGCGTTGTGATGTTTCGATATTGTTTCTCGATTTATTACTATTGTAATTGTTTTTAAAATGCAACTCTTTTTTTTCTCAGCGAGGCCAACGGTTGTTATTAATATTTCTTATTCACTATAATGGCGTTGCGTAGTTGGATCTACTATGTCTAGAGTCTCCTTCTACGCCAACTGTTGTTTTTACCGTCTCTAGGCTGGCAGTTCTGTCTTTTTTAGTTTTCCAACGGCTTATTTTTTTATTGCTGTCATTGTTTATGTTCATCTCTCTGCTATTCGAATCGGTTCGTTGAAAATCTTTAATCCTGGGTACAGAATGATTCAATCTTAGGATTTGTTTGAACAGTTAGAGACATAGTCGTACAAATAACACATTTTATATGAGTGCAATGAAATGAAATGAAATGAAATTGTTTATTCTGTAAATAGTATATTGGAATCACTTTTACACGTCATCTTAAAAAAATAATTATAAATTAGCTAGATGAGTTCGGCGTTTCCTATCTGACTACTCAGAGAAGAAAGGCCGAAACAAACTCAGATGTCACAGTCTCTTTTAAAGTCCAGACATAATCTTGGTCAGGCCATATGAGGACCATGTAGATTAGTGTCTGAAATGGTCTTTTGAGAAAATAACCACACAGATTTGAGTGGACCCGTCCTGTCAGTGCAAGCATTTGTCAGTAATCGTGGAGCTCAACCCAGAACTTAAGGATGAGCTCCTTAAGTTCTCGACGAACAATTCCAAAGAAAGGACATTTGGGTAGGCCTCATAAACTACTCAAACTGCCAGACCATCATTAAAACTAAATAAGAAAGAAAAAATAATAATAATTAAAAAATCCACATAGTCGTCACAATCACAAAAAAAAAAAAAAAAAAAAAAACTTTACAAAGTAATAATGTCATTTTGTTTGTAATGTTTATATAATACTGGTATTGATTTTATGATTTTAGCACAAGGCTTAGCAGAGCGAGCAGCTCAATCCCAAGTTTTTTTTATCATCTAAATAATCTAAAATTTTATAGTACCCTTTTTTACAAAGTTTGGTTTTAATACAGCTTTTAAATCGTTTAATGGGTAAGTTTCGATGTCTGTGGAATGTCGATGGGAAGTTTGTTGTAAAAGCGTATACATTGACCCATGAACGAGTTGCCTACTCTGTGGAGACGAGTGCGGTGTACAGCGAGGTTGTTGTTTATTCCTCGTATTTAAACTATGAATATCGGAAATCTTTTTAAAATTAGATATATTTTTGTGTACATACAATAGGTTTTCAAAAATATATTGTGACGCTACAGTCAGAATATTTATTTCTTTGATTTTTTCTCGAAGGGAATCTCTCAGACCTAGGTTGTAAATGGCTCGAACAGCCCTTTTCTGTAGAACAAAGATAGTATTAATTCCCGAACAAGTTCCTCAGAGAAGAATTCCATATGACTATCTTATTTTGATATTAATTGTTAAAACTATATCTTAATTGCCCTAAATAAGATATACACAGTCTATTATTTTAAATACTTCAGTAACATATGATTGATTTGATTTTGTTCTTACTCTCTCAAAAGCACTATTAAAAACGATGTATTCGATAATTTTAAAATGATGTACAGGCGCTTTTTTTTTTTCTTATATTCACGTTTATCTAAAATTTTCATATAATTAATTGACTTAACACCGTATATATTAAATGCATTGGTATCTGTCGGGTAAAATACACAACAATGCCATGGTCTAAAGTAAAAAACTGCAGTAAATCATACTTTAGGCTATGCATGTAGTGGCCCAGTCTGTCGACGGCGTTGATGTGTATAAAGCACCTAATACATATGTATACTAACTTGTAAATTCTGATGGTAGAATATCATAAGGGCATGCAAGCTAAGTAGCTTGCATACTAGCACAAAGGTATGCAAGTGCATACTTTTGTAAGCGCTGAAGGTGGGAAAACTTTAACTTATGCGTAAACTTAAAATAAGGTCAACTATTTCGTCAATTTAAGCTACTGCTTTTATCGTATCGTCCAATACAAATACAAAACAAGACGAACCTCTTCTTAATCAGTGTCCAAGTTTTCTTTTTGCAGACGAAGATAATGAAGGTAAAAAGGCCGACGAGCACGTTGTAGGCGTCAGAGAACTGCCACAAGAAGTCAGCATCAGGGCAGAGGGAGCTGACCACCTCCAAGATCCAGTTGATGCCCATCACGGTGAACAACTTGACGTAGAGAGTGAACCTGGAACATATCAATGTCATAAATTTGGCCACAATGAAATTGTTTTTAGTAAGATTAATAACTAGTGTTACTTATTCACGAGTTGGTATTTTTTTTTTGTTTAACTGAGAAATTATTCTTCTTAAAAAGGATATATATCCGACCGGATATATATATATATATGATCTCTTGTGCTTTCTAGGACATCCTGATTTTCTCACCATGTTTTCTCTCACCGTCTTGGGAGCAATGGAGATGAAATAAATTACGGAAAGTAAAGCGTCGGCCTGGGTGGGACACTCTCTCAGAAGCGGACCAAGACTACCTTCGTTAGCATTAACTCGATCTATTATTATTTTGAGCCGTTAGATTAAGTTGTTAGACTTTACTTCTTTAAAGTAGGGTCAGGTACCTACCTCTGAGTCTCTTTCCTGTCCTGGTCATGTGTGGAACTTTCTTTGACACGCAGCATCTTTGTCTCTTTTTTTATCTTCCATATCGTGAAGGCAGTGAATCCGAAGAATGTCGTGTTTGCCACACAGAGAAGCGCGATCGGCCCATAAAAATAGAGCAATTTGCTGTTTCCTGTAAATTGTTAAATATGGCTTTAGAGCAGAAATGCTATAGAATCACAAAGCCTTTACTGAATTTTTGAATATCGCAGTTCATTTGCATGGAGTTCCTTAATGATAAAAATTACTCGTAAATGTCGGCATCATAGATTAAGGCCTCTGCCTCGAATTTTGCGGGCAGCGGGGCGGCAGTGGCGGCGGCGCGGGAGCGGAGCGGGCAACGCATACCTGTTCTCCAAACCAGCGGGCAAATCGCGCGGCACTATAGCGGTGTAGTGTTGTGTTCGTGGTTGTGTTGTCGAGATATTTGTTTTTATTCGCGAACGAAATGTCTGAAAAACGGCGACAACATCTTTTTGATTCAAATTTATTCCTAACGCTCGATTTATTAAATGTACAACACTATACTACAATGCAAACGCGCAATGCGGGCGGTCACCGCTTGACTGAAGTGCACCGCTCGTTGCCCGCCCCCGCGCCACTGCCACGCCGCTGTTTTCGAGAACCGGTCCATTTGATTTTACGCATAAGATCCTGCCGCTCCCGCGCCGCCGCCGCTGCCGCCCCGCTGCCCGCAAAATTCGAGGCAGAGGCCTAATATTCGCATTCGCATCATTTGATACCAGTCCACAACAAAGTATAAAATTTACACTACTGCAGGTTGGGCATCCTTTTCACAATACCTTAGGACCTTATACGAGATGTCCAACAATAGTTTTGGCTATACCTGCTTTAAGGAATATCTAAAATTTCTAAGGAAAAGCTCATCATCATCTGCCTAGCCATTTTCCAACTGTGTTGGGGTCGAATTCCAGTCTAACCGGATTTTAAATGGAGCGACTACCTATCTGACTTCCACAATGAAGCAACAGGATAACATGAGTAGTGCCTTGGCAAGACTGATTGTTAGACTTTCGGGAAAATAACGTTGTCGGTCTTTCAAAATAAAAATAATACGAACCATACAAGAAGCATCCCTGTAGCCTGAGCTTGGGCAGCAATCGTTGCTGAATGGGCAAATCAGAGAACTCCAAGGCACCGAGTATGATGGTCAATGCGACTGGAACGCCGAACGCGTATATGGCGTAGTACATGAAGCGTTTTTTTGAAGTCCCTGAACGACCGTGAGCGCGTTTGCCACTGAAAAACATAAAAATAATAATGAGCCTTTTTATAAACGGCTTAGTACAGGCTACACTATGATGGATATGGTGCTCACAAAGAAAAAAAATTAGAAGCTGATTACAGATTTTTTGTAAAATAATAATATAGAAGAATAATATAGAAGTAGACCTGCAGGAAAAATTCCGGATTAAACTAGCATAGTTATTGAAGTTAGAACCATCTCATTACCATCGGCTACGAGGTAACTAACCTAAGAGAGCCTCTGTACCATGACAATAGTGTTATGAGGACTAGGTCCTTTGAGAATCACTCAAGATACTATGCCATAGACATTACATATTTAGAACTACAATACTTTTTTAAACATATGAAAACTGGAGACCGTGATAAGTTACCTACTTTGTCGGCTACCTGATGATTGTATGCACCAATACTAGAATAACAGGTACATCTAAAAGGTAGTAAAACGGGTTCGCGAAATGATATCTACCATTTTATCAATAAAAGTGATATTTTTTTCAAGGATGGTGACAACATAAAAGTAAAAGCTTAAAAGCTCTTGGCCTGCATCTGATCTCATAGTAAATGATGTTCAGGCCGAAGGTGGAAGCGAGCTTCACCCGAAATCCTCAACCACAGAGGAACTGGCATCTTATCTCTCACTGCCGAAACACAACAATGCTGTTAACATTGTTAATACGGCGACAGACTTAGATAAGATGGTGGTAGTTAGCCAGGCGAGCTTAGAACAAGCCCTACCACCAACCAAACCGAGCAGAAAACAAAAGTAGGACCCAAAGTCACCATTCATAATATTGTCCTTCAAAAACGAGCTGTTCGAGCAATTTAATTTACCAGCTAGGTGCCAGAGTTTCTCTGAGAGATTTTTTCAAAGATATTGGTATCCTCACAGTGGCATCACAATTCATCTTCGCCAACATCTTATATATTCAGCAAAATATACTCTTCACTAAAATAGTCATTCACAATGTTAACACTAGAAATAAGGACAAACTACGAGCTCTCTTTCACCGGCTTCATAGGGTTCATAACTAATTTTTTGGCCTTGGTATAACCTTTTACGATAAGCTACCCCTCTTTGCTAGATTTGCCTTTTAATGTGTTTAAAACTAATGTAAAATCCAACCTTTTTTCAAAGGCATACTATTCTATCAACGATTACTTAAATGATAATTATTACGAGATATTGTTTACGTTTAGTCTTTATTTTTTATTTCTACTTAAGTATAATTCTCTATACACATGACTGACACATGGCTTTTAATTTAAAATATGTTTTGTGTTGCGTAATGTTAATTATTTTGCATACTATTATACAGAATCATTTTTTTCTAACTGAACAGACAGCTGTGCTGCTGCGGACTTTGTTGCGCCACTTCTTCTTCCCAGCTAAACACTAGGAAGTGGTGAAGGGTGGACATTTTGGGGGACTGTCTTATGTAATTTTGACGTTCGAAAAGTGCTAATTCTTAGCCTGATTTGAATAAATGACTTATGAATATATGAATTTTGAATTATCTTTGCTACTGAAGACGAACCCACATAAAAGCTAATTCTTGCCTATAAAACATATGCTATCACGACCTAATTTTAAGTATTTTAAGTGTTATTGGGTTTTTTTTTTAGGGATTTCTGAGTAGCAGCCTGGAGTCTCGAGGATTTGTGCCCGGTGGATAGGCCCGCCCCATATTAAATGAGACTTCAACATAACTGGCGAAATGTGGGTGTACGATAGGTAACCTAACCTAACCCTCGAGGAAAGCAGACGTGACGTTATGTTGATATAATTTTAAGTAGGTAGTTAGTTACCTGAACGTCCACCAGATGTCGTAACACATGACGTTCAGCCAGAAGAATGCTGAGAGAAGAGAGAAGTAGACGATGAACGCTGTAACAAAAACCACCTAATTTGAGACACAAAATGACAAATGGGAATATATATTTTTTTATCCCATCTATTCAAAAAGAGCTAGATTCTTCGTAAACAAGGACCAAAAGTGATTTAAATTTGGAATGTTAGTAAAAGTTCCAATCACCAAAGAGATCAATCACAAACATTGTATGAACAATTAACAGGTTGTATGATAAAGTAAACCGTGCGCGAGCCAAATTAATAAAACGCGCGATATGCATTCCGCCTTCGTTCTGTTATAACCCTTATTACAAGGCAATAGAGCCTAAGTCAGCTTTTACCTATTTATACTGCACTTTTCCTTCATCAAAGTGCTTATGTTGCATTTTTACCCAATGCACAGAAATTATATGCATAATTGAATTAGTTAAATTCTGAACGCTGCCGCGTAAACTAGTTGCCCAAATTAAGCAATTAAGAGGGACATTGTAAAAATATAAGTACCTAAGAACTTGTGTATCCGTGATTGTGTATTTGTGGTATATTAAAGTGGTTCCAGTAAAAATAGTCTTTTTTTTAAAAAGACAAACGGGGTCGGCTTAGTAACAAATGGTGTCAGAAGTGGGATACCAGAGACGAAATCTTACGACGTTGAGTCTAACAGATACTGGTATCCCGAACCTACAGCCCCCGTCAATTGACCGACAGTGAGACTTGACCCAAGGTCAAGCCTGCGTCACTACTTGGACGACGGTCAGCCTCAGCCCTTCGGCTTGAGCCCGCTCCAGCCACATCAGTAATTGGACGACGGTCAGCCTCAGCTCTGCAGCTTGAGCCCGCTCCAGCCACATCGACACTTGGACGACAGCCAGCCTCCACTGTACAGTGTGAGTCCGCTCCAGACGGCATCAACATCACCAGCAGCTTCAGGTTTAACTCACCGACCATCAAACTCAAGAAATTCCACAGTTAACCAACCGTGTGGAAGTTCAAGGCCGATACGTCACAGCGCAACGTGACTCCGCACTCCGAGTTCCCACCGCGAACCCGATAATGCAGGTGTCAGGAATTATCGTGTTACTGTGAGTGTTTCTTGTGAACTACAATTTTTCCAATTTAAAGTGTCTCTGAATTCGTGTCTCTGTATTTGGTATACATATAATTTTAATTAGTCTAACACTACGCTGCTTTTCTATTTTCACTGATTTTAATTGTTTTGTCATTTCTATTCCTTATTATTCTGACATTATTACTTAACTGTTAAACTTAATTTTGTCCAACACATCATAATCTTTTATGTCTGTCAAACAAGAGTTACCTAAATCAAAGGAAATGTCCGACAAAATTACTCTATCTTTCTTAACTAAATTTATAAAGCCTTATAATGGCGACAGGGAAACCCTCCCTGCATTTCTCACAAACTGTGAGAATGCCATGTCTTTAGCTTCTCTAGACCAACAAACTGTGCTATGTAAATTTGTCATTTCACAGCTAGAAGGTAAAGCACAGGTCGCATGCAGCCTTAAGTCATTTTCATTGTGGTCGGAGCTAAAGACCTTCCTAAAGGCTACTTTCGGGGAGAAAAAACACGCCACACATTTATTATCAGATCTGCAACACTGTAAACAATTATCTAATGAAGATGTTACTATTTATTCTTTAAGGGTGGAGTCAATTTTGACTCGTATACAGTCAGACATACATTATAGTTGCAAAAATGAAAAGGAACTGCCTGGCAGAATAGCAGCCATGGAGGACCTTGCCCTAAACACCTTTATGTTAGGGTTAAACCCTTCCATATCGACTATTGTCCGTTGTAAAAATCCCTCTAATCTCAATGAAGCCATACAGTATGCTATTGATGAAGAAAAATTATATAACCTATCCAGATCTAATCTAAAATCTCCTAAACAGTGTTCTATTTGCAACAAATCGGGTCATAATTCATCAGAATGTTTTAAGAATAAAAAACAGCATGGTAGAGATCTTAAAATTTACAAAAATTCAGCATCTCCTAATTCTAATACTAATCTCGAAGATAATCCGAAAACTTGCAATTATTGTAAAAATGTTGGCCACGTGATCAAAGAGTGTCGCAAACTTCAATATAATATGAAGCAACGGCAAGCCGCCGACACCGCACAACGTGACCGTAACTCGGCACCTACTAACTTTAATGACGCATCTACACACACGTGTGAAAGTGCAGCTAAAATTAATCACGATAATTTAAACTAAGCGAGATTTTGGTAACGTGTCTGCCAAAATCGAAAAAAGTTCTAAATGACACGACCTATGCTAATTCTTATACAAATTTTCCTAAATTCGCATCTCATCCAGAAGAGATGAGTTCTACTAAATTCGCATCTCATCCAAAGGAGATGAGTTCTACTAAATTCGCATCTCATCCAAAAGAGATGAGTTCTACTAAATTCGCATCTCATCCAAAGGAGATGAGTTCTACTAAATTCGCATCTCATCCAAAAGAGATGAGTTCTACTAAATTCGCATCTCATCCAAAAGAGATGAGTTCTACTAAATTCGCATCTCATCCAAAGGAGATGAGTCCTACCAAATATTCATCTCAGTCGATTAAACTGAGTTCTACTACGACTAGTGATAAAACAAAATGTCAATTATGTACCAAAAGATTACAAGCACCTGATTCTAATTCTAAACCTATATACGAAATTAATGACTACTCTAAAAAGGTAGCTCTACCTCATATTTATCTACATGCTAATCACGCTCGCGAACAGTTATGTTTCCTTATAGATACAGGATCGACCATTAGTATCGTTAAAGAGTCCTGTTTACAAAAACTTCCCAGTCTATCTACTGAAACTGTCAAATTAAAGGGCATTAACAGTTCAGAAACTCCTGTTGAAACTCTAGGTACCTTCCAAATGGAGTTCAACTTATCGGATAATATACATAAGTACAAATTTCATGTCACTAAAGATGACATCAATCTTGTTAATTATGATGGAATAATCGGTAGTGATTTTTGCAGTTATTTTAAAACAAACATCGATTACTCTTCAAAATCAATTTCCATATTAAATCACTCCATTCCTATTATTTATACTCAACCTTCATACAATATTCCGGCTCGATCAGAAGTAGTTATCGAGTGTACTGTATCAAATTACTCTCCTAAACTTTATCACAACATTATCGAAGGCTCTCTACTTGCTATAACTAATTTACTAGATACTACACTAAATTCTATTTTATTTTCTAAGGTTAATGTACTACATCCTAGTGTTATAAGTCCCTTAAATCTTTATTTAGAATTAAATAAGCATAGTAGTCAAGTAAGCAAAAGGTTAGATTTTCCAGTTCCCTTAACCATTCAAAATATTCATTCCATTATTGATGTTTCCGAATTTAGTTCTTATTATTACAATTATAAGGTCATTTTTATATTACAGATCCCTTTGATCACTCCTGATAAGTTCATGACCTATAAAAACATACCACTACCTACACCTCATGATGACTCACATAATACATTTGCTTTAATTCAACCTTCTAATTCTTATATTGCATTAAGTGATGACAGAATGCATTATGCTATGTTGGACACTCTTGATAAATGTAAAATAATAAATAATAACTATTCTATCTGTGAATTAAATACTATATACTCATGTATAAGTAACCCTAATTGTGAATCTAAAATCTTAACTGAGATAACATTGTCATTACCTACAGAATGCAATGCTAAAATATTATATGGTCAGATTGATATTTGGCAAAAATTAAGAAATAACAAATGGATTTATGTCCAATCAAATACAAATAAATTGACTATTAAATGTGATGAAAACATTAATGACCATTCAATTACAGGAACAGGAATTGTAAAATTTTCGCCTAATTGTATTGGGTATTCTAAAACGGTTCAGTTGATACCGACAAGTTCTTATACTATAGTTACTAAGTCTCCTTTAGATATAAGCTTTGATATAACAGCTGATGACTGCTGTAAAAAGGACATATTATTTAATAAGAGTTTACCACATTTGTCGCCAATCTCTTTGAGTAAAATTAACTTAGACTCTCTCAAATATGCAACTCATCAAATGGATAGTTTAGAGCAAGAACTGAATAATCTGGAAAAAGAATCTCATTTTATTAAATATGGCCCTTACTATTCTACTTTTACTTATATACTAATTGTGTGTTTATTTTTATACTTAGTTTATAAATTATATAGGTACTTTAAGACCAAAAATAATTCTAATGCTGGATGTTGCGTGCAAATATTTAATCAATGTTATAATCAAAATACCAAACGCAAGTCCAAAACTTCAAATAGTATTGAGATGACGGAAGTATCTTCAAATTCCGAAGAAGACAATAAGTCAGTTCAGTCTTTGCCTATTCAATACCCAAATTATAAATCCACTAGTAAGGTTAATAAAGTCAAATTTATGTCAAATAGAAATCTAAACTTTTAAATGTAAAACTATGAATTCACTATGTTGTCAATTTTCATTCAATATTATGTAACCTTTATTTTTAATGTAATATAAGCTGTAAAGTGTCTCTCTTAATAGTTTCATCTTCAATCTCACTTCGCTTCATCTTAATGAGATAAAGCTTCGTTTAAAAGGGGGAGCTGTTATAACCCTTATTACAAGGCAATAGAGCCTAAGTCAGCTTTTACCTATTTATACTGCACTTTTCCTTCATCAAAGTGCTTATGTTGCATTTTTACCCAATGCACAGAAATTATATGCATAATTGAATTAGTTAAATTCTGAACGCTGCCGCGTAAACTAGTTGCCCAAATTAAGCAATTAAGAGGGACATTGTAAAAATATAAGTACCTAAGAACTTGTGTATCCGTGATTGTGTATTTGTGGTATATTAAAGTGGTTCCAGTAAAAATAGTCTTTTTTTTAAAAAGACAAACGGGGTCGGCTTAGTAACAGTTCGTAATTGTTTACTCAAATTCGGATTTCACGTTTTATTAAAAAAAATTGTGTGTCTTCCTCATGCAGTGAGAATGAAATAAATAAACGTAGGCACTGTCTTATTCATAAGATGCACTTACTTTTTTTGTCATAGAGGGTGATAAAAAGTAGAGTGTCCACCTCGAGAGTATTCGATTATAAGCTCGAGTGACGTATTTTGAATCTCTCGCTGCACTCGGGATTCTACTTTAGTAGAATCTTTAGTAGTTCCTCTAGTAACTTGTTTAATTAGTTTTAGTAGTTACTCTAGTTACTCTAGTAGAACTATAGTAGAATATTTCACTTCGCTCTGGATTCAAATAAACACTCTCGCCTTTAAAACTGTTGTTTGCTGCCTAGGCAAACGATCTACTATTGTTTCATAATGCTTAGATATCGATACTACTATCGCATCTGTAAAGTTCAGTTAATCGTAGTTTTCTGAAATAGCAATGAAATTTTTATCAAATTCTGAAAGACAAAAATGGTTATTGTGGGTCATCCTTAGAAGATAGACATATGCCATCGTGGACTGTTTTGTTGAACTTTTTAAGATATATAATCCTGACAAACATAATTTTTATTTTTCTCTGACGGTTTACGCGGCGCAGCCGGATGGCTACCTGGCGAGCGTGTACACAATGGTCACTTGAAAGTCTATGATTTTACACATTAATCGGACGCGGGTTGATATATTAATATTGAAGAACTATAGAATGGCAAATCCCCAAAGATTTCGGGATAATACACGTAAGTTTATAGTGTCAGTGTTAGATTTTGTGATATAACACTTTGGTTTAAGAAAGGTTGATGCAACTACTGTTCAACAATGTGAAAGCCGTGTGAGTGGGATAGAATTACCTTCTTATACGGAGTTTATAACATTTATGCAAAACCATGTTAAGGTACTCCAGCGCTCACACGTTAATAATCCACAGACGGAGCCGCGTGCTAAGTCTAGTTTACCTCATAAACGAACAAGTAATGCGCAAAGTACCACTAAGTCATTTTTGTCATGCCGAACCCGCTTCGAATAACCATTGCCTGCTGTGTGATAACGATGACGTCGATCATCGACTGTTTGATTGTCCACAATTTAAAAATATTAATTCACCACAAGCTCGTTTCGAATTTATTAAAAAGAAACGCGGCTGTGTGAATGGTTTAAGTCTATCCCACTCTTTGATTAAATGCAAGTCAAAGAGCGTTTGTAAAATTTGTAAAAAACACATAATTCCTTGTTGCATTTCTCCGAAGTAAAAAGTGATTCTCTGTTTCGCTCAGTGCCGCGGCCAAGACGTTTTACCGACTGAGACAACTGTTTTGTTAGCGACCGCTTAAGTATATGCATATAATAGCAGCGGCAGAGATAAGCTGGTTATCAGGTGTTTAAAAGATAACGGATCGCAAAATAATTTAATTACTGTGGACTGTTGTAAACGTTTGAACTTACCCATAATTAAATTACGCAATCCGTCTTTACAAGGTGTTGGTATGACCTCACGACCTGTACACGGCTTTATTTATCTCAATATAGAATCGCGGATTGATCCTCTCATTAAGTATTATATACACGCGTTAGTTGTTAGATTATATTATAAATGATGATATTAGTAAGTTATATTTAAATAATTTACCGCTAGCCGACCCGACCAGGTGGCCGATGTACCAGGTGGAATCGACGTGATGCTTAGAGCACAGCTGTTTCCTTTTATTTATTTAGGAGATAGGGTTGACACAGGCACCCCCGCGCACCCCCGGCTATACTGACCAGCATTGCTATTCTGTTACCATCTCACCGTGAGAACTTAGGTGAAGTGAGCTCGGAGTGAGCTGTCAGTCCCTAGCAGCAGCCTGTCTATTCTGTAATAATCTCACGGTGAAAACTTAGGTGAAGTGAGCTGTCATTCCACCTGCTGCTAGGGACTGACAGCTCACTCCGAGCTCACTTCACCTAAGTTTTCACGGTGAGATGGTTACAGAATAGACAGGCAGTTTCGGTTATGTGCTAATGGGTGATATAGATTGTCATAATACAAGATCTATCTCAAGTGGTACAGCCTGAGATTGGTAGTTGTCCAACTTTCAGTAGTCTTGATTGTTATCATTCAGTTATGTTCTCAGATAGTATAGGTAGGGGGATAGGTAAATTAATTAGTAACAACCTGTGTTATTTTACTCAAATTTATTGTATGCCAGGGTCAACCTACAAACGAATAATGGCATTAGTAACAGGAAATATATATAATCCTAAAACCAACATTACTGTATTTTTAGATAATAGTTCTAAGGTAAAAAAAAGAAGAAATCACTGACTGTGTACGTGAGTTGTTAAAGTAATAATATCGCGTGCTTTCCCATATTTTGAAAGGTTGGCAAATAGACAAAACAATTACATTCATATGCTTAATAAGCACATGCACTTCTTAGTTAGTCATTATAGTGACAAGCTTGTATTTCTTGACACCAAAATTTTTGTGGAAACTTTAAAATCGACTAGGAATACTGTGTCATATGCATGTTAGTTCTAGACACATAATAGCAAGGCTATTAGCTTTTTATATAAACTCAGACATAGGTAGTATGTCGAAATATTGTGTTATTAACACCACAATGAATAATAAGGTGGTGAGCCTGAATAAATGTAGCTCAAATGCTATAAATATTTATACAGATTGTACGAAGGAGGGTCCATGTCCCTAACATGTTACAATAAAATATCTCCCCACATACTACAACTACATGAAACGAAATTTAAATCTTGTATAAAACGGACACAATGTTGTCAAGCATATTAAAAGCTGAGGATTATATCACTGACAAAAATGCTTGGCTCAACGCTGGTCCAGCTCCACAAGGGTGCATAAACTAATTGATTAGCATTCGAAAATATTGTTGGAGCTGCTGAAGATTGCAAAAACTATCTTTGAATTGTATAACTTTCTTTGATTGCAAAAACTATCTTTGAATTGTTTAAGTGATTAAGGAGTGTTCTTTTAGCGAATGTGAGTACCAATACAAACCATTTCTGGTTTAATGGTACAAAACAAACACAAACCTGTATTAAGATTGTATGCAAATAAAAAACAAAAAAAAAAAAAAAAAATTTCAGTCTCTTAGTATTGTATAATTGCATAGCACATGTGTGAGCACTGTGACCATGTACCTTCCATAAAGCTACCATTTACTGGGTACGTCTTTCATTGACTTGAATGTGCCCTGGTGGCTGAGAGTATGACATGCTCATTCAAATGTCTCGCTGGTGATGGCGTGTGTGTTGGATCGTTCAGTTCCCTTCAAAATGGTTGAGCTAAACGGTGCTGATCAATGCGCGGGCGCCGTCAGGGCTGTTCATCTCTTATCTGCCACAGCTTATTTTAATTAATTTAATTCTTGATTTTTTTTAATCTTCTTATTACGGACGCTTTTTACGTGCACGTCTTTCTACATTGCTCTCATATGTATAATTTTAACATGAATGATGTAACCAATATTTCGTAACAAATTATGATTTAAAAGATTGTCAATTTCTTGCCCGTTCTTCTCCATAGGAACCTACGCTTTGGAATGGGCAACTAGCTTCATATTTCTGACTGACTGACCTCTTGACAATTCAAAAGTTCCTGTAAATGTTTTAATTGAAATAAATGCTTTGAGTTTGAGTTTGAGTTATTTGGTGAAGCTAGTCACTCATTCCAAACAAAGTAGGTTCCTGAAGGAGAAGAACGGACAAGAAACTCCATGGACACTCTTTTAAATTAAAACATTATGTTACAGAGGTTATTTGTTCAACAAAACCTCAGTTTTGTTAAAATTAAAAGGGAACATAAATGTTCCCTTTTAATTTTAACATTAAAACGGCTTGATGAATTTTAACATATAAGGTGTCGTGAAATATAGCAAATTATTTAAAAAACCAAAAAACCCAATTACAAAAACACATAAACAAAAAACAATGTTCAATATTATAATGCTTGTTTATCTAATTTTTAGTTATGTGTTTTTGCAGTCGGTTTTTTGTTTTTTAGAGACTTATTCCACTTTGGCTAAATTAGGTCGTATTTTTAGGAATGAAAGGTATTTAGAAAAATTCTGATTACTACACTTCATTAATTACTGAATCCATCTGCAGATTTAAGTGCGACAGAGATGGACGTATCGAGACTTTACTTCCTTCCAATTAGGCTTTTTATCGCTGTGTTAGATTTTCATTGATGGGCTCAGCGTCGAAAGTTGAAAATCCAGCAGCGCGCTTTTAGTTTGAATAAAAACAGGCATAACTTGCTGAATGCAATTATACACTTGTCTGGATTAAATTACTGACTCATTTAGACCTGTGAATTTAGCCAAGCAAACCCTATGCAAACACAAAGGAGATTTGCGAAGAATTGGTGAGCATGACCAAACATAGTGAAAACCCAGCTTCACAGAGAAAAGAAACTGTCTCCAAAAGTACTTACCTAGAACAGTGCAAGGATTTTGAGTAATCTGTTTCTGCAGAATAAGGATCTGCATGGTTGCCAGGAACAGAAAACCCACGAAGAAGCAGAGGAGATAGGCCATTAGAACCATTCCGTGAAGGTTGCGGAGCTCCGGTACAAATGCGTAGACTGCTACCGTCAGTAGGATGAAGAAGCAGGAGATCAGCAAGCCTGGAAACATTATTGACGAATTATGAATTATTATACAGGGTGGAATTTTGAGATGGGGCAGTAAGGACAGCTAACTTAACCGTTGTAGCTACGGGAAAACGGTCTTAGGAGACTGTCTTTAACTTTTAGTGAAATTTTAACCTGCATTCACAGATTTAAAAAAAAGTACACTCAGCAAGAAAATAGGCAGTTATTACAAAAACTTTTTTTGAAGCCAATCGATCCTGTTTCTTATAAGGATCGAAAAACCTATACGACCAACTGAGGTTTGAGTAGTAGAAAAGTCAGAAATCACAAAAAACTTTTTCTATACATTTGGACGGAAATGAGACTCCAACCTACTTCTCACGATGGATAGACTGGCCGAAAATAAATAAAAAAATGAAATTTCAAATTTCGAAAGAATACGCGTTATAATTTGGTAAAAATAATGAAAAATGAAGAATGACATATAAATTAATTATGTGATAGATGCATGGTGCTCACATATTTACAAACATTGTAAAATTATACTATATTCCTAACATTTTAACAAGTAATACTAATAAGTCAGTGTGTGACTTCCAGTAATCACAGAATGTAAAATCAATGTTATAAAAAATAATATTATACAAATTAGCAAGCAGTCTAGTGGTCTAAACTCTAAATTGTCCTATAGAGCAGGATCAGCATGTTGGATGCTCTAATTTGTAATATGCTTGTTTACAAAGTGTACTTTTTATATGAGCTTTAAATTTTCTTTCATTTAATTGTAATATAGCACAAGGTATTCTGTTGTCACAGTACCCCATAAAAGATGTATGTACTTTAGATAATCTGAAAAATGGTTAATCTATTTTATCTTTATTTCTAGTATTGAAATTATGTCTATCACTTATTTTAAAAAGATGTAGATCTTTTCTCACAAACATAATATTATCATAAATGAATTGACAAGGTACCATCATAAAATTAATCTTTTTAAATAGTTACCTGAGAGATTCGCGACGACGTACATAATAAATGGCTCT
This sequence comes from Xanthia icteritia, assembly GCA_949128155.2. NCBI lineage: Eukaryota > Metazoa > Arthropoda > Insecta > Lepidoptera > Noctuidae > Xanthia > Xanthia icteritia. Next base: position 17,089,485 of record OX421940.2, on the reverse strand, counting down.
GACAGCTCTCTTTTGTAAAGTAAATATGAACTCAATGTCAGCAGCCCGACCCCACAGTAAAATGTCATACGACATAATACTGTGGAAGTAGCCAAAATAGACCGAACGCGCGGTTTCTACATCTGTTAACTGTCTTATCTTTCTAATAGACGGCACGGTTGGCGCAGTGGTTAAGCGATTGACTGCTGCGCTGCGTGTCGCGGGTTCGATTCCCGCACGGAACAAATATTTGTATGACCTACAAGTAGTTGTTCCGGGTCTGGCTGTATGTGTATGTGAGTTTAAATGTTTGTAAACGCACCCACGATACAGGAGAAATTCCTAGAGTGGGGCAACGTTTTTTTAAAAAAGAAAAAGAAAAAGAAATAGCATAAGCGGCCGAGCTTAGTCGCCCAACAAGAGATATTAAATGGGGTTGTAATTTGTAATTTCTCGTCTAGCGTGATTCCTAGGAAAACCGTTTGATTAATAACTTCCAGTTTTTCTCCATTCAATATGATTCGCTACTTCTAACATGAGGTAATTTAAATCTAATGCATTTGTTTTTTTTTTAAATTCAGTGTCAAGTTATTTACCGTAAACCAATCAGTATTAAATATAATTTTAAAGTCCCCCTTTTTAAAGTTAATTTTCGATAATTTTTCGTAGGTTTAAGCGTGCTTAACACGCTTAAACCTGCGGGCAATCATATTCGGAGGAGGTTAAAAAAACACTTTTTGGGGCCTACTGTTCCTTATTTTACACCTGTGGCCTGTGGGTACATTTTACACAAACATCGTACAGTGCTCTTAGCGTGGAGTACAATAATGCTTTCAGGGTGTTGATGGGGCTGCCTCGCTTCTGTAGCGCAACAGGGATGTTTGCGGAATTGCGTGTTGATTGCTTTTAGGCATTAATGCAAAAATATGTGCGTTCTTGGTGCGCAGGGTGCGAGCCAGTTCCAACAGCATCCTGGGAGTTATTGCTGACCGGCTGGACTGCTGTATTCTACTGTGTTTACTGTGGAGTCGTTGCTTCAGTATCTCAGCTGGTATGCTGAAGCAGTGATTATTTTTTTGTTGTGTGTTTGTGTTATTGTATTGTAAGTTTATTTTATTATTACTAACACTGTATAAGTCTCATGGTTACTATCAATAAAGAACTTATTATTATAATTTACGATCAAATTTGAAAGTCGTAAAACCAACCGGCTAGTTTTACGTCATTCAAATTTGATCGTAAATTATAGTAGGACACTACTTTATTAAACTTTTTGAAGTTCATTCTTTTTTTGTTATTTTGTCAGTGATACTGAGTTGCAAGTTGTTTCACATTTTATTTTGTTTTAATCACACTAAGATTTTCGAATGAATTCACCGAGGTTGTGAACAGGAGGCATAATGGGCTTCTCCATTAATTCAATATATGTCTCCAATTTCATAAAATAGTTATCAGCAAGTACCTACATAGGAGGCTCTCTACTGGTTCATGTCGGTTTATAGAAAAAGGCTTTTTTCAGGGACAGTGTCTCAAACTATTCCTGTTTTAAATTCAGTAGATGACCAGTTGCTAACGAAACATAACAAACATCGCCAAGTCACAGGCAATGCAACCAAATAACAGTTTTTGCAACGGTAAACGAGAAATTCAAACATGAGACGCTGAAATATTTTATCATTAAAATTCTAAGGCGCATAATCGATTAGGTCAAGTTTTTCGTTATAACCAACGTTATAACTTTCTCCTATTTGATATAATTATCTAAGGTCTATTAAGCTTGGGCACGTCAAAAGTGCGGCGATAAGTCCCCTCTTTGAGGAGTGGCTAGAGAGGCGCCATGGCGTCCTCACTTTTCGCCTGACGCAGGTCCTCAACGGACACGGTTGTTTCCGGTTCCAGATAAGGCGGGAGGAAACGCCCGGGTGTCATCATTGCGTGGATCGATCGGAGGACAAAGTGGAGCATACGGTGGAGGTCTGCCCGGCTTGGGTAGAGCATCACCGTGTCCTTGTGGAGGCAATCGGTGGCGGTGATCTCTCGCGTCTGGCCCTGGTCCAGGTCATGGTACGGAGCGAGAGGGCATGGAAGGCCGTCACCTCCTTCTGCGAAGCAGTAATGCTCGCAAACGAGGAGGTGGAACGCGTGAGGGAGAGGCAAATTTCGTGACCTCATGCCCCTAGCCACCGCAGGAGACTGGGCGTCGGGAATCGCAGGCCGATTCCCGGCCACCGAAGGCGTGGGCTTGCGGACGCTGAGCAATGGGTAGCTCGCCGTCCGATAAGGACCAGGTCCAGGTCGACGGTGGGTTGTGTTCCATGCGCGCCTCAAAGAGATGTCAGCTAAACTGGCGGGGTCCGCTAGGACCGATGCCTGCCGGGGTCGTGGGAAAGTCCGAAAGGGATACCGTGGCCCCTGGCAACGTACAGGCAACTGAAGGAACATGGGTGGGTTTTAGTCAGTAAGAGTCTGACACGCCCTCCCGCTCCGCCCAGAGCGGGAGAAGTTAAAAAAAAAAGGTCTATTAAACTACAATTTTCTTTCTGTCAAATTCTAAACATCAATCACTTGTATCGTAACATGAATACTTAAGTCAATTTTTCATTATACATAATCATACCCACTTTCTTTTAAAAGAACGCATTTATTAGTAAGTAAAATGGTTCTGACCATAGAAACTTATATATATGGCTGTGAAGACCAAGCATTTTTTCCAAAACTATAATAATTAACCTATAATTTAATAGCCTGCCTCGTTGGTCTAGTGGTTGCAAGCGTTATTGCTGTGCATGAGCTACTGGGTCCGATTCCCAGTTCGGAAAAAGTATTATCGGGTTTTTCCATCAGGAATTTCTCAGTAACAGCCGGGAGTTTGGATTTATGCCCGGTTGATGGCAGTAGGCTCGCCCCCTATTACATGGGACTTAAACATAACTAGCGAAATGTGGGTGTATTATGTACAGATGTACACTTCTGCCTAAGTCTTAGTGTTGTATGTATAAAAATTAAAATACTCACGACTACTGATCAGTCCATAGCTATAGCGTTCAGTTATCGTGACAGGGCAGATGAGAGCGTTAAGATGAGGTTCATCGTGGTCCGAGAGAAACGTGTCGATGCAATACTTATCTGGTCCGTAAATGAACACACTCGGGATGCTGGACGGTATTTCTACGTAGAGCTTGCCATCCTGTCAAATAATTTAGAATAGTTTTAGGAAAGTAATAGGGATATCTAAGAGAATAGTAGGCACGATTATAAATACATCATTAAAGCCTGCATAACAAATCAATATCCTAACTTAATATTATAAATGCGAAAGTGAGTTTGTTTGTTGGTTTGTTTGTTACGCTTTCACGCTAAAACTACTAAACGAATTTGGATGAAATTTAGCACATGGGAAGAGCATGACCTAGGTTAGAGCATACTTTTTATCCCGATATTCGGAATCGAGACTTATGCGGGTGAAACCGTGGGGCGCAGCTAGTTTACAATAATCTACACTCATATTTACAAATTTTAAATTGTCCAACTACCTCTTCGGTCTGACGGTCGCAATCACGACTGCTGAGCGTGAGGTCCTGGGTTCGATTCCCAGGCGGACAAGGAATTATTGGGTGTTCCCATTGGGAATTTTCGCGATCTGTGCCTGCTTGCAATAGGCTGCGAACTGTGGGTGTACTATAGATACACCTCTGCCTCACCCTTCGGGGACTACAGGCATGATGTTAATATGTTATGAGTAAAATAATCGATGGAAATGAGGTCTATTGAGGACATTGCTCTGAAGATAACGTATATTTGTTACATTGTAAGAGTGTGTTGTATAATTTTACTGCCGCGTCGATATTGCCAAGATAAATCACCATACTAGGAGTACAGATTATATAAGAAGTTTGCACGTAGTATGATACCGTTGGAAGATAAATTATAATTAATTATGATGACGTGACTCAAGGAATTCCGGAAATGGCGTTTTTTGACTCATTTGTGTTTGCAGAACCTACACAGACATTGTTGATAAGCAGGGGACTTTTTTTCTAACGTACCTTCGTGCTATTGTTTACTAATTTTATTCATTTCATTTTGAGGCAGGTATGAGATGACCTTGCATAAAAGACCACCCCTAAAGTGATTCCTACTTTAGGGGTGGTCTATGGCTGCATCTGTTTGACATTGGATACGACTGGGTGCTGCGCGCCGACCTCCCTAGCGGCGTCAGCGTCGTTTGTTACGCTGACAACACGTTGGTCTTGGCGCCTGGCGCAGGTCCTCACCGGACACGGTCGTGTCGGGAGGTTCCTGTTTCGTATCAGGCGGGAGGAAACGCCCGGGTGTCATCACTACGTGGATCGCCCGGAGGACATGGTGGAGCATACGGTGGAGGTCTACCCGGCTTGGGCGGAGCATAGCCGTGTCCTCGTGGAGGCGATCGGGGGCGGGGATCTCTCACGTCCGGCCCTGGTCCAGGCCATGGTACGGAGCGAAAGGGCATGGGAGGCCGTCACCTCTTCTGTGTTCCACGCGCGCCTCAAAGAGATGTCAGCACAACTGAAGGGGTCTGATAGGACCGATGCCTGCCAGGGTTGCGGGAAAGTCCAAAAGGGATACCGTGGCCCCTGGCAACGTACAGGCAACTGAAGGAACACGGGTGGGTTTTAGTCAGTAAGAGTCTGACACGGCCTCCCGCTACGCCCAGAGTAGGAGAAGTTATTTGATAACATCCTATCCAAAAAAATAAAGTGATAACATGGGGACCCCTCAAGTTTTGAAAATACAACGTTTTGTATTTTCTGTCTTTGGGCTTAATTCAATTACTCAACATTTTTAAATTAGGTTTTCGTTATTAATATAACGGTTTAGGTTAAAGTTCGTACAAAATAGGTTGGCGGTCCGGATTTGGACCGCAGTCCACCATTTGGTGACTCCTGAGCTACACCATTTGTAAGCTCTTCTCGTATTATTTGTCAGATATTTGGTTAGCATAAGCAATTTCTTTATAATCTTTGACATACCAAACATATGTAGGTATGTGCGTACAAATACTTTTTAAGTCATCAATATTTTTATCAAATTTATTTCGATAATAGTTTGTAACTACGCGTTTTGCAATGAGTGCGAAATTTGATTGTATTCATATCTTGTTATTTTTCATTATTTAATATAGGAACATTATTTCAATCGATTTGTTTTTTATTTGAAAGGCTAATATAAAAATACTGAATACTACTAAAGAAATCGTAACATCGATATCAGCAAAACTTAAAGATCATACTACCGCATCACACATAGACGATTTCTAGCGGCCATTGTTGTTTGGAAAATTTTGAAACGTGGCCGTATGGAATTAGTAAGTACTATCATGGCAGCATGGAATTTGTATTTAACAAAAATTGACTTTGAAAACACGGATTTAGTATGAACTATCCTATACTATTTAACTAGCACAAGCTCTATGTTCAACCGAGCAGAGATTTGCGGTTTTTTTAAATCTCATCAAAGAGACTTTCTTGCCTTCTATGTTATATGTTATGGAGTTTGGTTTCCGCACTTAGTCCTTCAGGTGGACTATTGTGCGTGGGTATTTCTTGTCTTTTTTATGCCAATATTTTTGTGTAATTATTTAAAATATGTTAAAAAAACTAAATATTTCAACAAATTATATATTTTTCACTACATATTAATCTTAATTTGCGTATTCAAAATATATTTTGTGTTTATTATATTTTTATATAGGCTGTTCAGCGAAATGTATTAAAGCGCAAAGTTTTTATGCAACTGAAACCACCCACTTTGCCACCGGGTAACTCTGGCACTATCCGGGGTGGACTAACTTGTCCACTTTATTGCATTATTTTTTTTTTGTATTAATTAGCTTTTTTAACACTTCCGTCCCCACCCACTTTTCATAGAGCTCATACGCCATGCCGTCATACATATTCGAAGTGAACCCTCCGGGAGGGTCACCGGCATTACGTTTGCGCTAAAGTTAACCATCGCGGACGGTCAACGGCATTAGGTTTAAAACCATGTTTCTAAATTTTTGTGAATATTTGTAACCGTGAACAGAAAAAAAATGTTTGGAACCAACGCATACACTAATAAATCTTGTTAAAATATACATCAGTTTTAATTTTCACGGTTTATAATGCTGTACTCGCTAAGAAAATCCTACATTTAAAATGAGCCCTCCGTGAGGACTCATTTTAAATCCCATATGCGACTAGGTGAACTCTCCAGGAATTCTCCCGGCACTGAGCGTTTAAAACATGCTTTTTTATAACAATTCGAATGCATAACGAAAAAAGAGATTCTCACCTTCATCACATTTATGTTTGCCGTTTTTAAGTCCACCCTAACACGTGTTTCATCCTTCTCTGAGGAACATTTCATCTTTCCATACAAAAAATGGAAGTTTTCCGTAGCATTGAATCCTTCAATTAGCTGCATATTTTTATTATTAGTATATACTGGTAGATAGAACTTCTGTGGTTCAGGCACACAATTCCTAACTAAGAAGTTGTACGCTTGTCCGGATGGACAGCATTTTCGAAAACACGTTTCTTTCATACAAACGCATCCTCTCTCCGTTTTAGTGATGTTTTCCACATAATATTCCCCGTCCTGGTATTTCACGCCATTGTATGATCGGTCTGTCAGTTGCACGCTGTTCTCATATTGACAGGGCTGCGATGCAGTTTTCGTAATTAGCACGAATACAGTGAATGCGGCTAGCATGTTTTTTTTACATTTAGTAATTTTTTGATAATTTTGCACAGAAATGTTTAGGGTGTGTTGTTTGGAGCACAAAAACCGGAAAATTATAAAAATCTTAGTTTAGACAATATGGAAAAAGATTACAGATTAAAAATCACAAAACGACCGTCTTTGAGTAAAAAAATATCTTGTTTAAAGTGAGCACTTCAGTAAGGTCGCTTTTACATAAGGTGGGCAGGAAAACGATTGCCGAAAATGTATCGATGAATTGAGCGTGCGTCAACTCCAACTATTATTATCTAGCTTGGTGAGCTATAATTAAAATTATAATAACGTAATGCGCACAAAACGCCGTCTTCGCTATCAAATTATGGTCAAACTCTGGAACGCGTTCGATGACGAGCTACGCCAACATTCCTGCTTTATATACGGTAACCCTATTTGTCTATCTTCGAACTCATTAAGATATCAATCGGGTGTTCACGATTGTCGATAATATTGAAGAAGTGCTTAAAAATATTTCTTCTTAAAATAAAATGCTTGATTAAGGAACTTACTTCTACTAAATTAACTTACAAAATAACTTCAGACTTTAAAGAAGTACCAACCTACAAGTAAAATAGGTACCTAATTATCTGTAATATGGTCAATTATACTAAGATTGTTATTTTTTGTTATTGATTGTTATTTTCTGGGTAACGTCCGGTTTTCTATTTCAAAATTAATTCTATGAAAAATTCAAAGTTTGGTCACTACTACGGACACTACGAGACCTTATCGCATGAAACAAAGTTATCAGCTTTATTAATTAAAAATGAATTTTATTGAAAAAATAATACTTATCAAAACATAAGGCACTTCTGGAAGCGACAAAGCGACGGTGCCACTGAGAAAGCAACAGACTTAATGCAGATCCGAACACTAACTGAACCCAAAATTAGGACTAATTGGCTCCAAATCATTGGCAAGGGAATAAAAATATATGTGACACCTGAGAGGTAGCAGTAGAGGAACCATGAGTTCGTAAATTTGTCCGATTATTTTTAGCATCAGTCTTAGAAACTCACATTCCTGTAAATAAATGAAAACTTGATTTCAGTGGATCTCCTCACTGTTGTGTGAAGATGTAAAAGTATTGTGAAGATGTAAAAGAGATGAAGATGATGATTTGTGTGTGTGATTGTAAGATGTTTTATGCCAATAAACATATTTTCTTTCTTTATGGACCAATAAGACCAAACCGGTTTTAGAGTTAGTCATTGTGAGAGTGCACCAGAGAACGCTGCGGCCCTGCTCGTTCTTCTACAACATTTTCTTCAGTTTCTGACCTTTAATTTAGAATCATAGAACAAAGTAGAATCATTGTGGTATTTTAATTATCAAAATATAATGCGCAGACGCACAGTTTTTGGCACGAAGTTCTTTAACGAGGCTTGCGGAGTGGCCGAAATCGTCACACGAAAAACAACGTACGTATACACTTCTTATCTTGCAACCGAGCAGCTGGGCAGGTTGCGGATAGCCCAACTCCGACTGCGGGACCGACCACTGACGGTTACACAGACCGTTAGTGCGCGATCCTGCACCCGGGGCATTTCTTAAAAAGATCCCGGACAAGAGAAGTTCCCGACAGCCAAATCCCAGGCTTAGGGTAACCTATTTTACCTTCCTATGCTATCCATCAACAAACCAAGCCATCCCTCCCTAATCATACATATCCCGTCGATTCAAAATCCCTAGGCCAACTCCCAGGCCTAGGTGACCCCAAGGAACCCACATCCTCCATCCAACGAATGCCTTCCCTCCTTCCCTCTATCCCGTCGGCATCAGAGGAAGGGTAACCTCGATTCCAAAAAAGCCCACCCCTACTACCATGAACATGCAGAATGAAAAAAAGTCTACCCAGGTGGGTCCCGGCCGGGGAATCCCACACCGCTTCGGCAATCAGCCCCCATCGTATTATGGATTCAAACTGCTTGATGGAGAAACTAATGCTGACTTAGCACCCACAACACAGGCTGTGACTAACGCACCCATATACGCAACACCGGCTGCGACCTACGCGCCACTAGGTATTACTCCGGCTGCGACCAACGTGCCAATATCCACAACACGAGCTATCCCTCCCACGAGCCTCTGGCAACAGAGCACCGTGCGGAACAGCAAGACAAACCTGGACAAAGACCCAGACCAGCACAGACAGGCAGAGACGGGGAAAAATGATGGACCTGGCAACTCCAACACTTCCGGTTGCCTGTGGTGAAGTACGCCTGCTGACAAAGTGTGACAAAATCCAGGCCCAGAAGCAGAGAATTGGCGAACGAAAGCGCTAAATCCGCGAAGGCATTAGCCAGCGCGAAGCGCAATCGGACGCCGAAGGGGAGGTGCACATCCGGCCTCAAGTCCGCGTAGGGGAAACCCAGCGCGAAAAGGGGCCGGATGCACGCGGCCAGCCGCAAGAGCGTAAAGGGGAAACTCAGCGCGCAAAGCGGCCGGAGGCCGTGGAACCGGGCGTGTGGGGGCGTACTTGCAAGGGGCAACCCAGTGCGAAAAGCCTCTGCGTGTGACAGAGTCCGCCAATACCGACAGCCGACCCAAGGACACAGACGGACCCCACGACCGACCTCGACCTAAACATAGCAGGGGCAAGCGGGGTGGTACCTCACACCAGGCGTCTCCGGCAAAAAATAATCAGCCTGGCACCACCAAGCCACGGCCTGGACCGAGCGGTATAGGGCCCTGACCTGGTTGACCCAGAACGTGCCCAGAATCAGACTCCCAACTACGAATTGAGACAGACTGTCGTGCCCACCCGTGTCCGAGTCTCGCTATTTGTCCCTCGTTACAGAGGTGACGTAGCTAGACTCCAAGGTATTCTGATCCGTCAGAATACTTGGTATGAATGACATCGCCAGTGACCACACCACTGTACAGGGCGACTACCGTCAGTGGCGAAAACTATGGGACTTATTTGACCCTGGGTGTGCCACAGGAGGAAGCCGTAAAGGTCCGGGCCCGGGAGCGACGTATATCATACCTACTCGGGTCAAAATACGTACGCTTCTGGCCGACGACCGAACCCTCTGACGTCCAGACCGAAAGCGACAGTAAGCCGCACAACCAACGCTGACACAGACGAACGACCCAGACATAGACCAACTGGAGGAGGTCATGGCCAGAGCAGTAATGGCTGATGACGCCGATACCATTACACCCGAATCACCTGGTTGGAGCGAGCGCCTACTCGCCTCATCGCCGGGGGTAAAACACGACGACAGATACAGAGTAGTAGTAGTAATAGGTAGTTGAGAGGCTGTCCGATGGATCCAGCTCCAACTAACTCCTCTCCACCGCCGTAAACACCCATCAACATCATCCAGACCAACCTCCAGCACAGCCAGACTGCCACGACTAGCTTACGCAGGGCACTGGAGGTCAAGCCCCGAACCATCGCACTGATCCAAGAGCCGTGGATCAGGAACAACAGAATATGTGGCCTTGGTAGCATCGGAGGTAAGCTAATTTTCAACACACACAGCTCAAATAAACCAAGAACCTGCATCTACATACCCAAAGATATTCCTATCACACAACTCACTCAATTCTGTTCCAGAGACCTGACAACTATCAGGCTCCAGACCGAAGGTAGCGTTCCAGATGTTGTTTTGGCCTCGGCATACATGCCAGGTGAGGACTCGGACTGCCCGCCTAAAGAGATGGCCGACCTGGAACAACTCTGTGAACGCGCCGAACTAGACCTGATTATTGGCACCGACTCCCACAACCCGCTCTGGGGTAGCGACGCACCGAATTGCAGAGGTACTATCCACCTATTTATTCTCTACTAACCTTAATACTATAAACCGCGGCTCAGAACCCACTTGTGTCACAGTCCGTGGACAAACGATTATAGACCTAACACTTGCTACAGAAAACGCGACGAACCTTATTACAAACTGTCACGTATCGGACGAACCTTCCTGCTCAGATCACAGAAGGATCCGCTTCTCGCTAACTACCAATACTAGGAAACCCGATCCGAGGTGAAACCCGAGGCGCATTAATGTAAATAATACACAAGTAACCATAAGAGACCAAGCAAAATTAGAATACACCGTGACAAAACTATCAGAATATTTAACCGAAGCATACCACGCATGCTGTAAACTAAGAGCGCCACATACCAAGAAGGAGAGAAACTCCTAGTAGTACGCTGACTTTGGAAACTCAGAGATGTAAGAAATTTAACAGATCCAAAAACACTAGACTTCCGGACAAGTGAGAGATATACAAAGAGACCCAATATACGTACAAAAAGCAGATCAGAAATGCCAGGAGGACAGCATGGCGTAAATTCTGTGAATCCATGGAGACAAATAATGAAGCCGCCAGGGTAAGGAAGATCCTATCAACCGATCAGGGTCGAACTCTCGGCGCGCTTAAAAAACCCGATTACTCATATATACTAACTGACCATGAAATCAGTAAGGTCCTTCTCGAAACTCACTTCCCAGACTGTACAGTCCTGGAAGACAAGATGTGGGAGGCAGAACCAGAATGGACCCCAACGGATCAAGACCGGTCGAGAGCCTGCAATATAGTAACAGTAGACCGGGTAAAGTGGGCCATCAACACCTTTCAGCCATACAAGTCGGCAGGGCTGGCTGGCATCTTCCCAGCTTTGCTGCAGTGGGGGGTAGACTGTCTGACACCATGGCTGGTGGAGATCTACCGAGCCTGCATAACACTCAGGCATGTACCTCTCACATGGCGCGAGGTGAAAGTAATTTTTATACCCAAACCTGGCAAAACCGACTATACACAACCCAAGGCTTATAGGCCCATAAGCCTCACATCCTTCCTACTGAAAACCCTCAAGAGACTTAGGCACATCCGAGACGGACTCTCCGGATAAAACCACTACACAAACAACAGCATGCGTACTCCACAGGCAAATCAACAGAATCAACGCTGTACAGCGTGGTTTGTAAAATTTTATATGCAGTGGACCACAAAGGCTCGGCACTGGCTGCCTTCATTATCATCGAGGGCACCTTTCACAATACCATATTCAACAGCATAAACATGGTTCTCGACAGACACAGCATAGACTCGACACTGAGTGGCTGGATCACCAGCATGCTTAAACTGAGGGCTGTATAAGTCACAGTAAACAGTAGTGACACTACGAGAGCCATCGTTGCGAAGGGCTGCCCACAAGGGGGAGTCCTCTTGCCGCTTCTATGGAACCTGGTAGTAGACAGTCTCATCAAAACACTCAACGACGAAGGTTAATACTTCACCGTAGGCTACGCCGATGACATAACCACAATAAAAACGGGACCCACGAAAACACTATATGCAACCTCATGCGTCAAGCCCTGAAAATAGTAGAGGAATGGTGCAACAAGCACCACCTCTCAGTGAACCCTACAAAAACCGAATTGATTCTTTTCACGAAGAGAAGGAAACTGATGACACTACAATTACCACGATTCTTTGGAACAACCCTAAGCCTCTCAACTGAAACCAAATACCTGGGCATATTTTTGGAAAAACAACTGAACTGGGCAAAACACACGAACTATACCATTACAAAAGCCAGCATATCCCTGTGGCAGTGCAAGCGACTGCTTGGCTGGAATTGGCGGATCAGCCCCACTAAATCTACACCACAGTCATCCGACCAATTATCACATACGGGTCACTGGTCTGGTGGCCCAGGACAGACCTGAGCACAGCACAGAAAGATCTCGAAAAACTGCATTGGTTTACTTGCGTCGCAATCACTAGCAGTATGAAAACTGCACCCACCGCCGCCCTACAGGCAATGCTGGGATTGCCACCTCTGCACCTCATCATGTGGGAGGAGGCGGCCCTGGCTACCTTTAGGCTCCACTTATCAGGAACCCTATGCAACGACTCCAGAATTAAACACACACGTATATAGGAAGATGCGATAAAATGTAAGCCAATGATGGCATCACCCTGCGACAAAGTCCCGAAAAGACACCACATTCAAAGGCACTACATCATATTACTTACAGAAGAACAGTGTGACTATTCAGGCCCGAAAGAGGTGAGTGTATACACCGACGGATCGAAGACCGACCTCGGTACCGGAGTCGGAGTCTTCTCACACGACCTCAAGATAAATATATCCAGACCGCTGGGAATGTTCAACACCGTCTATCAGGCGGAGTGTGTGGGCATTATACAAACGGTCCACGCCCTGGAAGCCAGGAGGGTTACGAACACCCACATACGTATACTCTCCGACAGCGCCTCAGTTCATCAATCCTTACGGAAAAAATATACTACCTCGAAGCTAACACTAGAATGTCACAATGCACTAGAACAAATATCGGTATCTAGACGCAACACGGTGACACTGCCTGCCGGGACCCGAGCCTATCATACCCATCCCCTTTATCCAAATACGCAGGTGGCTGCAGGAGTTCACCCAAAAAAAACTCAACTCAAACTCAAAGCATTTATTTCAATTAAACCATTTACAGGCACTTTTGAATTGTCAAGGGGTCAGTCAGTCAGAAATATGAAGCTAGTTGCCCATTCCAAAGCGTAGGTTCCTATGGAGAAGAACGGGCAAGAAACTCCACGGACACTCTTTTAAATCATAATGTTGTTACAAAATATTGGTTACATCATTCATGTTGAAATTATACATGTGAGACCAATGTAGAAAGACGTGCACGTAAAAAGCGTCCGTTATAAAAAGATAAAAACAATTCAAAAATTAAAATAAGCCGTGGCAGATAAGAGATGACCAGTCCCTACTGACGGCGCCCGTTCACGAACATGACGCATGGATCAGCACCGTTTAGCTCAACCATTTTGAAGGGAACTTAACGATCCAACACACACGCCACCACCAGCGAGACATTTGAGTGAGCATGACATACTCTCAGCCGCCAGGGCACATTCAAGACCCACACACAAGCGGAGCACTGGTGGACCTCGACACCGGGCTGCAGGCATTCAAAGGATGCTATGCCATCCTTGGATAGTAGGCTGACTAGGCGGTTATTACGCCTGGACAGGAACGGTCTGCGCCTGGTGACGGGACACTGCTCGCTAAGCAAGCACTTCCACACAATAGGCATAGCGGCATGGCGGCTGAGGAGACCGTTGCGCACGTGCTATTTGAATGCACGGGCGTCACCCAGATTAGGACAGAAACCCTCGGGTCACCCAGATCATACACGGATGTTCTAAACAGACCAGGAGACCTAATTCTCTTCTAGAGGGGGGAGGTGGGCTGGTTGGAATAACCACCAAACAGCCGCTATGGCCCACGCACAATGGTCCACTTGAAACAACTGACGGACTAAGTGCGGAAACCAAGCCCCTTAACATAGAACATAGAATACACAGGTCAATTAGTTTTACAATGAATTCAAAAGTATGTTCTCTGATATTGTGAGATAACGCTACACAACGACATATGCTAGAGGGAGACAAAAATCAGAACGTGGTCACCAGTCAGGATTACCATAAAAAAATCGTATGCTGGACATTTATTTTATCTAAGACAGATGCTCATACGAAAATCATCAAAGCGAGTCATTGTTTTCTTTATTTTATTTTATGACGTTTCTTTCTATCGCCCATACTTAAGAGGATGACAACAGCTAAATTGCGGGTACTACATAGAAAAGAAAGAGAAGCGCGATGACACAACGCTGGTAATTTATTACAAAATATGAAGCTTTATTATTATTCTATTACGTTAATATGTTACTTGTAGAATAATCTTACAAAATACAGAATGATTGCATGTACGAGTATATGGTGTTTAATCGTTAAATTATTTTTTTAGTTTTTATCTCGTGATTTTTTTCTATCGTATCTTTTCAAAACACTATCTGACTAGCATATTATTATATCCTGAACAATATCATATATTTTTCTGATTTTATTTACTGCAGTGGATCATATACTTTTAGGCATCTAGGCCCTTAAACATCGTCCGTCGACGGTTATCGTTTTATGGCCGTGATCTTTGTTCGACTTTGATCAATATTTTTGTGACAGTTGACGTCACAGAGTTTGCCGCCGTGTTAAAATAAGTGCGCAATTATATTAGAAGAGAGGAATTACCGAAATGCTTCTCGATTGATCTAGATCCTGGTTCTTATGATACAGGAACTCCTAGTACAAAGCCAGGGCTAAACTGATGTATGTATTGAAATGAAAATAAATAAATTATCATTATTATAAATCGTTACCTACTATTTACCGTTAATTTGTTTACGAATAATCACTGTAAGTTGGGGTTTCATCGTTTGGTATTTTTTCAAAGAAAAGTAAGACAATTTTTGCATCTCGTATGATTTTGATACTAGTTTATCTCAAATTCTCAACCATCTAAGCTAATAATCACCCAGTGCCACTACATTTTCTCTGACGCAGGCGATCTATAAAAAATCTACATTTTATATAATAATGCCGTATCTCTACGTTGACGTCGCTCGTGGTGGGGCTTGCGCGCTCCAAATTCTAGATCTGTGCCGGTAGAGGTTACTTTGCCAGAACAGGTCTAGGATGAAGAGCCAGACCAAGAGAGATACAGAAACCCGCAGGGCAGCATGTGGCGAGCTGTTGGGCAGTAGTGACCCCACGGACCCTATCTCCCGAGAGAAATCTTGTTCCTCATCTCTGGCTTGCCTTTATTGGCCGGCTGGAGTGAACACTGGCGAGGAACAGACCTCCCATCTCATTCTTGCCTTAATTGGCCGGCTTGAGTGGAGATTCACAAGAGCAAATGTGCTCGGAGGAAGGAAGTATTCTAATAAGTGCTCGTAGGGATCTTGACTATCTTCCGGGCTCTGGAATTGTTCTGAAAGCCGTGGAATACCGCTCCACTCCTCAAGCACCTCAGGACAGTTTTCATCATGTTTCATCAGTTTTCAGCGACAGTTTTCGGGGGCCCATTATTGAGTGTGCAAGTCACCCCCTGCCATTTTGTCCGTGTACTTATAAAACATTGATCAGGCAGGGGCCATAGTCCTTTCATAGTTCCAGGTCACCAGTCAACTTAAGCCACCCAAACCCATAGTCCAATATCTTTGTTTCCAAAACCTGCAATAGTCCTTTTTTTTTTTTGTCGCTGAGAAATGCAGTCGGAGATGACTATCAAACTGATGTCTTCTTCGACCCCTCCTACGCCTTCGGAGCGGCGCCGCGTGAGGATCGTACTCACGTACGCGCTCCGCCGACTCCTTCTGGGACATGACGTGTTCGCAGAAGGAGGCGACTGCCGCCCAGGACCTCTCATCTCCCAGCATGGCGTTAACCAAGCCGGGGAGTGAGAGGTCCGCTCCAATCACCGCGATGGGACTGCGGCGCGTTTCGGACCATGACGGGCACACCTCGAGGGTGTGCTGTGCCGTGTCCTCCATCGCGCCACAGTCGTGGCACAACGGCGTCTCCTCCCGTCCGATTCGGTGCAGTTACGATCCGAAGCAACCGTGTCCGGACAGCACCAGCACCAGACGGAAGGAGAGGAACCCATGCGACCGCTCGAGCCAGTCTCGCAGGACTGGCCCAATCGCGTCGAGGGTTCGGCGGCTGAAGGCTGCGGTGGCGAGTTCCCCCGTCCAATGGACGACGATGGCGTCCCTCGCCTCCCGCCGGATGGCCTCCCGCTCTTCCGGGGCTGGGCGTTCTCCTCTCGCCCTCCGCCCCGCCGTCCATTCATATACTCTGGCGAGCACCCACGATCCTGCAATAGTCCTACACCAACCGGGAGTTGTTCTTGGATGCACTTACATAGTACATACAGGGATAATCGTAGGTTGGTGCCTCATTTCATTTCAAAAACGTTTATCGGGCCTCTGTGAGTTGGCTTCGGCCCCTCGTACGCCTTCTAAAGGCCCGGGACCCCAGGGTTCCGAGAAATGTCAAGAGACGTAAAAATGATAATAATAATCCATTTAATTTAGGCGACGCAGGCCCATAAATAAATACCTTAACCTAAACATACATAGTTTTATTATATGTTTGACGAAATATTCATTTGCCGTTGACTTAAATTAGATTTAATCCGACACCTATATAAGGCTCACGTTTCCCTCAAGTGCGCGAAATCATTAGGATGGTGTCAAAAGAATGTCTTGCAGTATCTTCATGTGAAATAGCACCAATGTTGCAATATTATCAATATTACCGTGACGATGTCGGCTAAAATAATTATGAACACAATTGCATTCGAAACAGTCAACTAGTTGGCCCAATTCAGCAACGATTATTTTAAAGCCAAATGATCAAAACTTGGTAGATTGTGCTTCCAAATACGATTGATTTAGCATTCAGTTTTCTTTATCGGCACGGGAAACTGGTCGATGCCTTCAAGAAATTGCCTACAAAATATTGAAGATGTGTTATTCCAGCTAATTTCGATAGTTTTTTGTTTTAGTTTTTATTTTTTTGTTTGATTACTGAGTCATGCTGTGGTCACGGCCATGTCTTTTTCATAGGTCACTTTGTCATTAATGACTTAATTAGAGGAATATGATAAACAGGTAAACCCAGTTCTTAAAGGCGATGATGAATGGTGTAAGTAGACAAGTTCGTGAGATGCCCATAGACGCACACAGGACGATTCATGAGAGTTATGAACAGATTGTGGCTCTGCTAAACGTGATTTTCCCAATGACTGCTATAATATTAATATCTTTGACCAAAAATATATACCATCTATTGGTAGTAGTTGTGTGCCTCGTTGGTTTAGTGGTCGCAAGCTTTATTGCTGAGCATGAAGTCCTGGGTTCGATTTCCAGGTTGGGCAAAGTGTTATTGGGTTTTGCCATTAAGAATTTCTCAGTAGCAGCCCGGAGTCTGAATTTGTGCCCGGTTAATGGCAATAGGCTCGCCCCCTATAACATGGGACTTAAAAGATCTTGTTCTATAACAATAAGTATAAAAATAATTATATTCATGATTGCAACCATGATTACTTTGCAGTACTTCACGTTGACTGCGCAAACGCAGCTACTGCAGCTAAGTGTTTTAGTGCGTTTCAATATACCTTTTTTTTTTCTTTGGGGAAACCTCATGATACCCTCAGTCTGGGGAAAAAGGAGGGATATGTTGGACTCCTACGACTACCATGTGTTGTGGCCCAGGAGGTACTCCTACAATTGTGCGCACCCTCCACATGGTATCAGCCCGCCATGTCCTTACATACAATTTCTTGGTCCATGTATTTTTGTACAATAGTAAGGCCATTCAAAGGTAAAAAAAAAAGTAGGTAAGACTTTATTAAATCTCTCTCAGATATGCTAGTAGAACAAATTCTTTGAAAACTTTATGGAAATTGTTCTACCAGAATCGTATCGAATTGAATAAGATACCTACTTAAGAAAATGACAAAATAAAAATGGTCTTTGCTCCCTAATAACATGAACATTTAACGAATAATCAAAAAACTGGGGAGAATAATATTCAAATAGGTATTTACAGTACGACACAACTTAGAAGTAGCATAAATTTGAAAATTTGCATTCATTAATTTCAATTTTACGAATGTATTTGGTTATATGACTTCACAAGCAGTAATAAATATTGGGGATTTTGAATACGCACTCAGGTCAGATGGTGATCGGTTACTATCTGGTTCTACATCTAAGTTGTGTCGTACTGTACCTACTTTTCAAACAAACTGTTCCACGTATCTATTAACCAATTATTTACTCCCGGTAACAAAATACGCGCGTTTAGAGTTATTTTTCCCTAATTGTTTTTTCCTGCTTAGGATTTACACATCTCTACAGCACGTGTAGGATGACCACGGAAGAATAGACAAAATGACATATTGTGATTGTGAATATGTCATTTTGTCTATGAGCCATTCCGAGAAAAATTGACCCTAAGGAAAAAGTACTATTTTTTCCTTAGGGTCAGTTAGTATTATTTTCTATTGAATGCGGTTCTTTTTCTGTTTTTTTTTTTAAATTACAACATTAATTTTATCAAAACCTTATTGTAATACAATAAAATTCTTAAAATAATGATAATCAAATTAGCACCAAGGTGGACATTCCACTTTAGTCACTACTGGTTAATTTGCTTTCAATAGTTCAAAACTACCAAAACAAGTTATTTTATTTTCATGGTAACGTTATTATGGTAGATCACCCATTTCTTTGTACCCATCGGGCAACCGTGTCGCGGTACAGTGACGAAAGGCGTACGAACTACAGGTAGTCAAATAAGAAGTCCACTATAGTCACAGCTATAACGTGATATTGGGAAGTTCTTAAAACATTATTTAATTTGCGAATTATACTTTATATATCTGCGTATGTAATCAAATAATGATTTTCTCTAATAGAACAAAGAATATCGTCATTATTGTTAGTAAAGCAGGAGTTCGTCATGTCCGTTTAGTTTCGTGAAATATTAGTGGCATTTTAAAATTGACCTATTTGTCCAGCTTAGTAACTGGTAAATTATTCTCGGAATGGCAAGATAGATATGAAGGATTTCCGAGCTGACGATAGCGTTCAGTCGTATCCACGGGCCGCAGAAAATGAGGTTTTGACAAACAAGCCAAAGCACGTTAAACAACTTTATTTTTGTTAATAAATTAACGACACTTAATTTAAAAAAAACAACACCAAGAGGTATGCGGAATTGCGAGCGTACGGTCAGCGCTACGGCTCAAGTCAAAGTGTTCTTGTAAAGCGCGTCGGCTGCTTTATAAAGGCACCGGTCGCCCCACCACCCCCACTTCACTACAACAAGCGTCACTAGCGCTGACGTCACTCGCAAGCCCACACGGACTAAGCAGTCCCCTCTTTGGTTTAGTGACTTATTTTCTTATTTTAAATTACAAAGAAAATCTAAATCAGAGTTTATAATGCAAATAATTCGATATTCAAACAAAAATCAACCAAATTCACTACACAAATTAAATAAAACACAAAAATACGCAAAATAATATGAACGCGCCGTCAGATAGATAGAATACACTTTATTGTACACTATAAAAATTACAGACATACATTTAGAAATTTTACATAGGGTGACAATAGCCGGTCTTATCGCTAGCGATCTTTTACAGACAACCTTTGGACTTTTGGATGGCTCCTAGGTATTTCTCCGTTGATAAAACCCAGATCATGCTGCGCGAGCTGTAGGTACTCACTCATAAGCGTCATCTTTGTACTCAAACAATTAATTGGATAGAGTAAATATTATTATTATTATTGGATAATTTTCAACGCTCTGCTTAGCACCGAAACTTGAAAATCCAACCGTGTGTCTTTTCAACGCGCTCGCGCTGTGACGAGAGTGCGTCCCAACGCGTTGGATTCTCAACGCTCGGCTCAACATCGAGGGTTGAAAATCAAGTGCGCGATAAAATCCCGCCGCGATATTTTTACGGCCGTGCGAACGTGGGCTAAACCTATTAATTCGACGAATTATTATGATTTTGTAAATAGGTACCTATAAAGCTGCGTACTCATTTTTCAAGTACTTAAAAATAACATCACTATTATTGTGATTTAAACCTTTTGCAATTAGTTGTTTAGTTAAGTTTCTAGTTATCTATCCCACAAGTAGGTTAGGTCAGTTATATTATATACCTAGATACCTACCTCAATAGATCTTTGATATTTCTCAGTATTTACCCAACAAATGCGTTTAGTAGGCAATAGGAACCTATGGTAATCGACTATGCAACTTATTTTCATTCAATTTGTATGTTTTTAACGGAATAACATAGCATAATCAGCCTATAATGTTACCACTGCTGGAACACAGGGCTCCTCTATTCGAGAGAGAGTGGGCCGTTAACCACCACGCGGGCCCAGTGCGGGTTGGTAGATGTCAAATGTATTCGAATTTTTGATTCTAGGACATGCCGGCTTCCTCAAGATGTTTTCCTTCGCCGTTTTGAGAGCAGTAGTTATGAAATTATTTACAGAAATTAAAACGCCTGCCTGGGTTCGACCTACAACTCGTAAGTCGGGGGCGATACCACTGGGCCACCACTGCTCTACTGGCACAGATGAAAACTAGTAGGTACCTATAAGTTGGCTTCATATTCTATTGAAACTCCGTACCTACTGAGCCAGGTCAGCTCAAGATCAAAGTGTTACCACTGACCTGCAGTCAACTGCACTTGGAAACAGAGTTTGACATACCAGCACGCAGCAATTTAGGATAATCTATACATATCTATATATATAAAACACAAACAATGATCCTACATAATGTCCGTTATAGACTTTGCAACCATCCAACCGATGTGCCTCAAACCGAAAGGCGATAATGCGAAGATGGTTTTAGTAGGTAGAGTAGGTACGAGGAAGGAATGTAGGTAGGTAGGTATGTATGTAGGTATGTAGGTAGGCAGAGTAGGTAGGTAGGGTGGAGTACTGCTACCCGTGAGAAGCCGGGCCGGATAAAGCTAGTACATACATACAAAAAATAAAATAGAAGTGTAAGTTTGTAATGCTAGTCAAAATACCGGCTTTTTACTAAATGCATAATTATGAAAGCTTCTTTTATCATATTTTTTTTTTACATTTTTGTCTTTTTGTCTGTCTGTCTGTTTGTTCCGGCCGTGCCCTGCCCATTGCCACTTAAGTTTAGCAAATCTTCGGGCTACGTCGGTTACCTTGGTTCTCCTGCGGATCTCTTCATTTCACGTAGAGAAACTGCAAGCATAGCCCTCTCCATTGCCCTTTGGGTGACTTTTAGCCTTCTGATAAGGCCCATTGTGAGCGACCACGTTTCAGTGCCATAGGTCATCACTGGCACACTGTCACACGCACTGGTCAAAGTCTTTCGTCTTCAGACACTGCGGTATGTGGGACGAGAAGATATTGCGTAGCTTCCCGAACGCTGCCCAGTCGAGTCAGATTCGACGATTGACCCCTTTCTCAAAGTTGGACCTACCTAGCAGGACAGTTTTTCCTAGGTAAACATACCCTTCCACAACTTCAAGCGTAGCGTCTCCGATCTTCATGACAGTCAGTGTTACGTGGGCATTTGACACGACCTTTGTCTTGTCCATGTTCATTTTAAGACCCACTCTTTTGGAGGTTCTACTGAGGTCATCGAGCATTGTACTGATTTTCTCCATAGTCTCAGCCATGATAAATATGACGTCGGCAAACCGAAGATAAATAAAAGTAAAGTAGATGTATTAAAATTTACAATCAACTATCGATCTTGCTGTTTCTGGTACATCACTGCTACCATTAATGGCTTATTTATAAGCTAGAATGAACCTTTTATATGGCAAGAGAACGTTATCATACAGGTCTACCTAACTTGTGATGTAGTAATTTTATTCTAGGTTTTATTAATTATATAAAAGCATGTGTGAAGACGTCACATATGCTTTTATATAATTAATGTATACAAAATATTGTAAAACATTTTTAAATAACAGAGTAACGGTGGAGTAACACACACGAAACTACTCGTACCTCTTGGAAGGGGCGACTAGAATAATTTCTAATAATTACTACTATGTATAACTATAATAAAAGACGTAGCGTTGGAAGGCCTTCCACATGATGGACCGGTGATCTTGCAAAGGCCGCAGGAATCCGCTGGATGCGGGAGGCACAGAATCGGTCGAAGTGGCGGTGCTTGGGGGAGGCCTATGTCCAGCAGTGGACGTCTTTCGGCTGAATGATGATGATGATGATAATATCTATAATATTATAAATTTGTAAGTTTGTATGTTTGGATGTTTGGATGTTTGTGTGTTTGGATGTTTGTTACGCAAAAACGGATTTGGATGAAATTTGGCATATGAAATTTCCGACCTACACGTCTTTTTTTTGTTGTAAATGTTGACGTTCAAAAGTGCCTTATATGTGCCTATTTGAAATAAATTATTTGACTTTGACTTGGTAGACTATGTAAAAACCTGTCAAATTGACGTTAATTTGTTTTTATTTGTTCATTAGTAGGGAAGCAGGGGCAATGTGTCAGGTTGCCATAACAACGGAAATGCTACATCAACACTCAAATACCTACATAAATTCTATTGCATGTTGGGTACCTACCTACTAACTTGCTGGAAAACCGTAGAGACGCCATAGCATCCCCCACACAACTATTAATTGACTTAGAACCGTATTAAAATAATAAGAAACTATTCTAAAAAGGCACCTAAGTATATAGTTGTAATAATAATAGTTAATTAAAATAATAATCACACCGACCGGCGCGCGGCGCTTGCGCAGACAACACCTGTAATTTACTTCCCTTGTTTATTCTCGGCATTGTATGATGCGGTGCAAAAAATTACCACATCATTATATCTAGCCTTTTTGTCATATACCTAACACTCATTATTAGCGATCTCACAAACATTAGGCGTACGAGGTCAAAATAACATGAATTAAAAGTTATTCAACCACATAAGATTACATTGATGATTACCAACCTTTACTGATTTGAGATAATCATAGTCTTTCTGAACGCTACTCTAGATTTCATACTTTCTCATAATTTATTTTTTAATTGGGTGGCAAATAACCAACGCCTGTAGGTAAACGACTGCAATAACTCACATAAATGTGATTTATTGCTGTCACATTAGTTGAAGGCGCTATGTATTATATTTATTACGTTTCGAGAAAACTGAGCCCGAGCAATGGCGATGACCGCCATTTATTAAAAACATCACACTGTGATTTAATTAAAACTAAGGGAGATTATGTCCAATGGAAATAAGCTGTGTCACTTTGGTTCATCAAAATAATGGGCTCTTCAAAGAAAAAATAATGTTCTCAAATAAAACTTCCAAACGAATGCTACCCTACTTTAAATTACGTTTTAATCAATTTAAGTAATTACTTTAAATGCGAAAACTATAAATACATCGAACAACATTAGTCGTAAAGTAAAGTAAAGTTTATTGACCATAAGTTTAGGTTACAGTACACCGGTAATACATATTTACATAGTACTCGTACATAGTATAGGGCACACTCACTTACGTTCAACTACACAAGTAAGAACTTATCTATAACAAGTAGCAAGGGGAGCAGAAGAACAGTTAAATTATAATAATGCTATCACAAGTAAAACAATGGTTCACATACTTGATAAAATAATAAATTCCCAATGACGGTATACAGAGAAAAGTTCTTTACCTCCCGTGCTAGTCAAGGACTGTGTTACGGCAAGGTAAGATTCTCGCTCATGCAATAGTAGTCATAATTTAATAGTAGTCTTAATTTTTTTAACAGGAGTAGGAGGCACCTGCTAGCACTTAAATCCTTATTATAGTTTAAGTAGTTTTATTGTAATTAAGTAAGTTTTATTGTACTACAGTATCAAGTTAGTTTGTTTTGTTTTGTTGTGTTAAAAGTTGGTAGTTTTATAGTTTTATATTGTAATTTTGGAAGTAACGATGAGGAAGTTATTTTTGTAGTTATCTGTGGAAGCTTATTGTTATTAGCAAATTAGATATAAATTATTGTTATAATTATAGTTATTAGACTGTAAGCTTTCCTAAAATAAAATAAATAAATAATGTAAACACGTTAAGACACTTTTTACCAAATACATTTGTTTTGCTGTGAATCATAGATGACGATAACGAGTTACAAGCTTAGCGTGATCAAGTAGTATACGCAAAGAAATCAGACAATGCAACTACTAACGTTATTTCAATGTAAACAAAGTGGTTTCACAAGACAACAGTTGTTTAGAATTTATAATAATGCAAGCGTTTTAAAAATAAAATAATAAAAAAGGTGTTGTTTCTAAAACTAAAATAATAAAATTAAAGTAAGTGTAAACTTTAGGTTTTACTTTATTTAAATAAATTGGAGATAACTATTAATCAACTGGTTTATTATTTATTTTACAATATAAGTAGGTGTTACAGAAAATAATAATGAATGATAGCGAGATGGTAGTAAATTATCCAAAATCCGAAAGCCCAAGAGGCCGCTCCGTTTGTGCTTCGCCATTATAAAGCCTCTGGTGCCCGCACTCCAAGGACCTCAGCAACATGAAACTGCCTTCGCCGTCCGTCAGATGGCGCTCCAAGTGCAGTGTTGCCAACATGGCCATGCTGCATGGTGCCTGCCCCAGGCACCTCACGAGTCTGGATAGGATACTGAAATCAAAATATAATATGTCCATGTTAAAATACAAATAAATAAAAGCATTCAGAAAGGACACCAGAAGTATTGCGCACTTATATAATTCATGCATTGCAATGCCACTTCCTGCACCCAAAGGGACTTTGCCACACTTGGGAGACCAGGTTTTCCTATAGCCGACATGTCACTTGCACCCGAAGAGTATTTCACTCACTCAAGCGTACCAAGTTGACCTTGTAAACACACAGCAAAGCATAATTACATTTCAACAATGTGCAATACAACAATTATTGCGGTACAGTATTCTATCTAGGCTCGCTAACTCAAAAGGGAAATTAATTTGACATACTATTCAAGGAATAGAGATTATTAATAAACAGTTTTCTTTGAACATTATTGGCAATCAAATCAAATAAAACAGTTCTATTTAAATACCTTGCCAACACGGTTTTGATTTTTTTTTTTTTTTTCATTTGCTTTATATTCATTCCATGCTCCAATCATCAATATTAATCCACGGTCTCATATTTTCCGCTGCGGCTACTCCATTATACATTTTAGAGCTTCTTTGACTACCTCTTAAATCTGATATCTCGTATCTATCATTCTCCAGGACACTTTTTATTTGAAATGGTCCTTTGAATGCAGGCATTAGTTTTCGACTTTGACCATCATTACTTTGACTTTGTATTTTAACCAATACCAAGTCCCCTTCTGTATACCGTGTGGCTTTGATTCGCGTTTTGTCAAATCTTTTCTTTTGATCCTCTGCACTGGCCTTAATATTTTCGTCCACCTTTTCGCGCAACTTTGACACGTCTACCAATGCTTCGCTATCAAGATCTGGGGCGAGACTATCACTATCCATACGTAACCTATATCCGAACATTACCTCACTAGGAACAGCTTGAGTAGTTTTATGTATCGTACTATTAAGTCCCTGCTGTAATGCCTTAATACACTCATCCCACCTATCATCGTTAGTATCCGCACCCATAGTTTTTAAGGCATTCAAAATGGTTTTGTTAAACCGTTCCGCCTGTCCGTTAGCACGAGGTACTCCTGTCGCTACGATATGTAACCTAATATTTCTATTTAAACAGTACTGAGAAAATTGACTTGAAGTGAAACAAGAACCTGCATCACTGATTATTCTTTTAGGATTTCCAAATATTTTAGATAAACGTTCTAATTCATTAATTACTCCAATCGCATTAGTTTTACGTACAGCACATATAAATATAAATTTTGTGAACGAATCTACAATTACCAATAAATATTTGTTTTTGTTTCTAGTTGTTACGAACGGTCCTAAATGGTCAAGATGGAGGGTGTGGAAAGGTTGTGCATATTTTGGCAAAGGGTACAGTTGTCCCTCTTTCGGACCTCCCTTATTTTTAAAATATATACAGTTCAAGCAATTTTTAATATACTTTTTTACAATATAACGCAGACGTCGAAACCAATACCGTGTACGTATACGCTCAACACACTTGTCTACTGAAAAATGACCCAAATCATCGTGATTACATTTTATGATTTGCCAAATACATTTCTTTGGCACAACCCATCTACGTCCCTGACTAGTTCTCCTATAAACTTTTCCGCCTAAAAGTTCAAAATTGTTAAAGATATCTTTATGCTCATCGGCCTCTCCTGATGCCAATATATTTCTTATTCTTACTATCTCCGAATCCTGTACCTGTACTGTCAACAACCAATCTGCCTCTGTAATTGACATAATTATCTCAGATTCCGATTTTTCACCGGATGGCACGGGATTGCGGCTCAAGGCATCCACGTGCTGCATCCGGGATCCTTCCCTATGAACTATTTCAAACGAGAACTCTTGAGTCGATAAGACCCAACGCGCTATTCGCGGGATAATATCCTTTTTAGTTAAGGCGTACTTAACCGCACTGCAGTCAGTAATAATTTGGAATTGTTTACCTAACAAGTACAATCGGAATTTTTGAAGACTACATACAACTGCTAACAGTTCTAATTCAAAGGAATGGTATTTCTTTTCATCTTCCTTAGTTTGCCTACTATAATAATGTACGACCTTTTCGCCCTCATCATCGATCTGGGTAAGTATACCGGCGATACCATCCCTACTTGCGTCTGTATACAAAACCTTGTCTTTATTGGGGTCAAAAATGGCCAAAATACTTTCAGAGGTTAATTTGTCTCTTAAAATATGGAATGCCCGATTTTGTACATCATCCCATACCCAAACGGCATCTTTCTTCAACAGTTTGGTAAGTGGTGCTGATAAAACGGCGCAATGTCGTATGAATTTACGAAAATAACTAATTAGCCCTAAAAACTGTCGAAGCTGATGAACAGTTTTGGGTATTGGAAAATTCCTAACCGCTTGTAATTTTGATTCATTTGGCATAATGAACCCTGGTTTAATTTTATAGCCTAAAAATTCGATTTCGTTTTTAAAGAAGTGGCACTTTTTTAGATTTAGTGTCAAACCGTTCGTTCTAAATACCTGCAATACCTGTTCTAATAACCTGATATTTTCTGTTACTGTTTCAGTAACGAGATAAACGTCATCCAAATAAATAATAACATTGCCAAATCTCAAATTCCCAAGCACTTTGTTCATCATCTGTTGAAAACATGACGGAGCGTTTGCCAAACCGAACGGAAGTCTTAAAAACTCATAGTGTCCGTCTTCTGTAATGAAAGCTGTTTTATCTATAGAATCTTTATGTAGTAAAATCTGATAATACCCACTTTTTAAGTCTAGACTTGTAAAACACTTATGTCCTTGAAGCCTATCTAATAAATCTTCAATTCGGGGCATAGGGTATTTATCCTTGATTGTAATTTTATTTAACATCCTATAGTCAATGCAGAGCCTTTTTTCGCCATTTTTTTTATCAACTAAAAGGGCTGGGCTGGCATAAGGGGAATTACTATCTCGTACAATTTTATTTTCTACTAATTCCTTCACTATTTCCCTAATTGCCTGCCTATCCGAATACGAAGTTCTAAAGGGTCTGCATTGAACTGGTTGTGAACTAGATAAATTAATTACCATTTCATAATTGTTAACTTTTCCAAGTTCTTTTATACTTGAAGCAACACAATCACTGTATCGATTGAACAAAGCCAATAATTCATTTTGATGTGCACATGTATCTAAATCTATAGCGCCTATATTATTACAAAATTCTGTAAGTTTACTCGCGCATTGAAATTTAAATTGGTCGCCTACACGCGAGTACAGTAAATCAGATCGTTCAGTTACATTTCTTCCAAGCAATATATCGCAACCAACCATGTCATTCAAAACGTACAAATCTATATCACTCAAATAGATATAATCTAAAAAAAGACTAACCGTAACCTTTTTATTTACGTATTTATAAGTTTGTTTAGAAAATCCTTGTAAAATAACGGGTGAGGGTAGTGCGATATAAGGCAAAGAAATTTTATCCGCTAGAGATTCGGATATTAACGAGCAACAACCCGTATCAATAAATGCTTCGTAAAACTTATTTAATATTTTAACGTTTTTAATAAACTTATTGAGTGGATTTGTACAAATAAATTTAGTTTCTTGTTCTGGTTTCACTACAGGTTTTGTTGATTTTTTCTTATGGTAACAACTCGATTCTACGTGCCCTCTTTTCCCACAATATTCGCATTTATTTGCATCGCATTGGTTCCTTTTGTGGTTACCTCCACAATTGTAACATTTAATTATTTTTCGACTATAATCTTGGCCAACACTGGAGGTGGACGGTTGGCTTGCAACGGTTGAGTTTGCGAATACAGGAGTTCGATTTAAGGATGTTGATTGACTATGCGTTGTTGGTTTAACCTGTATGTCCCGTGAATTACTTTCTTGTCTTACATTTTTCTTGTACACGCGACTGTGTAAATAACTAGCAAAATCATCACTGGTTTTAAAATTAATAGCTTCTATAGACGCACCAATATTGTGATCACCTATGTTTCCTACTATAATTGAAATAATATCCTGTTCAGAAAAATTCAAACATAAACGATCTATCTTGCATTTTTGCACAAAATAAAATTCATACAGGGATTGGTTTTCGATCGGTTTTTTATCTATGATTTCTTTTAAAAGATCGAACATATTTCTACGTATTTGGAAACTACCCGACAATTTTAACCTCCAGTCGACCCATTCCCATGAAGGCCACTGCTTTTCTGTACGTAATAATGAATCATACCATACTTTAGCCGAACCTTTTAATTTATTTAAAGCTTGATAGCGAATCATTTTATCGGACCATGAAAAAGTATTTGCGTAAGATTGAATAATGCTAAGCCAGGTGTCTATATCATCTTTTATTGGATCAAAATCTGGTATGAAATTGTTCAAAGTAATATAATTTGTATTACTCACAGTTTCGGTGTAACTATGAGATACCTTATTCTTCCGCCTTGGTGGCGGCGAAGGGGTCCTGGCGCTGGAGCTTGAAGAAGAGGTGGAGCGAGCACGTTTTCGCTTGGAACGCTTACTACTGCTACCTCGCTTTTGTTTACCCATGGCGTGAAAGTTGTTGTCACTTCTGATGTAAACTTTAGGTTTTACTTTATTTAAATAAATTGGAGATAACTATTAATCAACTGGTTTATTATTTATTTTACAATATAAGTAGGTGTTACAGAAAATAATAATGAATGATAGCGAGATGGTAGTAAATTATCCAAAATCCGAAAGCCCAAGAGGCCGCTCCGTTTGTGCTTCGCCATTATAAAGCCTCTGGTGCCCCCACTCCAAGGACCTCAGCAACATGAAACTGCCTTCGCCGTCCGTCAGATGGCGCTCCAAGTGCAGTGTTGCCAACATAAGAGTTTTATTTTTTTTGTATTTTTTTGTATTTGCAGCATAGAAATACTTAATAAGCAAAAAGTCCTGATGTAGTGTATTTACTGTACGTGTGTAAGTGTGTATATATTTATAATACAAATACTGTTTGTGTACTAATCTTCAATATATAATGATTACTTTATAGTGTATAGATTTATATATATTACTTACATATATCCATAAAATGTTTAGTGCTATATAAACTTATTTAGTACTTATTGGTATTCAATAAAGTATATATTTATAAATAAATAATTACTGACATATTTGTATAAGCTTTTCAGTCTGCTCATAATCCAGGTTACTCAGAAACTCATCCAGACCCCTTCTACACACAAATCTCGTCGTATCTTTAAGAGGTACGTACGTCGTACCTACCTACTACTTTAGTTTTAAGTGCTGAACAGTAAAAAAGACTATAATTGGAACCGTCACACTAGCATCATTGTCGTTGTGCTAAACACTTTGTTAGTAAGTTCATTATCGTAGGATGCAGTTATAACGAATTGTGAGTACTTTACTTACCACAATAACTATCATATTATTATTATGCTCGTTCCGTGTTATAGTTCCAAGTTGTAGTAGTTTGGTATCATTTTAAATAAGAGAATTCATTTCCTCTTTAAAGCATTTCCCCGTAGATGCTTATCATACCTGGATTTAATTTATTTAAATGATTGAGGAATTTGAAATATTAAAGATTCAGCACACAACATAAAGTTATAAGTTTTCATAAATGCTGTCCTCATCATTCTCATTATAATAAACTGTTAGTATGTTTTAGATCCTACTACTTTGTCTTATATTATGGAATGTTTCATTGTCTTTATTAACTACCCTTTTATCAAATTTATTTCGATTATAGTTTGTAACTGTTTTGCAACGAGTCCAAAATTTGATTGTATTTTATTGATTTGTTTTTTATATTGGTACGGCATTTCTCAAGGGATGCGCTTAAGAACGAACAGGATTTTTTTTAGGGTAGTCAACCAAGAACCTTTATAGTTTCGCTATGTCCGTCCGACTGTCTGTCGATCCACGGCTTGGCTCAGATACTCTTTGTACTAGAAAAACTACCTACGCTGCGATAATAAAACATTATAGGTACTTATTATTAGAGATACGCCGAGTTTTACTTGTTTATTACTCGGTACTCGGCATACTCGGCCATATTATTAGTACTCGTTAACGGCTGAATAACTCGGTTTGACTGCCCAGGTACTCGAAAAGAACTCATAAACTTATAACCTGACTAGATTTATCGCCTTCTATTTCGTCATAAAATCTCCAAATCAATGATCCTTTGCGCCCACTCATCTCTCAAATAGTTACAAACAATCTCACAATAGACAGTAGGTACTTTACAGTTAATTTTACCTTAAAAACAAATTAACGCAACTGCAGTGGATTTCGATACTAGCGTACCATTCAAACAGTTTTTCGCGTCAGCGTGTTTGCGGTAACGTAATTCGATATAGCGGTTTTCAATTCAATTATGTTTTCGAACCGGTGTACTCGCAATTCGTCAAAACAACGTCATTCGAATGTTCATATCACTCCCTCCTTGTTTGCCATAACCATTTTAGAAATAATTTAAATTCCTTATCAAAACTTCAATTCAATGATTTTTCCTTATTTTTTTCCTCCTCGGTTATGATTTGTGGTTACATATGACAGTATTAAATATAATCAATCCTAGTTTTAACTTATAAATAGGACAAAATTTTAATTACTTATTATGTTGATGAACTAATGGTTGTTGTAAAAGATCGCTTTAAGCGATAAGACCACCCATTGTGTCATCCTATGTAAAATTTCTAAATTTATGTCTGTAATTTTTATGGTGTACAATAAAGAGTATTCTATCTATCTATCTTATGTTATTAACAATATACCATCATAGTATAATATATATCTGTAACAAACTGTTACAATAAAGTAATAGACTCCACTTCTTGAATGCTTGCCGCTCAAAAAGTGACTACGGACGATTATCGACGAACACGATGATCGTGCCGATTACAGAAGATCACACGAATAACGATCACCGCCGATTGTAAAGAGCAGGCACTAAGATAGTGCCATCCACGAACACACGTGGATGGAAATTTCTATATTTATTTAGTTTTTTTACTAAGCAAGGCAGATATCATCTGCCTAGCTTTTTCCCAATTAAGTATATTGGGGTCGGTTTCTAGTCTAACCGGATGCAGTTAAATACCAATATTTTACATGGAGCGACTGCCTGTCGTCCACACCAGTTACTGGTTAATGTTAATAATATGATACCCCTACTTCTTCTGACGACCAGTAACGACTGTCAAAAATCTACGAATGACAGCCGGGACCAACGGCTAAACGTCAAAGAAATATTTACAAGGATAGTAACAATAGGTAAGGTTTGTGCGACATGGTTTAGTTTCACACATCCGACGAAGACGTAAACTAATTATATACCTATACATACATTTGATCTTTAGTAAAAATTCAGTTCGCTGTTTTGCCAGTGGCATACAAATTTTATAGATAGATACAATAATATTAAAATTAAATTCAGAATTATAATAAATTATTAAATTAAGTATTTACAAATTCAATAAGGTATTTTAGATTAAATAATATTAAATTCAATAAACTAACTATACAATATACAACAAAAACACACATTTATTACTTAGTCAAATTATAACAATTATTGTGATTAAGAATATCATCTACAGTGTAAAAAAAAATATGGATTAGAAACGTTGATAATTTCTTCTTGAAGCTCGTAATCTTTAGTTGTTTCAAGGAGTCGGGTTATATTTATTTTGGGCGCTGTTCCCATCAATCTTTTGCACATTACTTTTCTTGGCACATAAAACTTTTTGACATTGAGCACGGATCGACCTCTCCGTATTCCTTCCGAGACAATTTAGTAAATAACATTGCATTTTTTTTGACAAATGTTGCAACTTCTAGGATATACAATGATGAAAAGTTAATATTTTCTTGTCTCAGAAGTTAACGTTTTCATCTCTTGTTCTCAGCTCGCACGTAGCTCAAATGCATCGTTTATGTGCTCAAAATATCTATAAATGGGTTTTCCCAGCATTATGATTCCATAGCGTATGACAGATGCTACGAGACCATGATATGTATGAGTTACATACTACGGTTTCACGGTTAACGACTCTTTTTGGGAAGAGGTTAAAAAAGAGAAGTTAAGCCGATTTGCTTATCTTTTTAAAAATGTTATCTGTATGATCTTTCCACGTGAGTTTGTTGTCTATCATTAAGCCTAAAAATGTTGTACTGTTTACTTCTTCCATATAGATTAGCCTATAGTTGATATTTAGTTTCTTAGGAGTAATTTTTTGATTAAATTGCATAAATTTAGCTATCGGTAGATTAATTATTAAATTATTTTCATTTAACCATGTGATTATGTCATTAAGTGAGTAGCGACCCTAGCGACGCGATTGTTGAATTGCATTTTTGATATGGTAAAGGAACTCGAGCGCTAAACTCGCCAGTCGCTTACATACCATCGCTATCGCATCATTTATATATATGTTAAAAATAATGGAGGACCTAATATGCTCCCTTGCGAACTTACGAACTTAACAACTATTGTGACGATGCCGTCATGGATGGCTGAGACTATGTCATTTGCGATTGCCGGGCTCATGAACATGGATTTTAAATGTCTATCAGAATTAGTCCTATATGTTTCAGAATTAATGACATTGCTATTATTACTATTTTTGTCCATAGTGTCAATAGATTTTGTTTTCGAGCACTCATCAATCAAATAATTGTTAAAAGCTTTCGCTATATCACTTGCAGAGGCTGCATTTCGGTTAAAACACGTTCCTGACATGTGGAAAGTAGCTGAAGTCATCATGATAGTCAAGCCTGGGAAGCCACCTCATGAAACAACATCTTACAGAACAATCTCACTCTTACTTGTGTTGTCAAAACTATTCGAGAAATTATTTCTAAAGGGATTGAAGCCTCTTATTGAAGCTGATCTGAAATATTAGATTTCATTTCCCCGATTACCAGTTCGGATTTAGAAAACAACACTCCGCGCTCGACCAAGTACACAGAATTACTAATATTACTGAAAGAACACTAGAGAACAAAAGGGTGTGCTCCACGGTTTTCCTTGATGTTGCACAGGCTTTTTATAAAGTATGGCATGATGGCCTTATTTATAAACTAAGAACAATGCTGCCTCAACAATTTTCAGACATCATAGAGTCCTCTATATATCAAACAGATTGTTTAGAATAAGACAAAGAAATGCTATTTCATATCTTAGGCAAATAAAAGCTGGAGTACCACAAGGTAGTGTACTAGGTCTTGTCCTGTATCAACTATACACATGTGATATTACTGAGCTAGAAAATAATGTCATTGCAACCGTTTGCTGGCGACAAAGCTATCATGGCTTTTGGAAATAGTCACGAGGTAGCCGTATATAAGGTTCAAGAGTCCATAAATCGTATCTATGAGTGGACTGCAACATGGCGTATCAAAACTCAATGAAAACAAGTCTATCCACATTGACTTCACCAATAAAAAGCCACAATGGGAAGTATTGTGGCTTATGTACTCATGAATAATCAACAAATACCATACGCGAATACTACTAAGTATCTTGGTATGACACTGAATGCAAAACTGCGCTGGAAAAAGCATGTCAAAAAGAAAAGAGCCGAACTAAATATTCGATACAAAAAAAATGTATTGACTACTTGGTAGACCGTCGCCATTATCAATATCCAATAAATTGTTGTTATACAAACAAGTTTTAACCTGTATGGACCTACGGTATACAGCTGCACCAGCCAAAGCAATCGTCAAATCATACAACTTTTCAAAATAAAAGAATTAAGGAATATATTCAATGCGCCCTGGTAAATGTACCAGGGCGCATTAAATATATTCCTTATTATTATTATATTATTTCTAATGAGAAACAGCGATCTTCATCGGGACCTCAAGATGGATGTCGTAAACATAGTTATAAAAAAATATGCAGAAGCTCATGAACAAGACATTCACATGATGTTGAGGCGATCCAAATCCTAGTATATAATTATTTCACATTTATTGACTAGGTATTGGAAGGTAGAGGGAAGACGCATAGTGACGTATTATTTTGCGGTGGTTAAAATATTTTTGTATTTTGTAATGGGGAGGGTTATTTGTCCAGGTTACGACGCGAGTCTCGGGAGAACGGTAAATTTCCCAGATTACTTTTAGATACTGAGACGTAAGATAAGATAAGATCATTTATTTATCCAAACATAAGTATACACACACGTGGCATGCAAGATGTTACATTAAATTATATCAGTCATGTTTTGCCTTAACGGCGTACAAATATTAGGTCTTTACCTATGAAATTGCCGTTCTACAGTACTGGCCATTTCAAATCAAAATAATTTTTGTTTGGCTAAGAATTCTAACTTCAAATTAATTTTATTTTAAAAACATGGATTTTTTTTTCCAAAAGTAGTCATTTGTTTATTGATTAATGTTACATTTTCATCGCATTTCAATCTTTTTCGTCATCATGGATACGTTAAAAATTCGAGTAATTATGGAATATGAGTACCGTCGTGGCAGCAACGCGGCACAAGCGGCACGCAACATCAACGACGTTTACGGAGCTAACACTACAAACCAACGCACCACCTGTTATTGGTTTGCTCGCTTCCGTTCTGGAAATTTCGACCTGAAAAATGAACCTCGCGGTCGTCCGAAGACTTTGGTCGACAATGACGAATTAAAGGCGAAGAAGCTGATGATACACAATCTACGGCTGAATTAGCAGCAGCTTTCGATGTTAGCGTCAAAACAATATTGGTCCATTTGCGTCAAATTGGCAAGGTAAAAAAGCTTGACAAATGGGTGCCCCACGAACTCAATGATCGCCAGCGCGAAGTACGCGTCGAGACGTGCCTTGCACTGCTCAACAGACACACAAATGAAGGAGTTTTGAACCGCATTGTTACCTGCGATGAAAAATGGATTCTGTTTGATAACCGCAAGCGCTCAGCAAGTTGGTTGGATCCTGGTTCAGCACCTAAACAATGCCCTAAACGAAAACTTACCCCTAGAAAAGTGATGGTCACTGTTTGGTGGTCTAGCGCCGGTGTGATTCATCACAGCTTCTTACCAAACGGGGTGAGCATTACTGCAGATGTGTACTGTGAAGAACTGAACACAATGATGGAGAAGCTGGCACATCTCCAACCAGCATTGGTCAATCGCTCGTCTCCGCTGCTCCTGCACGACAACGCGCAACCTCATACTGCACAGCAGACGGTCTCCAAGTTGCAAGAACTGAGGTTCGAAGCTCTCCGTCATCCGCCCTACTCACCAGACCTTGCGCCTACAGACTACTACTTTTTCCAGAATTTGGATAACTTCTTGGCGGGAAAAAAATTCAATACTCGAGAGGCAGTATAAAATGCCTTTGAAGAATTTGTTGCCTCCCGTCCAGCTGACTTCTTTAAGAAGGGCATCAATAAACTGCCACTGCGTTGGCAAAGATGCATTGATTGCATGGGTGATTACTTCGATTAATACAAATAAAAAATACATGAAAAAAATTCGTTTAATTTTTTTCATACAAAACGGCAATTTCATAGGTAAAGACCTATTATAAAACGGGTAGATTATTTTTATTAACTAGTAGGATATAAACATAAAAAGTATAAATTTGTCCATTAATCCATTATTCAACATATTATCAAAATAAAAATAAATTGTAGTTGCTTTTCCGCGGCAGACGAGATAGCGCGTTTATATATAGTTTGCCTAGTAATTCACTGCAGTCTAAGACTACATTGAATACTTTGTGCTGTAGTATCAGGACTGCTGTCTTCCGTCTGCAAGTGAGACCATTTTGTAGTGCCCTAATCTGTCTTTGTAGCTGATAACGTTTTAGCTAAACGATCTTTGTGACATAGATGATAAAGGAAACGTCTTTGGACACTTTCCACTTGTGCGCGTTTTATTTGAACTTACAATGTATTTCACAAACGAGCGGCCTGGAGAGAAAAGTAATAATAAATACGTAATTAAAAGTATTGTCAAATTTATACATTTATAATTAGGATTGATTATGTCTTACATCATCAAAATTCATTGACTTTAAGTGTAATGTAAGTGAATTTCAATTTGATACCTCTACGCGTTCCTGAAAAAAGGGGACTTGACAGACTGAAAGACAGACAGACAGACAACGAAGTGATCCTATAAAGATTCCGTTTTTCCTTTTGAGGTACGGAATCCTAAAAAGGACATTTGAGTAGGCCATCAATAATAATCTATTCTGCACTTCAGTGCTTTCCTAAATAAAGCAGATGTAGATATGGCATGGATAGTCAGGAACAGTAGTTCAATAACATTATCCCTTAAACTGTTTCGATAAACTGCTCTTACCCATTTTATATAATAGCTAAGAGTTAATTACATAACATAACATCACGCCTGTTCTCCCCGAAGGGTTTGGCAAAGGTGCTGCTATTATAGAGCAACACCTCTGCACACAAATTTCGCCAGTTTTGTTTAAGTTAATATTATTTACATTTGACTTCTGTTCCGTTAACTTATTTTGCTTAGTAATTAAGAATAGAAAATCAGATGACCGTACCTACCTCTTTGTGAAGGAGGTCGAGTCGTGACTCGTGACCGATATCGATGGAAGCTGTACATAAGTGCAATTACAGACAAAGTTTACCTTTTTCTCTGAGATGGCAACTGCACTTGCGATGCCGTGCAGTTTTGCAGAGGTCCATAGGTGGCGCTAGTTTTGTCGTTTTCCAATTTTCGGTTGATTAGTGATGAACTGATGCTATCATCAGTTGATCAACCGAAAAGTTCAGTAGTAATTGGAAGAAACAGGTGACTGGTGATTTTTAATTTATTTATAGATAATTAAAACGGTACAACGCCAAATACAACATAGAAACATAAAAAAGATTAATATTGACAATTTTGTTGTATATAATTTAATTAAAACTACATGGAACAAACTCCCTTGCATACTTTCTCTCACAGAACACCAGACATATACACATAATTGTATTCTATTCATCCATCACATTCAGGGTTGGCAGTCTGAAGGGCGTTGAGCATCTTCAAAGTCTATACACTGGGGATTCAGCTCTGCCGATAGTTTTGGATGATGTTTGCGCAGACAGATTGAAATCAAAAAAAATTTGTGATCACTAGCAAAAGCTGATATATTTTTTAAATGCATAGTAGATAATGTATCGTGAGGATTGGTGTAAAGTTAGCAACATGACTACTGAAAGTGATTGCTTTATGTATGGTAGCGTTTGTGATCGTCAGACTTTCACGCAGATGGAGTCGCGGGGACAGTTAGTTTAGCTATTTTTTGTTAATGTAATAATGAAGCATTAGAAAAAATATATATACAGTAAGGCAGCTAAATAGCCAGCCGTTATAATGAATAATGAACAAGAATATGTGGGTATTTATGAGAATAAAAATATATTATGTTGACACTTGACCTATACAGTTCCTGAACTTATCAAGGGTTGACTAAGGGCGTTTGCACACTTTATATGATCCGAGAAATTACGGTCTGAAGTAGCCGTAGTACTTACTATTTGTTTATATGTTTATATGTGTTACGTACTATAGAGCCCAACTCCGTCCGTCAGAACAAATTCAATTCTAATGAAACTCGGATCTCAATTCGAATTTGAATGCAGTGAGAACACGCTCCTAAAATACACAAAATATCTTAACTTTAATATTGCAACTTATTGCCGTACCCGCATCGTATAATAGTACACAAATTTAATAAGTATACCTAGTTAACTAGTCTTATAGGTACCTACTTCACGATACTGTTAACCTAGATTAATTGACTAATTGTAAATTATTATTGTATTTTCTTTAACGTAAGCGTCTACGGAATTTTGCCGTAAAACTTTTTCATACACAAATCAATGAAGCGATCCAGAAATCGGTATGAAATCAGAAATAAACCAAACTATGTGCATTATTACAAGCACGTTCTTAAAAATACATAGTATTAAGAAGGTATTTACTGCTACGAGTTATAACTAACACCATTTTATTAATACAATTATAATTATATTTCTCAGAAAGAAAGAATGGTTTGTAAGAAAGAAAATCGCGCAACTGCTCGTCTAAAAAACTGAAGTTACACAAAAAACGACCTAAAGTCAAACAACAGGAATTCGCTCTAGAAAGCTTTTCTCTGAATAAACTGAAAGTATTTGGGCGGATAAACTCACGTCATTACCTAAACGCTACGAGTGCTACGAGGTCGCTACGACGTTGCTACGAGTGCTATGAACAGCAGCAGACAGGCTCATTCACATTATAAAATTATCATGAGCGTGCTGCGCTGCATTGCAAACATTCTCTTATTGTCTGTTCCAAAAGTATCAGATGTAAACGTAAACAAATGGATCTGAAAACGTACCTGTGGATGCCAATTAAATTCGTAGTGCCACTTATAATTGGGTGCTTTTATTTGATTGCTTTTTAGAATACTACTTAAGTATTGAAATTCTAAGTTTTTTTTTTCATGTAAACATCGATGCTTATTTTAAAACCTTAATTTTCAAGGATGATTTTTCAATTACTATTTAGTAATGTTTGTTTGTATGTGTTAGATTAGATTTATTCCATAATTTTTTTCCTGTTCTTATGGAACAAATCGAAATAAGAGACATGTATTAATGATTCCAATGATTATAATTCTGTAAATACATTTCTGTTATAATTGCGCATCATATTTTGATCAAGATACAGCCTGTAAATTGCACAAACCACTGTTAGCCACAGTGGTTCAATCAACATTAAGCTTAGCATACTGCGCTGTGACATGGCTAAGCCAACTTTCTCGTGCTTTCTTACAAACAACTTTGAGCAGCGCAAAGTGTGTCGTGCGAGACAGCACGTGTAGCGTCCATGTAACAAGATGCTAAGTGCGAGCGAGATAGATTATTTCCTTATTATTGTAGAGTTTTAGGTAAATGACGCAATACACAGCAAAGCGCACTATATCTTAATCTGTTAAAGGACACTGAACGAGAGACAACAGAAGTTTTAATGTTATTAAGTCTGGGAGCGTTGTGTAGGGAGCCTAGTGTCTCACAACGTGTTAATGTTGATATTGGTGCCGAGTCTCTTGTCACAAATGCCTCTAAACTAGACTAAAAATCACCAAAATTTAGTTTATTCCTGTGAAACGATGATTTCCCATTCTGACATAGACTAAAGTGACACAATTTAACTATATTTTAGTTTGACAGCACTAAGATGGCTTTGAGATTTTAATTTACTGAAAATGACAATTTGCTATTCTGTATTTGACATTTTCCACCTAAAATTTTAATTTTCTAACTAAATCTGATAATCGTGATTAAAAATGGTGTGGAATACTATTAGTTGTCATGGACGAAAATTCACACGAACACCTCGACTTCAGGTGCAAAAACAGTACTGTATATATATTTTTTTCTTTTATTTTGCTTAAATCTCTAAAATGGTGTGTCCTATCGCAAAAATAATGAAAATTTCGACCCCCTTTATAAACCCCTTATACCCCTTATTATCAACACGTAGGTAATAATTTTTCTTATTTTCCATGCAAAACGTAAAAAATTCCATATAAAACACGTCGAGGCTGCCCCCCCTGCGCACCTCCGGCTCTAAAAAATTCACGGGGTAGGGCAAACAAGTATGTACCACGTGGAGTCGCGATTGTCAAATTCGATTTAGTTGTGTCAAAATAATTTTTAAGTTTAAGAGACTTTTTATTGCAGAATAGCGTTAAGATTCTCATAGACAAAAGTAAGGAATTTTAGTGATAGTTTAGTTAGTTTAGTGCGGTGTACAAGAGAATCGGCACCATTGACTTATCTACTAATGACTAATTAATATTATCATTTGATTTACCGTTGTTGTATAGTGTAGTACTATTTTAAAAGCACAGTTTTACAATGCATACAGTTAAATACAGAGTTGTGTATCGAATGTGCCTACATTTTTGCTCAGAGTAACGTTGTCATCGAGGCATACATCAAAAATAATAAAAATGAATGGTTTTGTGAGCTACTTTAGTACTGTAGTCTGTAAGGATTGTTATACTGTGCACAAAGTATGATTCATAATTTTATCATTGCAATTTTTTTACAAATATTAGTATTAATACATTTTAATATTTTCGTTTACAAGCATTTGTGCACACTTTATCCTTTAGGGCAATCTTTCAAAAGGTCCATTTCATGAGTTTGGTCGTTAGTGGTGGAGACTCCCGTTGTTCTGGTAGTTCCAGTTCTGGTACCCTGGGATACCGCCAAACTTTTGGTGAAATTATTATTTATGTTGAACCTAAAAATAACACATTGCCGTTAAACTTGCACAGGGGAAGGATGGACTTACACTTTACATCCGCGGGGTACTTGCGTAACATATTAACAGCAGCAATGGCGTTCATTGACAGTTAAACAATATTCATTGCGTTATTTACGTTGTTGAGCAGAAACATTTTTCGAACATGTGATTGAACAATGATTCAGATTGTGATTGAAAGTGCGTGCTGGTTGCTGGAACAAGAATCAACGACGTGATCGGATTGGCTGTTGATAGTTCTGTCAACCAATCACAGCAGTTGATATCTTCATCGTCAGCCTAAAGCAGTCCACTGCTGGACCATAGGCCTCTCCAATTGCACGCCAGTCAGCTCTATTCTCGGGCTATGCTTGGAATCTCTCTGACAGATCGAATCCAGAACGAGGTGATCCGACAGAGAACTAAAGTTGTCGATATCACAGAATAAGCAAACTTAAGAAGCAATAAGCAGGCTATATTAGCCGTAGAACCCATGACCGTTAGGGTAGAAGTGTTCTTGAGTGAAGACCTCAGGTGATATGCGATGATCAATGTGTTAGCTAATTTTTGTGTTGACTTTTGTTCTAGAAGTCGGGTGTTAAAGTATTATTACAACCAAACCAATGTCGAATACAAATCCACTGTATGTACCCCACGGATGACTACTTAGAACAGTTCATACAACTCACCTCTTACACAGCTTGAAGAGTATTCTCTTATTGAACACAAATAAGAAGAATATTGCAACCCCGATGAGTAGATTATAGAAAGTGGTCAAGATGAACAGCCATAATTTCGGGTTAGGTGGAATGAGCTCCAGGCACCAACTCACTCCCATGACCACAGATAACTTTATGTAGGTGGCGAATCTAAAAATAGATTTATTTATTTATTTATTGAAGATATATATCGAAGGCGTTGTACGGTAAAATTTGTATAATCTATCATCAGCTGACGATACCCTTTTGTTGGCCACTGGCTGTCAGAGTTTCGGGCTTCTGGCAACCCAATGATAGCCGGGACCAACGGCTTAACGCGCTTTCATGTAAAGACGGTCCACATCCATGGACCAACCGCGGCAAGCGTAGCTTAACCTGACCGATCTACTCATGCGGCTGTTATTACAGTAAAATTATAATATTAAATAAAATTACTTGGTCTTTACTGCACTCTAAAGAATAGGAGCATTAAAGGATACCACGAAAGTGGAAGTGGGAGTCAGAGCATGGAGCCACCTCGGCGGCCACTGCTAGAAGCGGCATTGCGAACACTTTCCATCAACCAAGCGTGTCAACGTTTACTCGCGCTTCGTACAAATGTCTTAAAGAAATTGAAACTGATGGCTTTGAATGGCGGCCGTGTAATGCGCTCATCGCACTTTCGGCGCCACGAATTTATTAGGCAACATAGGCGACACTGCCGGCGGCGGCGCGGCGGTTCTGTTCTGTGGTGGTGAGTCTTTGATCATATCCAGAAATAAATAAGGTATGTCATGGGGCTTAAGGAAAATATATTAATACTGACTAACAGATATAAATACTGAACAAAGTAATGACTATGTAGGTAGTCATTTGTGTCAGAATGACTCACTATTAGTAAATTTTAATTAAATAATGTGCTGTTGGACAAACTACTCAATATTTTGATAACTGACAATTTGACAGCGAACTTTAAAGTAATATAGTCGATTACTGTACTGCTTTTAATATAGTGTTATAAAAAGTTCCGTGATTTAACGATAAATATAAAGCAATGTAAACTATTCACCATTTACATTTAAAAAATATTTCTGAAATGCAGTCAGTTCAACAATAGCATAATCAGCCTATATTGTTCCCCTCGGTGACAGGGACTGGGCCGTAATCTAACACGCTGGCCCAGTGTGGGTTGGAAGATGTCACATGTCATGTTTACCGCAAATAAACGTATTTTCTTTCTTTCTTTTCTTTCTTTACATGTGATGATTTTTTATGGTTCTAGAATATGCCGGTTTCGTCGCAATGTTTTCCTGAACCGTTTTGAGAGCAGTGGTGATGAAATCATTTACACAAAATAAAGCGCCTGCCTAGGTTCACACCTATTACCGCCTGTTACCACTGGAACACCACTGCTCCACCATTTCAACAATATTACACATTGTTGTTGTTTTGTTATAGGGTTTGGTTTCCGCACTCAGTCCTTCAAGCGGACCATTGTGCGTGGGCCATGGCGGCCTTTGTTGGTTATTCCAACCAGCCCACCTCCCTCAAGAAGTTAATTAGATCTTCTGGTCTGTTCAGAACATCTGTGAAAGGTCTGGGTGACCCGAGGGTTTCTGATCTAATTTGGGTGACGCCTGTGCACTCAAAGAGCACATGCGCAACGGTTTCCTCAACCTCCATGCATGCTCTACACAGAGGACTGTCCGTTATGCCTATTGTGTGGATATGTTTGTTTAGCGAGCAGGGTCCCGTGATAGTCCCTGACATTAGGAGCAGGCCGTTCCTGTCCAGGCGTAATAAACACCTGATTAGCCTGCTATGCAAAGATGGCATGGCTTCCCTGGACTGCCTGCAGTCCAGTGTCGAGGTCCACTAGTTCTTCGCTTCCGTGTGGCTGAACTCCTGTAGCCACCTGCGTAGTTGGTTGAAGGGGATGGGTACAATAGGTTCGGGTCCACAGACTGACGATGACGTGTTGTCTGTTCTCCTAGCTAGTTCGACAGCTGCGTTGATACCTAGCGATCCTCTATACCTAGTGTCCTTTTATCCATTGCAGTGTCACTGTGTTGCGGATAGATACCGTTACTCGTTTTAGTACATTTAGTGTAAACTTTAAGGTAATATATTTTTTTCTTAAGGATTGGAGAACTGAGGCACTGTCGTAGAGTATGTATGTAGGTGTATTATCAAACTCAAAGTATTTATTTCAAATAAACCAATTACAGGCACTTTTGAATTGTCAAGGGGTCGGTCAGTCAGAAATATGAAGCTAGTCGCCCATGGAGAAGAACGGGGAAGAAACTCCACGGACACTCTTTTAAATAAAAAAAATGTTTACATAATATTGGTTACATCATTCAAGTTCAAGTTATATATGTGAGAACGATACAAAACATTAAAAGCGTCCGTTAGAAATAAAAATATAAACTAATTCAAACATTAAATTAAATTAAAATCGCCGTGGCAGCTAAGAGATGACCAGTCCCTACTGACGGCGCCCGTTCACGAACATGACGCATGGATTAGCACCATTCAGCTCAACCATTTTGAAGGGAGCTAAATGATCCAACACGAGCGCCACCGTCAGCGAGACATTAGAGTGAGCATGACATACTCTCAGCCGCCAGGGCACATTCAAGTCAATGAAGACATACCCAGTACCTAAATGGTAGCTTTATAGTCGGTACATAGTAGTCACACATGTGCTATGCAATTATACTAGTAGAGTATAATTGCTGTTATTTGGACGTTATTTTTTTAATGCCATAATAAATGGAGTATAGAGAGGCACTGGACGAAAATCCTGTATAGTGGACCTCGTATTTGTATACCACCCTTAGGTTAAACGTCACTTGCACGTCATAAAATGTGGCAGTAGATAGTTTCAACCAAGTTTCATTTTACTGAGAAGTTTGTTAATAGTGAAACTGAATAAAGCCGCACGAGTCGATCGAAGGTAAAGCTACGCTTGCCGAGGTCGGTCCGTGGACCATTCATTATATTCGGGACCCCTCCGTGTCTTGGAAAGCATGTTAAACAGTTGGTCCCGGCTGTCATTTGTAGATCTTTGACAGTCGTTACGGGTAGTCAGAAGCCCGAAAGTCTGACAACCAGTAAGGGGTATCGTGTTACCCAGTACCTAACTGGTTTGTGGGGGTCCGATAGGCAGTTGCTCCATGAAATGTATTCATGT
The DNA here is from genome assembly GCA_949128155.2 of Xanthia icteritia. Taxonomy (NCBI): domain Eukaryota; kingdom Metazoa; phylum Arthropoda; class Insecta; order Lepidoptera; family Noctuidae; genus Xanthia; species Xanthia icteritia. The sequence goes on along the minus strand of OX421940.2, from coordinate 17,044,527 downwards.
ATTCAGCCGCATCCGGCTAGACTGGAAGCCGACCCCAACATAGTTGGAAAAAGTCCAGGCAGATGATGATTGTCAATTGTGTAATATTACTGTAATATTAAGGTGTGTAATATCACGAGGTCGAATATTCAGTTATCATGAAGGTGCCTACCTGTTTGTATCCTGTTTGCTGCTTCCGGAATCTTGGCATCTATAAACAGCGCGCTTGATCATCCATATGTTGTAGACAGTCAATAAGAACAATATGATATTAACGAAAATGATTACCCCTATTGGTATAATGAAGTAGCTTTTAACACTTTCGGCTGAAAATTAAGAAAATATATCAAGTTAGGTACAATCAAATTTTTTTGTGTAAACATTGCCATCTGTGCTGTATTGAATTGCTTTTCACTCAGCCTATAACATACTGCTTGGACACAGGCCTCCTGTCTGAAAGAGGGAATGGGCCATAATCCACATCACCACGCGGTGCGCGCGCGCTCAGTGCGTGTTGGGGGATGTCTCAAAGGCATATTTTCGTAATATCCTATCTTAGCCATAATTCAAATCGTCTATCTTTAACGGTTTCGTGCTGTGTGAGTCTTTTCTTAGGACATGTTCTTTTATAGAGAAGGAGAAGAAGATAAATTGTGGGCGAATATGCAATTGGGAGGTGCACAGTCCATGGGCGTTTTTATAATTCCTAACGTGGAGGTAAGTAAAATATATGGAAATATACGAAGACGCTTTTAAATGTCAGTCCACGATAACGTTATAATGTGCGCGTATTTCTGACATTTTACTTCCCTGCCGTGGACGTCCACGATAATATCGTCACGTTAGAAATTTAAAAAGCGGACGATCTCTGCTAACATCTTTACTGCAGGCCTTCCGAAGCGATTAGGAAGACGAGTAGGGCGCGTCTGCGTGGATGGCACTATGTGTAAAACTGAGACAGTGCCTGAGGTAGCTGTGTGATGCGGCAGGGGTGAGGTGACTCATTCGCCCGCTGACGGGGTCAACACCCCTCCCGCACCGCACGTAATACGAATGTGTGGGTATGTTTGTCTATTAAGGTATACATACCAAAAACGAAGCAGTCGTCGAAGGGTGGTTTGATAATATGCAGATTAGAAAGGTCTATGTTATCCAATGTTGTGACTATCGCCGTCATCAGGAGCGGAGCCCCCCAGGCATACAGACAATACCACATGAACTTCACCCGCTCGCCTCGTCGGTTGATGTCACACCTTTTGCGATGACCTCTGTGAGAGAAAAAGAAGACTGATACTATGAGCGCTTATTCTGAAAGTGGGCAACGTCGCAAATAGCTGTCAAATATTTCACTGTTTTGATGAATTTGGAAATATTACTGTATGGAAATATGAAATATGGCTAACTAGTGAACTAAAATATTGATTATGAAATCCAATAATTAATATCGTAACACCGAATATTAAATTTTAGATGTAAAAAAAGTTTTGAATACTTTGCAAATGCTTTTTTTACACCGAAAACGGTTACAACCTCAAATTCAGAGTTATAATTGCAATTCATTATTAAAATTTATGTTGCCAATTTAATCAAAACAGGTAAATATTTGACAGCAGGCTATTTGCAACGTTGCCCTATAGAATGAACGCTCTTAAGTCTCAGCAAATTTAAAGGGATTAATTTTAATTAGTAGATGAAACTTCACAGTCGCCATAAAACAAACAAAAATAGGTTTTTACAGACATAACTAAAATGCAAAGGATATTTTGGCGCCTGAATGAAATTGATAAGGGGGCGTTGCTGGTAACCTTTTGTCATATTAATTCCGTGACCTTTGTGAAATTGTCATAGAATTTTATTTTTATGATTTCGGCCACGCGCCAATAGATTTTCGTATCGTTGATTAATAGTGTTAGTATTTAAACTTCAATTACCTTAGTGACCACCAAACGTCAAAAGACATAACATTCAACCAAAAGAAACTCGATACCGCGGCGAAATACAGCATTGGAGCTAAAATAATAGTAAAAGTAGAAATTATGGAAATCAATTTTAGCTACACATTTACTAGGTGGCGGTAAGTACCTAATCACAAATAGATGTCACAAATATTTCGTTGTTTTGATTAATTTGGCAATATTACTGTATGGAAATACGAAATGTGGCTAACTAGCGAACTGTAATATTAATAATGAATTGCAATTATAACACTGAATTTGATGCTACAGTTTAAATTGTAAAATAGGCGTTTGGAAAGTTTCCAAATACTTGTTTACGTCTAAAACTAAATAATCGGTGTTTCGATATTAATTATTGCATTTCATAATCAATTTCTTATTTCCATACAGCGAAATTAATCAAAACAGGTAAATATTTGACAGCTATTTGCGAGGTTCCCAACTTTTAGGATAAGAAAATATTTAAAATATAACATAAACTTAAGAAAGTTTATGTTATTTTTTAATTATTTTCTTGAACGTAAGGGCCCGATCACAAGTACTACATCAACTACAACCACAACACAACGACAGCACGTGGACGGACGCTAATTCGCATGAAAATTAATAATTTATTCATACGGAACCACATTTGGCCGTCAAAATCAACCGTGTGGGTCAAAGTCAAATAATTTATTTCAATTAGGCACAAAAAAAGCACTTTAGAGCGGCAAAATTAAAAAAAAAAAAAGATTCTAGTCGCCCCTTCCAATAGGTACTTTTCGTATGGAGAAGAATGGGCAAGAAACTCCACAGTTACTCTTTTAAAATGTTTTCACAATATCTTGTATACATCAATCATATAATTATATGTGAAGACGATGCACCTAGAATAAGATTACTATACCACGATAGGTAAAAATAATGAAAGATTATATGAATGAGGAATGACAAATAAATTAATTATGTGATAGATGCACGGTGCTCACATATTTACAAACATTGTAAAATTATACGATATTCCTAACATTTTAACGAGTAATAGGATAAGTCAGTGTGTGAGTTTAAGTAATTACAGAATGTAAAATCAACATTATAAAAAAAAAAAATTAGGTATACAATTAAATTAGCAATCAGTTAGATTTTGTCTAGATTCTAAATTGTCCTATGGAGCAAGACCAGCATGTTTCCAAGCATTTTTATCTTGTTATAATCCGTGTTAGTTATACTAAATTGTCTAATTTGTAATATGCTTGTTTACAAAGTGTACTTTTTACACGAGTTTTAAATTTTCTTTCATTTAATTTTAATATATCACAAGGTATTCTGTTGTTACATTTAACACAGTACCCCATAAAAGATGTATGTACTTTCGATAGTCTGAAAAATGGTTGATCTATTTTATCTTTATTTCTATTTTTAATGTGTCTATCACTTATTTTATTAAAAAGATGTAGATTTTTTCTCACATAGGTACATAATATTTTTATAAATAAATTGGCAAGGTACCGTCATAATATTAATATTTTTAAATAGTTCCCTGAGAGATTCGCGACGACGTAGATTATAAATGGCTCTGACAGCTCTCTTTTGTAAAATAATGATGGATTCAATGTCAGCAGCCCGACCCCACAGTAAAATGCCATACGACAGGTGGGCGATACCGACCACATTAAGGCCACGTCGAAACCACAACGCAACCACCAGCGAGACCGTTAAGTATATTTTAAAACTCGCTGTAGTCAGTGTTTCCTATCTGACTAGTTTGAGAAGAAACACCGTAACAAACCCAGTCTCTTTTAAAGTCCAGACATTGCTTTGGTCAGATCATGTAGACAGGACCATGCAGATTAGCGTCTGACTAGTCTGACCGTCATAATTAAAAATCAAAAACATGTCTTACATATAATTTTGCAGTGCTTTGTTGTCAGTGATTTGTTGCTTAGATGTAAGACGATTTTTATTAAGAATGTGACGAGAATGGATGCGGTATAAGCCATCATTACTAGGCCTATAAGGTTCTGCAGCTTGGGTAGCAGACAGTACACCACCAGCACCAAGATAAGGAAGAACGATGATATCAGCAATCCTGGAAATTAGAAACATTAAATGAAGCAAACCATGGAGTTGACGTACCTACCACGCGACTGGGAATAATAATATCCCTATGCCCTATTTTTGTTGGGCCTGTAAATCATTTTGCCTTAAGCTACGGTTTCCTAGAAGAGCGGTGGCCGCCACATAATGGCCGCAATGACGGCTGTCATGAAAATGAAGGCATAGAGGTTTGACTTTATGGTGTCAAAAAACGCTCTCTAAAATAACACATCACTTATTTTCATAATAAACGTTTCAGTTAAGACATCCGCTGGTAAATTGCGGATGCTATATGGCGGCTTCTGCTCTTATAGGAAACCATAGCTATACGGAGGTAAGCAAGTTTCGCTCACCTACAAATACAAACATCGATTTCTTGTCTTCATCTTTTGGTTCTGCCTTATATTCTCTTACTTGGAGTTTTACTTCTATGTTTCTGTTTATTGAAACTAATTTGAAGTCTATACAATATTCCAGATTTTTTATGTCAGACCATGATTTTGATCCACCTGTGTCTTGCATCCTTATCGATCCATCCTGTAAACATGTGAAAGTTTTATTTACCCAGTTGAAGTTAAAAGTCAGTTGAAAAACTCCAGACTAAATTTCGTTCACGGCAGCGGCGGCCAATCTCAACAAAATACGTAGGCAATAAAACGTAAAAGTTTGGCGAGTTAAGAATTAAGTAACACCTCGGTATTACAATATAATTTAAAAAAATTAAAAAAAAAAAAAAAAATTAGACAGTGAACAAATTATGTGTGCGTAAAAATAGGTACACTCCCTATTCCCTAGCTCTCGTAGTCCGACGAGACAGCAATCCGACACGACCGGGGAGAGATCAAGCGCAATACCAACGGTTTTACATATTTTCCGAAGCACGGGGGCATATCCCCTTGCCTCGGGAAGTTGGTGGTGTGATAACACCACCAATTTTAGAACTGTGGGCTGCTCCTGAGAAACCCTATAATACTTTGCCGGACCTGGGAATCGAACCCAAGACTCCACGCTCAGCAGTCATGCTTGCGGCCACGAGATCAGTAGTCAGTCAAGTGGTAGGTAATGCAGCTCTAACGCATGTCACAAACAGTATGAGTCAAGGAGAAAAAGACAATTGTAAGAGGAGTGTGAACTGCGAGGTCGCCCAAACTTGGGATTTTGACAGGTCTTGAGACAACGAACGCCATTTTTGCCGCATACTGTTTATGGTGTGAGATGATGTTGCGGAACTATACAGGGTGAATTTTTGAGATGTGGCAGTAGACACCTACGTTAAACGTTGCAGCTACAGTAAAACGATCTTAAGAGGGAACAGGGCGTGCGATTCTAGAGGCATTATTCAGGAAGAAAAAAGGAGAATACATTTGTATGGACAAATATATTCTCCTTTTTTCTTCCTGAATAATGCCTCTAGAGCTATTTTTTTTTTTCATATAATCAAAGTCTGCTGTAGTCACGTCCCTGTTATTTCCTTTTTTTTTAACTTATCGGTAAAGAAAATATGACCCTCCAAAAATTACAAAAATGTCCCATTTTTACCGCCGTGATTAGAGGAGTACCAGACAAATTCGAAAAGTTTTTAACCTAAATGAAAATGATAGGAACCTAGACGTACTCTTTCTTAAAATTTTAATGTAAAAAATAATTGAATCGGTTCAGTTTTCGAGGAGAAAAAAGGGGAATACGAAACGTCGATTTCGTAAATTTTTTTTGTGATATATTTGGTCTGAGCTATCCCTATCGCACTTTACGGGGGCAGACTTGAGGTAAGACGACGGCAATAGTTTCTTCAAATACCTATTTTTCAAATTCCTCGCAGCCCCTGTTCCCTCTTAAGAGAATGTCCTTAACTTTTTGAAAGATTTCGATCTACATTCACCGATTTTGAATAAATTGTACAGTTAGCAAGAAAATGGGCAGTTTTCACAAAAACTTTTTTTGATGCCAATTCATCCTGTTTCATATAAGGATAAAAAAACTCTAATGGACCAACTGAGGTTTGAGTACTAGACAAGTCCGAAATCGCAAAAAAACTTTTCCCATACATTTTGTAGGAAATGTGACTCCAACTTACTATTTTATGATGATAGACTAAGGTTCAGCTAGTTCGGCTCAGAAATTGAGCACGTGTCATGTACAGAATACCGTCTCGAACCTCGATTGCAGCGCCATCTACCGGGCCCAATTGTGAATAATACATTAAAAAAAATAGATATTACTCGCGTGTATCTTAAATAGGTCATTGCAATGCAAATCAAATATTTTAATCTGTTTCACCCCGTTAGGGGTTGTTTCCGAAAAACCTTGATTCACCTTATTCTTTATTTACGGTTTTAAGTATAAATAGGTACTGAGAATTTCGAGTTAAGGGTATCGAGATATAAGCAATATTGCTATACCGAATCGGTACGCGATACCGAACCGGTACGCGATACCGAATCGGTACGCGATACCAAATCAGTACGCGATACCGAATAGGTACGCGAATATCGCTGCCGCGCTCGGTTGCGATTTCGCCTACCGAGCGCGATCGCTTATATCTGAATAGGCCTATAAACGGACCTCGCGTGAAAAAAATGAAAAACTTTATGATTAACTTAGATAAGTACGTGCCAAGTTTCAAGTCTATTAACTCAATGAATAAGATTTTTCATACAAACGAAATCCTCTTTCACCAGGGGGTGAAGGTCAAATTTTTAAAAACGCCTTCTTAGTGCTCCCTTAAATTATAAAAGGAAGCTGTGTGCAAAATTTCACGTTCCTAGTCCCAGTAGTTTCGGCTCTGCGTTGATATGTCAGTCAGTCAGTTTTTCCTTATATATATTATTATTATACATCTATGAAGAGTACTTTAAGAATAAATGGTAAAATTAACGTACATTATTAAAAGAGGAAACTATCATAAATATCGGAAACGTTTAACGTATTTTTGAACAAGAAACTGTCATCTATAAGTCATTTTTTTTTTTTTTTTTTGCAAATATGGGTAGGTACAATACATGGTGATAGAGTGATAACAGGTAGGTTCAGCCACATTTTACCAGTAGGCATGCAAAAATTATAATTTGAAGCTAAAAATACTGGAAATTAATACTTAGACATATACATTGAATAATTTGACGTCATAACTTATCTTGATAAGGATTACATAATAATATCAGAAACCAGTTACAGTTATTATTGAGAACACAATTTAGAGTCAATTAATGTCAATAAAAATGTCATATAATACAATTTCAAATATGGCGTCAAAAAAGTGTAAAAGAAAAAGATCAAATAATAGTAACAATAATAAAAAATAATAATAAAAACAGTTTTATCTATTCAGATCACTACATATTATTTCAAAATGTTTCTCAGTAAGGAATTCGCTGACAGTATAGTATGCTTTATGCGTTAGAAAACTTCGAAGCCTGTTTTTAAACAATGGTAGCGGTAATTCTTTCCATTGCTTAGGTAATTTATTATAGATATAGATATAGATACCCTTATTATGATTTGTTTACCTTTATTTAATTACCTAAACCAATGGAGTATAGAATATTTTTTTGCAAGAAACTTCCTTTTAAAACGAAAGTGAGAGAAGACGGAAGAGTTTTTGAAAATTCATTGCTTGTAAGGATTAAATAGTATGGGATGAAAGTATGTATGTAAATTCGTCATTTTACCGATGGAAAATCCCATCGGGTGCACGGCTCATCTACAACATAAAATCGAAAGCAAGAAAGCAAAAAATAGAAAAATATTACCTCTAAAATAAAAAAATCATTTGTTATTACATGCTCGGACGTGCAGCTTTTTACATCTCTATGATTTTTTATGAAAACGAAATCCTTTTTCGATTCGTTTTTAGTAGTTCCGTCCCACGAAAATAAAACAATTTTGGAATAGTCGACTTTTGAAGCCAGCTTTGCAACCCTTTTATTAAATTTTTTAAACATCGCTGTACTGTTGCATGTACCTTGCGGAGCAAACATTTCACCTTCACCGCAGCACTTCTCGATACACAAATTATCAGAACAATATTTTAACACATTGATTCGATTATTGGTAAGAGTTCTGTAATCGTTTTTACACGTAGTTTCGAAGTCCACTTCACTTTTTGCAACACTTAGCATTAGGAGAAACGAAAAAGCTTTAAAGGTAAAAATTTTATCATAGTGAAACATTGTAAATACTCCTAGCACTACTAACTAACATAAAACAATGACAATTTAGTAGCTATAGTCACGTCTATTACAGACTCTGTCCATTATCCTGTTAGCCACGTTATGTTTCCATTGTCCTTAAATAAAAACAAATAAAAAAATCCTCTAATTATATCAACAGTATTTTTACACCTTTAGGCTTTCCAATTATTTAGAATTCGGTTAACCGCACATGAGAAATGGAAATACCTACTTACACTTGTGTATAAAGATAAAAATAATATAATATATTCTTTTGTTTTGTTGCCAGGGGCCACGGTATCCCTTTCGGACTTTCCCACAACCCCGGCAGGCGTCAGTCCTATCAGACTCCTTCAGTTGCTGACATCTCTTTTAGGCGCGCGTGGAACACAACGCATCGTCGACCCGGGCCTGGTCCTTATCGGACGGCGAGCTACCCATTGCTCACCGTCCGCAGAGCGCCAGGGCGTCCCCTACAGCGGCTAGGGGCGTGGGGGCGTGAAATTTGCCTCTCCCTCACGCGTTCTGCCTCCTCCTTCGCGAGCATTACTGCTTTGCAGAAGGAGGTGACGGCCTCCCATGCCCTCTCGCTCCGTACCATGGCCTGGACCAGGGCCGACGCGAGAGATCCCCGCCACCGATCGCCTCCATGAGGACACGGCAATGCTCTGCCCAAGTCGGGCAGACCTGCACCGTATGTTCAACCGTGTCCTCCGGGCGATCCACGCAGTGACGACACCCGGGCGCTTCCTCCCGCCTGATACAAAACAGGAATCTCCCGAAACAACCGTGTCCGGTGAGGACCTGCGTCAGGTGGAAGGTGAGGAAGCCGTGGCGCCTGTTTAGTCACTGCTTAGGGAACTTATCGCCGCAATAGTGGCGTGCCCAGCACTGCGTTGCGACAATTTCACTCTCCATGACGCCATGAGATCCCGCCGGAGCTCTGTCCGCTGTACCGTGATTTCTCGCGGCAACGGAGTTACGCCTCGGCGTTTCGCCTCCTCGTGCCACTCCCAAATGTGCGCGAGGACTTTTGCCTCCAGATGTCATGGCGGTAATCCGGCAAGGAGGCTCGCTGCCTCACCGGAGACCTTGCGGTATCCCCGGACCAGCCGGGTGGCCATAGCCCTCTGGGACGTGTTCAACCGGCAGGCTGGCCGATGCCTTAATGAACGCGCCCACACTGGTGCCCCGTAAAGGGCCATGGACCGCACGACCGTAAAAATAGAAGCGATATTCCAAAGTCACCGTCCCCGTCCGTTTTCTCTTACTTAAACTTGAAAGGATGGGTGTCAGGGGCTTGCAACTTGATCTCTTTTAAAACTACCTCACAAATCGCTCCCAGATGGTCAAGTTTGATCATCACAGCAGCAATGAGCTCTCCATCTACTATTCAAAATTCAAAATTATAAAAGTCATTTATTCAAACTAGGCTGAGAATCAGCACTTTTCGAACGTCAAAATTACCTATGACAGTCCCCCAAATCACCCACCCTTCACCACTTTCTAGTGCTTTACCTGGGAAGAAGAAGTGGCGCAACAAACTCCCCAGCAGCACAGCTGTCTGTTCAGTTAGAAAAAAAAAATATTCTATATAAGAGTGTGCAAAATGATATTTACATTACGCAACACAAAACATAATTTAAATTTAAAATTAATAGCCATATGACAGCTAGCACACGCCAATATACCAACCAAAAATATCGAGAACTATACTCAAGCAGAAATAAACATAACTTAACGAAAACAATATCTAAATAAAAGACTCCAGGCATAAAGGGCGTGCCCGCTTACATATAGCTGTAACTAGAAGTTATAATTGATAAACTAGGACCATTGAGGTAAATTAAAAAAATATCGAGGTCGCTAGCTAACCACATATTGCAATACAACTCATAAAAAAACAATGTAATGAATAGATTATGTCAACAGTAAATAAAGTAAAATTATAAACAATTATATAAACTCATATAACCTGTCAGTAAGTAAGCTAATTCTGGAGAAAGAACATTTAAACATTGTCTTGAGTTAATCACAGCGACCAACTATTCTTATCATTTAAGTAGTCGTTGATAGAATAGTATGCCTTTGAACAGAGGTTGGATTTTACTTTAGTTTTGAACGCATTAAAAGGCAAATCTAGCAAAGAAGAAGGTAGCTTGTTATAAAAGGTTATACCAAGCCCAACAAATGAGTTATGAACCTTATGAAGCCGGTGAAAGGGAGTACGTAGTTTGTCCTTATTTCTAGTGTTAACATTGTGAGTATCACTGTTTTTAGTATATAGGTGTATATTTTGCCTAATATATAATATGTTGGCGAAAAAAAATGAATTGTGATGCCACTGTGAGGATACCGATATCTTTGAAAAAATCTCTCAGAGAAACTCTGGTACCTAGCTGGTAAATTGCTCGAACAGCTCGTTTTTGAAGGACAAATATATTTTGAATATCAGCAGCTTTGCCCCACAGCAGAATACCGTAGGACATAACGCTATGAAAATAACTAAAATAGACTAACCGAGCTGTATCAACGTCAGTGTATTGTCTTACTTTCCTGACGGCGTAGGCGGCCGAACTGAGCCTTCCCGCTAGGCTCGATATATGTTGGCCCCACTGAAGTTTGGCATCTACTGTTATGCCCAGAAAAACTGCCGTGTTTACAGTTTCAAGCAACTCTTTATCTAAGACGATGTTGGGTCCTAGATTTCTAACATTTGGAAGGGCGAACTTTACACATTTAATTTTCTTGCTATTGAGAACTAGGTTATTTGACGAAAACTAATTCGTAACCATTGAGAGTGCACTGTTTACATCGTCAAAGTCTTGTCTATTCCTGTTTACTTTAAAAATAAGTGAAATATCATCTGCAAACAGTACAATTTCACAGATACCCTTTAAATAGAATGGTAAGTCATTGATATAGACTAAGAAGAAGAATGGACCCAGTATTGAGCCTTGAGGTACACCTAACTGAACTGGTAGCCCGGAAGATTTCGCACCATTAACATCTACACATTGGGACCTATTATGTAAATAAGAATTTATAAGGTTGAGAGCTTCATTTTGCACACCGTAATGACGCAGTTTACGCAAAAGCGTGTCATGGTGCACGCAATCAAAGGCTTTGGAGAGATCACAGAAACACCCAATAGCATTTTGCGAGTTCTCCCATGCGTTAAATATGTGTTTCAGCAGAGCAACACCCGCATCTGTAGTCGAACGACCCTTTGTAAAGCCATATTGTTCATTATGAAGGAGGCTATTTAAATTAAAATGTCTTAGCAACTGCTTGAGTATTAACTTTTCAAATATTTTGCTAAATGCTGGTAAGATAGAAATAGGCCTGAAATTGTCAACATCATTTTTATTACCTGATTTAAATTATGACTTTACTACTCTTCATGAGGTCAGGAAAAGTTCCTAAATCAACACATTTATTAAATGTAACAGCTAGATAGTAGGCTACGATGTCTATTATATTGCTTGAAAGTTTAATGGAGATGCCCAAGCAATCACCAGTGTTTTTGGACTTGAGTGTGTTAAAAACATTAACTACATCACGCGGCGTTATATGTTCGAAGCTAAATAAGCTGACTACTTTTAGACACACTACTAAACAAAAGGTTTTCAGCTTTAGACGGGGACGAATTTAAGTAGCGAGTCGTAGTTATAGGTATGTTTGCAAAAAACTCATTAAACGCCTCAGTTACGTCAGCTGCTTTAGTAACTAATTTACTGTCGACCATAATCTCAAGTTGTTTATCTTGCTTAACCGATTTACCCATTTCATTGTTAATAATGTTCCAAGTGGTTTTTACTTTATTATTAGAATTTTTAATTGTATCGCTTAAAAATTTAGATTTAGCAAAAGCACTAACCTTTTTAAATAATTTTGAATAATTTTTGACATACTCTACGAAAGGAGTATCAAACCTATATTTTTTCAAACCATATAACTCGTATAATCTCGCTCTAATTTTATAAATACCTGGAGTGGCCCATTGGTTAAAGCCAACGGAGGTGCCATTTATTTTAATAGTTTTAGTCTTGGTACTCTTTTTGCACAACATCAAAAAGGGCTCCATAGAATTCATTCGGATTCTCGTGTTCTACTATAGATGATGTAACTCTATGAGCTATATTATTTTTAAACTTATTGCAACGACTAGCTGTATAAGGCCTACATTCTATTTTATGCGGCTTTTTATGTAATGGCATGGGGAAACTAGCTAATAAACCACAGTGGTCTGAGGTTAAGTCACTTGACACTAATTTATTTTTGGCATCACAATCACTAAATATATTATAAAGACAAGTTGACTATGGTGTTCTACACTGAAGCATATTGGGTCCCACTATATTTCTAATTTTTATAAAGGACTTATGCAATATAAACATCCCAAATGCCAAGATAACATCTTTTACAGATGACACTGCTATAACTATCGCCGCCAACACATGGTCTGAACTCGAGGACAAGGGACAGCAAGGCTTTAACGTTATTTTTATTATTTTAACTTGTAAAAATATATTTTTTGTAATACAATTAGAGGGCATCGGCACTGTCACTCCTTAATACAGGCTATTTCATAGCCTTGCAAGGGGAACAGCACGTCACCCACTTGATTGCCGGAGATTTTATACTAGTTCTACTTTGTAAAAACTGTTACATGTTCTTCAATCTGTTTTTTATATAAATAAAGATTATATTGTATTATTGTTTAACATACATTCATTTAGCAGGGAAACTGTCATTACGATTTTTAGTTGACCATTTTACAAAAAAACTTAAGGGCATTAAGGCTCTCTAGTCTCGGAATGCCCACAGATAATTGGGATATGTGTGTCATATTTAATTTAACCTCAAAATTAGACCATAATACAAATTTTAGAAATGGTAGGAATTTAGAAACCGGCTTGGTAACTATATTCCAACCTTAGAAAATTTTAAACACGTTTTGATAGATCGCGCTGATGTGCTTGAAGTTTTAGATAGGAATAAAACAGATAACAGCCACCAAATGGGTGAACCATTTGGTGGCTGTTCGTTGTTAGTTTCAAAATAATCAAATTCGTTCGAATGTGAATACACAAAATAATCCCAATAATAAGCAAGATACATATCAAAAATGTTTTATTAAGGCAGTACTAATAAATAAAGACACTTCAAGTTCATTTTATATGTATAATCTGCAGTCAAGATCATAAAATATATGTAGTTTGAAAAACAAAACTATACAAGAAAAATGGGCAGATGTAAATAAATATAAACTTTGTTCTAATTGCCTTAAACAAGGTCATTGAAGATTTAGTGTTGAAAGACAAGCAATTCAACGGGTGGGAGGATGTTTAGGCTTGGCTGCTGACCATCTATTAGCAGCGTGTGCTACTTATACAGGGTGGATGTTTGAGATGGAGCAGTAAGGACAGCTACCTTAACCGTTGTAGCTACAGGAAAACGGTCTTAGGAGTCTGTCCTTGACTTTTTGAGAGATCAGCATTCACAGTTTTTGAAAAACAATTACAAGAGATCTTTATAAACTGACACTTCTTATCTTATTACATATTTTTCTGTTCTCTGTATTAAAACGAAATTAAAGTAATTCCCAAATTTCACACTTTATCATTGAATAAACTAAAACTCCTAAAATTCATCCTTTAAGTCTTACTTAATAGACAGTGATACTCGTAAGATCATCGGGCGATGCGAGTGCGGAACCACTGGCACGCCACACCAGGCAAAACACAAGACCTGGTACTCCTCTACACATAACCAATACCAGTAAAAGTTAAAGCCTTGTTCACAATAAAAATAAAATTAAAATAATACCCTTTTTTAAAAGAAGCTTTTAATGAAATAAAAGTACAGAACAGAACTAAAAACTGAAAGTACAAAAGTGAAGTAACTGAAAGTATAGAACTTTAATATTTTCTTAAAAGCTTAAGGCCTATATTAAAGTGTATAAAGAACGTCCTTCTTACACTTTAAGTTAAGCCTCAAGCTTTTTGCAATTTGCAGATCAGTATCAAGTTGTATTTTGATCAAAATATGATGCGCGACTATGACAGATTAGAATTATAATCATTTGATTCATAAATACATCTCTCTGGGTTAGATTTATTCCATAAAAACTTTTCAATAAGGAAAAGTTTTACTGTTCCTATGGAACAAATCTAACTTAAAGAGTGATTCCAATGATTATAATTTTGTAAATACGTTTATAATCGCACATCGTCTTTTGATCAAGATACAACCTAACGCTGACCTGCAAATTGCAAAAAACGTAAGAAAATTTGAATTTCGAGGACTTCAACTGCGGATTTACCTAGTTAAAGTAAAAATCCATTTTTTTTTTTCAAATAAGCCCTTTTAAGGCACTTTTGAACGTCAAAAGTGTGCCTAATCAACATTAAGCTAAGCATACTGCGCTGTGCCATGGCTAAGACAACTTTCTCGTGCTTTCTTACCAATAACTTTGAGCAGCCCAAAGTGAGATAGCACGTTTAGCGTCAATGTGACAAGATGCTAAGTGCGAGCGAGATAGATTGTTTCCTTATTATTATAGAGTATTAGGTAAATGACGCAAAACAGCAAAGCGCACTATAGCTTAATCGGTTAAAGGACACCGAATGAGAGACAATAGAATTTTATTGTTATTACGCCTGGGGGCGTTGTGTAGGGAGCGTAATGTCCCACAACGTGTTAATGTTGATATTGACTTATCTACTAATGAGTAATTAAAAAAATGAGTACTTAATTAAAATAAATACGTGGCTAAGTAAGTGATACGTATGTGAAATGCTAGTAGCAATATGCTAAGACTATACAGGTACCTCAATAAGAGGCATTTCACACAGATTTCATTACATTATGAATTTCACACAGCAAACATCAACAAACACACAAAAAAAACGTCTACAATAACATTATATTTAAAAAAAAAATCTCGCTACGTTCAATGTTTGGAATAAATTACATGATTATCATGAATGTATGTGTATAGTTATGTATATGTTATAATTCTTTAGATTTTGCTACAAACACATTAATATTATCATTTGATTTACCTGTTGTTGTATAGTGTAGTACTATTTTAAAAGCACAGTTTTACAATCCATACAGTTAATACAGAGTTGCGTATCGAATGTGCCTACATTTTTGCTCAGAGCAACGTTGTCATCGAGGCATAGATCAAAAATAATCTAAATGAATGCTGTTGTGAGCTACTTTAGCAGTGTAGTCTGTAAGGATTGTTATACTGTGCTCAAAGCTTGATTATGAATCAAGCTTTGAGCACAGTATAACAATCCTTACCTTATACTTTATCATTGCAAAAGTTTTGCAGATATTATTGTACTAGCCGCGCCCCGCGGCTTCACCCACATAAGTCTCGATCCCGTGGGAATATAGGGCAAAAAAGGATCCTATGTCCTAATCCAGGTCATGGTCTACCCATGTGCCAAATCTGTTCAGCCGGTTTAGCGTGAAAGCGTTACAAACAAGCAAACAAACTCACTTTCGCATTTATGATATTAATTAGGATTAAGACATTCTTTAATAGTAACTTTTACAATCATCAAGTGCACACTTTATCCTTTAGGGCATTCTTTCAAAAGGTCCATTTCATGAGTTAGGTCGTTAGTAGTGGAGGCTCTCGTTGTTCTGTTAGTTCCATTTTTGGTACCCTGGAATACCGCCAAAATTTTGGTGAAATTATTATTTATGTTAAACCTAGAAATAACACATTGCTATTAAACTTGCACAGGGGAAGGATGGACTTACACCTTCAACAATATTCATTGCGTTATTTACGTTGTTGAGCAGACAAGTTTTTCGAACATATGAAGCAATGGATTAATAGTCGTCAAAATGATTCAGATTGTGATTGAAAGTGTGTGCTGGTTGCTGGAACGAGAATCAACGACGTGATCAGATTGGCTGTTGATAGTTTAGTCAACCGATAACAGCAGTTGATATCATCATCATCACCTTTCAGCAGCCCACTGCTGGACATAGGCCTCTCCAGTTGCATGCCAGTCAGCTCTATTCTCGGGTTATGCATGGAATCTCTCTGACAGATCGAATCCGGTCGGCTTAACGTGCTTTCCAAGGCAAAGAGGGGTCTTGGTACGTAAAGATGGTCAACCATCCACGGACCAACCCCGGCAAACGTAGCTTAACCTGGTCGATCGACTAGTGCGGCTGTTATTACAGAAAAACTAGTATATTAGATCAAAATACTTGATCATTACTGTACACTGAATAAAAGGAGAATAAAAGGACACCACAAAAGTGGAAGTGGGAGACAGAGCATGGAGCCACCTCGGCAGCCTTGCTAGAGGCGGCATTGTCAACACTATCCATACAAACCAAGCGTGTCAATGTTTACTCACGCTACGACACAAATGTCATATTAAACTGACGGCTTTGAATGGCGGCCGTGTAATGCGCTTATCGCACTTTCGGCTTTTTAGATATCGACGTAAGAGTGCAGCGCGGTAGATGGGTTTTTATGATTTCAGCCACGCTCGAAAAGATTTTTGTACCGGTGATTAAGTGTTATTTAAACTTAAATTACCTTAGTGACCGCCAAACGTCAAAAGATATAGCATTCAACCAAAATAAACTCGATACCGCAGCGAAATACAGCATTGGAGCTAAAATAATAATAAAATTATAATTTAGCTATAATTATAGAAATACTTCAATTTTAGCTACACAAACATGTATATGTACAAACAGGATAACAACTAACAGCAAAATAATAAAATTGTTCACGTTGAAATGTTGATGTATAAACAGAAATAAAATCTGACTACATTTTATTTATATTTGAACATTGTGTAATGAGTAGTAATGACTGTTTATATAGAAACAAAATGTCATTTATCAACATTTCAACTTAAACATATTCGTTATTTTTCTGTTAGATATTTGTCGGATGTTATCATGTCATATAATAAATAGATAAGCTTATTTATATGCTTCAGTATTTGTTATTTTTCAAATGTTTTCTTGGACTTAAGGGTCCGATCAAACATACCACAACCACGCCACAACGACAACAAGTGGACGGGCGCTAATTTGTATGAAAATTAATAGTTTATTCACACAAACCACATTTGGCTGTCAAAATCAACTGTGTAAGCGATACCGACCACATTAAAGTCAAATCATTTATTTCAATAAGGCCCGTATAAGGCACTTTTGAACGTCAAAAATTTACAAAAAAAAATAATTGATTCTAGTTGCCCCTTCCAAAAGGTAGTTTTCGTATGGAGAAGAATGGGCAAGAAACTCCACCGTTACTCTTTTAAAATGTTTTACAATATTTTGTATAAGTACATATTTAGTTATATAGTTATATGTGAGGACGATACACCTAGAATAAAATTATTATACAATAGGTAAAAAGAATTAAGAATTAAAAATGAAGCAACAACAGATAAACTAATTATGTGATAGATACATGGTGCTCACATATTTACAAACATTGTAAAAGTAGACGATCCTCCTAAGATTCCACAATTAATAAGTCAGTGTGCGAGGAATTGGTCATAGAATGTAAAATCAATGTCATATAATGAAAAATAATAATAAAATATACACTTAAATTTGCAACCAGTTTGATTTTGTCTTGATTCTTAATTTGTCCTATGGAGCAGGACCAGCATGTTTCCAAGCATTCTTATCTTGGATATAATCCTCTAATTTGTAATATGCTTGTTTACAAAGTGTACTTTTAATATGAGCTTTAAATTTTCTTTCATTTAATTGCAAAATATCACAAGGTATTTTGTTGTAACATTTAACACAGTACCCCATAAAAGATGTATGTACTTTAGATAATCTGAAAAATGGTTGATCTATTTTATATTTATTTCTAGTATTAAAATGATGTCTATCACTTATTTTATTAAAAAGATGTCGATTTTTTCTAACATACATAATATTTTCATAAATGAACTGGCAAGGTACCGTCATAATATTAATCCTTTTAAATAGTTCCCTGAGAGATTCGCGGTGACGTAGATTATAAACGACTCTGACAGCTCTCTTTTGCAAAATAAAGATGGATTCAATGTCAGCAGCCCGACCCCACAGTAAAATGCCATACGACATAATACTGTGGAAGTAACTAAAATAGACCAATCGCGCGGTTTCTACGTCTGTTAACTGTCTTATCTTTCTAACAGCATAAGCGGCTGAGCTTAGCCCCCCGCAAGAGATGTTATGTGAGGTCCCCATTGTAATTTCTCGTCTAATGTGATTCCCAGGAAAACAGTTTGATTAATAAATTCCAGTTTTTCTCCGTTTAATATGATGTCACATGCGCTACTTCTAACATTAGGTAATTTAAATCTAATGCATTTGGTTTTTTTTTTATTAAGGCCATATCGCAAATAAAACGTTGTGTCGACCTTATGATTTGATTTTGTAGTTACCACAACGCAACTGCAAGAAGCTGCAGCGACACTATTCACACGTAACCACTGCTTGCCCACATTTTGTCGCTGTGATGTGGCGGGTTGTGGTACGTGTGTTGGGGCCCTAAATCTGAAATGATCAATGAGGAAAAATATTTTTGACTTGTTGTTTATTCTGTGAGGTTTGTACAAACAAGTCAAAAATATTTTTAAACTCGATGTGAATCGCGGGCCTTAGCGTAGGAAAATTGTGGAACTATTTTTTTTTAAATGCAATGTGATGCAATGGCGGATACTAACGCCGCTTCATCTTTCAAAGGGACTTCAATAGTGGCGAGCGCGGACTCTAGTCGCTCTTTCCTATCTGACTAGTCTGAGTACACCGTAACAAATTTAAAAATTCAAATTTATTTAATTAATAACAGTAATTTTAAGAGTTTATTATTTATTCATTATAACATTTTAGGTCACATTAAATATTTCTATTTAAAGATAGACGTACATTTCTGATCATTTTTCAATATTTCATATTTTGTTTTTTTTTTACTATTAAATATATATTTTTATATCCATAAACTGTATATTATTTAAAAATTGTCAATCTAGATTATCTAAAAAACATGGAAGTTATGATATACATGGAAGTTATGGATCTATGACCCGAAACCGACTCAATCTCCACATAGTGCAGCGGGGCCACTGTCAACCAAATACGTAGGCCATATGATAATGAACAAGTGTGTGCGCAAAAACATGTATACTATCTATTTCCTAGCTCTCGTAGTCCAACGAAACAGCAATCCGACACGACCGGAGAGAGATCAGGCGCAATACCAACGGCTTTACGAAGTGCGGGGAACATCCCCGTGCCTCGGGAAGTTGGTGGTGTGACAACACTACCAATTTCAGAACTCCGAGCTTCTGAGAAACTCCTGATGAGAAAACCCAATAATACTTTGCTGGAAATCGAACCCAGGACTCCACGCTCAGCAGTCACGCTTGCAGCCACAAGATCAGTAGCGGCAGTCAAGTAATGCAGCAAGTAAGTAAATAGTATATAATGCAGCTCTAACGTATGTCACAAACAGTATGAGTCAAGCAGAAAAAGAGAATGTATGACTCAGCATACGACTGAAAAATTCTAATACACGTAAATATATTACCTTACATATTTGCAAAACTTAGGCCTTTCTTTTTCTTTACAACTTCGCAATTACCTCACAAAATGGAACCAAATAGTTATGAGTAACTCATCTGATACCTTTCTCATCATTGCTGAGTTTAATATGAGCGGCTTAATTGGCTCCATCTGACAATCTATCGCTCGTCCCAATTAACACGAATGGTCCTGTCTAAGTGTTACTTGGTGACGAATTATGTACCCTAGATTTTGATCAATACAATGGTGTACTTAATAAGTATGGTAAAATCTTAGATTTGGTACTTTCTAACCAATTGGTTACTGTGGTTGAATGTTCAAGTCCGCTGGTTCCCATCGGAGTCTACCATCCAGCACTACTTATTAATATGGATTTCGTTGAAGCTCCTCTATTAGAGTGCAAAATAGCATATGAGTCAACATTTAAGCTTCTTCGTGAAAGGGTAAAGGTATTAGAATCGCAATGTTATGAAAACTACTTGAATTTAACGAAAGATCTATTTAAAAAAATCCTAAATATTTTTGGACCTTCGTTAAAAAGCGACACAGTTCCGAGCACTTAAAACTATAATAGCGAAGCGTTGCGTACGGGAGAAACAATATGCAAAGCGTTTTCTACTTACTTTAATTCTACATTTCTGGATACTAGCCCAAGTCATAGAATTTATTCACCCCCTCTTTTTACTGAAATTGAAAGTATCCAACTTCCGAAGCAAGTTGGATACTTCTAAAGCAGCTGGCCCAGATAATATTTAATACAAATATCTTGTACGATGTTCGACTTCGATTGCCCAACCTGTCTCGATTCTCTTCAGGAAATCCTTGGATACTTGTGTTGTACCTGAACTTTGGAAATCGGCTTTCATAACGCTTGTTCACAAAAAAGGAGTCAAAACTGAAATTGTAAACTACGATACTAACGATACTCGACCTACGATATTCAAGCTCTGCATTGTGGCAAAAATCTTCGAAAGGATCGTTTGTAACCAGGTGTATAGTGCTCTTAAAAATTCGCTTAGTTCCTTTCAACATGGTTTTTTGAAAGGAAGGTCACCAACTTAATTCTGCTCAATGATTTTATTACCTACGCCATGGATGGCAAGCAGGTTGATGTCATTTATACTGATTACAGTAAAGCTTTTGATCAGATTGACCATGAGATCTTACTATCAAAGTTATATGGTATACGAGGTGATTTACTCTTCTTATCTGGAGAACAGGTCCCAAGCAGTAGTATTAAGCAATTATATTTTGCTGGTTGGGTGCCTGTCCCCAGTGGAGTCCCCCAGAGTTCATTGCTCGGCCCATTACTTTTCATTATCTATATAAACGACACCGACTCTTGCTTGATTTCATCCGGGTTACTGTGTTTTGCTGACGATAATGAAATCTATGCCACAATAGCATCACATGTGGACGCGATTGCACTTCAGGATGATTCACGTCATCTGGAAGCTTACTGTCGTGGGAGTAAGTTTGATCTTAACCCTGCTAAATGTTCAGTTCTAACATATTCTCTTAAGTGCGCAATTATATCTTCATCGTATACATTAGTTGATCAAGTACTACCAAGAACGAATTGCCTCCGAGTTCTGGGGTATATTGATATTAATATACCCCATGCCCCATGCCTAGATGCCATTGTTGCTAAAGCATCTAAAGCACTAGGTTTCATAATGCGGCTGTCCAGGTGTTTCAATCAAGCCAAAACTTTAAAAATTCTTTACCGTACTTTTGTTAGAAGCCACTTGGAATATGTGTCTGAAATCTGGAATCCTTGATATCACAAGTACATTGATCATATAGAGAGCATACAGAAAAGGTTCATCAAGTATATATGTTATCATCAGAAAGTGCCCTACCGGTCTGAAGATTAAACCTCTGACTTGACCTCCGTAAAAAGTATCATATATTACCCCTAATTAATCAAAACTGAACGTGTCCGTGGAGTTTCTTGCCCGTTCTTTTCCATAGGTACCTACTACGCTTTGGAATGGACAACTAGCTTCATATTTCTGACTGACCGACTTCTTGACAATTCAAAAGTGCCTGTAAATGGTTTAATTAAAATAAATGCTTTGAGTTTGAGTTTGAGTTTAGGCTTACATCGAGGGCTCGGTTTTCAGGGGAGTCCGTAGCCCGAAAAATTCTAATTTTCTTTCGCTGGCTTCTATGAAGGAATCTCGTTGCCTTAAGCTTGTTGCTGCCTAAAAATATGGGAGGAAATATCTTGCCATATATTTCTATTACACAGAGTAAAATTTCTACTTAATAAAAATCTTAAATTGATTAATTCATTCACTGACAGACAACGCACAGCCTAACCAGCTCTATCCGTTGGTTTAGGTAGAAGGTAAACAACAAAACACGTGACGAGAGAGTTGTCAGGTTAACCGACTAAATGCAATACCTGTCACTTCAGTGGTCATGCTACGTCACAGTTGTACTCTTCAATTTAGTAACGTTATAATTTGTTGACGTTTAGAGAACCTGCCTTTTTGGGTTCTTTACAATAGACAGATTACAAAATATTCTATTATTATTATAAATCTAACTGAAAAATTGTGCTTAAGCAGTTACATCTACGAAGAGTAGTGCATAAATGATAAAGTATAAATACATTAAAAAAAGAGGAAAATAACATATAAATTTGGTTTTACGTATTTTTAAACAAGAAAGGCCATGGGCGGCATAAAACGAAAAAGAGGTAAAGAACAAAAGTGTCATGTATAAAAACCCTTTTTACGATTTGTTTGTATTTATTTAATTACATAAATAATGGAGTATAGAAGAATGTTTTGCAAGAATGTTCCTTTTAAAACGAAAGTGAGAACTACGGAAGAGTTTTTGAAAATTAATTACCTAAAGGGATTAAACATAGTATGGGATGAAAGTGTGGTCAGTGGGTCGTCTTACTGCATGGAAATTCGTAATTTTTCCCGATGGAATATCCCATCGGGTGCACGGCTTGTCTACTACATAAAATAGAAAGCAAGGAAACAAAATAAAACAAATTACCTCTAAAATAAAAATAAACATTTGTTATTTCATGCTCAGACGTGCAGCTTTTTACATCTCTATGATATTTTAAAGATGTCAAAGATCCACGAATGACAGCCGGGACCAACGGCTTAACGTGCTTTCCGAGATCGACCCGTGCGGCAGTTATTACTTAACCACGAACTCCTCAAGAAACTATGGTAAATAATTATAGTTCTGATATCCTTACTCTCTGGGATGGAAACATGGACATACAACCATGCGGAAATATATCTGCCGTCGCGTATTAGTAGCCTCACGACACAGGGCTTAATACGCCAAGCAATCACAAGGGCTAAAAGACGGAGTGGCACGGTGTGGAGCCAACTGTTTGCGGTGTCTATGGCAATACTCTCGCAACGACTGGTAAGTGCTCCCGAATGCGCATATCGTCTTTGCTACCTGCCGCTTAAAATGAGGTCTCGTAAAACGATATTTATTTTGTGAATAGCTGCATGCCAATTCAACGTTTTCGGCTATTATGATTTAAAGGAGACGAAACTTAATATATAACAATATATTTGACCGGTACGTGTTGAGGCCTTAAGAGGATGAAAGACTTTTTTTTTTTTGGCTCGGAAATTATCAAATAACTTCTCCCGCTCTGGGTGGAGCGGGAGGGCGTGTCAGACTCTTACGGACTAAAACCCACCCGTGTTCCTTCCGTTGCCTGTACGTTGCTAGAGGCCACGGTGTCCCTTTCGGACTTACCCGCAATGGGTTAAGGCCTCTGTTGAATAACGTTAGTACTGAAAACTTTGCTCATGCAGGTCATTCAACAAATTCGATGATCAAATTCATCAATATCAGAACGACTACTGTGAAGATGTCGAAGAACGAGGTGCAATGACTGATGACATTTTTTTTGGTAATATCAGAGGTCTAAGCATACAGCAGATGGATTTATTTCAAAGAATTTCTACGGCCGTTGAAAATGTTATTTATGGTGATGTTGAGAAGTTGTTGCTTTTTATAACTGGAGGGGCAGGTGGTGGGAAATCATTAGTGTTAAAAATACTCGTGGAGCACATCAAGAGGTGCTATGCGCCTACAGTTGATGCTCTTCTAAAGCCTAAGAAAGGCAGTACTCCATGTAATTTGGATGTCGCACTTAGACTTCGCGTACATTCTTAAAAATAGTCTCAAAAGATAGATCTCGGTCAAATTAAGATAAAAGGTAATCACTGCATTTTTTTTCAATATTGGTCTTTGCCAGAAACACGTTGCTTCAAAAGAAAGTGGCTCCGCATAAACAGACCCCATGACAGTAAACTAAAGAGTTTATAATGCAGTAAGCCAATGAGTAAACAGTATGTAACATTCAAAGATGGCGGAAATGAATAGTTCAAATAATAAAAAAATCTGCATTTTTTTGCTACATTGATTGATTTGACCTATTCTACCATTTGGCATGCAAAAATCTGTACCTACTTTAAATTTACCTTATTTTAACTATCTATTTATGTTTGCCACTTTCTGACCAATTTAGAAATAAATGGAATATCTACCTTTAGTTCAATAGTTTTTCCTTATTTTTCCTTTCGGACACGAATTGTAGTTATTTATGTCGTATTACATAATACATCCTAATTATTTATTTCTAAATATGACAATATTTTAATTACAGTATTACGTTGATGAACTTATGTAATGAGTAGGTACCATTATAATATGTACAGTCGGACTTTTAATTAGCTGCAGTAAAATGACACTACTTACTATCATTTCGTCAATAACAAGAACATTTTTTAACGAAATTGCAGTAAGAGTGAAGCCACGCTGCTCTGGTGCGTTGCGTTGCGACGACGAGACGCAGCGCTAGATGTGGACACATTCAGTGCCTTGACGCATTCACGCTGACGCACGACCCGACGCAACGGAGCCATTCAGCTTCATTCTAAGAAGTGTATAACATAACCGTATAACATCTACGGGGATTAAGGCTGGCTGATCACAGGAGCGGAACGAGGCAGCGGAGTTTAGATTCTATTGGTTAATATTGGCACATTTCTCCGCTCCGCTGCCTCGCTCCGCTCTTGGGGACAGGCAGCCTTAGGGTAAACTAAAATATTCATTAGGCGTTCCGCAGTCTTTTGGGAAAAGAAAGTCAAAACACTCATTTATTTATTTAGTTTATTTACTATGCAATGCAGACATCATGCCTAGTCTTTCACCTTCCAGTCTAACAGGACGCAGTTAAATACCAGTATTTTACATGGAGTGACTGCCAGTCTGACCTCCACAGCCCAGTTACTGGGTAGTAATATGATACCTCTACATAAGACTGGTTGTCAGACTTTCGGGCAAGTCTAATGACCCGTAACGACAATCAAAGATTCACTAATGACAGCCGGGGCCAACGGCTTAACGTCGACGAAATATTTACAAGTTTAGTAACAATAGCTACCTATCTAAGGTTTGTGCGACATGTTTTAGTTTCACACATACGACGAAGACGTAAAGTAATGGTATTGAGTCCGCCTTAACGTTCTCTCTTCTTCCGCCGACGGCATCGAGGCCCTTTCCATCCGCCACTGTAAATTCTGAAAGTATATTTTTTCTCAAAAAGGTAACATATTGGTGCCCACTTGCACGAGGGTACCGATAGGGCAAACCTACACAAATCTGAAAACACAACTAACATAATAAACTAAATAATGCTTATCTTGGTTATTGCGCACTGTCCAAAACATTTTGTTTCCAATGTACGCGACAGTTATAGGTACCTAGGTACATAGGATTATAGATTTACATCACATTCGGGATCACATTGGATTTCATCACATTCGGGAAAACCGCAACTACATAATATTCATCAAAACAGGAATAAAATTGTAAGTAGGTACATATAGACAACTAAATATAATGGGTACCTAAAGTTTAAACCACAAGAGCGAGTCCGGCATAATTTTAATTTTCGACTAAAATTTCGATTAATTATTTATTGTAGCAAGCAGAGGGATTAACTGTCGAAACAACAGAGTCCATTCGTGCAATAGATTTTCAGAAAAACATCACTCTGCTCGTATTCAAAAAAACTAAAACATCGCGTGATCAAGCTGCAAAGTATTTGAGCAATAAAAACCGTCCAAGTGCGTATCAGATCACGCACAATGAAGGGTTCCGTAGTTGGGATGAATTTATTCCAAAAACAAATTTAACTTTGTAGTTAAAAAACAAGGGACCACAGACTTACGTTTTTTATATTAATTTCAATTTGTTACCTTCACGCGTTCCTGAGAAAAAGGGTCTTGACAGACTGACGGACGGTCAACGAAATGATCCTATAAGGGTTTCGTTTTTAGCTTTTGAGGTACGGAACCTTAAAAAGAATTCATGATGAAGAAGATTAAGCGATATGTAGCAACTTAGAACGTCGGTAGCCGACCAGACTGCCGTAAATTGAGTAGGATGTGTCCCGCCAAATAAAAAACTAACATACAACTTTTTTTTTTAAACCGCGTGTCTATTCGTTATGGCCTGGAACTATTGATGAAAAAAAACCGGCCAAGTGC
Source organism: Xanthia icteritia (assembly GCA_949128155.2). NCBI lineage: Eukaryota > Metazoa > Arthropoda > Insecta > Lepidoptera > Noctuidae > Xanthia > Xanthia icteritia. Next base: position 17,018,205 of record OX421940.2, on the reverse strand, counting down.
GTGTTGTGTCACGCACAATGAAGGGTTCCGTAGTTGGGATGAATTTATCGCAAGAACAAACTTAACATTGTAGTTGAAAAACTAGTTTTCATGTATACATTCATTCACAATATTGAGATATTTAACTTATTATTTTAAGACCACAGACTTCTTATAGGTTTTCCTGTAATCTATGAGTACCTACCATACTGTGTATTTTTATTTTATTTTAGGCTGAGTAGTTTCAGAGATAGGGCCACCCCCTATCTCTGAAACTACTCAGTCTGGGGAGAATGGTAATTTTCATAAATTTTCTTGAATATTTTAAAAGTGTTTATTTCAAAATTATAAAAGAGATGAGATCCTCGCAATAAGCTTTTTCATTTGATATGTCAGACGGTACAGTTTGCAAAACTTTTTTATTTCATTTTCTTATTTGCCCCCCCAAAAGTGAACCCCATGTTCAAAATTTATTTATTAACGTCCGTGTTTGGGTCACAGAAATACATATATGTATTAAATTTCAAAATAATCGGTCCATTAGATTCGAAGCAAATTGGTTGTGACAGACGGACAGACAGACAGACACACGAGTGATCCTATAAGGATTCCGTTTTTTTTTACTTTTGAGGTACGGAACCCTGAAAAGGCTTCTAATATGTCTCAAAATATTGTCAGGAGACGGTTTGTTGAAGTCGATCTCAAATATATAAGCATCATCACGAAATTATTTTATTTTGAAATTAAAAAACACAACAAATAACATGGCGGGTAATCCTCAAGGTTAGGGACTGGCTCTCACAGTCACTTAATCCTATCCAAAATGTAAAAAAATACACCTGCCGAACCTAAACGTACATCTCAGACTCTGCAGTTGAAAGAGATACTTTCTCATCATCTTTGGGAGATTTCATAAATATCATCTTATCTTCTATATCCAACTCTACCACGAAATCCGTCAATTCATTGTAGTGCTCCATGTTTTCTAAGTTTATTGGATCAAAGCATCCAGCCATTATTAATCATTCTGTTCCAATCAGTATAAAATTTAAAAAAACCTATGGACGACATTTAACCGCAACGACGCCAGAAACTAGTGAAAAATTCCTCAAAGATGGCACGCAATCACAGACAATGATACAGTCTGAACACCGTCCGTCTGTCAGAGGGCTGTATCTTTTGGACCATAATAGGTACCTAGACATATAAAATTTTCAGAATATGTAATAACTGTGACCGCTATAACAAAATTGTAGTGTTTAATATTGTACGGTACACTTCATGTGAGAGTGCAACTCGCACTTGGCCGCTTTTTATTGTTTCAGTCTGATTTCACGATCTTCCTTCAATTTAAGAAGCAATGTTTACTAGATAGATTCAAATGGATTTGAGCCTTTAATATACCTAAGTTCATCGATTCGTGATAATTCTTTTCATTAACTCTTTGATTGTCGTATGTGCTGTGCACCCACTGGCTCATAAGAAAAAAATGGCCAAATGTCGTATGTGCACCCATGGGCTCATAACTACTCGGTCCTAATTGGCCAGCATTTTTTGACGTATAATTGCATGTAGCCACATTATTTGGATATATTTAGACTAATTCCTTAAATATATACCTATATCAACAAATAGGTAAACTCATAACGAATCCAGGAAGGTACAATTTATAATGTGTTAATATCTCTATATTGACGAAATCTTCATTTTTCCGAAGGTCTATCCAATATATTTATATAAGTACCTACAAAATGCTTCGACATCCGTGCGATTTTGAAACGGATTGTCTGGACTCGGGAAGGGTTAATTTGTGCCTGCTAGATTCCAATTACGAGCAAGTCTTTGAAAAAAATTAAGATAAGTTTACTTACTTATAAAAATATATGAATGTTTCCATAACGCTAAGTTCCATATTTTCCTACTTTCAGTATTAGGATAGTACAACAATATATGTAAACAGATGCCACACGCTCATGAAAAATTATATGAGGAAAGAAATCATTATAATTGTACCTTCAATTTTGAGCAGTACATTTATAGTTTATTTTTATATATCACATAAGCTTCATAACAAGCACACGTAACAAAATGTTTCGCGACTTTATTATTTTAAACGTTTTGCTAGTACTAACAAAGAGTGTTAATGCCATTTATAATGAAACAAATTCTCAAAGAACACTAAACAGCGGTTTAAAATATTTAAACAAATGTTGTCCATCGGGGACACACGTGGGTAAAAAGAAAACCTGTATTAATAACAACGGCACGCTTACTTTTTCCAAGATAAAAGTATATGATGAGGATATCAACCTCTCAGGAAAGTCATTTGAAGATTTATTTACTCTTATACCAAACAAATTCAACGACACAACATTTAAAGCAGAAGTTCTTGACGTCAAAATGCTGGATCACATAGTATATCTTACTGAGGTATGTTTTTTTATTCTATTTAGGTCATATAACTTTTACTTAAGGAATAAAAATTGCTATTTGACAGTTTTTGTATAGAACATGGAGCAGTGTTGTCGGCCGCGACATACGAAATATTGGTCGTAAGCTCGAACCCAGACAGGCGTTTTAATTTGTGTAAATTATTTCATCACCACTGCTCTCAAAACGGTGAAGCGAAACATCTTGAGGAAACCAGCATGTCTTAAAACCAAAAAATCCAAGATATGTGATATCTACCAACCCGCACTGGGCCCGCCTTGTAGTAAAATAAATAAATTCTATATTTCACCAAAAGTCATCACAATACAAGAACCAAAAACTAAGAGCATATAAGGCTTATAACTAGGTCACAATAACTTTAATTCCCGGACTCCTAAATTAGGTGTATATGTCTGGGTCTAATCAGTCAGTGATTCTCCATAACAAATAAGACAAAGCCATAGTATAATAAATCGGGACGATACAACAATAAACAAGTGGTGTAACCGAAAACAGGATATAATTTATGTAAAGAAAACAAAAAATTAAAAACGTTTAACTGTGTGGTGAGGCTAATAAATGTAGGGCCCGCGTGTGTGTCTGTGTGTGTGTGTGTTGTGTGTGTTGTGTGTGGTGTGTGTGTTTAGTGAGTAAGTATAGGATGTGTGTGAGTGCGTATGTGGTGTGTAGGTGTAGTAAATCTTGACATTGAAATTCATACCTGTACACAATACACACAGCACCTACAATTTTGACTTACTACCTACCTATGTTATGGTAGGTATGTTGTTTCATGATTATTATAATATTGTTATCGTTATTTATTGCTTTAATTTAATTTTTTACCTTATTTTAATTTGAATAGAAATGTTGACCAATTTATTGTTCTTACCCTATCCTATATTAATTATATCACGACAGTTATTTATTTAAATAACAAATGATGGACATCTGATAAATATGTTAAAATTTGTGTTTTTGTTTAAGCGCAGTGGTTTTCAATATTCTGACACTGTAGCACATTAAACTATTTATATTGCTGTGCCCTAGCAGGGTTCATGTATGAAACATATATACTTGTAAGGACTTGTAAACTACATGAATGCAATAAATGATGATTATGATTATGAACATAATGTCAAAATATTTTTTATTAATTTTATTTGCATACAGAAGATTTTCATAAGTATACTGAGAAGGCACAGTCATTATACTAACACATACATAATAATACGGATCGATGACGAAAACCCCTGTAACCTGCAAATTCATAATGGTACATGCAATAAACTAACTTTATATTACTGAGTATTTTAATATTGTATGAAATAAAACCTTATATGTACTACAACATAATTTAAAAAAAGCTAAAATTTTAAAAACCTCGAATTTGGAAATATATTCAATTCGCAGTTGTTTTACTTTTGTTTGTTTTCTCAATTTTGTTTTCCATCTTTCAAATCAAAATGATAAAAGGCGGTCATTGTCATCTTTAACCATCATTTTTGAATTACTATCATGTCGCAAACGCCAGAAGAATGTACATGTATCGTCACTATGTTAGAAGAAGGCAGAACTCAGCGAAGTACAGAAAGAACAATAGGCGTGTCACTTTCGACAGTGCAGCGAGTTGTCCAACGTTTCCGAGAAACTGGGCAGAACATAAGAAGACCAAGAACCGGCAGACCAAGATGTACTACGGCTCAAGAAGATCGATTTATTGTTACGACCATGCTCCAAAATCAGCACCTCATGACAGTTGAAGTAACAAATCAACTTCGGGAGACCCGTAGAGACGACGTAAGCGAGCAGACTGTAAAGCGGTGACTCCTTGAAGCTAATTTGACCCCACATAGACCCGCAAATGGTCCAAAACTTGAAAGGGAACATCGGGTAGCAAGATTACGTGACACCTGCGAACACGCACAATGGGGAGACGAAGAATGGGCAAGAGTAATGTTTTCTGACGAATCCAGATTTATGCTGTATGCACATTATGGGCAGCGAAGAGTCTACCGACGGCTAGGGGACCGTTTTATTCCAGCTTGTTTTGAGGAAAAGGTGGCATTCGGCGGTGGATCTGTTATGGTTTGGGCTGGAATCTCTTCAGAGAGTCACACAGAGTTAGTGGTGATAGTAAATGGTACGCTAACCAGTGCAAGATATGTAGAAGAAATTCTTAATGAGCATGTCGGTCCATATTTAATTAATAAGGGTTAAAATTCAATATTCATGCATGACAACGCCAGGCCACATACAGCTCAAACTGTAAATGTTGGCATCAATCGCATGCGCTGGTCCGCGAGAAGCCCGGACCTGAATCCAATTGAACACCCTTGGGAGGTGTGTAAGAAATCGAAACCCCACCCCAGCTACACTTCGATACCTGAAACATGCATTAGTTAGAATGGACCAATATTCCGCAACATCACATAAGACACTTAATAAACAGCATGCCCAATCGCCTAGCAGCTGTGAGAAGAGCCCGTGGAGGCAATACAAATTTGGAGTTCTAGTAATTTTTTCAATTAAACTAATAATGTTTTCAACATTCAGTGTTTTTTATTAACTGGTAAATTATTACAGGTTCATTCATGCCGCTAGCTCTATTGTTTTAAGAGTAATTTCAGTTTTTTGTGCTGACCCGTCTTCTTTGTCTGCGAGTATATTTATATCACTTTTTTGTCTTTGAGTATCTTAGACTTAATTTATAAATTGAACGAATTGCCCTTTTTTACCCGATTACGATAAAGCCAAAGGAGAGATTTGTACAGACTATGCATGTATGGATGTATGTTCATCTGTGTGCTCATATCTTCTAAACTTCTCGTCTTATTTTCACAAATGAGTATTGTTGGAAGTATCATGTTGTTCCGCGTGTTATAAGCTATAGCCCGGAAATAATAAATCAGGAGTCACACGTGTTCAATTTATGTCCTTACATGACGTGTGACTTCGGATTTTTTATTTAACGTCTGATGTCTTGTTTATACTTATTTAGTTGGCGTTTTTGTCGTAGTGGGGTTTTAATTTTTAACTTATTTTTTTTTTGTTAAACAAAAATTGTCTGAATACCATTAACCCACAAAAGAAACCGTACTACATCACACTATGAAAACAACTAAAGTATACTAAACAGGCTGTCGCTAAATCAGTTAAATCACGAATTTTACTAACAGCGTATGCTGCAGAGCTACGCTTTTTTGTCAATTTATCTATATGTGGGGCCCCATTGAAGCTTGGGAACGAAAGCTATGCCTAAGAACACTGTGGTGTTTATGAGCACACAATTTTTTACTTTTCTAACATAAGGTATCGTAAACCTTATGCATTTAGTTTTTTTTTCTCGTTAAGAAGTAGGTTATTAACATTAAACCAGTTAACTTTATTATAATATTGTCCTTTATGATGTAAGGCAAATCATTAATCATATAAATATGAAACAAAAATGGTCCAAGAATTGAGCCCTGGGGGACCCCCATTTTTACTACAGATCCGGGTGATCTTCTTACCCATTAACATCAACTCTCTGAACCTATAACTTAAGTATGAATTAAGAATATCCAGAGGTCTTCCGAATTCCGTAACGCCTCTTAAAACTGTTTCGAAACTGTCAATTTATAAAGGATAGCATTATAGCAAGCTCCGACCGTCGTTTTCGACCGCTTCTGTGATCTAGTGGTAAGACAACCTGTCACAGACCCACAGGTCCCGGGTTCGATTCCCAGCGGGGGCAAAATTTTCTGCTCGGTTTGGTTGGTGGTAGGGCTTGTTCTAAGTCCGCCTGACTAGCTACCACCAGCTTATCTGAGTATGTCAATGTTATCAATATTGTTGTATTTCGGCGGCTGGAGGTAAGGTAAGATAGCCAGTTCCTCTGTGGTTGAGGATTCCAAGTGAAACTCGCGTCCACCTTCGTCCTGATCATAACATACCATCAGAAGGAGATGAAGGCCAAGAGCAACCCCGTTGTGGTAAGAAAAGCTACTCATTTCCAATTTAAAGCTGACCTCGTACTATACTGGAAATGTATAACTTGATTTGCCGTCCAACTTTATAATTCTATCTAACCTATACTGCTTTGCCTACTAATTAATTCAAAAGTGTTGTTAAAAGAAGTGATTACTAATTTCAGAGCGGAGTAATTCAACTGGAACTCCCAAATGCGTACGATCGATGGAGAACAATACCGAAAGATAGCTACTGCATAGACTACCGTAATGGCGATGAACCTCGGTTTTGGGCAATTCTGCATACTGAGAAAAGGACCTCCAACATTACTTTCAGCAACATAATCTGTAAGAATTGTTATAACATTACTATTGAGCATCTAAATAATTAACGATGTAAAACATTTAAGGAAGATACTGTAACGCTAGTGGCAGATTCACCATTACACTGCACCCTAATTACGTAACACATTTTAAATCATAATTCAAGGGATTTGAAGGAAATTCCTAATCCATTGCTTCATAGATTGAAAAATTAATCTGCTCAACAGCGTATATAACGCAAATAACGTGGCTGAACTCTCAAAATTGAAGAAATGTATGTGAGCTACGAAATCACCTTTGCAAGTGGCGCCGCCACGTTTTTGTTACGAATTTACCTACTGGAAACATCGAAAACGTTGGCTAAGAGTGACACTGATTGCTGACAGTCACTCTAAAGCTGCGTCCAGATATTATATTCTTTTGTCCGTAGCGTACCCCCGTTTCATATCAGCGTTGCGATCCAAGAACGCTAGTTTTGACGCTCGTTCGGTACGGTATGGTGGAACTTTGTAGATGGTACGGACAAAATAGCATATTATCTGGACGCAGCTTTACAGAGCGTCGCATCGATGATTGCGTGGCGGCTGTCTTCTGATGACAGAAGATGATATCAGGGGAGCCGCAATCGGATCACGTCCATGACGAAATGCTATATGCCGGCACAATCCTGATGATATGGAAGCTGCTAAGCCACTAATACGATGATCACTTCTTATATTAAAACCAATGAAATGAAAATAAAATCAAGTTTTGCGACTGCACATGCAACATGCATAGAGTGCTAAAATACACGACTATTTTGGCGCCTGAATGACTTTGACAGGGGGCATGGTTGGTAAACATTTGTAAAATTGTCACAGAAATTGTATTGACAATAGGTACAAGATGGTTGCGTCGGTTCCGTTTTTGGCCACGCCCCGAATCAGTTCTAGTTTTATCATTACAGGGGGTGATGACATAACTAGAGGCGATTCGCCATCCCCCTGTGGAGCACTAACAATTTTCGATTTAAACTTTAAATATTTTATTGGCTAAAATCGATTTTCGGATAAACTAGTGAAACTATCCAATCAATGAGCTTTGAGAAAATATATAATTATCATTTGAGAAATTACAGAATTGTACTGTATTGTAAAAGCACATGACATAATATCACGCCTGCTTTCACCGAAAGGTCTTCTTCTTCTAAGAAAAAGACCGACAGGTTATGCAGTTGTGTCCCTGTAGTACATCCACATTTTACCAGTATTTAAATACCATGTAATTGCGAGCCTATTGCCAGCAACCGAGCACAAATCCAGACTCCAGCCTGTTACCGAAAAAATCACGACGGAAAAACCCAATAACACTTTGTCGGACCTGGTAATCGAACCCAGGACTTCATGCTCAGCAGACTCGCTTGCGACCACCAGACCGACGAGGCAGTCGAGTATTGTAATCTCGTTGAATAATTTCATGTTTACTTTGTCAACAGCTACGCTGCTATCATGCTTCTTTATGCTGCTGGTGTTGATAGTATATTCCTTGCTGCCTGAACTTCAGAACTTGTGTGGCTTGATCCTTATGGCGTACGTCTTCAGTCTGTTCATGGCCTTCTTGCTTTTGGCCTTCGTTCAGATATATAGGATTGAAAACCAGGCGTGTCTACGTGTGGGTAAGTGATCATAGATATAAATTAATATGATGTTCCACCCTGAAAATCTATTTCTGTCTCTTATTTAGAAAAAATATTAGCATAGTGGTCAAGTCAAGTAAAGTAATTGTCCGTATAATCAAATCACAACTGTCTTTTTATGACAGTTGTATGAAATGGCTATAACACGGCAAATTTTATTGATGAAGGGTGTCAATTTGCTTAACGATCAAATGGCTTGACTGTACCTGTCTCATCATCATAGATCTGTCTTTTCTTTTTTGTTTGTTCTGGTGTAGAAAATTCTCATGGATGTCCTCCGCCCTGGGGCGGGCGAAGGAGTCTATCAGACTTCTACTGACTAAAAACCACCCCGGTGTTCCCTTCCCACACTTGGACCGGGGATCATGAGATCTTGATGACCTTCCATGATCCCCGACTGGTGCCGGCCCGTTTTTGCAGGCCACCTCTTGCCCGCGGGAGGAGTGAGGTGTGGGACTCCCTCCGCGATGTCAAATAGGGGCGCGCGTGGAACACTACGCGCTACCACCTCGGATCCTCCTAGATGGGGGGAGCGGATGTCCCCAAGGCTGCCGTCCCTCTGGACCTATTTACGGAGCCTGAAAGAGGGCTTGTCCGCCCTGCGCTGACACCCGGTCCGTCTGCTATGGCAGCGACAGGTCGGCTCCGACTTCTGATAGTGATGGCACTGAGCATCCGGCTCCCTGTTTATGCAACACAGGTACTTCCCGAAGCAGCCATTTCCCGAGAGCACCTGCGTTGCCCGAAACGACAGGGAGCCGTGCCTCCCCCCGAGCCATTCGCCAAGCACTGGTCGGATCGCGTTGACGGTAGCGAGGCTTTAGGGCGCAGTAGCCTGTCTCGCCATTCCGTCACCAGGACCTCGCGGTGATGTGACCGACAAAGCTCGATCTCTCGCTGCATCGGTCCACCACTCCGCGTTTGCACCTCCTCGCGCCGCCGGTACAGTGAATCGAGGACTCGGAGTCTTGAGTGGAAAATCCTCGTGGATGTCCTCCGCCCTGAGGCGGGCGAAGTAGTCAGACTCCTACTGACTAAAAACAATCCCGGTGTTCCCTTCCCACACTTGGACCAGGGATCATGAGATCTTGTGCGCCTTCCATGATCCCCGACTGGTTTTGGAGCCCGGGAGTGAGGTGCGAGACTCCCCCCGCGACGTCAAATAGGGGCTCAGGTCCTGCTCTCCAGCAGGACCTGAGCTCTCTCCAGAGGGCAGCGGACGTCCCCGAGTCCGCCATCCCTCCGCGTCTGCTTACAGGAGCTGGAAGAGGGTGTTATCCGCCCTCCACCGACGCCCGGGCTACTTGATCAGGAGAGTGGTCTCAATCTCCCTCTTCCTTTCCTCAGCTTCCTCGAAATTACTGTTTCGATACAACCGCGTCCCTGGACTCCTCGCTGCCGACCATCGAGTTGACAACGGCACCTTAAATGAGGGCACGGTGCGGCTCCTCCCAAGCAGTACACTCTGCCAGCGTGTGCTGGGCTGTGTCTTCCCGACAGTCGACGCAGTGGTGACACCGAGCGTCCGGCTCCCTGTTTATGCGACACAGGTACTTCCCGAAGCAACCATGTCCCGAGAATACCTGCGTCACTCAAACCGACAGGGAGCCGTGCCTCCTCCCGAGCCAGCACTCGAGCACCGGCCGGCCGTAGGGCAAGCCGCATCTGCCCTTTTTGTTTTTATGACGGGGGGAAATCCTCATGGATGTCCTCCGCCCGTAGGGCGGAGGGGTCTGTCAGACTCTTTCTGACTAAAACCACCCTGGTGTTCCGTCTCACATTTGCACCGGGGATCACGGGATCTAATGCGACTTCCGCGATCCCCGGCTAGTGCCAGCCCGCCTCTGCGGGCCACCTTGAGTTAGGGGTGAGTGAGGTGTTAAACTCCCCCCTTACGTCATGAAGAGGCGCATGTGGAACACTACGCGCCACCATCTCGGGTCCTAAGGAGTAGGTGGCGACGGATTTCCCCAGATCCGTGGCCCCTGGACCCATTTAGGGGGGCTGGAAGAGGGTGATATCCACCCTCCGCTGACGCCCGGTGCGTCTGCTGCGGATCGAGTTAGTGGAAGCAATTTCCCGCTCCCTTTTCGCAGCCTGCTTCTGCGAAATGACTGTTTCGCAGAAGGATACCACCGCAACCCAGGACTCCTCGCTGCCGAACATCGAATCGACAATGGCCGGCAGCGACAGGTTACTGCCGACAACTGAGATGAGAGCACGTTGCGGCTCCTCCCAAGCAGCACACTCTGCCAGCGTGTGCCTCCCGACAGTCGACGCAGTGGTGACACCGAGCGTCCGGCTCCATGTTTATGCGACACAGGTAATTCCCGAAGCAGCCATTTCCCGCGACCACCTGCGTCACCCGAAACGACAGGGAGCCGTGCCTCCTCTCAAGTTAGCGCTTGAGTACCGGCTGGACTGCCCCGATGGTGACGGGGCCGGCGGTAGGGCGTGAAAGCTTGTCCCGCCATTCCACCACCAAGGCTGCGCGAAGCTGTGACCGACGCAGCTCCAAATGTTACTGCGCCAGCCACCCGCCTCGCACCCTCGAGTGCTTGCGCCACCGATAAAGTGATGCGAGTACCTTCGCCTCGAGGTCCCAGGGCGGGGATCCGGCCAGTACACAAACCACCTCGTAGGAGATCGTGCGATACCCCCTGATGACTCTGACGGCCATCGCTCGCTACGGCTTCCGCAGGACGGCGATGCTGCCGGCCGTCAGGTCAGTCGCTCAGATCGGGGCCCCATACAGGGCCATCGATCGCACGATCCCCACGTAGAGCCGCCTACAGGCGGCGCTCGGGCCCCCCAGATTGGGAAGCAGCGTTGACAGTGCCCCAGCCGCGCCCTACAATTTGGGCGCCAGCCGCTGAAAGTGTGGGCCGAAATCCCACTGTCGAGCACCAATCCTAAGTACTTCATGGACTCGACACCGATTCGAGACACCCCGACCACGATATGTGATCCCAGCGGCGGTGCCCGCCGGGGGCCATGAAAGACCAAGCCGCATCAGCCCAGCCCAACTAGTAGCTATTTTAGTCTATTGATAGTATTTGTCAATCAATTTTAATATTTTACAACTCCTTTTTTAACTCCCGACGCAAAAAGAGGGGTGTTATAAGTTTAACGTATTTATGTGTGTGTCCGTCTGCGCCATCTTAGTTCCCAAACAGCTGAACCGATTGTGATTGTGATTGTGTTTTTGTTTTTTTCGCTTGAAAGGTGATTTGATCGAGAGTGTTCTTAGCTATGACTTAAGAAAATCGGTTTAGCCGTTTGAAAATTATCAGCTCTTTTCTAGTTAATGAACGGATTTGCGCGTTTTCCACAGGTATGATCGATTTGAAATTTGGTATTCTGTTATTTCAATGATATTAAAAGAACATAGTAACCTTGAACTGATGCTGCAGCTGGAATTTGCAGGATATCCAACTCCATTACCAACTTACAGCAAGGTGTCGTGTTTGGACTCATTGGAATGGTCTCAAAGAATATGTTATAGATAAATGGTGAACAGGGTCTGGTGATGGAGTAGGAAAGAGGAATCTAGATCTGTTTGTGTTGGGAATTTTAAAATTTTAATATAAGCTTGTACATGCCACAGCAACCCCATTGCGTGTTTTTCCAACACCAAGTTAAAATATGAAGAAACTTACGAAGATGCTTGAATTGATGAAGTGTCTGAAAATAAAAGTACTGCTGTTTTTTTCATGAAATATGCAATTTGTTACTAGTTACGTCAAGTTTAAAATTCTCGAGGTATTTAAATAAGCGCCTGAGCAAAAATACATAGCAATGTGTAAGTATAAGCTTTTGTAAAGTAAAAATTTGTAAAAACACTATGTAATAATAATTACGCAAAACTATTGGTACATTTTATTGAAAACTATAAATATTTCCTTTTACCTGTTATGACTCGGACTATGATTGAATAATAGGTTGAGCAACATCATCATGAAGTAGAATTCTTGGTTCGTTTCTTTTAACTGTTTCCCTCAATTTGTTTTTATTTTCTAAAATCTTTATATTTTTGTTGTTTTCTTACATTCTTCAACATGAAACGTGAAAAAGGGTTACCTGTAATGAAAAGGGTAAAGTATCCATCATAATGATTATTTCAGTACCTATTATTCAATCCTAGTGTGAGTGATAAAAGCTAAAGGGAAATATTTATAGCTAGTGAAGTATTATAAACTTATAAATGCAAAAACAGGCGATGGTGTTGCTGGGGAGCATGACGTGGAGGTTCTATATTCGTCTATATGTTTTTTTTATGTATTACCATCGATATTTTCGTCCATTGTGAACCGATTTTGAAAAATTTCTTTTCATTTAGAAGAAATTTGCTCGGTGGTCCCACATAAATTTCATTAAGTTTGCTTGGTTAGCAAAAATACGTATCATTGAAGCCAACTCAAAGGCTCCAATAATACGTATTTTTCCCACTTAGTTTTTTTTTTTTTTTTTTTAAATAACTTTGCCCCACACTAGGAATTTCTCCTGTATCGTGGGTGCGTTTACAAACATATATACGCACATACACAAACAGCCAGACCCGGAACAACTACTTGTAGGTCATACAAATATTTGTTCCGTGCGGGAATCGAACCCGCGACACGCAGTGCAGCAGTCAATCGCTTAACCACTGCGCCAACCGTGCCGTCAAATATGTATATAATATGTTAGTATATGTGGATGATGTTATAATAACTTCCTGTCACTGTTATTATATAGCAGGTAGTGTAAAATAGGTAACGTAACTTAAAAGTGAAAAATTAAAACTTTTTACAAAAAAAAAAACAACCTTCTTCCAAAAAAAATACACTACTAAGTTGAAAATATCTTTTAATTTATCTTATGTCGTCGGTGGCAAAAAACGAAAAAACAATGCCTTTTTTTTTAAGTCGGTTGTTTTTTTTTTAAAGGTTTTTTTTACTGGTTTCTATCTCGGGTCACTGACATATATTTATTTATTTATTTATTTAATTTAATGCACAATGTACACAACCAATTTTAAACTAGTATATTTAATACTAGTTAAAATGCAACATGTAATTATGAATATTTCTAGCGAGCGGCTTATATTTCTTATTCTTGGCTGCCTTCTGCTGGATGAGCGTCATGTCTTACGATATGTGGTGGACTTTCAGGTAATTTATCAACTACGAAACAAGTTTGTTAAAACTTAATAAACTTAACAACTGTGAGAGCAGTGGTGGCCCAGTGTAGATCGTGGGTTCGAACCCAAGCAAGCGCTTTACTTTGTGTAAATAATTTCATCACCACTGCTCTCAAAACAGTGAAGGAAAACATGTATAACCAAGTTTTTACTAATTTGGAAATCTCTTATACAACTGAAAAGGCCAAACTGCCAGATAAAAAGATTTTTTTTGTTTTAAAGAATTTATTCTCTTTTTCGGTTATTTGTAACCAGAAAGAAAATCTTGGTAGTGTTTCGGTAGTCAATTGTTTGATGAGAAGTTATAACGTCCCCAAATTCTAATAAAAATATATTGACCCAAGTTCAAAATTCCTGTCAATATTTTGCTTTCTCTGCTAGCACTGTGCACATTTTATTTTCATATTTAAACTATTCATTTTACAGAAGCATTTTGAAACCCCGCTTGCATCGGAAAGGGGACCGTTTCAAGTTCCTGATGTACTGCTTGTACGCTTGGGGAGTCCCGCTTCTTCTGACCATTGGCCTGGTCGTGGTGAACACATACAAGGAAGAGATGAAACACCTGCCTTGGTTCGTCACGCCTGGCATACCCGAGAAAGGATGCTTCCTTGAAGGTTGGCATGCCGAATGTTTCACTAATATAAATGTAGGATACTACGTTTCTCCTTCTCTTAAGAACGTTCATTCTAAAAGTTGGCAACGTCGCAAACAGCTGTCAAGTATTTACCTATTTTGATAAATTTTGGCAATATGTTTACTGCATGTCTATTATAATATATAACCATTTACCAAATTCCCTTCAAAATGTACCATTGACATTGTTCAAAAAAGTTATGTATAAATTTTTACTACTTAAAAAATATTAAGTACACCATTAAGGGGCCGGCGGAGCATGTGTAGTTCATACAAACGTAATACCAAAATAATTTGTAAATCAAATATATTGGATCGACATGCTAATTAAGAATTTCTTCTACATATCTTGCTCTGGTTAGCGTACCATTTACTATCAGCACTAACTCCGTGCGACTCTCTGAAGAGATTCCAGCCCAAACCATAACACATCATCTGCCGAACGCCACCTTTTCCTCAAAACAAGCTGGAATAAAACGTTCCCCTGGCCGTCGGTAGACTCTTCGTCGCCCATCATGTGCATACAGCATAAATCTGGATTCGTCAGAAAACATTACTCTTGCCCATTCTTCGTCTCCCCATTGTGCGTGTTCGCAGGTGTCACGTAATCTTGCTACCCGATGTTCCCTTTCAAGTTTTGGACTTTTTGCGTGTTTATGTGGGCTCAAAATAGCTTCAAGGAGCCGCCGCCTTACAGTCCGCTCGCTTACGTCTACGTGTCTACGGGTCTCCCGAAGTTGATTTGCTACTTCAACTGCCGTGAGGTGCCGATTTCGGAGCATGGTCGTTACAATCAATCAATCCTCTCGAGCCATAGTACATTTCGGTCTACCGGTTCCTGGTCATCTTATTTTCTGCCCAGTTTCTCGGAAGCGTTGGACGACTCGCTGCACTGTAGAAAGTGATACGACTATTGTTCTTGCTGCACTTCGCTGACTTCTGCCTTCTTCTAACATAGTGACGATATACGTGTACATTCTTCTGGTGTTAGCGACATGATAGTAATTAAAAAATGATAGTTAAAGACGACAATGACCGCCTTTTATCATTTTGATTTGCCAAATTGAAAACAAAATTGAGAAAACAAGCAAAAGTAAAACTACCGCGAATTGAATTTATTTCCAAATACGAGGTTTTTAAAATTTTAACTTTTTAAAATTATGTTGTAGATCATTTAAGGTAAAATTAATAAAATAATAATAATGAAATTAAAATTCTCTGTAATATAAAGTTAGTTTCATGCAAGTACCATTATGAATTTGCAGGTTATAGGGATTTTCGTCATCGACCCGTATTATTTGTTCGTAAGTGTACAATAACGATTTGGATTATAATAAACTAGCTGCACCCCGCGGTTTCACCCACATAAGCCTCGATCCTGTGGGTATATCCGGATAAAAATATTAAATGTCCTATTCCAGGTCATGGTCTACCCATGTGCCAAATTTCATTCAATTTCAAAACAAACAAACAAACTCAATTTCGCATTTATAATATTATAAATTTATAATTATAATTCATTATAATATTTATTTATTTGTAATTTTATATATATATATATAGTTAGGATAATCTGAACAATACAGATTTGTGTTGATAATCAAGTTTTGAATGTTATTTCTCAAATTAGAGAGCGTAAGTTCTTCTGACAGAAAACCTCTCAGTAGGAGGTTAAGGAGTCTCTATTTGTGCAGCGTACTCTTGCTCATTACGATGTTTCAATGCAGGTCGTGTTAAACTGTTGTACTTTTATACGCCAATGCTGATCCTGATTATCTGCAACTGGATGTTTTACCTGATGACAGCATTCAATATCTGGCGTTTGAATCGAGGGACTGCGGTGCTAGATTCTACTGCTGCAAGAAATAGGCAGACACATCGTGCTCAAACGCAAAGGTAAGAGTAAACCTGTAAATATAAAGTCGGGAATTACTTGACTCCCAATTAACACGATCGACACATTTAGAAAACGCCCACGGCAGTATCTTATAAATGCGCAACGGAAGCTAGACAAGATTTATTTGAATGTTTCATTGATATGAATTTTTATAAAGTTATCTATTATTTATTGACAACAGTCTTTTGTTTCTTGTGCAACAATTTATTTTCTTAAACACGACTAAGATCTTTTATTATTTTTAAACAAATATCAAATCGATTTTATTATTATTTGCTACACAATAGTACATTATGATACTAGTGTGCTGTGATGGTCATTATTAAACACGAGCCGGTATTATCGCGCTCGCCTATGGCTCGTGCGATAATGTAGCCGAGTAGGTAAAAATCAATCCACACGCGTTTCATACGACGTTTTTCAACACACTTTCGAGGAAAAAAACAGAATTGTTGTAGGAACTTATGCTACATTAACGTAGCTATAGAGATGATATATTTAGATTTATAAAGTTTAACTGACTTTTATGGGCAAGGCAAGAAGTGCCCAAGGAAACCAAACCCCATAACATAGAAGGCAAGAAGTCTCTTTGATGAGACTAAATAAAGCGCAAATCTATGCTCGGGTGAAAATAGAGAATGCTCATTTAATATTATAAGATAAGAAAATAATACGAGACGAGTTCACAGATGGTGTAGTTCAGGAGTCACCAAATGGCGGACCGCGGTCCGGATCCGGACCACCGACCTATTTTGTTCGGACTTTAAGTTCCTAAACAGTAAAACTTATAACAAAAACCTAATCTAAAATTTTGAGTACTTGAATTAAGCCCACGCTTTGTATTTTCTGCCGTCGAAATGACAACGGACGACGCGAGACGCAAGCCACATGAAGCTGCAAATGTTTTCGGGAGTAATAGAGCTAGATAGTTACTATACAGATTGAAATGATCGATTTCCAAGAAAACACAAAAATACGCAAGGTCTTTGAACATCTTTTATTCTTGGTTGCTATTAAGTAACGTCTTCCAAACGGACCACGAGTCATATTTGTTTTTTATATGAACCCGAAATAACTTATTGGTGATCCCTGGTGTAGCTCATATTCTCCGCTCGTACTTCTTCCCTCGGACATGTTGAATATCAAGAACAAAAACATTTTATATATTGTATTCGTCTCGTTAGCTCGGAGGATTTAAGATCACTTGAAGCGGATATGATTGGAGTTTCATTCGGTATTGAATGACGATGTTGGGCAATACGTTGGTTCGAATTCACGCCAACCCGTTTTGTTATTTGAAATGGCTATAGGTAACGGCAAATTGACGTAGGGTGTCAATTTGCTAATTAATTAGTTTCCCTGGCTGTACCTACCTTCAGGGAGACAAGTATATTAGACGCGCTAAACATAATGCTTTCTTTGTGCACTATTTTAATCTTAGTTCAGTGTGAAAAAGAGCTTGCGAGAGGGCGCTTTTTCAAGGCGACATTTTTATAAAGTGCACTGGATTTTCAACTCTTGCTGTTAAGCAGAGCGTTGAGAATTCAACAGCGTGCACGTTAGAAAAACGGACTGTTAGACTTTCAACTCTCGGCGCGAAGCCCATGATAAAAATGCAGTGCGCGGTAAAATAACGTCACAGTGCGAACGTGGACTAAGATTAAAATAATACTGCTGTATAAGGTGGTGGAAGAATAGTTCCATCTCTTTCGCACACTGAGGTTAAACAATAATGCATTAATAGGTCGTGGTAGGTCGGATCAGATTCGTCTTTTCGGTTTTTTTCGAGAACAGAATTTTAACTAATAAATGTGCAGAATTTTATTTATTGTTTACACTTTAAATCTGACTTCGAAGTGTAAGTATATTTTTTTTTTTACAGGTTTATGCTTTACCTGAAACTGTCGGTGGTGATGGGCCTGAGCTGGTTGCTGGAAATAATCAGCTTCGTGTGGCCTGGTTTTAATATGTGGTTCCTAATCGATGCTTACAACAGCCTTATAGGCCTGGCGATGTTCCTCATATTCGTCTGTAAGAAGAAAATATGGAAGAAACTGTGTAAACGGTAAGTTTTATCGAATCATTCCACTTTGCCCCACCAAGCGGTAGGGTGAACAAGACCTAGGACCTAATATTTTTAGTGGAATCTGCCCCACTAGTTCGATTTGGTGGGGCAGATTCCACTAGTCTAAAATCTTGATGGATTCTGCCCCACTAGGGTTGGCACAGTTTTTAAGTCAGTTCGGAATGACGTCGCGACGACGGCGCGGCGGTGATCATGGTGTTTGTGTCTACCGAGAATTCCGCCTCAAAGCCAACACGAGACAGTGCACCAGCGAGGTGTTTGTGTAACACACTAAGAATTGCAATGTCTACCTAATATATTTTGACATTCATTGCTCGACAACTTAAATAACGATTTAGGTTGTAGAGCAGACGAATTTTTCAAACATATGAAGGAAACCACCCTCTTTTATTTATTTTTTAGTTTATTGTATAACTGACTATCATTAAAATTAAATGTTTACCTATGAGTTAACTTTTGTTTGTAATATTAATGACAATGTCAAAGAAAACCCTTGGCATTGTCATTAATATTACTAACAAAAGTTTAAAATACAAAAGCTCAAAATACCTTATTTACCTTTTTTTTTTATGTGCGTTTTGTTTGTGCAGAATAAACGTATTACTTTATTTTCCTTTTGTTCTTTTATTTACAAAAAAATACATTTTGTTTTTCCCACAGCTGCAGGACAATGTGCTGGTCATCCAAGAATGCTAGCCACAGCAAAGCAGACTCCAGCCAAGAGAACATCGCTCTGCAATCGTTGGTGTCCTCTCAAACAAATAGACTGAACGGATGATGAGTCGGTGGAACAGGCTTAATGCGACGAGGCGCTGGTGGCCAAGCTACACAGCCTAGTACATCAGCGCATTGTTGCTTGCCAGTCGTTCTTCTATAAAATGTACTTTGGGGAGAGAGCACGGGAGCTTCACGACCTGATCCCAGATATCTTTTTAACCATTCGACTTCTAGATGTATAATTGTACCTATAGTTACTGTAGAATTTTATCCACACTTGACTACCAACATGTCGCTCTTCTTCATTTCGTGTCCATACTATGGTCCTAAGGTGTACGCGAACCGTTCTGTTCGTGTTCGCGAGAGGACATTTAAGACGCAGATATATGCCAGTGACCTTGAGTGGTTAGCTTGCATGTTCTGTACTGAGCTCACGCAACGCGTCGTACGTCCAGCCAGTAATAGGACTCGCCCATCAAGGAGCGCTGTCCTAAATTAGACGCATTATTAATTTATTATACTAAAAACAAAAGGTATTTTAACAAAAAACGTATACTAAAAGATCAATAATTAAATTATCTTTAAAATGGTGAAGGTTTCAGAAAAATACGCTTGATAGATTTTGCGTGATCCTTAGTTTTGTATCCGCGTTAGACATAACTTTACAAATTAATTTCACTATGTAATATAAACATAATCTAAAATATTCACAGATTAAGTTATTAAGAAAATGCTCTAATTTGACACATAATTTTTCCAAATCATTAACCTTACTCGTTTAGACGGGATCATCAGTGCAAAATCATTAAAAGTCGGTTATCCGCGAACTACTCGCTAACCGCTCATGAGCATGTCCAAAGGTATCCATACTATGTTCCTAAGATGCACGCGACTGAAGAATTACCTATCAAAGTGTAAAAAAGAAAGTTAACAAAACTACCTACTACTGGACAAGTTTTACTACGCAATTAAAGATTTTGTTAATGACAAAACTCTGTTAATGGTGTGTAGGCTGTTTCTTTGTGATTTAATTTACTGACATTTCTATCTTTAACTTTATTGAATTGAATTTTCTGTCATTTTTATATTTAATTTATTGACATTTGTGCCTAATTCCGAATGTTTTTGAATAATATGAGTGTTTTTAATAATGATAGTAATGTTGCCTAATGAATGGAATGCTTTTTCTTTCTTTTTATGTTTTTTGTCTAGTAAATGATTATTAAATAATTTTACATGCCGTAAGGCAAAATTTACCGGGACACTCAATAAAATAACCATCATAATATCTACATTATTGGCAAATAAATGATTTCTATTTCTATTTCTAATACTTTTTATTCCAGTAGTAAATTCCCGTGAGATAATTCCCGACCTCCACGAGGGCGAAATCTAGTTATTAATAAATCATATTGCGGCGTTTTAACGTACGATTAAAAAGGAGCTTATCTGAAACTATCGAACTAAAATTATAGTGATATTTTTAATAAATTGGACTGGAAACTGGGACAAGGTTTGAAAAATATTGTTTATTGAAAAAAAGTCATCGTTTTTAATAAAGGGGACACAAGGGCGTAACAAGCGCCGCGCGTTTGTCAGGCGGTTCCATACCGTTCTTTTGGTTTTTGGAATTATAAGTGATTTTTTGTTCGGCTAGCACGTTAAGCCGTTGGTCCCGGCTGTAATTCTTAGATCTTTGACGGGTTTTCAGAAGCCCGAAAGTCTGACAACCAGTATTACCAAGGGGTATCGTACTACCCAGGTACTGGGTTGTGGAGGTCAGATAGGCAGTCGCTCCATGTAAAATACTGGTATTCAGCTGCAACTGGTTAGACTGGAAGCCGACCTCAATATAGTTGGGAAAAGGGTAAGCAGATTGGTGCATATTGAATATGCGCTCAGACCATATTTCACACGCAAAATGTCTGAAAACAAACTGTTTTGTAATAAAATTACGGAACCTATGTACTTTTTTTATGTCAGACATGTTGTGATGAAACCGTCTGCCAATTTTTTTGACATAGCAGAAATAGGATCCCATAAAAATGTAACATTTCGGACCGGTACTGCCCACCGAGACGGTTCACAATCATCTAAACTAACGATTTTATATGCTATATAATTTAAAAAGTAGTCTATGTAACCTGTATAACCCCCCCCCCCCTTGTATCCTGTGTGTGTGTGTGTCTATGTGTTTGTGTGTTTTGTATGTGTTGTCCTGTGTATACCCAGGTCATGGTAAGCCCGTGTGCCAAGAAGAAAGGCAGTTGTGGTGTCGCTTAATTTCAGAAGCGTTCATGAATTAAAGTAAGTACATTATAGGAAACAGTCACAAGGCTGTATTTTATTAAATCTGACTATCAAAACGCAATTATTTGCAATATCTAAACACAGAACCTGGGACGGTAGCGATGGAGTTGCCATACTTACCGGAATATGGTATTTCTATTTCTATAATTATGCTTATTAGCAGGATTTTGATGGTAGTGGTTTCATCGTTTAAATTTAAACAGACTATTAAGACTTTACTACCTCTTTTTTTTGGGGAGTATTACAGGAAAAGATGTTAATTATTATTAATAACTCGGTTCTGTTTCATCAAATCTAAGACATTCTGGAGAAGCAGACTCCTATCCCTTGGAACACAAGAGTATTATTCTAAGCTTGGGAGCCAGTGTCATTTGTATTTGCAAATGTTTTATATTAATAAATATGTTTTACCTCATTGTTGATGACTGTTACATGAATCCACTGTGTATACGTTTTTTGGAGAATTTAGCTTCCATGGCAACATAGATAGATATTAATCTATTGATGTCAGCTTCAAATCAGAAATGTCTTGTTTGTCATATTTTAATGTCACTACTCTGTTTTTCTTGACGTGTGGTTGTAAACCTGTTAAAAGAGGCGCCGCTGACGCGTGCACTCCGCACGCTCAACCTCATAGCGAGTGAGATTGACTTATTCTGTTGTTCTCTGGGTGAATTCACAAGGAATGCTTTGTTTGTAATTAGTTATAGGTATTAGTTATAAGTAACAATTAAGTTAAGTTAAGTATTAATTAAGGCGCATTTACCGCATTGGTTAGCTGTAATGGTAGATGTATGTTGTTAAATAAATAAATAGTTGTGTGGATTAGTTTGTTTACCTACAAGTTAGTTTCATTTATTTTGTGAAGTATAGAATACGAGGATTGTACGTAATCCAGGTGTGCAAAGATGATTGAGTCTAATGCAATGCTATAGTATACAGTTGATGCTAGTATGTGTGATGAGCATCGTATGGTGATGCCGACAACAATTTCGAAGTTCTTCTAAGATTAAATTGTAATAATATTATAAAATTGCTTTATTTAATTACCAAATAAATGTTTTATTTTTGCTTAATGCATAATAGGTATGAATAAACCGACCAAGATAGTAAGACAACATGATGGGATGCGTGGCCACCCCAGCCTGAATAACTTCACAGGTCTTAAATTCTACATTCGCCTTTAAACCTTGCATAAATATATTAAGATATTAGGTAGGTATAGACAATAACATTTTTAAATACCTAGGTACCTAATATTTAAAATATTTGTAAATAACATCACGACTGACAGTTGTCCCATTAAGCCCACTGACAAGTATTGTCAGTGATAAAGGCATATGTCGCTTGAAACGTCGGGCGATGTCGACCAACCAATGTCTCTAGATATCCAAGCCTCATGACCTTTTTCACCGTTTTCGATTTTGTTTTAAGGTGAAAGCGTAACAAACAAACAAACTCACTTCGCATTTATAATATTAGTTAGAATGACGTTCACATTAGTAGTAATAACAAAAGACATTTTGTCAATCATGACGTAATTATGCCCGCTTGCTTTGCATAGAAGTGCATGGAGTACAATAGGACATGACGCTCTTCTAGATGTCCGATCTGTAGAGGGCTTAATATAAAAAATCAGCTACTAGTGCCCTTTTTCGCTTCAGTAGCCATTATTGGAACTATTCATTTCATCTTTGAATGTTATATAATATAATGTTTACTCATTGGTTTACTGCATAAGAACTCTTTGGTTTAGTGTTTTAAACAACTTTTTTCTGGCGAAACCCAATATTAAAAACATATGCTATGATTACCTTTTTTCTTAATTTGACGAGATATCTATCTTTTGAGAGTATTTTTGCGAATGTACGCGAAGTCTAAGTGCGACACCCAGATAACATGGAGCGCTGCCATTCTTCTTTCATGCAAATCCGTTCCGCCGTTTAGCCTGAAAGGCGAAAAAACAAACAAACATACAAACTCACTTTCTCATATATAATATTATATATAAGGCGCTCGGTAAGCTTTCGGTACCGAGTAAACCGAGCATGCTACAAAACGCGTGACGTCACGCGGTACCGTAATGATCCCGCCCCGCTCCCGCGTATCAATCAATCAGGGAACGCTCATTGAAATATAGGCGCTCGGTAAGCTTCCGGTACCGAGTATACCGAGCATACCGATACGCACCGCAGACGTACCGATCAGTGAGGAAAGGGCCTTACTAATAACAGACAGTGTACTTTAATATAATATAACAAAAACAGGACACAATAAAATGTATCCTTGTAGACGTATGTACATAATTTTGAGGTAAAATGTACCGTGAATGAACATATGTACAGGATAACCACACAATAGTAAAAATAACTGGAATTCTGGAACTTTCCAGAACTCCAGTTATTTTATTATTGTGTGGTTATCCTGTATTTTGTTCATTGAATGAAAAATATTTTACTTAATAAAAGAGTTAGACGTAACTTTGCCCGCCAACAAAATCGAAAAAATATTGAATTCTATGTTAAATAATAGTTAATTTGGTGATACTAACACATGCACATGATCTTACAGTTTTAGCTGATGAAGGTAAATACTTACGTCTCCATAGAAAAATCGTATTAATATTGTAATTATTCCAAAAAAGTTAGCAAAGTTGCCTTGTTTCACGGTAGTCGTATAGCCTGCTTCCTAGTCTAGTGGTCGCAAGTGCTGAATATGACTATATGACTATGTCGTTCTAGCTTCGATTCCCAGGTCGGGCAAAATGTTATTGGGTTTTTCGATCTAGATTTTCGCAGCCTCGAGCCTAGATTTGTGCCTGGTAGATTTCAATAGGCTCGCCCCCTATATTATAATATGGGACTTAAACATTACTGGTATTTCTTTCTTTCTTTCTCTCTTTATCTGCCCAACCCTTCGGAGAAACAAGGCGAGATGTTATATTATGTTATTTTTCCTCATTATGACGTCTCAGCGAAACCGAGCAATTTGTGTAAATTGTTTATGAATAAAATGAATGAAATTCCAAAGAAAAAAGCACAATTTTTCGAGCAAGTTTGTCAATTTTTCTTTCCATAAAAACTGAATTCAGACTATTGCGAACATTATAAAACAAAAAAAAATACCTTTCACGACACGGCTTGCATTGTTAGGAGGTTCCTCTCTCTGGAGCCCAGTACCCTAATTACGCAATACACGATCAATCGGAATATGAATCGTTTTGAAACAAATTGCTAATCCATTGCTTCAAAAGTTCGAAAAAAAATCTGCTTAACAACGTAAATAACGCAATGAATGTTGTTAAACTGTCAAAATGAAACAAATTTGTCGTAATCGTTTACGAAAATGTGTTGCGTAATTGGATAGCTGACCGCCGGTAGCTTGGACCCTGTTCCCGATACCGGTGGGCTACTACTATTTTTTATACTCTTAAATGTTTATTTTTATTTTTTATACACTAATATTTAAAAATGTAATAAATAAGTATTTAAATGAAACAAAGGACATAAAAATAAAATAAAGTTTAAAATTAAAGGGAATCCCCGTATAAGAGAAAGGTGTTTTGTGTGAAAAAAAAATTGTGTTAAATAAATATTGTATGGTGGGTGGTACGGAAACCTTCGTGTGAGAATCCAACTCGCACGTGGCCCCTTTTTTTTGTTTCTGTTTTATTTTATGATTGTCCTTCAATTTAAGAAGCCATATAATGTAATGTAGTTCGATTTGAATTGCTTTGAACCTTAAATATACCTAAGTTCATTTATTCGTGATATTTTTTTACATTAATTTGTGCCTGCTAGGTTTCAATTTCTTTTCTAAAAAAAATAAGATAGTTTACTTACTTAAAAATATATACCTATGAATGTTTCGTCAATGCTGACTTTCATATTAAGGGCAGGTGCTACCATCACGTCTAGCCAAGTGCCCTGCCCACTTCCATTTTAAAGCCGTTACCTTAGCCCTATGTCGGATCTCTGAGATACGTACTCAGTCTTTCAACGATAGGCTTAAAGTATCATCCCCTAGCAGCAGGCGACGCGCTTGTCGTCGCAACACGTCTAGTTTCTCTGTATTTCTATGAAACCGACGTGTCACAAGCTACGGAAGGAATTTCATAGAACTACGTAGAAACCAGTCTTTTCGCGGCGACACGTCGCCTGCTGCTGCCGCCTGCTGTCATCGACGGAATGGTACCTTTAAGAGTGAGACCTCATTAAGGCGTTGCGTTGCGTCGTCGCAACGGATCAACGCATTGTATGCGCCTGTGTTGTGACGACGCACGACGTCGCAACGTCTAGTTTAGCAGTGGAACATTATTCGTCGTCGCACTGGAGCTCCGACGGCGCAGCGCATCACCATCCCCCGCTTCGTCTCTCGTTCGTCGATCCGTTGAAACGTCGCGTGCGACGATGCAACGCATAATGTGGCATGCCACAAAAAAATATATGTAAAACGACGCAGCGTTGACGCTGCGATGACACAACGCAAAACAGAGCACTAATTAGGCCTCACTCTTAACATGGCGCGCTCCATAACCTATTGTGCAACTTGGGTTTTTAACACAGGCTCGTTAGTGAGCGTCTGTATACATTTTTCGCATATGCCTTGGTAGGCAGGATACATTGTTCATACAATTTGGTTTAAGGCTTTGTGTTATGTTCCAATCCCTAAAAATATCATCCAGCTTACTAAATGCCTGTTGTATATGTCTCGAGATTTCCTTATTATGGTATTCCCTTCCAAAAGCCAAACTATGTTCCAGATATACGTTGTCCACCACTGCTAGCAGCTTGACACAGCCCATAATGTCCCCACTGCTGGGACACAGGCCTCAGGCCAGGGCCAGGCATAATCCACCACGCGGGCCCAGTGCGAGTTGGTAGATGACACATGTCTTCGAATTTTTGATTCTATGCCTTCTAGGATATGTCAGTTTCCTCAAGATGTTTTCCTTCACCGTTTTAAGAGCAGTGGTGATGAAATAATTTACACAAAGAAAGCGCCAACCTGGGTTCGAACCCACGACCTAACTCGTAAGTCGCGCCACTGCTCTACCTTAATTAGGTAGAGCATTGGTGCCCCCACTGCTCTACCTTAATTAGGTAAAGCAGTGGTTGCCCAGTGGCATGGCAGTGGCATATGAGGAAATTATTAATAAAATTTTGCCTTTAACTTGCAAGTACATTTCTGTTATAAATCACATAAGCTTCGTAACAAGCACACGTAACAAAATGTTTCGCGACTTTATTATTTTATACGTTTTGCTAGTACTAACAAAGAGTGTTGATGCCATTTATAATGAAACAAATTCTCAAAGAACACTAAACAGCAGCGGTTTAAAATATTTAAACAAATGTTGTCCATCGGGGACACATGTGGGGCAAAAGAGAACCTGTATGAATAACAACGGCACGCTTACTTTTTCCAAGATAAAAGTATATGATGAGGATATCAACCTCTCAGGAAAGTCATTTGAAGATTTATTTACTCTGATACCAAACAAATTCAACGACACAACATTTAAAAGAGAAGTTCTAGATGTCAAAGTTATGGATTACATAGTATATCTTACTGAGGTATGTTTTTTCTTTCTACTTAGATCATACAATTTTTTGCTGAGGAAAAAAAATTGCGATTTGACAGTTTTTGTATAGAATATTCAAAATATAATTTATTTATTTTAATAATAATATGTACAAGTATATAAAAAAATACTGGAAATAATCATAAGGCATCAAAAAATTCGTCCGCATCACTGTCAACAGGAAAATTGTCCAAAAGACTGGCAGCATCGCCACGTTGTATAGCAATGCTGATTCTTTGATCAAAAATAAGCCAGCCCTTTGGTCACGTGAAGAGTCACCCAACCGCTTGGTGATGGCTCGAAAAACTAAGTAGGCACTAGGACCCCATGGCCCTAGTGCTTCAATTCCAAACCCCAGTTTTTTAATTATGTAAATATTCTCTTGAAAAAAGTAAATAAAAACTTTATTTTATGTGCATACAAAATATTTTCATCAGTATACTGAGAAGGCACAGTCATTATATTGTATATCTCTTTTTTGTCTTTAAGGGAGTGTCTGAGACTTCTTTATCTCTAATCTCTATCTCTATATTATAAAACAAAATTAATCACTTTTCGCGCTAGTCTGTATTTTGATTAAGTTTTCAACATCATTTAGAGAATGTATTCCGGAAGGTTTAAATATAATTCTTTTATATTAAACGTAAACGTAGTACTGAAACTTGAAATTTTGTCAAGTCGTGAAAAAGGCACTTTTTTGAGCGCTTACATGGCGTGCGCTGACTAAATCGTTACAGATAGATAAAAATTATGTTCTACTGGATTGCATATCTTAACAAAATCAAACAGAAAATTCCGCGATAGCATATTATATAATAGGTTGGGGAAAAAGTCTTTTCGCATTATAGTATGTATGAACTTGTAATAAAATCTCTTTGGCTATACTATGTGTATCTGGCTGGTTTTGGTATCATTGAAAGTTTAAATTTTAAAGAACATAATTCCAAATTCAAATTAGGAAAATGTGTGATTTTTATTTGTTTTTCGTACTGTCAAGATGAGTGAATCTAATGAAGAAATTCGATACATTTTAAAATTTTACTACAAAAAAGGTAAAAATGCAACGCAAGCCGCGAAAAAAATTTGCGATGTTTATGGACCTAGTGCAGTGTCTATGAGAGTAGCACAAATTTGGTTTAAGCGTTTTCAATCCGGAAATTTTGATGTCAAAGATGCACGTCGCTCTGGTCGCCCTATTACGGATAAAATGGATGCCATTTTTGAAAAAGTGGAGCAAGATTGGCATATTAGTAGTTACGACGTAGCTGAAGAACTGGGAATTGACCACAAAACAGTATTGGCGCATTTGAAAAAAACTGGGTACACAAAAAAGCTCGATATTTGGGTACCTCACGAGCTCACTGAAAGAAACCTAATGAACCGTGTACTCATTTGTGATTCTTTATTACGACGTAATGAAACCGAACCATTTTTGAAGAAGCTGATAACTGGTGATGAAAAGTGGATCACGTACGACAAGAACGTGCGAAAAAGGTCGTGGTCAAAGGCCGGTCAGGCTTCACAGACTGTGGCAAAACCCGGGTTAACTCGCAACAAGGTGATGCTGTGTGTGTGGTGGGATTGGAAGGGCATTATTCATTATGAGCTGTTACCACCAGGCAGGACCATCGATTCTGAACTCTACTGCGAACAACTGATGAGATTAAAGCAAGAAGTTGAGAGAAAGCGGCCGGAATTAATCAACAGAAGGGGTGTGGTTTTTCATCATGATAACGCTAGACCTCACACATCTTTAGCCACTCAGCAAAAATTAAGAGAGTTTGGCTGGGAGGTGTTAATGCATCCGCCGTATAGTCCTGACCTTGCACCTTCAGATTTCCACCTGTTTCGGTCTCTTCAGAATTCTTTAGGCAGTGTCAGGTTAACATCACGGGAGGACTGCCAAAACCACTTGTCGCGGTATTTTGATCAGAAGTCCCAAAATTTCTATAGCAATGGGATCATGTCCCTACCTACAAGATGGCAAAAAGTTATCGAACAAAATGGTACCTACATACTTTAGTTAAATGTAAACATACTATGTTAAAAAATGTTTTGAATTTTCTTAAAAAATGCGAAGAAACTTTTTCCCCAACCTAATATGATCAAACGAACTTGCAAAAGTGAAGTTCGATCGATATTATATGAGTACGTTTCATTCGAAGATATATAATAACAACAATGTAGTATTTTTTATCCTACTGGCAACTTCGCACAGGTAAAGAGTAATTTGATCACTTTTTTTTTTTTTTTTTTTTCTACCTCCAGATAGGCACTATGTCGCCTCGTCATTATTTTTAGAGATATTTTTCAAAATTTACATTTTTTGGGTATTGGGAGGGTAGGAGTATATATCTTCGAATGAAACGTACTCATATAATAAAATAATAAATAAAATAAAATAAAAATGTTTATTTCATCAACTTATACGTTTTACATAATATGTGTGTGGAAGCACCTTTTAAGCAACAATATGCTTGTGTTAGGTGGTTCCGCTCTTCCAGTTTGCAATAACTAAGTATAAATGCTGTGAGATAAACAAAGGTAATCTAAAATAAGCATGCAGTGGACGATGGGCGAAATAACAACGCACGCGGTGTAATAAGTGTGAGGTGTGTCTGCGTGTGTATGTGTGATTGTGTATATGCGCGTGAGTGTGTGTGAGGATGTCAGGGATGTGTGTGAGTCATTTGTGCTTTGTCTGTTTTGGGGTCAGCCCTACGACTATGTCTTGGGGTCGGAAGACACTGTAACCAGTATCTTCCACTGACTGTAGAAGTCCCTAGTGATCAGTCACGTAGCAGTTTGTAATATTGACTCGACTTCTGCGTAGCTTTTGGTTGCTAACCACTGTGTGAGGGTCTTTCGACAGTCACGGTAACTCATTGGGTAAATGCCTAATTCTTTGTTTAGAAAGTTATAAATGTGGGTCGACTGTCTATTATATTGTCTAGCAGCAAATTTGGTGTTAACAGGTGTAGGTGGAGCTACTCTATTTTTCCTCCTAGCCACTGTCTTGGAAGGGACGAAGGAAAGTGACTTGTGCTTTTTCAGGGCTATCTGAAGGATGTATAATTTCCTGACTGATAGAAGGTTAGAGTTTAAATAGAGACTTTCTGTGGGGTATCTGAGTGGCTTGAAGAACATGACTTTAAGAAGGGCCCTTTGTGCTCTTTCAAGTTCTAGAAATTTGGTCTTGGTCGCTCCACCCCAGACTGGTAGACAATACATTAGGATAGATTGACCCAGAGAGACGTAAATTTGGTCAATCAGTTTTTTTGTCGCAACGTGCCGTAGTGTTTTAAATGTCCAGATCAATTTCCGAACTCTATTCATTATAAGCTCTACGTGGAGGTGCCATGATAGTCTTTGGTCCAACATTACTCCCAAGTATTTGGTGTGAGTTACTTTATTTATTGTTAGACAAGAGCAATCAGGGCAAGAAGGGTTGAGGCAGTTATGGATTTTGATCCGGAAATCCTGTGGCGGCTGGGTACGATTGGACATGGTAAAGCAAATGAAATTTGTCTATGAAATGTTCAACGTTAGAAGATGATGGTCTAGCCAAGCAGCAATCAAAGTCAAGGCATGCTCAGCGGTTCGGCCGACGCTGTCCCAGGTTTTACCTGAGAAGACAATAGCAGTATCGTCAGCGTATGAGAAAAATTGAGCACCGTCGATCTTCATACTGCAGAGGTTATTAATGTAAATGAGGAACAGCGTTGGCCCGAGCACACTACCCTGCCCGACCCCGTATGTGACAGATACCTCAGAACTAATAGCTTCCCCTATCTTCACCACATACCTGCGCTCACTCAGATAATTTTTGAATAGTTTGAGGGGGGTCCCTCTGACACCAATGGCTTCCAGTCTGTGTAGAAGCGTGGGGATGGAGACTGTGTCGAAGGCTTTTTTGAGGTCGAGGAAAACAGCCAAGCACTTGCCACCACCGTCTACCTTGGTGGTGACAGTGGAGGCAAGCGCCAGGACTGCATCCTCGGTGCTCATTCCCTGCCTAAAACCAAACTGCGAGGGTGAGAGAATATTATTCTTATTTAGGTAACGAATTAAACGTTGGTTTAATAATCTCTCGATGATTTTAGACAGGGATGGAAGGACAGAGATTGGCCGGTAGTTCGAGGGGTCAGCCTTGTCCCCACCCTTGTGCACTGGTGTAATTACAGCTTGTTTTAGTGCAGTAGGGAATGTACCCTGGTCAAAACAGAGGTTTGCAAGATGGGAAACAATAGGGGCAACGATGGTCTGGGAAATTTTTAAAAAGCTGATAGGAATTTTGTCCCAGCCGGTAGCGCTATCAGATTTCAGACTCCTAATTACGGTTCTCACTTCATCAGGGTCTGTGTCTAATAACATAAAAGATGAGACCGGCGGGTTTACGGGAGTTAAAATTTTAGGGTCGCTTATTGATACCCTCTTGGGGTTGTTTAAGATGTCGTCAGCAAGAAGTTGACCTATAGTGCAAAAGTATTGGTTTACACCATTTACCGAATCACCTGGAATAGGGGTTGAATTTAGTAACTCCGAGTTTTGCGCTTTTGCTGGTTTTCGCAAAGTAATTTTGTTGATGGTGTGCCATAGCTTTTTAGGGTTTTTTTCGGCCTTTTGTAGCTGGTCTCGGTCGTATTTCCGTTTTTGTTTTTTAATTATACCGTTACAGAAGTTACGATATCTTTTGTAGGTGATTTTTATAATGTCATTGTGTGGGTCCAAATTTAGCTTTTTTTGCATATTATTTCTGTTATGTATACATCGTAGTAAACCGATAGTCATCCAGGGTTTAATCAGTCTATTTTTCAAGGGGATTCTTGTGACGAGGGTGTTGGCTATAAGACAATTTTGCAGTAGAGTTATTAGGCTGTTTGTTAATATTTCAGGGTTAGTTTGGTTTAGTAATTCTTGGGTGTTCTTGGTTTTTAAGAGATCTAGTGCATTTTCTAAGTTTATAGTCGTTCTTGTTTTGGTAACCTTATCTGTGTTTTTCAAATTGGATAATTTTAAGAAAATCATTGAATGATCGGTGATAGTAGTATTAATAACTGATATACTTGCGGATTTATTACCAGGTGTCGATTTGAGTATGAAGTGGTCCAAGCAGCTTTTGCCTCTAGTGGGAAGTGAATGCCCGGGAAGTAGGCTATGCATAGCTAACATGTTTAAATAATTGAGCCTGTTTGATCGTTCGTAAGATTGTTCGTCTTGCTTATAGATTAAGTTTATATTAATGTCTCCCGTGATTATTATATGTTTACATGACGCTATGGTCGTTAGGTGGAGGTTTAATGAATTAATGAAATCATCCGTATTAGTTCTTGATGGTGACCGATATATACCTAGAATTATGAGGTCGGGTATAACGTTAACCTGTAGGCAAGAAGCGTGAATTAATTTGATTTCTTTTATTTTTATTTTGTGTCTGTTATTTACAAAAGCGACGACTCCGTCGGCTTTGTTTACGTGTTGGGTGGTGTGGTGTGCCGAATAATTTGTCAATTGTGGAATATTTTTGTTTTGATTCAACGTTAAAATTTAGGTTTATTATGTTTAATTGTAAGTCATTAAAATTGGAATAAATACTTCTGATATTTTGTGAGATGACCGTAAAATCCGTGCTTTTAACTCTTATTGCTTTGGTAAAATCACTAAATGAACAGATTGAGGCTTGGGCTATTTCTGTTTTATCTAGTTCGGATAAAACTGTCAGTGTATCACTCATATTTAGGGGTTTTGTAAATACAGTAAGGCATAGTAACTGGACTAATATCAGTGTGTGTGGAAGTGTGTGTAGTATAATTGTGAGAGTGTGAGATATGTAAAATGGTTGTTAGTTTGACATGTAAGAGTAGTTTGTTTGTGTATGTTATAAGGATGTGAGTGCGCGCTTGTTTAACAAAATTTCTAATCCTATTTCTAATTAATATTAAGTTATGATAGATACAAATAAAATAATGCAAAAACATAAAATAGTAGAGTAAGTCAGCTGTTAAACATGGAGAACAAAAACTAACAGAATTTAGTCATATTTGCTGCATAAGTTTGTTGACTTGTAATTCATTTTTGATAATTATTTTCGGCGAGTTATCGTCTTTTTTTACATAAACGCGGCCGTTAGCAGTCCAACAGTATTTAAAAATTGTTGCCTTTGTAAGGTCACGGGCGAGAAAATGTAAGCGCGCCCTTTAGCGGTTAGTTGTTCAGATAAGTAGATTGGGGTATATTCATTTGTTGTGAAGCCCAGGTGTTTGGCGCATAACTTCTCTTTGTTTGTCTTGTTAAAGCTTCGCGCCGTTTTCAAGAAGTCAGTTTTCAGGATAGTTGACGACATTTCTATGACGATTGTGCTGTTGTTCGTGTCACTTCGTTTGCTCGGGACTCGGAAAATGTCCGTTATGTCATTACGTTGGATAGTGCAGCTCGTCTCTTTTGACAGGTTTAAAACCATTTTTATTAAGTCGTCTCTGGTTTCCTTGTCGACTTTTGGAACACTTTTCAACTCAAGATTGGACTTTCGGCTACCTCGCTGTAGGTCCTCGATTTTATCCTCTAATAGAACTATGTAGTCTTGGTCTTTCTTTGCATTAACTTCTAATTGTTCTATTTTTTTCTTTAGTTCTTCGTTTTGTTTAGTCAAAGAGGCCATCGAATTTTCTATATTATAATTTGTACTTTTAATTTCTAATAGTGTTGCAGATATATTTTTTATTTCATTGCTTTGAGAAGCCATCAGCTCCGATATCAACGTTTTGACTTCCTCTTTGAAGTCGTGGAAATCCATACTCGTTTTCTCTCGGACGCTTATTACGTAGGGATACGAAGTTGGGTGGCGTCTGCTGGTCGACACTGACGGAGACGTTTGAGTCCGATAGTGATTTATTTAATGAATGCGCCATTTTTAGTACTAGGATATTATAACAGCAGTGTGGCGTGTGAAGTATGTGCAGCGTTAGATATACGGCGTACGCCTTAAACCCTTGTTAATATAAGTGCCAAACGTACTGAGTACGCGATCTGGTACCAGGAACCTATGATTCAGAGGTGTTAGTCACGGCGCCCGCGCACACAGTAGTAATTAGGTGCTAGTAGTAGGCGGAACTTGCTTAGCCAATCATAAGCAATGGAGGCGGAGTCAGAAGCAAGTAGGCGGCGTCAGAAGCAAGTAGGCGGCGTCAGAAGCAAGTAGGACGATCTCGTCCTTGTATAGTCTCGCCTGCGTGTGCGTTGATTTGTCGGTGAAGTAAGAAGAGATGATCACCATACCTTGTAAGTGGCCAGGCGAATTGAAGTACCAGGAGATTATGAGTTTGCAGGAGTTTGACAGTTCTTGCGTTGTTCACTCAAAGTAGACCTCCTTGTAGTTAATGCACTCCTATTTTTTTAAATTATTTGTTGATTCTGAATTTACTTTAATTATTTATTAAACGTTTAAATACGGGCAGTGGGCACGTGTACACCTTACGGCGGTCCGAGGGAAGAGGATAATATCGATCGAACTTCACTTTTGCAAGTTCGTTTGATCATATATTATATTTCGACGTTTCATTCTTCAGATATTTAATAACAACAATGTAGATGTTCAGAGATGAAAATTTTGTGAAATAATATAAACAGATTTACGGGAAAATACGTCTTTTATTTTCTGTATATTATTCATACAGGCATGTAAAGTTCGGTACTAATAATAATCTATAAAATCAATAACTTCTTAAATATTACAACATAATTTTATATGAAAATAATTGTAACAAAATTCTGTTCTTCCCTAATATATATATATTTGGTAATGAATTCACAAATTATTGTTTGTTTGCAACACTGACCGAGCAAAGTTACCTTTGTCCACTACTTGGCGGTGGTAGAATTTTGCGAACGTTTGAGAAGTACTGGTCCAGCCAGCTGCTTTCCTAATGGCATCTAACGAGAGCCCAGAGGCGGCCGCCGCGGACGTGGCTGCGTGCCGTGTGCTGTGCGCGCTGAACGCAGACACGTCCACGCCGCTCGCACACAGCACCTGCTTGATCCATCTGCTGATGGTTTGAGCAGTTGCTGGTTTGTGCGGACGCTTATAAGATAATATAAGGCTGTTTGTTGCTTCAGATCGTATATCTTTTGTGGCGAACAAATAATCTTCTATTATAGTGGCGGGGCAGATTGCCCTATTCTCCTTAAAGTACGGTAATATCAGTACAGGTTGTTCGCGTCCAGCCGCGGATGTTTTGATGACATCAGAAATACCTATCTGAATACCAGATGGACCTACCACAATATTTTCTAATTTTATTAGAGAGAACGTCTGTACTCTATGCGCTGTACATAATGCTAGGAGAACCACTAGCTTCTTGGTGATTTTTTCAATTGACAGTCCTCTGTTGGGTATCCATTCTGCGACAAAATTTAAAACTACTTGTGGATCCCAGGTACAAGTGTATTTTGGAGTGGCAGGTCTTAATTTGTAAATGCCTTTTAGAAGCCTTTTAACTTGGTCGTTAGAAGTTACAATATTGCCTAACAGCAAGGAAAGGGCTGAGCGATGAGAATTCAGAGATCCGTAAGTGGCACCTTTGTTAAATAGTTCAGTTAAAAATAACATAATATCTGATGGTGAAGCAGAGTATGGGTTAAGACTGTTTGCTTCACAGAACTGCCACCATAGTTTATAGGTACCGTTGTACTGAGACAGTGTATTCTGGGATAGCGAAGCCATCATTAAGTTGAGCGCAAGGCTTGGTGTTCCTCTAGATTTGAAGGCAAACCTGAGAGCACCACTGCAGCCAGGGTAAACGGTCTCAGAGGGAGTTCGGAAGTCCTGAAAGAGGACAAGGAAATATTTGAATCAGGCGTTAAGTATAAAATATCAGACTGACGTATTTCATTGAGTAATGGAAACCAAGGCTGTGACGGCCAATAAGGGAAAATAATTATACCTATTGCTTCGTCTTTAATAATTTTCTGTATGCATTTCAAAATCAAAGAGAAGGGTGGAAATGCGTAGAAGTACCCTGTGTGTTTCCAATTTATTGTAAATGCATCTACTGTCATGGCGTCAGGGTCTGGTTTCCATGAGACATACGTTTTGCATTTGGCATTGGTGCGAGAAGCAAAGAGATCTATTACTGGTTCGCCAAAAAATGATAATACCTTCTGATATTCTGAGTCAGAGAGGTTCCATTCGATATCGGGATTGATTTTTCTCGACTCTTGGTCTGCTTCTATGTTATCTTTGGTATTTATATACGACGCAAACAGCCAGATATTCCGTTTCTCGCACCACTGCCAGATAGTTTTGGTTAAGTTGGTTAAATGAGGGAATTGAATACCTCCCATTTTATTTATGTAACTAATAGCAGTGGTGTTGTCAACGCGTAGCAAAATATTACAATCATTGTACTTTGGGTCTCGAGCGAATCATTTCAGACCTAGAAAGACGGCAAGCAACCCTAAATAATTAATATGAAAGTTGCGCTCGCTGTCTTTCCAACCACCGTTGACACGTTCGGTGTTCCAAAACGCGCCCCAACCTGTTTTAGAAGCATCAGTAAAGATTTCTAAAACAAAATTTTTTGATTCGAGAGGATTTGATGTGAAATTTATGTTTTTAATCCACCACTCTAAGTCAGGTAAGATTACAGCAGAAGGTCTAAATTTAGCTTCGTATGTTTGATATTTTCTAAGAGCTAAATATTTCTGTCTCTCTAGTTGTTTTGTATAGAGCCAGCCATATCTTACAGCTGGACATGCTGCGGTCAGAACCCCTAGCAAGCGAGAAAATTCCCTAATAGTACAAAAAGGTACCTTTAAACATTTTTGTACAAATTGTAATATTTTGTGTCGCTTTTCTAACGGCAATGAGATTGACATGTCTATAGAGTTGTACATAAATCCTAGAAACTTGCAACATTGTTGTGGGTGTAGACTACTTTTATCAAAGTTTACTACAAAACCTAAGCAATTCAATAATTTAAGAGTTTCAGTAACATTTTTATGACACTCGTCGTAGGTATCTCCTAGGCATAACAAATCGTCAAGAAATATAACAGATTTAAATCCCCGATGCCTTAAATAACCTACAACTTCTTTCATGATTTTTGTGAAAGTCCGAGGTGCGGAGGATAGTCCGTAAGGCATAGCGTTAAATTCATATGTGTAATTGTGTAATTTTTCGTCTTCAAATTGGAACCTTAAATACTTACGATGAGATCTAGCTACAGGGACGAGTAAGTATGATTCTTTAAGATCAATGGTTGCCATGAAGCCATTTCTTGGAATCATTTTTGATGCAGTTCTATTGTCTTCCATCTTAAAATGCTCATTTGAGATGAACTTATTTAATTGTTTAAGATTTAGTATAAATCTATAGCTACCATTCGATTTTGGTGTCAAAAATATGTTGGATACAAATTGATCAAATCTAGGTTTTCGTTCCGTAATCGCGCCTAAATCTATTAAGTTACTAATAGCTACTTTCATGTTCCGTTTTTCCTTGACAGAAAAAGAATTTCGGGGAACAGTACTTTGTATAACTTTACGCGAAAAAGGAATGTGGTAACCATGATAAATCCAACTCAGAATAACCGTGTTCTTTGTAATGCCACGCCAACAGTCATAGTAAAATTGTAGTCTACCAGCATGTACCTGAGTTAATGCCTCGTAGGGGCACGCTTGTTGGAGCTCGCAGTCGCACTCGCTCGCACTGACGTCGACGTCGGCGGCGCCGGCGGTGCTCGGCGGTAAGGTTGGTGTGCTGGTGCCCGGTACGAGGACGTGCGCCCCCCCCTTCTCGATGACGGGAAGCGAGGAGGCCCTGACCAGTTTCCCTGGTTCTGGAAACGAGCACTCGACGTCGGAATGTTTGATGTTGACGGCTTCGGAATAGGTGCTTTTTTTATTTGCAGTCCTTGTTTCTCGATCGCCTTTGAGGCCTTGATTTTATCCGGTAATTTACTTCCGAAGAGGGTTTCGTCTCTGTCTTGATCCTGTATCAAGGTTAAGAACGACTTGTCCAAACCTGGCGTCATGAGTTTTGTTCTTACTTGCGTCTCGGTAAAGTGGAGATCAGTAAGTATTCGGCAGCTGTCTGACAAAATTTTTACAGCTTGAACCTTGTCATCACCGGTCAGCAACAGGGTCATTGCCTTGTTGATGGCCGAAATACCCAGTCCGAGTTGGTCCTGTTTAGTTTGGAGCTTTTTATCTCTGTTTTTTACTAAATCAGTGACAGCAGCTGATATTTCGACGTTCAAAGTAGGTGCTTTGAGTAGCTTACAATTGTTAGGAATCGTATATCCTTTCAGAAGCGTTTCTTTGGCTTCGTTCTGTATACCTTTTTTAAGAATTGGTAACCAACGTTGAGCCAACTTGTCGTGTATGTCCGGGCCATAAACTGGAATATCGACAACAGCATCGCCCAAAGCTTCTAGTAGCTCAGGGTCGAGTTCAGGCTCAGTGCATACTACTTCCGAGACTGGTGGCTGGTGATCAGGTGACTTTAAAGTTGATGGCACATCTGGTGGTGTTTCATCGACATCAATGTGTTCCTCGACGTTTTGCGTTCCGTTATCTGTAATATTTATTTTTTTTTTTTATGAGGGTAGTTATAAAATATAATGTTAAGAAAATTCTTACATTTTCTTTTTTAATAGATATATTTCGATGTTTTTATAGGGATCCTTGACCCCAGGGTCCAAACGGTACCCTATTTTTGTTGTTTTTTCAAGAACAAAGCCTTTGTGTTAACCCGCAGTTAAACCTCCAGGCCGATATTTTCTAGCGTCATGCTAACCCATCGTGATAACCCGCAGTTGATCCTCCAGGGAAGCTTATAGACGCCGAACGCATAAATAATTTCCAATTTCTATACAACATCATCTCATCACTTCACTTTGTAATGCCAAAATTAAACTCACCTTGTATTTCCTCGGAATCAGGTGATGAAGAGTACACTATTATGCGACAACGCCTTTTTTCCTTGCCTTGCTTTTTCAACTTCTTTATTTTTGCACTATAATATTGTATTCTTTCGTCAGCACTTCGTTTCGACATTTTACTTTAAAACTTATTTTATTCCGGAGACTGATGTGCTTGTTGCCACGCACGAAAAAATAATGACGAGCCGACATAGTGCCTATCCGGAGGTAGAAAAAAAAAAAAAAAAAAAAGTAATCAAATTACTCTTTACCTGTGCGAAGTTGCCAGTAGGATAAAAAATACTACATTGTTGTTATTATATATCTGAAGAATGAAACGTCGAAATATAATGTCTATCTTCTAAAAATGCCCACAGTAAGCATTTTTATCATTCAGAATTTCATTAAATAAATATTGTTATATCCGAAGCTATTTTGACCAGTATATAATTAATCCTTATCTGATAAAATACGTTATTAAAATTTAACCATTTAATTAAGATGAAAATATGCCTGGACATTACATCATTTTAATGAAAACTATAAAAGATATCACAGATTTAAAATGATGCGCAGCAAAATAATTATGGCTTACGACGCGCGGCGTGGCGCCAGCACTGACAGGGGTCAATGACCTATTCTCGGCTATTATGGAACTGCGATTACTGAAATTAGTTTATGAATTGAATTAATTAAAGTATTTAGACGTCCAAACTCCAGAGGAGCTCGGAGAAGCTCGTGACTAAGCAATAACAGCCGCATTGGTCAATCTATCAGGTTAAGCTACGCTTGCCGGGGTTGGTGCGGGAATGGGTGACCATCTTTACAAAACGAGACTCCTCCGTGCCTCGTAAAGCACGTTAAGGCGTTGGTCCCGGCTGTCATTCGTGAATCTTTGACAGTCGTTACGAGTCTTTAGAAGCCCGAAAGTCTGACAACCTGTCTTACCAAAGGGTATCTTATTACCCAGTTACTTGGTTGTGGAGGTCAGATATACAGACAGCTGTGCTGCTGGGGAGTTTGTTGCGCCACTTCTTCTTGCCAACTAAAGCACTAGGAAGTGGTGAAGGGTGGGCGTTTTGGGGGACTGTCTTATGTAATTTTGACGTTCGAAAAGTGCTGATTCTCAGCCTAGTTTGAATAAATGACTTTTGAATTTTGAGATAGGCTCCATGTAAAATACTGGTATTCGGCTGCATCCGATTAGACTGGAAGCCGACGGCAACATAGTTGGGAAAAGGCTAGGCAGATTGATTGGACGTCCAAACTCCACAAATGGAGAAGGACTCACCATTTTTTTTTATATAACCAATTAAACGAAATAGTGGGACCATCCATAGACGATAGACCACTTTTGTTTTTTTTATTGTAAGGCCCGTTCGTACAGCGATGATCAGAACGATATTTTGTTACTGTATAATTTGGGATCATCCGGCAGTTTAATACTGCATTTTGTTTTTAACCGTATGAATATCGGGATGTTAACATGTGCATCAGTATATTGCACCTGTGCGAAGCAGGGTCGGGTCTCTAGTAATATATAAATTGAACGAATTGCCCTTTTTACCCAACCCCGGTAAAGCCAAAAAAGAGTTATGATTTTAACAGGCTATGTATGTACGGATGTATGTTTATCTGTGCGCTCATATCTCCTAACCTCCTCGTCGTATTTTAATAAGATACCGTTGAAGCATCATGTTATTCTGAGGGTAGGGTCAGAAAAAAAAGTGTAGTCGGGGTACCCCCGTCAGTAACGAAGATCATTCTCGCGTATTATTTAAAACAAAAACAAAATTCGGGCCACATCTTGGTTTTATATTTTCCTTCTCTTCTTTAGCTTCCCTCGAAATTTATGAAAACGCCACTCATGACCGAAATATGTAATCATTTTCGCCGCCGCCATCTTGTATTTTAATTTTAACCAAATTCACACTTTCTCTCTCTCTATCGAATCAGAAGAGGAGAGTATCAAGTATAAACGCTTTTTCGCGTGACGATTTCTGCCAGTAATATCCTAACCGCAAGCCGCGTTAAAGAACTTCGTTCCAAAACTTCATTCCAATAAATCCAGAGTCACAAGTCATTTGTTCGATTTATGATCATATATATTGTTTATTGTTTATAATTTTACTAATTTTACTTTATTTATTGTTGACATAATCTACTCATTACAATGTTTTTTTTATGAGTTGTATTGCAATATGTGGTTAGCTAGCGACCTCGATAATTTTTTACTTTACCTCAATGGTCCTAGTTTATCAATTATAACTTCTAGTTACAGCTATATGTAAGCGGGCACGCCCTTTATGTCTGGAGGCTTTTATTTAGATATTGTTTTCGTTAAGTTATTTTTATTTCTGCTTGAGTATAGTTCTCGATGTTTTTGGTTGGTATATTGGCGTGTGCTAGCTGTCATATGGCTATTAATTTTATAATTTAAATTATGTTTTGTGTTGCGTAATGTAAATATCATTTTGCATACTATTATATAGAATCTTTTTTACTGAACAGACAGCTGTGCTGCTGGGGAGTTTGTTGCGCCACTTCTTCTTCCCAGCTAAAGCACTAGGAAGTGGTGAAGGGTGGGCGTTTTGGGGGACTGTCTTATGTAATTTTGACGTTCGAAAAGTGCTGATTCTCAGCCTAGTTTGAATAAATGACTTTTGAATTTGAATATGGCGTGACTTTGGAACTTTTATTTGTCGGTCTGTGATGTCTTGTTTATGCCTTTTTAGTTGGCGTTTTTTGTCGTTGTTGTGTTTTAGTTCTTAACATAATATTTTTTGTAAAACAAAAATTGTCTGACTATCGGTGGCATTACTCCACAACAGGATACCGAACGACATCACACTATGAAAATAACAGAATTATTCTAAACGGGCTGTCTCTAAATCAGTTAACTCACGAATTTTTCTGCGGCGCATGCTGCAGAAATACGCTTTTTTTTGTCAATTTATCTACATGTGTCCATTGAAGCCTGGAAACCAAAGCTATGCCTAACAACACTGCGCTATCCTCGGGTTTCAATTCATTACGTTAAAAATACTAATATGCTCATAAAGTGAGCATACTAGTATTTTTACTTGTCGCAGTAGTATTTTTATCTTGTCGTGTCTTGGCTTGCCGTAGAAGTAAACTGGCAGTAATCGTCACGCGAAAAGCGTTCATACTTGCGACTGTCTTCTTCTAATTCGATGGAGGGAGAGGGAATAAGTGAATTAGATCAAAATGTAAATCCAAGATGGAGGAATCGAAATTTTTTAAAATTCATAGTTTTCGATAATCTTTTAGAGCCATGAGGAACAGGGTGTAAAGTTTACTCATCCTCTATAGAAAAGGCAGGATCCTCCAACCAGATGGGTAGACGGGTGTCGTGTCTGGCAGGCAACTGCCCAACAATTGATGTCGGATAGTCTTATATATGTCATTCACGCGTATGAAGTAAGAAGACCCAGAGAGGCCTTCTCGATTCCGTAACGTCTCTCAAAACTGTCATATATAAAAGATAGCATTATAGCAAGCTCCAACCGCCGCTTTTGACCGCCTCTGTGGTCTAGTGGTAAGACCACCTGTCTCAGACCCAGAGGTCCCGGGTTCGATTCCCAGCGGGGGAAAAATTTTCTGCTCGGTTTGGTTGGTGGTAGGGCTTGTTCTAAGTCCGTCTGGCTAGCTACCACCAGCTTATCTAAGTCTGTCAATATCAATGATAACAGTATTGTTGTATTTCGGCATTTAGAGGTAAGGTAAGATAGCCAGTTCCTCTGTGGTTGAGGATTCCGGATAAAGCTCGCTTCCACCTTCGCAAGCGAGCTTCATCCGGAATCCTCATCCCTCCCTCATCATCACTTACCATCAGGTGAGATGCAGGACAAGAGCAACCCCGTTGTGGTAAAAAAATGCAATTAATTTCCTGTATACAACTGACTTTGTAATTCTATCTTACCTATACTGATTTGCCTACCAATTAGTTCAAAAGTTTTGTTAAAAGAAAGTATTTAATTTCAGAGCGGAGTAATTCAAGTGGAACTCCCAAATGCGTACGATCGATGGAGAACAATACCAAAAGATAGCTACTGCATAGACTACCGTAATGGGAAGGAACCGCGGTTTTGGACAATTCTGAATACTGAGAAAACGACCTCTAAAATTTTGATCAGCAGAATAATCGGTAAGAATTGAATAACATTACTATTGAGCTAACTTATCATATCTAAATACAGACGATGTAAAACATTTTAGGAAGGTACTGTAACGCTAGTGGCAGATTCACCATTACACTGCACCCTAATTATGCAACACAATTTAAATCACAATCCAAGGGTTTTGAAGGAAATTCCTAATCCATTGCTTTTTTGAAAAATTCGTCTGCTCAACAATATTATATAACGCAATAAACATGGCTGAACTCGATGCTACGCAATTACTCTAGCAAGTGGCGCCGCCCCGTTTTGTTACGAAGTTATTGGAATCACCGAAAAAGTTGGATTAATTAGAGTGACACTGGCTGCTGACAGTCACTCTAGCAGAGCGTCGTATCGATGATTGCGTGTCAGCTGTCTTCTAATTCCAGTATCAAAGATTTAAATCGGTTCTAGATAAATAATTACTAAAGTCAAAGTCAAATCATTTACATTTTTACACTTTTGAACGTCAAAATTTTCCCCTTCAAAGTTAAAGAAACTCCACCGTTACTGAGAGGGTTTGATTATCTATGATTTAAACATTACATTACATTGTATAGGCCAAAATCAATTCCGGATAAACTAGTTTGTGCCCTAAACTATCCAATCAATGCGCTTTGAGAAAATACATAATTATTATTTGAGACATTGTACTGTATTGTAAAAACCCATGACATAACATCGCCTGTTTTCAGCGAAAGGTTATGCAATTGTGTCCCTGTAGTACATCCATATTCTGCCAGTGTTTAAATACCATGTAATTGCGAGCCTATTCAAAATTCAAATATATTTATTTTGGGACAACTAGATCCAAGGGTTAGTTATACAAAAAACTTAGAAACTATTGTTAGTACTATACAATTACAAACAATAACACTCATCATAATAATAGGTACCTATCTAAAACACACAAAAATAAAAATACCCCTGTGCTGAGACACCCCGCCCCGTCAAGATAACCAATAGGGAGATACCTCCCTAGAAATCACCAGACGAACGAAATGCCTCAACACAGGTGCACGAACATCTTCAGCTACTGTTTTCAGGATGCTGTTGTGACTCCCCCGCACCCTCCTTATAAGTGACACGACTTTTTTCCGAATGACGGCGTGGAAATCATCAGTATGAGTCTGCGCGACATCTCGGAGGCACTGCAGAAACGGGGAAGTCCCAACATCATCCTGAAAATGTTATTGTATTGGACGCGCAGTGTCTAGCGATTTTTTAGATAACTAACCCATAGACCACCCGTGTACAGACCCTGACAATACGCTTTAAATAGCGTGATTTTGACTTGGTCTGTACAGCGGGCGAATCTACGGGCCAGCATATTGCCACGGACTGACAGAGCCCTGCGCTCCCTCTCTATGTCGACATCATCTTTAAGGTCGTCCGTAAGGTAGTGTCCGAGGTACTTAAACTGCGGCACCCTATCCAAGTTAACACCATTCAAAGTAATGGGTGGAACAGAATCAGGACACTTACCGGCGGCCTTAAAGACCATGTACTGACTTTTATGACTATTGCCAGC
Organism: Xanthia icteritia; assembly: GCA_949128155.2. NCBI lineage: Eukaryota > Metazoa > Arthropoda > Insecta > Lepidoptera > Noctuidae > Xanthia > Xanthia icteritia. The sequence continues at coordinate 16,973,805 of OX421940.2, read as the reverse complement.
AACTGAGCACAAATCCAGACTCCAGTCTGTTACCGAAAAATCACGGCGGAAAAACCCAATATCACTTTGTCTGACCTGGGAATCGAACCCAGGACTTCATGCTCAGCAGACTCGCTTGCGACCACCAGACCGACGAGGCAGTCGAGTATTGTAATCTCGTTGAATAATTTCATGTTTACTTTGTCAACAGCTACGCTGCTATCATGCTTCTTTATGCTGCTGGTGTTGATAGTATACTCCTTGCTGCCTGAACTTCAGAACTTGTGTGGCTTGATCCTGATGGCGTACGTCTTCAGTCTGTTCATGGCCTTCTTGCTGTTGGCCTTCGCTCAAATATATAACCCCCAAAGTGAGGCGTGTTTACGTGTGGGTAAGTGATCATACATATTTTATGTCTCTTATTTAGGAAATTGACAACCATCTTAAATTGGCCGTCTATTCAAATCACAACTGTCATTCTTTGACAGTTGTATGAAATGACTATAACACGGCAAATTGATGTAGGGTGTCAATTTACTTAAAGATTAATTGGCCTGACTGTACCTACCGCATCATCATCTACCCAACTAACTAGTAGCGTACCATCGGTTCCCCGAGACAAGTGCCCCTAGTGCACCTAGCAATTTACTTGGTGTTGATAGATCTCGTTTAGAAATTTTAATCTGTTGATAGTTTTTGTCATTTAATTTTTTTTTTAAATATTTTCTTAATAAAGTCTTCTGTTAACGGCAAAAGATAGGGATCTGTATACCTAAAGTCCCCGTCACGAGAAGCTATAAATTTTATAAATAAAGAACTTCTACTAAGTTACGTAGCGACAATTCAATCAACAACGTTTAATACTGTGTGGTACTGGAACTCAGACCCGTTCCAGTACCACAAAACATTAGACGACAGTGATTTATATCGCTAAAAATAATCCTACCAAGTGAAATTGCTCGTTAGTTTCGTATTACACGTATACTTTGAGTTGATTGAATTTGGGATTATTTGTTTCGCTACAAAACTTAGAAGTTTTTTATTTACAAAATGTATAGCTTCTCGTGACGGGGACTTTATCTTAATTACAACACCTATGTTTTACAAATAAAATTTTGATATTGACTTTTTGGTAGACACTTATCTCGGGTCACTGACTCTTTATAAGGGTGCATTCCGAGTTACGCTGTAATCGATTTGAGCGCGCTAACTCCTGTACCGAATTAACATGGGCGCGATAACAGTGTGTCTTCAATCGTCATAGATGACGTCATGACATGCGCCATCTTGCGATAACGCCGACCATGCCTTTTACTAATATCACCGTGAGCACTGTCAAAAATGACAGCTATGCTGTTTTGTTCGACTCGCATCCTATCTTTAAACTAACGTGGCATTTTCGAAATTGTGCTTCTGGCTACCGTTCGCCACCTAACCAAAGAAGAAGAAGAAAATTGTGGTATAAACACAAAGAAATATGATATGCAAGTTTTGACGTTGAGCGAGTACTGTGAGTGCGTTCACGAGCGTTCCGAATTGTTGACAGCCCTCAGCTGTCATAATCGTGATATCTTAATCGGGACGCCAATTATCGATGTCAGCGCTGTGAGCGATTATGTTCTAATTCGGAAAGCGGTCTAAATATTCACCTACTCTGTGACTGACTGTAGGGACCTACCTAATAGTAGTTAAAAAATATAACATGTTATTATGAATATTTCTAGCGAGCGCCTTATATTTCTTCTTCCTGGCTGCCTTCTGCTGGATGAGCGTCATATCTTACGATATGTGGTGGACCTTCAGGTAATATATCAATTACTTAACAAGTTTGTAAAAACTTAACAACTGTGAGAGCAGTGGTGGTAACGGCCCCAACTTACGAGTTGTAGGTCGTGGGTTCGAACCCAAGCAGGCGCTTTACTTTGTGTTGGTAAATAATTTCATTACCACTGTTCAAAACGGTGAAGGAAAATATCGTGAGGAAACCGGCATGTCCTAGAACCAAAAATGCCAAGACTGTGACATCTACCAAACCGAACCGGCCTGCGTGGTAGATTACAGCCCACTTCCTGTCAAAGAGGGGAGGCCTGTGTCCTAGCAGTGGGGACCTTATAGGCAGTATATGCTTTTGCGAACAAGTTTCTTCGTGTGGGCACTAACTTCACTCTTCGTTACTACCATGTGGTATTGAAAACCTCCCTTTAAGTGCTTTACACCCTCTATGACTCTACAAAATGTTTATATCGCTGCCAGATCTTAGAATTGAACATTTAATTAAGTGTTTGATCATTTCAAGAAATGGTTGTATTTCATGAAATCATCACATCGACCGCTGCCTGGTCACATCATGATGTGGTTTGGCCAGATCATTGAATACTCAACACTACTCAACAGTTAGTTAGAACAGTCATGATGTGGCCAAACATTAGTGATAATATCGTAAAATAGTTAGATTATCCACCGGTAGAAGTATTGATGTTGCTTTGTTTTTGTTGTGCATCATGGCGTCGGCATACAACAAATCAAACAAAGTAGGGTGTCGGCGCAAAAAAGTCGATAGACTTTTATTGGATTTCCAAATATGATATTATGGAAAGCGACCAGCTTGGAAGTAGCACCCGAGTGCTATGGTGGCGGTACTGTGGGGCCCCCATAGCACAGCATTATGCTGATTGGAACCCTTCTTGTCAGAGTCATGACGAGCAGCTGCCGACTATTTCCGTTTTATGCTCGTGATAACATAATTATGTATCTAAGGTCTATTTAAATTCTTGTTTCCAATTGATGTTATTTCCACTTAAAAAATCATCAACTTTATGTTAGTGTAAATAAAGTTGATCTTAGACTGAATAATACTGTTGAAAAAGTCATTAAAAATATGAATTGGTAGCGTAAACTGAAACGTATGTGTAGGCATTACAGATCTTTTTCCTAAAACTAGTGTTTATTTACATGTTTGGCAAGTCAGAACAGCAGTCAGTTCAGAACAAGGATTTTTATTGACGCTGACTGTCGAAGGTAACATTCTCAGTATTGGCCACTCTACGTGAATTATAATAATATTACGTCACCAAATTCTAGTAAAAATATTTTAATTGAAGTTCAATATTCCTCTCAATATTTTGGCTTCTCTGCCGGCGCCGTAAATATTTTATACTCTTTATTTTACAGAAGCATTTTGAAATCCCGCTTGTATCGGAAAGGAGACCGTTTCAAGTTCCTGATGTACTGCTTGTACGCTTGGGGAGTCCCGCTTCTCCTGACCATTGGCCTGGTCGTGGTGAACACATACAAGGAAGAGATGAAACACCTGCCTTGGTTCGTCACGCCTGGCATACCCGAGAAAGGATGCTTCCTTGAAGGTTGGCATGCCGATCGAATGTTTCATTAATCCGTTCCCGAGATATGTAGGATATTACGTTTCTCCTTCTCATATGTCTTCAATCCACCCAAAGGTTGTCAGTAAAAAATCACCAACTATTTTCTTAAGCGGTCAATCCCCGCGGAAGCGCGGTTTACGTCACTAAACAATTTTCAGAATTTTTCGGTGTTACCTGTCACGCGGTATTCTTACTGCTAATTAATGGCTTTTATTGTCTTTAGGCTGTTTTAACCTATGGTCTTACGGATATTCTCGTCAATTAGACCAAAAATAATCAAATAAAGATAGGTAACACCGAAAATTTCTGAAAAATGTTTTAAGTGACGTAAACCACGCGTCAGTTGTCCAACTGCGGGGCCTGACCGTACGTTATCACCTACATACTTACTAATTATTTCAACATCTAAGCACAGTTCTAAAGTAACTCTTTCAAAAACAAAAACTATACCTACCTATACAGGGTGCAATTGAAGTCATGGGCAATATTTTAAACTAAGACACTACTCATGATACTATTTGCATTAAGGCTACTATTACGCAAATCAAAAATATTATTAATGCAAGTATGGAAAACCTTAAAAATTTAGTAGGCACTTAATTCATATTGTAAAAGGCTATTATTGCAAATAAACACTAAAAATAATAAAAATAAAATACTTCATAAACGCCAATAAGTTTTGAAGTATCAAAATATTAAAGCGCACTGCAGAGCGGAAAAAAAAGTAGGTAAACAAACATCAAATAATACTAATAGCTAGGTTCATTGCGGCCGGCCGGCACGCGGCATCAAAGAATAGGCCACAGAGTACTTTTTAATATAGGTAGAATAGGCTAAGCCGCCCGCCCCGCACTCCCCGTCCCGTTCTCCCTCAAGGTTCGTGCAGACAAGCGCGACGCGACTTGAACAATACAATTTCTAAAAAACTTCACGGTATAACAATAACCGGTGTCGCGTCGCGCTGTCGCGTCGCGCTAGTCTGCACGCAGCTTAACTCGCAAAAATACGAATATCACCCCCGCGCGGGGGCAGCCTCCCCAAACTAGTGTCATAACGACTGCGCAGGTGGGTTGATGCATGTAGTTGATTTACGATAAATCCGGACGTAATCGCCGCACGCGCCTCACTCTTCTTACCCTTGGATTGCAGTGCATAAAGTGTTAGTGGATTAATTATTGTGAACACGATGCCTCGACCGCGTAATGTGCAGGCTAGGTACACAAACCAACAATACCTACAAATGGTTTTACTTTACAATGGCACAAGTTTATTACGAGCCCGTGAAATGTTCCCTCGCCGCTACCCGGACGCCCCTAAGATGACCCACTGACCTAAAATTATTGTAAATAAACTTCGTGATTCCTGAACAATTAGTGTAAATACTGTGATTCCAACTTTGTAAATACGCCAAAACTACGGGAAATTAATTTTACCTACACATTTATTTTATTATGTGTGTTAGTTATCGTAGTTTTGACCGTCCTAAGCCGGCAAAGTATGAAGGGAAAGTTGGAATGAATTAGGAATCAAATCGTTAGCAACTTACCTATGTCACGTGAGTCGAGCGGGGTCAAGGAGTTCACGCGCAATGACAAGTACCGCACATACGGTGCGCGGCGTAGTCTACCTACAGCAGCACTCGCTATCGCGATGCGCGACTTTGATACTTTATATGAATTAGTACATTTTATAGGTTTCCATACTTGCATTAATAATATTTTTGATTTGCGTAATAGTAGCCTTAATGCAAATATTATCACGAGTAGTGTCTTAGTTTAAAATATTGCCCATGACTTCAATTGCACCCTGTATATATGAAATTAAATAGATCAGCTATAATAATGATTTGGATTATAATAAATAAACTGAACAATACAGCTTTGTGTTGATATTCAAGTTTTTAATGATATTTCTCAAATTAGAGACTAAGAGGCAGCTGTTTTCGGCTTCGGTAATACTCATCCCTAGTTCGAACTTGCCCGGTCCGTATAAATATATCTACCTATATTTAAAGCACTGATAGTAAAAAAGTACTTACCTTATGTAATTACCAAAACCCGCCATAACAAAAGGCTTGTCAAAGGATGCCACCTTTTGCCTATTGCGGTAGACGTATAAAAATTGCGGTTATTGAATTTTATTACTCTTTTGTTCAGACACGTGCAGGCTTTCTTATTGTAAGATTGCTAGGAATGGAATATTTAATCATTATATCTACTATTTGCACGAAATCTCAGTATCATTTTGTAAAAAAAAAATATAAAAAGATCAAGGCTGCCATAGTAAAATGCCATAAAACGTGATAAGTATTATTTTATTTCCTACATAAGAAATATATAGGCATATAAAAAAGCGGGCGAGTTCAAACTGGGGATAAGTATGAACGAAGCCCTGCGATCAGAGCGTTTTTCTTCTGACAGAAAACCTCCCAGTAGTGGGTATCCTAGGCAGCAAACTCCTCTTAGAGTCTCTATTTGCGCAGCGTACTCTTGCTCATTACGATGTTTCAATGCAGGTGGTGTTAAAATGTTGTACTTTTATACGCCAATGCTGATCCTGATTATCTGCAACTGGATGTTTTACCTGATGACAGCGTTCAACATCTGGCGTTGGAATCGAGGGACTGCGGTGCTAGATTCTACTGCTGCGAGAAATAGGCAGGCACATCGTGCTCAAACACAAAGGTAAGAGTAAATATAAATGTAAAGTCCTGTTAATATAAAGTCGGTAATTAATTGACTACCAATTAACACGATCAATCTTATAAATGCGCAACGGAAGCTAGACATGATCTATTTGAATGTTTCATTGATATGAATTAAGATAAAGTTATCTATTATATATTTTTAACCGACTTTAAAAAAAGGAGGTTATCAATTCAACACGTATATAACAATATGATAATCTATGAGGGCGTCAGTAGAAAATTGGTGCAGCAGTTTTCAAGATATTATTGACTAACACGTATAAGTGTGACACAGTTTGTGTAAAAGGAAAAACGTCTCACAATCTTGGTGTCTCAATCTTTTTGACGGCACGGTTGGCGCAGTGGTTAAGCGATTGACTGCTGCACTGCGTGTCGCGGGTTCGATTCCCGCACGGAACAAATATTTGTATGACCTGCAAGTAGTTGTTCCGGGTCTGGCTGTTTGTGTATGTGAGTATATATGTTTGTAAACGCACCCACGATACAGGAGAAATTCCTAGTGTGGGGCAACGTTTTTTCAAAAAAAAAAAAAAAAAAAAAAAAAAAAAAAAAAAAAAAAAAAAAAAAAAATCTTGGTCAACCACAACTAAAAAGTGAAAAATGTTTTTTTTTTACAAAAATAAAAACCGGCTTCCATAAAAAAAAACAATAAAATTGAAAAGTAAAAAAAAACTTTAATTTCGGTGACACCGACTTCCGAAAATAATGTTTTTTTTTTTTACTTTTTAGTGTTTTTTTATTTTTTTATTTAATATATTTACACATACTATTAAACTAATTTACATCCGTAAGAAGTCCTCGTAAAATAAGGTCCAGTTGAAAACCAGCGTCAGGCACTAGTTGTCTGGTATTCATGCTGAACTGAGCCTATTTGGCGCAGCCTTGAGGGACACAATACTGTTTTAAATTATTTTTCTGTTTTTTTTGTGCGAATAACCTGGCTCAAATAAATTTATTTCCTTTCATTCTTTACCAACTTAAATTATCCGTATATTCAAATCACGACTGTCATTCTTTGGCAGTTGTATGAAATGGCTATAGGTAACACGGCAATTTAATGTAGGGTGTCAATTTGCTTAAAAAATAATTTCCCTGGCTGTACCTACGTTCAAGGAGACCAAGTATACAAGAAGCGCTAAACATAATGCTTTCTTTGTGCACTATTTTAATCTTAGTTCAGTGTGAAAAAGAGTGGAAGTTAGTCCGAGCTGGCATGGGCGCTTTTATAAAGTGCACTAGATTTTCAAATCTCGGCACTAAGCCGATTGATGAAAATGCACTACGCGGTAAAAATACGTCGCATCCGTGCGTACGTGTTAATGGTTGCCATACACATGCTGCCTATTGTTCAATCGGCATGACTCTGCCGATTGGATCAAGTAGAACTGACCGTGTGTAGGCGTCAATTGGCATGACAGTTAAACTTGACGGAACAATCGAAATTCAATTATTTTGACTTGATCAAGCCGATTGGACCGTGTATCGTCGCCAGTTCAGTTGAGTCAAGATGGTTAGTCGGTTTCCTTTTCACGAGTAAAATGCCCAAGACGGCAAAAACATCATTGTCCATCACTGACGACGCCATGGCTCCAACTGAATGTCGCGCGTCGCTGCCGATTTGACAGTTTAAATTGTTCGTGTGTGGTGTACCTATATGAACGAACTGAAGATTCGATCAAGCCTGCAGCGTCATGCCGATTAGATTATAGGCAGCATAGGCCATACACCACACTGCCTATTAATAAGATTACAATAAAACTGGTGGTGGAAGTAAAGAGATGGAGGTATCTCTTTCGCGCACTGAAGTAAGATTAAAAAAGAATGCTGTAAGAGGTGGTGGTAGGTCGGATTGTATTCGTCATTCCGGTTTTTTCTAGAACAGAATTTTAGCTAATAAAGAGGCTGAATTTTGTCAAGTTATTAATAACACATTAAATCTGACTTCGAAGTATTAAATATCTTCTAGTCATGCAAACAATTTTTTTTTACAGATTCATACTTTACCTAAAGCTGTCGGTGGTGATGGGCCTGACCTGGTTGCTGGAAATAATCAGCTTCGTGTGGCCTGATTTTAGAATTTGGTTCTTTTTCGACGCTTACAACTGCCTTATAGGCGTGGCGCTGTTCCTCATATTCGTGTGTAAAAAGAAAATATGGAAGAAACTGTATAAACGGTAAGCTATTAATCTATTTGCAGTTAGCCTCACATCAGTGGAATCAATATTTGTCGTTGACAGTGTTTTTATGACGAAGCCGTAAGGGTGATTTTCGTTTATGTGCGGCAGTCCTAATTGCCGTCACATATAAACGCAAGTATTTGAATCACAGTTTTAGTGCTCAGCGACACGACGCCGTCGCAGCGCCGCCACCGCGCCTCTAAGCTGTGTATATGCAACGTTGCCAGACCTACCGCGCCGCCACCACGCCGCCACCACACCGCTAGTACTGTTTAAAGTGTTTTTTAATCCATCGCCGGCCGCTTGCAAAAATGCACGCGCTTTATAAGTGATACGGCAAAATCAAGCGGAGACGGCGCGGCGACGGAGCGGCGGCAGCGCGGTGGCGGCGCGGTGACAGCGTCGTGTCCCTGAGCACGCAACGACGCGACGACGACGCGGCGGTAATCACGGTTTCTGTGTCTACAGAGCATTCCGCCTCAAAGCCAATACAAGACAATGCACAAGCGGGGCACTGTCTAGCATGTCTTTTGTTTTGACAATTCGACAGCATTCGTTGCGTTATTTACGTTGTCGAGCAGACAAATTTTTCAAACATATGAAGCAATGGATTAGGAATTTCTTTCAAAAGCCTTCGGATTGTGAAAGAAAGTGTGTTAATCATTTGGGGTGCAGAACTGCGACCTTGCAGTCTCAACAAGCTCAACAGGGCTAACATGATGAGTGCAACAACGCTCTCTCCTATCACGTTTTGGCTACATTTTTCCACAAATCTGATGTCACCCAAATAACGAACATGACCACCAAGCTCGAATAAACTATACTTCGCTTTCTCGCGAAGAGAAGCTGATGTAGCAAGTTATTAAAAAGTAATAATTTTTATAATAGCAACATGGACTTAAAGTTCGGTTCATTCATTTGATTTTATGTCCACCTTTTAATTTACAGCCTTATTTATAAAAATCTCGCTAATCACTGATTAGCCACTGTTTAGCTAAGCAAATGGTTAGCTCTTAATCAATGCTTAACTTTTCTTTATTTATAAACGCTAGTTAGCAAGTGATTAGTTGCGAAACGAAATAGAGGTGAAATTATGCGTTCGGCACAGATTATAACCAAAATAGTCGACTAAAAAACAGAATTTTAAGAATAAAGTTGTCAAAACCACGATTTCTGTATCTGTCGTGACTTTGACAGACAAGAGTCAAAAATTACATCGGAAAATATAAAATTGAATAATATTACTTAATAAGTTTATTTAATTGTTTTTGCGATGATAGCAATGAAAATAATAAGCTCCAATAATTGGAGTAAACAGGAAAAGGTATTTATCTCTGAGTTTATATCTACTTACTAATAAACTGACCAAGTGAATGTTAAAGCAGAAGTAACAATGTTATTAATTACTTATGTATTTTCATGTCCTTTTTGCTTCTTTACACGAATATACTATTTTAGAAATGTATGTAACTACTTGTGTCTGTTTTATTAATTCCTATTGCTTTTGCATCAGGTTTTCAGTATCTTTTAATAACAATTACTATACTTGTTTACAGCAACTTTGACTGCTGCTATGAGCCACTAAATATTATTCAACCTCGCAAAGATGAGGGAGGAGACCATGCTACGTGAAAACGATGAAGAATGCGAGTGGCATGACAAAATAATGGCACCATCTCTTTGGAGGAAGAATATTGGAAATCAAAAATAATGAATTTATAACAAATTAGCTTTATTATGTATCAAAATAAATTGTTTTCTATAAAATGTCTCTTGTTATTTGTGTGACTGCCACAACGTGGCTTTTCTTTAGTTCGGGGCCTTAAAGCTAGCGCCATAAGATGAGGGGCACATGGGAAAATACATTGGATAATCATTATCTCCGATGAGCTCCCTCACAAACTCATTCTCTTCAAACCACCTGAGCACCTACTGAGCCTCCTTCTGATTGAACTTTCCCTATAAATCCTTCTATAATGAGTACTTCGAAAGAAGAATATTATCAACATAACATAACATCACGCCTGTATTTCCCCGAAGGGTTAGGCAGAGGTGTACCTATAGTACACCCACATTTCGCCAGTTATGTTTAAGTCCCATGTAATAGGAGGCGAACCTATTGCCATCAATAGGGCACAAATCCAGACCCCGGGCTGCTACTGAGAAATTCCACACTGAATAAACCCGGGACCTCATGCTCAGCAGTAGCACTTGCGACCACTGGACCAACGAGGCAGTCAGAATATTATCTAGTAGGTATCTAATCATCCTCGTAACGGATATAAATGAGCTTTGTAGGTCTTCCTCCGTGTACTTTGCGGCGGTGTTTCAAAATTATTTAATTCTTTTAAGTGGTTCTGAAATCCCGTAAAAGATTGTCGAAATCCATATTTACTATCTCGATATATAATATCGGCACATCTCGATTATAGGAACAAAATTACCTCGAAGCACACTTATTTCGCATTGAATCGATCAGCTGATTGAAATAAAATCCGCCATCTTGCCTCTTAGCATCCTCTTAACAGTGGACGGGTGGTGTTTAATTTTGACAGCTACTAATCAATTGCTTAGCGACCTCTTAGCGCTAAATAGCGTTTATGAATAAGAATTTTGCTAATCAATTGCTTAGCAATTGATTAAAATTTAAGAGGCGTTTATAAATAAGACCGTTGTTGTTTAAAATTAAATAAATTAAACGTTTTTCTATCGGTTTTCCTTGGCATTGTAATTAATATGACAAACAAAAGTTTGACATATTAATTTAAATGTTAAACAATACTCGTAGAACAGTACATGTAAAATACGATAAATAAGTATTTCAATTCTAGTGAAAATTAATATGAAAATATACAAACTTTTCGTCATGGATATCACACCCCTTAATCGTAGGTACCTACCGAAGGAACTTTACCGTGAAACGCTAAAAACCTATTGCGATAAAAGATTTTGGTGTTTTAATGAATACTGGTTGATAGCCTAATAAATAAATATTCAGTAAACGCACAAGATTTTGATTAATTTAAATTACCTTAAAAACTACTACAGTTTTTCCTTAGGAGTTATGACTTACCCGAATAGTGAGCACCGAGCCTGTGGAAGCGTCCAACGGGTTAAAACGGGGCCTAACTCATTGGACCTAAAGCAAAATTGCACGATTGGCTACTTTATTTTTCACGTTAGTCGCAAGACTTAGGTAGAAAATAATAAAAAATGAGTAACTACTGACTTCCAAACTTTTTGTAGTGACTTAAAATAATTTTAAAAATGCTATAGTTAAACAACACAAAGTTACTAATAAATTTCACGCATTTTCAAAAATAAATTATTAAGTATATATTGGTCATTCAGCAGTAGTCTTTAGACGCACCCTTAAAGAGGGAACAGGGCCTACGATTTTCCATACAAATGTATTCCCCTTTTTTCTGCCTGAATAATGCCACTAGAGCAATTATTTTTTTTCATAAAATCCGGGTCTGCTGAAGACACGTCCCTGTTATTTCCTTTTTTTCAGCAACTTATTGGTAATTAAAATATAACCATCCAAAAATTTACAAAAATGACCCATTTTTCCTGCTGTGATTAGAGGACTACCAAACAAATTCGAAAAGTTTTTAACATAAAAGAAAACGATAGGAACCTAGACGTACTCTTTCTTAAAATTTTAAAATAAAAAATAATTGAATCGGCTCAGTTTTCGAGGAGAAAAAAGGGGAATACGAAACGTCAATCTCGTCCATTTTTTTTGTGATATAATCGGTCTGAGCTGCAGCTGACCCTAACGCACGGCAGACGGCAACTTGAGGTAAAACGACGGCAATAGTTTCTTCAAATACCTATTTCTCAAATTCCTCGCAGACCCTGTTCCCTCTTAAGTTATCCTACACGTAAGCTTGTAAGCAGTAGGTAGCAACATGCTACCGCACTGCATTTTACGCGGCCCGTCGTAACAAACTTCGTTCCTATATAATTTTATCAGCTGCATTGAATACTTTAAGGAAATTATTTAGTATTTAACTAAATAGGTTCAATCATTATGAATATTGTAAAATAAAATTATTACTAAAGTGAGTTGGTATGCAGATTCTTACTTACAATACGAACTGCCAACCCGTAGTTCCCAACCCATTTTTGAAGTTTCACTTATGTACCTACTAATAATAGGTACTTATCTTATTTGGTCTACTGCTCTCGTCCTCAAAAACGAAGACAGACGAATTGGAGAATGCCTCATATTGAATTTTCAAAATTCTAGAGACTTAACTTAGGTACATGTTAACATGGCGCCTAAGTTCTAGAATTTTGACGCGAGAGGGAGTGAATTGTGACGTGAGTCAAGTTCGAAAATATTTTTGGTCATGAGGTTTTATGGTTTTATGTCTCTAGTTCGGAAATGTCATTATTATTTATTTATTTCATCAACAATGTTTACATTTTATCGAAATGTAATGAATTATCATCTCAATATTTGTTTTGTTTTCCCACAGCTGCGGGGGGAAGAAGACAAGCCGCAGCAAAGCAGACTCCAGCCAAGAGAATGTCACTCTGCAGTCGTTAGAGTCCTTTCAACGAAATGAACTGTACGTAGGATAAGTCGGTGGAACAGGCTCATAGGCAACGAGGCGCTGGTGGCTAAGCTACATAGCATACCATCGACGCATTGTTGCTTGCCTGTCGGTCTTCTATAGATTTTACTCTGGGGGTGTAACTCCCGTGCACTCTGCACGGGAGTTACACGACCTAATCCCAGATCTCTTTTGTACCGTTCGACTTCTAGATGTATAATGTACCTATACTGTAGGATTCCATCCGTACTTGACTGATATACCAACATGTCGCTCTTTTTCATTTTGCTGAACATTTATTATACTCACAGCCAATGTTGGCCCCCTGTTAGCGTCTGTATTCATTACCTCCTATATATAACCTGTCAACCATAAGCACGAGCGTTTCATACGACGACTTTCTAATAATCTTTGAAAAAGAGGGTTTACTCGTTTTATAAAGCTGTGCCAAGCGCTTACGAGGTATTATCAGTAGTGTCCTTCACATAGATGTTAGTCGCTACACCCAGATTGCCTTTTTCCGTGTCCAATAAATTCGAATACAATTTCGAAACTCAATAAATAAAAAACTGTCATACTTATTTTAAACATAAAATAATACACAATACATAATATATTATTATTAGAATTACTTTTCTTTTAACAATTATAATAGATGTTTCGGTATAATTCCACCATAGACCATTCCTCATCAGCTTCTAACGCTAAATCTGTCATACGCGGCACGCTCAGCTTCAATCTCCCAAACGCGCCCAACTTTCTTAAACTGCACCAGATTCACAATTTTGTAGTAATTTAGCTTCAACAGCATGTGTACCATACAAACATTTGTATGACCTACAAGTACGGGACAAATATTTGTATGACCTACAAGTAGTTGTTCCGGGTCTGGCTGTTTGTGTATGTGAGTATAAATGTTTGTTAACGCACCCACGATACAGGAGAAATTCCTAGTGTGGAGCAACGTTTAAAAAAAAAAAAACAAAAGATTCAAATCTGGTGAGCTGGTGGCTATTCATTTTTGGGTAGGAAATCAGTCAAATTGGCTTGGCACCATGCTTGCACCACGTTTGCTGTGTGTGATGTTGCTCCATCTTGTTAATGACGGCAGAAGGTCTTATGGTACCACACATATATGCGAAACTCAATGGTCTATTCAAAATACTAAAACTAACACAAAAAGCAGAGTGACGGTAACAAACTGGCAACTGGCACTGAACTAGGACTGCACTCACCAACATACGAATAACATACAGACACTCTCTTACAACAACAACACAACTGACACATATCACAACACCATACATACACTATTTTTATACCAATTTTAAGTTTTAAAGTGTACCTTTCTATATAAAATTGTAAACTAAGGAGCCTTGATCTCACAACACAGGGAATTCTAGTGTGGTCTAGGAACTCAATCCACTTGTATGTAAATTTAGTGAAACAAAATTATTATTCTTACAAAAAAAAAAAAGTTTGGAGATGCAAACATGTGAAGTAAACTCGGTGCTACAGTTTTCTGCAAAACTTTCGTTTTGAAACATTCAGCGTTGATTTTAACACCCTTTTCGATAAATATCAATGAAAGTTTTCCACGTTTACAAATCGCCCCCTAAACCATCACAGACGGTGCACCTTTATATCTTGGAACGTATCTCTGGTCCTCTGGAACGTCTGCTATCCATGCTGCCCACAATCGATCGTTTTGAACATTGTGAGGACAAATAGTTTCTCATCGGAAAAGGCAAACTCGTCAAGTGTTGTTTTTGCTCTATCTAACCTTTTTATCTTACAAGCATTTGATACGCCGTGAACTTTACCTTTTTTTATAAACCTGACACCCAAGTTCCATTTAAAAAAATATTATGCGCTAATCCACTTGAAATTTTCAAATCAACCGCAAGTTTTCGTAGAGAACGATCATCACCATCGTTTCTCGTCGAATCCGCTCCCTCACAATCTTCACTACCTTTCTGTCCGTGCTGAACGCGGCCGACCAGATCTTTGTCGACCCTGTAATGAGCATATCTCCTTACAAGGAGCCTTAATGAAGATTTCTACTTAACCATAAACAGATACACCGAAAATCACGTTTGTTCCCGTCTCCATTAAGAGTTTTTCAGCAGCCCTTAGTCTGAATTTGTGCCCGGTTTACGGCATTAGGCATAGGACATAAACATACATAACTGTCGAATTATGGAACTACCATACACCCCTACCTACCCCTTCGGGAATTCAGACGTGATGGTATGTACCGAATTATTCATGTAGTTCTTATATGGTTATGATTGTTGTACCTATTAAATGTATGATTTGATTTATAATAGAAAGAATTAAAAAAAGAAAAGATTATTTTATATAGTTTTATGATACTTGTTAAGATTGAAAATTCTACTTACTGATTTTACTTTAGTTTTTAAGGTATTTTATTTTACTCACGCAATTATAAATGTTTGCCTGAATGATCTTTAAGATAAAAAAAAATATAACTTACTTATGTAATGATTTTGTAAACAATAATTAAGAATAATACGTTTTTTAATAATATATAATATAATATAATTAGGTATTCATCTGGAGAATATTGGTATTAAAGTATATTTGTTTTGTATAATTAATAAATCATTGTTGTTTAAATTTAAAAAGTTTATTTACAGTTAATCATAAGCCCTAATGTATTTTAGTTAGTCAAGTGATTGTATGTACTGCTCTGATTGGTCTTATAACCGGCTGTGTGTTCACTTCCGTTTAAAGTGGGGAACATTCAGTTGGTAACTGATTTGTTTAGACAGAGTCAGTCTATTTCGAGGCGTTGTACCATAAGCATATCTTACGGGTCCGTGCTTTATGTTATATTATTACTAGATTAATAAGAGGCCGTGCCTCCTCCCGAGCCAGCGCTCGAGCACCGGCCGGACCGCCCCGATAGTGACAGGGTAGGGCGTGAAAGCCTGTCCCGCCATTCTGCCACCAGGGCTACGCGAAGCTGTAACCAACGCAGCTCCACATGTCGCTGCGTCAGCCACTGCCTCGCGCCCTCTAGTCCTCGCGCCAACGATACAGTGACGCGAGTGCCTTCGCCTCGAGGTCCCAGGGTGGGGATCCGGCCAGTACACAAGCCGCCTCGTAGGAGATCGTGCGATACCCCCTGATGACTCTGACGGCCATTGCTCGCTGCGGCTTCCGCAGGACAGCGATGCTGCCGGCCGTCAGGTCAGCCGCCCAGATATATTATTCCATTTAATCCTTTTCAATTTCCCTTATTAAATACAAATATTTGAATTAGTTCAGGAGTATCTGTTACATGAGCTCAACATAATATTACAGAAAATAATCATTCTCAAATAACTCAAGGTATTTTTATTGCTACCATTATAGGAATTTATTTCAGAATTCTTCATGCTTATTAGTATTTTGTTGCTCTTTTTAATATTGCCGATAGTATTTATAGTTCAACATGTTTTATTGCAACCGGATTTTATGGTTTACATGTAATTATGGGAACATTATTTCTTTTTATTTGCTTAATTGGTCATCTAAACAAGCATAGTTTTTAGGATACATCATTTTGGTTTTTAAACAGCAGCTTGATATTTTAATTTTGTACATGTTGTATGATTATTCCTTTTTATTGATGAAGGAATCAATTATTTATATAATTATATTTAGTATATTTGACTTCCAATCAATAAGTTTTATAAGTTTAATATAAATAATAATTTTGTATTGTTTTGTATGCTGGTTTCTAATAATATAATATTTTTATCTATTATTCTATCAAAAACGTACGACGACGTAATCGTATATTTATCAAAAAATATTGATTTAGGTGCGTTTTTTTATATTTTTTATTAATATATAATAATAATAAGACCGTACTTCCGGGATTGTCCTGATAGCCGTGGAATACCGCTCCACTCCTTATAAGCACCTCAGGACATGTTGCCTCCTTGTCACTACGACACTTTGTGCTAGCGACCGTTTTCGGGGGCCCATTATTGAGTGTGCAAGTCACCCCCTGCCATTTTACCTGTGTATTTTATATAAAATATTGGTCAGGCAGGGGCCATAGTCTTTCCATAGTTCTAGATAACCAGTTCACTTAGCCACCCAAACCCATAATCCAATATATTTGTTTCCATATCTTGCAATAGTCCTGCACCAACAGGGGGTTGTCCTTGGGTGCACCAGTAGGGGAGACTGAGGATACTTGATCCCCCCTTTTGTTTTTCCTTTATAAAATCTAAAATATCCATTATTTTTTATACTATAATTGACTAATAGATCCGCAATTTAATAAGTTATAAGTTATGAAGCCATGCAAAAGATAGGATTGCAAACAGAAACCTTGCTGTACATCGCACACGTCTCCACAGAGTAGGCAACTCGTTCATGGGTCAATGTATACGCTTTTACAACAAACTTCCCATTGATATTCGAAACTTACCCATTAAACGATTTAAAAGCTGTATAAAAACCAAACTTTGTAAAAAAGGGTACTATAAAATTTCAGATTATTTAGAAGATAAAAAAGCGTGGGATTGAGCTGCTCGCTCTGCTAAGCTTTGTGATAAAACTATAAAATTTGACATTTTAATTATTATGTAAATCATTAAAAATACCAGTTTTTTATATACATATTGACATTGTTGAAATTTATATACAAAATAACATGATTACTTTGTAAAGTATTATATTGTTTTAATTATTGTGAATGTGAGGACTATGTGGATATTTTATTTTTATTGTTTTTCCTTTCTTGAATTTTTTCTTTCTCAGTTAGTTTAAATGATGGTCTGGCAGTTTGAGTACTTTATGCGACCTACCCAAATGTCCTTTCTTTGGTATTGTTCGTCGAGTTGAGCTCCTTAAGTTCTGAGTTGAGCTCTACGATTACTGACAAATGCTTGCACTGACTGGACAGGTCCACTCAAATCTGTGTGGTTCTTTCCTCAAAAGACCATTTCAGACACTAATCTACATGGTCCTCATATGGCCTGACCAAGATTATGTCTGGACTTTAAAAGAGACTGTGACCTCTGAGTTTGTTTCGGTCTTTCTTCTCAGAGTAGTCAGATAGGAAACGCCGAACTCATCTAGCATTTTCTTCTTATTTTTTTTTAATATGACGTGTAAAAGTGATTGCAATATCCTATTTACAGAATAAACAATTTCATTTCATTTCATTTCATTTCAATCACTAGTAAACAAAAACCTCTATGATAGCTTTGTAACATGTGTCCTCAATGTATAGGAGAGTTGATACTACCTGTCAGGAGACTTGATCCCCCCCGGATCAAGTCTCCCACACACGGAGGACACTTGGGACACGAGATGCTTATCATAGTCCTACATAGGAGACTGTATCTAGATCTTATGAAAAGAAGTTTAAATAAAATGAAAGACTGACATAAGTTTCAATTTGTTTTAATCATTCCACATTAATTAATAATGGCAAGAGTTTGAGATCAATCAATCTTATAAACTAAAATTATAACGACAACACCATAAATTACTTTTCCTTCAGCTTTTATAATTATTTAGTTAAATCACACTGCACTGGAATTCAGTCAAATCTTAATATAATTATGTCTACTCAGTTTCAACTCTGTACCATAAACTTGAAAGATATAAATCTTATTTTTAAAAAGTAGATGTTACAAACATATAACGTCTTCTAAAACTTTGTACAAAAATTAACGAGATCAATCGAAAATCTTACAAACAAAATGATATTGACTAACTATGACAAAAACACCAAATAATAAAAAGATATAACTAAATTAGCGTTTTTGTCGTAGTTAGGTTTAAGTTTTTAACTTTTTATGACCATTTTAAATATTATTATAAGTAAATTATTAAGCATTTATAATTAATAACAAAATAACATTGATAAATCTTAAAGTGTTTTAAACTACAAAAAGGAACAAAAAAAAACTCTTTTTATATAGTAATCACACTATTCTTATGAAATATATTAAATAATTAGCTATCACAATCATTAATTTGAACATGTCGGTGGTATTACCTAACGTTTTATTTGTCAATTTTGAATTTCCTTAAGGACTTGGGAAACTCAAAGGCACCAATCCGCTTCGAAGAAGATTTAAATAAAGGTGGAGGTAGTTTTTTTACTACCTGATACTTAGCGATCACACTAGTATCTGGTTTTTCCGGCCATTTAAATTTTCTGTCAGTATTTTTTTTTGCGAATTTGATGTCTAGGCTAGCGAGCGATTCATTTATTATTTGTCCGACATATCGGTGTGGTATACTTCTTTCTGAGATAAAATTGACGATTACCCAATCGCCTTCGTGGACAATATCTTCATCGAGATTATTTACGTCATCTTCTTCCTCTTCGCTGTTCTCTTCTTCCATTTCGTCTTCTATGTTATAATCGGACTCTGGTGATGGTGGTAATGTCATTTCATCTCCAGAACTTGTACTATCATCGGAGTTTCTTTTTTGTCGTTTCGCTCTCGATGTTATTTTATTTATTTTTAATGATGCTTTTCGTTTTGTTTTTGTGTTTGTAATATTTTTTTTTATTAATTTAGCTGCCTGTAATTTTCTCTTTTCTTCTCTTTTACGAGCCTCCTGTTCTATTTCATTCTTTTCTGGCGTGTCTGTAATAATCCTCGTGGTTCCTTTTTTTCTGCCTTTGTTATTATTTTTTCTAGGCCCAGCTTTAGGATGAGGTCTAATCATATCCAGTCGTACATATTTTGAAGTAGATGGTTTTTCTAAATCAGTGAAAGACCTATTTTCAGACACCATAGAACTATTTCGAGGATGAGCAGCGGAGTTCACATTTAAAAATGGCTGTTGGGAAAGACATTCCCTTTGTAGAGATCTTGATGTAGTAGCAGGAGATTCATCGGCATTTAAAAGATTCGGAGCTGTTACAATACAGGTTAATCGTTGTGCAATAGGAGCATTATTTGTCAATTCAGCTACACTTGGCGTTAGTGTATCACTTGTACAGGTTGCAGTTACACAAATGGTAGGAATATCGGAGGTAAGTAAGTCAGAAGTATCTACGGGTGATTCTTGGGAAAAATTTACTTCCTTTTCTATCGGTGCTACAGCAGAAGAATTACTAGATCCAGGAATTGAGATAAGCAGTTCTTTTGCCTCTAAAGATAGCTGAGCCAGAGTTAAATAAGTAGCTGGGGCTGCATTATCATGCGTAAACTGAGTTATGTCAAACGATTCGAGAAGTAAGGGAGATGACATTATTTCAGGGGTATTATTATCAGAATTATCCTCAGCAATATCATCATCAGGCTCGATTTCTATGACATTATTTTCCTGTTCAATTGTTTGAGTTTCTTGTGCCTCAGCAACAGCCTCTTCTGGACGGTCCGTAACATACGAAGATAGAAATTCGTCGTCTGTGAAAATGTTGTCATTGAAAGGGTAAATGCCAGTTATTTCAAAACTTTTGGTTATATTTCTTGGCGTCATTGCAGTCGGATATGCCTTACCTAAGCAGCCGGCGATATCATATATAGTTAGTGGACGATCAGGATGAGCTAACATCCAGTCGTCACACGCGGTGTTGTAGTAAGATTTGAGAGTGCCGAATAGTATCCTATCTAAAGGCTGCAGCTTTTGAGATGTATGCGGCGGAATGGTTAATAAATGGATACCGTTGTCTCTGGCGAAATTTACAGAATCAATGCTAATATGGCTTTCATGATTATCAAAAATTATTAAACACGGATTCTCCTTGGAACACCTCACGTGTTTTTTGAAGTGTTGCAGAAAAAGCACGAAATTTGTTGCTGTCATCCAACCACTAGGATGTGGAGCTCCAGCAGACCCAGGAGGAGCATTATCAGTCATCCTATTTTGCCAGTTCTTTCGCGGGAATATAAAAAAGGGCGGTGTAGATACTCCTACAGCATTAATTGCACTGCAGACTGTGACTAATTCTCCTCGCTCAGCTGAAGTAACCTTTGACACTTGCTTTAAACCTCTACACGCTATAATTTTTTTAGGCTTATGTACGGTGGTTATGCCTGTTTCGTCAACATTCCAAACATCTTGAGGCTCAAACTTAAATCGGACATATAAATTTTTTAGGTTTTCAAAAAACTTGGCGACATTGTGTCTATTAAAGCTAGTAGCACGAGCAAGGCTTGTAGCTTCTGGCACTCTAAGCGACAAGTTCTTGTGACGTCTCATAAAACCATGAAGCCAAGCGTATGACGCGATTTTGTTTTGGTGCCATGTTTGTGGCACACTTTTATTATTCTTTTCGGCGAATTGGAAAGCCAATTCTCTTGCGGCTTTGGGTGTAAGCCCATGATGCAGTTTACTAGCTGTTTCCAAATAATTAGATAAATCTAATTCTTCTTCTTTAGAAAAATATTGCGCCTGTTTATAATTAGGCTCATAGTTGGGAGAAGAACTGCCTGTATTAATAGCCTGTCTTTTTTTTGCAACATATCTTTTGAGAGTCATTACGGACAGTTTGTAAGACTTAGCCGTACCCCGTAGCGACTTATTATTGTATATTACATCATGGACTGCTAATTTTAAAGAATCTTTGTTGATATGTTCCCGCTTTTTACTGCCTTCTTTGGTTTTGTATACACGCGGCATTTTAAATCTGCAAATAATATACAAACGCGTCAAATACTTGTAAGGGCCCTAGTTCCTAAAAGCAACAGTTATTTAAAATAATACTAAAAGAATCTATTCAGTTGTTATAATGTAATCTGGTAAGCAAACCGAGTTTAGGAGACTTGATCCCCGGATCAAGTCTCCTCGAACTGAATGTACCATGTCTCCTCAATGGTAGTTCAGTTAGAAAAAATAATACAGAATTTAAACAACTTAAGTCTTTCAACTCACAACTGATTATTATGAAAATATGTAATATACACAGTAATTATTCTATCTCAGTAGATCCCTGATACACAAATTTCATAATAAGAAAAAAAAAACAAAAACTTACCGATTCTAGTTTCGCTCGCTCGTAAACAACACTCGTGCGCCATTTGCAAAGTTGACGGAATATTGACATATGAGTTTTATATTCTTAAGTTGGTAGCAACGGAAGCTCAGTGTTGCTACTTTAAATAAATCTAATACGCTTCGTTAATTCATAATGCTCGTGTACCATGTCTCCTAAAGGGATCAAGTGTCCTCAGTCTATAGTGCGTACAGAGATAATCATCATTTTAATTTGAAGCCCTCACTCTTGAGCTAGGTGGTACCTGTGTTACAGGAGTCAGTGTCTTCACCCGTATTTTGAACATTAACAATTTATGCAATGAAATTAAAAATAAAATAACTTAAAATGCAGGAAACCAGTTTAGTGCATACATGCGCTTGAGTGGTTTGTGTGCGTGTGTGTATGTCGTTTTTTGTGTATGTATGTATGTATATATGTGTGCGTATGAGTGAGTGGGAGTGATTGTTCTTGGTGCCTGGACTTTGGGTTATATGTGAGTATTTGTTTGCCTACTTTACCATTTAATTAACACGAGTATTGTTCTTTAAGTATGGGGTACTCCAGTGTTTGAAGCCATATGTTTAATTTCATCTTAGTTTTATTTTTTGTTAGTGGGTTGATGTGGAGAATTTTGTTAACTTTATTGTAAGTATAAGTAGCTATGCATAGGCGTTGCCATCGAGCGGATGCGGTCTTACATTTGACTGCGCGACATACATTAGTGATAGTTCTCTTATGTTTGGCTGTGTAATATGAGTTCTCCAAGTCTTGACTCCTTTGAGTCTTTTTAGTCCTTTATCTTATGTATATTATATAGGTACATACACGACATGATGAGCTCTGCATATTTATTATCAGATTCGAGTCTCCAAAAACAACTGCCTTCAAAGAGAATTCAAGTCTTTATTGTAAGCCTTTAGTTCTTCTTTCAACAACACGACTCGACACGACTTAGGACCCGAGTTTCTTGAAACTACAGATCGAAGTCTTTCTCTACTTTCCATGAGTTCTTTAGTTGCCCAGACACTAAATAAAACTAAGGGCTGATAGTTGAGTAGAGATGTCAGCACAACTGACGGGGTCCGCTAGCGCTGATGCCTGCCAGGGTCGCGGGATAGTCCGAAAGGGATACCATGGCCCCTGGCAACGTACACGCAAGGACTGGTACTTTGAGTTTTCTAAAAGTATTATTGAACTCTCTGAATACTCCATAAAAAAATGTTAACTCCATTTAAAAAGCTTTCTATAAACAAAATAATAACATTGTTTATTGTAAGATTCTGATCAGTTAACTTACAAATTAAAGTGCTAAATTTACAGATGTGGTCTGGCTTTTATATGCACTTTGTTTTGTTTTTGGTATGTTGTAAAATAGCAGCACGCCTGTATTCCACAAAGGGTTAGGCAGAGGCGCACCTAAAATACACCAACATTTCGCCAGCTTATGTGACCCGGGACCTCATGCTCAAAATTAGCGCTTGCGACCACTAGAACAACGAGGCAATCAACTTTACGATTTATTACCAGTTGCAAGTTTTGCAGTTTTGTTTTGTTTTGTCTATTACCGCCTCGAATATAGAGTAGTTTTGATAATTTGGGGATCTGTTAATGCACACTATGACATCAAACTCAAACAAAAATCTTACATCATTCATATTGAAGTTATACATGTGACAACGAGGCAAAACATTAAAAACGTTCGTATTACAAATTAAAAAAACAATTCAAAAATTAAATTAAAATATGCCGTGGCAGCTAAGAGATGACCAGTCCCTACTGACGGCGCCCGTTCACGAATATGACGCATGGACTAGCACCATTTAGCTCAATCATTTTGGGAGCTAAATGATCCAACACAAGCGTCCCATCTTCCTAGCACGGCGGGCTGTGGCGGGCTGCAGGAGCAGAAAACCTCAAATAGCGCAAATATAACAACCTATATAGCTATATTTTTGAGCCGTTTGGGGTTGAAACACTAGGGCCATGGGGTCCGAGTGCTCATCGAATATTTTGGGACATCGCCAAGCGATTGGTCGACTCTTCACGTGACCAGAGGGCCGGCCAATTCTTAGGACAAAGAATCAGTATTACCATCCAAGATGGCGGTGACAAGAGTCCGACGGATGATATCATTCATGCTTGCGTGCCGTGCCGTGCCAACCGACCAGCGCTCTTGCTGCAGGAAAGGCCATATTGTGCGAGGCGGTCGACTGCTTCACCGCATTGACAGCGATGTGGAGCCCCGCAAGGAGCGCCTAGATGCAGACTTGTAGTGAGCCGGAAAGTGGTGTCACCCAGCATAGTGCCTATGTTGGGTGACGGTAGCGCCTGAAGCCAGAGGTCCAACTCCCATTCTCGTACGTATTGATAAGGTTATTCCCTACCAACCCGCAGAACGGCTCATCCCACCGTCTCTGGGAAGACGGGTTCTCGGGCTGCTCCGTATCCGGACAAGCCACTTTCCAGGCGTTCATCGCATCAATCAAACATGGCACTTCAGTCAACCTGAGAAGCGGTAAAGATTTTTCTGGTTAACTTTTCGGTGCTGTGGACCGAGAACAGGAACGGCCGGTAAGCTTACACTAGAAATTTTGCGGACGCCGAGCCCACCAAAGCAAATGGGTAGTGTGGCTTGCAGCTAGGCACGGTCGTCCAATGCCACATTTATTATCGATGTTAGAGTACTTCGAATAATTTGATCAATTTTATCTAAAAGGTGTGGCTTCTTCCATAAAGAGGAAAAGCGGAGAAAATACATAAAATTTGGACCGAAACAGCAGTATCTGATAAGGGTGAATGCCGAATGTAAGTTAATTTTAGACAGTCTATCCGGAATATCGTTAAAATGTTTAATTTTTTCGTCAACGAAAGGTGAAAAATTGGGGAGCCTAGTCGGCACAGTGAACTTTTTTCCATAATTTTGATAGCTCTTTTTATTAGCCTTTTATTACCGTACAGAAATTAAATTCAATAAACCCAGATGGATTATTGAATTGAATTTCTGTACGGTCGATTGTCTGTCAGAATTGTCACAAAGGTAAATTTCGCATTTTGAGAAGTTGAGGTCGAGGCCCATGCATTGGAACGGCTGCTTTAGGAATTGGAGGATCTTTTAGAACAGTATCTACGTCTCCTCCCAGAGTCCCATAATCTAAATTTATACCACACATTAAATTTTGAATTTAGTTGTTGCATTATGGGGTGAATAGCTAAACTAAAAATGACTGGCCCGAGGGGATCACCTTGTTGGCATCCAACTGCAGATTCCAAAACGTTGTCTCTATAAAGTAATTTTGATGGGTGCCTGCCACAAAAAACCATAAATTTCTGTTTTAGATTAGTTCAGGGAAGTTAATTGTTTACCAAATACAGGGTGTCCCTAAAAGTCAACACCATGCCTGCATGAAGCTTGAAGATCAGTTTATAACCGCCTACTTACCTACAGTATAAAAAAGTTGTACGTAAGCCCATTAATTAAGAATGCAATATTTTCTTGCACTTACATAATATTTCCACTTAAGATTGTACTTCAGTTAAAATGAGACAAATAGGTAATTTCATTAATAAAAAAATATAATAAATTGTAGTATTTTTTAATAAATTAGAAAATTCAAAGTGCCATCGCCAATGGCATCGATGCAAAATAACTGTAACTTCTCAATGAATAACTATAAAGTAAGGTTGCCCAATTTTTTTCATGAAAAAGAGCTAAAAAGAAAAGCTAATAAAAAGAGCTATGACGTGCAGCTGACGTCACAGTCATGACGTGCATTGCCGAATATTTCTGTTATGTGTATATGTTTATATTGTTGTTTTTTTTTGTATGCACGTGTGTGTTTCTGTGACAAATAAACCTATTTTTCTTTCTTTTTCTTTCTTTCTAATATTTCTTAAGACCCCGTATCTTTTATGAAATCGGATTTCCCCTGCAATCCCATTTAAAAAAAACACTGTATACAGGTTCAAATTAAATTAGCGAGTGAAACTGATATTTCTTGATATTCAGTAAATAAGTACGGTCGTTGACCCCAAAAAGTATGTCATAAAATCATTTTTATTTTGTTTTATCATATTAAGATATCGAGACTCACCAGGTCTGAGGAGTTTCGCTAGTTAATTGACTTAAATGTGCCCTGACGACTGAGAGTATGTCATGCTCACTCTAATGTCTCGCTGACGGTGGCGCGTGTGTTGGATCACTTAGCTCCCTTCAAAATGGTTGAGCTGAATGGTGCATGAGTCATGTTCGTGCACGGGCGCTGTCAATAGGGACTGGTCATCTCTTAGCTGCCACGGCATATTTTAATTTCATTTAATTTTTTAATTGTTTTTTATTTCTATTACGGACGCTTTTAATGTTTTGCATCGTTCTCATATGTATAACCTCAACGTGAATGATTTAACCAATATTTTGTAACCATATTTTGATTTAAAAGAGTTTCCGTGGAGTTTCTGGCCCGTTCTTCTCCATAGGTACGCTTTGGAATGGCCAACTAGCTTCATCTTTCTGATTGACCGACCCCTTGACAATTTAAAAGTGCCTGTAATTGGTTTATCTATACTTATAATAAATCTGTAGAGAAGTCAATTCTGTACATGATATATATTTTCAAAATAACTATCAGGGGGTAATTATTAGTGATCGATACTGATGCCAAAAATGCAATCAGTAAAATTTTTGTCTGTCTGTCTGTCTGTCTGTCTGTATGTTCCTTATAGAAACAAAAACTACTCGACGGATTTTAACGAAACTTGGTACAATTATTCTTCATACTCCTGGGGAGGTTATAGTATACTTTTCATCACGCTACAATCAATAGGAGCAGAGCAGTGAAGGGAAATGTTGGGAAAACGGGAGAAGTTGCTCCATTTTTTAAGCTTCCGTCGCGTGTGCAGCCTTAATGGTTAAAGCTACATAGAAATCATTTATGACGGAAATGTTCTACATAAAATTATCTAAAAAATATCCCACAACAGCATATGTCTATCTTTTATGGTTGACTCACAATAACACGTGTAACTCCCGATAGCTTAGCAGTTCGGAGCTTTCTGATTATATTTGTTTACTCTTACGTTTATAATACTCTCACTCATCCCTAATTAAAAGAAGTTAATATTATTACCTATTCAATAAAAACAGAATCATAGTAATCGGTATAGAAACACCAAACTTATATATGAAATACGCTAATAAGCCATCGCGCCGTCGCGCGTGAATACTGAATCATGCCATAAGGATTATTTTTGTGTAACGGTTGCCGCGCTCGACGCGGGTCGTGGTATAAAAAGGCGGGAGGTCCGAGCGCGAGCTGGAGGCTCTTAGTGTAGAAACTAAAGGCAACCACAGGGCAGTCCGGTTAAGCAGCCACGACCTTAGTGGTCACCTGCAATAGGCCATAGTTAAAAAAAAAAGAGCGCGAGCTTCATTCAATATTTGGCTGTTGATGCGTTCAGAGCGTTCGACCTTATTGACAGACAATAATTGATATTAACAAACCGTGCTTATCAGCGCGACTTTTAGTCTTTAAATAGTTTATTTGAATTTATTTTGTTGTTATTTTATAAAATAGGTATTCGTTGTTTTGGTAGTGTTTAAATATTCGTTCAAATTACAAATTATTAATAGTTTGCATTTTATTTCTTTTTAGGTGAAGTAGTAGTAGAAGTAGAAGTAGTACCTACGCATAGATTTTTAGATACCGATAGGTAAGTTTTGGCTAATTTATGTTCAATTTTCTTTCAACATAGTTTACCCGGAAGCTTTGCGCTGAAGTATTTTCGTTCTATAGGTACTTAAGCCTCATGTGAATGTGATCTAAACAATATTACCAATACATTAACTTAATAACATACAAGGAGTCACACGCTGACGGAGTCGCGGGCACAGCTATTAATAATAATATTCTGCGGTTCCTTATTGCGATATTTTTCAACAGAATTGTGGATTGACAAATTATATTTCCCTACTAAAATACGAAAGTTAATCTGTCTGTTACATCAAAACCACTGAACCGTGAGGAAGGACATATGGGACTTTTTTACGAAAAACGACGGAAACGCGGACGAAGTCGCGGGCAAAAGCTAGTTTGAAATAAATGCTTGAATTTGAATTTAATTTGATCTCGTATAAATGGCCAGATATTCAGGTTTTCCTTCCTGTAAAATCATTAGAACTCAGGTACGCGGTATTTACAAACTATTTATACGCGGTCTTTCAAGGAAACTGATGATTATGGAATTGAGGGTTCCGTAGTAAACAAGGAACCCCTATAGTTTCGCCATGTCCGTCTGTCTGTTTGTCTATCCGCGGCTTAGCTCAGAGACTGTTAGTACTAAAAAGCTGTAATTTGGCATGGGTATACATATTGATCACGCTGACAAAGTGATAATTTTTTTTTTTTTTTTAGGAAATGTACACTAAATGGGGGTGATTTTTTTCACGTACATCCCCTGGTGTGGGTCATCGTTGGAAAGGTCGTTCAAAAATATTGTGGGTGTGTGAAAGCCCTTTTTCAATTCAGGGATCCGTTTGCGAAATATTATGCTTTAAAGTGCTAATTTTTGTAGTGCCGGGACAAGGAAATCTATCACCGCTTTGCATGATAACGAGATTGAC
The DNA here is from genome assembly GCA_949128155.2 of Xanthia icteritia. Classification (NCBI taxonomy): domain Eukaryota; kingdom Metazoa; phylum Arthropoda; class Insecta; order Lepidoptera; family Noctuidae; genus Xanthia; species Xanthia icteritia. Next base: position 16,945,410 of record OX421940.2, on the reverse strand, counting down.
CAAATTAAATTTGCAGTTCGAAAAACATGATCTCCCATACATTCCGCATGGGAGAACATCTTTTTCAACTAAAATCTTAAGTTTGTTCTTGAGATAAATTCATCTCAATTACGGAACGCTTCATTGTGAGTGGTCCGACACGCACTTGGCCGGTTTTATTTATTGTAGAATACAATTATTTCAGTAAGTCGTCATAACTCGTTTGTGCTTCTTGACGAGCACACGTGACGATATGTTTACCATATTCATTGTGTTTTTAGTCTTTTCGACAAGCATCAATGCTTCGGACATTGATCCAGATTCTCGTATAAGAAGTGCAGGTCAAAATCACTTATTTAAATGTTGCCCAGAGGGCAAATATGTGGGGAGAAAGAAAACATGTATCCCATACAACAAAACGCTTTCATTTTCAACGATACCAGTATATGACAAGGAAATGAAATACACACATAAATCACTTGAAGATGTATTCAGTCTTCAACCGGGCAAATTTAAGGATTCAGTCTTTAGGAAAGAAGCCCTGGATGTCACAATATTGGAGTTCAACATATATGTTACTGAGGTGAGTGTCCTCATTTATAAATTGCATTTGAATCTATAGAAACTGCCTCGTTGTTTTAGTGGTCGCGAGCGCTACTCCATTCCCAGGTCAAGTTTTATTGGGTTTTCCATCAGAGAATTCTCAGTGCGCGGAATCTGGATTTGTGTCCGGTTGATGGCAACATGCTCGCCCCCTATTAAGCTCGCCCCTTACATGGGACGAGTTGGTGAACTGGCGACGCGTTGGTGTACCTCAGGCTCACCTCTGCCTAACCTTTTGAGAAATACCAGGCGTGATGTTATGTTAAGACATTTATATCTATAGAAATTAAAGTAAAAAATCAAGAACAATGCATTTATTGGTATTACAAATAATACACCTTAAAACTATAAAAACAGAAAACAAATTATTATAATGCCAAAAGGGCCTCAGCTCAGCATAATGTCAGATGACAATACAAAGTGTACCACCTGACGCTGATTTACCATACACTAGAATAATAAACATAGGGAAGTGTGTGACCGTTATAATAAATAGATTAAAGGGAATATAAAATAAAACAAACTCATACAAAATCAAATAACATTTTGTGACATACAATCATGTCTGTGTTGTGATTAATGAGAAACTAAACTAAATACTAATACTAATACTATTTAGTTGTTGAGATAGAGCTCGTACAAAAATGGTCTAAAACTGACAAATTATACTATTTCAGTTTTTTTTTATCCGTATAAAAAAAGAAAAAAAAATTGTCTACTCGATGAGCCCAATGACAATGACACCCCCCATGCCGGGGTCGGTTTTTTTGTTTTTCAAAATCGAATGTTTTTCTATGGATAACCTCCTTTATTTTTTAACAATTCCATAATAACCTATGAAATTGCCGTATTGTATGAAAAAATTTAAACGATTTTTTTTCATGTATTTTTTATTTGTATTAATCGAAATAATCACCCATGCAATCAATGCATCTTTGCCAACGCAGTGGCAGTTTATTGATGCCCTTCTTAAAGAAATCAGCTGGACGGGAGGCAACAAATTCTTCACAGGCATTTTGTACTGCCTCTGGGGTATTGATTTTTTTTCCCGCCAAGAAGTTATCCAAATTCTGGAAAAAGTAGTAGTCTGTAGGCGCAAGGTCTGGTGAGTAGGGCGGAGGAGAGCTTCCAACCCCAGTTCTTGTAACTTGGAGACCGTCTGCTGTGCAGTATGAGGTCGCGCGTTGTCGTGCAGAAGCAGCGGAGACGAGCGATTGACCAATGCTGGTTGGAGATGTGCCAGCTTCTCCATCATTGTGTTCAGTTCTTCACAGTACACATCTGCAGTAATGCTCACCCCGTTTGGTAAGAAGCTGTGATGAATCACACCGGCGCTAGACCACCAAACAGTGACCATCACTTTTCTAGGGGTAACTTTTCGTTTAGGGCATTGTTTAGGTGCTGAACCAGGATCCAACCAACTTGCTGAGCGCTTGCGGTTATCAAACAGAATCCATTTTTCATCGCAGGTAACAATGCGGTTCAAAATTCCTTCATTTGTGTGTCTGTTGAGCAGTGCAAGGCACGTCTCGACGCGTACTTCGCGCTGGCGATCATTGAGTTCGTGGGGCACCCATTTGTCAAGCTTTTTTACCTTGCCAATTTGACGGAAATGGACCAATATTGTTTTGACGCTAACGTCGAAAGCTGCTGCTAATTCAGCCGTAGATTGTGTATCATCAGCTTCCACAATCGCCTTTAATTCGTCATTGTCGACCAAAGTCTTCGGACGACCGCGAGGTTCATTTTTCAGGTCGAAATTTCCAGAACGGAAGCGAGCAAATCAATAACAGGTGGTGCGTTGGTTTGTAGTGTTAGCTCCGTAAACGTCGTTGATGTTGCGTGCCGCTTGTGCCGCGTTGCTGCCACGACGGTACTCATATTCCATAATTACTCGAATTTTTAACGTATCCATGATGACGAAAAAGATTGAAATGCGATGCAAATGTAACACTAATCAATAAACAAATGACTACTATTGGAAAAAAAATCCATGTTTTTAAAATAAAATTAATTTGAATTTAGAATTCTTAGCCAAACAAAAAATATTTTGATTTAAAATGGCCAGTACTGCAGAACGGCAATTTCATAGGTAAAGACCTAATATATAAATAAATATGTATCCGAATATCCTATCACTGGTTATCATAAACCCAGGATAACACAGCCGGAAGGAGACGGTTGATAAAAACACTGTAGGTACCCATGATAAGTCAAATCAGGCGTAACTTTGTAGAATAACATGGCATACAAAATGTTATGTAGGTACTTAGTTACAATATTTTATTGTTTATTCCGCTAAAAACTAGTATACAATAGGTTGGATATCAATTTTTGTGTTTTTCTAAACATTTGGGTTTTAAATTAACCGTCCTGTCACAAGTCATCAGTTACCTGGCATTTTAATGTAAACATAAATTCATGCAATATTACCTGATTAAAGCGTCGTGCAGATCGGCGCGACGCGACAGCGCGCCGCTCCTCTAACAAAACAATTTCTAAGAAATCTTCACGGTAGAATATTACTGATGTCATGTACTGATGTATAAATTGGATACATGACCTGGATAAGGACATAAGATACTTTTTAATCCGACATTCCTACGGGATTAAGACTTATGCGAGTGAAAACGCGGGGCGCAGCTGGTATCCTAACTTTTTAATTTAATATTATAAATGTGAAAGTGAGCTTGTTTGTTTGTTTGTTACGCTTTCACGCTAAAACAGCTGAACAGATTTTAATGAAATTACGCACATGAGTAGACCATGATCTGGATTACGACGTAGGATACTTTTTATCCCGACATTCCTACGAGATCGAGACTTATGCGAGTAAAACCACGGGGCACAGTAAGTATAATATAATATATGCAGAAGTTTGTATGCTACGCTTTCACGCTGAAACAACTAAACGAATTTGGATGAAATTTGTCAGATAGGTAGCCTGGGACCTAGAAAAGGCCATAGGCTACTTTTCGTCCCGAATTGCACAGGAAGTGGGCAACAGCTAGTAATTATTATAAGTCTGAAATCGTTAATCCACCTTGAGCAAGTGCGGCGATCAATGCTCATACCTTCTCTTTATGAGAATAGGCCGCAAAAGCCTACAGTGGAATAATATATGGGCGTCTAAGCAAAAAGGGTTCAGTTCTCGGTTTAGTTTCCGAGATATAAGAAGTTTTGTAAAGTGGGGTGAAAATATTGCATTTCGCGATTTTAATTGATTTTATAATAAATGCTCAATTACCTACAATTTCATATAGTAAATGAATATATACGATTTTTCAGAATTTCAACTTCAAATGTCTGATAAAAAAATATGTGCCAGTTTTTGAATTTTTTTTCAATCCTTACTATCTATTGACTATTCTAGATACCGAATCTAGTCTTAACTCAATACCCCACTATTGGACCCTTTTTGCTTGGCTAGCTGTTATTACTATTTATTGATAAAGTCCCTATTTATTGAAAGAAACAAATACTCTAGGTATGCATCATATTTATGGTGAATTCCTCCGATAATCTTAATTAGACCGCTGCCTACACATACTTGTGGAAGACCAAACTCATTATTATTCTCAACAACAATTATTATTCCTTTGTAATTAAATGTGTTTATTTCCTTCTAACTATCATTTTTCAATAAATAAAGTCATAACATTCCCAGAAATAGCCTACGGGACTATTAATTAACAGGATAAAGACACAACGCGAGTTACAGTTAATTCATTATGTTTTATATGGCGAAACAAACATTGAAGAGGACAAATTGCTTAGTTTTTTTTAAATCAATTATTTGTCTACAATCCGTTTGCCTGTTGGGATTTCCCAGCGGCAATAATGACGAATTTCCATAAAAACTTTCATCCCCTTTACAACCCCTTTAGGGGGTGAACTTTCAAAGATCCTTCCTAAGTGCTCATTTTCGTTATCAATAAACCTGCCAACCTACTATGTTGGGGTCGGCTTCCAGTCTAACCGGATGCAGCTGAATACAAGTATTTTACATGGAGCGACTGCCTATCTGACCTCCACAACCCAGTAACTGGGTAATACATTACTCCTTAGTGAGACTGCGGTTGTCAGACTTTCGGGCTTCTGACGACCCGTAAGGACTGTCAAAGGTCCACGAATGACAGCCGGTTACCAACGGCTTAACGTGCTTTCCGAGGCACGGAGGAGTCTCGGTATGTTAAGATAACCTATTCACGTACCAACTCTGGCAAGCGTAGCTTAACCTGATGGATTGACCCCACGCTCACTTTCATTATACAAGGTCAAATTAAAATAGTTAGTGAAACTCCATAGATGTTTCTGGGTATCAATATCTGACGGGTATAGAAGCAAAGTGACCTCAGTACAAATTCGAATATTTTTAAGCTGTAATTTTGTTCGTCTTGTCACTGGCAACTCATTCATATATAATGTTGTAATTAAAAGGGCTTCAGTTCTGAGTAAATCCAAGAAAATAACAATATTAGAAGCAAAATCGTCCCTGCCTCAAAATGTGACATGCAAAATCACCTTAATCCATTTTGACCAATCACGAGCCGTATTTTTACATTTTCATCATGGCTGATCCATTGGTTTTCAAGGCGAATCTGTCAAAAGTTCAATGTGGAGATGCAGGTGCGCCTCAATCCATTGATGAAATACAAAGACCCCTCAGTCCATTATAATTTTATGATTTTTATTAACCTCTGACCAGCTTTCATTTTAATAGAAAAGTTTTTTAGGGAACTATTATTAGTTATTATTTCTGGACCAATTGATCTTATTTAAAAAAAACAGACATTTATAATAGTTATCGAAACTAAAAAACATGATTTACTCAATTCAATGTCTTAGGATTGAGGTTAGTTTGCTGTGCTGCTATAATCATCATCTAACGACGATAAAAGAAAAAAAAAGCTTTCTAAGCTCTTTTTTTTTTTTTTTAATCTTTGTTTATTTAAAGGGGTTTTGTCACTTAGTGATAATGTCACCCCCGTTAAGGAAAACAATCAATAACTTAAATCTAACACAATGGGTAAAACACAGTTACTATCATAAATTTTAAATCATCAATATAATGACATGATGGCCTATACATTCCGGTAGATAACCGATAATAGGCTACACAACATCCTAGCCTCCTCCGACCTCGGGGACGCTAAGATACTGTTACATGCCCCCACCTCAAATCCAACACCAAATAGACATTGTCTTTCTTGTATGTTTCGGTCACATTCCATCAATACGTGATAAATGTCTTCAACTACCCCACAAACTGTACAGCTTGGTGAAGAACATTGTCCCATTTCTAAGCTCTTAATGTCAAGTTACTACACTAACAGCGGCCATTGACCGCGTAGTCAGCAGCTACTACTTACTAGATAATAAGAGTTTATAATTTTTGTTTTGAAAGAAAGAAAGATCGACAAATTATATATTGGGACTCGCACAGGAGATCACAAATTAAACTTAACACACTCATAGAAACATAAAAAATATAAAATACAAAGTAAAATGAAAATAAAAGCAGAATGAGGTCTCATACGTCCGGTACGAGACCTCTTTCAAAAGGCTCCTATCTCTCCATGATGCTGCGACATTTAGAAATAAGGTTTTTTATATATTTTTGGTAGGACCTACATATGTGCCCCTTTCCGATCGAACAATGTTTTTTGCATTTCGTATACAATCAAATGAAAATACCCTTTCTTCTGTACCCAAAAGCACAATAAACGTGGCGCATCACACAGTATTGCTAAAACAGTTTATTAATTCCAGAGTGGAGTTCTTCAATTGGAGCTCCCAAATGCATATAACCGCTGGAACCCAATACCGGCAGCCAACTACTGCGTAGACTATCGTATTACGACAAACTCTACGAAAATGCCAACGCCGCGCTTTTGGGCCCATCTGCCGGGAGAAGATTTCGTAGAGAGCAACATATACTTAACAAGCGGTAAGACAAAATTAATCTTACTATATCGTCATACCAACGTAGTATTGAAAGTAAAATAGAATCCTATCATAATATATATAATAATATAACATATGTATTATAATATATTTTATAACATTATAAATTCGAAAGTGAGTTTGTTTGTTCATTTGATTGTTTGTTTGGTTATTACGCTTTCACGGTAAAACGGCTGAACGGATTTGGATGAAACGTTTCGGACTACGCACAATGAAGGGTACCGTAGTTAGAATGAATTTATCCCAAAAACAAACTTAACATTGTGCTGCGGGAAGAAATTTATAAGTTTTGATTTATTTGCGAATATTAAAATATGACGCATAAATGGACGTATTTTTTGTTGAGTTCTCTTAGAAGCTTGATTTTTTTAGAGAATATTAATAGATCTACGTACTTGATATTAATTTCAACTTGATACCTCCACGCTTTCCTGAGAAAAAGAGTCTTGACAGACTGACCTACAGACAGACAGACGGACAACGAAAGCCCATAAACAAACCACAGTACACTAGGCCGCACGTCAGTGGTATACCAGTATAAGCTGACTTATTATTATATTTAATCTCCGTACTACCCAAGGCCGGCCCAAGATGAAAGTGTTACCTTAACACTGACGTGCTACCTACTGCACTTATTTGTACATATCTATAGTACTTAATAATAAAGCTAAAGAGTTTGTTTTTTTATTTGAACGCGATAATCTCTGTAACTACCAGTCGGATTTCAAAAAACGCTATTTGTATTTGATAGCCCAATTCTTGAGAAAGGGTATAGGCTATTTAATATCACGGTAGGACCTTTAGGACCCGAGTAAAAATAAAAAAAAGGTAGAAAGAAGTCTAAGCGGGTGGGTCGGGGAACAAGGAATTTTCACGCGGAGAAATTCAGGGACAGAAGACAGTTATAAATAAATAAAATCTAAGGGTGTACAATACCGTAATACTAAGAAAAAATTACATGTCATCATAAATACTAATTGCTACTCGGAGTTTTGAACAACTAATACATAGGTAGGTAGGTTAAAAACAGCTGCCTCATTTAACCGCAGCAATAATAAATGAATCACCAATAATACAACATCATGTCTATGTTTACAAGTTACAATATAATTAATTTCCAGGATTTTTTCATGCCCATAATATTATATTATTATTATACTTGTAGAATATGCGTCAAACAGATATCAATATTATTGTGACCAATTACTTTATGTACATTTAACCCGTCCTTGAGCCGACCTACTTAAAGCTACAAATACCTACACATGACCATACCATAATGGGCATGTGATGCGTATTAATGAGGACAGTGTCGTGAGGAGAGTTCTGACAATGAATGTGGATGGCTATAAGAGTAGGGGAAGACCAAAGAAACGCCGATGGATGACTGTGTGAAAGATGATGTGGCTAGAAAGATAACGACTAATACATAAGTATGGAAGAAAAAGACATGTTGTAAAAGCCACTGATATGTCAACCAACCAAATGAACTGCTGCTTTCAGCAATTCTCACTTCATCCAAAAATAAGAAATAAAGAAATAAAAATGCCCGCGTGGTAGATGCCCAGGGATCTCGAAAAGAGGGAACATTCTAGGCTGATTATGCTATGCATAAGCAGTCAGAAAGTTGAAGCCAGTTGCCTATTCCAAACCGTTGTCGGTTCCTATGAAGAAGAACGGGCTGGAAACTCCATAGAAATGTCCATGGAGTTTCCAGCCCGTTCTTCTTCTTTTAAATCAAAAATATTGTGGCCATTATTAAATTTATGTATTCTTTGTCAACAGCTACGCTGCTATCATGCTTCTTTATGCTACTGGTGTTGATAGTATACTCCTTGCTGCCTGAACTTCAGAACTTATGTGGCTTGATCCTGATGGCGTACGTCTTCAGTCTGTTCATGGCCTTCTTGCTGTTGGCCGTCATTCAAATACAGATTCACACCACAGTGGCTTGTATTTTTTTGAGTAAGTGATCATTATGGTATTTCTTGTAATAACATTGACTGCTTCGTTGATCTAGTGGTCGTAAGAGCTAGGTACTGCTGAGCATGTGGTCCTGGATCGATTCGATTCCCAGGCCGAGCAAAGTGCTATTGGCTTTTTCCATCTGGAATTTCTCAGTAGCAGCTCGGAGTCTGCATTTATGGCCGGTTGATGGCAGTAGGCTCGCTAAAGTACTGTGTAATTGAGTTGCCCGTGTAATCGCAACATTAGTTCTACTAACATTCTAAGGAAGATGCATTCTGGCGCATATTTATGGCAATATGAAAAGCAGAATATTGCTGTTTTAGTCCTAGAAACCAACCAGGGAAAATTATTATTATTATACTAAATTATGCAAGTAAGGTGGATGCCAATGGGCCATAATAACTTGTGATTGGTGCAAGTTAACGTGTATTACGGCCTTTAAGAGCGTTCATCTAAAAAGTTGGCAACGTCGTAATTAGCTGTCAAATATTTATCTGTTTTGATTAATTTGGCAATATTACTGTATGGAAATAAGAAATTAATATGGCTAACTATTGAACTAGAATATTATTAATGAATTGCAATTATGACACTTAATTTGGTGTTGTAACCGTTTTAGGTGTAAGAAAGGCATTTGGGGAGTTTCCAAATACTAAAACGAAATATTCAGAGTTACGATATTAATTATTAAATTCATAATCAATATTTTAGTTCACTAGTTAGCCATATTTCTTAATTGCATACAGTAATATTGCCAAATTAATCAAAACAGCGAAATATTTGACAGCTATTTGCGACGTTGCCCATTTTCTGTATAAACGCTTTTAAGCTTTTTGACGGCACGGTTGGCGCAGTGGTTAAGCGATTGACTGCTGCGCTGCGTGTCGCGGGTTCGATTCCCGCACGGAACAAATATTTGTATGACCTACAATTAGTTGTTTCGGGTCTGGCTGTTTGTGTAATGTGAGTTTAAATGTTTGTAAACGCACCCCCACGACACAGGAGAAATTCCTAGTGTGGGGCAACGTTTTTTTTAAAAAAAGAAAGAAAGAAAGAAAAAGAAGCATATCGCTTCAGATCACAGTTGAAAATTGTAAATCATAATTTAACACAATGTTTTCTTCATTCCAGCGATGTTCATATATTACTTTTTCCTGGCTACTTTCTGCTGGATGAGCGTCATGTCCTACGATATTTGGTGGACCTTCAGGTAATACTTTCATTACCACTCTATGTAACCGATTTTTGGGTGCTCGTTAAAGGTTTTATTTGTTGATTACTAGACACAACGATGCAACTATTATTAACGGTTGCGGCATCAATTTCGCCACACACTACAGTAGTGTACCATCTCCCGGTGTAATTTTATTTCAAGATACTACTATCAGCCGAATACCAACCTCGAACGATGTTAATCATACTGGAATATATTTTACAGAGGTTATGCGAAAGCCCGGCCTATCCATCGGCGAGGAGAACTATTTAAGTTCCTGATGTACTGCTTGTTCGCCTTTGGTGTCCCGCTCATCATGACCATTGGCCTATTCGTGCTGAATGAGATCAAGGACAACTTGAGGCACCTGCCTTGGTTCGTCACTCCTCACGTGCCGGAGTTCGGGTGCTTCCTTGAAGGTTGGCACAATAGTTTATTTATCTCTCAAAATATTGTTAATTTCAGAGTTTTCTAGTGGTATCTAGACTACTACCCATTCACTTGGTTTGGCTTATTTTGTTAAAATTATAACACAATTTATGAACAGGACTAGTCAATTACTTTGGTATTAGTACCTACCCACTTTAAAAACGGGTTTTGTAGAAAAATTTGATCTAAATAAATTTTAAAAATATATAAGCGTAAAACAGACAAAACGGCCAGCTTTTCGTATCATAATCATATCTTTTATAAGAGTGATGAAGTTTTTTGATGTCTTAACTTAAATGAACCATGTTTGCTTCGCAGGTGGTGTAAAACTGTTGTACTTATACACGCCCATGCTGATCCTAATTATCTGCAATTGGATGTTTTACCTGATGACCGCGTTTAATATCTGGCGTTTGAGTCGAGGGACTGCGGTGCTGGACTCGGCTGCTGCCGGCAACCCACAAGCACATCGCACTCATAGGCACAGGTAAGTGCACCAATTAGGTGTACATAAAGGGGGTGTAAAAAGATCCAATACCAATCCGAGAGGAACAAACTCTTCTCGTCATTGGGTTTTTTTTTACTGGGTTGGGAGAAATGACTGAGTTATGTCAACCAACTGCAGCGGTTGGTGCGGGCATATAATAATATGTACGTCATCTAAAGTGCTTTCAATGTATTATGCGTGATAAAGCAGGTCTATGCGCGTGACATATAAGATACAGCCCCGACTTACGTGGGTCGTGACGGACGCATGCACGCGGTCGTGGGTTCGAACCCAGGCAGGTACTTAAATTTGTGTGATTTATTTCATCATCACTGCTCACAAAACGATGAAAGAAAATATTGTGAGAAAACCAGCATGTCTAAGAACCAAAAATCGAAGACATGTGTCATTTACCAACCCGTACAGAGCCTGCGTGGTGTTTTATGACCCACTCCCTCTTACAGAGGTCGAGGCCCGTTTCCCAGCTGTTGGAGCGTTATAACCTGATTACGCTTATGCATCTAAATGTTTGACAAAAATATCTATTCTTACAGGTTCATGGTCTACCTGAAACTGTCCGTAGTGATGGGCCTGAACTGGTTGCTGGAAATAGTGAGCTTTTTGTACCCTGGCTTCAAGATATGGTGGTTATCCGACATCTATAACATACTCATAGGCCTGGCGATTTTCCTCATATTCGTTTGCAAGAAGAAAATACTCAAGAAGCTATGTAAACGGTCAGTTGTATATCTTAGATATTTGCTTACACTTTACCCACCGGAGTGCTGCATTACGGTGATCAGCCTCCTGCCCCTATCTTAATATGATAAGGGTTGGCGCCGCATATCTTCTTTTGTTTGTTCCATATAGATGTGTTATCTAAATTAATCTGGTCCGAAGTGCTAGAGCAAGAAAATTTTAATAAAGCTTTTGATATACACACATCAACACGGTCTAGGGATATTTTTAAAAAAGCGAATTACTATCAATGTGTTAATTATTTATATGACATGTATATATTTAAAAGATACGTTATTTAATATTCTACCATTTTTTAATAATGGTTAAGATACTTCGATTTAAATTTCAGGATTTTATGGAAAAAAAATGAAGCATAGACGGAAACCGTATATGAATTAACTTTTAATTTATGAGTAAAAACTGAAAATATAGAAAAATCATTTGATTTGTGTTTATAAACTTGAAGTTAGTAGTCTGAGAAAGCGCCCATGATGTTCATAACACATCGGCAACGATTCGGCATGCTCAGAAGGTTGTCAATGTCTTGCTGCGGAATATTGTCCCATGTCCTTCTGAGGCGCGCAAAAAGTTGATCTTCTGTAGCCAGATTTTCAGGAACTTCCTTCAGAGCTCTTCTTTGCAGCATATCCCACGCATGCTCAATGGGATTTAGATCTGGCGATTGAGCAGGCCAGTCTAAGGCCCTAACATTGTGTGTATGTAACCAAGCTGCTACCGTTCTCGCCGTGTGTGCCCGGGCATTGTCGTGCATGAGCAGGAAATCTTGCCCCATTTGTGTTCTGTGGGGCAAGATTACGGGCCCCAGCACCTGTTGGACGTATCGTTCTGCCGTCATATTGCCCCGCACCCAAACGAGATCCGTCCGTCCTCCAAGACAAATTCCTGCCCAAACCATAATTGTTCCTCCTTGGTATGGGTGAACTTCCTGAGGGTTCTGAAGACGGCTCCATCGTCCAGGAACTCGCCAAACACGCGTCCTTCGTGAATCTGGATGGAAGCCGAACCTGGATTCATCCGTGAACAGCACATTGGACCATTGCTCACGGCCCCAGTCTACGTGGTTCCGAACCCATTCTAATCGTCGTCCACGATTGCCTCTCCGTAAAGGTGGGACCCGGAGTGGTCTACGAGAGCGTAGATTGCTTTCATGCAGTCGCCTTCTTACAGTTTGGTCACTCACAAGCACTTGGTGTTCCACTCGCAGCCTTTGGACCAATTGAGTCGCCGTTGCATTTGGTTCAGCTCGCGCAGTAATTTGCAAAAATCGATCTTGTTTGGGGGTAGTGATGCGACTTGGCCCCCGGTGCCTCTCCGCTACTTCACCTGTGGCACGATAGCGTGTCCACAATCTTGAAATTACATTTTGGTGGGTCCCTATGGCCTCAGCAACATTACGCTGAACAGACCCAGCTTCCAGCATTCCCACAGCTCGTAACATCTCCGCCCTCGTCAAATGTTGGCGTTGCATGGCTACAATACCTCAATTTTAACTTTATCTTTCGTTTAAAAATGAAAAAAAACTGTAACTAAGTAAACGTAATTCGTATTGTTTTCTAAATTTCGCACCAATGAAAATTCCCTCTCCTACACATCAAGACATTTTTATGCCACCGAAACAAAAGAATTTTCAAAAATTTGAATTTGGAATTAGTCTGAGATAAATTACAAACAAATCGGTGTATGAAAGATTACAATGCGGCCAGTACTTTTCGAGTTATTTAATTGAGTATGAAATATCCCTAGACCGTGTTGATGTGTGTATTTCATGAAACTTTACAATTATATTACAATCTTTGCTTCCCAATAAATAAAGTTAAAATACATTCCAATGTTAACGCTCCCAAATGGATCACAAAGAAATTGAAAATATCAGCCTGTCACAAAAGAAAAATAAGATCCCGTTACTACAAATATTCCACTGACGACAACAAAGAAGCCTACACAAAATCGTCGTCAGAAGGGGTTATCGATTAAATCGTATATTATGTAACTGTCTGTCTACTTCGTGGGCAAAGATAAAAATATCGAAAACAATTATTCATTATTTAATATCAATAAGCTCTACGCGCTAACAAAGACCCTCGTGATCTTAAGAGTTAGGCGAGGTGTGACTGACATCTTCGTCTTACGCTGATAAAAACTGGACGAGGTGTGAGTTTAAATCATCGTCTCGCGCCGACATATATATCTAACTGTAAAAAACAAAACAATAATTAATATTTAATAAATGGAAAAAGTAAATGTAAAAGTAAGTGTAAGTGGGAAATCATAAAAAATAAAACAGATCATACAAAAACATTTGAAACAATAAAATCAATAGATTGTAATAAAAAAGCGTTGAGTGCCCAATGAAAATTGCGACTTCCTTCAACAATTTCTTCATATCTACAATAAATAAGGAGAACAACTCTCGTCTAAATTACAAGTTAACAGATTCATCAAATTTGACTATTTATCTGAGACCCACCTCTTGTGAAGAAGTTTCAAGAACCATACATTTACCTAATAACACACGAGCTGTTGGTCATGATTGCATCTATACAGCCATATTAAATAACTGCAATAAAGCATTGGCAGTAGTTTTAAGTCACCTTTTACGCAAGGAAACTTTCCAGAAAGTTTAAAATCATCAATAGTAAAACCATTTCACAAAAAAAACTCCAAACAAGATATGAACAACACGTTAAACCGGATTTTATCTAAAAATGTTGAAAAAATAATACACTCTTGTTTAATGAATTTGTTAAATAAATTTTATTGAATAGTAAATAACCAAAATGGTTTTCAAAAAGATAAATCTAAAACACTTGCTGCATTTTCACTAATACAAAAATAACAGAAAACGTCGATAAGCGTAGTAGAGTTGCTGCCATTTTCTTTGCTCATGGCAAAACATTCGATTTTGTAGATCACAAAATCTTACTCAATAAATGCGAGAGCTATATGGAATCCGAGGCAAAGCACTCAATTGGATTAAAAGATACCAAAGCAACAGAAAACAATGTGTCGAAATAAACTAATTAAATGATCAGCTTGTGTCTACCCCATTCAGATCTACTTTTAAAACAAATAAGTTCGGTGTTCCCCAAGGAAGTGTACTAGGCCCTCTTCTCTTCCTTATTTATATAATTGTATTAATATAATTAAATAACGTAATTTCAAGGATTTTTATTTTTTATATTTTCCTAGTGATTTGAATAGTAAAATTGAAGTGGTTTTGCATATAATTTTATTATAAGGTATTTTTTGCATGCTGAATTATATAAGTAAGCAAAATATGTGGAATTTCTTATATTTAAGAACTTTTATGTACCATATTTTATGCAAAATAAAGAAATTCTAATTCTAATTCCACACATCTTTTGGCGGCATCTACAACCCCATGTGCGAACTATGCTACTATCGCATGTGGGATCTAGTTCAGGTCATCGTCACGCAAAATCTTCGCATCGTGCAAGCAGAGTTTACCGCGCGACGAGTAAATCTATATACAACGTCCCGACATCAATCGTTGGGCTGTTACCTACCAAACACGACACCCATCTGGTCGAAGGATCCTCCCTTTTCTATGGAGGATGAGTGAACTTTACACCCTATAATCTATAATCATACCTCTATAATCTCCATTAGATGTCATCTCAGTAGTCAACCCTTGTTTAGCCAAATCATCTTTCATTCAATCTATCCATCGTTTCTTTTGTCTTTTTACATTCTAAACTTTCCCCACTTTTTCTTTAAATGTCTGTCCGATATTAAAATAGTATTTTCTGTTCTCACAGCTACATGGGAAGGAAAACAATGCGCTGGTATCCATCATCGAAGAGTTACTCCAGCAGCATGTCAGACTCCAATCAAGAATCCGCGACTCTGCAATCGAAGGTGTCGTCCCAACCAAATGGACTGAACGGATACGCAATTGTTTCTAAAAATGTAATGGATTGACAATACAAGTTTATGGAAAGATCGCAAGACTGCCATTCGGTGATCAGATCACTGATCAGTTTGAATAAGGCAATGCCCAATCACTGCATGAAGCATACTGGCAAATAAGGTCACGATTTGTACACAAGCATAATTAGCTAAGTTTAAATAGGTACTATTAAGCCAAAAATACAAAACGTCAATATCTTGCACAATGGTATGTAAGAAGATTGCATGAGATTGAGAGATAGATAAACCAATCAGAAGTAGTTATGGCATTATGGCAAACAAGCGACTTGCATAGTTTTGTGCAAGTTACTGGCATTTGTATTCCTGGCTTTTATAGTCAATACTAAAAGACAGTAAGTAGATAGATATTATATAGTACTGATAGATTTAGAATACGTTTTATTGCACACTGAAGAGTAACATAGCTTTATAAAAGTAATTAATGCAACGATAGCCAGAACTAAACATTTTAAAAAACTACTGGAGAATGGATATCAAATTTTCTGGGTGCGTCCTGTTACAATGTACTGTTTACAATTTGTTCCGTCGTTATTTTACGAATAATATTTTTTTTTGCCAGCGGGACAATTTGAAAAAACTTATGCATATCATTCTGACATACCCATTATTGATGGATTTTGTGTAAACAATAGGCAGATATCGCAGATAGAAAAATATTTAATGGGAGCTTTTTCGTAACACACTCACCCAAGATGGTCGACGGACAGAAAGAGACAAAGAACACAATGACGTGTTGCATTTGACATAAACTTTTGACACATGACATTGACAAGTGACAGCACCAATATTGACGTATATTTATATTTACTAATAGCTGTAACAAAAATAATTTGCACATTGGCATTTACTGGCAAGTACCTATATTTCTGGGTTTAGAAATAAACCTCATACTTAGTTTAGTTCTATTATTAGTATAATAATAATAATAAGTTTTTTTGAAGTTTTGATCATTTTAAGAAATAAAACCTGTTCAGCAAAACCAATAAAACAATTATAATGTAAAAAAAGATGAAGCTAGTGGCAAATGAATCATTTAGAGAGATAATATTATTATATATATAACAGGGTTTAGTTATAAGTATTTTTTATAATTATTTTCAATAGGTAGGTACGTAGGTCTTAGATAATAGAGTGATTAGCCCTAATACCTACAAAGTCAGAAATGATAAAGTGGGTACATTAATTGGTTTTTCGAATTTAGTGCTTAATTTTAAAAATATGTCAATGCTCGTCAAAATCATCACTAACAAAAAGTTCTATAATATTTTATATTACTTGATAATTCCTCAACTTTGCTCAATTTCTTATATTTGGAAGGTTTAAACCACTCAGCCAACTTCGCACACTCACGCAAAATGTTGTTTGGGATTTATTTAGGTAATTTCAAACAAACTAACCAACAAACTGTTCGCTGGAATTCGAAAATTCTAGGGCTCGACACATGAGTCCTTGTGGCGGTTAGGTTTTCCCGAACGTACAGATGTATGTATACAGTTTCGCGTTTACATATATGAATATAATTTCATTTCATCAAACGTTATTATTTATTGATTCATTTAAAATTTCCTAAAATAACGTCAGTTGCAGTTTATTTGCCAAAGGAGGCGATAGCGTGAAATGATTTTGCTCTAGCTCTTTATCTCGTTCAACTGACACTGCCTGGCGAGCAGACCTTGGAACCTTTGTTTCATACAAAAGCCTCATTATTACATTATGTATTAATTAGGCGTTGGTCTCATCGCATAGACAAGGAGCTCTCCTTGCGAAGGCAGCCAGTAAACTGACATACAGCTAGATGGCAATGTCATTTTGAGCCAAACTTTCTTAACACTGCGTTCATTATAACTTGTACCGTGACGCGATTGGTAGCACTGTTCTGTCAGTCGGCATTTTCAACTCTTTGTGTATAGAAACTAAGCTTGACAAGCAATGGTGCCAAAATGACGGTAAGGGACAAGTTATAGAGAACGGTCAGTAGTTCAAGCAAATGTTTTAATAAGACCGTACTTTCGTGGAACGTAGCATATGAATCAATACAACTAACGTTGATTGCCCTAACACCGATTATATTATTCAAGAAGAGGTAACTTTATCTCATGTATAATCGAATTCGCTGTGAGCCTAACATAATGTGTGATAATCACTTTCCTGAGACATCATGAAAGGAATGGTGAAATATCACACTTGTTTTGTTATGATGATTATACAAGTTATTTAATTGATGTAAAATGTAATCATAAATGTACTTTCCTTTACAAGGAAAAAGGTGAATGATTTTACTTTTATTATGTTTTTTTACCATTTACGCTTATAACATCGTAACATCAACTGCCAATGTTGTGATAAGGCTGAGTGGTAACCCTCCTTCTAGTTGAAAAATGTTAAACTATAATTTCCCAACATCAAATATTACCGGCAACAATGCTGTGCGTCTTCGGTTCACTACGAACACGGAACATTGGCAATTGTTAGCAACGCTACATTACATGCTGCCAGTAACAAGTTTTCGCAACACAAAAACATGTTGCGGAATATGTTTCATTGCAATTGCATACCGAACTCTTGTGTTCTGTGACATATTTTAGTAAGTACTCGTAGATACTTAGTAAATAGAAGGTAAAGAGTACTTCCCGGAAAATGACTCATATTTCATGTTGTAATCTATATGTATTCCTTGTAACTACCTACGTACTTGAAGAATAATGAACGACTGTTAGTTTTAGTACAAAGGTTAGTCAGTCTCAAAAAAATTATACCTATATCGACAAGAATTCATTTGATTGTCTGCAATTTGTGTTCCATAAATAGTTCAGTATGTGTAGCTACAATTGAGTACTTATCCAATGTGTAATATGTTTTGTGGCTACATATTGTTACAATATTATGGAACAAATATTTTAAACAATCATATAAATTGTTATATTTATCTGTGTCAAGGGGTATCGTATTACCCAGTTACTAGGTTGTGGAGGTCAGATATACAGTCGCTCCATGTAAAATATTGGTATTCAGTTGCATTCAGTTAAACTCGAAGCCAATACCAACATCATTGGGAAAAAGCTGGGCAGATCATGACGATGCATACTGTATACTTGTACCTACATTTTACAATAATCACAACAATCATGTCTGTGTTTTTGTGTGCTTGCGACATCATTTGCGGAAAGGTGTGGTCATGTAGAAGGGTGTGGTAAAGACCATCAAACTGATCAACTTCCTCCATGAGACCAACATGGTAATCGCTGTTTGATGGTCTGTAGAACTCCCTTAAATATAACCACACCTTTCTGTCACACACTGTAGTTATGAGTGCCGTACCAAATAAATCGATAATACTCCATGTAAATTAATGTGAGAAGGTTTAGTAGATTAAGTACTAACACTAGCAATTACACCCGGTTTAGTAGATTTTAAATAGTTCTTAATTTGAAATTCCGAATTCAGAAACCGTATATTAGTGGCATTCTGCACGCGTAGCATGACAGCCATAGAAACGAGTTTTGTTTACGGATGAAATAGACAAAATGACAAATTGTGATTGTTTATCTGTCATTTTGTCTATTCTTCCGTCGACAAAACCCGTTTATATTGTGATCATGCTAGTGCTAGGCCTGCTGTAGTTTCTGTCTACCCATATGGGAAAAGGTGCTATGTATGTATTTATACTTTTATCTGTACCAAGGTAAGATTCAAACAAAATCATGTTGATTGACAAAATATTTTTACCTATTTTTTACGATTATGGTTTAGGTAAGTTTATGTAATAGAAAAGTTTTATTTTTTGACTAACACTGTAAACGTAAGTAGTTGTATGTATATTTTTATATGAAATAATGAGATTGTCAATTAAGATTTCTAAAGCCTATGTATGTATTTATACTTTTATCTGTACCAAGGTAAGATTCAAACAAAATCATGTTGATTGACAAAATATTTTTACCTATTTTTTACGATTAAGGTTTAGGTAAGTTTATGTAATAGAAAAGTTTTATTTTTTGACTAAACGTAAGTAGTTGTATGTATATTTTTATACGAAATAATGAGATAGTCAATTAAGATTTCTAAAGCCTATAAGTTAATTATAATCTAAGTATATTTTTATGACTGTTTCGTTGGTCTAGTGGTCGCCAGCGCTACTGCTGAGCATGAGGTACTGGATTCGATTCCTAGACTGTGCAAATTATTATTGGATTTTTCTATTAATAATTTCTCAGTAGCAACCCGGAGTCTGCATTTGTGTCCGGTTGATGGCAATAGGCTCGTCCCCTATTAAATGGGACTTAAACATAACTGGCGAAATGTGGGTGTACTATAGGTACACCTCTGCCTAACCCTTTGAGATTACAGGCGTGATGTTATATGTTATGCTATGTTATATTTTTTTTAAATAACTATAGACTTCATTGGTCGTCGAATGACTCTGAATTAAATAAAGAATAACCAGAATGAAACTGCAATTTCGTTTTATTTCGCGTAGATACAAACCTCAAACTATTTTTTTTTCAATTATTCCAAGCATATAAGAGTATGTATTATTTAAAAATAGCAAGCATTTATTTAAAATAAAGCAATGACAGATATCAATGAATGACATAGGTGAAGGAAAACATCGTGAGGACACCTGTAGTGCTATTCTGTAACCATCTCACCGTGAAAACTTAGGTGAAGTGAGCTCGGAGTGAGCTGTCAGTCCCTAGCAGCAAGTGGAATGACAGCTCACTCCACGCTCACTTCACCCAAGTTTTCACCGTGAGATTTTTACAGAATAGATCGGCTGGACTTATAGTTAATATAAGTCTGAAATCGCCAACCTGTCTTGAGCAAGCCTGGTGAACAATGCTCGTGCCTTCTCTGTATGAGAAGAGGCCTTTGCCCTGCAGTGGGACAGCGACAGGCTGATATTATTATTGACAGGCACTTTTGACTTGTCAAGGAGACGATCAGTCAGAAAGATGAAGCTAGTTGCCCATTTCAAAGTGTAGGGTTCTCGTATCACGGATATCTATGGTATGGAGAAAAATACATGAGATAAAAAAATACATGGTAAAATTATTAGAATCACTGCTTCTCAGCATTTAATTTTCGAATACCTAACTAATAATAGGTTGCCGTGTTAATTGCCGTTTTGTATGAAAAAATTTAAACGAATTTTTTTCATGTATTTTTTATTTGTATTAATCGAAGTAATCACCCATGCGATCAATGCATCTTTGCCAACGCAGTGGCAGTTTATTGATGCCCTTCTTAAAGAAATCAGCTGGACGGGAGGCAACAAATTCTTCAAAGGCATTTTGTACTGCCTCTCGGGTATTGAATTTTTTTCCCGCCAAGAAGTTATCAAAATTCTGGAAAAAGTAGTAGTCTGTAGGCGCAAGGTCTGGTGAGTAGGGCGGATGACGGAGAGCTTCCAACCCCAGTTCTTGCAACTTGGAGACCGTCTGCTGTGCAGTATGAGGTCGCGCGTTGTCGTGCAGGAGCAGCGGAGACGAGCGATTGACCAATGCTAGTTGGAGATGTGCCAGCTTCTCCATCATTGTGTTCAGTTCTTCACAGTACACATCTGCAGTAATGCTCACCCCGTTTGGTAAGAAGCGCTAGACCACCAAACAGTGACCATCACTTTTCTAGGGGTAAGTTTTCGTTTAGGGCATTGTTTAGGTGCTGAACCAGGATCCAACCAACTTGCTGAGCGCTTGCGGTTATCAAACAGAATCCATTTTTCATCGCAGGTAACAATGCGGTTCAAAATTCCTTCATTTGTGTGTCTGTTGAGCAGTGCAAGGCACGTCTCGACGCGTACTTCGCGCTGGCGATCATTGAGTTCGTGGGGCACCCATTTGTTAAGCTTTTTTACCTTGCCAATTTGACGCAAATGGACCAATATTGTTTTGACGCTAACGTCGAAAGCTGCTGCTAATTCAGCCGTAGATTGTGTATCATCAGCTTCCACAATCGCCTTTAATTCGTCATTGTCGACCAAAGTCTTCGGACGACCGCGAAGTTCTTTTTTCAGGTCGAAATTTCCAGAACGGAAGCGAGCAAACCAATAACAGGTGGTGCGTTGGTTTGTAGTGTTAGCTCCGTAAACGTCGTTGATGTTGCGTGCCGCTTGTGCCGCGTTGCTGCCACGACGGTACTCATGTTCCATAATTACTCGAATTTTAACGTATCCATGATGACGAAAAATATGGAAATGCGATTAAAATGTAACACTAATCAATAAACAAATGACTACTTTAGGAAAAAAAAAACATGTTTTTAAAATAAAATTAATTTGAAATTAGAATTCTTAGCCAAACAAAAATTATTTTGATTTGAAATGGCCAGTACTGCAGAACGGCAATTTCATAGGTAAAGACCTAATATATGATTTTTGTTTGCCATTTGCATTCAATTTAAAACGACAAACAAACTCGGGCCATCGGTGCCGGTGGTAGCAGTCTCTTGATTCCAACAATAGAAAGAAAAAAAAACCGGTCAAGTGCGAGTCTGAATTGCACACGAAGGGTTTCGTACCACCGGTCAATGTTTAGCTAAAAACGCCGAAAAAAAAACATTTCCTATCTAAAAAAACATGTCAACTGTATACCTTTTACGGTTCATGAGATACACAGCCCGCTGACAGACAGACGGATGGACGTACAGCTTAGTAGTAGGGTTTCTTTGGCACTAAAAATAGATTTACTTGACTCAGAAACACGTGCACATAAAAAATAAAACCGGCCAAGTGCGTGTCGGACCACGCACGATGAATGTTTCCGTAGTTGGGATGAATTTATCCCAAGAACAAACTTAACATTGTAGTTGAAAACCATGTTCTCCCATACATTCCAACAGCAAGCGTGAGTTTGTACGCACAATATTGTAAGACATTGTTATTTTAAGATTTACTGATTTTACTTTCAAAATTTCGCTCTATCGTTTCGGAGATTAGGGAGGGGAATGGTAAATTTTCATATATTTTCTGATATAAATTCCAAATTATTTATTTTAAAATTATAAAAAATATTCTATTTGAGACTCTTACAGTACGCCCTTTCGTTTGTGTTCGTTCAAAAGTGGCCCCGTTATTCAAAATTCATTTATTCACGTAACACGTCCGTGTTTGAGACAGAAATTGATATGCATACCAAATTTCAACTTAATCGGTTCATTAGGTTTAGAGCAAATTGGGTTTGAAGACAGACAGACAGACACACGAGTGATCCTATAAGGGTTCCGTTTTTTATCCAGACATATGGAACCCTAAAAAGATAGGTAAGTTAATTCGAATAAAAAAACAAAACATACGAGGCCCTAGACTATTGACAATGATTGAAACTAATTAGTTTCATCTGTCTGACTGACAATTCAAAAGTCCCTGTAATTGGTTTGATTGAAATAAATGTTTAGTTTTGAGTTTTACAATCGCTTTCAAAGTTTAAGCTTAGCTTAGCTTTTCGGTAGCTAGCGACTAGCGACGATCGCTTTTAAATAGGACTAGGGGTAGGTCATTCCACATTTTTGACCTCATCATCTTTATCGCTGATAGAATGCCACTTTGTCTAGGTTCTAACGACAGAAATCAGAAGAAGCAGTCAGATTTTTTAAATCAAAGTCACGCCATTCAATTATGAGGAAGGGATTATGGAAAAATATCAAAACACGCTCATAAAAATTTACAAATTAGATTAGCTTCTACAGCTACTGTTCAAATGCAAATTAAATTACCTAATCGATCTGTAATAGGTACCTGCTTATTTTCGATGCGTCGTTAATATCTGCGTTTACCAATTATGTAACGTATACATGGACGGTTATTTCTTTATCAGAAACCACAAAGCCAAAATTATACTAATTAAGTAAATATGTAGCTATAACTCGCTACATGGTTACTTGGTTACTACTAGTAATTATTTCCTCAACTGATTGATAATTTATAACAGGTAAAATGATCATTAATATTTCAATAACACATCGTTTTTAAATGCTGCTCACGCGGTATGCTCAAGTCCCCTTAGGACGATATCAACGAAATGGGAGTAGTAATGGTATGAAATTTCAAAATGGAAGGCATGGCATGTATAAAGCATGCCGCCTGATGAGCCTGGTGACTCGCTGTAAACTGACGATAAGTAAGTAGTTAAAGATAAGCAATGACGTACATCATTGAGATAAGTGTATGTAGGTACAGATAAGACGATAAACGAACGCGGATGACCCAAAAGGAGTGCTGCTGATAAAGATAAGTGATTTGTCATAACATGCGCTTACAGTTAGGTACACACAAAAGGAGCTACAATAAAGCATTATTTCTAAATAAAATGGTAGTCTAAAATTCTCAGAAATAGGTAACGGGCCATCTGAAGAAGAGAATTTCTCTATTAGTTGTCCTCGTGGTGAACTACAGTAACGAAAACAACAAATAAATTAAATGATCGAACGAACTTAGCGCCCAATGTTGAAAATCGAACAGTGTATTTTTTTAACACTGGGATGCACTCTGTTGGATTCTCAATGCTCGGCTCAATAACGAGAGTTGAAAATTCAGTGCGCAAAAAAAATCATCGCGTTAAAAAATCGCGCATGATAACCTGGGCTAAAGCAGTTGACAGCTGGGCTGCATTGTCGCGAACCCGAACACGGCGTGTTGTCACGCCGAGCGCCAGACGCAGATAAGTCAGTCGTCATCCTGGGGATGCCTCGTTGAGAGGTGAAACACGTATCGATTTCTTACAGGGTTTTTATGCGGAATAGGTTACTAAATATATCTACGACTATTGTATTTTATAATGGTTTTCCGCAAGGTCACGCCTGAATCAATTAACTATCTTGCATCATCATACTCATACGCTAGTTCGACAAATTCAATAATATGGTTTCAAAGCATAGCAGACAGAGAAATGCATTAAACAAGTCTGTAATAAAGAATGAGCAGCTGAAAAAAGATTTTATTCAACTTGGTACTTGTGTGTGTTTTGCCTACTAAGTATATGAATAGTTACTCACAAACTAGTTTTCTTATCTCACAAAGTAACGTTGTTCCACTGTTTGCTTGTTTATTATATTATGTAGGTCTTAATGGTTTGTGGTTTACCCATCAAAAACCCTTAGGTTTAACCCCATCTATGGTTAACACAAAGCACGTCAAGCGCGATTTTACCACGCTCGTAAATTGTGACTGATTCATTATTATTGTTAATGACTAATAATATTGAAACAGATGCTGACGTAGGTATAAAACAAAGTCCCCCGGCGCGTTTGTCTGTCTGAACGCAATTAACTCAAAAACTACCGAACGGATTTTCATACGGTTTTCACAAATGGACGGAGTGATTTATGAGGAAGGAAGAAAGGCTGTTGAAAGATGTGGCTGTCATTGTAGTATATTGTGTATCTTACGACTTCGTCCACTGCTGGACAACGGACATAGGTCTACCCAAGCATCGCTACGTCCACCTGTCCTGTGCTTCTCGCATCCATTTTTTTTTTTTGTATCTTGATTCAAAAAAATACTTTTACACTTAATAACTAAATTATATTTGAAAACTGGATGAGTTCGGTGTTTCCTAACAGACTACTCTGAGAAGAAATACAGAAAAAAAATCAGAAGACACAGTCTTTTAAAGTCCAGACATCAAATTATAGTTGTTAATGTTTTACTCTTGTAGGTACTGTACTCAATATTCCCTGTATATTAATTTCCTTATATTGTTCTGTGCACATAAGATAACAAATAATTAAATGAATCGAAGTACCAAGTTCCTTTTGAAATAAATGGTTAGTAATGTTTTCTGCCAGTACATTTACGAATATTGTGTGTGCGTGATTATACTCGTATACCTAATATATTTATTTTTATCTTTTTTTATCACTGTTTATTTTTTCTTTGTACACGGTGTAAGTAGGTATTGGCATTTTTCGTAATTTGGAAAATGTTAAAGATGGGCAAATACAGTTGACATAAAAACAGGAAAAATGTAATTTAATTAACCTGTAAGCCGCGTTGTGCGTGTATATTGGATAACAAGCTGCACTAGACGTGACTATAGGCACTACATACATTGTCATTGTTCTATGTTAGTTAGTAGTACAGGAGTATTTACAATTTCTCATTAAACTTACATAAAACAAAATGTTTACCTATAAAGCTTTTTCGTTTCTCCTAATGCTAAGTGTTGCAAAAAGTGAAGTGGACTTCGAAACTACGTGTAAAAACGATTACAGAACTCTTACCAATAATCGAATCAATGTGTTAAAATATTGTTCAGATAATTTGTGTATCGAGAAGTGCTGCGGTGAAGGTGAAATGTTTGATCCGAATGCTACCTGCACCAATACAAAGACAATGTTTCAAAAATTCAAAAAGGTTGCAAAGAGAGCTTCAGAAGTCGACTATTCGAAGATTATTTTATATTCGTGGGACGGAAACACTAAAAACGAATCGAAAAAGGATTTCGTTTTCGTAAAAAATCATAGAGATGTAAAAAGCTGCACGTCTGAGCATGTAATAACAAATGATTTTTTTATTTTAGAGGTAATAATTTTCTATAGATATTTTTATTTTGCTTTCTTGCTTTCGATTTTATGTATTAGACAAGTCGTGCACCCGATTTAATTTTCCATCGGTTAAAATGACAAATTTCCATACAAATTTTCATCCCCCTACTAGTTAATAAAACACAAATTGAATTTTCAAAAACACTTCCGTAGTTCTGCCTATCGTTTTAAAAGGAAATTTCTTACAAAACACGCTTCTAGACATTCATTCACTGAAAGACACACAGCCTTACTAGCACTGTCAGGCTGTGTGTCAGTAAACGAATGAATGAATTTAAGATTTTGATTAAGTAGATTCTTTACTCTATGTAATAGAAATATAACGCAAGCTACCACTCCCGTAACTGTAGGCACCTTCATAGTAGTAAACGAAGTCCTTGATGTTAGCCTAAACTCACACTGAACTCGTTGGTATTGCAAGCGACCACTTAGGAGCATACATTTCAGGGCTCACTGTAAAAATGGCGTTCGTTATCGCAAGATCTGTCAAAATCCCAACTTTGGATTACCTCGAAGCTCACATTCCCCTTCCAATTGTCTTTTTCTCCTTGACTCATACTGTTTGTGACATGCGTTAGAGCTGCATTACCTACCACTTGACTGACTTCTAATCTCGTGGCTGCAAGCATGACTGCTGAGCGTGGAGTCCTGGGTTCGATTCCCAGGTCCAGCAAGGTATTATTGGATGTTCTCATCAAGAGTTTCTCAGTAGCAGCCCAGAGTTCTGCATTTGGTGGTGTTGTCACACCACCAAATTCCCGAGGCACTGGGATGCTCCCCCGTGCTTCGGAAAACATGTAAAGCCGTTGGTATTGCGCCTAATCTCTCCCCGGTCGTGTCGAATTGCTGTCTCGCCTGACTACGAGAGCTAGAGAAGACAGAGTGCACCTATTTTTGCGCACACACTTGTTCATTATCATATTGCTTGCGTATTTGGTTGAGCTTGGCCGCCGCTGCCGTGATCAAAATTTAGTCTGGAGTTTTTAACTGTCCTTTATCTTCAACTGGGTAACTGGGTTACTAAAACAGTAACTTCTCATGTTTACAGGATGGATCGATAAGGATGCAAGACACAGGTGGATCAAAATCATGGTCTGACATAAAAAATCTGGAATATTGTATAGACTTTAAATTAGCTGTAATAAACCGAAAAGTTGAAGTAAAACTCCTCGTAAGAGAATATAATGCAGAACCAAAAGATGAAGACAAGAAATCGATATTTGTGTTAGTAGGTGAGCGAAACTTGTTTATCTCCGTAAAAGCTATGGTTTCCTAGAAGAGCAGAAGCCGCTACGTAATTTTCGCAACCAGCGAATGTCTGTACTAAATCGTTATTTATGAAAATAAGTGATGTGTTATTTTTGAGAGCGAGAGTCATGACAGCCGTCATTGCGGCCGTTATGTAGCGGGCACCGCTCTTCTAGGAAACCTTAGCTTAAGGCACAATGTTTTACACGTCCAACAAAAATTGGGCATTGGGATATTATTATAGTCCCAGTCACGTGGTACGTCAACTCCACAGATTGCTTAATGTAATTTTTCAAATTTCCAGGATTGCTGATATCATCGTTCTTCCTAATCTTGGTGCTGGTGGTGTACTGTCTGCTACCCAAGCTACAGAACCTTATAGGCCTAGTAATGATGGCTTATACCGCATCCATTCTCGTCACATTCTTAATAAAAATCGTCTTATATATAAGCAACAAATCACTTACAACAAAGCACTGCAAAATTATATGTAAGATATGTTTTTGATTTTTAATTATGACGGTCAGAATACGTCAGACGCTAATCTGCATGGTCCGTATGAATAACCTATTCATTTTCATACAAATTAGCGCCTGTCCACGTGCTGTCGTTGTGTTGTGGTTGTAGTAATTGTGATCGGGCCCTTACGTTCAGTGATCGGGCCCTTACGTTCAATAAGATATTTGAAAAATAACATATATAAGAGCGCTTATCCTAGAACTTGACAACGTCGCAAATAGTTGTCAAATATTTACCTATTTTGATTCATTTGGCAATATTACTGTATGGAAATAAGAAATGTGACTAACTAGTGAACTAAAATATTGATTATGAAACGCAATAATTAATATCGTAACACCGAATATTTAGTTTTAGATGGAAAAAAAGTGTTTGGAAACTTTCCAAGTGTATTTATTACACTTAAAACGGTTACAACATCAAATTCAGTGGTATCATTGCAATTCATTATTCATTTTCCAGTTCGCTAGCCACATTTCGTATTTCCATACAGTAATATTACCAAATTAATCAAAACAACGAAACATTTAACATCTATTTGCGACGTTGCCCAATTTCAGAATAAATGCTCATAAGCATATAAATAAGCTTATCTATTCATTATTTACACAAAGTATACATAGAAATGAAATATAGTCATTTATCAACATTTCAACGTAAACACTTTCGTTATTTTGCTGTTTTTGTCTGATGTTTGTAGTTGTCCTAATATATTAGGTAGCGCGTAATTTAACAACACTTAGGAAGATGCTCTCATTTCTGAAACTGGAATGTTTAGTCATTGCGATTTTGACATTTGTGAAGTACACAAATGTAAACTACACATGGTAAAATCCTGGTGCGCTACACACTACAAGAAACAGCGCCGCTATTGCCTGCAGACCACATATCGCGTTTAAATTACTGCCAAGCCATGCTTATATTGACAGTGAAGAGGACGATTTTCCTTAGAAAATAATTATGAACGATGATGCACATTTTCACCTCTACGGATACGTGGACAAGCAAAATGATTGCTTCTGGAGCACTGAAAATACGCATGAGATGCATGAAGAGCCATTGCATGCTCTCAAGATCACTCCAAGAAAAGTAATACAAAATGCTCTAAAACGTGCCCAAATGTGCGTCATTTCTAGCGGGGTCGTCTTAACAGATATAATTTTTTTGACTTAAACAACAAAATTATAAGTCCAAATAAACAATAACCGGAACGATTTCTCCACCTAGTAAATGTGTAGCTAAAATATATTTCTATAATTTCTAATTTTATTATTTCATCGAGTATTTCGGGACATCGCCTAGCGGTTGGTCGAATCTTCACGTGACCAGAGGGCTGGCCAATTTTTAGGTCAAAGAATCAGCATTGCTATCCAACGTGGCAATGCTGCCAGCCTTTTGGGCACTTTTCCCACTGACAGCAATGCGGACTAATTTTTTGATGCCCAATGAGTTCTTCCTTAATTTTTTTATATATTTTTTTTGCCTCTGTCCTACTTGTACATAATTTATATATATTAGTGTTAGATGTATATTATATTTTGTTATTATTTTAGCTCCAATGCTGTATTTCGCTGCGATATCGAGTTTCTTTTGGTTGAATGTTATGTCTTTTGACGTTTGGTGGTCATTAAGGTAATTGAAGTTTAAATACGAGTAGGTACTAACACTATTAATCAACGGTACAAAAATCTATTGGCGCGTGGCCGAAATCATAAAAAATACAATTTCTATGACAATTTCACAAAGGCCACGGAATTAATATGACAAAAGGTTACCAGCAACGCCCCCTTATCAATTTCATTCAGGCGCCAAAATATCCTTAGCATTTTAGTTCTATTTCTGTAAAAACCTATTTTTGTTTATTTTATAGCGACTGTGAAGTTCCATCTACTAATTGAATTAAGCCCTTTCAATTTGCTGAGACATAACAGCGTTCATTCTAAAAGTTGGCAACGTCGCTAATAGCTATCAAATATTTAACTGTTTCATGAATTTGGCAATATTACTGTATGGAAATAAAAATATCGCTAACTAGTGAAATAGAATATTAATAATTAATTGCAATTACAACACTGAATTTGAGGTTGTAACTCTTTTAGGTGTAAAAAAGCATTTGGAAAATTTCCAAATACTTTTTTTACATCTAAAACTAAATATTCGGTGTTACGATATTAATTATTGCATTTCATAATCATAATCAATATTTTAGTTCACTAGTTAGCCATATTTCATATTTCCATACAGTAATATTTCTAAATTCATCAAAACAGCGAAATATTTGACAGCTATTTGCGACGTTGCCCACTTTCAGAATAAGCGCTCATAGTATCAGTCTTCTTTTTCTCTCACAGAGGTCATCGCAAAAGGTGTGACATCAACCGACGAGGCGAGCGGGTGAAGTTCATGTGGTATTGTCTGTATGCTTGGGGGGCTCCGCTCCTGATGACGGCGATAGTCACAACATTGGATAACATAGACCTTTCTAATCTGCATATTATCAAACCACCCTTCGACGACTGCTTCGTTTTTCGTATGTATACCTACTTGATTAATAATAGTCAAACATACCTGTACGTTCGTATTACTCGCGCTGCGGGAGGTGTGTTGACCCCGTCAGCGTGCGAAAAACTCACCTCTCGCGACACGTCACCCCTGCCACATCACACAGCTACCTCAGGCACTGTCTCAGTTTTAAAGATAGTGCCACAGACGCGCCCCACTCAACTTTCTAATCGCTAACAATACAGTAATCGCGTTTAAGAAGAACGGATGGGCGCTTCTTCGTGTATAGCACTATCTGTAATCGGAAGGCCTGTAGTAAAGATATTAGTAGAGATCGTCCACTTTTTTAATTTCTAACTTGACGATATATTATCGTGTACGTCCACGGCAGGGAAGTAAAACGTCAGAAATACGTGCACATTATTACGTTATCGTGGACTGACATTTACAAGCGTCTTCGTATATTTCCATATATTTTACTTACCTCTACGCTAGGAATTGTAAAAAACGCCCATGGACTGTGCACCTCCCAATTGCATATTCGCCCACAATTTATCTTCTTCTCCTTATCTATAAAGAACATGTCCTAAGAAAAGACTCACACAGCCCGAAACCGCTAAAGATAGACTATTTGAACTGTGGCTAAGATAAGATATTACGGAAATATACCTTTGAGACATCCTCCAACACGCACTGAGCGCGCACGCACCGATGTGGATTATGGCCCATTCCCTCTTTCAGACAGGAGGCCTGTGTCCTAGCAGTATGTTATAGGCTGAGTGAAAAGCAATTCAATACAGCACAGATGGCAATGTTTACACAAAAAATCAGGTTTTGCGTAACTTAATGATATATTTTCTTAATTTTCAGCAAAAAGTGTTGAAAGATACTTCATTATACCAATAGGGGTAATCATTTTCGTTAATATCATATTGTTCTTATTGACTGTCTACAACATATGGATGATCAAGCGCGCTGTTCATAGATGTCAAGATTCTGGAAGCAGCAAACAGGATACAAACAGGTAGGCACCTTCATGATAACTGAATATTCGACCTCGTGATATTACACACCCTAATATTGCAGTAATATTACACAATTTCACTATTGACAATCATCATCTGCCAAAGCTTTTCCCAACTATGATCTACTATCTACTATCATTTCCACGCAATAGGCATAACGGATTAGATCAGAAACCCTCGGGTCACCCAGACCTTTCACAGATGTTCTGAACAGACCAGAAGATCTAATCAACTTCTGGAGGGAGGTGGGCTGGTTGGAATAACCATCGAAGGCCGCCATGGCCTACGCACAATGGTCCGCTTGAAGGACTGAGTACGGAAACCAAACCCTATAACATAACATAACAACAATGTGTAATATTGTTGAAATGCTGGAGCAGTGGTGTTCCAGTGGTAACAGCCGGTAATAGGTGTGAACCTAGGCAGACGCTTTACTTGGTGTAAATGATTTCATCACCACTGCTCTCAAAACGGTTAAGGAAAACATCGCGAGGAAACCGGCATATTCTAGAACTATAAAAAATCATCACATGTGACATCTTCCAACCCACACTGGGCCAGCGTGTTAGATGACGGCCCAGTCCCTGTCACCGAGGGGAACAATATAGGCTGATTATGCTATTATTGAAATGACTGCATTTCAGAAATATTTTTTAAATGTAAATGGTAAATAGTTTACATTACATTAGTGTTCATTGCTTTATATTTCTCGTTAAATACCGGAACTTACTATACGTTTATTGATAGTGAAATAACGAAAGGATTATAACCGTTATTTATAACACTATATTAAATGCAGTATAGTAATCTAGAAAAAATGTCTGGATACTAATAGATCGGTGTATAATAATCCGGAGCAACGCGGATCTACGCATACGCCTACGCATGGCTTAAATATGGTGTTATCTTATGGGGGAATAGTACTGACGCGCCCACGCTATTTACCCTGCAGAAAAAACTAATTAAGATTTTAGTAAATCTTGAAGCCACCGACAGCTGTAAACCCCACTTTCAGGATTTTATCCCTACCATGTCTCTATATATTTGAAGTTTGTAAGTTCGTGCGTAAGTACCCAGATTTCTTTACAAAAAGAGAGGACATACAAAGAAAAATTATTTTAAGACACAAAAATAGATTAAACCTGCCAACATCACGATTAAATATTATGCACTCCGATAGTACCTTTGTCATGTCCGTAAAAATGTATAATAAGTTACCTGCATGTATTAAGAATTTAGAGAAATATAATATATTTATTAATAAATTGAAAATCTTCCTAGAAAACAAATGCTACTATAGTATAGGCGAATACTTAAATGATAAATTATAAATATGCAATAAATAAAAAACTTAGCCATAAAAATAATTAAATCTACTATATAAAAATAAGTCGGGTTTTCCTTCCTGACGCTATAACTGCAGAACGCACGAACCGATTTCCACGGTTTTGCATTCGTTGGAAAGGTCTCGGGCTCCGTGAGGTTTATAGTAGGTAGGGTAGGTAGGGTAGGTAGGGTAGGTAGGGTAGGTAGGGTAGATAGGGTAGGTAGGGTAGGTAGGGTAGGTAGGGTAGGTAGGGTAGGTAGGGTAGGTAGGGTAGGTAGGGTAGGTAGGGTAGGTAGGGTAGGTAGGGTAGGTAGGGTAGGTAGGGTAGGTAGGGTAGGTAGGGTAGGTAGGGTAGGTAGGGTAGGTAGGGTAGGTAGGGTAGGTAGGGTAGGTAGGGTAGGTAGGGTAGGTAGGGTAGGTAGGGTAGGTAGGGTAGGTAGGGTAGGTAGGGTAGGTAGGGTAGGTAGGGTAGGTAGGGTAGGTAGGGTAGGTAGGGTAGGTAGGGTAGGTAGGGTAGGTAGGGTAGGTAGGGTAGGTAGGGTAGGTAGGGTAGGTAGGGTAGGTAGGGTAGGTAGGGTAGGTAGGGTAGGTAGGGTAGGTAGGGTAGGTAGGGTAGGTAGGGTAGGTAGGGTAGGTAGGGTAGGTAGGGTAGGTAGGGTAGGTAGGGTAGGTAGGGTAGGTAGGGTAGGTAGGGTAGAGTAGGTAGAGTAGTTTGGTAGGGTAGGTATAAGTACTTAGTGCTACCCGTGCGAAGCCGGGCCGGGTAAAGCTAGTCACATAATAAAAATAATAATATATAAATAAAACTACCTAGGAATTATAATAGTTAAATCACATAATAAATAAATGAAAGAATAATTAATAATTTAAAAGAAAATGGTTTCTTTTTTAACAAATGTTACTAAATACTAGTACCTATATACTGGTTATTTGACTTCCTACCTATAATAACACGTAGCGTTCTTCCTCCTCTCTCCTACTTTTGGTCTATGCTGTGCCCGACAGGGTCCATAATTGAGACTTATGTAACTGTTTCCCTACCAACTGTATACATTATGGTACGCAATAAAGAATTGAGAATTGAGTGTTCTGACTATATTACTTTAAAGTTCGCTGTCCATCAGCCTATATTTAATTACAAGTTACTAATAGTGAGTCATTCTGACACAAATGACAACCTACATAGTCATTACTTTGTTAAGTATTTATATATGTTTAGTATATTTTCCTTAAGAGGGAACAGGGCCTGCGAGGAATTTGAAAAATTGGTATTTGAAGAAACATAACACATATTGCCGTCGTCTTACCTCAAGTATGCCCCCGTAGAGCGCGATAGGTATAGCTACATTAAAATGTTAAGAAAGAGTATGTCTAGGTTCCTATCATTTTCTTTTATGTTAAAAACTTTTCGAATTTGTCTGGTACCTACTCCTCTAATCACGCCGGTAAAAATAGGGCATTTTTGTAATTTTTAAAAGGTCATATTTTCTTTACCGATAAATTGCTGAAAAAAAGGAAATAACAGCGTCTACAGCAGACCTTGATTTTATGAAAAAAAATGATTGCTCTAGAAGTATTATTCAGGAATAAAAAAGGGGAATATATTTGTATGGAGAATCGCAGGCCCTGTTCCCTCTTAAGCCCCATGACATACCATATTTAATTCTGGATATGATCAAAGACGGCCGCCATTCAAAGCCATCAGTTTTTATGTCTACACGACATTTGTGTCATAGCGCGACTCGCGAGTAAACGTTGACACGCTGGTTTGTATAGAAATTGCTGACAATGCCTCCTATAGCAGCGGCCGCCGAGATGTCCCCCATTTCCACTTTTGTGGTATCCTTTAATTCTCCTATTATTGACAGTACAGTAAAGACCAAGTATTTTTATTTAATATTTTAATTTTACTGTAATAACAGCCTCACGGGTAGATCGATCAGGTTAAGCTACGCTTGCCGTGGTTGGTCCATGGATGGGGACCGTCTTTACATACCAAGACCCGTCCGTGCCTCGGAAAGCACGTTAAGCCGTTGGTCCCGGCTATCACTCGTGGATCATTGGGTTGTCAGAAGCCGAAACTACCGTATCGTCATCATCGTATCGTCAGCTGATGATAGATGATACAAATTTTACTGTACAATGCCTTAGATATATATTTTAAATAAATCTATTTTTAGATTCGCCACCTACATAAAGTTATCTGTGGTCATGGGAGTGAGTTGGTGCCTGGAGCTTATTCCTCCTAATACGAAATTATGGCTGTTCATCTTGACTAATACCTATAATCTACTCATCGGGGTTGCCATATTCTTCTTATTTGTGTTCAATAAGAGAATACTCTTCAAGCTGTGTAAGAGGTGAGTTGTATGAACTGTTGGAAGTCATCATCCGTGGAGTACATACAGTGCATCTGTATGCGACATTGGTTTGGTTCAGTTTGTTCTGGTGCAGACTTGGATCAGTTTAGATTTAATAGTTGATTTCGAGATGTAATAATCCTCTAACATCCGACTTCTGGAACAAAACTCAACACAAAAAAATGCTAACAAATTTTCCATCGGCTATCGCCTGCGGTCTCCACTCAAGAACATATCTATCCCAACGGTCATCGGTTCTACGGCTAATATTGCTGGCTCATCGCCAGTTCAGCTCGCGTATTCTGTGATGTCCACAACTTTGGTTCTCTGCTGGATCACCTCGTTCTGGATTCGATCTGTCAGAGAGATTACAAGCATAGCCCGAGAATAGAGCTGACTGGCGTGCAATTGAAGAGGCCTATGTCCAGCAGTGGACTGCTGAAAGGTGATGTTGATGATATCAACTGCTGTCATCGGTTGACTAAACTATCAACAGCCAATCTGATCACGTTGTTGATTCTCGTTCCAGCAACCAGCATCCTAATTGCGTTACACATGTTCAATCACAAACTGAATCATTTTTAAATACTATTTCTAATCCATTGCTTCATAAGTTCGAAAAATTATCTGCTCAACAACATTAATAACGCAATTTGATGCATGTTGTTGAACTGTCAAAATGAAAGCCATTGCTACTGTTAGTGTGGCAATGATTAATAGCAATGTGTTATTTTTAGGTTTAACATAAAGAGTGATTTCACCGAAAGTTTGAAGGTATCTCAGGGTACCAGAAGTGGAACTACCAGAACAACGAGAGTCTCCACCACTAAGGATCAAACCCATGAAATGGACCTTTTGAGAGATTGCCCTAAAGGATAAAGTGTGCACAAATTTTTCTAAACGATGTAACTTTTAAGAAAAACTAGGTATATATAAAAAATAACTTTATCGTTGCAAAAGTTTTGCAACGATAAAGTTATGAATCATGCTTGGTGCACAGTATAACAATCCTTACAGACTACACTACTAAAGTACTCGCAGCTCACAAAATCATTCACTTTGATTATTTTTGATGTATGCCTCGATGACAACGTTACTCTGAGCAAAAATGTAGGCACATTCGATACACACCTCTGTATTTAAATGTATGCATTGTAAAACTGTGCTTTTAAAATAGTACTACACTATACAACAACAGGTAAACCGAATGATAATATTAATGTATTTGTAGCAAAATCCAAACATCCATAACATTATAATCACGTATTTTATTGCAAACATTGAATGTAGCGAGAACAAATAGAAAAATATAATGATATTATCGAAGTTTTTGTCGTGTGTTTGTTGGTGTTTGCTGTGTGAAATTCAAAATGTATTGAGATCTGTGTGAAATGCCTCTTATTGAGGTACCTGCAGTGCTATTCTGTAACCATCGAACCGTGAAAACTTAGGTGAAGTGAGCTCGGAGTGAGCTGTCAGTCCCTAGCAGCACGTGGAATGACATCTCACTTCACCTAAGTTTTCACCGTGAGATTTTACAGAATAGACCGGCTGTTTAGTCTTAAAATATTGCTACTAGCACGTCACATATACAGGGTGTTAGGGTAAACACCGTTATCCTTGAAACCATTGGTTTGGTTTCATTAATAGAACGTAAAAACAATGAAAAAATACAACTTAAAAAAAAAGAAAATCTGCCTTTTACCACAAGAGTATTTCACCCTATGCGCTAGCGTTGTCAACCTTGCTTCTCAACACGGGAGGGGCCGCGGGGAACACGACACATGGCCCGACCGGTCGCGAGTGCATCCTCGTGGGCGCAACCCCTCACCTCAGTCAGTCAGCTGTGTCGCTAGTGAGCGCACGTAAGCCGCGCCGTAGCGCCGCTCATTTCTCGCGTAAATTGATTTATTGTATGAAGTGCCGGGTGTATGCCACAGAGTTCCATAATACGTTGGAACTCAAAAGTCGGATTCGTAGTCCTTTTAGAGACATAAGAAATGACACTTTTGTGCTTTCTCGAGAACGAAACAACGTACGAAAACGTGTGGAGGCATGCGTGGCCATAAATGGATCCCATTTTCAACATGTTGAGATTAATGTAAGTGTAGATATTCAGTCAGTGTAAATTTAACCGGTAATTTTTAATTGAACTATACATAAAATTGTGATAAACTTTTTAAATACCTACCCAATGGTTTGGTTTCTTTTTCCATTTCCTTTATTGTCGAATCAAATTTACATTTAAAGTCGTCACGCAACACCTAAGGTAGGTATTTTTCTTTGAGAAGTGGCTAGAGAGGCGCCACGGCATCCTCACTCGCCGCCTGACGCAGGTCCTCACCGAACACGGTTGTTTCGGGAGGTTCCTGTTCCAGATAAGGCGGGAGGAAAGCCCGGGTGTCATCACTGCGCGGATCGTCCGGAGGACACGGTAGAGCATACGGTGGAGGTCTGCCCGGCTGGGGCAGAGCAACACCGCATCCTCGTGGAGGCGATCGGTGGCGGTGATCTCTCGCGTCCGGACCTGGTCCAGGTCATGGTACGGAGCGAGAGGGCATGGGGGCCATCACCTCCTTCTGCGAAGCAATAATGCTTGCAAAGGAGGAGGCGGAACGCGTGAGGGAGAAGCAAATTTCACGCCCTCACGCCCCTAGCCGCTGCAGGAGACGCCCTGGTCGGGGATCGCAGGCCGATTCCCGGCCACCGTAGGCGCGGACTTGCGGACGGTGAGCAATGGGTAGCTCGCCGTCCGATAAGGACCAGGCCTGGGTCGACGGCGCGCAGTGTTCCACGCACGCCTCAAAGATATGTCAGCAGAACTGGTGGGGTCCGTTAGGACCGATGCCTGCCGGGGTCGCGGGAAAGTCCCAAAGGGATACCGTGGCCCCTGGCCCAACGTACAGGCAACTGAAGGAACACGGGTGGGTTTTAGTCAGTAAGCCCTCCCGTTCCGCCCAGAGCGGGAGAAGTCATTTGATAATTTCCCATACAAAAAAAAAAAAGTTAGGTATTTTTGCCTGTCCTAAGCCAGGAAATGTATGAAGGGAAAGTTGCATCATAGGTTTATTGTCTATTTATTCATGTGTTGTGCTGGTAGGTAGGATGGGCTGTGATCGTTTTATGTCACTCGGGCGGGCGCATATCCATGAATTTGCGGACGGTGTCGGATAAAAACCTTTTTAATATTTATTAAAGAAAATAACGTATATTTTTTTTTACTCCCTCATTTCTTTTTATATTTAAGTCAACTACCCATAGTTTGAGTGACCACGGTGTTTACCCTTACATACTGTAATATCACTTACTTAGCCATGTATTTATCTCAAATTAATTACTCATTTATTTTAATTAGTCATTAATTCACAATCTGAAAACAACAGGAACGGTTCAAGCAAAAACCTGTTCTTAGCGATGAGCTAAATAGATTGATTCATGCACCGTGTACTCACAAAGCACAACAGGCCACCGACCGCGGCGAACAGATGCACTGACTGTTATTTAGTATTAAGACAAGAAAAATTAATGTAGGGTGGTTGAATAAAGAAATATGAATAGATTAATATAGTGAAGAAAGTATTATAAGAAAGTGAAGTACCTATATCAATAAATGAAATAGATATCTACACTGTAAATAAAAGAAGGTAAGCGTTATTTATAATGATAATTTCCTTTTGCTTATCGGTTTTGTTAGTCTCGTGTTAGTGTAAATAAATTATTTATGCTCCTTTCTGTTTTTCTAAAACGGAAAGGAGCATAAATAATAGTAATCGATTAAACGATCGGAAATTTTATCAATCGTTTATTATATTAACTGATCATTATACCAAATAAAATTATAGATTCAGTTGTTATATCTTGTAAATATTAGAGATTTGTAATTATATCATATATTACTTACGCAAGGATTTTAGCTGCTTATAGTATACTTTTTTAGTATTCTTATATTTGGCTAATGCATTATTCCGTAACCGCATCATGAGCTGGTAATCCAGGGATACGATAATTCCCTAATACGACAAGTCTTAAGCGGCGCCTGAACATCAAAAAATGATGTTCATACAGTGGTTAAAAGTATCAACCATGTCATGCACATCGGTAAATTCAGAAACACGACCTACGTTTGATTGTGACAAATCCGGATAATGAAATGAAATGAAATGAAATGAAATGAAATGAAATTGTTTATTCTGTAAATAGGATATTGGAATCACTTTTACACATAAAAACTATCCATACATATTATGTCTTTTATCGACCTAAATTTGGTTACATATGGTATAAATTTATCCGGCTTTATGTGAAATTCACTGAATATAATATAATGGCCTGTAATTGAACCAAAGGATTCTACCACCGGTATACCTTTTTTTTTTGTTACGGGGGAAATCCTCATGGATGTCCTCCACTCTGGGGAGGGCGGAGGGGTCTGTCAGACTCTTACTGACTAAAACCATCCCGGTGTTCAGTCTCACACTTGCACCGGGGATCATGGGATCTAATGCGACTTCCGCGATCCCCGACTAGTGCCGGCCCGCCTCTGCGGGCCACCTCGAGTTAGGGGGGAATGAGGTGTTAAACTCCCCCCTTACATCATAGAGAGGCGCGCGTGGAACACTACGCGCCACCATCTCGGGTCCTTAGGAGTAGGGGGCGACGAATTTCACCACCGTATACCTTGCCCTAAGGTATGTGCAGTAGATAAGAGTCTCACTCGTATCTATGAAATGAGTCGGCATCGTGAAAAGTTGAGCGAGACTTACGCAAGTTAAAAATTCTTGCACTTTTTTGGCTTTAGTCTCGTTTATGTTGAGCATGTTACATTGAAATCACCGAACATTATATAATGGTCACAGTTACCCAACGTAGCAAAAGTGTTCGTGTTGGCATCAAGGAAGTCATCTATGTCAAACCATTTTCAAAAATTGATCATAATGATGAGTACAATTTAGAAACAAAAACTAAGGTTGTATTCATTGTATAAATAGAGACTGTTATCAGTTGATTGTAAGAACTGAATAAACGAAGTTGTCAACTGTGCTCGCATTTTCATAGAAGTCATGGACGCTCTTAATATTTGAACCCTTACAATCTACGGTATCAATTAGCGCAATAAATTACCGAGTTGAAACCCAAAACCAGCCACACATCCCTGGACATACACTTATCGCCGAGATCGGTTCGATTCCCGAATCGAGTGTGCTGTATGAGTTGTGTCGCGTGTTACGTCACTCAAGGGCGGAAAAGGGCAGACATCCAAAATAAAAACGTTGTTAATTTCCAGCATTCCTGATATGATCATTCTTCCTGATGTTGGTGCTGCTGGTGTACTGTCTGATACCCAATCTCAGAAACTTCACCGGACTTATTCTGATGGCCTACAAATTTTCCCTACTCTTCGCTTTTGTAAATAAATTGATTCTATATTTCTATTTATTTATGAAAGCGAAGAGTAGGGAAAATGTGTCCTACCATAAGGGGTTCTGCAAGAATGTTTGTAAGTAACAAATTATAGAATTATTATTTTAGCTGACCCACCTTGGCTCTTTTACGGTCACTGTCAGTTTCAACAAAAAAACCTTTAAGTACAAAAAATTTAGTTTTACGGTCCAAAAAAATGAAATAATAATATAATTAACTTTGAAAATGGTAAGATATTTTTCTTCTAAGGTACGGAACCGCCCTTTGCCGGGTTATTTTATTTACTTAACAATCTAAAAAACAAAAGAATATTATTATTATTTACTATATCTTAACAGATCTCAGACCTTCTATGTGATGTAATATAGGTACTTACAAGGTATAATAAATTTAACTAGCGAAACTCCGCAGACATGATTACACAAAAAACAAAACATTTGATGATTTTAGTCAATCTGTTTATCAGCTAGAAACTTATTACGTCTGCGGAGTTTCACTAGGTAGTTTAATTTGCCCTGTATATGGTTCATTTTATACAAGATGGAGACGGCAATAAATTAAACTGCACCATCTCATGACGTTACCTGTCTGAATAATTATGAAAAATCAATCTATCTAATAATTTAGTCACTATAGCTAGTCAAAGATTGACAGAACCCAAAGTCGGCCCATCACTACTATTTAGTTTGTTTGAAAAAATTTTTTTTTTAAACGATGCGATGCTGGGATTTATTTAAAGGTTCCAAAAGGCTCATGCATTAGTGTTGCCAGTGTTTTCATTTACTGTGGTATTAATTATCTCCATTTTGTATAACGAGTAGAATAGTCAACACCAACAAATTGGACCCAAGAACTTTTTTTCTATTTCTGGTTCTATATGTATTTTAGTAGACGGTTATTATTAAGCTTTTTAACGTGATTAACATTTTTCATTGATTAATAAATATGGGTTCGAACCCAGGCAGGCGCTTAACTTTGTATAAATAATTTCTTCACCATTGGTCTCAAAACTGTGAA
Source organism: Xanthia icteritia (assembly GCA_949128155.2). Taxonomy (NCBI): domain Eukaryota; kingdom Metazoa; phylum Arthropoda; class Insecta; order Lepidoptera; family Noctuidae; genus Xanthia; species Xanthia icteritia. Next base: position 16,904,093 of record OX421940.2, on the reverse strand, counting down.
GAAAAACATCGTGCGGAAATTGGCATGCCCTAGAACCAAAAATTCAGACATGACTGACATCTACCAACTATGCTGAGTATGCTTATGCTTGTGGCGGCATCTACATCGCTACATGTGAACTACGCATCAAAGACCGGACGTCACACAAAGCCTGCTGCATCGCTGAAACCTTTGCTGCATCGCGCAATTTTACGTGTGTAGTGTCGTGCTCCAGATGTAAGCGAGTGTGTCCAGTAGGTAACGACTATAAATATGCATTGGACCGAACTTTTATAGACATTTATTTCATTTATTATCTTAAATATAATATACATCTAATACTAAAATATATAAATAATATACAAGTATACACAGGAAAAAAGTAATATAAAAAATTCGTCCGTTTCGTTGTCAGTGGGAAAAGTGCCCAAAAGGCTGGCAGCATTGCCACGTTGGATGGCAATGCTGATTCTTTGAATTAAAAATTGGCCAGCCGCTCGAAGATTCGACCAACCACTTGGCGATATCCCGAAATACTCGATGAGCACTCGGACCCCACGGCCCTAGGGTTTCAACTGGCCTCTTCCCATCGTCACGTGCCAAGCCATTGGGTTTAGTATAATCATAATTGTCTAATTGTCTACATTTCAATTGCTTATAAATAACAAGTGGAAGAGCGGAGTGTCCTAATACAAGCGATTCCTTGCTTAAAAGGTGACCTCCAATAATATGTATCGACATGCCTATTGTAATTGAAGTAAACGTTTTTATTTTATTTATTTATTTGGGTTCTAAAACAGCTGACACCCCAGCGGTGACAAGAGCCCGACGAATGATGACATTAATGCTTGCGTGCCGTGCCAAACGACCAGTGTTCTTGCTGCAGGACAGGCCATGGTGTCCGATGGGGTCGACTGCTTCACCACACTGATAGCGACTTGTGGAGCCCCCCCCGCAAGGAGCGCCCAAACGCAGACTTGTAGCGAGCCGGAAATTTGTGTCACCCAGCATAGTGCCTATGTTGGGTGAAGATAGCGCCTGAAGCCAGAGGCCCGATTCCCACTCTCCCACAGCCAGCAGGCGGGCGCGCTCAACAGTATTGGTGGACGTATTAATAAGGTTCGTTATATATTAATAATTCCGTACCAACCCGCAGAGCGGCTCATCCCACTGTCTCTGGGAAGACGGGTTTTCGGGCTGCTCCGTATCCGGACAAGCCACTTTCCAGGCGTTCATCGCATCAGTCAAACACGTCACTTCAAAGTCAACCTGGGAAGCGGACACGATTTTTCTGTTTAACTTTTCAGTGCTGTGGACCGAGGACAGGACTTGGAACCCAAATAACTTGTTTGTAAGCTTGCACTAGAAATTTTGCGGACGCCGAGCCCACCAAAACGAATGGGTTGGCTGTCATAAGATAGCTAGTATTATTTATTAAGTTAAATATATAGTTGGGCTGAAGCCCGGATTAGACTAATGTAGTATGTGTGTGTGTTTGTTGGTGCGACTGGGGAGTATTTCATTATAATAACTATCCTAGGCTGGTAATATAATTAAAGTTCATGTAACTAAACTCTTATTTAGTATCGTTTTTTTATAATTAACGCTACATTCTCGTGTATTACGTGTCCATATCCTAATCCGTACCTTGGCAGATTATTATCACATTTGGTTATAGGCAAATGGTGAAGCTCCTTGCTTTTGACGACTGTTGACCTTGAGCTGACTCACCGCATTTAAGATAATCTTTAAGATAAGATAATCTTTATTGAAACACACAAGATTCATGATTCACAAGAGCAGATGTACAAAAAAAAAAAACCAAGGTATATCTACATAAATCTACACAGATCATGTAACCCTGTCTCCTAAACTAGGTAGTCCTGTATCTTAGGAGACAGTGTTAGGCCATACAGGGCGGTTATTCATGTAGGTATAACAGCAGCCAGAGTGTTAAGCGCGAGGGTGGTTTAGTAATACATTTGTGTTACATTTGTATTACATTTGTGTTACATTTGTGTGCCGGTGTGAAAATATGTAAGTACAGGGTGTACAAGTATGTGGAAGTGAATGAGTGGTGAGTATGGGAGTGTGTGCGTGTCACTAAGGGTGCGCATGAGATAGAATGAGTGAGTGTATGCAGTGTGAATGAGTGAGAGTGTATTGAGTATGAGTCGGGTAGTGTAATGACTTTTTTGGTATTATTCTATGGGATTATTCAATGAATGTTAGTAAAGACTCCGTGAATGAGTAGTCTTTTTGCAGTAGCCATTCAGTCCGTTTGTTTTTCAAGTTGTGGGAGTTAAGATCCATTATTTTTATTTTACTATTGATTTTATTGAACAAATAGGGACCAAGAATGTAAAATTGGTGCCGAGCGAAAGAGGTTCTGTGCTGGGTACTGGGTATGATTTGAGTGCGTTTGTTCCGGTCCGGAGGTGGGAGGTACTTATGTATCCTTAGTACTGCCTTGAACACAAAGAGTTGCCGCACTGTTAGCACTTTACAGTCGGCATAGAGGTCATATGTTGGATATCTAAAAGCTTTTTTAGTCATTACTTTTAGTATTGCTCTCTGTGCTCTTTCTATTCTAAGAAAAAAGGTTTTCCCTGCTCCACCCCATGCAGTTATACAGTACCCGAGTATAGATTGGCAGAGGGAGAAATAAATCATCTTCAGCGTGGTACTGTCGGCAGAATCTCTGAGAGATTTGAAAATGTGGATTAGACGCATAGTTCTTGAGGTGAGGGTATCAATATGCTTGTCCCACCTTAGTCCGGAATCGATCTGTACGCCCAAATACTTAACAGCGTCTGAACGGCTAATAGCGGGACAGGCACAAGGTACCGTGGGGTCAGGACAGGAGGATTTGGAAGGCAGCACCATAAAAAGTCACAACTCATTTAGAATTGAACTAAGCTATAAAGCCAATCTGTAATTGTATTATAAAATAACCAAACGTTAATGATGATTTCTGTATCCAAAAAGGTCTCGCCACAGAACACTTTGCGTCAGGTTTGTTGACGCACATTTCCGGGAGAGGCGCTAGGCATCACCAAGTACCCCAAACTGAATTGGTAGTCCTTCTAAGAACGCTAGAGACCGTGTCTCATTAAAACCTCACCCGGCTGTTTGTAGGCCTATTACTGAATCGACACTATTTATTGAGACACGCTATTGGGACGCAAAGCCTCTAATAGCCGCATCACATCCTCAAAATGGGGCAGATTAAGGAAATGTGAAGTAACGAACTACCACTTCGGCGTTCATCAGGTACGATCGTAATGTATTCTGCTAGAGACTGAGTCTACGGAGCGCTTGTACTAGTTTTCTGTTATATCGGTAAAAGATGCTAGGCCGCCGTAAGGGTGTGTTTCACATTAGTACGCAATTAGAACTACTCAATACTTGTCTTCCTCAATAACAGTTGGACTTCGCAGTACTCTGTCTTAGGATTGAGTAAAACATTTATATAGTGCTTAGGGAACGTGTTCCGTTAGAATCGTATTAGTTCCTCAGAGGTTCTATGCGTTAAGTCTAGCAGGACACGTACAATGAGGCAAACGTTGTAATTCGGTTCCCGGTCTCACTGAAGATAAGAAGCTACGTTATTTTGTCTGTTTACAATGTACCCAACATTGTAAACAGACAAAATAACGTAGCTATAAATAATTATTTGAAGCACAAGCGTAACGATCCCTTTCCCACCTTCACCTTATCAAGCCTGTATCGCAGATATAGGTGCTCAACTGCGAGAAGAGGAGACGTTGGCGTTCCAACATTTATAATACTAAATTATTTATATACCATATACCTTTGCATACCCTCTTGTCTTCTTAGCTTCATATTATTGTTAGGTTTTGTTCCCTGTATATTATATTCCCTGTATTTTAGTTTCCTTTGATTGTTCTGTGCACAAAAGATAACAAATAATTAAATAAATCGAAGTACCTACCTATACTCCATAGGTTTAGGTAGTTATATAAAGGTAAACAAATCGTAAAAAGGTTGTTTTATAGACGGCACTTCCTTGTTTAAAAATACGATAAAACCAAATTAAATTTATTTTTAGATTTTTATAATAGTTTCCTCTTAATGTATGTTAAACTTTATCATTTATTCTTAAAGTACTCTTCGTAGATGTAACTGTTTAAGAACATTTTTTTTGTCAAATTCAATTCAATTGAATTTGAATTGAATTGAATTTGTCAGATTTATAATAATAATATAATACTTTGTAATCTGTCTATTGTAAAGAGCCCAAACTCTAAACGTCAACGAATTATAACGTTGCTAAATTGAAGAGTACAACTGTGACGTAGAATGACAACTGAAATAACAAATATTACGTTTACTCGGTCACTTGACAGCTATCTCGTCACGTAGTTCTTTTTGTTTACCTTTATTTAACTACTATTTAAACCTATAGAGTGTAGTTAATTTTGAAATAGTGCAAGTTTTACATAAAAATACAACTTGTATTATTAAGCAGAGACGATGCACAGCATCTGTGAGAGGGCGTTGTATACTTCCTTTTAGTTGTCAGCCAATTACAGCTCTCGTGACGTCACATCCTCGACCAATCGGCGCCAAGTTACGATAGTCACGTGTTCCCAGGTGCCGTGTTCGCTAATGGCGGACCGTTACCTCATAGAAGTTTCTAACCAGCCGGTCTATTCTGTAATAATCTCACGGTGAAAACTTAGGTGAAGTGAACGTGAAGTGAGCTATCATTCCACTTGCTGCTAGGGACTGACAGCTCACTCCGTGCTCACTTCACCTAAGTTCTCACGGTGAGATGGTTACAGAATAGCACTGCAGGCGGCCTTGAATGATGCTGTGCATCGTCTCTGCTTTATAATACAAGTTTTATTTGTAAAACAGTAAAACTTACACTTTTATTCGGCATGTGACAATGCACAGCATCTGTGAAAGACGTATTTATAACTCCTGGTGACCACGACGATTAGCGTCGTGAGGATATGATAATATTTACTGAAAAAATTGAACCATATAAACCAACATGTATTCATTATACAAATCAGGATATTATTATGTACTTCTAGCTATAGTATTCAATGTAGGTACCTCAAAATATTAATATTTAACTTCATTTAATACCTATATGGTAACCTAATAATCTGGAAAATAATAATAATCAGATTAACAACGATCAAGAGACCATCGATTATATTGACCGAGCGAGCGAAGCGTCTCTACATCAAGTTTGGCAAAATTTGCTTTCGTGTGTCAGTTTGTATGTACTCCTCTACAGGTCGTATTTTACAACCAATCTGGACGAAACTTGGTGTACAGGTTTTACGACTATTAGAAATTGTTGGTCGTCGGGGATTTTTGATTGGAGGGCTACATCCTCCAAAAAAGGACATACAATTAGCTACTGGGTATCTCCGCTTTATGAGATATGTATAGGAAGAATATTAATCGCATTATCACAAAAAAATAACCCATTTTTCTTTGAAAATTGTTGATTTTTTTAATAAAGTCTAACCAGGATCACGAAATCGTAATAAAAATATGATGTTTTGATAATGCGAGTGCACAATTAATTCTTTTCCAGTTAGTTCGTTAGTGTCTTATGCAAAGTAAAAGCATTTATTGCAGCGTTCTTTTATTAAAGTAAAAAATATACCATTAAAGCTTCAGCAGGTACACACCCGATTTAAATATTATTTTTAAGGTGGTTTATTCTCGCGAAAAGTGGTTTTAAAATTAACTTCAAATTGAATGTAGTTTTTGGTTGCTTATCAGAGTGATTCTAGTGATGTTACTCAGTCATTAACGATTTGGACTCGATTGATCCGATTATGTTAATCGAAAACTCGATTGCAGTTGTAACTTAGGTATATGTACGAGTTGAACCAGCTTCACACGTTTAAAACGCACCGTACTTACTTATTACTTATATTGGTCACGAGATCTAAAATATTGCAGCCGTACGTTAAATATCTACACCAATGACGTTTGATTAAAATCGGATTTGTTTGACTTTGGGCATGTTCTCCTACTCATATTCCACGGTCAATCTGATAATCAATTACGATGCGATGACGATTCTAATGACAAAAGATTACACGTTATCAACTGACAGCACTAGGCAATGACGGCGCTGCATTAACCCGAAGTTAAAAAAACCCACAGAACAACATTTTGTTTTCGTTTTTATTGTTCATTTGTATTGTGTCAATTAAAAGGCCGGACTCTGTCTCAATATTTTGACGGTTTATTACACCGCCGTTTATTACCTCCTTAATTAATAATATTACATAAAGAATAAGTTAATTTATTAAATTCCTGTATCGAGTAAAATTAAATCGAGCAGCATCACTATCTGTCACTGTCAGAAAGACAAGTGTCAAGTGACAACAATATTCATTTATATCTACGTAGTCTGTGATTCATTTTATTTCTTCTTTCTGTTTCTTTTGAATTGCATGAAATTGATATTTCTGTTTTCCTGTATTTAATTGAAGGATTATAATGAATATGGCATCTTCCAGAAGTTTTACTCAAGGAGGATGTTATTTAATTTTTCAGTAAGATTTCAACACAATGTGTAAATACATTGTCTGAGACTGCTTCAGATGTGCGGTAACTTGTGAACGCATGGGTTTTTTCGCTTGTTTCAGTTCAAACCATCTAGATGCAATTTGAGGAAAGTGCGTATTGATGATGCAAGAAAGTTTTGAAACTGTTACTTTATTCATTATGAAGATTTAGGAATATTTAATCTGCACAACAACCGTATGTTGTGCCTGTTCATTCTGCAGAAAGATAAATTTTTGCAGTGATAAATAGCAAGCGCGCGCGCAGGCGACGCGACGGTGAGGGTGGGAGCGAGACAGAACACTGATTGAATCATATTTACACACTGGATTTTTTCTTATTTCATTCATATCTATTTACTGACTTGATGTCCGTACGTATTTTTCGGGTGACCACTGAAAATCAGCGCTGTGCTGTGGGTCCCTCATAGCACAGAATTATGCTGAGTGGAAGCCTTCTTGTCACAGTCATGACGTGCAGCTGCCAAATATTTATGTTGTTTATATTTTTGTTATTTATATGCACGTGTCTCTGTGACAAATAAACCTTTTTTTCTTTCTTTTTCTTTCAGTGGATTCTGGCACACCAAAACTCAAACTCAAAGCATTTATTTCAATTAAACCATCTACAGGCACTTTTGAATTGTTAAAGAGTTGGTCCGTTAGTCAGAAAGTTGAAGCTAGTTGCCCATTCCAAAGCGTAGATCTCTATGGAGAAGAACGGGCAAGAAACTCCAAGGACACTCTTTTAAATAAAATATATCTGGGAGAACCCTAATTGCTTAACATACGTTCATTCATATACTCTCTCTACAAAATCCTGGGCACATAATTGGAAATTTTGAAAAGCTTAGGCTCGGTATAAGATGGGAAAATACTGTTGACATAACGATACCTGATAAGAACAACATTGTAACCCATTTTGCAATGTATTCTAACTATACCATAAATTAATAACAGGATAATTTAATTATCCTGTATGCCGCGTTCAATGTGTATATTGCACTACAGACTGTACAAGAAGTGACTATAGGTACTAAATTATCATTGTTCTATGGTATTGTTCAGTGAGTAGTGTTAGGAGTATTAACAATTACTCATTAAACTTATATTTAAAAAAATGTTTACCTATAAAGCTTTTTCGTTTCTTCTAATGCTAAGTGTTGCAAAAAGTGAAGTGGAATTCGAAACTACGTGTAAAAACGATTACAGAAATTTAACCAATAATCAAATCGAAATGTCGAAATATTGTTCTGATAATTTGTGTATCGAGAAGTGCTGCGGTGAAGGTGAAATGTTTGCTCCGCGTGGTACATGCAACAATACAAAGGCAATGTTTCAAAAATTTAAAAAGGTTGCATATCTAGCTTCAGAAGTCGACTATTCCAAAATTATTTTATTTTCGTGGGACGGAAATACTAAAAAAGAATCGAAAAAGGATTTCGTTTTCATAAAAAATCATAGAGATGTAAACAGCTGCATGTTTCAGTATGAAATAACAAATGATTTTTTTATTTTAGAGGTAGTTAATCATTTTTATTTTGTTTTCTTGCTTTCGATTTTATGTAGTAAGCCGTGCACCCGATGGGATTTTCCATCGGTAATAATGACGAGTTTCCATACAAACTTTCATGCCCATACTATTTAATCCCTTTAGGTAATGAATTTTCAAAAACTCTTCCGTAGTTCACTTTCGTTTTAAAACGAATTTTCTTGCAAAACATTCTTCTTTACTCCATTGGTTTAGATAATTAAAAAAGGTAAACAAATCGTAAAAACAGTTTCTATAGATGACACTTTCTTGTTTAAACTGCACTGACTTCCAAAGAGCATTCATCGCTCAAAAAAGTGCATGAGAGCAATTTGTGGACTTAAGCCCGACGACTCATGTCGACCAATATTTAAAAAACTTGGTTTGTTACCGTTACCGTCGCTTTACATTTACGAAATATGTGTGTTTGTTATGAAAAATAAGCAACTACTTAAGACTGCAAAATGATGTCAATCCTCGGAACCGACGAGATTCATATAAACTAGTATTAAATTATTTGCCTCAATTTGTATTTAACACCCTTGTATACCATGTTTTACGCAAATAAATTTTATATTCTATTCTATTCTAAAAATACGTTAAACCAAATTTTTATTTTCGACCACCAGGGCCCACGGTTTCACCCGCATAAGTCTCGATCCCGTGAGAATATTAAGATAAAAGTATTCTATGTGTTAATCTAGGTTATAAACTATTTGTGTGCCTAATTTCATTCAAATCCGCTTAGTAGTTTTAGTGTGTAAGAGTAACAAACATTCATCCATCCATCCGATGGGATTGATTAGCGTTTATAATACCTATTAGTAGGGTTTTTACGATAGTTTCCTCTTTTATTATTAAAGTACTAGCTGGGTTCCACAGTTTCAACCGCATAAGTCTCGATATCGGGATAAAAATTACCTTGTCCTAATCCAGGTCCCATATGCCAAATCTCATTCAAATCCGTTTAGCCGTTTTACCGTGAAAGCATAATAAACAACCAAACAAATAAATAAACAAACAAACTCATTTTCGTATTTATAATATTATTATTATTATATCCTTTTTCACTATTTACACATAAATTACATTTTTAAATATTAGAATTAAAAAATATTTAAAACATTTATATTATTATTATTTTGATATGTTTACATATCTTGGGACCATGGGGTCCCGGTCTTCTTCCCGGCGTCGGTACTAGCGGACCCCGTCAGTTATGCTGACATCTCTTTGAGGCGCGCGTGGTACACAACGCGCCGTCGACCCGGGCCTGGTCCTTATCGGACGGCGAGCTACCCATTGCTCATCGTCCGCAAGCCCGCGCCTACGGTGGTCGGGAATCACCCTGCAATTCCCGACGCCCAGGGCGTCTCCTGCGGCGGCTAGGGGCGTGTGGGCGCGAAGTTTGCCTTTCTCTCACGCGTTCCGCCTCCTCCTTCGCGAGCATTACTGCTTCGAGAAGGAAGTGACAGCCTCCCATGCCCTCTCGCTCCGTACCATGGCCTGAACCAGGGCTGGACGCGAGAGATCCCCGCCACTGATCGCCTCCACGAGAACACGGCGATGCTCTGCCCAAGCCATCTCAGCAATAACTTGGCGGATGTTACTTTTTAGGAGCTCCAACGTTATAGGTGTGTTGGTATAGACAAGACTCATAAGAAAACCCCACAAAAATAATTCAACGGCGTTAAATCGCATGATTTTGGCGGCCAATTGACGTCACCGTAACGTGAAATAATGCGACCTCTGTTTCTCCGTTAATAATAATATTACTCGTATAAATGCGAAAAAGAGTTTGTTTGTTACATTTTCACGCTAAAATGGCTAAAGGGATTTGGATGAAATTTTGCACAAGGATGATAATGATTGATGATGATGACAAATTGACCATGACCTGGGATAAGAGAAAAGATAAATTTTATCTCGATATTCCCCACGGGATCGAGACTTATGCGGGTGAAACCGCGGGGCACAGCTAGTAGAAAGATACCTCCTCCCGTATTAGTAGGCAGTAACAAAAAGGAAGGCAAGGTGATTCCTTCATAGTAACCCGATGGGAAATTAGGTATTCGCCTGCTACCTTGACGGATGTCCCAGAAAGCCGAGCCCTTAATGTAAGCCTAAACTCACACTGAACTCGTTGCTATTGCAAGCGGCCAAATATGAGTATTCTCAGGCATACCTTTCAGGGCCCACCACAAAACCTCTAGGCTCTAAGCCGCGGGTTGATGTTGGGCCGCAGTTGCCCAACATCATCTAACACCATAAACAGTATGCGGCAAAAATGGTGTTCGTTGTCTCAAGATCTGTGAAAACCTCAACTGGCAATTTAGGGTGATCTCACATTTCTCTTGCAATTCTCTTTTTCCCCTTGACTCATACTGTGTGTGACATGCGTTAAATTAGAGCTGCATTACCTACCTACTACTTGACTGCCCCTACTGATCCCGTGGCCGCAAGCATAACTGCTGAGCGTGGAGTCATGGGTTCAATTCCCAGGTCCAGCAAAGTATCCGGGCTTTCTCATCAGGAGTTTTCTCAGGCATGCGGATGTTCCTCCGTGCTTCGGAAAGCATGTAAAGCCGTTGATATTGCGCCTGATCTCTCCCCGGTCGTGTCGGATTGCGAATTTGGTTTGGAGTTTTTCAACTGTCTTTCAAGTTTAACTGAATAACTAAAACTTTCACACTTTTACAGGATGGATCGATAAGGATGCAGATGGAAGACCCATGCAGATCAAAATCATGGTCTGACATTAAAAAGCTGGAATATTGTATAGAGTTCAAATTAACTGTAATAAACAAAAAAACAGTAGTAAAACTCCTCGTAACAGAATATTATGCAGAACCAAAACATGAAGGAAAGATGTGGATATTTGTATTAGTAGGTGAGTGAAACTTTTTCACTTCCGTAAGGCTATGGTTTTCTAGAAGAGCAGAAGCCGCCACATAGCGTCCACAGTTTACCAGCGGATGACTTCACTGAAACGTTGTTTATGAAAATAAGTCGATGTGTGGAGAGCATTATTGACTCCGTAAAGTCAAACCCTGCTGCCATCATTTTCATGACAGCCGTCATTGCGGCCATTATGTGGCGGCCACCGCTCTTCTAGGAAACCGTAGCTTAAGGCAAAATGTTTTATAGATCCAACAAAATTGGGGAAAAAAAGGGCATGGCGTTATTATTATAGTCCCAGTCGCGAGGTACGTCAACACCACAGATTATTCCAATTAATGTTTCTAATTTCCAGGATTGCTGGTATCATCGTTCTTCCTGATCTTGGTGCTGGTGGTGTACTGTCTGCTACCTAAGTTGCAGAACATAATAGGCCTAGTACTGATGGCTTATACCGCATCCACTCTCGTCACATTCTTATTAAAAATCGTCCGTGTAAGCCTCGAACTGACAACTAAGCACTGCAAAATATTATGTAAGACATGTTTTTGATTATTAATTATGACCAGACGGTCTAAAATCAGACTATGTCAGACGCTTATCTATATCATCTGACCTAGGCAATATGTTTGAAGATTATCAGCTCTTTTCTAGTTGATGAAAGGATGTGAGTATCTTCCACAGGTCTGACCGATTCGAAATTTGGAATTCTGTTACTTCAATGACATTAGATGAACATAGTACCTAACCTTGAACTGATTCTGCAACATCACCTGGAATTTGTAGGATACCCCTCCCTCACCAACTTACAGCGACAACATTTTAGAGGTTTTTATTTGTGTCGGGGGTTTAAAAAAAAAAAGTTTTTATGTAAATATTCAATTTCACCTATTGAATAGGCGAAGAGAGCTGGGTTAAAGTGGTATCGCGTATATTCGAGTTCGGAATTTTCTGGACCGGTGATTGCCTGTTGTTGGAGTTTGGTGATCATTTCGCGAGGTAGGTCGTAGGCTCTGATATGCCAGGGGTCTAATCGTCGATCGAAACCTCCAGTAACTTTAAGGGGCCATTCTGTATTGGCGCTCGGTTTTTAGTAGGTTGCTTTTGCTATATCTCGGCAGTAACTGCACGACGCCGTAATCAAGAACCGGGAGCAAACATGCCTGTATAATGAGTAGCTTAGTGTCCACACCAATTTTGGATTTGTAAACGATAAGATCATTTATTTGTCCAAAACATAAGTATACACACACATGGCATGCAAGATGTTACATTAAATTATATCACAGTCATTTTTTGCCTTAACGGCGGACAAATATAAACAGGTAGGTTATTTTCATTAACTAGTAGGATATAACATCAAATAATTATAAATTTGTCCATTCATTAATTATCAAAGCAATCAACATATCAAATCAAAACTTAATCAATCAAAATAATAATAAATGTACTACAGAATAGTTTCATGAACTCATAGAAATGTATAATAAAATTAGTCAGTTAAAAGTCAAAGGAATAAAAATCTACACATTTCACACGTAATTAGGAAAAAAAATCTACATATTTCACGCAAGTTAATTTAACAGTTAGAAACTCGTCAGTGCTGTAATAGGGTTTCTCTAATAGACGGCTTTTTAACCTACTTCTTCATTTTTCTGTTGTATATTCCCTCCAATATTATGGCAAAGTATTATAAAGGATTGGTGCCATACAGATTCACAATAGAACTGTCCTGGATCTACGAATGCAAAGTTTGCTATTGTCGCGTCTATTCCGAATTACTTTATCTGATGATAGGAATTGGTGTGGGTTCCATTTGACAAATATAATGGTCTCTAAAATGCACATAGATGGAATGCCGATATTGAAATCTCCTGCAATGACAATATTATGATAGCATTTCTTAGTTAGCTCTTTTAGGCGAATTTGTAATTTTGTCAATACATACGATGATGAAGTTCAGCGCACCTCTTACTCGTTTCAACTTTTTGACAATTTCTTTTGTGTGATGATTAAAGGTCACAGCTCATTAGAGCCACCCGGCACCCACTCCGCACCGCCTCGTCGTACGGCGTCCACTCGTTGTCGACAGGTGGTTCACGGGTGGACGCCACGTTATCACCAAAACGTTGCACGATCAACCAGTGAACCCCGCGCGGTCAACGAGTGAACGCCGCGTGGTCAACGAGTGGACGTCGCTTAGTCCACGAATTTTCGAGTAGTCTGTTAACAATTGGCATTAGTCCTCGCGTGAATCACTCGCGGGCAGCGCGCGGTCCGCTTCGGACCCGCGCGTTGGCGATGCGCAGTCAACGCAGGGCAGCGAGTTGTCACCGAGTGGTCCACCCGCCGTCCGCGCGTGGACGGCTTACGATAGAGGCGATCCTTTGACGCTACGGAGTTGATGTAGTGAGCGCATACCCATACAAGTCCATATCAAGAATACTAACCGCACGAGGCGAGGCGGTGCGGAGTGGGTGCCGGGTGGCTCTAATGAGCTGTGACCTTAATTGACAGGTTTTTGTCTAGCGTTACTCCTAGGTATTTAACTTGTTTCTTATACTCGATACACTCTCTCTTCAATCGGATCTGATTTCTGTAGCCTGTATTAGAGTTTCTTCCTCTTGGTTTCTTGCTATCGAAAATAATGCATTCAGTTTTCTCGACATTACATTGCAATTCCCATTGCTTGTGGTAGTCTATTACTTCGTCCGCTGCCCATTCTGCCCATGTGGTCCGAAGATCGAGCCCTGGGGTACCCCGTGAAGGATTAGTTTTTCTATTTTAGTAGTCGTGCGAAATCTGCCTCTCGTGGTTCTGTGCGAGAGATAATTCTCTATGATCTTGAGGATGTTGTTACGAGCTCCTACGTCCATATAATTTCTTGATGAAGCCTTTATGGTTGATGGAGTCAAATGCTTTGGAGAGGTCGGTTGATATCATCGCGACACTATGTCCTTTGACCAAGGCGTCTGTGATGTACTTTTCTGTTTTCAGTATTTAAGTGGCATAGCCTCGTTGTCGAACAAACCTGTGTTGGTACTCCGGTATTAGTTCTTGGCATTCCTTCTTAATTCGTGAGAGAATTATTCTCTCTGCCCATTCGCCCATGATGTTGAGTAAGCTTATAGGTCGGTACGACTTCGGTTGGGTGTAATCTTTGCCTTGTTTATGTAAAAATATACAGGTGCTTTCATTACATCGGTTTGTGATGTAGCCTGTCTTGATGATGTAGTCCATTGCACGTTTGAACATTGCAATTACTGCTTCCCCACCCAATTTCAGAATGCCCGCACGAATTCCGTCGGGGCCTGGGGTTTTGTGATCTTAGCTTTTCAATGCTTGTTTCAGCTCTGTTTTGGATGTTGAGTCCAGGGGTTGAAGTTGAGTTCAGGGGTTGAAATTGAATCCAGGGGTTGAAGTTGAGTCCAAGGGTTGAAATGGCGTGAGTATTTCGAGTGTTTATCTTTATAGTTAATGTCCAAATTGGAGACTATTCCCGTGTTGACAAGTTCGTCTATGATTTCCAATTCTGTTTTGCAGTTTGGTATCATTGGTAGCCGTTGCGGTGGTTTCTTCATGGCTCTTTGTACGCTCCACATCTTCGTACTGTTATTTTCTTTGTTTTATAGGATTTTGGTCCATGTTTGTTATTCGTGTTCTATGAGTTTCTTTGCAAGGTTGCATTCTGATTGAGTTATAGGTTGCGCGATGCCTTTGGCACCTGTCGGTAAAACATAAGCGACACGCTTTTTGTTTCGCCGAGTTTCTTTCTTCGCAATTATTTTGAATTACACCCGGAAGACTGTCTTTCATGTCCAGCCGTTTTTGCGAGGCGAATGAGTCCAGTCCCGCTAGGGCGCGGTCTCGCTAGTGGTTGTGTTGTGGTTGTGGTACGTGTGATCGGTCGACCCTTACGATAACATTTGAAAAATAACAAGTACTTAAGCATATAAATAAGCTCATTTATTATTTACACAATTTATGAATAGAAATAAAATGTAGTCATTTATCAACATTTCAACGTAAGCACTTTCGTTAGTTTGCTGTTATTTGTCTATTGTTATTCTGTTTCTATATATGTCGTAGCCAGATCTTAGAATTGACTATTTTATGAAATGGCCAGCTAACGTTGGCCATATCGTTTAAACGTCAAAGTTTAATGACATGTCAGTCGACGTTTGGCCATATCATTATTGTAGGGTATCCATGGTGTAAGGTGTAGTAAAAATAGTCAAGTAACTGCGACCAACTTGGAAGTAGCACTCGCCGGCCGCTGCCACGGCACCGCTCGCTGCACTCGCTCGGCTCGCGCGCGGTTTGTCACAGTTCTAACATAATCTAACTCATTTGGTCGGGGTGCCACATAAGCGGCGTAAATTTTTAATTTTTAGGAACCAATTTTAAGTGCTACGTTGCATGTTAAGCCGCGGCAGCGGCCGGCGAGCGCTACTTTCAAGTTGATCGCTTTCCGTAATATCATATTTTTTCGTGGTCACCCTACTTTGTTTGATTTGTTGTATGCCGCCGCGATGATGCACAACCAAGACACAGCGACATCAACGCCTCTACCGGTGGATAATCTAACTATTTTACGATATGATCACTAATGTTTGGCCACATCATGAAGTAGTCGTGCGTTTCGTTCATATCATTAAACGTTGAGCATTCAATGAAATAAACAAGAATAAACATAATTTACCAAATGAAACTGTAATGAAAATAAAGTCAAATGATAAAGTTTGAACTAATCCTATTGAAATAGCACAAGCGTTTAACAATTATTTTGTGGATCAAGTGAATCCAGTTAATAATATCTTATCAATATGTGCATATTGCATGGTTATTTTCCAGAAGAATTAAAAATAACCGCTTTTCAAAAAAGATAGCAGAGAGAAAATGTTCTGCTACAGACCTATCGCTTTAGCGCCATTTTTTTCAAAAATATTTGAAAAATCAATATATAATCAACTTACTTCATATTTTGAGGAAAATAGCTTATTCGTTGTAAACCAAAAAGGTTTTAGAAAAAACAGATCAATTAACATGGCCATCTATGATTTCTTGCATATGGTTAGCAGCAGAGTGGATAAAAGACTACCAACTCTAGCGCTTTATATGGACATGTCAAAAGCTTTCGATCGCGTAGACCATAAAATACTGATAAATAAACTTAACGCATACGGAATTAGAGGAAATATATTAAATTTAATAGAATCTTATCTATCTAATAGAAAGCAAATAACGACAATTAGTAGAATTTGTAAAAAAATCACATATAAATCTAGCCAGAAAACTGTAACTTACGGGGTACCACAAGGTAGCGTACTCGGACCGCCTCTATTTATTATCTATATTAATGACTTTCCTATAGCGTCAACGTATCCTATGACAATGTTTGCAGACGACAGTACTTTACTTTTTAATAATGACGAAGTAAGTACATTAGAGGCTGACATTAATTCTAATTTAAAATCAGTTGTGAATTGGCTGCAAAATAATAATTTGATTATAAATCTAGACAAAACAGTAATAATGAAATTTTAACAAAGAGTAAATTACAAAATGAACTTAAATATTAAATAGTGACAAAGATATTCATGAAACAAATGTAACAACATTTCTCAGATTAAACATAGAAAACACATTAAAATGGAATTCACATATTGACAAAGTGTGTAGAAAACTAAACCAATACTCCTATGCCTTGCATATGTTAAGTAAAACAGCCGATCGACAACAGTATTAACAGCATATCATGGACTAGTGGCCTCAACATTAAGATATGTAATTATATTTTGGGGCAATGCAACGGGTAAAGATACAGTATTTAAGTGCCAAAAAAGATGCATAAGAGCTATCTACAACTTACAGACAACTGACAGTTGCAAACCGTTTTTTAAAAATATGAAAATATTGACAATTCCATCGTTGTATATATTTGAAACCACCGTATTAATGAAGGAGAAGGTTCTTAAGGCGGTTAAAATCTTTAATAAAACTAAGCAAAAAGGAAACAAACTGAATACTACCCATCTTAACCAGGAATATCAACTAAAACCGCTATATGTATCCGAGACATTAACCAGCAAAACCCGGAAACTTATATGGCAAATTTTAAGGCTTAAATTTTATATGGCGAGGCAATTCCAAACAAGTCATGGCTTTAATTTCTGCTGGACATCAAATGGAATTGTGTACCTTAAGCAGCATGAAGGAGCTTCCTATTCTCGAATAAACTACCTCAACGACCTAGAGAACCTAAAGAAAACCATAACAGTATGACTATATTATGTTGTCTCTATTGGAAAATGTAAACAGCTCACTTTAAGTACATCTCAACTAATGCTTTGTTTAAACTTAAGTTTTTTGAGTTATAGTCATACAGACTATAATTCAAGAAATGAACATTATGTAAACATTTATCCCACACTCTGTCACTTTATAATGAAAAGACATTTACTAATACCCTCAGATAACAACATCCCATTGTGTTATTACCATACAAATCACATACTACAGTACATTACACATTCACTCTCTTCAAATATACACTCTGGGTTCTTTTTTGAATCAACTGACTCAAATATACATCTTCTTACTATACAAAATTCCTACATAAATATATTTACAAACCATACATATCACATGTACACAATTTATATTATTATTTACACTGATAAATTAATATCAATCTTTGTAAGTCTTCTACATCCACTTTATTTAAATATTTCATGGTCATTACACTTTATATCAACCTTAAAATGGCAGTTAAATAAGCTCAGGCCCGATGTTTATCATTTTTTAGATAATCCTTGTCTCATATCACTTGTATTACATATACCTAAACGTATACCAATTCTAAATGGACAGATAAATACCGGACCAACTCGTTTGAAAACTTTTTACTTTCTAATTAAACATGGTGAAATACTTTTCTTAACTTTTATAATTCGATAACTTAAATCATATAACAAATGATATAGACGAAGTCTCTGTATCTAAATCCCTCACATGTGACTTAGAAGAATGTCAGCAACACATAACTCAAGTACCATCCGGTGGTCTTATATTTATTTATTTATTTATTTAATACTTCAAGCACAGAAATGTACAGAGGCGGACTTAATGCCATAGGCATTTTCTACCAGTCAACCTTAATATTAACACAAAACATACGCAGTATCAATTGTAATATAGCTGGCTTTGAAACTTTGTTAAGGAGATTGAACATAGAATGTGATGTTCTGGTGCTTACCGAATGTTGGCTTTTGGGTGCTTCTGTCATTCCACAACTCGACGGCTATCGCTCTTATGCCACTAAAACCCACCTCAGACAAAATGATGGCGTGGTAATATATATAAGTCACTCGCTGAATGTAAATGTTGAGGAACCAGAATTCACAGACGGCAACTGCTTAGTTACAACACTCGACAAACATACCGCAATCATATCTATATACCGGTCTCCTTCTATAAGAAATATTGACAACATTCTATAATCCTTAGACAATATAATATCCAAACTAAGTTCCTTCAAAAACTTAGTGTTAATTGGAGATATTAATATTCCCAACAACTCCTCTAAGCTGGATCTATCGGGTGAAAGATATTTAACCATCGCCGCTTCTCATGGTCTCTTACCTGCACACACTGAAATAACCCGTGCAATCAGCTCCTCATGCCTGGACCACGTGTTCCTTAAGAACCAGTTTACTGCTATGACTATTGTGCCACAATCAACCTTAACAGATCATTTCCCTGTCTTGACCCAATTAAGTCCACAGCGCATCTCTAAACACCTTAGGCAAACGACTAAATCAACTATAACTAGAATAGACACAGAAAACTTGAACAAAGACATTAACAAAATAGACATGACCCCCATATACGAATCAAAAGACCCCAATTTTTCCACAAATTACCTTATCACTAATATCCAATCAGCCATAAATAACAACACAAAAACTTTCACTGTGTCGAAGCGTAAAAAAATACTCAAACCATGGATTACGCCTGGCCTTCTCAGATGTATGAAAAACACTCCGGATAATGTCATTCTAAAAACATCATATATTAGATACCGCAATTTCTGTACCAAAATTTTAAAGAAAGTAAAAAGAGCATATATGAGAAAACTCAATTAGATACTGCAAAGAATAATCCCAAGAAACTCTGGAAGACTATAAAATCAATTACGAGTTGTGTCAAAAACATTGACTATCCAGAGGAATTTTTAAAACTGAGTGACTCCAACAACACCGCACTTGATATTATTAATGAGCACTTTGTAAAAGTAGGTCAATCGTTGGCAGAAAAGTATCCTCTTAACCCTTCTCCGTCAACATCTAATAATTGGTCCTCTATGTCTTCATGCGACTCCCATTCGCGATCATTTGTATGTGAAGAAACGACGGAAGAAGAAGTGACCCGTACAATCCTTACATTAAAATCAAACTGCGCCACAGGTTGTGACAATATCTCATCGAACCTAATAAAAAGTAATATCGAGCTTTTAGTTCCTCCTCTCACGTTTATTTACAACAGGTGCTTAGAATATGGTATACACCAGATTTTTCGGGAATACTCCCGAAAAATCTCAAACTGTCTGAGGTTCACCCTATTCATAAAGGAGGTGACCGTGATCGTGTTAATAACTACAGGCGGATATCGATCCTACCCTCCTTGACAAAGGTTTTTGAAAAACTACTAAACAAGAGACTTGTTAGCTACTTGGAGGGCGAGGGCCTACTCTCTTGTACACAGTTTGGCTTTCGGAGGCATAGAAGCACAGATGATGCCATCTTTAAATTAAACAATTGTGTAGCTACAAATTTAGATTCTGGAAAGAAATGCCTTGCCATCTTTTTGAATCTGGCCAAAGCATTTGACAAAACCCTGGCCTGGCCTTTGGCCTTTTGCAAAAACTCGAGAATTTCGGTATAAGAGGCAATCAACTCAAACTGTTTGAGAGCTATCTGTCGGAAAGATGTGTGTAAGAATAGGAAATTGCACTAGCTCTTATCTTCCTATTACATACGGAGTTCCCCAGGGCAGCATTTTGGGACCTACCCTCTTTCTCGTTTATATAAACGACCTCACGAACCTATCTATACCCCAAGGCGAAATAATCTCTTACGCAGATGACACTGCTCTTATATTCAACGCCGACAATTGGGATGAGGTATTTAACGTTGCACAATGTGGACTTGATCTCGTAAAATAATGGCTACAAAATAATTTACTTACACTGAACAGTGATAAAACTAAATACTTGACTTTCAGCATACGAAATCCACCTAAACTTCTTACTACAAAAGATTGCCTTATTCCTCACAATTGTCCTGGAATAGATAACTGTAATTGTGTACCTCTAGAACGTGTCAACAATGTGAAATATTTAGGATTAATTATAGACCATAATTTATCCTATAAGGCCCATATTGAAGCTTTATCGGGACGAGTAAGAAAACTAATTTATATATTTAAAACTTTGCGACATGTTGCTGATCTCAAATTATTAAAACAAGTTTATTTCTCTCTTTGTCAATCCATTATTAATTAAGGCATAATTGTATGGGGAGGAGCTACCAAAACTACTCTAAAAGGCCTTGAGATAGCTCAGCGTGCAATTCTAAAAGTTTACACTTTTCGTCCTATTCGCTTTCCCACAAACATTTTGTACAACTCATGCGAAGTCCTTACAGTGAGACAATTGTTCTTACTCAACATTGTACTAAAACAACATGGTGAACTTATATATGATATTGATCTCACAAAGAAACGCAGAAAACATGACGTTGTGGTCCGCATACATAAACCTAAAACCTCTTTCATAAAGAGATTCTTCGTCTTTCTAACACCACATGTGTACAATAAAATTAATAAATCCATAAATATTTTTTCTCTTAACAAATTCCATTGTAAAAAGAAGGCATATGAATTTTTAATGAAACTATCATACGAAGACACTGAAAAATTTATTCAAATAATAAATTAATATTTTTGTTTGTATATCTATATTTATGTATATTCACTCTACTCCTGTGCATTTATCATGAAGACATATGTATACACTTACACTTACACACACAGACACCCCCACACACACGCACACTCACCCTCTCATCCTCAAACACAAATTCTCACACACACAAAAAAAAAATGTTAGTAATTTAAGTTTAGTTTTACCTTAATTTCTTATTTCTCTTTGATTTGTAATGGTCCTAAACTCTTGCATCTTGCTAATTTAGGTTACTTAGTATATTGTTTCTGAGGGGAAACGGCGCTGTTAGCTGAGATACAGGCTCACGCCTAGTTCAGCTGCGGATGCTCATTCTCTTATCTATAATTAAACTGTAACCCTTATATTTGTAAGAATGTACTGTATCTACCTACTGTTTTTGAGTAAATAAATATTTTTATTATTATTATGTTTGTCAAAAATAATCTGCACAAATTTGCTCGAGTAAGTAGCCAGCGCCGTTGTGACTGGTTACAAACAGTTGGGTCTAAAACTGCACTATTTAGGAACAGTGTTTTTGCAATGGCTCCAAGGATATATAATGAATTACCAAAAGTGAAGAAAATGTTCACAAATTTAAAAGTAATTTGTTTTTGTTCCTAATTCATAAGACGTATTATTACTCTATTGAAGATTCTTTAAATGACAAATTATGATACAATTCTTATAATATTATCTTCCTTTGACATGCACGTAAAATTTAATTTAATTGACATTTCTTCATTTTATTGACATTTATTTAACTTAACTTTTTTTTTACTGTTTAATCTCGATTTTTTTAATACACAAATTACTATTTGTACACCAATTTAATTGGTAGAACATAGAGCTTGACTACAATAATATGTATATTTAAGACCTTCTATGTATAACTATGTTAACAAATAAAGATTGATTGATTGATCTGGCCAGGCCACATCATGATGCGACTGGTGGATGATGTTCATTTCATGAAATGATCAATTCAATAAGATCTGGCCACGACATATAATATATGTGACTATTTATAATTATATGTGTAGTTATAGCTAAAATCTAATTTTATCATTATTTTAGCTCCAATGGTGTATTTCGGTGCGATATCCAGTTTCTTTTGGTTGAATGTTATGTCTTTTGAAGTTTGGTGGTCACTAAGGTAACTGAATTTTAAAAATAAATACTAACGCTATTTATTACTCAACGGTACCTACAAAAATCTAGCAAAGGTTCTCCTTGAAAGCTCTTTTTAATTAATCATAGTCTGACCAGGATTTTTTTTGCCAACCCACTCGCGATATGTTTTAAAAAATACTTTTCATTCATTACATAGATGGGTAAAGGTCGTTCCTCTGCGGATCTTAGACCAGTATGACAAAAGGTTACCAGCAACGCCCCCTTGTCAATTTCATTTAGGCGCCAAAATATCCTTTGCATTTTAGATAAATGTCTGTAAAAACCTATATTTGTTTGGTTTAAAGGTGTCTGTAAAGTTTCATCTACTAATTAAATTTAGCCCTTTAAATTTGCTGAGACTTAATATCAGTTTACTTTTTCTCTCACAGAGGTCATCTCAAAAGGTGTGACATCAACCGACGAGACGAGCGGGTGAAGTTCATGTGGTATTGTCTGTATGCCTGGGGGGCTCCGCTCCTGATGACGGCAATAGTCACAACATTGGATAACATAGACCTTTCTAATCTGCATATTATCAAACCACCCTTCAACGACTGCTTCGTTTTTGGTATGTATACCTACTTTATTAATAATAGACAAATATACCTGTACGTTCGTATTACGCGCGGTGCGGGAGGTGTGTTGACCCCGTCAGCGGGCGAATGACTCACCTCTCGCGACACGTCACCCCTGCTGCATCACACAGCTACCTCAGGAAGATATTAGTAGAGATCGTCGGCTTTTTTTATTTCTAAAGTAACGACATTATCGTGGACGTCTACGGCAAGGATATAAAATGTAATAAATACGTGCACGCTATAACGTTATCGTGGACGGAAATTTAGAAGCGTCTTCAAATATTTCCACATAATTATTTTACTTCCCTTTACGTTAGAAACTATAAAAACATCCACCGTGTAACCTTAAATTGTGTACTTCCCAATTCCATACTAGCACACTATTTATCTTCTTCTTCTCTATAAAAGAACATGTGCAAAGACTCACACAGCCCGCAACTGCTAAAGATAGAAAATTGAATATTGGGGAATAGTTGTATTTTATAACAAAACCGCTAACAAGATGTTACATAAATCTGTGAGACATCCCCAAACACGCACTGGGCCCTGGATTATACCCCATTCTCTCTCACAGAGTGGAGGCCTGTGTATCAGCATTGGGAATGTTATAGGCTGAGTGAAAAGCAATTAAAACCAGCACAGATGGCAATTTTTAGTACAAAAATTACTGATTTTACATTACATTAAGTGATATATTTTCTTAATTTTATTTTCAGAAAAAAGTGTTACATTATACTACGTTACACCAACACGGGTCATAATTTTCGTTAATATCATATTGTTCTCATTGACTGTCTACAACATATGGATGATCAAGCGCGCTGTTCATAGATGCCCAGATTCCGGAAGCAACAAACAGGACGCAAACAGGTAGGCACCTTCATGATAACTGAAGAGTCGACCTCGTGATGTTACACACAGTAATATTACAGTAACACGCTTTCTCCATTGACAATCATCATCCGCCTAGCCTTTTCCCAACTATGTTGAGGTCGGCTTCCAGTCTAACCGGATGAGGCTGAATACAAGTATTTTACATGGAGCGGCTGCCTATCGGACCCCACAAACCAGTTACTGGGTAACACGACACCCGTAACTTGGTAAGACTGGTTGTCAGACTTTCGGGCTTCTGACTACCCGTAACGACTGTCAAAGATCTACAAATGACAGCCGGGACCAACTGTTTAACATGCTTTCCAAGACACGGAGGGGTCCCGAATATAATGAATGGTCCACGGACCGACCTCGGCAAGCGTAGCTTTAACTTTGATCGACGAGTCGATCGAAGTTAAAGCTACGCTTGCCGAGGCGGCTTTATTCACTTTCACTATTGACAAACTTCTCAGTAAATTGAAACTTGGTTGAAACTATCTACTGGCACATTTTATGACGCGCAAGTGACGTCTAACCTAAGGGTGGTATACAAATACGAGGTCCACTATACAGAATTTCATGTATTTTATATTTGTATTAATCGAAGTAATCACCAATTTAATTCCAATTCTAATGCCAATTTGACGCAAATGGACCAATATTGTTTTGACGCTAACGTCGAAAGCTGCTGCTGATTCAGCCGTAAATTGTGTAGCTTCCACAATCGCCTTTAATTCGTCATTGCCGACCAAAGTCTTCGGACGACCGCGAGGTTCATTTTTCAGGTCGAAATTTACCAGAACGGAAGCGAGCAAACCAATAACAGTTGGTGCATTGGTTTGTAGTGTTAGCTCCGTAAACGTCGTTGATGTTGCGTGCCGCTTGTGCCGCGTTGCTGCCACGACGGCACTCATATTCCATAAGTACTCGAATTTTTAACGTATCCATGATGAAATGTATGATGAAAATGTAACACTAATCAATAAACAAATGACTACTTTTGGAAAAAACATTCCATGTTTTTAAAATAAAATTAATTTGAAATTAGTATTCTTAGCCAAACAAAAATTATTTTGATTTGAAATGGCCAGTACTGCAGAACGGCAATTTCATAGGTAAAGACCTAATATATATAACCACAATAAAACGATTTGATTTGATTACTTTAAAGTTGTCACTGTCAAATTTTCATTTATCAAAATATATGTCATTACTTTGTTTCTGTATTTATATCTCTTTAGTACATTTTCCTTAAGCTCCATGACATACCATATTTAATTTTGGTTATGATCCACAGAACACAGAACCGCCGTGCCGGCAGCGTCTAGAAACGGCAGTACCTTTTAATAAAATTCGTGGCGCCAGAAGTGTAATGAGCGGATTACATGGCTGCCATTCAAAGCCGTTAGTTTCTATTTCTGTACGTCATTTGTGTCATAGTGCGAGTAAAGTAGTGGTTTGTATGGTAAGAGTTGCCAATGCCGCCTCTAGGAGCGGCCGCCGAGGTGGCTCCATGCTCTGTGGTGTCCTTTAATTCTCCATTTATAATATTTAGCGTACAGTAAATAGTAAATATTTTACTAATTTTACTGTAGGTACAACGCCCTAGATATATATGTTAAATAAATAGATATATCTATTTTTAGATTCGCCATCTACATAAAACTATCTGTGGTCACGGGAGTGAGTTGGTCTTCTTGGTTGGTTATCCTGCAGCTCATTCCTCCTGACACGAAATTATGGCTGTTCATCATGAACATTACCTATAATCTACTCATCGGGGTTGCCATATTCTTCGTATTTGTGTTCAAAAAGAAAATACTTGTCGAGCTGTGTAAGAGGTGAGTTGTATGAACTGTTGTAAGTAATCATCCGTGGGGTACATACAGTGCATCTGTATGCGACATTGGTTTGGTTCAGTCTGTTCTGCATGTTGTTGAACTGTCAAAATGAAAGCCATTGCTACTGTTAGTGTGTTAAGCAATTACCCCGCGGATGTCCTTCTCCTGTGCAAGTTTAATACCAATGTGTTATTTTTAGGTTTAACATAAAGCAGTGATTTCACCAAAAGTTTGAAGGTATCTCAGGGAACTACCAGAACAACGAGAGTGTCCACCACCAGATTGCCCTAAAGGATAAAGTGTGCACAAATGCTTGTAAATGATATAACTATTAAGAATGTACTTACGTATCAATACAATAATATTTGCAAAAGTTTTTCAATGATGAAGTTATGAATCATGTTTGAGCACGGTATAACAATCCTTACAGACTACAGTACTTAAGTAGCTCACAAAACCATCCATTTTGATTATTTTTGATCTATGCCTCGATGACAACGTTGCTCTGAGCTAAAATGTAGACATTCGATACGCAACTCTGTATTAACTGTATGGATTGTAAAACTGTACTTTTAAAATAATACTACACTATACAACAACAGGTAAATCATTTGATAATATTAATGTATTTGTAGCAAAATCCAAAAAATTATAACATTATCATGTATTTTATTGCAAACATTGAATGTAGCGAGAACAAAAAGAAAACTATAAAGATTTTATCGACGTTTTTGTTGTGTGTTTGGTGGTGTTTACTGTATGAAATTCAAAATGTACTGAGATCTATGAAATGCCTCGTATCGAGTTACCTGTATACTCTTAGCATATTGCTACTAGCATGTCACACACATATTTGATTTTGTTTTAATTTTATTAGGTCTTTCAAACTTTTGTTAAACCATTATATCTTGACTCTACTGTTTTGTAAATTAACATTTCCTATCTAAGAGAGCCGGGTGATCTGTATCTCAGGACCCTCCTACCTCAGACACCTTTCTCTATTTAAGATTGTGCATTTTATTAACCAGTACCTATAATATGTTGTTGAGATAAATAAAGATTTATGATTTATGATTTGATTTGAATTATATCACTTACTTATCGAGGTACCTGTATTAATACTCTTAGCATATTGCTACGTCACACACATATCACTTACTTATCGAGGTGCTTGTATACTCTTAGCATACTGCTACTAGCATGTGTGGTTGCCCGACATCACGAATATAGCATGGACGGACATGCGATACCACGGGCTGTGTCGGTGCGAGATCTTGGGGTCACTTTTTCAGAAGATTTGTCGTTTCGCACACATATCGTACAGGTGTGTAAGAAAGCCTTCAAAAATCTTGGAATTTTGTAATGCGTGAAACCCGTGAGTTTACTAACACAGCAGCTGTGAAGTCACTATATAATGCGTTGGTAAGAAGTAACCTGGAAACGAAGTATTGTCTGATGGTAGAAAAAATGCTAAATAAATTTACCCGGTTCCTTTATATAAAGTAATTTGGCGTCTACCCATTCTATCCACTTATGTATCCAACCCTCTTTGTAATAGGGATGGTTGGTTACTATAAGTTGGAGGTAAGGCGCAATTTGGCACTGATTAAATATGTTTTTATGGTTTTTCGTGGTATGCTGAATAATCCTCAAATACTAGAATCTTTGGGATTGCTCGTTCCAAACAGTGGGTTGTGGCAACGGCCGAGAGAGAGGCTGTTTAAAGTCCCGGTGGCCCGTACAAACTTGTTAAAGTTTGCACCAGTGCAAGTGGGGCGGACAATAAAGATACTCAACAGCGTCTCTCTGCCAGTGGATATCTTTACATGCTCATTGGCGGAATTCCAGAGGGTGACACTTAACATATTGTCCTCTGTATAACTAGTGTCAGTACTCGGACTCATTACTTGGGACTTGTTAATTGATTATCCATGTTATTCGACAGATGTAAATTTGGACCCTGTCAGTCAAAATAGGACAGTTAAAAAGACTTCATTTTTGTTGGTGGTGGTGTTTAATCGGTTTTTGGGTGACGTCTCTGAGTGTGGAAATTGTGACTACATTGTTGTATTGGGTTCCTACCTATAAAAACAAATGTAAGTGGTGATAGTAAATAAATAAATAAGATAAACATATCAATTACTTATCGAGGTACCTGTATACTCTTAGCATATTGCTACTAGCATGTCACACATATATCACTTACTTAGCCACGTATTTATTTAAATTAAGTACTCATTAATTTTAATTAGTCATTAGTAGATAAGTCAATATCAACATTAACACGCTATGGGACACTACGACATACTACACAACGCTCCAGACGTACAATAAAACTTTTATTGTGTCTCGTTCAGTGTCTTTCCTGTGTGTTCCGTCATTTATCTAATACTCTATAACAAAAAGGAAACAATCTATCTCGCTCGCACTTATCATCTTGTCACATTGACGCTAAACGTGCTGTCTCGCACAGCACACTTCCCGCTGCTCAAAGTTGTTTGTAAGAAAGCACGAGAAAGTTGGCTTAGCCAATAGCCATGGCACAGCGCAGTATGCTTAGCTTAATGTTGATTAGACACACTTAAGGTGATTCCACAGATGAAGCCCGCGAAATTCAATTTTTTTTACGTTTTTTTGCAATTTACTGGTCAGTCTCAAGTTGTATCTTGATCAAAATATGATGCACGACTATAACAGATATGTATTTACAAAATTATAATCATTGGAATCATTAATGCAGCTCTCTTAGTTAGATTTGTTCCATAAGAACTTTCTTACGGAAAAGATCTAACTTAAAGAGATATAGTCCCGCATCATATTTTGATCAAGATACAACCTGACACTGGCCTGGAAATTGTAAAAATGTAAAGAAATTCGAATTGTACTGTGGACCCATCTTAAGGAAAACATATATTACAGCCGCATCTGTGTCGCATTCCAATACAAATAATATCCGGTGCAGCCCGCCTATTGTGTGCGATTCAGATGGTTCATACGAAATGATTGTGTGTAAGTTATGTAAGGTTCCAAAAGTATCCGATGAGAGTGTAAACAAACCCTGTTCAGGTTAAACTCGTACACAATCACTCACTAAAGGGAATCAGTAATCATTTATCTGTGTTAAGATTTCAACGATTTTCACCGCTTTTTCCAACAATTATTGTTGGACTAACATAACTAAATTGTAATTAAAAAATCATAGTCGAAAATTAAGGTTTTAAAACAAGCATCAATTTTTACATGAAAAAAAACATGCGTGCGGTGACGATGACGCGAGTTTCACGCTTTTTGTTCACCCAAAAAGTGCACATAAGTATATACACAGTATACATATAGCTCATGGAAAGCGTTTGGTGACGATGACGCGAGTTCATAATTTTTGTTCACACACAAGTGTTCAACGCGCCTAAAGAAGTCTTCACTTCAAAATTTATTAAAAATTTCGTGTTCAAGTATTTTGTAATTAATCAAATAAAAATAAAAGCACCCAATTATAAGTGGCACTACAAATTTAATTGGCATCTACAGGTGTTTTCTGATCCATTTTTTTACGTTTACATTTGATACTTTTGGAACAAAGGTATCTGAGCAGGAAGAGGATTTTTGCAACGCAGCGCAGCACGCTCATAATAAGATGCGAATGAGCCTGCCTGCTCGCTGTTCGTAGCACTCGTAGCAACGTCGTAGCCAGGTCACTACGCAGAGCATTACGAGGTCGTAGCACTCGTAGTATAGGTCGTAGACGTGTTTATCCGCCCAGATACATTCAGTACTTTCAGTTTTTTTTTGCTTTCCAGAGCGAATTCCTGCTGTTTGACTTTCGGTCATTTTTTGTGTAACTTCAGTTTTTTTGACGAGCTGTTGCGCGATTTTCAGGTTGTTATTGTTCAGGTCAATCACCGAACAATAATAACATGTCAGCGTTATTGCGACACCGCGCTCTATGCCTTGAATATTTTATGTATTACCTAAGTAAAATAGTCAGTACGCTTTCGGATAGCTTATCGGGCGCGACTCAATCTCATTTTTTTCACCTCATTAGTCTGAATCGTTATTCCATTTGTATTACTGAAATATAGCTATCTTTAAAATCTTTAATCTTAGTTTATCTTAATCTCACCCAACCCCGAACAGTTATAAATATCTATTCTTGTTCATTATTTATTATAACGCTTGAATATTTAATTTTTCTTTTCTAATGCGTTACTGCATTAACAGTTAAGTAAGCTGTCCCCGCGACTCCAACTGCGTGGTAGTCTGACGATCACAAACGCTACCATACATAAAACAATCACTTAGTTGTCATGCTTTCCACCAATCTTTTTTTTTTTTTGGATGTGAAATTATCAAATAACTTCTCCCGCTCTGGGCGGAGTGGGAGGGAGTGTCAGACTCTTACTGACTAAAACCCACCAGTGTTCCTTCCGTTGCCTTTACATTGCCAGGGACCACGGTATCCTTTTCGTACTTTCCCGCAACCCCGGCAGGCATCGGTCTTATCGGACCCCTTCATTTGCTGACATCTCTTTGAGGCGCGCGTGGAACACAACGCGCCGTCGACCCAGGCCTGGTCCTTATCGGACGGCGAGCTACCCATTGCTCACCGTCGGCAAGCCCGCGCCTAAGATGGCCGGGAATCTGCCTGCGATTCCCGACGCCCAGGGCGTCTCCTGCGACGGCTAGGGGCGTGAGGGCGCGAAATTTGCCTCTCCCTCACGCGTTCTGCCTCCTCCATCGCGAGCATTACTGCTTCGCAGAAGGAGGTGACGGCCTCCCATGCCCTCTCACTCAGTACCATGGCCTGGACCACGGCCGGACGCCAGAGATCCCCGCCACCGATCGCCTCCACGAGGACACGACGATGCTCTGCTCAAGCCGGGCAGACCTCAACTGCTTTACACCAATCTTCACGATACATTATGTATTCCATGATATATCACTAGTCTTGTTTCCTCCAATTTCTATTATCAGTAATCAGCCAAAAATTGCATGACATTGCAGGTACAGTTGCCATTGCTGAGAAAAAGGTGAACTGTGTCCGGAAAATTTTATTCGCAAACAACAATCACAATTTTTGACAGTTCTAGGTTATATGTATAAACGTCATCTCTCCAACCTATCATGGCTGGCTGTCGATGGTCGTATTTCTCCTGACAAACGTCAAACATTTTAATTTTTTATTTAGTGCCTAAAGAATATTTGATATTATGAAAAAAAACAGTCTTTATTGTATTCAGGGGTTCGTTTCCCAGTTTTTCTAAAGCGTACATGTTATGGCCGGAATCTTATACAAAAATGAAACGTCTCCTTTGTAAATTCGGGCAGCCGAGCAAGCACAACTTTGAAACGGAACCCTCAGGGCGCCAGTCCTACTCACACTTGTCTGGTTTTTTTTTAACAAATAAAACAGTTTCATATGATTCTAAATGCCTTACTTAAAATACTAATTATTCATTTTATTATTATTATCACCATTAATTTGTAATACCTATTCTATTGCCGCCATTGAACACATAACACACCTACATGTTAGAAATAAATAATAAATAAAATAAGTTTATTTCATATATCTCGTTTGGCTTACATTGCCTATCGAGGAGTTTCCATTTAGGCATAGAAAATGCCTGTAGTTGAAAGCTCCGCTCTTCCCTTACATTATAAACGTACGAGTACGAGCACAAACAGATATATTGAGAAACAGAAAGGAAAAAACAAAAATAAAAATACAATCACTTTTTACGAGTGTGTGTGTGCGTGTGTGTTGGGGTGTGTGTGCCTGTGTGTGAGTGTGTGTGTGTGTGAGAGAGAGAGATTTTGAGTGTACATGAGTCGCTAAATAAGCGAATAACATAACAGAAAGGTTAGTTAATGACTTTAAATTGTAATAACTTTTGACAGAGTGGGCAAATTTGAATGAAATAAAGACTAAATGTTAATTAAAGATACGGAATATCAAATCCTTTAAATCTCTTGGAAAGAAGACACAATAAATTCAATATTACATATGGTTTTTAAAATCATCCCTATTTTACTCCTTTGGGGGATGATTTTACAAAAAACTCTGAAACGCGTTCTTCTTTACTTCTTACCAAAAGCATGAATGTGAATTTTCATATCCCTAACTTAAGAAATGCTGAAGTTCCCATACAAACTTTTATCCCCTATATCACCCCCTGTAGGATTATTTTTGAGACAAAAAGTACCCTATGTCCTTTTCCAGGATCCCATCTATCTCCTTGCCAAATTTTATCAAAATCCGTTCAGTGGTTTAGCCGTGAAAAGGTAACAAACATACAGACAGACAGGCAGACAGACAGACAGACGAGAGTTACTTTCGAATGTATAATATTAGTATGAATTTAAGTTTTGAGAGCAATCATACTTATAACATATTCTTATAGACGTATATAAGAAAACGTTATGTAATATTAATAAGAGCCAATTAATAAGGGCATTATAAGCGCCTTTTACAAGTCTAATTACGTTTGATTCTTAATTTTATCGAAATATGTTCAGTCGTTTAGCCGTGAAAAGGTAACACACAGACAGACAGACAGAGTTACTTAAGAATTTATAATATTAGTATGGATAGAAAGATCAAGATATATATACAAAATTTCCCGGAATTAACGCATACCCCAAAATACCCCAATTACAATATTTTGTTATAATCATAATACGTACACTGAATTTTTACTATTGTGTACAAAACATTGTTAATTTATTAAACTAGCTGCTCTCCACGGTTTTACCCGCATAAATCTCGATCCCGTAGGAATATCGGGATAAAAAGTATATTTTGTCCTAACCAAAGTAATGGTCTACCCATGTGGCAAATTACATCCAAATTCGTTCAGCCGTTTTAGTGTGAAGCGTAACAAACAAACAAACAAATTCACTTTATAATATTATTAGTATTAGATAAACTGAACGTGGGAGAAAATTATGGCCACACTACAAATCTAACAGTCGCACACGTAGTGGTCTAGCGTAGTAGTTACTTCGTCCATTTTGTTTGTTTTGACTGTAAACTGAAGTGTGACTGTAATTTACGTAGTTTCAATTATTTGTATGGTAAATAAATACCCATACTTATAAAAAAATTCTGAAATCGATTCAGGAAACGATTGTAACAAACTACTTTCATAATGTGCATTAATTCAGTTATGTAGGTACACATTGTAGATTAATCAAAACAGCGCAATATTTGACCGAAGATGTATTATTAAATCTAGCTACCTATATGACGTTACCAACTTTCAGAATGGCCGTAAGGAAAATACAGTCCAAATCACCATAATTTTCACCAATTAGCAATAGCCTTCAAGTATAAAAGTACCTACTAAAGTGTATTCAAATCCTTGGTCTAATTCATTCCAATATGCATGTTAATTCCTCTTTAATAAATATTGACTTTGCTGACATGTAATAAGGCTGATTTCAGAATGACTAGTGCTGTAACACTTTGCAGGACACTAAACGTCCCTAAGCGTCATACATAACAGAGGAAGCTGAAGTGTAGGTATTTTATGTTGTTACTGTCCTTTTTTTTTTTTTTTGGTTGGGAAATTATCAAATAACTTCTCCCGCTCTGGGTGGAGCGGGAGGGCGTGTCAGACTCTTACTGACTAAAACCCACCCGTGTTCCTTCCGTTGCCTGTACGTTGCCAGGGGCCACGGTATCCCTTTCGGACTTTCCCGCAACCCCGGCAGGCATCGGTCCTATCGGACCCCTTCACTTGCTGACATCTCTTTGAGGCGCGCGTGGAACACAACGCGCCGTCGACCCGGGCCTGGTCATTATCGGACGGCGAGCTACCCATTGCTCACCGTCTGCAAGCCCGCGCCTACGGTGGCCAGGAATCTGCCTGTGATTCCCGACGCCCAGGGCGTCTCCTGCGGCGGCTAGGGGCGTGAGGGCGCGAAGTTTGCCTCTCCCTCACGCGTTCCGCCTCCTCCTTCGCGAGCATTACTGCTTCGTAGAAGGAGGTGACGGCCTCCCATGCCCTCTCGCTCCGTACCATGGCCTGGACTAGGGCCGGACGCGAGAGATCCGCGCCGCCGATCGCCTCCACGAGGACACGGCGATGCTCTGCCCAAGCCGGACAGACCTCCACCGTATACTCAACCGTGTCCTCCGGGCGATCCACGCAGTGATCACACCCGGGCGTTTCCTCCCGCCTGATACGGAACAGGAACCTCCCGAAACAACCATGTCTGGTGAGGACCTGCGTCAGGCGGAAGGTGAGGACGCCGTGGCGCCTCTCTAGCCACTCCTCAAAGAGGGGACTTATCGCCGCAATAGTGGCGTGCCCAGCACTGGGTTGCGACAATCGCACTCTCCATGACGCCATGAGATCCCGCCGGAGCTCTGTCCGCTGTGCCGCGATTTCTCGCGGCAGCGGAGTTACGCCCCGGCGTTTCGCCTCCTCGCGCCACTCCCAAATATGCGCGAGGACTTTTGCCTCCAGATCCCATGGCGGTAATCCGGCAAGGAGGCTCGCCGCCTCACCGGAGATCGTGCGGTATCCCCGCACCGGCGGGCTGGCCGCCGCCTCAATGAACGCGCCCAAACCGGTGCCCCGTAAAGGGCCATGGACCGCACGACCCCCTGTTGTTACTGTCCTCAAATCACATTTATGTGATTTGAATCACATTTATGTGACTCAATTATGGAATATCCCGCATCCCTCATTTATGTGGGGAAATTCAATTTAAATACTAAACCTTGTGGAGTTACATGGTTACGAGTACTCATTTACCTTTTTCCTTATAACAATTTGTTTTATGGAAACAAATGCATTAATTAATACATTTTATTTATAACTAGCACTTGCCGCGACTTCGTCTGCCATCCAAGATAAAAAGTAGCCTATTTCCTTCTCCAGGTCTACACATGTGCCAAACTGTCTTATTATGGTAAACCTTTCGATAAAATTGATCAAATTGCATCCAGTATGATCAATTTTATCGAAAGATTTACCATAATAAGGCAATTTAAATTTATTTACAAAAAAACGTATACTACAAAACGTATACAAACAGAACAGATAAAAAAAACACATTTTTTTCACACTTTACGTTCCAAGTATTTTATTAAGGTTTTAGTGGGAATTTTTGATAAACCTTTTAGTGTCAACTTATTGCCTACTTTTGTAGCTGTCGATAGAAACTTTTCACTTTTATGCCTGCAGGACCTCTACATCGGTAGATATTGCAAAATAAACGAACCCACCCGTGATCAGCAACAAAAAACATGGCCGCCATTTCAAAACAGTAGGGGCAAATGCCTTATTATGGTGGATTTGTTGATTGAATTGATCATATTGCAGTGCACTGTATACATTATTAGGGTTGAGTGGGTATTATTCCTAAATTACCCTAGGCTGATAGAAAGTTAAAATATTAGTGATAACATCGAATTTCCCATATTCCATAACATACTATTTGGTGCTAGTTTTTTGTCTTTTACCAAATAATTAGCTTAACCTACCTTAATTACCCACACATATGGTAGGGACCATTATATGTGGCAGGAAAAGTTGATATAAAATCGACATTATTCGACGACAGGAACTTAGTGCAGTTAGATGTTTTTACGGTTTTATTTTTAATTCTCTAATAAATATCGATACTGATCAATAATTATGTTTAAATTTAAAGTTTTTCTATTTCTAATAACAATATGTGTTGCAAAAAGTGAAGAGGGCTTTGAAACTATGTGCAAAAATGATTATAGTGATAAGAACAATAATCAAATCGATGTGTTAGAATATTGTTCTAATAAACTGTGCATCGAGAAATGCTGTGGTCCTGGGAAAATGATGTTTATAACTAACGAATGTTTATTTAAAACGGAGGTATTTAAATTAGCCAAAAAATTGCCTAATGCTGAATCTCGATTCAATTCCATCAATATCTTATCTTCTAAGAACAAGACATGGAAGAACGATTTTGTTTTCGTTCAAAATAGTAGGAATTTCCTTAAATGCACCGCTGAGCAATCCAATGCCCAACATTATGAAATTTTAGAGGTAACCACTTTTTATTATTTTATGTTTCTTACTTATTTTATTTATTTCTCGCTATATTTATCATCACCCGAGTGCGGCCACGCCCGAAAGGAGACTAACGTTTTACGTGAATATTAACAGTAATATTAATAATAATGATTAATATTATTATATTATTTCCTTTATTTCAATATTTACATATAAATTATATTTTTAAATATTAGAATAAAAACATATAAAAACATTTAAAAATATAAAAATTTATTATATTAATCATTATTATTAATATTAATCAGTAACCCCCTTATTCATAAATATTGATTGAACTTAAGAGACGTTTAAACGTCCAAAATGTATGGTTAAACAGACCCTAATCATTACTTAACTTTAAGCAACGTGTATGGATAGGAGGGAAACTGTCACGGGACTTGACCGGCACAGGCTGTACACACACACACAACTACAAATGAAAACAGTACGGTCGCTTGAGACAAGAGTAAGTAAAGGTTGTCGTACAACGGCGCAGCGGGCGGCGTCGGCAGAAGATCGAGATTGTCTGTCAGTCTGTCTTAACTAGCACCAATTGTAGTACATAGTAATAAAAGTAGGTGCCAAGACACAGGGTGAGAGACTGGTGCAGCGACAGATCACGCTTCGGGCGACGCAAGTGCTCTCGGGGCATGGTTGCTTCGGCAAGTTCTTGTGTCACATAAGCTGGGAGCCGGACGCTCGGCGCCATCACTGCGCCCACTGTCTGGAGGACACGGCGCGGCATACGCTGGCCGAATGTGTAGCATGAGAAGAGCCACGCCGTGGTCTCGTTTCAGAAGTGGGAGACGACTTGTCGGTGCAGTTCATTCAATGGTCGGTAGCTCTCTATGACGTAACGGCGGGAGAATCAACACCTCACTACCCCTGCGGTACGGGGCCCGCAGGGCGCGGGTCGTCACCAGCCCGGGGCAGCGGAAGTCACATTTGCACTCGTAGCTCCCCGACGCAAGTGTACGGGGGAATACCGGGGTGGTTTAAGAGTCTGACAGACCCCTCTGCCAACCCAAGGGCTGAGGACATCCATGAGGATTTACACACCGACAAAAAACGCGCAAGTGCTACTTCCAAGTTGGTCGCAGTTATTTGTCTGTTAGTGTAGCGCAATTAGGGATTGCAATCCAGCGGCGTTTTCAATCCAGCTGGATTCTTGCTGGATTGACCTGAATCCAGCTGGATCCAGCGCGGATCCAGCAAAATGTGGAACGAAAATAAAAAGACGACATTTTTAAGACTTTTTTTATTAATTTGTACTTCTTAGGATAATCTATGAAATCTTTCACTCATTTGGTGATATCTGATATCAATTTGCTTTGGTTTCTTAATCATTTGAGATCAAAAGAATCAACTTAAAATTAAATAACAAACATATAACCTCATATAACATTTTAGATAATGTTTCTAAGTAAGTAATATCTTATTACGTTTATGTTTAATGATAGGATAGGATAGGACGGCTAATCAGTAGCAAACAGTCTTACAAATTCTTTTAAAATTAACTACAAAAAAGGACCGGAGGAGGAGGAGGAGAATAAATTTTTTGTATCAAAAGAAGCTCCGAAATAATCTTCTCTCCTCTCATTATTCGTTAATAATTAGGCAGTCATCACGAACCGTCTCGCACGTAGGTTTGACGACTTCCAACCTCCCGAACAAGCTGGATTCCGAAAAGGCTTCAGTACCGTGGACCACATACATACGCTGCGACAGGTTATACGGAAGACAGAGGAGTATAATCTGCCCCTCTGCTTAGCGTTTGTGGACTACGAAAAAGCCTTCGATTCGATCGAGACTTGGGCTGTGCTGCAGTCTCTCCAACGGTGCCAGATCGACTATCGTTACATCGAGGTGTTGAAGTGTCTGTACGAAAACGCCACCATGTCAGTTCGACTTCAGGACCAGACCTCGAAACCTATCCTCCTGCAGCGAGGTGTGAGACAGGGAGACGTCATTTCTCCGAAACTCTTCACGGCCGCAATGAAGAATGTCTTCAAGGTTTTGGACTGGAGGAGGCTGGGCATTAATGTTACTGGCGAGTACATCACTCACCTTCGATTTGCCGACGATATAGTCGTCATGGCTGAGACTGGAGGACCTCAGCATAATGCTCGATGACCTCAGTGGAGCTTCCGAAAGAGTGGATCTAAAAATGAACATGGACAAAACCAAGATCATGGTAAATACCCATGTAGCACCCACTCCTATCAAGATTGGAGACTCCACGCTCGAAGTTGTAGACGAGTACGTCTACCTGGGAAAAACGGTCCAGTTAGGTAGAGCTAACTTCGAGAAAGAGGTCAATCGTCGAATCCGACTCGACTGGGCGGCGTTCGGGAAGTTGAGTGGTATCTTCTCGTCCCACATACCACAGTGTCTCAAAACGAAAGTCTATGACCAGTGCGTGTTGCCAGTGATGACATATGGAACAGAAACGTGGTCGCTTACAATGGGCCTCATCAGAAGGCTTAAAGTCACCCAAAGGGCAATGGAGAGGGCAATGCTCGGAGTTTCCTTGCGTGACCGAATCAGGAATGATGAAATCCGCAAGAGAACCAGATCGCCAAACTGAAGTGGCAGTGGGCAGGACACATTGCGCGCAGAACAGATGGTCGATGGGGCCGAAAAGTTCTGGAGTGGCGACCGCGTACCGGAAGACGTAGCGTTGGAAGGCCTCCCACAAGGTGGACCGATGACCTGGTGAGGGTCGCGGGTAGCCGATGGATGCGAGACGCACAGGACCGGTCATTGTGGCGGCACTTGGGGAGGCCTATGTCCAGCAGTGGACGTCTTTCGGCTGATATGATGATGATGACTTTAGTGACACAAAAACACTTTCTATCGAGACGAGAGCAGTTAAATAACTGTCTTTGATTTATAAAATAAACAAACATAAGCGGTACAGGTGGTAAGGGGGAAAGGGGGCGGGCGGCGTTGCCATTCATTCGCACATGTGGCACGTGCTATAGTGACAGAACGGCAACGTTGCCGCGCCGTTTTGAAAATGGTGGCAACTCAAAACTAAACAATAGAAATTGATACGTTTGCGGATCCGCATAGCTGGATCCAGCACTGTATGCTGGATCCAGCGTGTTTAAAAAGGCGCTGGATCCAGCTGGATTGCTGTATGCTGGATCCAGCAATTGCAATCCCTAAGCGCAATGTTCGTTCCGACGCATGCAAGTTTGATACCAGTTCACTATTGGTTCATTTGCCATGGATACATTGGGTACGGACCCGTGCTTCACCTAGTTTCTCCTGGGTGATGCATGTAGGTTCCGTGCTCCAACTGCTGTAGGTAAACTATCGAAAAATAATGCGTTAAATTGTTTATAATCTCACGAACAGATTATAAACTAACGATGTTCATAATCATACGGTGACACATAAATACATTTCAATTGTTTCTTTATAAAGAGATCATTCATTTTGGGCTGCCCAGCAAAAAGAGTTATATTCCATTAGAATTTTTTCTCTTTACAATTTACTATGGGACCAAATATGTAGGACCATTCCCTGCGATGTTATACGAGTTTGAAAAATACTGTTTTCAGTATGTTTTAGATAAACGAATAATAGAAATCTAATTATAATAATAGCTTTGTATGCCAGCAAACAATATTACAGTTATCATTTTCTACTTGAAACTAAGACTCTAGGGTTATTCTCCACCCAGGCCGATTCCCGGTCACAATAGGCGTGGGCTTGCGGTCGGTGAGCAAGAGACGCCTCAAAGAGATGTCAGCACAACTGCCGGGGTCCACTAGGGCCGATGACTGCCAGGGTTGCGGAAAAATCCGAAAGGTTTACACAGTCAACATACAGGCAACTGAAGGAACACGAGTGGATTTAAGTCAGTAAAAGTCTGACAGGGAGAAGTTATTTACCAAATAAAAAAAGGTTTTTTCTCCACATCGCTACAGTATTTAGTAGTTGACAGTAGTAGTATTAACTAATTGAAATAGGTAACTGGTTTTACATCCATTTAGTAGTTTCTATTAATTAAAAAACAGTGAAATCAAAAAACAAATCTTTTTAGGTAGGTACATAAATAAAGGATATAATAAAAAGAAGCTTAACGAACCCAAAACTAACTTAGAAGTACTCGACATCGTGTTTTATTTGTACACGACTATGGTCCAGTTATGTACAGATATTTGGCTGATAATTTCCGGACTTATTGTGTAACACATTTTCTTTTAGAATGCGAGCCCAAAATGTAGTAGGTACTTGCAATCGCTTGCCATATTTGAAATTGCGTAACAAAAATTAGGAACCTTCTGGTTGCAGAGATATTGAAGTTCATAGTTTGGCAAAGGCATTGAGTACCTACTTTAATACACAAGAGTAAAATTAGATTATTTTAATATTAGGTATGGCTTTGAATGTACCAGGCTATGACACACAGTTTTATGTACAGCAACTACGGTACCTACCAAATGTGGGATTTTATAATGTATGAATATTTTTTTTTTCCTTTAATACATAAGTACACTACGAACTAAAATTGATTTCCTCGTAGCTATTAATTTATTGTAAAATTATCGATAACATACGTGTCGCGCACAATTGCTTAAAAATTCAAATGAATGATTATAGTTCTTTACATAAAACAGTTAAAAACTAAAGCCCAACAACTGCAAAACGCCGACTAAAAGGGTATAAACAAGACACCATAGACAGACACATTAGTAATCCGGAGTCACACGCAATCTATTCAATTTCTGTCTTAATTACATGACGTGTGACTCCGAGTCTTGTCGTAGTGGGATTTTAGTTTTTAACTTACATTTTTATTTCATATATATGGGGTTTGGGAAATTTCAACAGTTAAATTTAGGGTATATGTATAAATATAACCAATATATTTTCAGAGTACTCCTTAAGACATTAGATAACAAACACGATATACGATATATTTTTTATCAGTTATAAGCCGCCATGTTAACGACATACAGACGTCATACATGACGTCACATTATATCCTAAAACCTGCGAAGCAATATGACGCTTCCAACCATATATCGTTTGTGAAAATACGACTAGAAGTTTAGCAGTTACAAGGGAAGAGATGAACAAACGTACATACGCAGCCTGTTAAAATCATAACCCTTCGTTGGCTTTGCCGTATTTGGGTAAAAGGGTGGCTCACGGTAACTCGATTTAGGAATCCGGGACTGTAGTAGGTTCGGTAAGTTGAGATAGAAATAGTAGGCCTACTGGAAATATGAATTAAATCCCAGAATTAATAGGTATATGTAACGAATGAACACACGTTTTGAAATAAGTAACGATAATAATTCTAAATTAAGGTAATATTTGCACTAAGTTTCCTGAATTTGTGAATATTAACTTATTCATTATTTAGTGTCTGACTCTGTGTTTTTTAAATAAGTACAGTGTGTAATTAAAATTAAATTGAACGTTGACAAAAATGTTGATAGTTGCTTTTCTGTTTCTCATGTTATCTGTTGCAAAAAGTAAAGAGGACTTTGAAACTACGTGTAAAAATGATTTTAGAGATCTAAAGAATAC
The DNA here is from genome assembly GCA_949128155.2 of Xanthia icteritia. Classification (NCBI taxonomy): domain Eukaryota; kingdom Metazoa; phylum Arthropoda; class Insecta; order Lepidoptera; family Noctuidae; genus Xanthia; species Xanthia icteritia. The sequence goes on along the minus strand of OX421940.2, from coordinate 16,863,058 downwards.
TCCAATCGATGTGTTGAAATGTTGTTCTTATAATTTGTGCGTATAGAAATGCTGCAGTGCAGGTGGAATTATGTATGTAAATGATACATTATGAATATGGGGGAATTGTTTATACAAAAGAACAGAGTTACTTATATTAAATCGAAAGACCATCATTCAAAGTCAAAGTCAAATCATTTATTTCAAGTAGGCCCGTATAAGGCACTTTTGAACGTCAAAAATTTACAAAAAAAAATAATTGATTCTAGTTGCCCCTTCCAAAAGGTAGTTTTCGTATGGAGAAGAATGGGCAAGAAACTCCACCGTTACTCTTTTTACTCTTTTTCACTCACCGTTACTCTTTTTCCACCGTTACTCTTTTCATTACACCAATATTTCATCTTCCCGGGACGAAAATATGAAATCGAATTATAATTTTGCCCTCGTTCATAATACCTATAAGCTCGCCTTTTATTCTATTGACCCTCATTATTATTACTACGTTAGACCAGTTCAAGAACAAAGTGTTTCCACTGAAGTGCAACCTACTGTACCTATAGCATAAGCATAATCGGCCTATATTTTAAACTTTACAAATATGTAAAGTTTAAAATAAAAAAAAACGCGGACGAGTCACCGGCACAAGCTAGTTATTAATAAATAACTAGCTTGTGCCGGTGACTCGTCCGCGTGTTTAAAACCTTCCTCAAGAATTGGACTATCCAATGCAAAAAGATTTTTTCAAATCCGACTGGTAGTTCCGGAGATTACCCCTACATACAAACAAACAAATTTTACCTCTTTATAATATTAATATTATATCATTATAATTAATATAATAATTATAAAATTATATTCTATATTTTTTTATTAAGACTGGATATGTTATAATATTGTAATATAATTAACCGATTTCCAGAGGTAGCACTTGGCTTCAGCCCGTACTAACCCATAAATCCGGCGCAACGAGTACGCAATAGCAATCCGAGATACGTAAAAGAATAATGATAATAATATAATATATAATTTAATAATAATATAATATTTTATATAAAATATTGGTCAGGCAGGGGTCATAGTCTTTCCATAGTTAACCAATTCAAACCAATTTATAACCAGTTCACTTAGCCACCCAAACCCATGATCCAATATTTATGTTTCCATATCCTGCAATAGTCCTGCCCCAACCGGGGGTTGTCCTTGGGTGCACTAGCATAGTGTGACCAGGGATAATCGTCGATTGGTGCCTCATTTCATTAAACACGTCTAACGAGCATCTGCAATTTGGCTTCGGCGCCATTAAAAAAATAAGAAATCACATCAAGAAAACCACATAAGTATCTTAAAACTGCTCCAGTCACCTATAACGCGTATGCCTATGCCTGGCTCAAATGGAGACATCCTGCGAGAATTTTTTGAAGAAATTAATTAAAATCTTAGTAAATATTGAAGAAACCGTCAGCTGTAAAACTCACTTTCAAGAACTAAAATTACTAACTTTACCCTGTCTCTATATCTTTTAAATATGTAAATTTGTTCGCAAATACCCGGAAGTCTATAGTAAACGATACAATGGACAAACTAGAAACTACACTGAGATATAATAAAAACAAGCTAAACATATGAACTTTTTTTTTGGGTTTGAAATTATCAAATAACTTCTCCCGCTCTGGGCGGAGCGGGAGGGCATGTCAGACTCTTACTGACTTAAACCCGCCCGTGTTCCTTTAGTTGCCTGTGCGATGCCAGGGGCCACGGTATCCCTTTCGGACTTTCCCGCAACCCGTCACGCGTTCCGCCTTCGCGAGCATTACTGCTTCGTAGAAGGAGGTGACGGCCTCCCATGCCCTCTCGCTCCTTACCATGGCCTGGACCAGGGCCGGACGCGAGAGATCCCCGACATCAATCGTCTCCACGAGGACACGGCGATGCTCTGCCCAAGCCGGGCAGACCTCCGCTCCACCGTGTTCCCCGGGCGACCCACGCAGTGATGACTCCCGGGCGTTTCCTCCCGCCTTATACGGAACAGGAACCTCCCGAAACAACCGTGTCCGGTGAGGACCTGCGTCAGGCGGAAAGTGAGGACGCCGGGCGCCTATCTAGCAACTTCACAAAGAAGGGACTTATCATCTAAATTGTGGCGTGTCCATAAACATACCAACTTCGCGACTAAAAATGCATTCGTCTAGTACCTTTGTCATGTCTATAAAAATATACAACAAGTTACCAGAACCCATTAAAAAAAAAGACAATACTTTTATCAATAAATTAAAGCTCTTTATATTGGTCAAAAGCTATTATAGTTTAAAATAATATTTAGATGATAAATTATAATTTACAAAAAAGATATAACTAAAAAAATATATTTAATACTATATAAGGTTCCATTAAAATAGATGGACAAACTTTTAGAAATCATTCAGACAACCAAAATAAGGACCGTGGTAAAAAAAAAATAAGAAAACCGCATTAGATGCTGATACGCATTAGACTTACAAGAAAAATAAACCAGCTAACGAAAATACACAAAAAATGTTGGTTACCCAATGCAATTTATTATTTTAGGTCAAAATAAAATCACTTTAATCAGTGTTTTTTTTTTGCTTGCATATCTTCGGTTAGACGTACTGAACGCTGTGTTAAAATTTGTCGATCTATTTTAATGGGACCTTGTATATTAAATACATAATTAAACATTCAAACAATTAATATAATAAATACTTCAGTATCTAAATAACAATTCTTGATAAATATATTAAATAAAACCGTTGAAAAACCTTCTCCCATCACACATAAAGGCAATGCTTGTACAATCCCTAATCTTTCTCATAATAGACTATGGTGATGTGTGTTACTATGACCTGAATGCAGATCTCCTCAATAAACTTGACCGCCTTCTAAATAACTGCATTCGATTCGTTTTCAATCTTCGAAAGTACACACATCAACACGGTCTAGGGATATTTCATACTCAATTAAATAACTCGAAAAGTACTGGCCGCATTGTAATCTTTCATACACCGATTTGTTTGTAATTTATCTCAGACTAATTCCAAATTCAAATTTTTGAAAATTCTTTTGTTTCGGTGGCATAAAAATGTCTTGATGTGTAGGATAGGGAATTTTCATTTGTGCGAAATTTAGAAAACAATACTAATTACGTTTAGTTACAGTTTTTTTTCATTTTTAAACGAAAGATAACGTTAAAATTGAGGTATTGTAGCCATGCAACGCCAACATTTGACGAGGGCGGAGATGTTACGAGCTGTGGGAATGCTGGAAGCTGGGTCTGTTCAGCGTAATTTTGCTGAGGCCATAGGGACCCACCAAAATATAATTTCAAGATTGAGGACACGCTATCGTACCACAGGTGAAGTAGCGGAGAGGCACCGGGGGCCAAGTCGCATCACTACCCCCAGACAAGATCGATTTTTGCAAATTACTGCGCGAGCTCAACCAAATGCAACGGCGACTCAATTGGTCCAAAGGCTGCGAGTGGAACACCAAGTGCTTGTGAGTGACCAAACTGTAAGAAGGCGACTGCATGAAAGCAATCTACGCTCTCGTAGACCACTCCGGGTCCCACCTTTACGGAGAGGCAATCGTGGACGACGATTAGAATGGGTTCGGAACCACGTGGACTGGGGCCGTGAGCAATGGTCCAAGTGCTGTTCACGGATGAATCCAGGTTCGGCTTCCATCCAGATTCACAAAGGACGCGTGTTTGGCGAGTTCCTGGACGATGGAGCCGTCTTCAGAACCCTCAGGAAGTTCACCCATACCAAGGAGGAACAATTATGGTTTGGGCAGGAATTCGTCTCGGAGGACGGACGGATCTCGTTTGGGTGCGGGGCAATATGACGGCAGAACGATACGTCCAACAGGTGCTGGGGCCCGTAATCTTACCCCACAGAACACAAATGGAGCAAGATTTCCTGCTCATGCACGACAATGCCCGGGCACACACGGCGAGAACGGTAGCAGCTTGGTTACATACACACAATGTTAGGGCCTTAGACTGGCCTGCTCAATCGCCAGATCTAAATCCCATTGAGCATGCGTGGGATATGCTGCAAAGAAGAGCTCTGAAGGAAGTTCCTGAAAATCTGGCTACAGAAGATCAACTTTTTGCGCACCTCAGAAGGACATGGGACAATATTCCGCAGCAAGACATTGACAACCTTGTTCTGAGCATGCCGAATCGTTGCCGATGTGTTATGAACATCATGGGCGCTTTCTCAGACTACTAACTTCAAGTTTATAAACACAAATTAAATGATTTTTCTATTTTTTTCACTTTTTACTCATAAAATAAAAGTTAATTCATATACGGTTTCCGTCTATGCTTCATTTTTTTTCCATAAAATCCTGAAATTTTAATCGAAGTACCTTAACCATTATTAAAAAATGGTAGAATATTAAATAACGTATCTTTTAAATATATACATGTCATATAAATAATTAACACATTGATAGTAATTCGCTTTTTTAAAAATATCCCTAGACCGTGTTGATGTATGATCATGTGTCTGCGCATCGATTGCTTTTAAAATGGTTAGCCATACGTCAGCGTAGAGAGTTGAGGGCTCTGTCTATGTTGTATTCTATACTCGACAAACCCACTTCTCCTTCTTACCTGACTTCCCATGTTCAATACCTATGCTCTGCCCATAGTACAAATCTTCATTCTACCAACAATCGTCTTCTACGATGTCCTTCTCACCGCTTTGTTCACTCTTCTTTCTTTGTCCAGGCGGTATTCCTTTGGAATGCGCTTCCTCTGAACATCAGGATGGCAACCAGTCGGTTATCTTTCAAACTGAAGGCACGTGAACATATTCGTGAAAAGTTGGCAGAATCTTTGCAGCGCTGATTTGCTGGATTTGTTTTCTCCTCTACCTATCGTTATTTCTCCTGACAAAGTTTATTCGGTTTATATGTATGTATCTATGTATGTATGTATTAGTAAGTATTCATTTTTAAGTTATCTATTACTTATGTTGCACCTGCCATGTTTTGTATCTGCTCCACCCTAAGGTTGACTGGTAGAAAATGCCTCAGGCATTAATTCCGCCTTTGTACAGTATTTTTTATACTTGTGCATAAAGTTTTAATAAATAAAATAAATAAATAAATACACAGTGGAATAACTTATTTTCAATTAATAATAAATTCTAGTCATTAATAACATTAATAAATAAAAAATCGTGCAATAAGTTCAGTATAATAGCCAAATAAGTATCATAGTTTAAAAAAAATACTGAACAACAGGAATCAAAAACAGTACAAAAACTGAAACGGAACGGACCTCACGATGTTTGATAAAACCGGCATGGCTATTTTTTTTTTTTTTTGGGTGGGAAATTATCAAATAACTTCTCCCGCTCTGGGCGGAGCAGCAGGGCGTGTCAGACTCTTACTGACTAAAACCCACCCGTGTTCCTTCCGTTGCCTGTACGTGGCCAGGGGCCACAGTATCCCTTTCGGAATTTCCCGCAACCCCGGCAGGCATTGGTCCTTTCGGACCCCTTAACTTGCTGACATCTCTTTGAGGTGCGCGTGGAACACAACGCGCCGTCGACCCGGGCCTGGTCTTTATCGGACGGCGAGCTACCCATTGCTCACCGTCCGCAAGCCCGCGCCTACGGTGGCCGGGAATCGGCCTGCGATTCCCGACGCCCAGGGCGTCTCCTGCGGCGGCTAGGGGCGTGAGGGCGCGAAATTTGCCTCTCCCTCACGCGTTCTGCCTCCTCCTTCGCGAGCATTACTGCTTCGCAGAAGGAGGTGACGGCCTCCCATGCCCTCTCGCTCCGTACCATGACCTGGACCAGGGCCGGACGCGAGAGATCCCCGCCACCGATCGCCTCCACAAGGACACGGCGATGCTCTGCCCAAGCCGGGCAGACCTCCACCGTTAGCTCCACCGTGTCCTCCAGGCGATCCACGCAGTGATGACACCCGGGCGTTTCCTCCCGCCAGATACGAAACAGGAACCTCCCGAAACAACCATGTCCGGTGAGGACCTGCGTCAGGCGGAAGGTGAGGACGCCGTGGTGCCTCTCTAGCCACTCCTCAAAGAGGGGACTTATCGCCGCAATAGTGACTTATCGCCGCAATAGTGAAACCGGCACCGGCATGCCTTAGATATTTCTCGACGGCATGTAAAGCCAAGTCAGAGGCCGTGGGTGGCTTTAAAACTCTGACACCAGGTTAGTCACTAACCACACGAAAAAGAAGACAGGAATAACTAACTATAACTATAAGTATAACATTAAAAATATCTATACTTACTCAAGCGGCCATAATTACGTAAAAAAATTTAAATCACAATCCGAGAGTTTTGAAGAATATGCTAATCCATTGCTCATTGGTTTGCAAAATTCGTCTGTTCAACAACGAACTGAATTGTTGAATTGTCAAAACGAAACAGATAGCGTTCGATTGTCATTATAATATGTGTCTTACGCAATTACACCGCAGGTATGATTAATTATAACTTAAAGAAATAAAGCCAAAATATTTACTTTAAATACTGTATTAAAAGACTTAAATAAATTAAATATTAGAAGAAGAAGAAAAAGTAGTAATCAAATAAAAATACAATTACCAGAATACATAAATAATATAAACGCAAATAAACGTACTTCCTCCTATCTCCTACTATGCTGTGCCTGACAGCGTCCATAATTGTTTCATTAATTTTAAGCCTACCAACTGTTTTGCCCTCTTATGGAATGCAATAATGAATTGAGAAAATGAGAATAAAATCCAGCGAATTAATAACGTGACCGAAAAAAATTATTATAGATGAATAAATCTTCTTTTAGAAAGTCTTTGGTATCTAATGAATCGCCATAAGGATGAAATACGAGTATATTGGTTATCCTCAGTGTGTTGGTTATACTCGAACATACATAAGCCCCAAAATAATTAAAATAAAAAAGATAGTTCTTATTACTCGTTTATTTATAAGTTTCAAATTATGTATCCGTGGAGTTTCTTGCCCGTTCTTCTCCATAGGTACCTACTACGCTTTGGAATGGGCGACTAGCTTCATATTTCTGACTGACCGACCCCTTGACAATTCAAAAGTGCCTGTAATTGGTTTATTTGAAATAAATGCTTTGAGTTTGAGTTGAGTATTAGATTATGTTGAAACTATTTGTTACTTATCCGTCACTTACCCCTTTTTTTCAACCCCGCAGGCATCGGTCCTATCGGACCCCTTCACTTGCTGACATCTCTTTGAGGCGCGCGTGGAACACAACGCGTCGACCCGGGCCTGGTCCTTATCGGCCGGCGAGCTACCCATTGCTCACCGTCCGCAAGCCCGCGCCTACGGTGGCCGGGAAAAGGTTCTTTAGAAAACCTGCGTCAGACAGCATCGTCTGTCATTCATGCTGAAATTGACCTTTTTAGCGCAGTCACGGCTGCGGCCGACACTATAATTGTTGCTACAAAACATTATTTTCACTTTTTATTGTTTTATTTTGTATTTTGTGTTTCATCGATTTTCGAGTTTTAAACAAGTAAAACTCCGAACTAGGTTATTGCTAGTGTTTGCGTTTTTTATTTCAGACGAATGGAATTATTATTTTATCTACTATATAAAAATAAGTCGGGTTTTCCTTCCTGACGCTATAACTCCAGAACGCACGAACCGATTTCCACGGTTTTGCATTCGTTGGAAAGGTCTCGGGCTCCGTGAGGTTTATAGTAGGTAGGGTAGGTAGGGTAGGTAGGGTAGGTAGGGTAGGTAGGGTAGGTAGGGTAGGTAGGGTAGGTAGGGTAGGTAGGGTAGGTAGGGTAGGTAGGGTAGGTAGGGTAGGTAGGGTAGGTAGGGTAGGTAGGGTAGGTAGGGTAGGTAGGGTAGGTAGGGTAGGTAGGGTAGGTAGGGTAGGTAGGGTAGGTAGGGTAGGTAGGGTAGGTAGGGTAGGTAGGGTAGGTAGGGTAGGTAGGGTAGGTAGGGTAGGTAGGGTAGGTAGGGTAGGTAGGGTAGGTAGGGTAGGTAGGGTAGGTAGGGTAGGTAGGGTAGGTAGGGTAGGTAGGGTAGGTAGGGTAGGTAGGGTAGGTAGGGTAGGTAGGGTAGGTAGGGTAGGTAGGGTAGGTAGGGTAGGTAGGGTAGGTAGGGTAGGTAGGGTAGGTAGGGTAGGTAGGGTAGGTAGGGTAGGTAGGGTAGGTAGGGCAGGTAGGGCAGGTAGGGCAGGTAGGGTAGGTAGGGCAGGTAGGGCAGGTAGGGCAGGTAGGGTAGGTAGGGCAGGTAGGGCAGGTAGGGTAGGTAGGGCAGGTAGGGCAGGTAGGGAAGGTAGGGTAGGTAGGGTAGGTAGGGTAGGTAGGGTAGGTAGGGTAGAGTAGGTAGAGTAGTTTGGTAGGGTAGGTATAAGTACTTAGTGCTACCCGTGCGAAGCCGGGCCGGGTAAAGCTAGTTGTGTCTATTTATAAGTTAATTACTAAACATGAGTTCCGAAAAACTCTCTAGTCCTAACCTTAACCTGACCCACGTCATTATTAAAAAAAAAACTATCAACTGGGTGACCAAAAGTTTCTCCACGTTCACAGGATGGATCGTTAAGGTGGCAAGATGGTGATACAAAAAATTTTAATCACATTGAAAAACTGAAATATTGTATAGACTACAAATTAGTGCGAATTAAAAAACCTGAAGAAACTAAACCACACCCAGACATAAAAATCATTATCAGGCAAATTATTATGGATGAACAACAAACGAAGGAGATAGAGGATTTTGAAATACCGGGTAAGTAACAGTTTTAGACATAATTAAATTACAAACCGGTCGAGAACTTACGTCAAATGACGTCAAAGATTAATAATAAAACTGTAAATACTACACGGGGTTATTCATTGAAATGTTAATCTAGAAAAGACAGAAACCTAGAAGGTTAATAAGCAATATGCATTACCTAAAAAAACTTTTTACAAAAAATACAACCGAAATCCAAAAAACAAAAACTTAAGACATTTGTAATTTTCATCATCAGAAACTTTTGACTCTGTTGTGTTTGTTTTTGTAAAAAGTTTTTATGTTTCACTTTTTAGTTGTGGTACCTACCCCACACAAATTCAAATACCACTACCTACTATGTAAATAACAGCGACAAGAAGTTATTATAACATAGACTAAGTGAAAAAAATACGTATTATAAAAGCTATCTCAAAAACTACCTAAGCAAAGTTACTAAAATTTTTAAGGGACCACCGCGCAAGCTTCCTCAACCAAATGAAAATGAAAAGCATTTTCAAAAATTGATCATAATGATGAGTACAATTTAGTATTAAGGGGTTCAGGGTAAATAAAAATTAAGGTTGTATTCATAGTATAAATAGAGTCTGTTATCAGCTGATTAAAAGAACTGACTAAACGAAGTTTCAAACTGTGCTCGCATTTTCATAGTAGACATGGACGCTCTTAATATTCTAACCCTTACAATCTACGGTATCAATTACCGCAATGAATTACCGAGTTGAAACTCAAGACCGGCCACACATCCCTGGACTTACGCTTATCGCCGAGATCGGTTCGATTCCCGAATCGAGTGTGCTGTATGAGTTGTGTCGCGTGTTACGTCACTCAAGAGCGGAAAAGGGCTGACATCCAAAATATTTTTTTTTTGTCAATTTCCAGCACTCCTGATATCATCATTCTTCCTGATGTTGGTGCTGGTGGTGTACTGTCTGATACCCGATCTCAGAAACCTCACCGGACTAATTCTGATGGCCTACACATTTTCCCTACTCTTCGCTTTCGTAAATAAATTGATTTTCACTTTCGTTAAGAGGGACCCTCCAAAGGGGTTCTGCAATTTATTTTGTAAGTAAGAAATTATTGAATTATTCTTTTAACTGACCCGCCTTGGCTCTTTTACGGTCACTGGAACAGTTTCAACAACAAAACCTTGTACAAAAAAGTTAGTTCTGCAATGAAAAACTCATTTAGCAATTTTTTTTATTATTTTATAATAAGACGTGTAAAAGTGATTGCAATATCCTATTTACAGAATAAACAATTTCATTTAATTTCATTTGAAATAATAATATAATTAACTTTGAAAATGGTAAGATAAGATATAGATAAGATAAGATTGTAAGGTACGGAAACCTCGCCCTTTGCCGGTTTATTTTATTTAATTAACTATCTAACATTTTTTTTATTATTATTTCAGTACCAGTCATGTATTTTGCGTTTTTGTCTAGTATCTTTTGGTTGAGTGCCATATCGTTTGAAGTTTGGTGGGGATTAAGGTAATTATCGAATATGTTAGTATTTATGAATTATTTATTTCTCTTCCTTTATATTACTTCGACGCTTAAGTGTACTTTTGTTTTTGTATTTATTTGTATAGTAAGTCATTTAATTTATTACCTAGTGTAAATAGTTTGTTGTGTCAAATATTGTAAAAGATAATATATAAGTATTACAAATAAATAGAAAAAACAATCCTTTTATAACTACCTATGTCCTAACAGATCTTAGACCTTCTATGTGACGTAATATAGGTACCTACAAGGTCTAATTAATTTGACTAACGAAATTCCGCAGACATGATAACACAATTGATGATTTTAGTATGAGTTTAGTAAATCTGTTTATCAGCTAGAAACTTATTACGTCTGCGGAGTTTCACTAGGTAGTTTAATTTGCCCTGTATATGGTTCATTTTATACAAGGTGGAGACGGCAATAAATTAAACTGCACCATCTCATGACGTTACCTGTCTTCATAATTATGAAAAATCAATCAAATATTATCCAATAGTTTAGTCACTATAGCTAGTCAAAGATTGACAAAACCCAAAGTCAGCCCATCACTACTAATCAGTTTGTTTGAAAAAAAACCTCTTTATAAACAATGCTAGGATTTATTTGATAGTTCCAAAATACTCATGCATTAGTGTTTTGGCAACACTAATGCATGAGTATTTTTGTTATTTTTGTTTTAATTTACTGTCGTATTTATTGTCTCCATTTTGTATAACGAATAGAATATTCAACACCCACAAGTTGGACCCAAGACCTTTTTTTTCTATTTCTGGACATCTAAGTACGAACGGTTATTATTAAGCTTTTTAACGTGATTAACATTTTTCATTGATGAATAAATCTGGATTCGAACCCAGGCAGGCGCTTAACTTTGTGTAAATAATTTCATCACCACTGTCTCAAAACGGTGAAGGAAAACATCGTGCGGAAACCGGCATGCCCTAGAACCAAAAATTCAGACATGACTGACATCTACCAACTATGCTTATTATGCTTATGCTTGTGGCGGCATCTACATCGCTACATGTGAACTACGCATCAAAGACGAGATGTCACACAAAATCCTGACGTCGCACAAATCCTGTATCGCGCAATTTTACAGCGCGAGCAGCATATATACAACACATTTTTTTTTCTGTCCTGTATGTGTGTAGTGTCGTGCTCCAGTTGAAAACGAGTGTGTCCAGTAGGTACCGACTATAAATATGCATTAGACAAAACTTTTATAGGAATTCCCTTAAATCAACGATGATCGACCACGACACTAAACCACTACACCTAGTCAGCCACGGTACGGATCAAATGTATAAAATCGTTACCGTACCATTATACTTATTTAGCCTACAGCCGTGTAGCACTTGACCCCGTATACTAACTTTGAACTTACAATTTACTTTTTCTCTTTTGCAGATCTTTTCGTATTAATCGTAGCTCTAAGCATGGCGAGCTAGTGAAGTTCATGTGGTACGGTCTGTACGCCTGGGGGACCCCACTACTGATAACGGCAATAGTCACCACGTTGGATAATATAGTCGATTTGCATTTATCTGTCGATACACCCTTCAAAGATTGCTTAACTAATGGTTTGTTTGTATCTTTTTTTTTGGACGTTTAAGTACAACTTGTTTTTGATTCGATAGCGGATAGTGACTGACTGCGTCTATAACTACGGTAGTCGTCCTTGACACATTTGGTGGCGCTCCGGCAACTAGCGTGGAATTCAGTCAGTGGCTGTGCCCTGCTTTTGCTACGTTGGCAAGTCCCGAGGGAGGAAAAGTCGTTCCCTCATGCAGCCTTTCCGAGGGTGGAGAACCAGGAGACTCTTAGCAACCATAACGCTCCCTTACGTCTGATGTGGCTACAAGAGATTTAGCGTCTGTTCTCCACCGCTCTGCGGGCTCATTCCTGGCGCTTCAACTCCGAAAATTATCGGTTCTGTCCTCACCGTTAAAGAGGAATTCGGGAGCTTCCAATAGAACGCATTCGGAATCAGCGGATTCTATAGGCTACCGGCAAACATGGAAAAATCAAAATAATGACACTGCACTTCGTCTCGAATACTAATAACAGTTTCTGGGCGAACTGAGGCGAATCCCGCACGGGATAAAAGATGAACTTAGAGCGCCAATTGTGTCCACTAACTTGCATGGCAGTGTTAAAAGTGGCGCGGGTAGTCGCGTGACTTCTGAATAGTTAGAACAATGGAAGTGCGCAGTCGCGTCCCGCATCCCGCGCGTATCTATCAGAGCTTAATTATTATATTCACACGCAATCATGTTGAAGGATCAATCCCTTATCGTCATACAAATCCGCTAGTGTACGTCGGGCTTTATTATTTCTAAGTAGGGTACCTACATAGATGGCGATAACAAAAGTTTTTTTTTTTTTTCAGAAGATTCAATTAATTATTACTTTAAAATACCAATAGGTCTATTAATTTTCATTAATATCGTACTGTTCGTCATGACTGTCTACAATATATGGATGGTCAAAAATGCTGTAAACAAATGTCAAGATTCCAGAAGCACCAAGAAGCAAAACTACAAGTAAGTACCTGTACCGGTTTTGTAATTTAGTATCCAGTTCCACTCAAGTAGGAAACAAAGTGATTTATAAATGTATTAGATACAACCAGGTACCTCAGAGCAGACAGTATTATTACTTGCAGTTTTTGAGTAACCAATTTTATAATGTTCCATTTTGTTTGGTTTATAACTCAAAATATCAGCGAAATATTAGGATTACCTATGAAATTGCCGTTCTGCAGTACTGGCCATTTCAAATCAAAATAATTTTTGTTTGGCTAAGAATTCTAATTTCAAATTAATTTTATTTTAAAAACGGTATTTTTTTTCCAAAAGTAGTAATTTGTTTATTGATTAGTGTTACATTTTCATCGCATTTCAATCTTTTTCGTCATCATGGATACGTTTAAAATTCGAGTAATTATGGAATATGAGTACCGTCGTGGCAGCAACGCGGCACAAGCGGCACGTAACATCAACGACGTTTACGGAGCTAACACTACAAACCAACGCACCACCTGTTATTGGTTTGCTCGTTTCCATTCTGGAAATTTCGACCTGCAAAATGAACCTCGTGGTCGTCCGCAGACTTTGGTCGACAATGACGAATTAAAGGCGATTGTGGAAGCTGATGATACACAATCTACGGCTGAATTAGCAGCAGCTTTCGACGTTAGCGTCAAAACAATTGGTCCATTTGCGTCAAATTGGCAAGGTAAAAAAGCTTGACAAATGGGTGCCCCACGAACTCAATGATCGCCAGCGCGAAGTACGCGTCGAGACAGATGCTTGCTCACAGATGATTGCTCAACAGACACACAAATGAAGGAATTTTGAACCGCATTCTTACCTGCGATGAAAAATGGATTCTGTTTGATAACCGCAAGCGCTCAGCAAGTTGGTTGGATCCTGGTTCAGCACCTAAAAAATGCCCTAAACGAAAACTTACCCCTAGAAAAGTGATGGTCACTGTTTGGTGGTCTAGCGCCGGTGTGATTCATCACAGCTTCTTACCAAACGGGGTGAGCATTACTGCAGATGTGTACTGTGAAGAACTGAACACAATGATGGAGAAGCTGGCACATCTCCAACCAGCATTGGTCAATCGCTCGTCTCCGCTGCTCCTGCACGACAACGCGCGACCTCATACTGCACAGCAGACGGTCTCCAAGTTGCAAGAACTGGGGTTGGAAGCTCTCCGTCATCCGCCCTACTCACCAGACCTTGCGCCTACAGACTACTACTTTTTCCAGAATTTGGATAACTTCTTGGCGGGAAAAAAAATCAATACCCGAACGGCAGTACAAAATGCCTTTGAAGAATTTGTTGCCTCCCGTCCAGCTGATTTCTTTAAGAAGGGCATCAATAAACTGCCACTGCGTTAGCAAAGATGCATTGATTGCATGGGTGATTACTTCGATTAATACAAATAAAAAATACATGAAAAAAATTCGTTTAAATTTTTTCATACAAAACGGCAATTTCATAGGTAAAGACCTATTATTAACATTATCAGAACAAATTTTTAATTTTTATAACCCAATTTAATTTTGATTATCAAAACGGGGCATACTGTCATGGCGGCTCGAGTGTCGTCATAGTTCAGTTTTTATTCGCTCGGAGTACTGGTAGTAGATAAGTTCAATATTTCTGACCATCAAAAACCATGAAAGATTTCAATCGCTAATAACTACAAGATTTTTAATGCATGTAATGGTTGAGCACGCAAAAGATAGGTCATATATATAACAATTTTGAAGCAGGATATAATTTGCCTATGACGTCACATCGTGAGGACAGGCGTGACCCTCTATTTTTCACTATAATATGTCGAAATTTCAATTAATATAGCGCAAAAACGTGTTCAGCTAGCATGGTGATTCTGGTATCGTTTCCAAGAAAGTAGACAAAGGACTGCCAGGACCTAAAGAGATATATTACAAATATTTCGTAAAATAGGGGTAAAATTACATATGAGGTTTACAATAGCAAAATAATTTCATATATAGACTTAAAGGTCGTAAATCTACCAAGAAATTTAAAAAATCCCAAGTTAGAAAGCTTGCATTATAACAATATTAACAATTAATAACATTATAACACTTAAAAAAAAGTCTACTGCCAAGCAAATACAACAGCAACGGCAGTATCAGAAACCGTGTTTACCGAAACTCTGTTGCAAAAAGATGTCAACTCATATCGGCCGTAAATCTGTTCAGAACTGAAAAATATCACAATTGATGCAAGCTTGCATCATTAGGAATGCAATAAATATTAATTTTCACTCCTCTTGCTCAAAAAATCCGTCATTGTAGCGTACCAGAGCGGGACAAAACTTTTTTACAAAAAAAAACAACCGACTTCCAAAAAAAACACTTAAAAGAGAAAAATAACTTGAATTTCGGAAGTCGGTGCAAAAACAATAGTATTTTATTAGATACATATATAGTAAAATATACCTACCGTAATATATATGAAAGCAATTCATAACTATTTCCCTAGGGATATAACTATATCACGGCTTCAACTATGCGAACTGCGAACCATCTAAATATAACTATATGGATCTGTATTTTCGTTTTTGCCACCGACTTCCGAAATTCAAGTTATTTTTCTCTTTTAAGTGTTTTTTTTGGAAGTCGGTTGTTTTTTTTTGTAAAAAAGTTTTTATTTTTCACTTTTTAGTTGTGTTTATACCTACCCCGCACAAATTCGTATACCAGTCGAATAATGGAAACATAACAAAAGATTTCTCAAAAATTAACGAAACATTCCGAGCGCCCCGCTGGTGGGGCAAATAGGAATGCCAAAAAATTTTCAGTGGAATATGCCCCACTAGTTCGACTTGGTGGGGCAGATTCCACTAGTCTAAAATCTTTATGGATTCTGCCCCACTAGGGTTGGCACCTTAGAAATGTGTAGGTAGGTATGCTCGTATTTTATATTTGTTTGGAAAAGAAAGAAATTTATATGTAAGTAAAATCAAATCAAAAATCAAAAATAATTGCTGGTTCTATCTAGAACCAGCAATTATTTTTGATCTTTAGTACAATATCCAAATCACATTACGTGTACTGTTTGTTTTTGAGGAGTTCCTTCGTTTATCTCCCAAAGTATACATCAAATCTTCACAAAATTAATATGGGACCACCTCAGGAGTATACCCTTACGAATAAAAAAAGAATTTTCAAAATCGGTTGACAATTGGCGGAGAAATCGGTGAACATACATAAAAAAAAAAAAAAAAATACATACAGTCGAACATATAACCTCCTTTTTTTGAAGTCGGTTAAAAATAGCATATCTTCCTCTAGGGTAAAAAGTTGTTTTTTTTTTAATTTTTGTCTGTTTACAATGAGCCTAAAAAAACGAAAAAGTCTTTATTCATACGTAGAATAATCATGAATAAGGACTCGACTTATTATTACTGTTTCACAAAAAAAGAACATTTTATTTTTGAAAATGAAACTAAAAGCGGCGATCTCTTCGGTAAAATGCGTGCATTGTGTTGCGGCTACAGAATAAATTTTAAAAATAGGATTGGAGCGAAATCTTTACAATTTTTATCTAATTATTACAAATTGCATTGGTGACCATAATATAATTTACAACAGTGAAAATATCATCATCTAGTGAGAATGGAGGCCCTAATTTGCAGATAAAAGAGGAAGGAAAAAAAATAATTTTCAATCTGTTGCCGTCAAGGTCACAAAGCATTTATTTAAATACTTACGAAAAGTTTATGAAATGGATGACAGAAAAAGGAGTGGATTACGGAAGAAGTTTTTCTTACGTATTTTGATGAACTTTCCAAAAAATATCAAAGTTCAACCCTTTGGAGCACATATTCAATGCTACGAACAACTATACAGACAAGACATAATGTCAATATAAAGAAATATATAAATTTGACGGCTTTTCTCAAGAAATTATTCATCGGCTACAAGGCCAAGAAATCCAAAGTTTTCACGTGGAATGATATCGAGAATTTCGTAAATAGGGCACCAAATGAAAAATACTTGGCAACAAAGGTACCTACTTACATTTGTAAATGTTTTTCTATTATTTTCATCAAACTAAATTTGTAGGTACCAACTAAAATACAGTTTTAACACACTTATTTTATGTTTGATAGGTTGCTTTAATTTTTGAGATCAGCGGTGCCTGCATAGGGATAGAACTGGCTAACATAACAGTGGAAGATGTCGAAACTGATACCCCTCTTCAAGTCATAAATCTGCCCAAACAAAAACAAATAAGGAGAGGAAATTCGTTGTAAGAGAATTTCCAAAAAAATTCAAAGCCTACCACTAGGCAGTGGGCACGCCAAGATTTTTTCTCAACTATCAAAACGGAAAATGCCCAAGTCAAGTTACAGGCAAAAATAAACTTAGCAACATCCCAAAAGAGATCACCACCAACCTAAATTTGCCTAATCGGGAACAGTACACTGGCCATTGTTTCCGAAGAACATCCGCCACTCTCTTGGCGGATTATGGTGCAAATATAACAAGGTTAAAACGCCACGGTGGATGGAGATCCGATCAAGTGGTGGAAGGCCATATAGAGAGAACTCCATTCAAAACAAATTTGATATCACCCAGCGTATCAAAGAACGCATCAATATTCTCCCAACTAGCCCACGACCTTCGACATAAAGGGATGAGCCAACTCAGCTGATTCTCTATTCCGAACATTCGAACGAGGGACCCTCAAACCTGATAGATAGCTAGATAGATAAATCGTTTATTTAGTGCACACAAAAAACAGCACAACGTACAAAAACACGATTAAATAATGACTAATTAGCTATTAGGAAAAAGCTGCAAGGTGCCAATATACAAACAAATAAAAAAGAAAGAAAACAAGACATTGTGATGGCACTATTGGCGAACATAAAAAAGTGCGGTGTGCGTCTCAAGGTTGCACCAAATGGGAGTCCAGCTCAGCATGTGCCAGGCCAATATACCTGACGCTGATATTCTGCTGAATCCCTGCAGTGACATACGGACGTCGAGTAGATGAGATAAATATACGAGTTATTGGTGTTGTGAAATGTGCGGAGTGAAATGTAAGTTTACCCGCAATTTAAATATTGTATTCTACAGTAAAGTTTAGCATTTAGAAATTTTTCTGTTAGATGATCATCGTGTATTTGATTACTTGATTATTTAAAAGATAAATAAAAATTAAAATATATAAATAAATGAATATATAAAATTATATAAATGAATTAAAATTATTAAAATTATATAAATGAGATAATCTTATTATGATAATAGTGGCATAGGTGTGAATAAAATAATCGAATTAAATGGATTAAAATGTGTTTGAAATAAATAATTATAGATAAATAAGCATAATTATTTATTATAACCATTATCTTAACAGATCCACAAATAATTAAATTATTACTATTCCCTTTTTTAACTTGGAACTACGTGTAGCTCCCACGTTTAACCCCACAGACAATTCAACATTCATCTTCACAGAGGACTGAAATTAAGTTGCCGGGAAAAAACATCTCGTTAAATATCCAGAATTGTACAAACTGTACATTACTTTTTTAATAAAAATAAACTATTTAATATTGTATTGGATTATTTTATTTTCTTGCAATCGTAGTGAAAAGTAGAGTATAACACACGGCGCTAAAAACCCATTATAACTCGGTTTCTGTTTACTCCCTCGCTAGAGCCCGGGAGTAAAACTACCTGGTTATAATGGGTCACTTTAGCTGCTTGTATAATAATCTACTATTTTATCACATCTATTAAAAAAGAGCTAATTTATTCTCCGGGAAACAGGGACTAAAATAGCATAAATCCAAGATGGCGGCTGCGGAAATTTTGTTTTGGTTTTAAATCATACGTGAGAGATGGGGGTCGGACCGCTCTCTTTTTTTTTTCTCATAGAAGTTGATAAAAAATAGAGTGTTCACCTCGGAAGCAATATACATAATATTTTAACATCGGTATAGAAATTTGCTATTACCTATTTCACCACACGTTTTCACGAAACTCGGCGCGAGCTCGATAATTATCTCAATAATGTTTTTCAGGGTGTTTGTTATCGGCACACAAACTTCATTTATTTCTTCAGTCGGAATAATGTATTATAATATTCGAGTCGTTTTTAAATATATAAAAAAAATAGCTGCCCGCCCCGGCTTCGCACGGGTAGCACTAAGTACTTACCTACGGTGACTACCCTACCTACCTACATACCAAAGGAATTCCGTTAAATTCCGAAACAAACCGAATATCAAACAATAATGAAAACGCTATAAAAAGTTAAAAATTAAAGATAAGAATAAAAGATTTCGGGCTAGTATGGGTGACGCGGCGCCCCTTTTTTTTTTTTTTTTTTTTTTGGGTGGGAAATTATCAAATAACTTCTCCCGCTCTGGGTGGAGCGGGAGGGCGTGTCAGACTCTTACTGACTAAAACCCACCCGTGTTCCTTCCGTTGCCTGTACATTGCCAGGGGCCACGGTATCCCTTTCGGACTTTCCCGCAACCCCGGCAGGCATTGGTCCTATCGGACCCCTTCACTTGCTGACATCTCTTTGAGGCGCGCGTGGAACACAACGCGCCGTCGACCCGGGCCTGGTCCTTATCGGACGGCGAGCTACCCATTGCTCACCGTCCGCAAGCCCGCGCCTACGGTGGCCGGGAATCGGCCTGCGATTCCCGACGCCCAGGGCGTCTCCTGCGGCGGCTAGGGGCGTGAGGGCGCGAAATTTGCCTCTCCCTCACGCGTTCTGCCTCCTCCTTCGCGAGCATTACTGCTTCGCAGAAGGAGGTGACGGCCTCCCGACGCGGCGCCCCTCAGTTTCTGATTGCAATCAGTATGTAAGAACGCCTACGTTAGACACCAGGTTAATAAGGCCTAAAGTATGGCGCTAAGTTGTACCGTATAAATTCGAATCAAGACAAAGAAAGAACGTGTAAAATTTTGAAAAGCGAGTTTATCTGGAATCGATCCTCTGCACAGCGTGGCGATGCTTGGAAGAGTCGTGGCGTAATTTCCTCACGACCCCGAAGCTCTCTGCGAACCGCTCGGATGTTAACCCCGGGGGGTGGAAAGCCGAAATCCGGCTGATTAGTCACGTCTCCTGCACCTGAGACAAACAACAGGGAGAGTGACAGGGATCGTGAATGTCAGCAGAATTTTTAATAATAGAGAAGAAAAGTTATGGATTGAAGAGAGGAGAAGAAACTACATACCGTTTGTCAAAGATGAATTCTTCTAGGGTATATGCGCACGGGGATAATAAAATCCTGGGAGTTGCTATAGTAAAAAATAAATTGTACTTAGGTATGGAATAATACAGTAAACTTTCAGTGAAACTACAGACTTTTCACTCAAAGATTACTGTATTATTCCCTACCTAGGTACAATTTATTTTAATATAGTATAATGTTTAAATTAAATAACTCAAGCAAGTAAATTTCATTTTATTTCAGATTCTCCACATACGTAAAGTTATCTGTGATGATGGGACTGAGTTGGTGCTTGGAACTTCTTCCTAATATACATATCTTATGGTTCTACATCTTGACCAATTTTTATAACCTATTCACCGGGGTCGCCATATTCTATTGGTTTGTGTGCAAGAAAAAAATATTGGTACAGTTGTGCAAAAGGTGAGTTGATTTTTTGTCGCCAGACATGTCTGACGACATTAATAGTTTTCGATGACGACAGACATGGCATGCTGAATCTTCATTTTGGTATTCAATATTTGTATGCGCACTTGCGCAAGCACCTTATATTTGCGTCTTCCTGCACTTTGTCGTATACCTACATATATATTTTAAGTATAAAATTGTGCAAGCAAATTCTAGTGAGATGCGTGTACGGCCACATCATCATCGTGATTGATTAAATAGCGGTCAGCCTTAAAAAATATCAATTCATATACATCCATCGATGTACGTATAGTCAGCCTAGGTACAGATTTATGAGTTACTAGATTCTGCCCGCGACATCGGCCGCGTGAAATTATTTGTTCCTTCCCATCGCCCGCTTGCCCTGTTACTTCCTTTTTGCGTAACGTTTTCTAAGTTTTTTACTTTTGCTTGGCTTCAAGGGTCACAGCGTGATGATAATCAACCTTGATTATGAAACTATTTAGTTGGATAAGGATTAATATCATGACACGAATCTTTCAATTCTACCCGTGTTCTGGTTGAATAATTTAACAAAAAAACAGTTATTATAATACCTGCCGGGTGCCTCGTGTCATTAAACACGTCTAACGGGCCTCTGAAAGTTGCCTCCGGCCCCTCGTCCGCTATAAACTATAATAATTATTCTATATGTAGGCGAATTTAGTGCTTCCAGATACGACTCTCAATATGTTCAGCAATGACCCTCAGGTAGCCGTTAGGACTGTCTCTCACTCTACGCATCAACGATGCTGCTCTTTTTCTAATAATGGCATAATAGCCATCTACTTGTTATTCTGCAAACATCGCTGATGCACTGCAATAGCGAGACAGCCCCATGAATACCCTGAAGGCATTGTTATACTGAACTCTCAGAGCACTTACTACCCGCTGCGTGCAGCTGGCACACAGGCTGCAGGTATAAAAAGATTGGCAAAAGGCCCTTAAAAATGTTGTTTTGACTGCCTTTGAACACCTGCGAGCCAGCATATTACAGCGAATCACGAGCCCCCTGCGTTCCCGTTCCACGTCTAGGTCATCAGTCAGGTTCTCATTCACAACATTTCCTGATTGAACAAACTGAGAGACTCGTCTTAGCGGAACCCCACCTAGTGTCACGGGCGGTACATATGAAGGATTCTTTCGCCCCGCCCGAAACATTAGCAACTCGCTATTTTTGACGTTATACGTCAATCCATGTGTTTCAGCATATGCCTCACACACACCTAAGAGCCTACGCAGGGCACTTATTCATGGGCTCAACAACACCATTTATCATCGGCGTAACTAATGTTGTTGACTATATGACCATCTATGGAGCAACCTACACAGGTGTTACTGAGCTCACGAACCAGCTCTATACACATATATTAAATATCGTTGGAGAGCTCAGTCCCCCCTGCCTAACTCCACACTCTAATTGATAAGAATCAGACAGGCAACCTCCCTATCTTACAAAATTAGTCTGGTGCCTGTGCCAGTACTCAAAAATATCTGTAATGTCCTATCCTATATAATATTTTCTCTCAGTTTGGCCCACAGTTTGTCGTAATTGACCAGATCAAATGCCTTTGATAGGCCCAAAAAGGCGAGCGTTTTACGGTCAGTATAATACTTGACGGTGTGCATATAACCTCGCGGACTTTTTTGTGGGTAAAGTTGTCACAATCTAAGAAGCCCGATTTGACACCTATCAAAATACTTTGAGTAGTGACGGAAAAAAAATCGGCTGCTTTACAAACCGATTCTCGAGACATATCGATTTATCATACTTAGAGTTTGAAATCGACAATTTATTTACGATGCTTGAAACGGATTCTCGAGGCATATCGTTTTATTACACATCATCATCATCAGCCTACAGCAGTCCACTGCTGGACATAGGCCTTTCCAATTGCACGCCTTTCAGCTCGATTCTCGGCAACTCTCATCCAGCAGCTAAAGCTTGTCCATTCTGAAATGAAGCGCCCCACTACCGCATTTACGCACACGGTAATGCAATAGTGGAGCGCGTCATTTCAGAGTGGAAAAGCTATTATATTGATCTATTAAATATCAAAATAAAGTTAAAACTATATATGATCAGATTTTGTTTTTTTATGTTAAAACATAAAAAAACAAAATCTGATCATATATAGTTTCATCATTGAATAATACAGTAATTATACGTTTCTATCTTTTCTAAATGTAATATTTATAAAAGTATCGATTTTTCAAAACATCGATTTCACTCGGTCAGAAAATGGCTTAAAACGGTCACAGCACTACGGTAACGAACCCATAAGTGAAAAATTCCATATAAAACACGTCTAGGCTCTGCCCCCCCTGCGCACCTCCGGCTCAAAAAAAATTCACGGGGTAGGGCAAACAAGTATGTACCACGTGGAGTCGCAATTGTCAAATTCGATTTAGTTGTGTCAAAATATTTTTTAAGTTTAGAGACTTTTTATTGCAGAATAGCGTTAAAACGGTCACAGCACTACGGTAACGAACCCAAAGACATGACATTGTAATGACGTTCTGTCGGAATATTAATCAACGTTTAATTCGTGTTTTTGAATGGATTTTTTCAATATAAAGTGAAACTTAGTGCTTACGAAAGATACCCAAACATAATAATTAATAAGGATTATGAATTTAATTTTTAGATTTCTTACGTAGACGTTCATACAACGTTATCGCGGCATGTATAATGAGAAACGTCAAATCGGGCTTCTTAGATTGTGACAACTTTAATGATGAGTAATGTAAACATGTAGTACATAATTGTTTGTATCATCAATAGTTTTCGTAGCGCACGTAAAAGAATTACTTTTATAGGCAAATTTTTTATACTTTGGTTTACATTATTGCAATTTTTACAGGGATCTGGAATTTTTTGAAAAATATAATATACGCCCATGTCACTCGCTGATAATTTAGCTTTCTATAAGTGAAAGTATTTTTTAAATCAGTTAAGGATTTTTTGAGTTTATCCATTACAAACAAACAAAAACACATACAAATATACAAACATACAAAAAATCTAATGTTTCCTCTTTATAACATTAGTTGAGATAGGCTAGATAGATATGATTTCACGGAGCACTTTAATTTAACCCGAGTCCGCTGGTGGAGTTACCGCTACGGTAAGTCGACCCCATCGGGAAGAGCAAATAAGCGCACCCGCCGCGGGCGATAATCGCGTCGTAAAACTAACTCACTGCCCTATACCTACATTGTGATGAGTGATAGAAGACAGTAACACTGAAGTTTAGTAAGTTCACTTTTGTGTTCAATAACAAACCTGTATGTTATTTTTATAGGTTTAACATACGGAATGATTTCATAAAAAAAATGGAGTCGGAATTATCCCAGAATACCAGAAGTAGAATTACAAGAACTACGGAGGTCTCCAGCTCCATCGTTAAGAACAGGTCCAAGGATCAAAACCCAGAACTGGACCTTTTGAAAAATTGTCCTAATGAAGAAACTATAGTGTAATTGTGCGCGTTTATCGCCAACGGCCACGTCCATAAAATATATGGAAATACGTGCACGTTGTAATGTTATCGAGGACCACAAAGCATCTTTATACTGCCATACATTTTAGTTCTCTATGTTAGCGTGATGCCGTGGACGTCCACGATAAAGGATCCCGCAGAGAGGCGCGACGAGAAAGCGCGTCGCGACACCGGTAGAACAATTTCCGTAAAGTTTTCATAGAAACTATTCCACCAAAGTCGCGTTGCGCCCGTCTGCGAGAGCCTTAATATCGTCACGTTAGAAATTATAAAAACGCCCATAGTATCACTATGTGGTTGCTGCAGAATATATTATTCCTAGGTATAGGTCGGTATCATTTAACCGTCAGTTGGATCTTTATAATCTTTGGCAATCACATCGTCCACATTTTATATATATGTAGTTCGCATGTTGGCGCTAGATTTAATAGAATATCATTACATTTTACTCAAAGTTATGTAAAGGCAAGAGCGTTCATTATAACTTGTCTCGTGGCGCGATTGGTAGCGCTAAAGTTTTTTTTTTAAGTAGCACATTTGTCATGTTAAAGCTTTGGCCAAACTGTAGTGAATCCCAAGAGAGACGCGGCAGGCGACCGCGCACGGCCGCGTCCTATTTAAAAGCGATCGCCGCGCGAATACACGATCGTCACTTTTTGTTCGAAAAACTGGAAAGCACTGTCGGCGCGGCCACGACTTTTAATTCACCGAACAAAAAGTGACATAAGAGCACGACGATCGGCTTATGAATAGGACGGCCTTATGATTACGAAGTTACGCGCCAGTTTCAATTTGAACACCTCCAGACAAGTGCGTTGACACAATCGGCGCAAGCGAATTTCATTCTGTATTCCGCGTGGGGGATTCGCTTCAGTTTGGCTAGGCTCATTAGTAGCGCGCGCTCTTTAGTAGGTACCTTCATTTTGTATGAACCATCGCACACAACAGGCGGGCCGCACTGCACGTTTTTTATATCGAAATCCGATGCACTGTACCTAAGTAACTATAGTAAAATTATATAGTACTAGTGATGTGTACACATCAGTAGTAACACATCACGCGCGCACAAATTGCAAAAAGCTTCGTGCAGACTAGCGCGACAACGGTTATAGTTATACCGTGAGGTTTTCTTAGAAATTGTATTGTTCGAGTCACGTCGCTCTGTCGCGTCGCGCTAGTCTGCATGAAGCTTTATGCCTGTAGGGTGTTAGTCGTTGACGGAATAGAAATAACGGAGTGCTGCCATTTAAAATATTATATTATCTAATATAAATATTTAGGACTAAAATATTGTTTTTCTTTTTCTTATTTTGTTATTGTTATTTCATTATAAACTGTACCAATTGACGTCATCACGTCAACTCCGGCTGTCACTGAAAATTCAGCACTGGAACGGTAACGTTTTGGGTGGATGGGACGCATATTTTCTCCCAACTTGTTATTTTCGTGTAATGTCATGTTTGCCGCAAATAAACGTATTTTCTTTCATCTTTCCAACTTTACTTGTACTAGGAAAATCGCCCTTACTGCTACAACAAAAAGGTACTGACAATGTTAAATTATTGCCACTGACGTGCGGTTGACTTGCCGGTCTATTTCATAAAAATCTTACCGTGAAAACTTGAGTGAAGTGAACTTGAACTATCTCACCGTGAGAACTTAGGTGAAGTGAGCTCGGAGTGAGCTGTCAGTTCCTAGCAGCAGGTGGAATGACAGCTCACTTCACGTTCACTTCACCTAAGTTTTCACCGTGAGATTATTACAGAATAGACCGGCTGTCATTCCACTTGATGCTATGGATTGACACTATTCACTTCAAGCTCACATCACATATGTTTTCACGGTGAGATTTTTACAGACTAAGCAGATCGGTTGTACTGACTGCACTGTAACCTAAACACGCATTCATGTTTAACATCTTATTATCAGGAAAATGCTTGTATCTATGGCCTAATTTTATTTTCATTGTGTTAATACCTAATTCAGGATCGGTTGTTTAATTATGAATGACAAAATTTTCTTGGCTTGGCAAAATAATAAATATACCTACGGGTTCAGACAAGTGTAGACAGACGTCTTGTAAAATTTGAACTGAGGCCAAAACAAAAAAAATATTTGATATTTTTTATCAAGTTACACTGAAATATTATGTGACCTATGAATTAGTGCAGTAACATTAATAATATAATAATTATTATTAATAAGTGGTATATTCAGGGGCTTAATTGATTGATTTAAAAATGTCACGTCCACAGATAAATTTTTCTGCCGATTTGTCGCCAGCGTTATAAAAAACTACTTACGGGTCTTACCGACCTATTTCTCTATGTCTGTGCTGTTATTATTCTTAAGTACCTGGGCGACCGAGAAAATAGAGAATGCTCATTTAATAGTATCGAATAGTACACAGTAAGTCCATACTGCCCTGATAGTACATACTAATTCCGTGCTGCCATCTTATTATTCTAAGGTAGCCATCTTGTTCTAAACTTTGGGCGACCGACCTCTGCTCGGGTGAAAATACGGAAAAAAAAACCCAGTTATGAGGCCTAGCTAGATCGATATTTTATTTTATTTTTAAATCCATAATTTTAAGTGATAAATATTTATAGTATATATTTAATAATAATAGTAACCTTACTGTAAAGCCTTTTTTTTTTTTTCTTTGTTTTTTTTTTACTACTGTAAAGCCTGCACTACACGCTTAACTTCGATCAACTTCGCGAGTAGTGTTCTACACTCTCGTGTAGAAGGGCACTTCGGTGCAACCTCCGCTCACCTAAGGCGACTTCCAATCGTTGTTGGTTTTTGCGCCTGAGTCAAAGGACTCGAAACGTCCTGTAGTTCTTCGCACGAGTGTGTAGTTACGTACTTCGGACTTCGGTCAACTTCGACGAGTACTTCGTCGATGCAACTTCGCGAGTAATGTAGTGGGGGTTTAATATTCTGTTTACTATTTAGGGAACCTAAATAAACATACGCTCCATATGCCTGCTGACTTGCACCTACAAAGCAATGTAGCCCAGCTGACTGAGTTTCTAAATTATCACGTAAAACATAACGAGTAATATAATATCAGATAAATGATGCAAATTTTGGATGAAATTAAACCATCTTTTAGGATATTGCTCGGGTACGGGTAGCGTTGCCGGAGAGTAATATTCCGAAATATTCCCGTCGTATTATTCGCGAACCATTCGGAAGTAGGTATTGAGTAATATTCGGAATTATTCGCCAAGAGTTCGACTATTCTCCGCTAGATGGCGACACAATTATCATTGCAAATTACAGTCATAAATGTTGCGTGTTGGTGATTGTGTATTCATACCCACGAATCTTTAAATATTCTTAATTATCCTTATCAGCAAACCTTGGACACTACAGCAGCAGAAAGCGCATGCAGGCGAATACTACCGACGGAAATTGTACAGTTACAGCTTTTACCCGCTAGATGGCGCGAATACCAGTGATATATTATTACTACGCGTTCATTCATAAAACTGAGAATAATACGTTTTGAAAACTTCCGAACATTAATTTCATCTTCTTAGATATGTACTTACGTAATAAGTTTTTGTTTCGGTTTAGGTGTGCAAGTGTAATTTTACGAGAATACTATGTACTGAGAGAGGTTAATATATATACGTGTGTCGTACTGTATTTATTGGATTATCTATTAAAGTTCGACTATTGACTACAAGATGGCGTTAATGCCATTGACTTTATAATTATTATTATCCGTTGTTTCATAAAACTGAGTAATATACGATTTTGAATACTTCCGAATATTTATTTTCATCTACTTAGATAAGTACTTACGTAATAAGTTTTTGTATGCGGTTTAAGTGTGAAAGTGATAGAAAGGCTTAAACATAGGTAGATATTAAGATGAATTTATAAAATAGCTTCCCATATTATATTAGGTAGAAACTTATTACTTTATAAAAAGGTAATTCTAATTATTATATTATTATAAGTACTTATTTGAACTATTGATTTTGGTTGAACACTCCAACAAAGAAAAGTAAAAAGTAGGTACCTACTCACCTACTTACCTAATTATCTACGTTGCTTTCCATTATATCGTAAAACAAAAACATTTTTACGAAGTAAACTAAACTTGTAGGTAAGTACATAACATCCACCCGCAAAAAATCGACATAATTATTCTAACTCAACCATACAAAAATAATAAGTACTTAGTCACAAGTAGATAACTACTTTCGCGGAAATATTCCCGCAGAGTAGGTAAGTAGGCTACTAGGGAATAATACTTGATTTTATGAATGAACGGCCGCGAGGCTCGTGGGCATTGCCACGTGCCACACAACTTGTAGGCGAGCGCTGGGATCGCGTCGCCGAGCGACTAACGAGGGAAGTTTGCCCTTTATAGTACTCTTTACCGCTAGATGGCGTTAATTCAAGTTTTAAGTTGATTCTTGCTGCGGTAGTATTCCTTCCAGCAGAAGTATTATTTTGAATATTTACTAATTATTGCGAATACTACCGAAAATCAGCAAATTAGGACGGGATCATCAGTAAAAATGTTGCTTTAATGATACCACAACTAACTAGCCCTTTTTTTTTTTTGGGTGGGAAATTATCAAATAACTTCTCCCGCTCTAGGTGGAGCGGAAGGGCGTGTCAGACTCTTACTGACTAAAACCCACCCATGTTCCTTCCGTTGCCTGTACGTTGCCAGGGGCCACGGTATCCCTTTCGGACCTTCCCGCAACCCCGGCAGGCATCGGTCCTAGCGGACCCCTTCACTGCTGACATCTCTTTGAGGCGCGCGTGGAACACAACGCGCCGTCAACCCGGGCCTGGTCCTTTTCGGACGGCGAGCTACCCATTGCTCACCGTCCGCAAGCCCGCGCCTACGGTGGCCGGGAATCGGCCTGCGATTCCCGACGCTCAGGGCATCTCCTGCGGCGGCTAGGGGCGTGAGGGCGCGAAATTTGCCTCTCCCTCACGCGTTCTGCCTCCTCCTTCGCGAGCATTACTGCTTCGCAGAAGGAGGTGACGGCCTCCCATGCCCTCTCGCTCCGTACCATGGCCTGGACCAGGGCCGGACGCGAGAGATCCCCGCCACCGATCGCCTCCACGAGGACACGGCGATGCTCTGCCCAAGCCGGGCAGACCTCCACCGTATTCTCCACCGTGTCCTCCGGGCTATCCACGCAGTGATGACACCCGGGCGTTTCCTCCCGCCCGATACGAAACAGGAACCTCCCGAAACAACCATGTCCGGTGAGGATGTTGCTTTAATGATACCACAACTAACTAGCCCTATGGGATCAAATACACATGTGGTAGAAATAATAGTTCGTTTGGTAACCTTTGAAGTGAATTCAATTCCATTTAGAAAACGCAACTCATCAGCCTTTGGTGACGATTTCAGACCTAAGACATTAGCTTCGTCATGAAAATTAAGACAATTTGATGATTCTGATTTGCCACCAAGAATATGAGTTTGTATGAAATGTTCAAATTCAAATATTTTTATTTGTAGAACAAATTTCCAATCTACCTACATTTTTTCCACTCATACTACCCATATCAAAATTTGTTCGATATTTTAACTAGTAGTTGTCAGTTGTACATAAATAATCACGTAAGTTGGAAAGGTCATTGGGCAAAATCTGACCCAGTTAACGATAGTTTTCCTACAAAAACCAAATTAGTTTTAAATTGTTAAGTATTAACCTACATTTAATTTTAGATAGTTCTTTTTTTTAAACAATGGGAACAAAATGTTCAAGATGAATAAAAAATAGGTAATAAATGTATAGATACAACAATTTCAGTGAAGCATTCTGGTTAATAAACAAAATAAACGTATATTACTTAGTATTATTTAGTATATTTTGTCTTGGGCCCGACATCGAGAGCAAATAGATGCGCCTGTGGCGTTTTTAGACAGTACAATTATTCCTGTAGACATTGATCATGTCGAATAAAACTTAAAAACTCTTCTATAATTGTTTTATTTTTACTTATTTTATTTTTTAAATCATGTTTACTATCAAGAAACCAATAAAAATGTACTAAGCTTTGTTATAATTAACCTTATTATTGTATTTTTATTTTTTTAGATTTATTGTTTTTTCCCGTTATCTGCGTTAATGTGACATATATATTCGTAAACTAGAGCCGTTTATCTAAACATCCTAACCAAATTTTTTTCTGTAGGCCGTGGGTATATGTTCCATACTTAGTTGCCCAATGACCTTTCATTATTATTATGATAAATGTGATAATCATTAACGGTTAAAAGTCCTGGTGTTGTTGGTCACATAGATTATTGGAAAACTTTATTACTTGGAAAACTTGCGCTCAATTTAGTAAAATCTTATTTAAATGATAGACAACAGCAAGTTCAAATAAACGGTATCAATTCACCAGGTTTAAAAGTAAAAATGGGTGTGCCACAAGGCTCGATTTTGGGTCCATTCCTCTTTTTAGTGTATATTAACGATCTACTCCATTTATTAAAAAATCAACCAAAAATGGTGTTATTTGCTGACGATACTTCCTTAATTTTTAAGGTAGATAGACGTGCTACAAATTTTGACGACGTAAATAACGCCCTACTGCAGGTCCAAAATTGGTTCACTGCTAATAATTTAGTATTAAATGGAAAAAAAACGAAGTGCATAAAATTTTCTTTACCAAATGTTAAAAGTAGTAATTGTGAGATAGTATTGAATCAAGAAAAACGAGAATTTGTCGATAAAACTGTTTTCCTGGGGATCACGCTCGACTCAAGGCTACAATGGGGTCCTCATTTAACATCTCTTGCAGGACGGCTAAGTTCAGCAGCATATGCTGTCAGAAAAATCCGTCAATTAACTGATGTAGATACCGCGAGGCTAGTCTATTTCAGTTATTTTCATAGTATCATGTCTTATGGTATTCTGCTGTGGGGACGGGCTGCAGACATCGAGTCTATTTTTATTCTGCAGAAAAGAGCTATCAGAGCCATATATTATCTCCGTAGGCGCGATTCTCTAAGGGAACTGTTTAAGGACATTAACATCATGACGGTACCTTGTCAATATATCTATGAAAACATCATGTACGTAAGAAAAAATTTACATCTTTTTAGTAAAAGAGGTGATAGACATAATTATTGTACAAGAAATAGGGATCTATTAGTTCAACCAGGTTTCAGACTGGCTAAAGTAGACTCATCTTTCATGGGGTACTGTTTAAAATGTTACAATAAAATTCCTCCACACATACTTCAACTGAATGAGACGAAATTCAAATCTTGTATAAAACGCACACTATGTAGGCAGGCATATTATAAGTTGGAGGATTACATAATTGATAAAAATGCTTAGCTCATTGCTGGTCCTGCTCCACAAGCATAAACTAATTGATTAGCATTTGAAAATACCGTTGGAGCTGCTGAAGATTTTAAAAACTATCTTTGCATTGTATAAATTCAATGTCTTAGCATTGTATATTGCATAGCACATATGTGAGTACTATGTACCGACTATAAAGCTACCATTTAGGTACTGGGTATGTCTTTCATTGACTTGAATGTGCCCTGGCGGCTGAGATTATGTCATGCTCACTCTAATGTCTCGCTGGCGGTGGCGCGTGTGTTGGATCATTTAGCTCCCTTCAAAATGGTTGAGCTGAATGGTGCTAATCCATGCGTCATGTTCGTGAACGGGCGCCGTCAGTAGAGACTGGTCATCTCTTAGCTGCCATGGCTTATTTTAATTTTTGAATTGTTCTTTGTTTTTTATATTTTTATTACGGACGTTGTACGGACGCTTTTAACGTGCACGTCTTTCTACATTGTTCTCACATGTATAATTTCAACGTTAATGATGTAACCAATATTTTGTAACAATTTTTTGATTTAAAAGAGTGTCCGTGGAGTTTCTTGCCCGTTCTTCTCCATAGGTACATACTACGCTTTGGAATGGGCAACTAGCTTCATATTTCTGACTGACCGACTTCTTGACAATTCAAAAGTGCCTGTAAACGGTTTAATTGAAATAAATGCTTTGAGTTTGAGTTTGAGTTTATTTAGACAGATTATTTTTTCAATCAATCGACTCTGCTAATCAAAGTTCTGAAGAATTCAATATTCCAACTATGATACGAGCACGATCTAGTAATATGACTCCAACCAAATAGGTTAGGTTTGGTTAGAACTGTGACCTACGCGCGATTCGAGCGAGCGCTACGTCGAAATTGATCGCAGTAACAAAGTTAGGGTACTCCGACAGTTATGAACCGCTTTCATATAACTATACTACGGTATATAGTGTTATCAATTATAAAACAGTCCAAGTAAAATTATATCCAAAGGTATGCAACTGTGTTTTAATAATAATTGCTACAGATTTCAGTTTTATATGCATTTATTTCGCGCGGTGTTGTAGTTTTTTTATAGGACGGTATGCATTTTGTCAAAGGTATGAATTTAAACGTTTAGAAACTGTCACTCGATAAAATGTTTTTCCTGGTAATAAGTTTTATATCAACTAAACAATATGAGGATAAAGAATATTTGATTTGTTATTCTATGATATGAATATCGAAACATTCAATTTTACTTGTAACAAAAATCAATGATTAAATATTTTTCATGATAATATGAGAAAATTTTATGTGAAACGAAATTCCGAAAAACTGTTATCTATAAAACAACGTACAACCAAAATGAACGCTGTCTTACCGTCAACGGCGCACAAATATTCTAATCATAATTTCAAATTAATTAGTAATAAATGCAAAAAAAACATTAAAATAACAAATAAAACTAGATTATAATAATTCAAAATTAATACTTACTTATCAAAAAAAACATTCGTTATTTCATTCAATTATTATAATAAGAGTATGTGTATTACATACATAAAAACATTAAAATTTAATTTAATGTAATTTAATAAATCATTTAAATTATTATCAGATTAAAATAGGTATTTCTAATAAAAAATATTAAAAAAAACAATAAATTATAATTTGTCGTCTAGATACTCATTGATTGTGTAATATGCTTTTATATTTAATAAATTAAGAACAGCCTTTTTTAAATGATGTAGGTATGTCAAGATCTTTTATTGGATTGGGTAACTTGTTATATATTTTGGATGCCATTTCAAAAAACTTTTTGAATATAGCGCTGTTTTGTGTGAAATAGCACATTTACTCTCTGTTGCGTCGTTTTGATCTCAATGTTTGAAACAAATACAGGTTTGATTTTACAAATACTGCTGTCTCGTAGATGTATAAACAGGGCAAAGTAATAATTTTATATTTCTTAAAAAACGGACTACAATTATCCGTTTTTTTTAGCTTAAACACACACGTACACACTTCATATGAGCTTTGAAAGAAATTTCTTTGTCAGTGGTATTTCCCTTACCTATACATTATTCCAAAACGTAACGTTGAAGAAACATAAGCTTTGTATGCTGTCAAAACTACGAACTCGTTTGCTATTATTGCAAGATTATAAAGCGCATAAGAATACTGGTTTAGTTTTTTGCAGACAGTTTCTATATGACATTTCCAGTTTAGATCATCCAAGTAAAGTCCTAAAATACTGGCGTGGCTGAAATAGAAAGGGTCCAGCGCAAGTACCTCCGTGCTATGTACTACAGATGTCATGGGACTAAGACTTATCTGTCATACTCCCAACTTCTTGATAAGTACAAGCTTATCAGCTTGGAGAACCGGCGTAAATACCTGGAGGCAAGCGTGCTTCACGATATAGTCCACAGTAATTTTGATGCCATTGATTTGACGAGTAAGCTGTGTTATTCTGTCCCCCGTACGGTTCATGTACGTCAGGTTCGTGCACGTACTCTGTTCGCGCTAAATTCTTGTCGTACGAACTCTGGCTTACGCTGCCCTATTCATAGAATGTTGGAATCCTATAATTCAAATTTCATTGATATTGATATATTTGCATGTACGAAAAATAAATTTAAATCTAATATTATAAAATTTTTATCTTAATTGTAATCTTAATATTTTATTTATTTATTGCATAATTTAAGTGAATGAAATTGTTTTTGATCTGTTTTGGTTTTGTAGCTATAGCTAGCCTTATAGTACTTAACTTATTTATTTGTTTCAAAATATGTGATAATTTTGGTAATGCTCGTCTAGTGGCAACCTCTGATCCTATAATATGTTTTATCTGCGGATAATGCAGTGGACTGCAACATTACTACCGAAAATTTTGTTAACCTTATGTATTATATATGTTGTAGTTGTTTATTATCCCTTAATAAATAAAATAAAATAAAATCTGGCACAACAAGTTCATGATGTTCCAAAAAAGAACAAAAAAACAAAATTGAATATATGTTACGCAGACCAAAAAATAAATACCTATTTGTTTCTGTATTTTTTGGTACTAAACATAAACTGTTTTTTCTAAATTTATTTTTAGCTTATTCTTAAATAACCAGTTTATTATAAATTGGATGGATTATGTCATTTTTATATTATTATTCGTAATGGGAAACAAGCAATGTTCAATGTTTCGGTAACATTTGTACTGATGGGATAGAACCATTCCCACCAAAGTAACTGTATACAGCAGCTATTTACATTTTCGTGCAACATTGATCGACAGAAACACTGAAAACACACCTAAGTAGGTAGGTAGTTTAGTTAGTTTGATCCAGGTTCCGTTGCGCATCTATGAGGTACTGCCGTTAGCGTCGTCTAAAAGCGCCTATCGTGTTAATAACTCTGATCGGTGGTGGCAGGTTGTTCCATACTTTGGAGTTCGCATAACGAAAGCTGCTTCTAAAAGCAGCTGTATCCTGTGACTGAGTCGAGAGTTATTGTGAGCATTGTCTTCTCCCGCATTCCCGTCTACTCGTAAAGCAAGTTAGCTTGTTGAATAGGTGATAAGGAACGGGCTCACTTCCATTACAATACGCCGCCGGCGCCGAATGTTCGCAGCTCAGAGAAGGTGGAGACCCACGCTGACACGACGTATGAAGACAGTGGTTGACTCGGAGACGTAGCCTGGAGCTCACCAGGAACCTTTGACTCAGAGACACGCAGAGGATATGTTTCACCGACGCGTTACGAACAGCTACAGTCGCGCGTCGCTTTGATCGTGAGCTGTGATCTTGAAAATGGTTCTTCTTATTTGGCCACATTTATTTTCTCAATTTATCGATAACAATTTCATATATTGTGTAATACTACGGCTACAATGCTACATAGACGTTGAGCGAGTATGCGAGAGAGAGCGCGCGAAGTGTAGTTCACCTTATCGCGACTATGTGGCACCAGCATAAAAGAGATGGCACTTTACAATGGTGGACGTGTCCGCGTGATCACGACATTAAAGATCGACGTGTGCCGCAAACGCTGTTTCTGGCCGTGGCCGACTGCCACATGCCGGTGGCCCACCAGCAGCGGTGGCCCCGCGCGCCCCTCTTGCACCGATTGCGTTCATGTTCAGCACATTTAGGCGCATTCACTTAATAATATTAACTTAAACATTACTGGCGAAATGTGGGTGTTCTATAGCAACACCTCTGCCCAACCCTTCGGGGAGTACAGGCGTGATGTTATATTATGTCATTAACTCTTAGCTATTATACAGGATGGCAGGGATTAAGTACGTGAATCTGAAATCAATAAATTTTGACACCGTAGGTATTGCACTTTTCTATGAAACAGCAGTTTTTTTTAAGATAACTGACGAAAATTTTCAACGAAGGGGGGGTCAATCATGTATTGAATACATGGTAACAGTTTTCGCGTCGATGATGCCACGCTGTATAAAATGCGTAAAAGCACCTATCATATTTTAATGCTGAACATGCAACTTACTTGTTTTTTAAAAGTAACTGCGCTTTGCAAATTATAGAAAACTCGTTAACTTTTCCATAATTTTATTGAAAACTTTAAAAAAAATCCACAACCATAAACAATGAAATAATAATGTAGAAATGGATGCGTTCATAAATACAAAATAGTGTTCAAATGACAGTTGAGCAGGCATTGGAGTGGTGTTGCCATTTAAAATTATGTTAGTAGTGTAGAGCTGTATTCTGCTAAATCCGAACGTGATTTTTTTAGTTGTTGTAGTAGTTACCCAATATAAAATAGTTGTTGCCCACCAAAAAGATTGGTCTGTGTTCCTCGAAATTCCCCGATTTTTGTCATTCCCCGCAAATCGGGGATATTCGCCGCGATTGGCAGCGCTGTCCATAACATAATGTGAGTCAGCCTGTGTGCTCGTAGCAACAACGTCACGACCTCGTAGCGAACTCGTAGCGACCACGTAGCACTCGTAGCGAATAGGTCGTAGTCCCGAGTTTATCTGCCCAGATACTTTCAGAACTTTAAGAATTTTAGCTTTCGAGAGCGATGTTTGATTTTAGGTCTATTTTTGTGTAACTTCAGTTTTTTGACGAGTAGTGCGACTATACTATAGACGCGATTTTCTTTTTTTATATACCTAAATATTTGAGAAATATAACTATGATTGTTTTAATAAAATGGTGTTACTTATAACCCGTAACAGCAAATACATACTTAATACTATGTATTTTTAAGAAAGTGCTTGTAACAATGAACTTATTTTACTTTCATTATGATTTCATACCTATTTCAGGATCGCTTAATTGATTTGTGAGTGAAAAAGTTTAAATATATTGTCAGTATGACAAAATTTATTTAAACTTTTTCAGTCAATAAGAGTCAGATAATTCAGGTAAGGTTTTAGTCAGTAAGAGTCTGACACGCCCTCCCGCTCCGCCCAGAGCGGGAGAAGTTATTTTATAATTTTCTACCCAAAAAAATTTAAAAAATATAACAAAATTACGTAGATGCTTACGTTAAAATAATACAAAAAGAATTGTATTATTTGCAACTAACGCTAACTAACTACGCCGGGCACGAACAGGCCCGGCGTCGCCCGGGTGTATTTCCGACATTTCCGGTGGATTTTCCAAAATTTTCTTTCACGCAAACCTTGTCTAGACAACTACGAATACAACAAACAAAAAACAGCCATATCGGTCGAGCCATTCTCTAGTGATGATCTTTCATACACGTGGCAATAGATTTATATTTATAGGTAGCATAGAATTTTGTTTTTATGTACAGACGCCAGCACATCAACTTACTACAATCTGTCAAATTTCTTTAATAGATTTTCAACTTTTTCACTAAAGCATAAGGTTCAAAGTTGATTGGGAAAATCTGACAGTTTCGGGTAGGTTGACCTGTTGGCGTCTGTACTCAAAATAAAAGAAACGTGCATTCATGCTCAGAAATTGTGCACAACGTGTCGTGAACAGAATACCGTCTTGTATGACGATAACTTTTTTTTTTAAACATCCGATTTGGTGAAACAAATGCCCATATTCTGCTCCAAATTAATCTCTGTCTACCTGTGTAACAAACAAACAGACACCAGATTCTACTGATTTAATATAATATGTATAGATTTATCGTGAAATAGGTACCTATAAGTTTAGTGAACTAGGTACACTTACCAAACCGTTGTAAGTATTATGATCTGCTTTATTTAGGATAGCACTCTGAAGTGCAAAAGAGGATATTGTTGATGGCCTAACCAAATGCCCTTGTTTGGTAAGTTCTGAGTCAGTGCCAAATGCGTGCACTACTGGACAGATCTACTCAAATCTATGTGGTTCTTTCCTCGAAACACATGTAATTTTAACGTTCGAAAAGTGCTGATTCTCAGCCTTGTTTGAATAAAGGATTTTTGAATTAGGGGGCGAGCCTATTGCTATCAACCAGGCACAAATCCAGACTGGGAAGTGGCCTTCTTCTGAGAAATTCCGGATGGTAAAACCCAATAACACTTTGCCCGATCTGGGAATCGAACCCAGGACCTCATGCTCATGCTCAGTAGTAGTGCTTACGACCACTAGACCAAGGAGGCAGTTTAAATATTATTCACGTATAAAAGTATTTGTAAAAATCACCTAGAATTTATCATTAACAATGGTGGCCCGAAAGTCTGACAACCAGTCCCAGTACAAGTCCCAGTACCGAGGGGTACCGTATTACCCAGTTACTGGGTTGTGGAGGTCAGATATGCAGTCGCTCCATGTCAAATACGGTATTCAGCTGCATCTGGTTAGATTGGAAGCCGACACCAACATAGTTGGGAAAAGGATAGGCAGATTGAATGTTTAAAAAATTTATTATTTGATTTTGCTTTTATATAGATTCTTTTCTTTTAGAATTTGTGAATGTGAGAACGTTGTAGGCTTAACAGACTGTAGATCTATCGACCATTTTCTATCTTGCTAAGTACCTGGTACTTGTTGATAGGCCTACACTGTCCTCTCATACCTATTAACTCTGTAATTTGAAAGCATTGTAAATACCATTAATTATTTTTAAAAGAGTAACCATGGAGTTTCTTGCCGGCTCTTCTCCATAGGAAACGACCAATTGGAACCATGCATCTAGCTTCTGACGTTTCATAAGTGCCCTTATAGGTTTATGTGAAATAAAATATTTTGAATTTTTTGAATTTTGAATGGTGGTTTTCGTAATTCAAATGATAGTGATATATTCAGTAGATAGCAACAACAAATGTTGCTATCTACTGACGTACGCGGTGCGGTTTACCATACCATTATTTGTAGGTTATTAATTTTAATTACAACAAGCAACAACGCAGTATCACTAATTACAAACAAAATCCACACTTTTCCTCCCAACTTAAATATAAAGAGGAAATCAGACATGAAATTCAAACTCAAAGCATTTATTTCAATAATACCATTTATAGGCACTTTTGAAACGTTAAGGCTTCTTGTACATGACGCCGGTGCAGCACCGGCGCCGGACCGCATGTATGTGTATACGAATGAATATCGCCAATGCGCCGCACCGCAGCCACACCGGCGGAGGCGCGCGGAGGTGGCGCCGCGTAGATTTTACATTTTCATTCTGAGATGTTTTGAATTTTTTTTCATCTTGCGGTCCGACGCCGCCGGTGCGGCTCCGGCCTCATGTACAGGAAATCTAAGGAGTCGGTCAGACAGACCGATGTATTATGTAACATGTCACTTCTACACCTCCTTCCTTTCACAGTTATTATTTTAACCTCTGATTTTGTATCACTGTCAAAAGCACAGTGATCTTTATCGTCGTGACAATAAGGTTGCTATTGGGTTGCTACCATTGCAAAGTCTATCAAAATCACAGTGATCTTTAACGTCGTGGCAATAAGGTTGCTATTAGATTGCTGCTTCCAAAGTGAAATAACTTTGAAAGAACTGTACAAGATATCTGAAAACCCTATACTAGACCCGTACGTTATCTAAGCCTCTTATTCATAATCGTTGCTTAAAGTTTTTGAATATTACTAAATGAAATTAGGAAATATCGCTCTGTGTTAACATAACATAACATCACGCCTGTAATCCCCGATAGATTAGGCAGAGGTGTATCTATAATAGTACACTCACAATTCGCTAGTTATGTTTAAGTCCCATGTAATGGGGGCGAGCCTATTACCTTTTTTTTTTTGGGTGGGAAGTTATCAAATAACTTCTCCCGCTCTGGGTGGAGCGGGAGGGCGTGTCAGACTCTTACTGACTAAAACCCACCCGTGTTCCTTCCGTTGCCTGTACGTTGCCAGGGGCCACGGTATCCCTTTCGGACTTTCCCGCAACCCCGGCAGGCATCGGTCCTATCGGACCCCTTCACTTGCTGACATCTCTTTGAGGCGCGCGTGGAACACAACGCGCCGTCGACCCGGGCCTGGTCCTTATCGGACGGCGAGCTACCCATTGCTCACCGTCCGCACGAGCCTATTACCTCACTCTATGTTGTACTAAAATAATGATTACTAGCGGCTACCTGCGGGTTCACCCGCGTGGACCCTAATTCTTTTTCCTAAAATAAATGTAGCCTAAGTTACTTCTTATAACATCAGCTATCTGCCAGTGAAAGTCCGGTCAAATTCAGTCCACCCGCTGGAACAAACAGAAAGAAAGACAAATTTAAAAAAATATCATTTTATATACCTAAGTACCGTATTTCCATAATTAATTGTTATTTTGACATTACAAACAGACACTTCAATAACTAATATCATGAGCGTGACACTGAATACCATAATATTTAGGTGTAAGAAAGCGCTTGGAAACGTTCCAAATGCTACTTTACACCTGAAACTGTAACAACACCTCTTTATTACTATTCATAGTCAAATTATTTTAGTGCAACACAGAGCAATATTTCTTAATGACAATTGACGTATAAAAGGGTTTCTTTTAACCAATTTTGCAAAAATATCTATTATTTGTCATTATCATTAATGTTATTTCTTTTTATTAAAAACAAAGAAAGAAAAGTGCGTTCATTGGCATTACAGCAGAAAAATACACCTTAAATCTATAAAAATAACGGTTATAATGTCAAAAGGGTATCAGCTCAGCTTAATGTCAGATGACAACACAAGATGTACCACCACACGCTGATTTTCAGCTGCAACCCACGAGTACCATGCGCTAGAATAATAAACACATAGGGCAGTGTGTATCCGAATTTATAAATTAATAAATAGCTAAATAATAGCTCTTACAAAATCAAATAAAATGTAGTGACATGCATATTGTGTGTGTGTTGTGTTCTGATTAATGAGAAATTTAAATAAATACCCAATAGCTGTGTATTACCTAAATAAAAATAATAAATCTGTCATCTATAAATATACATCAATTATATAGAAAGATTTGGATATATATGTACATCATGTCCCGGAATTAACGCACACCACCAAACACCCCAATTAGAATTATGATGTTATAATCATAATACATACACTGAATTTTTACTATTACACAATAGTAAAAATTCAGTGTATGTCGTGACACTGAATACCATAATATTTAGGTGTAAGAAAGCGCTTGGAAACTTTCCAAATGCTTTTTTACACCTGAAACTGTAACAACACCTCTTTATTACTATTCATAATCAAATTATATATACCTACATCAGGTCCCGGAATTAATGCACACCACCAAATACCCCAATTAGAATATGATGTTATAATCATAATACATACACTGAATTTTTACTATTGTGTACAAAACATTGTTTATTTATAAAAAAACATACAGATTTTGGGAGAAAATTGTGGTCACATACGCACGCTCACAGTCTTTCAAGTATAAGGGTGCTTTAACACTTTGAAGAACACTAAACGTTCCTAAGTGTCATAATAGGGGAAACTGTCATGTTTAGGCATTATTGTTGTTACTGTCCCCAAGTCACATTTATATGTGATTTGGGGAAATTCAAATTAAATACTAAACCTTGTGCCCGGTTAGTAGCAGATCCGACCTAGAGACAACCTTCACCCAACTGTTTAATGGATGAAAAGTATTTGAAATCAGTATGTGTTAAAAAATATATCATTTCATTTATTCATAACAACTTTTACATTGTGTCGAATATTAAAGATTTTACAATAAGAAAAAAAAAACACAAATTACATGCCACTTAATTACTATGAGGGAGAGTAATAATAATAAATAAATGTCATTTAAATATCCAGATTATCAATGTCACAAATAATTAAATATAGCTATGTCAGATGTTCAATGTCAATTACTTACTTATATGTCATGAATGTAATTAATCATAAAAAAATATACCAATAGTAGCAGCAATAATAATCCTGATAAATTTTTAGTATAAACTCAAACTCAAACTCAAAGCATTTATTTCAATAAAACCATTTACAGGCACTTTTGAATTGTCAAGGGGTCAGTCAGTCAGAAATATGAAGCTAGTTGCCCATTCCGAAGCGTAGGTTCCTATGGAGAAGAACGGCAAGAAACTCCACGGACACTCTTTTAAATCGTAATATTGTTACAAAATATTGGTTACATCATTCATGTTGAAATTATACATGTGAGAACAATGTAGAAAGACGTGCATGTAAAAAGCGTCCATAATAAAAAGATAAAAACAATTCAAAAATTAAAATAAGCCGTGGCAGATAAGAGATGACCAGTCCCTACTGACGGCACCCGTTCACGAACATGACGCATGGATCGTTTAGCTCAACCATTTTGAAGGGAACTTAACGATCCAACACACACGCCACCACCAGCGAGACATTTGAGTGAGCATGACATACTCTCAGCCCCCAGGGTACATTCAAGTCAATGAAAGACGTACCCAGTAAATGGTAGCTTCATAAAAGGTACATGGTCACAGTGCTCACACATGTGCTATGCAATTATACAATACTACGAGATTGAAGTTATACAATTCAAAGATAATTTATGCAATCTTCAGCAGCTCCAACAATATTTTCGAATGCTAAAATTAAATTAGTTTATGCGCCCTTGTGGAGCTGGACCAGCGTTGAGCCAAGCATTTTTGTCACCGATATAATCCCCCAGCTTATAATATGCTTGGCAGCATAGTGTGCGTTTTATACAAGATTTAAATTTAGTTTCATTTTGTTGTAGTATGTGGGGAGGTATTTCATTGTAACATTTTAAACAGTACCCCATGAAAGATGAGTGATACTTTCGCCAGTCTGAAACCCGGTTGAACTAATTAATCCCTATGTCTAGTACTATAATTGTGTCTTTCACCTCTTTTACTGAAAAGATTAAGATTTTTCCTGACGTACATGATGTTTTCATATATATATTGACAAGGTACCGTCATGATGTTAATGTTTTTAAACAGTTCCCTTAGAGAATCGCGCCTGCGGAGGCAATATATTGCTCTAATGGCTCTTTTCTGCAGAATAAAAATAGAGTCGATATCCGCAGCCCGTCCCCATAGCAAAATACCGTAAGACATGATACTATGAAAGTAACTGAAATAGACTAGCCTTGCGGTATCTATATCAGTAAATTGACGGATTTGTCTTACAGCATATGCTGCTGAACTTAGCCGTCCTGCAAGAGATGGTAAATGTGGCATTCGGTAAAGCAAATCTTATGCATTTCGTTTTTTTTCCCATTTAATACTAAATTATTTGCAGTAAACCAATTTTGGACCTGCAGTAGGGCATTATTTACGTCGTCAAGATTTGATGCACGTCTATTTATCTTAAAAATTAGGGAAGTATCGTCAGCAAATAACACCATTTGTGGTTGGTTTTTTAATAAATGGGGTAGATCATTAATATAAACTAAAAAGAGGAAAGGACCCAAAATCGAGCCTTGTGGAACACCCATTTTCACTTTTAGACCCAGTGAATTGACAACTGAGCGCAAGTTTACCTAGTCCGTAATGCTCAAGTTTCAAGAGTAAGGTTTCATGATTTACGCAGTCAAATGCCTTTGAGAGGTCGCAAAAGATTCCTATGGCATCTTGAGCCTCCTCCCACGCTGTAAATGTGTTTTAATAAGGTGACACCGGCGTCAGTCGTACAACGTCCTTTGGTGAAACCATATTGCTGATCGTGTAAGATTTGGTTGGTGTTAAAATGATTAACCATTTGTCTGAGCATTACCTTTTCGAATACTTTGCTGAATACTGGCAGCACGGATACTGGTCTATAATTGTTGGTGTCTTTACTGTCCCCAGATTTAAAAAGTGGTATAACCTTACTGTATTTCATTAAATCCGGGAAGACTCCTTGATCCACACACAAATTAAATATTAAAGCTAAGTTTGGTGCTATAGTCTCCATTATGGATGTACAAACTTTGATAGATAATCCCCATAGATCTTCGGTCAATTTGATTTTATTTTGCCGAAAAGCTTTAATAACTATCATAGGATTTATATGTTTAAACTGAAATTCAACCGGACAGCCTGAGACATTCGCTCTTAATAAATGAAATGAGACATCGGGTGAAGAATTTATAGTTTCCGTCGTTTTAGATGGTATATTAGTAAAGAAATGTACAAATTCTTAAGCTACTTCTAAGTTAGAGCTTATTGCACCACGTGAAGTCTCCAATGTGTAATCAGTGTTTCGTACTTTTTTCCTATTCGTTTCATTATTTATAACTTTCCAAACTGTTTTTATTTTATTTTCTGCTGATTTGATCTTATTGCTAATGTACAAGGCTTTAGCTATCTTGCAGGTATTTCAAAAAAAATTGGAATATTTAGCAACATACTTGTTGAAAGTTTCAGTGTTAATAAGGCTTAAGGCCATACATCTCGAAAAGCCTTTCCCTACTTATCCTAATACCTCTAGTTGCCCAGTCACTAAATATAAAATTAGGGCAAATATACTTTGTTTTCTTTTCAAAAGTTTTATTGAATTCAGTGTGCACTACTGAAAAGAAATCCTCATACAATTTATTTGCATCGTCCATATTATGGCCCAGAACATTTAACT
The DNA here is from genome assembly GCA_949128155.2 of Xanthia icteritia. Lineage (NCBI taxonomy): Eukaryota > Metazoa > Arthropoda > Insecta > Lepidoptera > Noctuidae > Xanthia > Xanthia icteritia. Next base: position 16,818,769 of record OX421940.2, on the reverse strand, counting down.
CATTATTTAGGATACTATTGAATCTATAATATGTATGTTTACAATTTAAATGTCATTAATTGAATAATAGCAGCCTTCCAGTAGGTAACGCTTCAATTTAGTTTTGAAGTCCCGTTTGTAAAGAGATAATTAATAAATGTTAATTAGGTATTTATAAATGTTAATTAGGTGTATTTATTATATTTATAGTTTTAAATAGGTATATATGTATATCTTTATATTTAAATGTAAAAAATCTTCTTGTCTCGCTATTGCACCTACCACTGTTTGTCTTTGCATCACCCGAAGGTTGACTGGTAGAAAATGCCTATGGCATTGAGTCCGCCTCTGTACATTTGTGTGCTTGAAGTATTAAATAAATAATAAATAAATAAATAATTTTATATCATCGGGGAGTTTATTAAAGATTTTCACTGACATGTGACCGATCGCGAGATGGCTAAAAAATTCCTGGCCACACTGTGATTAATAAAAATTTCAAAAATGACCTTTATTTTAAACCTTGCAAGCTATACATACACCAATGGAAAGAGCTTTTCAAGAAGAACCTTTGCTACTAACTCGACTTTTGCCGATTTGTAGTCGATTCAGAGTTAATAACCTAAATAGGTGACTACTTGGCCAGCTAAGTTTAGGAATGTTCTTGGTGCCCAATAGCCATAAGTGATATATCAATGGATAGTGCTTTTAAGAGAAAGATGTTACTAAAACGAATTAATAGTTTAACAAAAAAGTGCAATTTAAAAAAAAGAACAATTTTATTTTTATATTAATCCTTTACTGGCCAGGAACTTTTTAGCCAACCCACTCGCGATAAAAATGTTTGCATACTAAATTTGATATAAAATAATTTTCATCCATTAAACAGATGGGAGAAGGTCGTCTCCAGGATCTTAGATCAGGTTGATGGCAATAGGCTCGCTCCCTATTACGTGGGACTTAAACATGACTTGGCGAAATGTGGGTGTACTATATGTGTGCCTCTGCCTAACCCTTCTGGGAATACAGGCATGATGTTATGCTATGTTCATTTTACTGAACCTTGTGGAGTTACATAGTTACGAGTACTTATTTATCTGTTTCCTTGTAACAATTTGCAATTAGAAGGAAACAACGCAAATCGAATTCCCCATATTCCATAACATACAATTTGGTGTTAGTTTTTGTCCTTTTGCCAAGTAACCTTTAACCCAGCTGCGATTACCAATGAAATTTACCTTATTTGCTAAATCATAAAACTGGCCAAGAGCGAGTCGGGCTCGCACAAATAGGGTTCCGTACCAAACTATACTGATCGTCGTACTACCTGTGCCAGCTCGTAAATAGCTCCATTTAAATAACAATAATGCTGGGGCTATATTGTAGCAATAACGCGAACTATACTTCGCGCGCTCTGTGTTGCTCAGCGAGACGTCGAGCGGTGTGCGAGAGAGAGCGTGCAAAGTTCGCCGTATCGTGATAATCTGGCCCTAGCATAATAAACAATTATTTGTGGCTACAACGGCATATAAACATCATCATACTAACATTTTTGTTATGGGTCCAAACTGGAAAGCCTTATACTCAACTCTATTTCGATACGTGAGAGAACAGAACAGCATGAAATAAAACAGACCAATTGGTGCCAGATAAGGATGGACATCCTGGCCTCTATCATACCGACAAAGATTTTAAGAGCGTTCATCCAAAAAGTTGGCAACGCCGCAAATAGTAAACTAGAATATTAATAATAAATTAAGATAAGATAAGATAAAGATTTATTGTTCAATTAAGACTAGATTACATGACAAAGTAATAAACACTAAATTGCAATTATAACACTGAATTTAGGTGTAAAAAAGGAATTTGGAAATTTCCAAACACTTTTTTTACATCTAAAACTAAATATTCCGGTTACGATATTACAATAATAATAATTGCAATCCGTATTTTTTAATCAATATTTTAGTTAATTAGTTAGCCATATTTCTTATCTGCAGTAACATTGCCAAATTAATCAAAACAGCGAAATATTTGACAGCTATTTGCGACGCTGCCCACTTTCTGTATAAACGCTCTTAATGGATTTTCAAAACAAACTGGGAAAATGAATGTTAGGTTAGGCTGGCTTTCCTGTGAGTTTGAATGGTGCTAGTGACCACGACGTGATCGCTAAACTCCTTAAAGTCCATTTTAAGACCTGGCCCTGTGGCCACGTCCCTCCACGCTTGGATGTACCTAATAGTGCTGTTGCTCAGAAGCGGCTTATGAGATTTACGGCAATACGTGTGCGACAAGTAATTCGCAGCGAGTTAAGTCCCCGGGTGTCACAGTCGCAGCTTTGAGCATCTAAGAAATGCAGGTGTGTACCTGCCGCCTGGTTCTGTGCTTTCCGCATCCAGCGGATTCCTGCGGCCTACACAAGGGCATCGGTCCACCTGGTGGGAGACCTTCCAACGCTACGTCATCCGGTACCCGGTCACCACTCCAGAGCCTCTCGGCTCCTTCGGCCATCTGTTCTGCTAGCAGTGTGCCCTGGCAACATAATTATGTGAAATCACTTTGGCAGCATAAATATCTGACAGATAAGTTTTCAAACCGTTTTTGTATTTAGCTATAAGTACAGCTCATATTGTAATGCTACGACTACATTGTCGCATAACGATTCGTGTCGCGTTGTCGCGATAAAACTTCATGTTCGATATACGACGTACAGACGCCAGCACATCAACCTACTACAATCTGTCAAATTTCTTGAATAGATTTTTAACTTTATCACTATAGCATAAGGTTCAAAGTTGATTGGGAAAAATTGACGGATTCGGGTAGGTTGACCTGCTGGCGTCTGTACTATATGGCCACATTGTTAAAAAACTTTGTAATTTCGCATTCGAGCTCGCCTAAATGAGTCGCGATATCACGAATTGCTTGTCCAGAGTTCCAGACGTGTCGCGACAACGCAAATCTTCGCTTTTTCGCGACAATGTGGCCGTAGCATAAAAATATGTGACATCCCGCAGCCACTGGCAACGAAAATATCTGACAGTACAAAAATAAATGATACCTAACACGATACATTTACTAAACTATTATTTGTAGAACAGATTTTTTTTTAGTCTGACAGACTAACCAAAAAATGTATCAGATAAAGTTTTATCTTTTATTGTTAGAACCCTGATATATTTGGCCGGAAAAATTGTTAGCAAATCGACATTATTCGACGATAGGAACGTAGTGCCGTTAAATGTTATTACGGTTTTCTGTTTAATTCTCTAATAAATGTCGATACTGATCAATAATAATGTTTCCATTTAAAGCTTTCCTATTTCTAATAATGATATGTGTTGCAAAAAGTGAAGTGGATCGATGCAAAAATGATTATAGAGATGAGAACAATAATCAAATCGATGTGTTAGAATATTGTTCTAATAAAGTGTGCATCGAAAAATGCTGTGGTTCTGATAAAATGATTCGTGGTTTAAATATATGTATAAATATAACGGAATGGTTTGCAATTAAAAACGTAACTAATGGTACATCTCTATACAATTCCATCAATATTTTATCTTCTCTGGACGTGAATAAGAATCTACCAAAGAAGCATGTTTTTGTTCATAATCAGAGGAATTTCCAACACTGCACCGCTGTGCAATCCAAAGTCAAAGATTATGAAATTTCAGAGGTATCATTTTTTTTTTCTTGCTTGCTTAGTTTATTTCTCGCTATATTTATCATCACCTGAGTGCGGCGAAGCCCGAAAGGAGTCAAAGTCAAAGTCAAAGTCAAAGATTTATTTGCATACTAAGTGTACATTTTGGTGTTGTTTACAAATGCAGGTACTTACAACTTAGCGGCCTTTTCCAGGCATCGCAAACTTGAGGGCTAACTAGCAAACATTTAAACTATACGACACAATGAAATTCATAATTATCTTCTATCATTAAGTAGGATTAAATCTAATAGTTTAAGTCATAACATTTTGACCCATGCACATTCTTATAATTAATTAACTCTATTTGTGTATAATGTCTGTAAGCGAGGCTATGTGTGTCTGTATTATTTAGTTAATCATTCAGGTATGTCTGGTATTTAGGTATTTGTTTATTTAATTATTCACTATTCAATTATTTAATATATATTTATTATTATTTTTTTTTTTTTATATTTTTTTTTTATTTATGTATGTATTATTTCATTTTTTAGCTATTCAATTATTTCATTATTCAATTATTATTATTTCTTATTATGTAAGTAATTATTTCTGATTCAAAAATTCTTCAGTTGAGTAGTAGCAGTTTTTCAAAAGAAGTGTTTTCAATTTATTGTTAAACGGAGTGAGTCTAGTTTCATTTGTTATCTCCTGAGGCAGCTTGTTGTATATTCTTATTGCCATGTGTTGTGGGCTCTGATGTAGTATTTTAAGTCTTGATGGTGGTTGGTATAAGTTATGTTTGTGTCGGGTGTTACAAGTGTGTATGTCCTTTACTTTAGTGAACGTGTGTATGTTTTTGAATACGTAGATACAAATATCGTGTATATAACAAATATATACATGGAAGCGTGAGTAATTTATATTTAAGGAAATAGGGCTTACAGCTTTGTCTATTGTTTATTTGGGCTAAGATTCTAACACATTTCTTTTGTAAAATAAATAAATAGCTTCTGTATGTTTACGCTGTTTCCCCACAACATAATACCATAGCTTAGCCACGAATAGGCAAAAGCGTAGTATGCTGATAGTGCGGTTTTTGTGTTCGTGCTATGTTTTAATTGGAATAGTGGAGAGTAATGTTTTACGTGAATATTATTCATTAACCCTCTTACTGTCACGGGACTTGGCATAGGCTGTTCACACACACACACACACACAACTTCAAATGAATACAGTAGGTACGCGCGCTTGAGACAAAGGAGTAAGTAGAGCTCGTCATATAATGGCGCAGCGGCGGCGGCGTCGGCACAAGATCGAGATTGGTGCCGATTCTCTTGTCACAAATGCCTAAACTAGAGAAACTAGACTAAAAATCACCAAAATTTAGTTTATTCCTGTCAAACGATGATTTCCCATTCTGAAATAGACTAAAGTGACACAACTTAACTATATTTTAGTTTGACAGCACTAAGATGGCTCCGAGATTTAAATTTAGTGAAAATTACAATTTTGCTATTCTGAATTTGACGTTTTTCACCTAAAATTTTAATTGTCTAACTAAATCTGACCATTTTTAATCGTGATCAAAAATGGTGTGGAATACTATTAGTTGTCATGGACAAAAATTCACACGAACATCTCGACTTCAGGTGCAAAAACAGTACCTACTGTATATTTTTTTTTTTCTTTTCTTTTGCTTATATCCTGAAAATGGTGTGTTCTATCGCAAAAATAATGAAAATTTCGACCCCCTTTATGAAGCCCTTATACCCCTAATAATCAACACGTAGGTAATATTTAAAAAAAACGGACGATCTTTTTCCCACAGAATCTCTTCGTCACGTATCAGCTTTATTGGTGGCTTATCATAAAAACATTGGAATCGTCAAAATCGCTGTTAGGATTTAGTGTAGGGTTGAAACCTAATTTCCCCGGCCTACTAATTCAGACAGACTGACGGACATATCAAATTTTTAAATTGTGAACGAACCTGCACTTAGGTTCATAATCTGTCGGATTTAACACCCGTAAAATTGTGAACCGTCTGTGATCGGTAGGTCTTGGCGGTAGCACGTGCTATATGCATAGAGTTAGGAAACAAACATAAGAGTCCAATAAAGGAAATTCACATTGAATTGTTTGACATCAAGTACGCTCTTTATTTTTTTCATTAAACTCTTTGTTATTCCGGTTAGGCTAGGTTGGAACTGTGACCAACCACGCGCAAACCGAATTGGTCGCAGTAACAAAGCCAGGGCTAACAAACCCTGACCAAATGGGTTGGGTTAGAACTGCTCGCTTCTTCCAAGTTGTTTCTATAGAAAATTTTGTGGAGGGGCGCGCAATTTTAAATTAGACGGCCCTTAGCCCCCGTTCGCACGGACGTAATAAAATCGCGGCGATTTTTTTAGTGCACTGGATTTTTAACGCTTTGCTTAACGCCGAGTTGAAAATACAACAGTGTTTTTTTAACGCGCTGGGACGAGAGTGTGTCCCAACGCGTTGGATTCTCAACGCTCGGCTCAACACCGAGAGTTAAAAATCCAGTGTACGAAAAAAATCACCACGATAAAAACACGTCCGTGAAAACCTGGGCTTATTCGTTCTGTGAGTGACAGCAGTCCATTAAACCATTCATACTATCAATAATATAATATTATAAGCGCGAAAGTAAAGGCGCAATTACATTTAGTCGTTAGCCCGTATTCGGGCACCAGCTGCATTAATTACACTAATCATCGCACTGGAATACGAACTGGCGACTACGAGTAATTTGAAGTAGAGTACCTGCGCCCGCGTTCAGAAAAGTACCTACATACGAACTCCACGCGTCCGCCATTCGGCTATCCGAATTCGGGTACTCGAAACGATGAAGGTGGACTAGATTGTCCGAAGCGGGCGTACTCGACCCCATTCATTTACCTACAGTTGGTCGTGTTCTCGAATTCCATAGGCAATCGAATTCGGCAGAACGACCAAGTGTAATTGCGACATCACTCAGTTTGTCTGTCTGTTGACTTATCGGCTGAAAGGATTTTGATGAAATTTATCAAACAAGTAGACCATGACCTGGGTTAGTATTAGACATAAGATTTATAATTTTCGACCTTATTATAAAAAAAAAACGTTGTAAAAAAAAATAAGCTAAGCGCGCTATGTAGAGAGAAGGCGTACAAATATTCATGGATGTAATTGATACTAAAAAACTGATACCGTGCTTGGCATACACACAGTTTTATGTACGGCAACAACAGTACCTACCAAATTGGATATTTCATAATGTATGAATATTATAATTTTTTCCTTGTATACATATTTATAAGTACACTACGAACTAAATTTATTATTTTAATATATTTTTCCTCGTAGCTATTGATTTAAAGGAAAATTATAGATTACATATGTGAAGCAAACAATTGCTTAAAAATTTAAATCAATGATTATAGCCTTTTACATAAAAAAAGTTAAAACCTAAACCCGAGACAAAAACGCGAAATAAAAAGGTATAAACAAGACATCGTAGACAGACACATTAATAATTCGGAGTCAAACGTAGTTCCATTTCCGTGTGTCGTAGTTGGGTTTTAGTATTTAACTTTCATTTTTATTTTATTATTTTGGGGATGGCATAAAATCAACAATAAAATTTGGGGTTTATGTACAAATAATCACAGAGTACCTCATTAAATAACAAATACGATATAATTTTATTGCCCACTGCTCGGTTTTTTTTTTTTTTTTTGATAGGAAATTATCAAAAAACTTCTCCCGCTCTGGGTGGAGCGGGAGGGCGTGTCAGACTCTTACTGACTAAAACCCACCCGTGTTCCTTCCGTTGCCTGTACGTTGCCAGGGGCCACGGTATCCCTTTCGGACTTTCCCGCAACCCCGGCAGGCATCGGTCCTATCGGACCCCTTCACTTGCTGACATCTCTTTGAGGCGCGCGTGGAACACAACGCGCCGTCAACCCAGGCCTGGTCCTTTTCGGACGGCGAGCTACCCATTACAAACCCGCGCGTACCCCGATACTATCACAACCTTAAATATGACAACACATTTCTGATACCTACACGCTGTATAGTTCTGTTGGGAACAGTCCTATATCCTGTGAGAAGGAGTGAGCCATCAGTCCAGGTTCGCACGGGCCCAGGTACGCACGGGCGATCGCCGTGGGTACGAGGGCTTACCCACCACACTGGCCCAGTACCCACGGTTTGGAGGATAATATCACACATGACTTTCAAATTTTTGGTTCTTAGACATTCATCACGATTTTGCTTTACCGTTTTGAGAGCGTGATGAAGTTAAATTGCGCAATGTGAAGTACATGCCTGCCTGGGTTCGAACCCGTAGGTCGTGGCCGTTACCACTGCGCCACCACTGAATACGCTACACTGCTTCCGTGTAAAGAAATAAGAACAAAAACAAGCATTATAATCTAGATATTTTTTGTATCGCAGGCAACAAAATAAAGTTACACCATAGGTATTTATAGGCTAATGACGTCACATAAAATCCAACATAGCGCCTTAAAGCGAATTAAAAACATGTCCGAAAAAATTATTATAGATTAATAAATTGTCTTTGGTTATTGGTAAGTATCTAATGAAGGATTGAAGCGTTGGGCATCAATGTTACTGACATGAAGCAATCGTTGAAGGAGCGCTTCTTTGGCCGCCTAAAGAAAGTATTTAATAGTATTTTATCAGGCGGAAACAAGGTGCGCGCCTTCAACGGTTGGGTCATGCCGGTTTTGATGTACTCTTTCGGCATACTCAAATGGACTCAGACCGAACTCGACGACCTGGATAGGAGGGTCCGTACGCTGCTAACTGCATATCGAATGCATCACCCACGGTCATCGGTAATGAGACTGTATATCCCGCGAAAGTGTGGAGGTCGAGGCTTTTTAAACGCTAAGACCCTCCACAATCGCGAGGTATGCAGTCTCAGGGGATATTTCCTAGAAGCCGACGTGGGGATGCATCGAGATGTGGTCGCGGTGGACAAGGGCCTTACCCCGCTCTCCTTGGCTAAAGAGAACTGGCGCAAGCCTGTAGTGCTTGATACTAACGATCGCAAGGAGGTATGGCAAGGCAAAGAGCTTCACGGACGCTTTTTCCGGGCCCTACATGGGCCTGATGTTGACTTTTTAGCGTCTGTATCCTGGCTGCGTTTCGGCGACCTCTTCGGGGAAACCGAAGGTTTTGTCTGTGCGATTATGGATGAAGTTATCATGACGAATAATTATCGGAAATACATTGTCAAGGACGGTACGGTTGACATCTGTCGGGCATGCCACCGTCCCGGTGAATCAATCCGACATATTGTTTCCGGTTGTTCTCGTCTTGCTAACGGCGAGTACTTGCACAGACACAATCTAGTGGCTAGGATTATCCACCAGCAACTTGCCAGGCAGTACAACCTTGTGGAGTCCGAAGTACCATACTACAGGTATGTGCCCGACCCAGTTCTCGAGAATGGTCACGCCACATTGTACTGGGATCGATCTATTATCACGACAGGACTATTGTAGCCAATAAGCCTGATATTGTGGTAATAGATCGACGAGAGCGCCGTGCAATGATTGTTGATATCGCTGTCCCTCATGACGAGAATCTCGTGAAAGCTGAGAACGATAAAAAAATCAAGTATCTTGACTTAGCACACGAGGTTGTCGACATGTGGGACGTGGACTCTGCAATCATTGTACCGATAATCGTGACGGCCAATGGCATAATAGCCAAGAGCCTCGACCAACACCTGAGGAGGCTCTCGCTAGGCAGCTGGATCAAGGGCTTGATCCAGAAAGCGGTACTTCTGGACACGGCGCGTATCGTTAGGAGATTCCTCTCTCAGGAGCCCTGACCACCGGTAGCTTGGACCCTGTTCCCGATACCGGTGGGCTACTATTTTTTTTATTTTTAAATGTTTTTGTTTTTCTTTGTTTTTATAAAAATATTTAAAAATGTAAATTATATGAAATAAAGGAAATAATAATAATAATTAATTATTTATTGCCATAAACAGGTTAAAGAATAATTTGAGACCCTGGCTCCAGAGCTAGGTTAAAAAAAAAACTCAACTGGGTGACCAAAAGTTTCTCTATGTTTACAGAATGGATCGCTAGTGTGGCGAGATAATGTATCAACAAAATGGAATCAAATTAAAAAACTGGATTATTGTATAGACTACAGAATAATTTCACAACCTGAAAATAAGACACGTATAAAAATCACCATCATGCAAACTATTATACATGAAGATGAAACGAAGAAGATAGAAGATTTTGAAATAGCGGGTAAGTAACAGTTTTAGACGAGTACTTACGTCAAATGGCGTCAAAGGTTAATAAAACTAAATACTACACGGGGTTATTCATTGAAATGTTAATGTAGAAAAGACAGAAACCTAGATTGATTACCTAAAAAACTTTTTACAAAAAAAAACAACCGACTTCCAAAAAACAAACTGGCTGGCAGCCACACATCCCTGGACTTACGCTTATCTGTCACCCGGAACACCGGGTTGCGTAAATACAACGGCGAATGCAACACAGACACCCATAGTCTGCGCTGCATTATCTTGCGAATGGCTTAAAGCAGTAATAGTTCGTCCGAACCCAGCTGCAACACAGCGGCTTATAGTGCAACCGCATTTGTTTCTATAAGGCAATGAAAAGGCGGATTCAACGCAGATCACCCAGAGTATTTCCGTTAGATTATAAACTGTCGAAAAATTGAGAACTGGGTGAAATGTGTTTGGTTAGGTTAGAACTGTAACCAACCTACTTCCAAGTTGCTCGCAGTTAGGCAGACTATTTAGTATTCGCGCAAAGTGCGTTACGTCGCAAGCTAGCCACCATGCCACCACCATGGCCATGGCTGCATACCTGCTGTGTAGACAGAGCGAGAACATATAAGCAGTCGTTTTTGTTAAAACAATGTCTTTCGGGGTCGATCACATTGCAAACAGTTTTCGAATGTCTGTAGTGTTTGTAATATTTTATTCAGACGGACGCGGCTGCTTTACAGAACAGCTACAGTCTGTGATGCATCCGACTTTGTATTTATGCCACCGGGTTTGATTCCCGAATCGAGTGTGCTGTATGAGTTGTGTCGCGTGTTACGTCACTCAAGAGCGGAAAAGGGCTGACATCCGAAATAAATATGTTGTCAATTTCCAGCACTCCTGATATCATCATTCTTCCTGATGTTGGTGCTGGTGGTGTACTGTCTGATACCCGATCTCAGAAACCTCAGCGGACTCATTCTGATGGCCTACACATTTTCCCTACTCTTCGCTTTCGTTAATAAATTGATTCTCACTTTCGTTAAGAGGGACCCTACAAAGGAGTTCTGCAAACAATTTAGTAAGTAACAAATTATTGAATTATTCTTTTAGCAGACCCAGGAGCTCGTGGCTAAGTAATAACAGTCACACGAGTCGACCCATCAGGTTAAGCTACGCTTGCCGGGGTTGGTCCGTGAATGCGTGACCATCTTTACATACCGAGACCCCTCCGTGCCATGGAAAGCACGTTAAGCCGTTGGTCCCTGCTGTCATTCGTGGAGCTTTGACAGTCTTTACGGGTCGTCAGAATCCCGAAAGTCTGACAAGCAGTCTTACTAAGGGGTATCGTATTACCCAGGTACTGGATTGTGGAGGTCAGATAGGTAGTCGCTACATGTAAGCAAGCCTAACCTAAAAATTGTAAAACCCCCGACAAAAACATTTCCTCATTTCTCTTTCCTACTCCATCACCAGACCCTGTTTACCATCTCTCTATGACTTATTCATTGAGACCATTCCAATGAGCCCAAACACGATACCTGTGCTGTAAGTTGGTAAGGGAGTTGGGTATCCTCAGAGGCGTCTTTACCTATGGTGCAGGGTGTGCGGCGCACACGGGCGCCGGGTCTAAGGGGGCGCCGAACGCCCTCTAATGCGACACCTCCAAAGATGCGTCACTCGCGGCGCCGCGGCCGCCCGGCGGCGGCGCTCTTTAAAGACCCTGCGCTCGTGTTATGGCCGACGCCGGGCGCGCGGTAGCAAAGCCACGGTAATATTATCTATACAGTATTCCAACTTCATACAAACGGACGCAACGCGAGCTATATAAGACAGTCGCGACTGTGCCGGACGGTGTGTTGTTTTTATAACAATAACCGCGCGACTTTTTCACAAAAAATAAGTTCAAGTAGGTACGTATTTAATATAACGAGTAGGATATGTAGAAAAAATGGAGGAAATATTCCGAACTTCCTTTAAGCTTTAAGTATATTATAATGCGGTTTATTTATACTTTAAAATTTAATAATAAAGCATTTCGTACGTCTCAGACGAGGCGCAAATATTTTTTTTATAAGACCGATTTGTTACCTACTCAAACATTAACGAGGTTTTTTAATTAAATCTACCAATCAAAAAACAACACGCATTTTTATTGAACACTTCTTTAAATTCACAAAGTATTTTATTTGTTTATATAAAAAAAAATATTTACAATCACAAAACTAAATGGAAACACAAAGTAGGCAAATGTAACTAAAATGCTGGAGGCGGGCAGCCCTATCGCATGTTTAGGTACCGCGCGGTTGTAGGCATTTCTTTTACGGCCGAGCGAGTTACAATGCTGTATAGATAATAGTAGGTACCGTGGCAAAGCAAGACTACTCCTTTTCCTACTCTATTTAAATTTACACAATAACTTTTGTTTCAACGTGAAATCAGCCTTAAAACAGATAATTAAAGATTAAATTGGCGTAATGTCGCATCTTGCATCGCTACCAAACAAAGGCGCGTGCCGGCATCGGCACCTGTTTGTTTTGATTCGTTTGACAACACGCCGACAATCATTGCTAACTCGGCTGTATTAGAATGCTATAAAATTCAAATTAAAATTACCAGGGACGTGCGGCGGTCATTTTCAAAGGCTTGTGTACGCGCGCCGCAATTTTTGTTTTACCGCCACACCGTAGTTTTGCAAAATAAGCCTTGATTAAATTTTATTAAGTATCATCTTTGAATAAACAGATAATTAAAGATTAAATTGGCGTAATGTCGCATCTTGCATCGCTACCAAACAAAGGCGCGTGCCGGCATCGGCACCTGTTTGTTTTGATTCGTTTGACAACACGCCGACAATCATTGCTAACTCGGCTGTATTAGAATGCTATAAAATTCAAATTAAAATTCCCAGGGACGTGCGGCGGTCATTTTCAAAGGCTTGTGTACGCGCGCCGCAATTTTTGTTTTACCGCCACACCGTAGTTTTGCAAAATAAGCCTTGATTAAATTTGATTAAGTATCATCTTTGAATAAACATGTAAATATGAAGTAAATCGGCTTTTCTTTTGATAAAAAATAATTATATAAAAAGTAAGATTTGGTTATTTGCTTGCACAATTATTGCGACATGCCTCGAGGTCGGAGGTCATCAAAATAGCTAACGAAATTCATGAAAAAAAAACCAAACATCGAGTGATAAATATTGATATTGAAGTTAAATCTATGCTCGTACCTATACGACCCAGGATTTTTCATTTGTTTATCCTACTGCAGTGCGGAACAAACAAGGTAAGTTAAAGTGCATTAATATGTACCTACTAGTATACTTAGGTATTTATTTGAACAACGAACTACTATTTTATTTTATTTATTTATTCCGTTTGATTGCCTAATGTAGTTAGTTACCTAGGTACCGCGACGTTGATTGATGTGTCATATCATATCCATACTTATATTACCTATAAATAAATGCGAAAGTAACTTTGTCTGTCTTTCTGTCTGTCTGTCTGTCTGTCTGTCTGTCTGTCTGTGTTTTACGCTTTCACGGCTCAACTGCTGAACCGATTTGGATGAATTTTGGTATCGAGATAGGATAGCTGAGTCCTGGGGAAGGACATAGGTTACTTTTATTCCGAAAAAGTGCAAAGATCCCAGGGGAATCACGATATACAAATTCCTCGCGGACGAAGTCGCGGGCAGAAGCTAGAAATAAAATTAAATAATACGTAGTCCAAGTTGCAACAACTAGTTCTCTGGGCCTATAGTAATTTACATTGTTAGTTCTTTTAGGTGCCTATACTTAGTTTTTTATTTATTTTAGATGTCTGATGGCAATGGAAAAAAGAAACTTTCTGGTGCACAGAGTCGAAAAAGAAAGCTGGAGAAGGAACAGTCTCTGAAAAAGAATACAAGTTCTATTAAAAAGTTTTTTGTTCGACCCGGTCCATCCTCGGACGAACACCTGGAGACAGAGACATATGAAAACCTAGATAATTCTACAGCAGAACTCGTCACTTCTACTTCACCGCCGCCGCCGCTGCTGTCTTTATCGTTGGTAGTTGAAGAAGACGAAGAACCTCCTAGTGCCGAAGCGTCTCCGGAGAATATACTTCGAGAAGATATAATTAATGATCTCGCGTTATGGCCACAGGTGTTATCCGATAAACAGAGAATATTTTTGATGGAGCGTGGGCCAGTACAGGTAAAAGTGGGTTCATATCCTTCGAATAGTTCGAAAAGATCTTTTTCAAATGCTTATTATACTAAAAAGATGTTAAATAATGAAACCGTTTTAAGAAACTGGCTGGTTTACTCTAAGTCAACTGATTCTGTTTATTGTTTTTATTGTAAACTTTTTCATGCTGATGCGACTCCGACTCCTTTTAATGGTGAAATGGGTTACAAAGATTGGCAGCATTTGTATCATGTCTTAAGAAACAAATTACATTGAAAACTGTTATTTTAAAAGAAAAGTCGGTAGATTTCTTGCACCAAAATGAAATTGATCGGGAAAAAAAACGTTGGGTTGCAGTACTCGAACGAATAATCAACATAATTCATTTTTTAGCGAGGCAATGTCTGGCTTTTCGGGGAAGATCTCAAAAAATTTACGATTCTGATAATGGTAATTTTTTAAAGCTGGTTGAATATACCTCTAACTTTGATAATGTGCTTGCGGAACACATTGCCCTTATTCAAAAATCTGAGTCACGCCTAACTCATTATCTTGGCCATAATATTCAGAATGAAATAATACAATTATTGGGAGAAAGAATAAAAAAAGCTATTGTTTTGGAATTGACACAATCTAAATATTTTTCCATTGTTTTAGATTGCACTCCAGATATTGCACACGAAGAACAAATATCGGTTGTCGTACGGTACGTTCTTTTAAATACAAGCAACAACAAGGCTGAAGTAAAAGAACACTTTCTGGGTTTTTTTCCTATAACAGACACTACTGGCCTGGGCTTAACTCAATTTTTGTTAGATTGTTTAATCTCAAACGAAATTGACATACAAGATATGCGTGGTCAAGGTTATGATAATGGTGCAAACATGAAAGGGAAACATATAGGTCTACAAAAACGAATTTTAGATTTAAACCCGCGCGCATTTTATGTACCTTGTGCGGCACACAGCCTAAATTTGGTAGTGAATGACGCTGCTAAAAGTTCATTAGAAATTGTCAATTTCTTTTCAATTGTGCAGGAAATTTATGTTTTTTTTTCTGCGTCAACAGCACGTTGGCAAATACTTGCTAAAGAAGTGCCAACTTTAAGTCTAAAACCACTCTCAAATACTCGATGGGAGAGCAGGGTTGAAGCAGTAAAAGCTCTACGTTTTGAACTGGGAAAAGTGTATGATGCCTTGTTTACTATATATTCTGATAGAAGCAAAGATGCAGAGTCAAGAAATATGGCAAATTCATTACTGGCAAAAATTAAGTCGTTTAAATTCATCTGCTCTCTGCTTATTTGGTTTGAAATTTTAAGCAAGATAAATATAGTTAGCAAGGCCCTTCAAAAGTCAGACGTTGTATTGTCAGAAGCGGTGAAAATGATTAATAATGCAAAAATAAGTTTGTCTGAATTTCGTAATGAGCCCGCTTTTGAGGAGCTCCTTAACAGGGCGAAAACTGTAGCGGAAGAAGTCGAGGCAATAGTAGAATTTCCCACACCTGCACGCCCTCGCGCTCGTAAAAGGTTTTTTTAATTATGAGGCGGAGGATGAACCGATAACAGACGCGAAAACACATTTTAAAGTAAATTTTTACTACTATTTGTTAGACACCGCAATTACTAAGTTCGACGAACGGTTCGAACTTTTGAATGAAAATAATGAAACTTTTTCATTTCTTCAAAAATTGAAACACTGGAAAGATTTGGACTCTGATACAAAAAAAACACATTGCTCTAATTTAGAAAATAAACTTTGCCATGCTGGCTCTTCAGATGTAGAACAGTTCGAGCTCTATAATGAAATCGAATTATTACCGATGTTTATTGATGATTCCACTACGCCGTTGGATATTTTAAATTACTTGTTTACGAATAAATTAATTTCAGTGTTCCCAAATCTGTCCACAGCACTGAGGATATACCTGACACTTCCAGTCACGGTCGCACATAGCGAAAGGTCATTTTCTAAACTAAAAATAATTAAAAACTACCTTAGATCAACATTGTCGCAAAGTAGATTGACAAATTTATCGTTAATAAGTATTGAACATGAAATCAAAATTGAAGTTAGTGACATTGTTAAAGATTTCGCTAATGCAAAAGCTCGAAAAGTAACTTTTTTGTAAATACATTTGTGTGTACGAGCGTCCTGTTATGTACTTAACTATAATAGTTTTTAAATTAAATATTTTTGAAAGAACTACAAAGTTGTGATTTTTTTATTCTTATAACCCCTTCCTTCCTAAAAAAACTTATTGCTTCCCGACATCATTTAAAATTGCACCATTTGCATCCGAATTTCCGTTTGAAAATATAACTATGTATTAGTATTCCATTTTGACCCCGCTCCTACTAGACTAGAGGGCGCCAGGGTACTGGTTGCACACGGGCGCCACAAGGGCTAGAGACGCCTCTGGGTATCCTGCAAATTCCAGGTGAGGCAGCATCAGTTCAAGATTACTATGTTCTTCTAATCTCATTGAAGTTAGAGCATACCAAATTTCAAATCGATCAGATCTGTGGAAGGTGCTCACTTCATAAATTTTCTTGAATCGCTAAGAACACTCGATCAAGTCACCTTTCAAACAAAAAAAACTAAAACACAATCGGTTCAGCCGTTTGGGAGCTACGATGGCGCAGACTGACACACAGATACAGACGTTAAACTTATAACACCCCTCTTATCCGTCGGGGGTTAAATACTAGAATTCAGCTGCATCTGGTTAGACTGGAAGCCGACCCCAACATATTTGGGAAACGGCTAGGCATATCGATTTTTTTCTTTTACCTGCTGACCCGCCTTGGCTCTTTTCCGGTCATTGGCAGTTTCAACAAAAAAACTTTAAATACAAAAAACTTAGTTTTGCGGTCCCAAAACAATGAAATAATAATATAATTAACTTTGAAAATGGTAAGATATTTTTTCTTCCAAGGCACGGAACCCTCGCCCTTTGCCGGTTTATGTTATTTACTTAACAAGCTAAAATTTTTTTAATTATTTTTTCAGCTCCAGTCGTGTATTTTGCGTTTTTGTCTAGTATCTTTTGGTTGAGTGCCATATCGTTTGAAATTTGGTGGGGATTAAGGTAATTAACAAATATGTTTTTATTTATATTATTTTTTTTTCCTTTTACAATTATATCTTAACAGATCTTCTTCAGATCTTATACCTTTGTTATGTGATGTAATATAGATACCTAATTCTTCTTCTAATTTGACCTTATAGGTATAAGGTCAAATTAATTTAACTAGAGAAACTCGGCAGACGTGATGAGTATTGATATCTAAACACGATAACACAAAAAAACCGGCCAAGAGCGTCTCCCATACATTCCAACTACAAAATGTAAGTTTGTACGCACAATATTGGGAGATTCACCATGTTATTTTAAGACCATAGACTTCTTATAGGTTTTCCTGTAATCTATAAGTACAGAAATATTTTCTGTAGTTTACAGTTACAATACGCAATTATTTTTTATTCTTTTTCCAATTTGCCCCCGTAAAGTGACCCCCATATTCAAAATTCATTTATTTACGTTACACGTCCATGTTTGGGTCACAAAAAATAATATGTGTACCAAATTTCAACTAAATTGATCCAGTAAATTCGAAACAAATTGGCTGTGACAGAAAGCCAGCCAGTCAGCCAGCCAGACACACGAGTGATCCTATATGGGTTCTATTTTGAAGGTACGGAACCTTAAAAATGATTTGATTATTTTAATAAATCAGTTTATCAGCTAGACACTTATTACGTCTGCGCGAGTTTCGCTAGATAATATATATTAATATGCCGTGTATATGGTTCATTTTATACAAGGTGGAGACGACAATACGACAATAAATAAACTGCGTAAGTACATTCCCAGACTGCATACGAAAATCAATAAAATAAATCACAGAACTCATGGCCCTATGACCTTCCGGCGCATTGAAAATTACTTTATTTCATCAAAGTACTTAAAAATCAGTATCCCTTCGGTATACTAAGAGTTCACGTTTACTTTTTCTCTTTCGCAGATCTTTTCGTATTAACCGTGACTCTAAGCGTGGCAAGCTGGTGAAGTTCATGTGGTACGGTCTGTACGCCTGGGGGACCCCACTCCTGGTAACGGCAATAGTCACCACGTTGGATAACATAGTCGATTTGGAATTAACTGTCGAACCAACCTTCCAAAATTGCTTATTAATTGGTTTGTATCATTTTTTTTGGACGTTTAAGTACAACTTGTTTTTGATTCGATAGCGGATAGTGACCGACTGCGTCTGTAACTACGGTAGTCGTCCTTGACACATTTGGTGGCACTCCGACAACTAGCGTGGAATTCAGTTAGTGGCAGTGACCTGCTTGTGCTACGTTGGCAAGTCCCGAGGGAGGAAAAGTCGTTCTTTCATGCAGCCTTTCCGAGCATGGAGAACCAGGAGAATCTTAGCAACCATACGGTCCCTTACCTCTGCTGTGGCTACAAGAGATTTGGCGTCTGTTCTCCGCCGTTCCGCGGCCTCCTTCTCGGCGCTTCAGCTCCGAACGCCACACATCGTTAAGGAGGAATTCGGAGTCAGCAGATCCTGTAGGTTACCGCCAAACATGGAAAAATATTTATTAGGGAATGCAATCTCAGGAGATGTTAGACCTTGCCGAGACTGGCTGTACCTAGTCTCGCGAGATTGGATATTTTTTTACTGAAAACGTATGCAAATACTATTAATTCCATTTACTGACATGTAAGGTTAAAAAAAAAACCGGAGTCACACTTCGTGTTAAACGAACAACATACGTGTGACTCCGGATTTTTATTTGTCTGTCTGTGCAGTCTTGTTTATACCTTTTTAGTTGAATGAATTTTTTGTCGTAGTTGGGTTTTCGTTTTTATAACTTTTATATTTATTTAAATTATTTTGGGGTTATAAAGTCTATTTTTGAAATATGCTAATTAAGCCCTTTCATTTGATACCCAACATGGCATAATTCATAACTTTATGTCCTCTAGAGGGCACCGTATTCAATTTAATTTGACGTCACATAGCCTATAACCAGCGGAATATCAAGATGCTGCCACCATTTGTCATTGTTTTCTCATTTGTCAAATTATGATAAGTAGTTTAGAAGCTATGAGGGAACAGATGAACATACATACATACAAACTGGTCAACATCATAGCCCCCCTTTTTGAAAACATGCATATAATGTGAATATGGTATAAACATCCGTTTTATTTTAAAATAAAACATATTATTATTATTTTACCATCAGGTTATAATAACTTTAAGCCTGATGATGGTAAAATACATACTATATATTTATTATTTATTTATACTATAAATACTATTTTACTATTTTTATAAATATTATATATATCTTTTACTATATATTTATTAATTAATACTATATATTTTACCATCAGTAGGTACTCGTATAGTAAGTAACTGATTATAATATAACTGATTAGATGATTGTAACCTTGTTAAATCAGCCTTCCGCAACAATTATTAGTATTATAAGTTATATTAGAATAATTAAAAAGTACTTACTAGGCACTAATAAAATGAAGTTGAACTTCTCAAGTTCACAAAAAAATATAAAACATATTAAATGAAGTAATAAAAAGTAATAAGAATTGCATTAGTAATCAAATAAATAGGAGTTTAAAGGGGATTGAAGATATTTATATTATGGAACCTGGCATCTGTCTGCCATTTTGTTTGTTTGTTCAAAATGGTGGCCACGCGTGATACCTACCTATATAAATCGATAGCTGACATAATAGGACGACAAAGTTGATCATGTGATATCCATATTTTTTTGAACTTGCGTACTGAAGTGATTATTACAAACATCTTTGCAACAATATGCACGTCTTGTTGCATAGACGTCTCAAATAACCACTCTGAATGTATAAAGTAATCATTTAGGAATAGACGAAATTACAGATGGTGATTGTGAATCTGTAATTTTGACTATTTTTCCGTCGACAAAACCCATTTCTATTGCGGTCATGCTACGTGTGCAGCGCGCCACCGATCTATTTGCTTCCGGCACCGTCGTTAAAACGGCACGGCAAGAGATACCTAAGAGATGAAATTCGAGAGCCAATTGTGTCAAAACTAACTTGCATGGTGGTGTTTTAAAACTGGTGCGGAAAGTCGCGTGACTTCTCAATCATTAAAACAATGGAAGCGCGCAGTCGTGTCCCGCATTCCGCGCGGGATCCGCTCAGAGCTTAATGATTATGATATTATAATTATTCACACACAATCATGTTGAAGGATCAATCCCTCATCATCATACCATTCCGCTAGTGTACGTCGGGCCTTATTCTTTCTGAGTAGGTACCTGCATATATAGCTACAACATTTTTATTTTTTTACAGGAAAGTCGTTTGACTATTACTTTAAGATACCAATAGGGATATTAATTTTCATTAATATCGTACTATTCGTCATGACTATCTACAACTTACAGATGGTCAAACATGATGTTGACAAACGTCAAGATTCCAGAAGCACCAAGAAGCGAAACTACAAGTAAGTACCTGTACCTACCTACTTTTTTTTACGAAATACGCCTTTAAAGACCATTATAGATTTTGTAATTTGGCCTCAAGTAGGAAACAATGTGTCGTTGGATTAAAATTTGTCTTTATCCAGAGTATTTATGCACCTATATAAGTATATTAGGTACTACCAGATACCTCAGACCAGCACGCGTAACACAACCATAGAAACGGGTTTTCTACGGGTTTTGTCGACGGAAGAATAGACAAAATGACAAATTGTGATTGTTTATCTGTCATTTTGTCTATTCTTCCGACTCTAAATTGTATTATGGAGCAGGACCAGCATATTTCCAAGCATTTTCATCTTGGATATAATCATCTAATTTGTAATATGCTTGTTTACAAAGTAACTTTTTATAAGACTTTTAAATATTCTTTCATTTAATTGTAATATATCACAATGTATTCAATAATGTAATATATGACAATGCAATACAATTACAAGTTCAATTTATTTTAGTCTAGTACGGTTAGATTAAATAACTCACGCAAGTAAATTTCATTTTATTTTAGATTCTCCACATACGCAAAGTTATCTGTGATGATGGGACTGAGTTGGTGCTTGGAACTTCTTCCTAATATAGAGAACTTATGGTTCTACATCTTTACCAATTTGTATAACCTACTCACCGGGGTCGCCATATTCTATTGGTTTGTTTGCAAGAAAAAAATATTGGTACAGTTGTGCAAAAGGTGAGTTGATTTTTTTTCGCCTGACATGTGTAGCGACACGAATTTCAGAGTTTTCGGTAACGACAGACATGCTAAATTTTCATTTTGGTTTTCAGTAGATTGTATGCACACTTATGTTTGCATCTATTTTACCTGCAGTTTGACGTATACCTACATCTATATTTTAAGTATAAAATTGTGCAAGCAAATTCTAGTGTGATGCGTGTACGGTCACATCATCATCGTGATTGATAAAAATTACCTTTAAAAATCTCAATTCATATCCATCGGTGGACGTATAATGAGGTACAGATTTATGAGCTAAGATTTCACGGAGCACTTTTCACCCGCATCCGCTGCAATAGGTATTTGTGATTCGGCCGGCCAAAAGTCGATTTCTTTAAATTCAAAGCAGGTAGAAAAAATAAGGGTACTCAGTTAGCTAATAGTTCTAAGAAACGTAATTACAATACTTCATTGTTTCTTTTTCGAAATTACCATACGAGACGGTCACTCCATACTTGATCGTTCATTTGAGCGCAAGTATTAGTGTTTGGTGTTCGCTGCGTAAACGAAAGTTGTGATTATATTTCTATATTTTTAGCAAAGCTATGGATTGTGATAAAGCAGGTAAATGTGTATACTTTTATATTTTTCTAGTAATAATAGCTCAGAAATCTATTTAATAAAAATAAATCTAGCAAGTGCTGTTTTAAAGGGATAATTTTTTCTTATTTTTTTATGTTTTAGCTATTTTCTCATATTTCCCGGCATTTCCCGATATTGATTTTAATCATTTCGAATAGCCTGTGTTGTAATCATGACAACACATGTAAAATTTTATCCGGTTTTATCCGATATTTGAAAATATAGCTTAATGTAGCCGACTAGAAAAGAAACACAAAAAATATCGATTTCTTATCCATTACTATAAATTGTCCCTTTTTGTTCTAAGGTGGTCAAAAGTCCGAGTTATGACTCGAAAACACTTGTTTACTACTACGATGGCAGAAAATTTAAATAATATTTCTGAAAAGTTAGTTTTTCGAAAGATTTCTAGTCTATAGGTACGTGAGGATTTGTAATTGGCTCTCTGGTGACTATGGTCTTCTTTTTTGTCTGTTTTTATTAGCTGTAAGTTCTCCATGTACACACGGCTGCTACGATCATATCTGCTGAAATCACGGGAATTGATGTAAATTTTCTATGCCGTTAAGTAATTTTAGAAGCATTGTTGAGTGCACACAAGACCGATACAGATTTTTTTTCTGTTTATGCCAAGGAAACAGCAGAGCGCGCTTACCCGCGCTTATGTTGCGCTTTACCCATGGCATCCCCTGAAGCCAACATTGCACAAAATTCTGATACATGGATCTGAAATTATACATAAAGTATTGCTTCCGATTGGTCAATTATCTCTTATGATAGCTGCGGAAGCACGTAAAAAACATATAAGTTTATATCACCAGAAAATTCTCTCGAGAAGCCTACAATATAGATGTTATTAGGTAACAGACTACTCCTTAGTTCCGATCCGCTAATAACAGGAACGCGACCCATTCCAAAAAAAATAAGCAAACCTTTTATAAAGGAAACGATAGGTTTGTTACTTTCCGCTGAGTCTGACATCGTACACGATGATGATGAGTCATCATCACATTCGATGTCAGCTTATGTTTCAGTACTGTGGTCTTCTTCTAGTTAAGTAGTTTATCGTGTTTTTCGCTAAGACATTGTAATTATATTAATTAATTCATTAAATAGGTATTATAACAGGAAACATTTTTTTTTTTCATTTAAATCCATAAAAGTCTATTGAAATGATAAAAATCCACTTAGGAATACTATTATCATTCATTAAAATAAAGAAAACGTTTTGGCCAGCCAAATCGCTCAAATACCCCTGTATGCGCTGGTTGTAGCGGTACCTCTACCCCATCGCGAAGAACAAATAAGCGCACCCGCCGCGGGCGATAATCGCGTCCTGAAACGAACTCACTGCCCTTTACCTACATTATGATGGATAAGCGATGTAAGATTGTTACACTGAAAGTCCACTTTGTGTTCAATAATAAAACTGTGTGTTATTTTTATAGGTTTAACATACGGAATGAATTCATTAAAAAATTGGAGTCGGAATTAACCCAGCATACCAAAAGTGGAATTACCAGAACTACGGGGGTCTCCAGCTCCATCGTTAAGAACAGGTCCAAGGATCAAAATTTAGAAATGGACCTTTTGAAAAATTGCCCTAATGAAGAAGGTACTATAGTTTAATTGTGCGCCTTTATAAATTATTTCTAACGTGACGATATTATCATGGACGGCCACGTCCATATTAGTACATTGGCTCGCGCGATAAGGGAGTCGAGTGTATAATGATAAATGCACACGCGTATCTTACGGCGTTTTTCAACACATTTGCGAGGAAAAAAACAGACTTGTTGTAAGAATTTATGCTACAATAACGTAATTAAAGAGATGATATATTTAGATTTATAAAGTTCAACTGACAGTACAGTAGTGTTCAGTACTGATGTGAAGGACCTTGGCTTGCACATGGATAGTACTCTGAACTGGCGTACTCAAGTCGCGAGGGTCAGCCAGAAGGTAACTGGAACGCTGCGGGCTCTGTACCGACTGAAAAATTTACTACCAACAAGCCAACAAGTACGAAGACAATGCTTGTGCAGTCCTTAATTTTCCCTATCATCGATTATGGTGACGTGTGCTACTATGACCTGAATGCAGATCTCCTCGACAAACTTGACCGTCTTCTCAATAACTGCATTCGATTCGTTTTCAATCTGCGTAAATATGATCATGTTTCTGCGCAGCGGTCGCTTCTAAAGTGGTTTCCCATACGCCAACGCAGAGAGCAAAGGGCGCTAACCACCTTGTTTTCATTTCTTCACTCACCCACTTCCCCTAGTTATCTAGCCCCCCACTTTCAGTACATTTGTGACAACCACAGTAAAAATCTACGGTCATCAAATAATCGCGTTCTTCAATGTCCCACTCACCGCACAGACTTCATTCATTCTTCCTTCTTCGTTCAGTCTATCTCTCTATGGAATGCGCTCCCCCAGGAAATCAGGATGGCAACCAACCGATTATCCTTTAAAATTAAAGTTCGCGAGCACATTCGTAAGAAGCTGGCAGTGTCATTACAACGTTAATGTTTTCCCATTGTTTGTCTTATTTGTTCTAGTATATTCGAGTATTTATGTATATTTATTTGTGCTTATATTTATATATAATTAGGCATATATATTATATTAATAGTTTGTAATAGGTATATGTGTATCTTTAGTATATGAGTTACTTTAAAAATATTCCTCAATTTCTCGTAATTGCACCTACCACTGTTTGTCTCTGCATCACCCAAAGGTTGACTGGTAGAAAATGCCTATGGCATTAAGTCCGCCTCTGTACATTTCTGTGCTTGAAGTATTAAATAAATAAATAAAACTGACCTTTGTTGCCAGGTACTGACTATACGAAGCTTCTTTAAAAAAAAACAACTTCGGTTGGTGACAATACTTTAGATTTCATATTAACTAGACAACGCAAACGTTAACAAATATTTATGGAAAATGGCGCGCTGGTTTTGTTTTCTCCGCGCGTCGCGCTATCGATGCGCGCGCAGGTGTAAATAAAGGCACTGGCAAAACCGCTAAACAGCCTATATAAAAAATATTATAAGCACAAAATGATGCTTTGAATATGCAAATTAAAGTTAAATGTAGTAAAAATATATAATTTGATGAAATATTATGTTAATTTATCATATTTTATGTATTTACACAGTAGGCATAAAGTCGCTTTGATGAGATTAAAAAGCGCATATCTCTGCTCGGGTAAATAGAGAATGCTCATTTAATAGTATAGGATAGTGCATACTAATTCCATGCTGCCATGATAGTACTTACTAATTCCATACTGCCATGTCATTACTCTGACTAGTAAATAGTTATCTGTGGCGCACATACTCCCTATAAAGTAAAAAGCACGCGTAATACACTGCAATAAAAACCTAAAACCGGTTTAATAAGAGCCACATTCCGAGAAAGTGTCTTGAAAAACATAAGAAGGAAATACGTGCACGTTGTAACGTTATCCAGGACGAAAATTTTAAAGCGTCTTCATTTATTTGCTTCCATACATTTTAGTTCCCTGTGTTAGATAGCGTGATGCCGTAGACGTCCACGATCCCGCATACAGGCGTGATGCGACACCGGTAGAACAATTTCCGTGAAGTTTTCATAGAAATTGTTCCACCACAGTCGCGCTGCGCCCGCGCCGCCGTCGCGTCCTGGATGTTTGCGGACAGGTATCATTTAACCGTCAGTTGGATCTTTTCTCTGGGAATCACATCATCCACATATTATGTACAGTTCGCAAATAACTTGAATAAGCGCGAAAATGTTGAATACAGTGTCATTAATTGTTGGCGCTAGGTATATTATAGTCTAATAGAATATAATTTTAATAAAAGTTATGTAAAGGTACAAGTGTGCTCTTTACTTGTCCCGTGACGCGATTGGTAACACTGAATTTTGCAGTCTTAGTTTCAATACATATAGAGTTCAAAATGGCGACTGACAGAACAATACTAACAAACACATGACTGCAAAATTCAGTGCTACCAATCGTGCCACAGGACAAGATAAAATGAACGCACTAGTTTATTAGGTTGTGTCTGTGAAATTCAATGCTTAGATACCGATATTTTTTGTTACTTTGTAAGTGTACTGAATTTTTGAGGTCAAAACGACCGTGCACGGCGCGACGGGCGGCGCGGCGTCCTGTTTAAAAGCGATCGCCGAGCAAATGAATTAATTCATTTTGATATTATTATAATCTTAGAATAAAGTCCCCGTCACGAGAAGCTATACATTTTGGAACTCCTACTAAGTTACGTAGCGACAATTCAGTCAAAAACAAATAATCCGAAATTCAATCAACTCAAAGTAACTTATGTGTAATACGAAACTAACGAGCAATGTCACTTGGTCGGGTTATATTTTAGCGATATAAAGTGCTGTCGTCTATCTAATGTTTTGTGGTACTGGAACTCAGACCCATTCCAGTACCACAAAACATTAGACGACTTTTCAGCGCCTTTTTTTATTTTTTTCGCTACGTAACTTAGTAGAAGTTCTATGTTTACAAAATGTATAGCTTCTCGTGACGGGGACTTCAGATACATAAGTATATCGAGGACGAAGTACTTGTCAGTCTGCCCGTGTTAGTTATTTCATTTTAAATAAATGAATTTTAAAACAATCTCAAAATGAAATTAAATAAATGAATTATATTATAATCTCAATATTAGAATATTGTTTGTTGAATAATTACATCTATCACATTTACAAAGCTTAGGACCAATGTAGAATGTAGAAGTACCTTATGATTTAACTATAATAACTTGTAAAAATCCCCTAGATGTTATTACTATGAATGATTGCGTAATATTTAATGATAGATACTTGTAGTTTATCTTAGATTTTACAAGTATTTCTATTTTAATACAATAAGCTGTTATAAACAATTGGCACAATACTGTCATTTGACGTTGATATTCCATTGAATTATATAACAATTATAAATCGGCTCTTATTAAATTGCTTAACCCGATATTTTTTTTAAACGGTTTACCTACTGATTTGTTAATTATTATGACCTATATTAGAGGAGGCCAAAATGTATCACAATCTGTGATTGGTTCAAAATGGCGGTAGATGTTTAAAGGATTGATGACGTTATCGAGTCAGTTGCTCGCTTTGTCTGTGGTTGCTCGGTAGTTGGTTGGTGGTTGGTTGAGTGTTTGGTTGGTTCTAGTGCCGTTGTGTTGGAATACACAATTCCCGTAATTTTTAAGATCGTTCGCATATTTGACCGTAATTATTGCTTATTATGATTATTTGTTGTGTATGGTATATTTTTGCCAATATTGCTAGTGTTAAAATTGTATAATGGAATATGATTAAATAACAGTCTACAGTCTTGCAGTCTTATTTATAAACGCCTCTTAAATTTTAATCAATTGCTAGGCAATTGATTAGCAAAATTCTTACAGTCTTATTTATAAACGCCTCTTACATTTTTATCAATTGCTAAGCAATTGATTAGCAAAATTCTTATTCATAAACGCTATTTAGCGCTAAGAGATCGCTAAGCAGCTATCAAAATTAAACACCACCGGTCCACTGTTATGAGGATGCTAAGAGGCAAGATGGCGGATTTTATTTGAATCAGCTGTTCGATTAAATGCGAATAATGTGTGCTTCGAGGTAATTTTGTTCCTAATATGAGTTGTGCCTTAGTAAATAAGGATTTCGACAGTCTGTTACGGGATTTCAGAACGACCTAGAAGAATTAAATAATTTTGAAACACCGGCGTGAAGTAGACGGAGGAAGACCTAGGTACAAAGCTCATTTAAAACCGCTACGAGGATATTATTACTATTAGATAACAGAGGAAGCTCATCGAAGATAGTGATTATCCAATGTGTTTTTCCATGTGCCCCTCATCTTATGTTACGTTATGTAACAGAGAAAACAACTATTACAATATTATGTACATTTACACATGAATATTTACATGCTGCTGTGCACAATAAATTGCATGTGTGCGTAGTCGCAGCGGAAAAATGTCGAATTTCTTCATTCCAGTTTAGCAGATATTCGGTCGATGACGCCGTGTAATTGTGTATGGTAACTACAAATTTGTGCATCCAACCATTGGAGAGCTGATCAACAAAAATTGTTTCCGCCGGAACTACGTCATCCTAGCAGCACTTATTTTCCCTATGGACGTACAAGAAAAAAATACATTAAATAATTAGTGTGTAAAGAGAGAGTAATTATGCCAATGCTCATTAATTACTAAGAGCACATATATTATATCTAACAAATACCAATATTGTGAGATACTTGAATGAGGTCTTCTATATTTACATAGTCAAAAGCACTTTTTACATCACTTATTGCGATAAAGATGTTGATGCAAAGGTGACAGCAACTGTATTGAGAGGCACTAATTTTCCCTCTACTTTACGCATAGGTAAATCTTTTGATTGAAATCACTTCAGAGTAGCACACTATATTTTTATATAAATATATTTCCTCATTTAAGAGTTCTTTGGGCACAGACGCCAATCCTTTCAGTCAAATACGATGGTTTAAAATAAAGGCTTTAAACTTATTTTTCCATAAGAAACCGATGACCCACTGACCGAAGTCTTCCATCTTCAGAAAATTGTTGGCCGCAGCCGCCTTTCTGAATGTTATTCCTATTTTGTGCGCATTTAATCTATGTACTCCTAAGACTCCTTTAACATTATCAGATATTAAGTTGGTGATCGTGAGAGGATTTTTATTCCCTACCTTCTACCACTCTGTTGACTCGACGTATATTACATACTCAGAATTGCTGTTTTCTATGAACAGTCTTTTATAATTTTGTTTAGTAAAAATATCATATTTATTAACCGAGTCAGAATTTCGGGTTATAGTGTATTCTTTTTTTCTCCCATCTCTGGCGCCACTGTCGACACTTGGTTATTATTTTATTTTGTTATTCGACTACGAGGTCTTTGCAGATGATAGGTGGTATTTCCGTGCAATTACATAAATATTAAACTATTTGCGAAATTAAAATCACCGATTCGTTTGACTTCCCGCCAAACAGTTCCTCATTTCGCACCTTTTCAGTTTTACTTATGTTGCCATCCTTGAAAAATCATTATTAGAGACCGAAGTTGTAAAGTGATAATATTAAATTATAGATGTATTATTATTTTAAAGTGCTTCTCACATAATAGAGGAGAACTTGGCAACATTGGTCTAGCCCCCGTAGGCATTCCAAGGAACCCCCTTCAGCATACTTAGTGCGCGCCTCGGGCGCTTGTTATAACTAGTCCCATAAACTTCTATTATGTACCGTTCAGTGTCCTTCAACCGATTAACAATCTAATTCGATAGAAAATCGAGCGGTCGTAAATAGCTGTGCAGCTCACCTGTGTTGTCATTTGATTGAAGGCTCGAGCAGACTAGCGTGACTTGTCACACGAGTTCACGCGACACGACGCGACATGATACCGGTAATTGTTCTACCGTGAAGTTTTCTTAAGAATCGTTTTGTAGGTTTATACCAAAATGTTTTGAGGATTGTGCCTACGTCTGTTTCGAAGAACAAAACTTCTATTGTGCGCTATATTTTAATTTACGCAATGTTGATTTTATTAACCTAGTTTACAAAACTCGCTCAAAGTTTTAGTCGAGTAACTCAATTATCAGATATCAAGTACTCCGCACAACCCTAAAATATTTTTAGTCTATGGAGGTCATGATTGATTTTCGTCGCGAATTCCACTGAAATCCCAGCTGTTTCGTTGCAATAGCTGCAGTGCGCCTGCCTGAACTGATTGCAGTGCACCCTGATTCCCGGGGCTAGCTTTTGTATAAACTAGTTATTATGTCGTCCATCATGGATGAAAGGTGTGTTATTTGTTGCAGATCTTGAACTTATCATATCCTGAGCAAAGTTATCGATATTTTGCATTTTTCAGAGTTTCGGATGAGATTGAAGCTCTAGAAGCAATTTTAATGGATGATGTTGTGATTAAACGTGTTGGGGACGTGCCGCATATAATCGAAACCGTCCTTCATCCGTCGACGGGAAATGACGTCGACCGGCAGTACGTCTGTGCGACCCTGGTAGTGAAACTGACGCCAGGATACCCGGACAGTAGCCCGGAGGTGACGCTCAGGAACCCGCGAGGCCTCGACGATGAGATCTTGACCAACATACACTTACAAATCCGAGAGAAACTGGCTGATTGTCGTGGTGAGCCTGTGGTGTTTGAACTGATTGAGGTAAGGCTTTGATCATACATTTATAAAATAAAGCTCAAATACATTTTAGTTCTATAAATTCAGAAAAAAACCTTGCTGCTTAATTATCATGATTAACCAGTGTTCATTGCCTGTATCCTGTACTGAAAAAGCCATTGACACAATTATGAAAGCTTGTTTCTAATGTTGCTAGTTCTTCCTTTAAGATTTAGATGAAAATAGAAGTAAGTATAGGATTCTTCTTTGGAACATGTTAAGTGGAATTACATATTCAAGACTACCCAAGTAGTTACATGTAGTAGTTTCTCTAGGAAGCTTCTGATAGAAGTGAAACCATGGGCAACAGTTAACCTAACATATCGTCATGCCTATAATCCCCGCAGGGTTAGGCTGAGGTGTACCTTATAGTCCAACCAGATTTTGCCAGTATGCAACAGCAACAGCTATTATGTAAATAAAACCTTAATGACATAGACATAAATTGGTTATAAAGTGTATAGGGTTATTGAAGAAACAAATCCAAGGTCTTGGTTAGTTAAAAGCTTTTATTTAACTTGCCATATATTTTTGAATCATTCAAATTCAAATTCAAAAGTCATTTATTCAAACTAGGCTGAAAATCAGCACTTTTCGAACGTCAAAATTACATAAGACAGTCCCTCAAAAACGCCCACCCTTCACCACTTCCTAGTGCTTTAGCTGGGAAGAAGAAGTGGCGCAACAAACTCCCCAGCAGCACAGCTGTCTGAATAGTTAGAAGAACATGATTCTATACAATAGTAATAATTTACTTTACGCAACACAACGCACACTTGCTGCCGGTTGCTCAGACAAGATTAGTATGATCAATTTTCGAGGTCGCTAGCTGACCATATATTACAATATATTTCATAAAAATAAAAAACAAAAACTGTGTAAAGAGTAGATTTCGTCAATAATAAACAAAATTTAAATTAAATAAATTGACTTATACAGTCAAATAAAATGAACTAAACAGTTAAATTAGTATGGAGTAGTATAGAGCTAGTCCCAAGCCTTTTTGTCGTCATTTAAGAGTGAGTGTCAATAACTGATGTATAGCTGTCCTGATAACCACTTCATTATTGAGAATGAAAGAGACAACTCAGTTGGGACTGATTATTCCAATGCAAAATAAACAAAATCATAATCTCATATCTCTTGTTTGTATTTGACAGTTTTTTTTTTTTTGTCTGATTCCTTATGTTGGCAGTATAACCACAATATAAATTAATTTAGAAGGATACTGTGGCCCCTGGCAATGTACAGACAACTGAAGGAACACAGGTGGGTTTTAGTCAGTAAGAGTCTGACATTCCCCCTCCACCCAGAGCGGGAGAAGTTATTTGATAAGTTACCACCCAGAAAAAAAAAGAAGGGGTACAGGAAAGGACATAGGGTACCTTTTATCCAGAAAAAAATACTGTTCACAAGTGAATGCGAGTGAAGCCGAGGGCAAAAGCTAGTATTTAATTAAAGAATAAAAACAACATAGAAGCATGGTAGTGGTAGATCAAATTTAAATATTTATTACTATAATATGGTAAAAAAAAAAAAAACTGAGTCCAGCACCGGACATGAACCCTGTAAGAGCACAGCAATTTTTACAATATTAAACTCAAACCATTAATTTCAAATAAACCCATTACAGGCACTTTTGAATTGCCAAGGGGTCGCTCAGTCAGAAATATAAAGCTAGTCGCCCAAATGTAAATAATTATACATTTGTCATGTCACTAAGGGGTATTGTATTAGCCAGTTACTGGGTTATGGACGTCAGATAGGCAGTCGCTTCATATAAAATACTGGTATTCAGCTGCATCCGATTAAACTACAAGCCGTTTTATCAGCATAGTTCGGAAAAGTCTAGGCAGATGATGATGATTTCAAATAAATCTATAAAAAATCTATAATTATTTAATTAAATACTGTCTGGAGGTACTTGGTATTTCTTAATATAGCTAGGTAACTAACTATATGTATGTACTAGCGGCTGCCCGCGGCTTCACCCGCGTGGCCCCTAAATATTTTTCTAAAATAAAAGTAGCCTAAGTTACTCCTTATAACATCAACGATTTGCCAGTCAAAGTCCTGTCAAAATCGGTCCAGCCGTTTGGGAGATAAGCTGGAACAAACAGGCACTCAGATATTTTTTTATGTTGTTTTGTTATAAATACACTAAAGTAAAATCCAACCTCTGTTCAAAGGCATACAATTCTATCAACAACTACTTAAATGATAAGAATAGTTGGTCGCTGTGATTAACTCAAGACAATGTTTAAATGTTCTTTCTCCAGAATTAGCTTACTTAGTGACAGGTTATATGAGTTTATATAATTGTTTATAATTTTACTTTATAAGTCAATTTATTTTATTTTAATTTATTGTTGACATAATCTACCCATTACAATGTTTTTTTTTAATGAGTTGTATTGCAATATGTGGGTTAGCTAGCGACCTCGATAATTTTTTAATTTACCTCGATGGTCCTAGTTTATCAATCTAGTTACAGCTATTTGTAAGCGGGCACGCCCTTTATGCTTGGAGGCTTTTATTTAGATATTGTTTTCGTTAAGTTATTTTTATTTCTGCTTGAGTATAGTTCTCGATGTTTTTGGTTGGTATATTGGCGTGTGCTAGCTGTCATATGGCTATTAATTTTATAATTTAAATTATGTTTTGTGTTGCGTAATGTAAATATCATTTTGCATACTATTATATAGATTATTTTTTTTCTAACTGAACAGACAGCTGTGCTGCTGGGGAGTTTGTTGCGCCACTTCTTCTTCCCAGCTAAAGCACTAGGAAGTGGTGAAGGGTGGGCGTTTTGAGGGACTGTCTTATGTAATTTTGACGTTCAAAAAGTGCTGATTCTCAGCCTAGTTTGAATAAATGACTTGAATTTTGAATTTTTGACACTGTATAC
This sequence comes from Xanthia icteritia, assembly GCA_949128155.2. Taxonomy (NCBI): domain Eukaryota; kingdom Metazoa; phylum Arthropoda; class Insecta; order Lepidoptera; family Noctuidae; genus Xanthia; species Xanthia icteritia. The sequence continues at coordinate 16,785,627 of OX421940.2, read as the reverse complement.
TTTCATATGCATTTAGTAAAAAGCTTTTATTTTGACATTACAAACAGACAATTCAATTTTATTTATTTGTATATATTGTATAGATTTTATGAGGTTAAAATTTACATGGAATGTACTGTACTTACTCTATACTTTTATCTTCAAAAAACTCTTGCAGCATGCAGTAGCATTTTATTGATCTAGTGTCATTCATTATTCAGGGTGGTAACAATAGGATATTATGTTTGTACGGACTAAACACAGCCCGTTTTTCCTCTTAAAAGTAATGCATTCTGTTAGTTAGCAATGTTACAAAAAACTGTCAAATATGTTGCTGTTTTGATTTATCAATATTATTAAATGAAATATTGATTATGTTATATTATATAATACATTTGTAATAATTTCTGTTATTACGTTGAATATTCAGTTAGGCTCGTGGCTACATAATAACAGCCGCCCAGCTCTACATACTCAACACATTGTCGTAAACGATTACGACAATTTATTTTCATTTTGACAGTTCAACAACATTCATTGCGTTATTTAAGAACGATTCAAATTCCGATTGATCTTGTATTACGTAATTAGGGTTCACTGCTTGACCGCCACTGAAGAACTCTGCTTTGCTTCGGCCGGTCCGTGCGTTATGTTGTAGACTCTGTCGAACGCCGCTAGGCAGCGCTGGCGTCCCGATTAGTCAACTCAGTAACGTATTTCCGACATATATATACCTGTATGTGTGTAATACATATTTCTTAAATAAACCATATAAAAAAATAAGAACTTATTTTACAAACTGACTTTACCCACTTTCAAAATATTTAATAACTAATTACTTCCTAATGTAATTTTAAATACACGTATTTTACAGCTTATCCGCGACTGTCTTACGGAGAGCAACTTGCCAAGCGGTCAGTGCATGATCTGCCTATTTGGCTTCACAAAAGGGGATGAGTTCATCAGGACACAATGCTATCACTACTTTCATAGCCATTGCCTTGCTGCTCACCTGATTTCTGGCAGGCGGTATTATCAAGAAGAGCTCGAATTACTGCCGAACTGGCAGCAGGTGACCAGGTCACCATTTAAGGTTAGTCTCATTTACAGAAACTCCAAATTTAATGTTATATTATTCTTATCACCCTTCGGATTAGGGTCCAACTAGATTGACTTTGACTCAAAATTCGTCACTTCATGTTGTCTCAAAACAAAAGATATATGTCTAGATAGACAGTCAAAGTCGAGAAAAATAGCGTCCAACTGTTGGCCGCTAAATACAAGCACATACAATTTGTTTTTACCCGACTACGGCGAAGCAAAAACGAGGGTTATTATTTTGACCGGTATGTATGTGTGTGTTCATCTGTTACCTCATAACTTTTAAACTCCTGATCATAATTTGACAAATGAGGTATAATTGGAAGCGTCTTGCGCTTCAGCTTCCGCAAGGACGCTGGTAGGTAAAGTAGGAAGGTAATAATAAAACATTTTTTTTCCCCATTTATTTGAATAGCGCAGAACTAAAAAAATATTTCTTGTAATAATGCCATGCTGGGTATCAAATGAAAGGGCTTGACGAGCACATAACGAATATGTGTATATATCATATTGTCTAAGTAAATAAATATGTATAAATTGTTAAAAACAAGCATAAGTGAGAATGTGCTACGTACGGCGCGGCTGTAAATTTAACCTATTATACCATAAAAAGTATGAAACAAGAAAATATTTCAGACAGAAATCGAGACAGCCTGTACTAAAATGGTCAAGGTAAAGCCGTGGGTCACATGCCATTATTACATTACTACTTTTTAGAGCGTGATTTTTCAGAAGTGGGGTTTTAGTTTTTGAATTTACTTTTTAGTTTTTTTGTAGCGCGACACTATTTAGACATACAAATAATCAGAGCTCAAAACATGTAAATGTGTCATCAATCGATGACGTCGATCGACCGCCGTCTGGTTGCATCGTCATCATTAAGCAATTGCAAGTGTAAGAACGGAAATTATGGTGCTGAGCTGAGTAAAAAAAATAAGTAAATAGCTGTGGTGTTATATAGCAAACATTTCATTCTGAATATGAGTAAGCCATTCAAAGAATAAACCGACTAGAACTGTGTGAATACAGCAATTCGATAAGTATAAATTCAAATATCAAAGATTGTGACAGATTTTGTGAATGCCTACGATCTCAGTACTGAGGAACGTCAGGCAATAGTAAGCTTGGCCTTTTATGTGGAAAATAGTGGAGTCTGTCTGGTCACCTTCGGGACGCGCTCCGTTTGAAAGGTTTCGCAGATTCTTAGTCATAAGTTTTTAATTGGCAATTTTTATTAGAATGCAAGAAACGTTCCAAGACACAGTATATTTAGGAAGTTCATAATGGTTAACGATGGTAAATGTCAATGAAAAGTATCAAATAAATGTAGTTTCAGGACACTATTTAATAGATATTTTGGGGAAGAATTGGATCGTACTAGAGAATGCAGCATGGAACTAGGGAATGCAGTATCAGGTCGATATTGGCCATTCGACATCTCGCCCGGCAATCTGGCTAGATCGAAATTGTCTTCTCACGAGATTGAATCTCGAAAAATTGTAACGCTGCACTGTTGACCAATATTAAAGGTGATTTCCATGTGTTAAGGAGAGCTGCCCGGTCTGCCGTATCACGCTGACTACCATCGAGGTGGAGACGCTGGCTGATGCACCACCGCCCGTAGCCTCATTCACTGCAGCGCCCTTCTTCTTGACCGACGAAATGAAAGTAAGTGTACCATAGACTTTTATAGCAGGTCAATATTAGACTTGAAGTAAACAGTGAAGTGTCAAGCTATTTTGAACTTTATGCGGTGCAACTACTATTAACTTACACTCTGTTCTGCTCTGCACTTAAACTTCCCTGAAAATGATTATGGTGTAACTGTAAGCGGACCAGTTTTGCAGGAGATTCAACAACACTGTAACATCGTGGGTCGTGGTGGGAGCTTTAATTTATGATCTGTAAGAAAATAAGATGAAGGCTTTAAACCTTTAACTTCAGACTATAGTTTTGTTTTAACACAACAACCATTTTGAAATAATTAAAAAAAAAATCATTGTTACTGCCGACAGAAGGGAAAACTTAAAACTAAAATATGCTGTTACTGTTGGCCAAGTGCAACACGTCATACTCTTAGCTACAGACATACTGTTGCATTAGCATGTCGGTGACGCAAACCCATAAGATTTTCGCCTACCAAAAATCGCTCAATGCGAAAATACGATTATGGTTACCATTAGTTATGTGGGAAATCAAAGCGATACGTAAACTCTTCTGTTTTAAAAAAAATATTGTTTACGTCTTAGCTTAACATTGCGCATTCCGCCACATTCCTCTCTTCCTTTCTCGCTCGCACACTCAGTTAAACACAGAATTTTCATCCTCACAAGTATACTTACCCATTTCTTGAACCTTTGACGCTGCTAGCATTTTCAGAGGGTTTTTTTTTTATAGGAGCTGCAGAATAAGATGGCTAAGCTCCTGGCTTACCAGATGTCCAAGGGCGGCGTGATAGGATGTGGCGACTCTGGGCCGCCACCGCTGACCATCACCACTCCTGAGGACAATGAGAATAATGTACTTACTTATTTCCTTTTTTTATTAGGCTAGATCTCCATCACGTATATATAGGTATTGTAAAGGCATGTAATAGTAATTATCATTATAACCCCTGAATAGTTAAAACATTTATTTATAAAATATTTATATTTACCTACATAATAATTGGAGAGTATTTAGCTATATGAGAGAAAATCGACAGGTAGCATTACTTAGTGTTTCGTGATGGTGGGTTTAAATTAAACTCTATGGCTAATTTTACTAACTAAAATAAATAAAAATTAACTTCGGTTATACGCGCCAATGCTAGTATTTATAAGATGTGATATGTTGGTATTGTATTGAGAATTTCTCGGAAAAAGGTGCCTTAAGAATACGCAGTGTTTACGGATTTTAGCAAAGCGTTTGACAATGTAAAACACTATAAATAAATGGTGGTTGTTGGTGGTGGTTGTGGTGGTTTTGTGCGTGCAAGAAAGTGTGTGTTTATGTATGCATGTCCATTATCACAATAGATTTATGAATACATAGCTAAGTAGTCGCTACTCGTATTTGTGGGGTACCACAAGGTTCGCAACTCCGACCATAACTCATTATTATTCACTACCTTCTTAACTAGTAAATATCATTACCCAGTGCCTAACTAATGTTATTACGTACAACCTACTACTCTTTTCAAGACCAGACACTTATTGAAATGTTATCCATAAAAAGTTGGATAAGCAAACTAAAATTACTATAAACACTTAATATTATTAATAAGCAAATAAGGAGTAGGACTTAGGACCACATAGACATTACAACCAAAATAATGTTGTTGCCATTTTCCCGCGCGGTAAAGTCCACATTTGCGCTTTTGCTCTATTATTACGTCAAATTCAAATATACAAAAAACTAATCTTGAGAAAACAATAAATTATTAAACAGTACGGAGGGAAAGGGTTACACTGCGTCCCGAAAATGATAAAAGCATTACGGTGTAAACAGCTTCGCATTCACTAGGCGACAAACATCTCGCCTTTAAGTCTTGTTGTCCCTGTCACTTTAAAGCGTATTGCAGCGACAGAAAGATTTAAGAACGGTTTAATTGAGAATTGTGGGGTTCATTGCTAAGCCAACTTGCCACTCTGGTCTGGAATATCCACGTCGCGCGACTTTTAGTCATAAAGGTATCCACGTTTGTTGCCTAGTGTATGCGAGGCCAACACGTTGGTTCGCAGTAACTTGGACTATTTGTCACAGGTATGCTCATCTCAGGTTGATGTTGATATGCAAGAGATTACGCGAGTTCTAAAAAGGTTCGTTCATCAACTATCCAATAAAAATATTTATTATATCTATCGGCGCGAGAAAATTTTAATCATAATGAGAATCGTTAATATTTAGCTTGAAAACCTGAATAATCGTAGGGAGTTATTAGATACCTATAAGTACGTTGATAGCTAAACTTAATGCTGACTTTATGTCAAAGTTATTCCTAAATGTTTTATTAGGTTATCTATTTCGCAAACTAAACTTGGGGTCGTTACATAAAACAAAACAATGCGAAAATTGTCCCCCGCCACGGATACAAAATACACTACCCAAATAAAAACCTGTTTGCACTATTTGTCATTGGTGCCGATTCTCCTGTCACAAATGCCTCTAAACTAGACTAAAAATCACCAAAATTTAATTTATTCCTGTCAAACGATGATTTCCCATTCTGAAATAGACTAAAGTGACACAGCTTAACTATATTTTAGTTTGACAGCACTAAGATGGCACTGAGATTTTAATTTAATGAAAAGGCCATTTTGCTATTCTGAATTTGACGTTTTTCACCTAAAATTTTAATTGTCTAACTAAATCTGACCATTTTTAATCGTGGTTATAAATGGTGTATTAAATTTGTGGAATACTATTAGTTGTCATGAACTAAAATTCACACGAACACCGCGACTTCAGGTGCAAAAACAGTACTGTATATATATTTTTTTCTTTTGCTTATATCTCGAATGTGTGTGCGCAAAAATAATGAAAATTTCGACCCCCTTTATGAAGCCCTTAATAATCAACACGTAGGTAATATTTTTTCTTATTTTCGGCTCTAAAAAACTTCACGGGGTAATGCAAACAAGTATGTACCACGTGGAGTCGCGATTGTCAAATTCGATTTAGTTGTGTCAAAATAATTTTTAAATTTAGAGACCATTTATTGCAGAATAGCGTTAAGATTCTCATAGTCAAAAGTTAGGAATTTTAGTGATAGTTTAGTTCGGTGTACAAGAGAATCGGCACCATTGTGGTTCAAACTGAATATGTTGAAACCTACTCATACTTTTATTTGTTTATTGGCTTATTTCGGACCTAGGACACGGTATTATTTGAAATATTTACATTGTAGACACTGAATTATTTTGATTGATTCTGAATTATTTTCAATTGCTAATCCATTGATTCATATGTTCGAAAAATTTGCTTGCTCAACAACGTAAATAACGCAATGAATGTTGTTGAACTGTCAAAATGAAACATATTATGATTGATCGTGTGTGACGCAATTATGTGATGTTATTGTTCCTAGAACTATATATTTTTAAAGTGCATTATATTTTCTGATCAGTAAATAAAAATAAAAAACTACGAAAATCTAAAATTGACTCACAAATTCAAAATTTATCTCTTACCACTTAACAGTAATTTAACATTACCAACTTATGTAAAACTTTGGATATACAATTATTAGAATTATGTATTAATTTTATATGTAATTTATATTTTAATTCCGAATTGAATAATATAATTAGTATTTTTTATGTTCAGCTTTGACTTGTTAAGCAATAATACAGTGTGCCTTTTTGAGTTATTGCATAAAATTTATGTTATTTTTGTATATGTAACATATTTCCTCTCGCTTTCCTGCAATCAAAATCGAAATCTAATTAATCAAATCAAGGGATTTCGTGAAAAGGGACGGAAGTGTGTCACAAGAAGCCGGGGAAGCGCACGCTATTTGATTTGACCAATGACCGCGCGCGGTGTTAAAGTTTTCTGTCAGAAACGACCTTGACGAGCCTTTAATGTTGCTTATTACCAAAGTGAGATGTCAGATGTTACAAATCATATGCGACTACTGTTACTGTTACTGTTATTTTTGTGTGTGATCTTTGATTTGTTTCTATTTTATTATATTATTTATGTGTTAAAACAATTGTACTATATGCAGGAGAATACTAACGGATCTCCTGGGGCCTCCAATGAAGGAGCGAAAGCTAGCAACGGGATCGTCAACGGACGACAGAATGGAAACTCATCCAACAATAACTCTGCTCCTGGGTCCCCGGCTGCTCGCCCTGCATACCGCGGCCCTTACAGGTAACAACACAGCCTTTTGTAACAACTATGTTTTAACAGGTACAGGCCATTCGACAAAATTGTGACGCCCTTAAAAAAAATCTCTTGCCGTCGAAATTAAAAGAAAAGCCGCTATGAAAAAAATTATGCCGCCGCTGACGTATTACACATTTTTATATCGCTGGTGATTTTTTTATTATAAACATGAGTGGTGACCACAGGTGGCTGTATCTCCACTGATTTAGTGGACAAACTATACATAACTTTGGTCTCCAAGAGACAAAAAACGGCCTTTAATGCAAGATGTTTGCTGGCAGGGGCTTCAACCGGCGCGGCAAGCCGGGCCGGCGCGGGCGCGGCGCTGCGCGGTGACCCTCGCGCGCCGCCCGCTCGCCGCGCAGAGCATAGCGCCCCGCGCCCCGCCCCGCCGCACGCCACGTCCGCCCCGCCCGTCTACCAGCACTGAACTCTGTTGCCGACCGACACCTATCTGACCGCGGTGATACATCTGTGAACATACCGCCTAAATATTGGCCAGGTACGTTATTAAATAACACGTTATACCTGTCCGCGTTTGTTAAATTTGTACGCGTCTCCTGTCAGTTTCCAGTTGAATATCTATTGCGCACTCCGTACTTATATTCACGCCTAACGGCACGTATTGTTATTTATGTCACTCTTACATTGTCAGTGTTCACATATACTATGACAATAAACAGAGTAATCGAGACTGCACAGGGGACTGAAAAGATATTTTATCAGAATACAGGGTCTTATTTGCTAAAACGGACTGAACCGTACCTCTCGAGACTGACGATTTACCCTAGTTACCCAATCCTATTTATATTTTCGAAGGCGCTTGGAGCGCTTTCTACTGTAATTTTAGACCATATCGATTGGACCACTGAACTCTATAATATATCCCTGCCAATTTTTCGCGAATTTTGTTGCAAATTAGTTTACAAAGTGAAAAATATACATCTGAAAGGGAGCCACGACCCCTTTCAGATGTATATTTTCGTCAAGAATTATCTGAACAATCCGACATTGTGCCGAAACGATACTGGTTGTCTCTGCAGCTATATAGATTAACACCTGCCCACCTACGCGTGAAATAGTAGGGCGTCGACTAAACTAATTAGTCCTGCCATTTTTTTTGTCAGCTGTACTACTTTGTCGGATTTCGGCCCTTTTTCACCAAACTTTATGGCGACACTAACTCTCTTCCTTAATTATTAAATCCTTCCAGTATTTACTGAAAATTTATAATAAATCATCAAATAAAACACTGCCATTGTGAGTATTCACTTTATTGAGAAACTATACAAGTTGTTTTTCTATCAGTAAACTTCAGCTCGTTAATGGAATAGCAGATCTGAAAGGAATCCCTTTTGTATTTACATTTAATACTCTCACTAAGTACCTTCTGATCTTTCCCAAATTCTTGAAATCTCTTTAACTACCTTAATATTTTTTTTTTTTTGTACGGAAATCGTCAGTGTATGGTTATTTTTGAACGCAAAGTTTTGAATTTGATCTGAATCTTCAAAATAATCGTAAAATCTCAACAATTTAAATCATTGAAACGTATTATGCGGCGTGTTTGATTAAAGACCGGTTTACACTTGGATAAGTCAGTCAAATAAATCGTACTGAGTCCATATTATGAAGTATTAATGCCACCTAGAAAAATAATCAAAGACTGCACTTGGTGTCAAAAAGTAAAATATGCGTACGTACAGGGCTGCTTCTAACTAGTCCTGAATTTATTTGTTTTTGCACTTTTCAAAGTGTAAACCGACCATACGCACGCCTGTCGCCACGCATGGATCTTCACAGATGTATTAACCACAGTCAAAATGTAAGGCATAGTCAAGCAACAGATTTCAGAACACTTTACAGTAATGCAGTTGATGTCTATTCTGACGTCATCCCAACACCCACACCAGCGTTTGGAATGCAAATGCTCACGCCTTTTAAATATTTAGTTCCAATTTTACAAGTTTAGTGACAAATTCAATACATAACTTTAATGAAATTATATGTATATTGTTAATTTAACATAAATAATACAGGTTATTTGCGTGTCTAGCCTACTTAGGCATGATCAAAGAATTTAGACAAAATTTTATTAGTGAAAAGTTTCAAACACTTCCAAACGCTGGTTGAATACTGCAAATCTCTCAACAGCTATTGCCAAAGTGAGATGGCACAAAATAATAATAATGAATGTAATAGTCGTTGAATGTACTCTTAGCTTAAGGCACGTTTCTGTGACGAGTCTAGTCATCATAAACTAGTATTCCACATAATTAAATTAAAATCATAAATGTAACTACGTGTCAAATGTTTGCGTTGTTCGGTCAATTTAATGGAAAGAAAATTTAAGTTTACGTTGAATGAATGAATGAAATGCACCGACCCCAGCGTGGTTTAACCAGACTCGATAATCCGAATGAACCCCAACATTTGCACTAGAGCCTGGAGCCTGGAGCCTCATGCATCATGGGGCTACAGTGGCCATTGCATATCAAGGAGTAGACCGGGGGCCGCGGTAATGGTAGGGAAAACGTGCCCTCAAAATATGGAAGGGCTTGCGAGCTCTACCGAATATGTATCCTTGAGTAGGCAATGGAATAGTGGAGAGACGGGTAATATCTATCTATGAATGGGCATGTTCTTACGGTGTCGCCGCCAGGCCGGTTCAGGTCCAGCTTCACCGGTGCATCTGCTCTTTGCTGTCTCCAATGTCTTTGTCTGAGGTGGTCTCGCCGCTATCCGTTTCAGGCTTCTTGTAAATCTCATTAGCAGTCTTCTAGATCTTATCGCGGTCTGAAGAAAAATTCAAAATTTAGTCTTAAATGAACACAACATGTTCTTGCACAAGAGTATAAAGCGTCCATGTTATGTCTATGCGCGAATATTCTATGCATGGCCTTCGATCATCTTACTTTGCTCATCAAGGCTTCACTATCGGCGCCTTTTCGCAACTATGTTGGGGTCGACTTCTAGTCTAACCGGATGCAACTGAATGCCAGAATACCAACTATTTTACATGGAGCGACTACCTATCTGACCTCCACAACCCAGTTACTGGGTAATAATACAATACGGCCGATATAACTTGGCAGTTCCGAACTTTGCGCAAAAGGCTGCGCAATAAAAAATTTTAGGAACCAAATGGTGACATGATGCGAGTGTGAGTGAGAGAACATGCGCGAAAATTCGTAGTGCCTATGTTCAGACTTGCCAAATTATATCGGCCGTATTGTATTAGCCAGTAACTGGGAAAACGGGGTGGCAGATTGCATTGAATTGACCGTATAATAAGTCATTAAAAATAAGAATTACATTTAGCTAACCTGTCTTAGATTGATTAAGATTTTCATGTCACTTGACAAAGGAGACTGAGCAAAAGTGGTATATGGACCAATAGCGATATAATTTTGATATTGGTTCAAAAACCACTTCCCAAATTTGAACAGTCTCCTTTTGCTTACTTTTTTTAATTTTCGGAATAACATGGGAGGGAGTCCTGATTGTTTTGATATTCTTTACGTTAAAATTCATTCTATGTACAAATAAGTTTTTTAGATATGATTACGATATTTTTATATAAAACAAAATAAATGTTATTTTAATTTAAATTATATTTATTTGGACTTGTAATAAGCGGATGAAAGAGACGAGAAAACACATGTGTCGTATGTTTTAGATAATAATTAAGTTAGAAAACTACAGATAATTGATTTGTTACATTTTCCTTACGAAGGTTGTGTTGTAATATCTTAAGCTTCTTAATCTCTCTAGATCTCTACCAGTATAAGTATTGCAATATAAATACTAACTCGAAGTTAGATTTTATTTTCCAGAAAATGGATAAATAATGAGTAGAAAACGACTATTTAAAATCTCATTGTAATTGGCATATTATTTTTTTGTTATTACAACATAACAAATCTTTAAAAGTAATTGTTTTTGGTTAGTTCAAAAGCAATTAATTTTAAATAAAATTAATTTATCTTTCTGTAATTTATACATTAGGCTCAATTTACGTTACAACGGAACGGAATGGAAGCGAATTTTTGTCGCGAAATTGAGTCAAAGCATCATTAATTTTATGTCAATTGTTACAAACTGGATTCGAGGTGCTAGTTGCGGGAATTCTTGAGACTGCGTGAGAATTCTCCGTAAGACGCGCGATGTTTTTCTGCTCATATCTAGTTTGTACGTTACACAATTTACATAAAGTTCATTATGCTTTGACCCATTTTCGTCACGAAAATTAGTTCCGTGGCAAAGTAAATTGAGCCTTAGGGTATTGTGGAGCAAATGTTAATGTGTTTGTACTTCCGAAGGATATGCAGTGATGTACGTCTGAAATACGACAGTGGCAACACTAATTAGGATTTAATTGGTGTTGCCACTCTTAAAACATATTTTCCCAAATAATCCCAGCTTCAGACAGGCAGGCCAGTTTTGAATAAATGACACTGAATTTTAGTGAAATGAAAATAAATAGAAAATGGAAGTTACATTCTGCATAACATTAGCTGTTGTAAACAAGCCTTATAAACGATTTCTTCAGTAATAATTTGTGTGTACCTTAACAAACAGAATTCCTTGCCATTTTCGCACTTAGATTTATTTTTTAAATTAAACTTATTTAAATGGTTTGTTAAATTTTACATTCCAATAAGGTTTCTGTACATAGCATGAGATTATTTAGATATTCTTAACTCTTTTCATGTGTTTCAGAGCGAGAAAGGTTTGGGATGGGAATCGTACTTATTCTGCACAACTTTGTTTCGTTGTGAATATTTCGAGAAAACATTACAATATTTGTTATTTCTTCTACTCGCATATATTGGAATAGCGTTAGTGCATGCATAGCATAATTTCGGCTTTTTATGGCGCTTATTAGCCAATAGATGTAAGGAATAGGGTTTGCCAGGGTTGTCAGATGCATTAGATTTGCGAAGCCAAAAGTGCTTTTAGAAATATTACCTAATTTTGGCATACATACATACATGCCTAAATTAGCCCTAAAAGGGAAAAGCTAACATAGTTGACTTGAAATAGTTAGGGCTTCTTCAGACATTTCGCGATTTTACAACTTATATACCTATCTGGCTTTTTATCATTTCTGACAACCCTGAGATATTGGCAGCTGGTCCTTAACGAGGGAGGTTGATGACAATCGACAAGACGGTACACTTTTGTAATCGTAATTTTTATCTATAAATGTAATTTATGTGTAGTAGTATTTACCTTAATAAAAACTTACCAAAGAAACACGTGTTTTATTTGACCCGAATTTCCAATTTCAAGATGGTTTATAATGTCAATAAACAAAATGTTTATTCAATAAGCAATGTGATACCACTAAAAAGCCGTACCTACTTGAAAGTAACCCACAAAAACTGCATTCATACATTTATTTGAGAAACAAGATCTTATATATTTTGAAATCGTGAACTGTCCGCTCCACATAAGGGCAAAGCCTTGATTTGCTTCCGATAGAAGTAGTTATTTGCATGTCTGACCTAGACACATATGGACACGGCAGAGATGATTCCTGCAACTCGTTTGGTAACAGGCGACCTCGAGAATGAGGGTAATTGTGTTTATGGTAGGGCATTGGGTACGCGCGCGCCGGTAAAGGAATGTTTTTGCGCAGCAATATTTAAATTTCGAACGCAACCAATGGGTGCATTCCGAGTTACGCTGTAATTGATTGGAGCGTGCTAACACCCGTACCGAATTAACGTGGGCGCGATAACGATGAGTCTAGAATCGTCATTGATGACGTCATGACATGCGCAATCTTGCGATAACGCTGACCATGCCTTTTACTAATATCACCGTGAGCGCTGTCAAAAATGACAGTTGTGCTGTTTTGATTCGCATCCTATCTTTAAACTAACGTGGTATTATCGAAATTGTGCTTCTGGCTACCGTTCGTCACCTAACCAAAGAAGAAGAAGAAAATTGTGGTATAAACACAAAGAAATATGATATGCAAGTTTTGACGTTGAGCGCGTTCATGAGCGTTCCGAATTGTTGACAGCCATTAGCTGTCATAATCGTGATATTTTAATCGGAACGCCAATTATCGATGCGAACTTGTCTTTAGAGTGGTACTACCTGAAGGCAATAGTAAACATGTGCTCTCACAAAGATGGCTTTATTACGTAAATAAACATAATACGTAACTAGACTGTCTCGTTGGTCTAGTGGTTGCAAACGCTACTGCTGAGCATGAGGTCCTGGGTCCAATTCCCGGGTCGGGCAGTGTTATTGGGTTTTTCCATATGGAATTTCTCAGTAGCAGTCCGGAGTCTGGATTCGTGCCCGGTTGATTGCAATAGACTAACCCCTGTTACATGGGACTCAAACATAACTGGCGAAATATGGGTGTAGGTACTATAGGTACACCTCTGCCTAACCTTTCGGGGAATACAGGCGTGATGCTATGTTACGTAACTAGATATCGATTAAATCTAAATGAAATTCATATGCTTGCTTTGTTGGTGTATGTGAATGCGGACTACAACATTTTCTAAGAACACATATCGCACGACGACGGAGAAACGCAAGCGTCCTACTTCTATTGCGTCGTTATTATCGCAGCAGCGTGTAACTTCGTGGCCGTCCTAGTACAAAATATAGGTACTGAAAACAGCTATCGCTATAACGCTTGCGTTATTATCGCACGATAAAAACGCGCCTGTGGGGAGGGGCTTAAATATTGCCAATCTGGTATACCCACTCAACGCATCTTTGGATAATGTATATTTAAATGAGTCGTATGTATGTCCTCATGACTCAGTGTCGGCGCGTGCACATAAGGTGAAAACATCTGAAGGTGAGCGGTACCTATCTCGAATGATGAGTAATGTATAATTATAATGTGAGGGAGGCTGTACAGTCAGTGAGATCAAACTGCTGATATGCAAAGGATATCGCAAGTCTGCTGTTTTTATTGCGGAAATCAAGTGCAAGACAGAATGCAGTAGTTAGCGGTCTTGTAGGACGAATAGGACTTATCGTAGCCTGTACCTAGCTGACAAGTTTTAAAACTGAACCTATATGTTAGAAGACTGTGCAAGCGATGGAAAAGTCAGACAAACCTGACAGCTGTCTTCTTCTTAGCGTGTCGATGGCAAATAAGAACCCCTAAGACGACCCACTGACAGAAATTGGTTGTCAAAATTCAAATATTATCTTTGTTTAAAAAAATTGTTACGCGAACTTCGTTCGCTGATGCAGTCATAAGATCCTCAAGTGCACAGATGATAGGGCCATATGGAAGGTGTCTGCGAAGAGGCGCCGCATATACACTAGAGGTACGAGTCGTCCATAAACTTCCATCTGTGGAGATTCCCTTTGCTACGGCTGACTTGGGTTCGTAGTCTATTTAGGGATGTCCAAGTCGGCCACAGTAACGCGTGCCCAGGTGGAAGGCCCTCAGATAGCTCGATTAAACTGCGAGAAAGCCTCTTTTTCCACGTTATGGCTGCCGGATAGCCTACAGTGTAAGGTTATTATGGAGCCATGGATTAGTTTTTTTTTATATTCGTACCTTCTACCTACACGAAGTCGGCTAACCTATGAACAGCCCAAAGGTGTTAAAAAGGACTCTTAACAAGAAAATGTACAAAAAATAAAGACTGGCTTTTAATGGGTTCTCTTCACATTAGCATTAAGGTTACCTACCCTACCACTGATCAGTCATTCTTCCATACTAACATTACTAACGTCGTATGGATTCCACTGTTGGACAGCGTACATATATCTACTTGTCTCGTCATTATGTAGCCCTGTACTGAAACAAAAAATAAAAATTGGTTTGACATGAATGTCGAAACTTTCATATTTCAACTCTAATTTTAACGCATCTTTGGCATAAATAAATAAGTTCCGGGGTATGAAAATGGCAAATTTGTTGCCGTACAGGGATAGATACATAATTTATTAAATACTTAAAGTAGTTTTTTTCTATACCAAGGTAGCGGTGCCACCTTAAGTCAGCCTTGTGTTTTACCTACCTACTTAAAGTAGATGCAAATACATAACAAAAATTAAATGGTTAAATCTATATTCGTATTTGGATCACTAGGGACACTTTTTTTTGTTTTACTAATCTTTAAGATATGCGGATTTGAATGCAACTGACTTGTCATGCAAATTAGTAGAGCCATTAAGGTCATGTCGCGGTCGTACTCGTAAGGAAGCCCGATTAACGCCATGTTTTAATATGAGTAACACATGTTTAATGTCAATATGCAGCACTTAGCGAGTATTATTCTGTTACTTACATATTCATTAGTCTGAACACAACTAAAAGGTATATATTTGATATACCTAAGGTGTAGTTGGGTACCTATACATATAGTGTACCTACTGCCATTTTGTATAGGTACATTCTGATTCCTTCCATTTGCCATTATTTAAATGAAACTCCAGGGATACCTGGGTACCTAAAAGTATTGTGGTGGTAATTAGAACAGCAAGTATGCACCTATAACTAATATGATGGTTTAATATGAGCGTGGTGTGAATGGTTATCATTCACACCACGGAATCAATGTCGTGATTCACACAATATGATTTTTTTTTACTTTTTAATATCTTATAGGTATTTCTTGGTATCAATACAATGCTGGCATGATTTGCAAGCTTGAGCCTACCGGGTTGTCTAATTTAAGTTTTTGAAACTTCTCTCATCCAAGTTCCCAGTTTCATTGCATTCATCGATAACCATACATAATGTAGGAACCTACCAAGCAAGTCGACTTTGTCAGTTGTGTAGTCGTGCTAGTTCCGATCCGCGTGGTGAGCCATTTCCTTTGGCTTGTTATCGCACTACGTAACTACGTTTGCCAGTCTGGTTTTTAAGCGGGCGGAGGCAGAACGTGTCCTTCCATTGCTATTATCGCTCTGTGACTAAAAAAAGTAATATTTCGCGCGCTTTGCTTTATTTTAAAATTGGAATAGTGGATTAGGCGTGTTCTGTTTATAATTTTTTATTTAGTTTTCTGTATTTTTTATGGTGTAAATATTTTAAACGAATAGAGCGTCGCTTGAAGAAATAATGTGTTTGTGTTTTTAGAAAATACTTAGTATAAATTTGTGGTGCTGAAAATTTTGGAATGAAAAAATGTCTACATTATTGAAGAACGTAACTAATTGCATCTGGCATGCTTTTGATTCCTTGCAAAATAAAGACTTCGTGCACAAGTCGAAGCTAAAGGTACGTTTACACTTTTCATAACTTTATTTTCTCTCAAGATAACTATTTTCCATTTTCATTAAATTTGGAAAAAAATATAATTAATAGGTTAGATAGGTACTAGTAACCCTAACAGTAAATATTTACAAAAAACTCGACATTTGACAAAGTAAATAATGGAAATCTTGAGACGATCTGAAGCGATTGCGGAAAAGCGGAAAATGGGTAAGTAGGTAAGTAGGAGGTACCTAACATCTTAAATTAAACATTACCTATTATAGGTTGCCTTATTTTGTGACCTAAGTTACAATGTCCATGAACAGCAACTGCTTATTATGCGCAAGTTGTAAAAGTCAATGGAGAGGAACGATTTACTTCAGCTGCAGTAACAAAATACAATAGCCTCTACAGTGGGTAGGTACCTAGGTACACTATAAAGAAAGAATAACTAGGCTAATCAAAGCAAGCAATCTAAGTAGGAATAAGTACCTAAGTAAGAGAATAATTTACGTTATAAGTCCCTCAATGACCAAAGGATCAACTTAACGATTGAGAGGTAAGTACCTAGTGTGTTGTAATCTTGCTTGGGGATGTAAAGTCAAATTCAAATAATTTATTACAAGAAGATGACTTTAAAAGGCACTTTTGAACGTCAATATTTACAAGAAAATATAATTGATTCTAGTTGCCCGTTCCAAAAGTTAATATTGTATGGAGAAGAATAGGCAAGAAAATCTTTTATAATGTTTTACAATGTTTTGTATGTACCTAGTAATGCTGCACCCCGCGGTTTCACCCGCATAAGTCTCGATCCCGTGGGAATATCGGGATAAAAGGTATCCTATGTCTTTCTCCAGGTCATGGTCTACCCAGGTGCCAAATCCGTTTTTAGCATGAAAGCGTAGCAAAAAAATAAACTCACTTTCGCATTTATAATATTTAATTAATACCAGTATGTGAAGACGATTTACCTGACATAAAGTGCTTTCTACAAGTTATCTCCAAGACTCAGGCAGTGCCACGCCAGGCTACTGGGTAATATTTAGGTATACGGTGGCGACATGACGAGTGAATGAATGAATGAATGAATGAATGAATGAATGAATTCTTTATTTGCCTGAATGAATTCTTTATTTGCCAGAATATAGGTACATTGTATATGGTAAATTTTTATATGGTTTCACTATATTCGACTTTCTAGTCGTGCAAATTTTTAAATAGACATAGTCACAGCTTAAAAAAAAAAAAAAAAATATGATATCAAATTTTTGTCTTCCTACATTAATAACACAAAAAATAATATTAACATTAACAATAATATAAAATAAAAAATAATAAAATAATCACTATGTCAAGAGATTATTTATTATCACTATGTCGAGAGATTATTCTAAAAATGTTCGTGCCATTCTGTGCAGGATCTTTTTTCATATTCTTCCTTTTTACTTTTTTATTTCAACTTGTGTCATGTGTGCCATTCATTTAGCTCTTCTTCTGAAGATCTGAGAGACATGACACAGGAAGAAGATGATCGATTAGAGATGGTGGAGGTGAATAGCAGATTTTGAGGTTGGAATTATTTTTGTTTTTCGCGATACCATAAGATAGACTTTGCTATAAGTAACTTGAATTCTTAGTGAAACAAGGAAAAACATGAAATATCACGCATTTACACACTAGCACTATTTTACTTACGTTCTCAAAAATGTTTGTTAAACATAACAGAGTTTATTGTTATTATAGACGCAGTATGATTCATTATTTTAGCTCTAATTATTATTAATAGATTTACGACACAAGCCTCTCATAACAATCAATAGTTTAATTTACACTATGATTTCATACTGAAGTCATAGAAGAGTAAATAAATCGGCAACTAACTTGTATTATTGATTTAATAACTATTAGGTAGGTAACGTAGGAACATAACTCATAATTAGGGAAATAGGTACTTCTCTTATAGATAATTATTAAGATAAATAACAATTATTTATGTTAGTAGCTGCTGCCCGAGGCGACACTCGCGTGGAGCCTAATTCTTTTCTAAAATAAAAGTGGTCTAACTACTCCTTATAACATCAGCTATCTGCCAGTGAAAGTCCTGTCAAAATCGGTCCAGCCGTTTTGGAGATTAGCCGGAACAAACAGACAGAAAGACAAACAAACAAAAAAAAACTTTTTTTGTTATAAATACCGTACTTAAGTATATACTTTTTTAAGCATTTAGTAAAAAGCTATTATTTTGACATTATAAACAGACACTTCAATTTCATTGACTTGTATAGATTTATAGCGCTCCTGCTTCGCACGGTTTTTACGACTTGACAAAACATCCAGATTTATTTTCTTCTTTATATGTTACTTTAATATTATATTATACACAAATAAACCTTCCGGAATAAATTCTCTAACCGATGGTGTAAACCTCATCAAAATCTATTGCGTGGTTTAGAAAAACACCGCGGTCATACCAAACACGAAAAGCGACTTCAATTTATAATAAGTATGTATAGATTAAAATCTTTGGAAAATCAACCTGCATGTACCTAGATTGTTTTAGAATAAATAAAATAGAATCTAGACTCTTTGTACTATTGTAGTGGTAGTGCATCGGGTTACAGTTTGTCTGGGAAAATATGTTTCCCTAATGTTTCAGAAATCAACACAGAAGAAGTCGCGGGACAACGCAGGTACCCATAAGTACTTATCTACTTAAAGTAGTACATAATCAATTTAGCTTGTGCCGATAAGAATGGAAAGTTCCATTAATCATTATGTCATTAATGAATGATCTACCTATGTAAAGATAATGTAGGTACTTATTTGGTAATTGGAATTTGGTACGGATCTCTCCGTAGACTATTTGCCAAATACCAGCAGTGGTGGCCCAGTGGTAAAGGCCCAAACTTCACCAAAAAGGCCAGATTAGGATAAAAAAAAAAAAAAACAATCCTACAAGGGCACTTATGAAACGTCAGAAGCTAGGTGTACGGTTCCAATTGGTCGTTTCATATGGAGAAGAGCCGGCAAGAAACTCCACGGTTACTCTTTTAAAAGTAAATGGTATTTGATAAACGCACACTGTACAGGTACACTGTACAACGAGTGCATTGGGGGCCCAGTGGTAATAGCCCTGACTTACGAGTTGAAGGTCATGGGATCGAACCCAGGCAGGCGCTTTACTTTTTGTAAATAATTTATCTACCACTGCTCTCAAAACAGTGAAGGGAAACATCATGAGGAAACCAACATGTCCTAGAAGATCCAAAATTCGAAGACGTGACATCTACCAACCCGCACTGGGCCCGCGTGCGTGGTAGATTACAGCCCAGTCCCAGTAGTGGGAAAAGTTTAGGCTGATTCTAAATAGTATACGAATTTATATTACCAATAGTTAGATTGTACGAGTGCCTTTACTCGTAGGTACAATCTACTCGTACTCTGCATCTAACAGCAGATTGTTTTTTTTGAAAAGGCTGACAATTTTTTTTTTCTTTTTTTTTCTTTGCAATAATTGAAACCCAAATATGCGGCTGAACTATGTGAGAGAATAGATAAAGATAATCAGCTTATTTCATATCGTAGCGTATTTTATTTCGTTTGTCTAGAAACCTGACAGGCCAATGCAATTAAGGAATTCTTGAGCAGTTTTATCTAGAGATATACACTTGGGAGCAAATAAATCGAGCCACTTCCTTTTTCACGCATTATGGTAATTATTTTTGGTATTAAGGAACGCATCGATTCGAAACATATATCGCCTAAAAGGGTATTTAATAACCTTTACAATGAGGGTAGTTAGTTGTCAAAATTTCATTTTTATTAAAGTTTAAAGGGTAGAATAAAATTATCGCATTTAATTTGCTTATGACATTTTTATTGTACTCTGTTAAGAAAAGATTAAATTTGAGGTTTTTGTTAATCATACCCATATTACTTGTTATTGTTGTCTTTATCTGTGTCTGTGTAATCAAAATAACCTGATAAAATGGATACTACACCGACGGAAGCTGCCCAAGTTGTAGCTTTACTTGAGGTTGGACACGGACAACGTGAAGTGGCACGCAGACTTCATTTGAGTCGTTCAAAGGTACAGCGGGTATACCGCAGGTATCTGGAGACTGGTGCTTTTGTTCGGCGACCTGGAACTGGCCGACCACGGGCAACAACAGAACGTGACGACCGCTTTATTGCAACCAATTCGTTGCGCGACCGTGGACTTAATGCTGTTCAGCTACAGCAAGCGTTACGTGACGTTCGAGGAGTCGCAATCAGTAGGTGGACAGTGAGACGAAGACTAAAAGAACGAAATTTAACATCACACAAACCAGCAACTGGCCCAAAATTGACTGTAGCTCATCGCCGATCTCGCTTGGAGTTTGCTCGAGAACACATTAATTGGACGTTAGAAGACTGGAGGTCAGTTTTGTTTTCTGACGAGTCAAGAATCTGTCTTTTTAGCAATGACGGGAGAAACCGAGTGTATAGACGTCCTGGTGAAAGATTTGCCCAATGTTGCATTCGAGAAACGGTGAGTTTTGGTGGTGGTTCTTGTATGGTGTGGGGAGGAATTTCTCTAGACGGAAAAACGGAACTTGTCTTCGTCGACCCCGCCAACGATGGCAGTGGTAGACGTGGATTAACAGCTGACCGATACATAACTGACATTCTTGAAAACCACGTAATGCCGTATGCTGGTTTTGTCGGAGAAAATTTCTTGTTTATGCATGACAATGCGAGACCTCATACCGCGCAGATCGTTACGGAATACTTGTCTGCGATCGGGATTCAACAAATGGTATGGCCAGCACGAAGTCCCGATTTGAACCCGATCGAACACCTATGGGACGAGCTAAAACGGAGAGTCCGAGCCAGGGTTCCCGCTGTTTCATCCATTCCCGAGCTTAAAGTCGCTGTGCTTGAAGAGTGGGAGAACATACCACAATATGTCATCGTAACGCTGATCAGATCGATGACTAATAGGCTACAAGAATGTATCAGGGCCCGGGGGGGTAATACCAGTTATTAAGAATATTTTTTTTGCAATAATTTTGTTTTTTATTGTTTTTATGGACTGTTTTAGCCCTACTAAATTTTCTATCAAAATTACCATTTTTCTTGCAGAGCCAATAATTTATCATTCAATAAGGTTATTATTCAATAATTTACCCTCATTGTAAAGGTTATTAACTAAACTTTTAGGCGATATATAGTTCGAATTGATACGTTCCATATTACCAAAAATATTTACCATTTTACGTGAAAAAAGGTAGTGGCTCGATTTATTTGCTCCCAAGTGTATATAGGTAATTTGTTTGTGATAAACATATTTTTACTATATTGTTTATCAACGAATATTGTACCTACACACAGATTATGAACACTGAATTGTTAATCACACGGATACGGTCAGTAAAAGACAGATCGCTATTGATGGTAGACAACAGAATTCTATCTATCATTGTGTCATATTGCATAGGATTCCTAGTCTCTGACAGATTATTATTGGGACGTTAAAACCATAGATAGATAGGCTTTTCTATCTCCATAAAGGTCATTTATTGACAGTTATTGAGTTCGGCGGCCTCCAACACGTACCTCGGTAAATAAAAATAAAATATTATTTACTGTATATAAGTCTTTTCAGAACATCGACATTAACTAACTTATGTATTTCTGTCTGTAGTCAGTTAGATTTTTCTAATTAACCCTTGAGAACTCTGTGAACTCTGTTTGCCCACTTATTACCGAGCGTAAGATAAATGTATGCTTAACCTAGGAGGTAAATGCTCCAAAGACAAATAATTTATTTCAATTAGGCACAAAAAAGGCACTTTTGGACGTAAAAATTTACAAAAAAAAGTGTTAATTGATTCTAGTCGCCCCTTCCAAAAGGTTTTCGTATGGAGAAGAATGGGCAAGAAACTCCACCGTTACTCTTTTAAAATGTTTTCACAATATCTTGTATACATCAATTACCTATATAATTATATGTGAAGACGGTGCACCTAGAATAAGATTAGGTACTATACCACGATAGGTAAAAAGAATAAAAAAATTAAGGAATGACAGATAAATTAATTATGTGATAGATGCACGGTGCTCACATATTTACAAACATTGTAAAATTATACGATATTCTTAACATTTTAACAAGTAATAGGTACTAATGAGTCAGTGTGTGAGTTCAAGTAATCACAGAATGTAAAATCAATGTTAGGAATATCGTATCTCTTGAATCGGTTCACCTATCCTAGATTAGGAAGACCTTTAGGCTGGCTATCTAAGATGCCAGTGCTACCCACGTGCAGTCGTCGCTAAGACCCTTAACTTTATCTCAAGTAAATAGATTGATATCTATTTAGTTCTCTAACACTTCACATGAGTATAGTATATATTGGCTAGGTATAACTTAGCTGATAGTGCCCTTTGCCCTCTGTTCAATCCGCCTAGCCTTTACCCAACTATGTTGGGATCGGCTTCCAGTCTAACCGGATGCAGCTGAATACCAGTATTTCACTTGTAGTGACAGCCACACAATCTGAATGATTTTGAAAGATACTTCTAATCCATTGCTTTATATGTTAGAAAAAAATGTCTGTGCAACGTCAATTACGCAATGAATGTTGTTCAACTGTCAAAATGAAAGCTACTGTCAGTGTGTGACGCATTTACCCCGCTGACCTCCACAACCCAGTTAGATACTGGGTAACACGATACCCCTTGGTAAGACTGGTTGGACTTGGTTGTCAGACGTTTGGGCTTCTGACTACCCGTGACGACTGTCAAAGATCTACGAATGACGGTGAAGGGTGATGAAAGGTAGTGTAGTGTGTTCTAATGCTGCCTGGACATCCCTCTATCCCGGCGCCCTCGACCACAAAGACAAAAGATGGGTAAACTAAGTTTTTGGTTGGTTTTATTTCGTAACAAAATGCGGCTGAAAAGTCCTTGAAAATAATAAAAACTAAAATATTGTGATTAAAATTTATTACACACATCAACACGGTCTAGGGATATTTCATACTCAATTAAATAACTCGAAAAGTACTGGCCGCATTGTAATCTTTTATACACCGATTTGTTTGTAATTTATCTCAGACTAATTCCAAATTCAAATTTTTGAAAATTCTTTTGTTTCGGTGGCATAAAAATGTCTTGATGTGTAGGAGAGGGAATTTTCATTTGTGCGAAATTTAGAAAACAATACGAATTACGTTTAGTTACAGTTTTTTTTCATTTTTAAACGAAAGATAAAGTTAAAATTGAGGTATAGTAGCCATGCAACGCCAATATTTGACGAGGGCGGAGATGTTACGAGCTGTGGGAATGCTGGAAGCTGGGTCTGTTCAGCGTAATGTTGCTGAGGCCATAGGGACCCACCAAAATGTAATTTCAAGATTGTGGACACGCTATCGTGCCACAGGTGAAGTAGCGGAGAGGCACCGGGGGCCAAGTCGCATCACTACCCCCAGACAAGATCGATTTTTGCAAATTACTGCGCGAGCTCAACCAAATGCAACGGCGACTCAATTGGTCCAAAGGCTGCGAGTGGAACACCAAGTGCTTGTGAGTGACCAAACTGTAAGAAGGCGACTGCATGAAAGCAATCTACGCTCTCGTAGACCACTCCGGGTCCCACCTTTACGGAGAGGCAATCGTGGACGACGATTAGAATGGGTTCGGAACCACGTGGACTGGGGCCGTGAGCAATGGTCCAATGTGCTGTTCACGGATGAATCCAGGTTCGGCTTCCATCCAGATTCACGAAGGACGCGTGTTTGGCGAGTTCCTGGACGATGGAGCCGTCTTCAGAACCCTCAGGAAGTTCACCCATACCAAGGAGGAACAATTATGGTTTGGGCAGGAATTCGTCTTGGAGGACGGACGGATCTCGTTTGGGTGCGGGGCAATATGACGGCAGAACGATACGTCCAACAGGTGCTGGGACCCGTAATCTTGCCCCACAGAACACAAATGGGGCAAGATTTCCTGCTCATGCACGACAATGCCCGGGCACACACGGCGAGAACGGTAGCAGCTTGGTTACATACACACAATGTTAGGGCCTTAGACTGGCCTGCTCAATCGCCAGATCTAAATCCCATTGAGCATGCGTGGGATATGCTGCAAAGAAGAGCTCTGAAGGAAGTTCCTGAAAATCTGGCAACAGAAGATCAACTTTTTGCGCACCTCAGAAGGATATGGGACAATATTCCGCAGCAAGACATTGACAACCTTGTTCTGAGCATGCCGAATCGTTGCCGATGTGTTATGAACATCATGGGCGCTTTCTCAGACTACTAACTTCAAGTTTATAAACACAAATTAAATGATTTTTCTATTTTTTTCAGTTTTTACTCGTAAATTAAAAGTTAATTCATATACGGTTTCCGTCTATGCTTCATTTTTTTTCCATAAAATCCTGAAATTTTAATCGAAGTACCTTAACCATTTTTAAAAAATGGTAGAATATTAAATTAAATAACGTATCTTTTAAATATATACATGTCATATAAATAATTAACACATTGATAGTAATTCGCTTTTTTAAAAATATCCCTAGACCGTGTTGATGTGTGTATTTATTACAACAGCTCCGTCTTGAGCAACGTAGTGTGCCTTCTGTCTGAGAATAGGCCTTTGCCCTGCAATGGGACAATAATAGGCTGATAGGATTTATTATTATAAAAGTCCTGCTTTTGTCTTATTCAGGTATTCAGCCTATGAGTTTATTAATCAATATGATTGTGTTGCTATAGATAAATTCCTCAGTATTAGAAAGAATTCATTCATTTCATGCCTATTCTACATGACGTGCCTATATACAGGGTTACAGGGAAAGTCGTACTGAATATTAAAGGATGTTATTATTCAGGTCATTTCCGATGAATTTCATTCTGAAATAAAATGTCCGAAACTTAACCGTTATGGAGATATAAAATTTTAAAGATTATTTTTTAAAATCCTTTATTTTTTGCTTTTTGTCGTTTTCTTTGGGATTAGAGCTCCTAGAGTCGGTTTTTTTTATGTATCTAGTTAGAGGACATTTCCATTAATAAAAATGATCAACAGAAACTGAACCTACTACTAACAGCTTAAAAAACTGCTCGACAACGGTTAGCATTATGAATTTTCTAATAGAGTGTTCTTAACTTTAACAGGCTTTTAATAAAAAAAATTGTATGGAACTTATTCTGCAAATAATTTTATAAAGTTCTACGTCTCTTTAGCTATTCAAAAAGGTATAACACTTGCTATTAAATAGGCAAATCATTGCCCAAATAACAGTTAAGTTAGGAGAGGGTACATTTTTAGTTTGAGGTAAAAGTAGCTAAAATACGTAAAAAAAAGACAAAAAATTTAGCTATATTTTTATAATTCATGTTCTACATGGCCGCCGCTATTTCTTACACAAAGTCTCATTCTTTTTCTTAAATTACTTTTCACGACAGAAGTTCGTAGGTTCCGCCTCATTTCCTCAGCCGCATCAATAATTTTTTGTCTTAGAATATCGACATTTGCGATCGGTGTCATTTGGTCGTATACTAGGCTTTTCATATGACCCCACACATAAAAATCCATCGGCGTTAAATCGGGGCTCCTCGCCGGCCACTATGGGTCCGCCTCTTCCAATCCATTGGTTTGGGTAATTCTCGTCCAACCATGCTCGAACACTTCTTCTGTAGTGCGCTGGGCAGCCATCATGTTGAAAGAACATGTCTCGTCTCAATGCAATAGGCAAGTCTTGCATTAAAGAGGGTAACTCCTCCCTCAAAAAGTTTTCATATGTCTCGCCATTCAAGTTATCGGGCAGGAAGTATGGCCCTATCAAGTTATTTGATATTATACCCATCCACACATTAAGACTGAATCTCCTTTGTGACCCTTCTGGTCTTTTTTTCTTGGGGTTACCTTGCGCTTTGGGAGCCCAATAATGGGTGTTATGATAGTTTGTGATGCCGTCTTTGTCAAATTTCGACTCATCTGTCCACATGATTTTCTTTAAAAAATCCGGATCTTCATTATCGGCATTGAGCATAAATCTGCAGAAGTCTAGTCGTCTCAATGGATCCCCTTCTTCAATTACTTGCACTGGCGTGTAATGGTAAGGGTATTGCCCAGAACTGTGCATTACGAACCAGACTTTCCACTGGGAAATACCAAGCCGTCGAGCGACGTTTGTTGACGTGGTTGGGTTGGCTTCAAAGAGACGTCGTATTTCATTATCTTCGTCGTCGTCATCAAGAACACGAGGTCGTCCCATGTCAGTCCGACGTACTAGCACAGAACCAGTTTCTCGTAGTCTTCGATAAACTCTGTCAAATACGCCAATATCAGGTACTCGGCGAGTAGGATACCTTAGCATGTATTCATTGCGTGCACGCAACGACACTCCTTCGCAAAATCCATAACACATTAGGATGTCAGCATATTCCTCGTTGGTAAATGTTGCCATGTTCACAACACAAATCAAAGTCCAGTTACAAGCCACGTCATACAGTTAGAAGATGAAACAGTCCAAAAATCCAAGCCAAGTCGCGTTTTTACAAAAAAAAATCGGAGGGCACGGATAACACATCTACCATGGAAGATTCGCATGAGCAGACTAAACAAACACCACGATCCACGATTTGACAATTCAGACATTTAAAATGACATAAATACCTGTCACCGCACGTCTCCCGGGCACAAACAATGTCTACCCAAACCTTTTTTCATTGTTTAAAAGTGCCAGGTAGTAAGCCGGATTCTTTTGTATCGAAATTCTGTTATGTTGTACTACCAGATGGGCCTATTCTAATAACATTATTTTAAGATTTTATGAACAAACCTAGTAGATGATATACCTTTTTGAATAGCTAAAGAGACGTAGAATTTTGTAAAGTTATTCGCAGAATAAGTTCCATACATTTTTTTTTTAAAGCCCATCAGTTAAGAACACTCTATTAGAAAATTCATAATGCTAACCGTTGTCGAGCAGTTTTTTAAGCTGTTAGTAGTAGGTTCAGTTTCTGTTGATCATTTTTATTAATGGACATGTCCTCTAACTAGATACATAAAAAAAACCGACTCTAGGAGCTCTAATCCCAAAGAAAACGACTAAAAGCAAAAAATAAAGGATTTTTAAAAATAATCTTTAAAATTTTATATCTCCATAACGGTTAAGTTTCGGACATTTTATTTCAGAATGAAATTCATCGGAAATGACCTGAATAATAACATCCTTTAATATTCAGTACGACTTTCCCTGTAACCCTGTATAGATACCTATAACAAATGAAATCGTATTTCTCAATGCCATAATAACATGGTGATCCATACTTCCATACCATACTAAAATTACAGATGCGAAAGTAACTCGTGTCTGTCTCTCTGTGCCTTTTACGCCTTAACGGCTGAACGAATTTCGATAAAAAATGGCAGACAGGTAGATCCTGCCCTAGGTTAGGACATGGGATACTTTTTATCCCGGTAGTACGTTACCGTGGGCTAATTTGACGCCGAGTGACACCGCTGGCAAAAGCTAGTATGAAATAAACAAACCTACAGACTTAAAATTTGCATTTATATTCCGATGGGATCGCTCTATTTGCTGTGTTTTGTGTGTATCCGGTCAAGGGTGTCAGGCTGGCGACACCCCGTCGTCACCTAGGCTAAACGCGAGCCTCTAGAAGCCTAGAACTAAGTGCGTATAGCTAGATAATGTTACAATATTACCTCGTTGGTCTAGTAGTCCTAAGAGCAACTGCTGAGTATGAGGTCCAGGGTTCGACTCCCAGGTCGGGTAAAGTTATAGGTTATTGGGTTTTTTCCATCAGGAATATTTCAGTACCAGCCTTAAGTCTGGATCTGCGCCTGGTTGATGGCAATGGGCTCGGCCCCCATAACTAGCGAAATCTGGGTGTAGATACTATAGGTACACCTCTGCTTAACCCTTTGGGAATTACGGGTCAGGCATCATGTTATGATATTAGATGTATTGAAGTCTTTGACCTCGAAAACTACGCAAGGCTGTACAATGATGTCACCGAGAAGTTCGCAGTGGTCATTTGTATAATTTCAGCATAAAAAAATACGCTCTGTATGAATTCAGTAAAACCTAATTCATATTTTTTTTTCATATTCTTCATTTTTGGTACAACTTCGCGAGTTTCCGCAGGCGAAGTTATGTGCCTGTTAGTAATTCATTTCGTGGATATTTAAGAAACAAGAAATGAATACAAATGAGACGGAACTATGAATCATTTCCTTTTAGGATAGTGAATTATTATAAAGGCTACATTGCCACACATACCAAAAATAATAAACAGATTTTGATTTGAAATCTTTATAAGAAACTACTTAAACTAAATAAGGTAGGTTACTGATCTGCGCCTACGCTTTATTTGTCTAAATTGAGTCGATAGTGCAAGAGCAGCCATTAGAGGCAAAACATAATGAAATTATGCGCAATATTTTAGCTCCACATTAGCTGAACTCTACCATAAAAATTATCAGTGAAGCAGTGGTGGTCCAGTAGTAAGTAAGTCGTACGACCGAACACAGGCAGGCACTTTACTTTGTGTAAATGATTTCATCAGCACTGCTCTCAAAACGGTGAAGGAAAACATCTTAAAGAAACCGGCATGTCCTAGAACCAAAAAATTCGAATACATGGGACATCCACCAACCCGCACTGTGCCCGCGTGACGGATTACGGCCCACTCCCTCTAACAGACAAGTCTGTGTCCCAGCACTGCGAACATTATAGGTGACCAGCTGCGCCCCGCGGTTTCACCCGCATAAGTCTTGATTCCGTGAGATTACCGGGATAAAAGGTATCCTATGTCCTTCTCCAGCTCATGGTCTACCTATGTCTGAAATTTCATCCAAATTTGTTCAGCCGTTTTAGCGTGAAAGCGTAACAAACTAAGTCACTTTCGCATTTATAATATTACTTAGGATAAGCTGTATAAGTCTTGATCCCGTGTGAATATCGGGATAAAAAGTATCCAATGGCCTAACCCAGGTCATGGTCTACCCATGTGCCAAATTTCATCTAAATCCGTTCAGCCGTTTCAGCGTGAAAGCGTAACAAACAAACCAACTCACTTTCGCATTTATAATATTAGTTAGGTTTAATATGCTTATAAAAAACCGAGGAATTTACACCCACGAGGTTATTAGCAGATATGAATTTCGGCTACTGGTTTCGGTTTTTTTGCTTCGAGAATGTTACCATCACCTCCAAAGAATTTAACAAAAAGGACGCAACAATTTTGCCGAAAGATCTTGTTCATTAAAAGGGCATGCAGTTATTTCAACACCTACTTAAAAGACTGCAGTTAAAATATTTAACATAGCTATATAATCTTCTTGTCATTCGGTGCCTGGCTCAAAGCACAAAAAATAATTATATAAATTACAATCATTAAAGGGGGTTGCTTTCTCCACAAGCATTTCTGTCACTTTCAACGCTTGAAAATTTCTCGTAGTTATAATAAAATTGATTGAGTTAATATTTCTTGTAAAGTAGGTCGATTGTGTCATACTTTATTGCGTTTTTGCTGTCTCTGAGGGATAGGAAAATGGGGCACTGTCTACAGCGCACTATGCAAATTATAAGGAAAAATGGCCATTCATCGGCTAATGTCACCCAAAGGGCAATGGAGAGGGCTATGCTTGTTGTTTCCCTACGTGATCGAATCAGAAATGAAGAGATCCGCAGGAGGACCACCAAGGTAACCGACATTGCCCGAAGAATTGGAAAACTTGCGTGGCAGTGGGCATTGCTCGCAGAACAGATGGCCGATGGGGCCGAAAGGTTCTGCAGTGGCGACCGCGTATCGGACGACGTAGCGTTGGAAGGCCTCCCACAACATGGACCGATGACCTTGTGAATGCCGCAGGAATCCGCTGGATGCGAGAAGCACAGAACCAGTCGCACTTCGACCGAGAGGCCTAAGTCCAACAGTGGACGTCTGTCTGCTGAAATGATGAATGATGAGGTACGGTTGGCCGCACGTCTGTACGAAACCAGCATATTAAGCTGGTTAGCTGTCCTTAAAGCTACTACGCTAAGCTAGCTCAAATTCAAAGTGTTATCACTGACGTACTCCCAAGTTGGTATCTAAGAATTGTATTCTGTTCTTTAAGGCGGTATGCCAAGTAGAAAGAAGATGGGTTATTTCCTATTCCGATCCTTGTGTTTGGCCCAACACCACACCGTAAAAGTGGTAAAGTTTTAAGCCCATAAATAACAATAAATATCGAATCATCAAAGCGAAGTAGAACGTTCTATCTGCTGTAGAAAAGAAAACGATTATAAAAACTCATAGTGTGCCATTAACTGGAAACTAGGTTTATGGCGGCGAATATACTGCCACAAAAAACATTATAACTGAAAATGGCAGTACCTACTACTTGTCAAGAAGTAGACCCAGTAGAAAACTTCTTCGTAATTGCATTGAGTTCCCTGGACATAAAGACTTTCTTTCGACAATAAAATCAAATTAGCTGAGTGCCCACTTCGCATGCTGCAAATCAACTTATCTCATTATTTTATATTGCGGTGATATCAGTATTTTATTTAGTATCGCTAACTCGGTGTGATTTTTATTGTGATAAAATAAGATTCCCTTGAAATAAAGGTGCTATTTTATTAACCTAGTTCAAAAAAGGGGGTTGCTGGTTGGAGATTTGAATGCTGAAATGAACCTTTTTGGCGCAGCAATGAGGCACACACTATTATTGCTTTATGATTATTTTCACTCTTTATTTTGTTATTATATGTTTCACGAACTGTGTCCAAATAAATATTATTCTTTCTTCCTTTCTTTCTTTTAGGTTCTGTGTTCGTCTGTAGGTTTTTTTTTGCAGGTTCATCGATTTCTCCGTGATAAGAAGGCAGTACCTTAGGAAGTAGCGCTAAACGAATTTGTAGGTCACACACGCCTACACATCAAGCTATACATTTCCAGTTTACGCTGATCTCGCATTGTACGGAAATCCTATACAATGCGAGATCAGCTTATACTGGAAATGTACAGGGTCGATGTGTAGCCGTGTGTAAAACCACAAAAAAGTGAAAAATAAAAAGTTTTTATTTGCAAAAAGTTTTTTTGATAGAGTCTATGCTTACTAGATTAGTATAATTATTGTATTACCTACTTTATTATACTTAGGTACAAATCTAACTATCTGTTAGTTGGCATGTTGGTAGGTCAGTCAATAAACAGCACGTAATTTGATTCTAATCCTACATGGAACTATATATATGAAACAATCTCTCAAAAGTCACAATTTCTACTTAATTAAATAAATATCGCAAGTCTCGCGTTCGTGTTCACGCATCGCTAAAGGTAAGGACAACATTCCCCTTTTGGAGACGATACGACATCGAGAGTATCATGACTAGGGTTGTCAAATTATTATTGACTAATTTATTTAATGACTACTTTGACATTGAATTGTATCCAAAAAATATGCTTATTGAATTGTAATTATACGGCTTATGCACCATCTCTTCCTACCAATTTGTACGCCACGATATGCGGCTGAACATGATAGAACTTTTCTGTATCCCATGACTATCCTGCATGCAATGTACACCATGTTTAAACAAATAAATTTACTTACTTACTTACTTACTATTTTTGCAATGCGATGTGGCACGGTCCGCCCAAATGTGCGCGAGCCTCATTGCACTGGAGTGAAAACAGTTCGAATTCAAATTCGAATTTTGAATATATGTCTGAAACAATCTCTGCGTAGCAGTGCGGCCCGCCGTGGCTATACCTAATGTGCGCTTAGCTTTATTTAGTGTTGCGTTTCCCACTTGGGCACTTGTAGGTGAAGCAATTTTCATTATTTTATCCAATGCAAATTCTTCGCTGCATATGTCTTCACATTCGTTTGATAAAGATGTGTCTGGCCTTTAGTAACTTTTCATAGTGAAGATTTGAAATAGTTTTTGTGAGACTAGGGCCAGCCCTGCGACTTATGAATCATTCGCTAAGACGATGATATCCGATCAAGATATCGATTGCAAACGAAAACAAGAGAATTCTTCCGTGTCGTATTAAATAGCTCCATTTAACAAAAACATAGAGGTAGAGTTCCACCAAAGTTCGTTGTCTGTCATCTAAAAAAGGCTTTGTTGATTAAATATTTAATTTAATTTAACAATGTCTTGATGGCTCAGTGATTTAGGCCTCGTAAGTAAGAGTACAACCTCGTGCTTATGAGGCGAGGCCTAAATCACAAATCCTGGGAACTACCAATGAGACCTTATAATTACATATGTACTTTCTGAGTTTATCTTAGACATCATTGACATCGGTGAAGGAAAACGTCCTGAGGAAACCTTCTCGTCTTGACCAAGCGTGGTGAGCAATTGATAGAAGAGGCCTTTTGCCCAGCAGTGAGCCAATAGGCTAGTATTATTATTATTATAACAAGGTTTTTGCTCCACGTAGTAGGTACCTAGTATTCAGTCGTAGGTACCGAGTCCTCAAGATTGTGAGCTTTTAGTACAATAATGTTATTTACTTATGAGAAAGGGCAAGGAAAAACCTTAATAGGTACTTACTTACATTACCAAAAGTGTCCATTCAATAACTTTAATGAAAGGTAAACTGAATATTTACCGTAAAATTAATGAACCAAAATGAAATTCTTATAGGTAAGTAGTAAGTACTTACGGTTTGTGTGGTCTGCAGTGTTTACACAACAATAAATAACCGTTAAAAACTAAAAATAAATTACCTACTGCGACCAAGATATCAAAAATAATTACAAGCAATCGAAGTGGAAAATTGGAAATTAAATATATATTAAAATATTATAATCTGTAATTATGAGACAGCCCTGACACTGCTGAAAATGTCAAGTGTGAACGCCTACTTTCACGCGAAAAATGACATTTAAAATGTAGGTATTAAGTACCCAGTATTACGAAATCTATTAATACTTACTTTACCTAAGTATCTATGGAAATATTAGTGCTGGTAAAAAAGTAATTATATATTTTTTCTAATTACAGGCAAAATTCGAAGATTGGTCAAATTATTTTTTAGATTTAGGCTTGAGTCGTAATTTGCAGTGCCATACAATTTTAAAGAATTTAAATTCCGAATGCCAGGCACTATCCTAGCAATGTAGCTATTTGCAATTACACTATGTCGTAGTAGCTACTAAATGCTACTGTGGTTTATATTATCCATAAGTAGTGTGTAAACACTTCCAAACGACGGACGATGCATTAAATTATTTACCTATTTTGCAGTAGCATTGTCTGCGGCTAGATTAAGTTCCACCTTACTTACAAAAAAAATATATCTTCATAAATGTCAAACCATATCAAATTGTAGATAGGTATTTTATCGAATTCTATCATTATCAGCAAAACGATAGAAAATAATCTACTTCAGTTTCGTTCACATTCCCATTCTATGAAGGTCGTTCTACTTGTCTAGCCATAAAACATAAGTATATTACTGTAGGAGCATACCATATTCGTGGGTGATAGATAATAGATTGGACACTTTCAATTTGGTATGAGTATGACATACATAATGTTCCGTTCAGAGACCACAGTCCACATTTAGACAGGCTAACACTACCTCAATATGTAAAGTTCATATCTATTCAGATGTATACCTACTATGCATGTATGTCTGAGATTCTTGCCTAGCATAATCAAAATAAAAAAAAAGGAATTCTGTTAGTTCGTTAGCGCATTACTTGATCTACGCTGGACTGATTTGGCTATTCTTTGTCTTAAAATGTTTGTAACAGTCCGAATTAGGTTTTTATGGAAAAAAAAAATTGGAAAGGTTTCCCGGAAAATGTTCAAATTCGAGAACAATCTTTTTTTTTCTATGGAATTTTTGTATGAATTATTGAAATTTGGACAGGACAACGTCCGTCAAGTCAGCTAGTGCTAAACACATACAAAACCTGCTCGACTAATTAATAGTATCCATTAAATATAAAAAACTTACTTACCTACATAATTGGTACTGGTTTCCATAAAGTCTAGACAAAATAAGTAGGTAGCTGTAACGATATTCGCAGACTTATTGTTCTGCCTTTTGAAGTCATCGCTCGATTTGTGGAGACTTATGTCTGTTTCGATCACGATTTTTCCATTAAGTTTCTTGAGTAGATTTTCATTACGGAGCAGATAGAAGGACAGAATAAACTACCTATTAATTGCATTAAGAGGGAACAGGGCCTGCGATTCTCCATACAAATGTATTCCCCTTTTTTCTTCCTGAATAATGCCTCTAGAGTAATCATTTTTTTTCATCATTCATTTCACATTAGACACCTCCCTGTTATTTCCTTTTTTTCAACAACTTATCGGTAAAGAAAATATGACTCTCCAAAAATTACAAAAAGCCCCATTTTCACCGCCGTGATTAGAGGACTACCAGGCAAATTCGAAAAGTTTTTAACATAACATAAAATGATAGGAACCTAATAATACTCTTTCTTAAAATTTTAATGTAAAAAACAATTGAATCGGTTCAGTTTTCGAGAAGAAAAAAGGGAAATACAAAACGTCGATCTGGTAATTTTTTTTTTGTGATATAATCGGTCTCAGCTGCAGCTATCCCTATCGCACTCTACGGGGTCAGACTTGAGGTAAGACGACGGCAATAGTTTTTTCAAATACCTATTTTTCAAATTCCTCGCAGGCGCTGTTCCCTCTTAAAGTGTTCCACCAGAATCGCGTCGCACCTTTCTGCGCTAGCCTTTAAACAGCTTTAAAGACCAATTTTGCGAGAGGTATAGTTGTGAGACGTCCATTATAGATCTATATTCCCTGAAGAAGGGTACCTAGGTAGACATGTTTTTTTTTTAGGTTTTAGGTAAAAGTCGCCACACTATTCCCGAAAATTCCAACCACTGTAACTCCTGAAAACCAGACCCTACGTCTGTCTTTTCAAGTAATCATAGTAAGTACATCGAAACTTGTAAGTTCTTATTACAAAGGCAAAAGATGTAGGTACTTCAAAGAACTTGCCATAAAGCGATTTAAATATATTTGACATAATAAAAGTAAAGGTCACATCCGGGTGACCGTATTAGACCCTAAAGAGAACAGCTGTCCTTATTAGTCAGTTTGACCCTGACGTGACCCTACAAACCTATGACCAATGGCCACTTGAATGTACCTTACCGAATGTTACTTGTTCTACTGGTTTATACTAAGTATCAAGTGCACACCATAAAATTGTATTTACTGCTTGTACATTATAATTTCACATTCAATATAAGAGATATTTTCCTTTAACTTATGTATATTTACCTTCTTGTTCTAGGGTAGGGCATAGACCATTATGTGGTGTGGTGACTACGTCTTGTTTTGCCTTGTTACTTAGTTAGTACCTACCTAGGTAAGTACCTATTATTCAATAGCTTCCAGGTCTATAAATGTCGATGCCAAACCGACCCTTTTTAGGGTTCCGTAGTAAACAAGGAACGCTTATAGTTTCGCCATGTCCGTCTGTCTGTCTGTCTGTCCGTCTGTTCGCGACTTAGCTCAGGGACGGTTAGTACTAGAAAGCTGTAATTTGGCATGGGTATACATATTAATCACGCCGAGAGATTTTTTCTCGTCTATCCCATGGTGTGGGGTGTCGTTGGAAAGGCCGTTCAAAAATATTGTGAGTGTGTGAAAACCATGTTTAAATTCAGGGATCCGTTTGCGGAATATTAAGCTTTACAGTGCAAATTTTTGGTAGAGTATAGTGTCCCCCCCTGCCGGCTAAATGGTTGTACAGACGCCAGCACATCAACCTACTACAATCTGTCAAATTTGTTTAATAGATTTTCAACTTTATCGCTTATGATTCAAAGTTGATTGTGAAAATTTGACAGTTTCGGGTAGGTTCACCTGCTGGCGTCTGTGATTTGTGAATTTTTTAATTATTATAACGAAGTTAAAAGGAAAACTATTACAGCTAAGTAGGCTTTACAATTTAACCAGTAATAATCGACCAACTTAAATTTGCAGTTCGAAAAAAATATTCTCCCCTACGGAATGTCCCATACATTCCGTAGGGGCGAATATTTTTTAAAACTACAATGTTAAGTTTGTTATTGGTATAATTTCATCCCAACTATGGAACCCTTCAATATGCGTGATCCGACACGCACTTGGCCGGTTTTATTATACTTACAGACTAAGTACCTATGTAGGTATAAAATAAAGTCACTAACATTTAACTTAACTACATACCTAACACGGGAATACGGGATCCAGTGCCATTGTAATTATTGGGTGACTAAGAAGATCAGAGTCAGAGGAAAGAAATTTAATAGAATTTGTAGCTGCACATATTAATAATATAAATATATATATATAGGTATAAATATATATAATAAATCATATTAAATTAGATTTCTTACAGCTGTAGTCGCAATCATGTCATTTGGTTTAAATAAGTCTTTATTTTTATTATTTATCTTTTATATACTTAGATTCTTTTCTCTTTAGATTTTGTGAATGTGACAACGTTGTAGGCTTAACAGACTGTAGATCTGTCGACCATTTTCTATCTTGCTAAGTACCTGGTACTTGTTGATAGGCCTACACTGTCCTCTCATACCTATTAACACTGTAATTTGAAATCATTGTAAAAACCATTTACTTTTAAGAGTAACCGTGGAGTTTCTTGGCGGCGCTTCTCCATAGGAAACGACCAGTTGGAACCGTGCACCTAGCTTCTGACGTTTCGTAAGTGCCCTTGTAGGTTTATATGAAATAAAATACTTAGAATTTTTAATATTTCAAACCATAATAGACAACAGCGTAAATCAATTCATTGGATAGTTACGCTAAAGAGTTTTTTAACGTGTGGGTGTAAGGTCATTCTAGTTCCCATTACCAGTGAGCATAGTATTCGTGTAGTAATAGCTATGATTCATAATATAATTGTGAGACGCACAACTGTGATTACTCCCACAAGCATTTAGCATGCAATTGTAGGTACAATAAACTCGATAGCTCGTTAAAATAATGTGGCAGGCGAAAAACCTAGATACTGAAATTATGTGCTCTAAGTTTCAGTAACTTTTGAATCATAATCAACTGCATTTACTGTAATTAAAGTGTAACATATTGAGGACTATGTTACCCTCTATCTCAGTAAATACAGTTTCCAAAAATCAAATAACAACTCGACCGAATTCAACCAGTAACCAAAAACCATCCACCAACTTGACCAATAGTAAAGATGATGTCTTTGTGACAAAATAGAACCTGTTATTTTGAGATAGAAATT
The DNA here is from genome assembly GCA_949128155.2 of Xanthia icteritia. Classification (NCBI taxonomy): domain Eukaryota; kingdom Metazoa; phylum Arthropoda; class Insecta; order Lepidoptera; family Noctuidae; genus Xanthia; species Xanthia icteritia. Next base: position 16,748,196 of record OX421940.2, on the reverse strand, counting down.
TATCAAAATCGAGATACGTTTTTGAAAATCTGTGCAGAAACCGCGCCGTTGCGTCCCCTAATAGGTAAATGATAGAATAGACACTTAATATCACAGCTAGGTTATACGATATAGAGTACGCTAGATGCCAGATTCATAGAGTAGAAAAATATAATTGTCAGTAGGTAAACAGAAAAGAGGTACAGAATAAATTAGGTATGTAGGTATTTCTATCTATGAATCATTTCTGCAAATAGAGAAAAAGGGATGTTCTTACAGATACAACGACAGAAATCAAAGACAATGCCCATATTTATTATTGAAATGGAGAATTATCCTTCACCGACAGAGACCGCTGTGAGCAACAAAACATTGCATGAATCACTAAGTTATCGTCGGATATTGAACCCGATCAGGGTTACCATGTTTTTTACCAAATCGGTAAGTTTAACGACATTATAACATGACAACAGGTAGTATGATTTTTTTCCAAAGATCCTACTTGTAGGCAGTGTAGGTAAGTCAGGTTTCTCAAAAATAGTTGAATGAATCTTGGTGGGGTGGTAATTTTTATAAATCATTCTAAAGTTTATTTAGAATGATTTATAAAAATTACCACCAATTGAAGGTTAGCGAACCGTGCTGCTAACTGTGTTTAAGCATAAAACAATCAAGATTTTGTTTCTATAAAAAGATCTGTTATTGAAAAAAGATGCTCTCTACGCGGCCACATCAAGAAACGAAGTGGATGAAATATCGGTTCATTTGGTTTTCAGAAGAAAAAACGTAACATAACCAAATTAAATCAATCAGAATTCTGTGGAATTATGACAACATTGGGTAACCCTACAAGTATAAGATAGGGCCGACACTGCACACAGTTTGACTAATAAGCTTCTGAATAATAACGGATGCATCGCTTGAAGCGCTGACTTATAGCTGAGACACAGTCCTTCACTGTCGGCATTTACTTACTTATAATTTTGCTTTTATTTTATAATGTCCTTGTTATTTGACGTCAGCGTCTGTTATTCCCAGATACAGAAACCAGTCGATTATTCATCGTCTGTCATTGCTAGTAGTCATAAGACTTTACATATCACATACCTATGTGATTGAGACTATAATAGCAATATAACTAACTACATTTCATTGGTATGTGCATTGTTTTTGTGCAAAAAAGTTAGTTGCTAGCGAAGTGCATCTTGGAACATTGTAACGGGCTCGCTGTTGTGTACAGGGCCTGCGATTCTCCATACATTATGTATTCTCCTTTTTTCTTCCTGAATAATGCCTCTAGAGCAATCTTTTTTTTTTTCATAAAATCAAGGTCTGCTGAAGTCACGTCCATGTTATTTCCTTTTTTGCAGTAACCTATCGGTAAAGAAAATAAAACCCACCAAAAATTACAAAAATCCCCCATGTTCACCGCCGTGATTAGAGGAGTACCAGACAAATTCGAAAAGCATTTAATGATATGAACAAATTCGAAAAGCATTTGATGAATGACAGGAACCTAGACGTACTCTTTCTTAAAATTTTAATGTAAAAATAATTGAATCGGTTCAGTTTTCGAGGAGAAAAAGGGGAATACGAAACGTCGATTTCGTCAATTTTTTTGTGATATAATTGATCTGAGCTGTAGCTATCCCTATCGCACTCTTGACGGGGGCAGACTTGAGGTACAAAGACGGCAATAGTTTCTTCAAAGAGTAACGGTGGAGTTTCTTGCCCATTCTTCTCCATACGAAAACTACCTTTTGGAAGGGGCAACTAGAATCAATTATTATTTAAATGTTGACGTTCAAAAGTGCCTTTTTTGTGCCTAATTGAAATAAATTATTTGACTTTGACTTTGACTTTCAAATACCTATTTTTCAAATTCCTCGCAGCCCCTGTTCCCTCTTAAGTCGCATGTAACATACATGGGACTTAAACACAGCAGGCGTGGTAAAAACAAAACATGTTCTAGCGTGTTGTTATGTAAAGAAATTGTATTCAAAAGCTTTTCAAAATCGTTTACTCTTAAGTATTCAAGAGAATCTTACAAATTTTTTCTTGTAAATCGACTAACGTAACTTAGTAACATTAACTAGTCATAATTACTTATCTCATTGAAATGTCTATTAAATCCCTTCGCTCTACAGAGCGATTTAATAGACATTTACTTGTAAGTACAGTAATATCCTGTTGGCAAGCAATTTAAATACAAATGTGATTGTAACAACCACAAATCATGACGCATACATACATTTCTTGCGAGGTTAGCAGACATATCTGGTTACTGGAGTGTCAATCATTGTAATGAGTTTGACAAACGAAGTATCAGTCGCTGATACGCCCGCCCATGGTGACATAATATCACATTACCTATATCGATAGTTCAAGGCTTTCCAAATACTTATTCAATGTTTTCAGATTGTAAAGGTTTACTATATTCTTTCTTTACGTAGGGAACCTAAATACTGCTCAACCAGGGAGGTTGCCATAACCATCACATCAAACTTGGTAAGATTGCGGGCCACATCGTAAATTGAGTGTATTAGGGGCGACCTTCGATCATTGATGCATTGATCGAAGGGGGTGAACCTATTTCTATTAGCCGTGCACAATTACGGAGGCTGGGCTACTGATCCAAGAATTTCCCAAAGAAAAAATAATACTATTGCAAGTACACTAATAGTATGATTTGCAGAAGAATCCTCTATGGTTAAACAATATAAGTATACTTGCTGCGCCCCTCGGTTTCACCCGCATAAGTCTCGATCTCGTGGGAATATCGAGATAAAAGGTATTTTATGTCCTTCTCCAGATCATGGTCTACCCATGTGGCAAATTTCATCCAAATCCACTCAGCCGTTTTAGCATGAAAGCATAACAAACGAACAAACTCTCTTTCGCATTTATAATATTAGCATTGTTTAGTCATAGAGGATGCTTCTGCTCATCCTGTTATCACTTTAAAACACTTTGTTGTTCATAATCTACAACACACTAATTACGTCATCAAACCACAGAATCTCATACCGCTTTATAAAATGCTAATGACTAATTCGACTACTATTAAGAGGGAACAGGGCCTTCGAGGAATTTGAAAAATAGGTATTGTAGAAACTATTTCCGTCGTCTTACCTCAAATCTGCCTCCGTAGAGTGCGATAGGGACAGCTGCAGCTCAGACCGATTAATCACAAAAAAAATGACGTGATCGACGTTTCGTATTCCCCTTTTTTCTCCTCGAAAACTGAGCCGATTCAATTAATTTTTTCATTAAAATTTTAAGAAAGAATATGTGTATCATTCTCACAGATTCTTATAATTTTCTTTTATGTTAAAAACTTTTGTAATATTTGGAGGGTCATATTTTCTTTACCAATAAGTTGCTGAAAAAAAATAAATAACAGGGACGTGTCTACAGCAGAACTTAACCTTATGAAAAAAAAATGGTTGCTCTAGAGGCAATAATCAGGAAGAAAATAGGGGAATACGTTTGTATGGAGAATCGCGGGCCCTGTTCCCTCTTAAGGCAGCTGATGAGTGATGAGCACTCATTAGATAAGTTAACGTAACCCAAAACGCATCGGTTTACGTTGCATGTCCAATGACTTAACGACTGTACTCATTAGAATATCTTGGAGAAACAAAATTAAGATAAAAGGTTCACTATGTAAGTAGTATCTTGTTCTAAGCATTCGACTAGTGTACCTTTGAACTCTGTTTGAGCTACTAACTACCAACCTTCTGACTGACTGGCTTTTAACAAGAGCATTCAGCTACCTAAATTATTATCTTAAAGGTAGCTTCAGCCGATTCGAGAGTAATTCAGTAGGTACTCATGGTATTCTCAAGCTGTCAGATAAACATATCAAGGGAAAATCATCGCTAAAAGTTTGAAGCGGGGTATGATGCATTGTTCTGATTGTCATACATAAGTCCTAAAGGCAATAATGGTGTAAACTGTCTGCATGATTGACGTTGAAAGCCGAAACGTGTCAGTTTGCGTTTGAGTTAGCTGATAGCGGTCGAAACAATGAGTCAGCGGTTGTAACTTGCAACTGGTGATTTCATCTGTTTGTATAGTGCCTTAGTGGCAGTGCTACTTCAAACTTGTAATGTTTCTAGTATGGTATAGATTGATGTATACAAGTATGGTAGCGTTTGTTTTAGCTTCTGGGGCAAATAAACAGAGAGTCGTACAAAGAAAGGCACGTATAGGTAACTGAAGATAAATACTGTTTTAAATGGAATATTATTGATGATTGTACATCTATTACCTCTGAACATAAAGTTAATGTTCTGTGCCTATTGCGGTGGCGAAAGTATTTGTCTAGGAGTCTAGTATGTGTTGTAATTATTGACAATAAAGCCCACCACATACGTAGCTATAATATATATTATAGCAAGACATATTACGATATATGTTCCATACCATAATATATATTTCTACTACGCACAAACAACTACGCAAAAAAAATCAAAAGCAATGTATATTATATACCCTCTCTATCTTTCTTTTTACCCTCTGTCCTATCGCAGGTATGCTGGAAGAGATTTCTTTAGAAATAAGCATCACCTTGGTACGTATTTTTCTGTTCTTTTCTTCTTGTCTGTTTATATATGTGTGTACATAAATGGTTAAATAAATAAATATATTTTAGCTACGTGTGTGACGGCCTTAAAGCATGCTCTAACAGTCACACTCAAAACGTTTATTAAACAGTCAACGATTTTTCATTAGGCATGATCATTAACGCCATATATACACGTAGGTTATTGGCCTCTCATAAGAAGTAGAAATTAATTATCTCTATTAACCACATGGGTCAGTGTTGGACTACTAAACACAAATGACACCCTGCCATCCAATTTAACTTTTAAATATCGGATATTTAGGTATCGGATATTTAGGTATCGGATATTTAGGTATCGGATATTTAAGTATCGGATATTTAGGTATTGCGATTAGAATAGCGATAAGACCCGCCAGTGTAATAGGTACCATAATCCAATATTAGGTTTAAACCTAGGTTATAAAATGTTGCGACTCCAAACTAAAGTTTCTTTGACAGTTAAAAATGTTCTGCTAACAAAATTACCTACGTTATCTTTCCAGGTGCTGACAGCGAACATAGGAACTCTACTCGACCTGTATGGCGTGGAGAAGGGACTGGACCACTTCAAGTCCTCACAAGAGCTGACCTTCGATGAGTTCCGCTACTACCTGCAGCATGAAGTTTTCAGCTCTCTGCCCAAGACCACCACCTTGCCAATAGTCAGGGAATATGAGAAGAAGATTAGTGAGGTATTATATTATTATATTTATATTATTATTATATTTTTCTTTTAACACTGAAACTGGTTTACAGATTGTATAAAGGTATGTATATGGGTTTACGGGGGCGATAAATTGATCTAGCTAGGTCTCATTTCTGGGAAAATTCGTTATCTCTATTTTCACCCGAGCAGAGCTCGGTCGACCAGGTACTCAAATCTATAAACAACCAAGCAGAACTCATGCATAGCAGCCTTTTTCATTAACCATGCAGTGTTGGCGGCAGGCCACTGTGCTTTTTAAAACGAATTGAAGATAAGCTACCGATGTCCTGATATAATCCAGTGTTCCACAATAATGAAGGGGAACACAATTCTTTGCCGGAGTTTTTCTAGTGACCTTTGGAAAATGCGGGGGAGCGAGGGAATTCTCAATAATAAATACGAAGATGTAGGCGCTCACTTAATATAAATATATCTATTGAATTCGATTCCGACGACGAAGTCGAGGGGAAGTTATGTGCATAAAAATATTAGCCTGCCAGAGCTGCCACACATCGAATTCAATCTACTGTATTCGTCACTGGTTATTAAATTATTTTTTTTATCGTTTGTTCAATGTTCTTTCTTTTTGTATTCCTTACGTTCTACACTCCAAATATCCATCATGCACTGTGGTCCTCTGATTTAAAACCAAAGCCTTTATCTATTAAAAGGATTATTGTAAACCAGCGACCCGCCCCTAAATGATGGTGAAAACCTCAACATCCGTTGCGTAGTTTAGAAGAACAGCACGGTCACAGACCGACATGAAAAGCGACTTTAATTTATAATATGAACATATAGATAATTACTCAATTGCAAATTAAGTAGATTATAATACGTTCCCAACACTCTTCATTAGTGGTCCCCCAATAATAATAAATAATAATAATAATAAAATTTATTCAAAAACTAAAAATTGGTAAAATACAGTATAAATCTTAGAAATAATGTAGGTATTACAAAGTATGATGCCTGTACTAGGATAAACCTGTATCACAGGCGGCATGAGTTCTTACAATTACTATTTGGGCAACTGATTTCTTAAACAATATTTAACTTAAGTTTTAAAAATAGTGACATAGTCTGTTAATTTATTATGTATAATAATTTATGATGTATATAATCTACTTAAATGCTAATGATTAGGGTAAATAATTATTATTTACGGAAAATATATAGTTGTTAGTACTTAGTTACACGATTATGATTGTGTTTGCAATATTATTAACTAGGTTGAAACAAATACTGCATAAATCGCCTTCAAGGTTATGTTAGATTTTTGAAGCGGTCGGCTAATCTGCTTAGACAGCGACAAATCGAAGGTAGGTATGTGGGACAGTGCAGTGGCCAGGGATATTGTTGAGTCAGCAACAAGCGATATGACGCACTAAGTGCCGTCATAATCGATGGAGTTAATATATCGGTATTCTGCTATTTTCCTAGCAGGGCATTCAGAGTCTCCTGTTTTGTGATCACTGGGCTTTTTAAAGCGTGAACAAGTTGCACATTTCGGAATGTCGGCTTTCTTCGCGCATTCGGGCATCGAATGGCCTGCGTCACCACAGTGACCACACGTAGTCATGATCTCTCGGCAAGTTTTTGCTGCATGGCCATATTGTTGGCATTTATAACACCTTGTTACCAATGTAAAGTCCCTCACAGGACAGGACGTCCAATTTATAAAAAGCCTTGCTTGAGGGATTAGGGTTTTACGTATATCGGCTGAAACTTCAACAACGTAGTTACAGGTCGTAGCATCTCTCTTTCCCGATTTGTGGCTTAATTTTATCAAGGCCAAGAAGGATTCCAAGGATAGTGCTGGTAACTTGTCGGCTACGTTTTGTTCGAAAATGCACCTGAACACCTCATTTTCAGCCAAGGAAGTGGGCACTCCTACAACCACGATCCGAGGTTTGCGCTTGCTGGGCTCGTCGGCGGTAAGTCCAGATGTAGAGAGCTGGACTGCGTGCTTCAGTTTATCAGCGTCATGTTTCGTCTCGGTACTGATTATTACGCCGCCATTTTTTGTTTTCCGCACACCACGAACGTGCAGCTTCATTTGCTCGGGCCGTATGATTTTTTGCACGAGTTCTTTCGTTTCGTCACTTGATTTAAATTTATCATTGGGATAAATGGCAACAGAGCTTAGGTTATTGGGTCGAACGTAATCATTTGAATCAATCAAATGAATTGATACTAAACTTTTGGTCGACACTAATGAACTTCGACTACTTACTTGGTCGGATTGCGTGACCGTACCCCATGGCACTATACTGAGCCCGACTTTCTTCAGGCGTAAGTCAATAAGGGCGATGGAACCATTAGCGCTAAAATACACAATTAGTTTCAAACACAATGATTGCTACTGTATGTACCTAATAGTCTAATCTTCATAATACTATAGGTACTTATATTATAAACAGGTAAATATTGTGAGTTTTTTTGTAAGAGGTAGGTAATCTTCGGAACTACTGAACCGATTCCGAAAATTCTTTCACTAATGCAAAGCTACAGTATTGTCGAGTGTAATCATGAACTCATGGCATATTTTACGTTAAGTTTCGCGCGAACGAAGTCGCGGACCGAAGCTAGTAGCTGAATAAATTGTAAAACTTTTGCCTCATGAACGGCCTACAAAAATATGGGTTTTGTTATGACTGTTCGAAACTTTAAGTTAATGATGATCAAATTCGTAATTAAATACCTAATATGTACCTAAACCAGTTGAAAGATCGAATTCATGGAAAATAAATCATGAGGAAAACGTTATAATTTTAGTGGTAGACAATATTTTGTAAAAGTAATTAATTATGTGTTCCACGTAATTTAGGACTAACAATAACATAAGGAATCATAAATCATGAATGCAAGAATTTCCTCTAACTTGTCTAGCTTCGGAAAATACTAATTAATATAGGTACAGTAAACACACCTTGTTTGTTTGCTGGATAGTCACTTCAGATGATCTTAAACTAGGTAAGTTAAGTAGGTACTTAACTTATGAAAATAATCAAACCGTATACGTGCCTAAGAAAGAATAGTGCTTGGTACGGTATAGGGCACGGCAGTATAACAAAACCTGTTTATCAAAATCAAATTCAAATCAATATTTATTTTCTATATTCATTATAGTAAGGGTTAGTAAGTAACTCAGACCAAATAAAAAACACTGAAAACTGTGAGTATTTACCTATAAACCTATTATAGTATGTAGATATGTTTATATATTTAAGCTCTATGTATTTATTTAAGTATATGTTAATTTATTACGTTATACGTGTAGGTTTATTTCAATATTTTAGTTTAAGACTTCGCATATTTATATTATTCTCTTCTAGTTCTCACACACTATTGTCTACATTTCTTTCTCATTTCTCCTGTCGCAGGTCTGCTGGAAGAAATTTCTTAAGAAATAAGCAGTACCTTTGTACTCATAATTATGATTATGTCTTATCTGTATCTATTTTTCTGTGTGTACATAAATAATAAAATAAATAAATAAAATAAAAAACCAAGACAGGGCTGTCAGCAGTGGCGTGAGGCCGGTTTCGTAAACATGTGCACTTATAGTGAGTTGTGGTTTGATTCTAAATATTTGTAAATGTGTGCGTGTGAACGTGTATGCACAGAGCGGAGGTGTAGTTTTGGCATGCTTTACCGTAATGTTCGCAGCGCTATGTCTTGATTTTTATTTGGTCTGAGGTAAGTAATATTTTATACCAGCGGTGCCCCGCGGTTACACCCGCAGAAATCTCGATCCCGTGGGAATATCGGGACGAAAATAATATCATATGTCCTTACCCAGGTCATGGTGTACCTATGTGCCAAATTTCATCAAAATCCTTTCATCCGTTTTAGCGTAAAAGCGTAACATACAAACAAACTCAATTTCGCATTTATAAGATTAAGTTAAGATTATTTGAGTTTCATAGTATTTTGCACAGAAGATGAAGAAGTAAAATACAAGATTCTCACATGGCGATCCTCTCCACAAAATGCCTCAAAATGGGAGATTTGAAACTCTCTGTCTCTTTCTATGTGTGTGTGTGTTTAAGCTGACTCATATTCTATTGAAACTCCGTACTAGACCAGCTCAAGGTCAAAGTGTTACCACTGACCTGCAGTTAACTGTACGAAATCAGTTTCAAAACAATCTATTAGCTAATGGCTTGTTGTCCATTGTAATATCCCATTTACAATGTACATATTGTCAACAATCTTGCTAAAACCTCTTGAATGGTGAACTCAAATGCGGATTTCTACTTGGTTGCACAGCCTAAAATGGGTGATAGACGTGCTAATTTAAAGTACGCGGTTTTCGCAATTGCAATTATAACACTGAATTTGATGTTGTAACCCTTTTAGGTGTAAAAAAGGCATTTGGAAAGTTTCTAAATAGTTTTTTACATCTTAAACTAAATATTCGGTGTCACGATATTAATTATTGCATTTCATAATCAATACAGTAATATTGCCAAATTAATTAAAACAGGTAAATATTTGCGACGTTGCCAACTTTTACCCAAAATACATTATGATTCATGATGATATCACTTATCTGATCAATTAAGACCAAGATGTTTTCGAAATCCTAAAAGATATAAACATAATAATTTGGATGACCTTTCCGAAGTAAGGAAAATACTTTTGTATTGACATACTGGAAATTCCACTTGTTCAAAACTAGCTTCTCCCCGTGACTTCGCCCGCATGAAGTTTCTTGTTTTAACTGTTTATATATCCAATGGACACTCCGCAAAACCCCGCAAAGCTTCGCATTAATGAAAGTCTTTTCGGAATCGGATCAGCAGATAACCCCCTATCCTATACAATATGTAAAAAAAAAAAAATTCTGAGCCGAAAGGGGCACATAGGTACTGCAATAACATAACCAAAATGTTATAAAAAATCTTATTATAATTGAAAAAAAAAATGCTATTAAAAATTCACATTTGTACCAGACTGGTAAAAATGTGAATTTTCAAATCCATTAAAAATCAGATAATTTTCAACAGGAGTCATAAGTTATGATTACCTATGACTTGTAAACACCCGCTAAACGATAGTCAGCCGCGCTCCATGAAATAACCAGGTAAAAATCATCAATGAACGAAATTAGGCGATTTTTTTTTCTTGATAATTACCACATAAATAGACTCTCAGTACGATACTTAACAACACCCTGATTTTTTTAACATGTTGTATACTAACTCACAAATTCTACCTCTTTATATTAATACTAGTATAGATTAATACTTAGCCAAAAATAAAACAAATCTCCATTCTTTTCTCAGTAAAACAAAATGTCTAGAGCAGGCAGGCAAGAGTCAGCTAAACATTTCCAGTTACAAATGCAGTCGGCAAAACGTAGGTACTCAAGTGTCTAGGTTCTCGGCACTCCGACTACGGTATTGATTTCCGCTAAAGTTGTCTGGACTTACAGTACTACGTTCGTCTGTTGATATAGAAAATACTTGCCCTACCCACTGCCTCCCTAATAGTCGCTCCCCTAGCCACGAAACTAATATGAATCTGTTTATCTGTCTATCCAAGTAGAGCACTCGCGGCTCTCGTAAAAATTTATGTCGATCGATTTATGGGGTGATTTCTCAGAACTTACTGGCGGACTTAATTGTTTTGATCGAATCTCTCGATGTTCTGTTAGCTGGCTTTTACCATCAGCATCAGCATGTTTTATACATCAGCAATAAAAAAAAAAACAAGTAGGAGGCTGTCAGCCTACATTTTCCAGAAAGTAAAGGATGTTTGGCAGTATTTTATGCCTTGCATTTCTGCCAACGCATAACACATAATATTACGCCTGTATTCCCAGAAGGGTTAGGCAGAGATGGATTTATAGTAGGTTCATTCGCATTTCGCCAGTTACTTCTGCCAAGTTTGCGCTTAATGGGGCCATATCGAGCCACATGGCTTTGTCCGAACAATACATTTTTATAGGTTACAGGCAACTCGCCAAAAGCAGCCACTATCTTAACTTTATTCAAAATTCCATTTTGAATCAACTTGGCACAATAACTTCTTTGTGCAGCTGTGCAAGTCAAGTAGGTCGACGAGACGAGGCAAAGCCTATCACATGGTTTGTAATTACATGCAACCTACTGCCACACGAGTAAATAATCGAACGTGCTCTATCTATTTACAGACTTGTTTAAAAACTATTGAGAAATTGGGTAGCATTAATAGAAGCAGTTGTTTTAATTTGTCTTTGATGACTAATCTGGGACGAAACCTACATAACACATGATGGTGATGTAAAAAATGAGTACGTAGGCCACTGAATTTGTGTGTAATGAAAACCGCAAGCATATTAATGAAAGCCCGGAAAAATATTTGGTTCATGGGTGGTAATTTTCTATACATTCAATTTGCGCAATTTTGTTCAGCAGTGAGGCACGATACTGCTCTATGACAATCCTGTCATAGAGCAGTACCGTGACTTCTTTTGGTATTATATACTACACAGCTATAGATTTCCTTGCGTATTTAACGACCGTCGTAGTGTCATAATTATTCTTGCCAGTGTGTAAAAGGTCAGATATGTAACTGCTAATATACCTACCCATTATAATTTCTCAACATTTATAATGATGTCGGGATGGTCTAATAGTTTAAGGACCAAAGTTAGCATGTACCAATGATGTGACGCATTGCTAAAACCAATGAGCAACACACAATGAGCAAGCAAATTTTATTAATATAGCGATCAATGCAACTCCTTGTAAAGAAAAAAGAAAACTTATAAAAATTAAAACCCAACTAAGACAAAAAAGTCAACTAAAAACGTATAAACAAGACAACATAAACAGACTAATTAAAAATCCGGAGTCACACGTGTTAGGCCATAAATCGAATAGATTACGTGTTTAGTTTTTAAATTTATTTAGCACAGAGTAAAAGGCACACAATATGATTATTCTATGAAACATAAATGCGTTGTAAGAAATTAGCAGGAATGTGTGCCTCACGTCTGCGCCAAATAGGGCCAGTTCAGCACTGGTAGGTATTACTGGATTAATCAAGCAGATTTTGTACCCATTATTAATACTTCTATCTTCTATTACCTAGGTGTGCTGGCTGGTCTGCCGCAAAAGTCTACTGGGACGAGATCCGGGATTGTTCGGCGATGACTCCGTATTCAAACTCTTCAGGATCTTCTGCCTGCTGGGAGACCTGGTGCAAGATGCTGATGATTCCAAACATTATGTGGTGAGTGGCTTTTACATCAGGTAGTTTATAGATGGATCAACGAGATATTACTTGTGTATATTTTGCTTGACATTGATCAATCGTTCTTGTACCATGTCTCGTCCAAATAAGAGGAATAGGATATATTAAGTAGCAGTTTGATTGTTGAACGTAGGAGTCGCAATTCAACCAGTCAGCCGTTACGAAAGCAAATTTTTAAAATTGTCGTTCTCGATGCATACTCGGACTACAAAAGAGTTAACACGGAATTTTTTTAGAGAGTTAGTGGAATGCGGAAATCGTACCTACTGTTCCCTTTCACCCTAACCTGTATCGTTAAACTTATAAAAGGTTCATGAAGTTTGCATAAAGACACAAAATTTTGAAAAGACGTGCAATAAAATTTTAATACGCGTAATAAAATTTTGGCACAGTTTTATTACGTAGAGAAAGCAAAGTCAAGCAACATTTAAGTACTTACCTGCAACCCTGCACACAAGTTGACCGTGCACTGTCATAAAATATAATTCATTAATAATTAAGAAATAAGGGCACTATTTGATCCAATTCGATCGAAAGTTAAACCGGAATTAATCCAAATAATATAAATCATAAATTCATGCATTCACAGACAGCTTAGACAACGCATAGCCTAGACAACTGGGTCTATACTCTAGAAGCCTGAAATTTTGCACAAAAGTTCCTAATATATCGAAACTGAGGGCTGAGGGAGGAGCCGGGGTTGCGGGAAAGTCCGAAAGGGATACCGTGACCCCTGGCAACGTACAGGCAACTGAAGGAACGGGTGGGTTTTAGTCCGTAAGAGTCTGACACGCCCTCCACCCTCCAAGTTATTTGACAATTTCCCATCCAAAAAAAAAATAATTGGGCTGAGGAAGGATTTTTGAAAATTCATCCAAAGCGTGAGCGACAATAGAGCGTGAAAAGTTTAATGGAAGTTCGTCTTTTTTTGCCCATGTGGAATCCCATCGGGCACATGGCTTGTCTTGAAATAAAAGTAATAATAAACCAGGAGTTAGTTCTTTTCAACACATTTTAATTTCACCCATCATATCATTCATGTGTTGACCATATGTTTCGGTACAGTATCAGTATTTTATCTTCGATACTAAAGGATGTTGGCACATTATCAGCGGATAGCGACTTCGACTCATTAAAAATCCTTATTATGGAGTATAAATTGTGACGATACCTGAACAAATAAACATAATTAATTACTTGACAACTAATGAAAATATAACACATAAACATCACGTCTGTATTTCCCGATAGGTTAGGCAGAGGTGTACGAAACCTTTATAATAAGAGGCAAACCTATTGCCATCAACCGGGCACAAATCCAAACTTCGGGCTGCTACTGAGAAATTCCAGATGGAAAAACCCAATAACACTTTGCCCGACCTGGAAATCGAACTCAGGACCTAAATGCTCAGCAGTAGCGCTTGCGACCACTAGACCAACGAGGCAGTCGGGCTGATAAAATACGACGGCAGTAAAATGATCAAACGCCATTTTGGCTTTGAGATTAGAATTCGTACTTCGAAGTATAAAAATTTCGCCGTCGCTTATCCAATGTGCCATAAAGCCATTGTACTCGTATATTGTATCACAAATAGGTCATTCACACTTCTTGTATTGTGTACTCTCATTTCTCGTCTCATGTGCAGATGTTAACTGAGTTCTAATCAACGCTGTATACGCTCTGACATCTTGGGTTAATCAATGCTATATGCTTTAATAGCAAGGATATCTGTAGCTGAAGTAAATTAACACGTTGCTTAAGCTAGTTTTTACTTATATTAAGTAAATGTGTAGGATTGTGAAGGTTTGTTGGAGAGAATTCAACTTGCTGTGAGTCCAATGGCAGCATATTATTTATAAGCTTATCTGTAATTAATTATAACTAGCTCATACATTGTGCATGCTGTGTTCACTATTTTAGGGCATAATACCGCACTATTATGTATATCTCTAAGTTGACCTAGTACGTAGTAAGTCATATTGTAATGCCCGATTTGTGAACAAATTAATAAAAAAATAATAATTTAGTGATGGTACTTATAAATTGTTTGCCAATTAAGGACTGGCACAAGCAGAGAGTCCTATGCCCACTATGCCCAGCAGTGGGGGAAAAAGTCGAGATGATGAGTGTGGATTGTGGATGTACATGAGGTTAACTTAGATTATTGTAACTACACAATAATCCTAAAACTAGAATATAGTCCTACAGTAATAATTGTGATTCAATACATCACGCCGCCGTATCTCCTAATCGTATTTTGGAACTTCAAATACTTTTTTTGCGCACTTATGTACGTGGAACTATGGGTCCTAAATATACAATCAATATTACCGATGTTATAAATGATTCCTCTTCAGGACTCTTATTTACAAACTTTCACTCCTTTCTAACAGAGAGGCTAAAATTAGAATTACGTGTGGGTCGCCTCCTACACACATCTATAAAATACTGTCGCATTTATATAACATAAATGCGACAGTATTTTGTCAATTTATAATCCAGCACTTAAGCGCTAATTAGAATCAGGAAGGCTATCTCTTAAAAATCAGTAGTGACATTTATTTATGGCATAACTGTGTTTGTTTTAGCAACAAAAAGTTCTTCGATACAATCATAAAAAACATTATGAATTACTCTTAATTTTTTAGGGTACCGTACCTCAAAACTTCTAATTCTCACTTCGTTGTCCGTGTGTTTGTCTGTCTGTCTGTCTGTCAAGACCCTTTTTCTCAGGCACGCGTGGAGGTATCAAGTTGAACTTAATATCAAATTCGTATAGGTCTACGGTCCCTTGGAGCTCTAAATAAATCAAGCTTGTAACTCAACGCAATAAAAAAGAACGGCCATTTATGCGACATATTTTGATACTCGCTAGTAAATCAAAACCCCTGTAGGTTTTGATTTACTAGCGAGTACTTCCCGTTGACCTAAAATCATGAAATTTCGAAAGAAGCAAGGTCTCACAGCACAAGTTAAGGAAAAAGTCCGAAAATCGTAATGTGTAGATTTATCACATTTTTTTTTTGCGATTTCAAACTTGCATTTGCGAATTTAAGTAAAATATAATACTAAAATAAAAAAAATACCTCACGGTCATTTCAGAGAATTGACGGTGAGGTATATCGATGCATGGGAGAACATGTTTTTCAACTACAAAGTTAAGTTTGTTTATGGGATAAATTCATCATCATCATCATCATTTCAGCCGAAAGACGTCCACTGCTGGACATAGGCCTCCCCCAAGCACCGCCACTTCGACCGATTCTATGCCTCCCGCATCCAGCGGATAAATTCATCCCAACGGAACCCTTCATTGTGCGTGGTCCGACACGCACCTGGCCGGTTTTTTTTTACATTGTTCTCATATAGAAGCAACAACAATAATGTACCAAGAATTCTGTAATATCTTGATTTAAAAGTGTCCTTGGAATTTCTTGCCCGTTGTTCTCTATAGAGTTCTACGTTTTGGAATGAGCGATTCGCTTCAATTTTCTGACTAACTGACCGACTCTTTGACAATCAAAAGTGCCTGAAAAAGGTTTAATTGAAATAAATGCTTTGAGTTTGAGTTTGATTTAGGCAAGGAACTACCGAAAAGAAACATGGCATGGAATGGGGACAGGGTGTAGTTGCAATAAAAAGGGATTTTTTAAACTATACCCTTGAGCGGGTCAAACAGAGAGTAGAAGTTGGTATGCAAACACCAGTTCGTTAAAGATAGTTAGCTTACTCGGCACTCAGTGTGCTAATTAGTAAGCCAAGCTTCACTAATTTGTAGATCACATTCATTACAGACTAGTTCGCCTACGTGAGCTCGTAGTTAAGCTCTCTCAAATTTATGGCCGAAGTTCAGACTCTGCATAATATTAGTTCTTAAATTCATAGGGTTCATATGAGCTTACCTGCGCATAAGTAGGTAAGCTCATTACGAACCCTATGAGTTTATTCCCTACCACTTTTATGTCTAAAAACATAGGTACTTATATCGTTTGCATCACCAGCACTTTGGACACTACTTAGTCATAAAAATTCAGGGTATCATTTAAAAGGAGAATTAATTTCTGGCCATTAATATCATAACATAACACGGTCGTGTGTAGATTTCAATTTCGCAATAGTAAGTTTCATAACGGTTGTCATTTAGGAACACTACTTGCGTAACTTTACACTTTCACTCGTTTTCAGATTGTTTGTCGAGTGCGTATTTTGAGACTTGAAATTCCCTCATAATAATATTTGTTTCAAATGAGTCCGTGGAATTTTCATATTCCAAATTAAACTACAATTTGATGGATAAATGCGTTGTATTTATTAGGCAGCTAACTGTGCAGATTTGCGGATGTCACTATGACTCAAATGAGCTCCCCTATTCGTCATGTAGGTATATTATGATATCTTGCTTAACTTTGCAGCTAATAAAATTGACTACTTCATCATTCCTTCAGGTGGTACTCCAACCCTCAGAAGCGGGTATAGTAGCAGAACAATTAGTCCACTGCCTCGGCCTCCGCTGGGACACAGCTGACTGGGAAGCCCTAGGCTCCTCCATAGGCCACTTCAAGTGGGCCGCATTTCTCGCCGTGCTTGAAGCTAAATATTGTGGAGACCAGCAGCTACATTCAGAGGCTCTGGTTGAAGCTGTCGATGAGATATACGATGTCTTCATTGAGGATATTATTAAGAAGGTAAACAAATTCGATAACCAC
Organism: Xanthia icteritia; assembly: GCA_949128155.2. Lineage (NCBI taxonomy): Eukaryota > Metazoa > Arthropoda > Insecta > Lepidoptera > Noctuidae > Xanthia > Xanthia icteritia. The sequence continues at coordinate 16,730,947 of OX421940.2, read as the reverse complement.
TATACTACTACCACTATACTACTGTAAACGCACCCACGACACAGGAGAAATTCCTAGTGTGGCATAAAAAATAAAAAACTATGAAGTTTAACAAATTTAAAAAAACTGTCATCTATCATATTTTAGGTCAATTAAAAATAGATTTTTGCCAATTCTAGTAACGAAATCTTATAACATTGACTGTCCAGTAACGCGGTGTAAAACGTGTTAATTGAAAATGTTATCGAAATTCATAGAAGATAACGACATCGTTTTTGTGTTTTTTCCGGAGATTATTCTGCAAACATCCTATCCTCTCTTCTCAGGGCTACCTATTCAAACGCGGCTACCTCCTCCCAACCATGCGGGAGTACTGGTGCGTCCTCCAGCCATGTGCCCTCACCTACTACAAGAGTTCCTCTCAGAAGGAACAGTGTGGCCGGGTTGTCATCGATGAATACTGTTCCGTTGAGGCAGCCATTGGGGAGGGCAAGATACAGAGGTTCCAGCTCATCACGCCGGATAGGACGTTTGAATTCGGCACTCAGGATCACAAGTAAGGCCTAGCGCGCACTGCGGTCCGTTTTGCTAGCGCAAAACTTTTGAAATATGAAACACAGTGGAACCGCGTGCACTGCGGGAATAAAATCACATAAGAAAATAAAGCAAGATTTTATTCGTTGTGCCGAAAAATACGCATCGCAAGTCACCGCACCGCAGTGCGCTAGTTGTAGCTGTACTTTTTCTCTTTCACTCTACCCCAGAGTAGTAAATTTTCTATTTTGGGTCTGATGAGTTTATTTTCAAAATCATAATTTTTCTGTTCCGACATGTATAGTTCTTATAGACACGATGCCCTGGTTAAAGCTTGTCGCAGTATTCTAGCTTAGAACCATGTTTCTTAAAAAGATACTCAGAAGTGTACTTTAGCCCTCTGCATAACCCTTTGGGACTCCCCAAACAGGCGTGACAAAGTCAAAGTCAAATAATATATTTCAATTAGGCACATAAGAGGCACTTTTGAACACCAACATTTACAAAAAAATACAATTGTTTCTTAATTTTAGTCGCCCCTTCCAAAAGGTAGTTTTCGTATGTAGATGAATGGGCAAGAAACTCCACCTTACTCTTTACTCTTAATTATATAATTATACTAGCTGACCCGTCAGACGTTGAACCATTTTCGAGTTTTTGCGAGACGGAAATTGATTTTTATATACTATATAGGTAGAAGATAGATGTGAAGACGATGCTCCTGGAATAAAATGCGTGATGTTGTCGTGTGTGTACTTTAAAAACTTTACGAGTCCATAATCAGCTTATTTTGTTTTTTTTCCTCATAGGAGTCGTCTACAATGGATATCAGCTCTTCGGCAAGCAGCAGCTGTATCTGGTGGAGTGGAAGGTTACCAGAGGCGCGCGAGGGCCGTGAGACGCGGTGCAGGTGCCAGGCGTGAGCGCGAAGTTCGGGAGACCAGGGCACGGCTGCAGCACGAGGTCAAGGCACGCCTCGCCGCTGAGGCACAGGCACAGGTACACAACACTACTGTCCCTACTAGCCATTCTTATTCTTCCGTGCGCACTGACTGAAGACATGAAGAAAAGGTCTCCTATATAAAGCTACAAAAGACTGGAGACTCTAACATTGATAACGTAAGTAGAAACCAACAACAAAACACAATAAGACAGGAGTAAAATCCTCTATATGAAGCTACAGAATTAGGAACACTAAAGGAATTGATTCAGTTGCTGTTAAATTGTATATGAGGCCTCGTTAAGTCTTACTTGGCTAAAAGGGACATCAGTATCTTAAGACTTGCAGAATATCCCTAATAATGACAATAATACTATATTTCAGGAATTAGTGGAATTAGCACAGCAAGACAACAAAAAGCTAGAAGAATTGAAACACGCACAAGTAGAACTTGAAAAACTATTACAAGAAGAAACACAAGCTAAAAGAGACGAAGAAATTGTTAGAGCTTTACAAGCTAGGTAAGTTGTAAACCTATTTGAATTATTATTTCTAGAAAAAAATGCAAAGAAAGCTAATGATATGTTTTGTCCTGTCAGGGTATTAGCAGAAGAATGGGAGAGGCGAGAAGAATTAGAAAGACTTCAAGCAGAACAGAACAAAATGCTAGAGGAAGAAAGATTAAAACGTCATCAGTTTGAAATGTTGCAGGCTGAGAAGGAAACGCAGTTTAAAGGTAATTAAGTATTAATATTTATCAAATAGCGCCTCTGTAGTTCTTGAAAGACATGTTGGCAAGCAATACGATTTTTTAAAAATTATATATGCTTCTACTTGTAGAAGCAGAAAAACGATTGAAGGAGCTAGAAGAAGAGAAACAACGGCTGGATGCTGAACTGAAAGCAGCTCAACATAAAATCTTTAAGACTGAACACACGGCGCACGCGTTGCAGGTACAGCTGAGAGTAAGTAACTCTTTTAAGATAGATGAAAAATAATTCCAAACCTGTTTAAATGCACTAAATATATTCTGACACCAATTTTGGTATGAAAGATTTTTTTGCTAAACCATCTTTCCCACTCCTGGGCAAAAGCCACCACACTACTTTTTCTAGTTCTTTTCTCTCCTTCATGATTTGCCGGGACTTCCTATCGATCCTAATAGCGATCGGCGCCAGTTTTGTCATTGTGGCAGACATGTCCTGCCCAAGTACTTTTCAAGTCGGGCAGCCTATTGAGCCACATCAGCTATCTTTATTTTTCGGCGCAGAAAGACAATAAGGGTTCATTATTGTTTGTTCTCAGGACCTGAACCCAGTGCTCCGCAACGGCGAGAGAGCTCGTCGTGCTTTATCCTTCGTCCCAACAACCAAGAGTTCATCCGACACACTGATTGATGTCAGAGCCATAAGACATCTGAAGATACTCGACGATGAAGAGAAATTATGATTTGATGATTAGAATAACTAATAAAACTGAGCATCATTATTTAATCTACCCTCATATAAAAGCGCTTAGAAAACTGATAAAATTTATTTAAAGCATTTCGTATACTGGTCATGAAAATTTATATAAAGATCTAAAGAAGGCGTTTTATCAATTACATTTCGATACTCTGTATGATTTCCTTAAACTTTACGTAACTTTTTATTCAATGTCTATACTCTAATAGACTTGTTGGGATAATACCGAGTAAAGAAATAGTTAATAACAGTAAATAAACCTACGCAGTTACATTATGCATGTAGATATTAAAAATTAATGTTAAATAATTGCCTTTTTATGTGGATGACATATTACCTCGAATACTTGAATATCAGGTACGGGGGCGACCTCGAATACGTTTATCGACTTATCATAAACACAAATTTATATATTATACAATGTCTCTATATAAAATTTTGTAAAATTAAGTTGCAGTCCTAAGAGTTAATTGAAGCAATACCTTTTATTTAAGTAAATAAAATGTATATCTTGCTTTCTGATTCTGATAGATCGTTTTATTTTCCTCAAACAATAAATTAAGTTCAAGCAATCAAAAAAATAACAATTTCAGTGCGTGACGACAATTTGATGAGTTCTAGGGAACAAACGAATGGGTAGGCCATTCGTTTAACAGTTATTTCTTTTTCCCCTTTACTGGAAGTGGCGGAGCTGCAGCAGCTTGAATTTTCTTCAACAATTTTTTCAACTGTAAGAAAGGAATAGGAATTTGGATAAGGAACAAGATATATTCAATTTTTTACCGAAGGTAAAGACAAAAATATATCTCGCTAAAGAATTTAATTAAATGAAGGAGTGGAGTGTGTATGTTTTAATAGGATTTTTAGGTAAAATGATTAGGAAAGGTTCGAGGATCAAATAAAAAAATATTCCCGTTGATCTCTTTATTAACCTTTCTTTTTTCCTTTTTTGCCCTTCCCTTTTAGCTGCATGAACAAAAAAGATAAAAATCATCAAAAACATGATCACTTTGAGCATTTCTTTGATTCTTAGGCCCACTTGCACCACAAAACACGAAATTGCTTTTAACGCTAAACGTATTTAAAATATCATTCTGTCTCTGTCATCTTTAACCGATTGAATGAAATAGAAAGATGTTTTAAATTCGTTTAGTGCTAAGTTTAATGATTTGTGGTGCAAGTGGGCCTTAAAAGAACTTAGTTCAGTATTAGTTAGCCCAAGTATTTCATACCTTCTTCTTTTCTGCGCGATTGGACAACACTTCTCTCCAGGCGTTCTGTATGACCCTCGCGGCGTGTTCCGCCATGAACTTGTTCATCTTTTCCGTCATCTCTTGGTGGTATTCCGCTTCTCGCTCTACCATCAGTGGGATGTACTCGATGTCTTGTTCCGCTATCTTTTCCTGTTGGGAATATTATTTGATTGACATTTTCATCTTCACGTGTTGTTCAAGGCATACTATTTAACTATAGTTATGTAGATATTTTCTCTTAGATTAAATTCACAAAATAAATTTACCGTAAGATGCATAGAATTGAATATTTTTGAAACCGTTTTTTTTTATCTCGCTGTGGGATGAATAGAATACAATGCCTTCACCTAGGCAAACTTTCCATGTACAAAGACAAGAGTTAAACACCTATCATTATTACGGAAACAATTTTTTTTTTTCAAGGTACCGAATTCGCTGATACGTCACCTCCAATATCTCGCACTTCTCCACTTCTTCTTCATATTTCTGTGTAAACTCGTCCAGTTCCACCTGCTTGTCATTCATCTCGTTGTCGTACTTTTGCAGCCACGACAACAGCTGCGTCTCTACTTTGAACCTTTTGTGTTAAAAAAAAGTATGATTTTTTTATTTATTTTTTTAACGGTGCCCCACACTAGGAATTTCTCCTGTGTCGTGGGTGCGTTTACAAACATTTAAACTCACATACACAAACAGCCAGACCCGGAACAACTAATTGTAGGTCATACAAATATTTGTTCCGTGCGGGAATCGAACCTGCGACACGCAGCGCAGCAGTCAATCACTTAACCACTGCGCCAACGCCGCCAACCGTGCCGTAAATTACTTGCCTACCTAACATTTTCACTGTTCGCAAAGCAGAAAATCGTCGTGATTCATGGTAAGTACTCAGACCAAATAAAAACCAAGACTTAGCGCTGCGAACAATACAGTGAAGCATGCCAAAACTACACCTCCGCTCTATGCATATACGCTCACACGCATACATTTACAAACATTTACAATCAAACTACACCTCTCGAAATGCACACATGTTTATGAAACCGGCCTCACGTCACTGTTGACAGCGCTGTCTTGGTTTTTTATTTGATCTGAGGGTAAGTATTGGTTCCTCGATTTAAAAATGGATACAACAGTCCTAAAATTTTCTGACGCATTAAAATGCGTCCCATTGGGACCAGTTTAATTGCGTAACAAGACTGCTTCGTATAAGTATCGTAATTATAATATTATTAGTAGTACAGTCATGAATAGTATTTATATTTGAAAGAGATAATTGGAACTTTACTATGAAGAAGAGTTCTGAACATTACCGGCGCGCTCTCTGGTTCTTCTCTTCAATGAGGTGCTGCTTCAACAGCTGTGCGTACGTCTCTCGGCTTTCCACCTCCTCTTCCTTCAACATCTCATTTTTTACTGCGTGACTGCGAGTCGCCAGCACCATCTGTCGCTCTGAGTCCAAGCTAAACAAGAATGTTATCACTTATCAGTAAGAGAACATAAACAGGAAAACTGACACAGACACATTTTTTAACTTTTACACTATATTTTTTTATTAGACACTTTTAAACTGGCTATAGCAGTCCGAATCTGGTGCCGGGTTTATCGTTCATAAGTCCCTTGTGAGCAACGTGGTGAAGATCGAGAGTGTGTCCACCAGGGTGGCGTACTTTATACTCAGGATATCCGCAAGATATTCGCTGTTGGTCGTACAGGTTTACGCCCTGACCTCGTCACACCCCGACGATGAGATGGGATACCATGTATGAGAATATTTCCAGAGCCATGCATGGCTCTAAAACTCACTTCACCGTTTTCATGGGGGACTTCAACGCGAAACTGAGCAAACGTGATCAATGCGGTGAAAACCAGGAGTGATCACCGCATGGTAAGAGGCACATTGAACTTAAAAATCAAGCTGAAAAGATATTGAAAGATGAAGTCTACGCTCCTTCCAGCACCGATCCAAGTCCAAAACCCCGTGAGCTTTCAGCCCGAACTTCAGAACCGTTTTGTTTGCTTAGGGAGCTCCGTGGACTATTATAACGATGGGTTCGTGGAAACTGTCCATACGGTCGGCTCTAAGATCTTCAAGACCCGTCGTACAAATAGAAACAAGGACACATTTCTACAAATAGAACAAGAGGCGCGAGATGATCCTGCAGTGTCCAGACGACGCGCTCAAGTAGCGGCAGCTCAATAGACGGATCTCTTATTGAAGAACCCGCTTTAGTGCATGATTAAGGACGCGATTGAGCAGAATAAAGGCTCCAAGGTCTTTGCAGGAGATCTGTCTATTGGGCAGAACAGAGCCAGCTTGCAAAACTGAAGACCGATGATGACAGGATCGTATCCTGAGCTGTTGAGAGAAATCGAAAGGTTCTATGGACACGTCAAAAAGTACATTACGAACATGGCAAACGATCTAAAAGCTAGATTGACCCGACACTACACCGAAGACATCCCGGACGTCAGCTTGTACGAGATTAGAATGGCTCTGAAGCAGCTCAAAAACAATAAGGCGCCGCCGGATGATGACGGAATTACGGCCGAACTCCTAAAGGCCGGCGGAAAACCTGTTCTTAAGGCCCTCCAGAAGCTATTTGATTCCGTCATAATCGAGAGCAAAACGCCTCGAGAACGCAAAAACGTTGACGAGTACATACTCGTCAACCTTTTTAACCTAAGACAAACTGTCCAGTTAGCTAGGTCCAACTTCGATACAGGGATCAATCTTCGAATTCGACTGGGCTGGGCAACATTCGGGAAGCTACGCAATATCTTTTCGTACCACATACCGCAGTGTCTCAAGACGAAAGTCTTTGACCAGTGCGTGTTGCCAGTGATGATCCATGGCACTGAAACGCATCTAGCAGATAGCTGCGACCATTACCAGGTTATCAGTTCACCTTGTGCCTACCCAGGCCGCAATTTGCCGGACATGGTCGCTACTTCAGAACCTTTCGACCCCATCAGCAATCTGTTCTTTGAGCAATGTGTTCAACCCACTGAGGGCCATATTTTACAAGAATATTTACAAAATCCTATAAAATATCTCACATTTTCTTTTTGAGCTTGACAGTGGCTTCATGATTGAGCAGCAATAGTTCATGCTCCAACTTAGCGATGATCTCCGTCTTCAGCGCCATGGTACGATCGAAGCATTCTGTCTCGTCTTTCAAAGTCTTCGAGCTCTCTGATAAATCAAAACGTCACACCTTAATGAAATATAGAGGTTACCAAACCTGACAATCAGTCTACTTATCTATTAGTGTAGTCTCATTTTCATAATACTCCCTTAGTTCTTTTACATACACCTTGGTGGAAGTCTGTTGTAGTTTATCTGGTCAGGTTATTACACGAACATGTCATATGACTGCTGGTTTACATCAAAGTGTATGTTTAATTTCCACTTGAGCTTGTTTTTCCATACCTGCGATACGCTCTAAGAGATGCTCATTAGAAGCTTTCAACTTCCTAGTGTTAATCTTAGCAGATAGTTCCTCTGCTGCCGTGGTCTCCATCTGCCTTATCATTAGTTCCCGAAAATGCTCCATTTCCAAGAGAAAGTCAAAACCAGGCGGCATTAGCTTGGCCTAGAAACAAATAATTTGAAGACATCATACTTTTGTGTTCTGAGATTAGTTTTTAAAGTTAAGAATGCAACGCCTTGTCCATTAATATGTAAGTATCTAATTATTATTTACTATTTGTAAGAAGGGATCGAAGATCCCATTGGCTGAGGTTAACCCAACTGTCTATTGAACTCTACGTAGATTATTTTCGTATTCTTCTATTACACCATCGAGGACAAAGCGTTTAATCTCGGGCTATCTAATAATCCTGATTTGACACCTATCAAAATACTTTGTGTAGTGATGGGAAAACAATTCGGTTGCTTTAAAAACCGAATCTCGAGACATATTGATTTATCATACTTAAGACAATTTATCTACATTGTTTTAAACTGATTCTTGAGGTTTATCGTTTTATTACACGTCGTCATCATCATCAGGTAAATAAATAAATTCACTAAATTTGTATCAATTATCAAAACAAGCTAAAAATATTGTCAACAGATTTTGTTTTATAAGTTTAAACATTTAATAATACAGTAATTATACGTCTCTCTCTTTTCTAAATGTAATGTTTGTAAAAGTATGGATTTTTCAGAACATCGATTTTATTCGGTCCAATAGCCGCTTAAAACGGTAAACACTAAGGCAACGAACCCAAAGATATGACATTGTGAAATAACGTCCTGTCGGGATAATAATCAACAATTAATTTGTGTTTTTGAGTTCATTTTTTCGATATAAAGTGAAAGTTGGTGCTGACGAATGATATAGTGTATGGATAACATAATAATTAACTAGGATTATGAATTAGATTTTTCGATTTCTTACGTAAACGTTCATACAAAGTTATCGTGGCGTATGTAATGAGATACGTCAAATCGGACTTCTTAGACGTCTTCTTGTCGCGAGATTAGTTATGTATTAAATGACAAACTTACGTCGCTAGTTTGGTTCTTTATTGAGTCTCTCATCTGAAATCAACAAGAAAATCACGAGTTTGATTTTCTTCATGTTAGCTGTACCTACTATATATCATCAACATGCTAGTTCCCGACAAGTGGAAAGCTATCCAACAAACAGGTTACATTTACGTGATCTACCCAGTTTGGATCTTCTCTTCCCTTCTTGCGAAAAAACTTGTCATGTTGCAATTTGTTGCCGCTTTGCTATTAATGTTTTTCTCCAAAAAAAAGACAGAACTGACTATCCAGTCTGAGTTTTTTTTTTAAATATTACGCACCTTGGCTATCATTTCATCGATTGTGGGCTGGAGCTCAGGATAGCTGTTCATGATGTAGAGAAGGTGTCCCAGTTCAGGGTTAAGGCGATTTTTCAGCGATAAGTCACCCTGCAAATTAAGTTGAGATAAGAACAGATAAAAAATTTACTGTCACCAATTAAAATGTATCTGCTTTCTATTTGGGATTATCCCTTAAATTATCACGAAAACCTTTAATAACTCGTGTCTCTGAACAATGTCTGAGAAGAACAAAACAGAGGTCATTATTTAAGAAACATATTATTGCAGTGAAACGCGCGATAATTTACTTAACTACCTATTTCATTCGTTTTGTATCTGAGAGCACGACTTTCCACCCGCCAAGACGAGCCAAAACAATATGCAGATGCACTACCTACCTTTTCTCAAAGCGTTTCGTCGTATTTTCAAAGCTTCGGCCTGGATAATGCTAATGCTCAAATTCTCAGGATAAGATGTCCATGTGACCAGAACACTTAGCTTCATTTGTCTAGCTTTTATATTTTGGATTTTATTAATACCTAAAATACTTCGATTTCGTCACTGACTGACTCACTCACTCATCAAAGTCCTAGAAAGCTGAAATTTGGTATACAGGCTAGGATTTGCACACGCACAACAAAAAAATAAGATTTTTGTTACTTTGACCCTCCAACCCACTTAAAGAAAGGTGCAAGAAATAGGTATATCTACTACCATTTGTTATAAAAGCTAGATTAATATGTACATAAAAAACGAACAAGAAACTCTTTTTCATCAGGTATAAACAAAGTAACTCCTGGCGTGCAAGATATATCTTTTTTACCCGACTATGCTAGTAGGGTTACGATTGTGGGTCGACGGCGCGTTTTGTTCCACGCGCGCCTCAAAGAGATGTCAGCAGAACTGAAGGGGTCCGATAGGACCGATGCTTGTCGGGGTTGCGGGAAAGTCTGAAAGGGATACCGTGGCCCCTGGCAACGTACAGGCAACGGAAGGAACACGGGTGGGTTTTAGTCAGTAAGTGTCTGACACGCCCTCCCGCTCCGCCCAGAACGGGAAAAGTTATTTGATAATTCCCCAACATAAAAAAAAGCGTTACGTTTGTAACATGTACGTGTAATAATCGATCAGTACATTATCACCGCTAAAATAAAAAGAAATAGAGTACCCTAAAAAAAGAAATGAAATCCCACCAAATACTTTTCGTATTTATAAAGTTGGTTGCCAAGACTTATATACATAACGCTTTTACCGTTAAAAAGTTTTCAGATCGAGTGTAGAGCCAAGCCCCTAACTCTTCAAACCTTATATCTTGGTCAAATGTATGGCTTGGTTGTTCGATAGAAGTGTCTGTGTGACGGCCGCACAACAGTCAAGCCATAAGTCTCGGCAACCAACTTGACAACGTTTTTGGTGGGATTATAATTTTTCCTCGAAGGTACTGAAAATCTAAAAAGCTTGATCCAACTTAATTTATAGGCTCAACCTATAAATCGAAACTTACATTTTTTAAATCGTCCATAACCTCCATGTTCAATAGACTGGCAGAGAACATCGGATTATCGTACTGTTCGAATATGAAGATCAAATCATCCATGTGCGTGGGCGACAGGACACTGTTAAGGAGGCGGTACTCCTGCACCAGGTCCGCCAAACAGATGGATAGCTTGCATTTGTAGATGGCGCCGTTGAGGATCTTTGTGATGCGCTCACATTGGATGTGGCACTCGAGATCGATTGGTGATGCCACTGGAATTTTGAAGTTGTTGTTAAAGCAGTTAATTAATTTAAAATATATCCAGGAGTTTAGTGGACAAACATCTCATGTTTACACATCATCATAGGGAATCTGCTCTGCATAAATATTATAAAATTACTTGAAGCGCGTATACTTTTTCTAAAAGGCATAGATTTATTAAGAAAGATCCTCTGAAACGTTCGTTATTTTAGTATTATTATCATCAATAGTTTTACTTTCATAACCACAAAACGTGGGTGATATAGATGCTCACTGCCATCACCAATCTCCTGCGAATTGTAATCTCTTAGCCCATTCATTGGGTGAATTTGGGTGGTGTTCTGTTCTTCGATCAAAGTAGGTACTTACCTATTCCTGATCGAAGTTTCGTTCAATAAACCCATGTTTACCGGCAAAGATGGTCACGACCTACGTCGTAGCTCCTAAAATTAAAAGTTGGCTGTGGATAACTCACCAAGAATTCTTCAGGATTCTTTAACTTACCATTATCTTTCGTGAGGTCAATCTCTCGATCACCACTAGTCCCAGATATCTTACTGCTGGTCTTCGAGCTCGATAATGTGGAGACAGACTGAATCGTTCCCGAAATTGATGGGGGATCATTCATTTTGATATATTCTTTTACCAAACAAATTAATAATATTTTCACTTTGTATGTTTATTGCAGGGTTTTGACTTGATAATGATCATAGATTATACACTTTTGCACTGATGATCAAAGAGTATAGTATCCTGATGATACTTGTCATTGGTTGATTCGCGTCGCGTATTTTGTTACTATAGTAACAGTTGCTATGGAAACCGGATTGTTATTATTTTGTTTTAATCTCCTTCTATGCGAAATTTACCTTTCTGACATTATGAGCAAAATGCAATAGGGCACAAATCAAAATTTTAGAAAAAAAGTTCAGTTCAGCTCCTAGGTTTCCCAATTTTAGAAGACAACTTTTCTCCTTTCATCTACAACTCTCCAAAATTAATTTATATTCGGCATTCACCCTTTATGGAAGCAGTCACACCTCTTGGACACAATTGACCAAATTATTCGCAGCACAATAACATTTTAAATGTGGCCTTGGACGACCGAGCGCGGCTGCAAGCCACACTACCCATCCGTTTTTTCAAGACATCGCCAATTGGTTGGTCGACTCTTCACATGACCAGAGGGCTGGCCTATTCTTCAGCCTTTTGGGCACTTTTTCTGTTGACAGCGATGCGGACGAATTTTTTGATGCCCTATGATTACTCCCCCCCCCACCTTTTTTTATATACTTGTACATACTATTATTATTATTATTTTAAGTCTGTTTGTTTTTAAATCATGTTAATACGTGTGTGAAAATAAATAAATTTCCTTTAATTTTTTTTATTGCACAGTTATTATAATGCCTGTTTTGTAAATATTTATGTTGCTTTATAAATGACTACATAATATAATAATTTAAGCACTCAGAATTCGCCGTTACTTCTGAGAAATATTTGGTAACTATAAAAATGTACAGACGCCAGCAGGTCAACCTACCCGAAACTGTCAAATTTTCCCAACCAACTTTGAACCTTATATTTTAGTGATAAAGTTGAAAATCTATTAAAGAAAATTGACAAATTGAAGTAGGTTGATCTGCTGGCGTCTGTACAATTGACTTGACCTTTCGAGTTTTTTAAGCTGAAAAACTGAACATAAAGTTTTTGTTATTTTTCTTTGGGTTTGTTTAAATAAATGAATGACTTGGAGCGTTTCTTATTAACCTCAGCAATATATTAGCATAAGACTAGCTGCTAATGTTAAATTCTATACTACCTATTAAATGAGCAATATTTATATATTTGTAATCACGTTCTCGAAAACGGCTCTAACGATTTCGATGAAAGTTGTAATATAGGGGTTTACGAGGGCGAAAAATCTATTTAACTAATAGATTTTTCGCGGTCTCACTACTGGGAAAATTCGAGAAAAAACAATTCACCCGAGCAGAGTTCGGTTGACCAGGTACTTACCGTATACTAATATGTTGTTGTTGTACAGACGCCAGCAGGTCAACCTACCCGAAACTGTCAATTTTTTCCAATCAACTTTGAACCTTACGTTTTAGAGATAAAGTTGAAAATCTATTAAATAAATCTGACAGATTGTAGTAGGTTGATGTGCTAGCTTACTCGAAATAAATAAACATAGTTTGATGCCTGGGTACGTAGGATGTATGGCGGATGTTGGGTGGATTTCTCTTTTCGCGTTCACACAAAAAATAATTAGACAAACATGTTTCAAAATCACAAGACATAGACAGAAAAAGAAATCTGTACCCACCTACTGATATTTAAAAAATATATATATTTATATATAGTCACACCGTAGCTACCCTAATTAATTAGATAATCAATACAAACAACACACCTTGTTGCCGTGTTACATCTATAAAGTTTGTTCAATAACTGCCTAACACTGCCTAGAATAGAAGTTACGACCACAGTGCTACGACTTCCAACATTATACATTTTTTTTAAATCAAAGGTAAGGATATTTATAGCATTTATAGTGTTAATTATTCATTAAAATAGACGTGAACTAGTGTCCATGTGCGTCGTAGGGACTATGAAGTTCTTCAGATAAATGTCTACCTACTTGTTGCATCTTAAGTCGACACCATTTTATACACATTGTATAATTCCCGTTTTCACCGACAACTAAGTGACACTTAAATGAATCCCTAATTAAAAGTGCACTGTTGGATATTCAACTCTCAGCGCTGAGTCTAGCGTTGAAAATCCAACAGTGCACTTTTAATCAGGGATTCATTTAAGTGTCACTTAGTTGTCGGTGAAAACGAACGGGCATTAGGGCAGCTATAATATTCTTCGTGTTCATGTTTCCATACAAAAATCTATTGTAACATAAACACAATACATAACATCACGCCTTGTTTCCCCGAAGGACTGGACAGAGTTGCACCTATAGTGCTTCCACAATTCGCCAGTTAAAAAAAACAGTGTCACTACATATCTGTAAAAAGTATCCCAGTACAATGCTTCAGCTGTTCTATGTACTTACAGACAAAGGACGAAAGGCCACTATCAACCAATTGTTGAATGTAGGTATATGCTGTTGGTGTTCTTTAATAAATAAATAAGTAAATCACCACGCTCTACCTAGACAATGTAATATTTTTTTTTTTTTTTTATTATTATTAATTTTAAAGTTATCAATATATTTTTTTCTTTTTATTTATTTATTTATTTAACCATTTATGTACACACATATATAAACAGACGAGAATAAAAGAACAGAAAAGTACGTACAAAGGTGATGCTGGTGGTGGTCTATATTTTATCATTTAGAATGAAATTTTTGTTATTATTATTGTGACTCATGAATTACAAAAAATGATTGAATAACATTAATTGTAAATCCTTTTTGGCTTCGTAATATTATGTCATGTTACCTTGTAAGTAATTGATGCACTTATAAATGAAATAAAAAATACCTATGCGGTCGCGGATTTTTGCCCACCCTTTGGGCAAAGTGTTATTGCTTTTTCAGTATGTGGGCTCGATTGATGGCAATAGGCTCGCCCTCTAATACATGGAACTTAATAAACATAACTGGCGAAATGTGGGTCTAGCATAGGTATCTAGTTATCTACACCTCTACTTAACCCTTCGAGAAGAACAGACATGATATTAGGTTATGTGTTATTTTATTTTATAGCCTTTATCAAGTGGACGCTGCTGCTTATACCTACTATTAGCCACTACAGCCAGTTATCATTTTACTCTTTTCACAGCAAAGTAATTAAAACTTCAAAATGGGGAAGAAGGGCAAAGTGAACAAGTTGGCTAAGATGTCAGATGAGGAACGAGCGAGGTATCTGCAGCATCGAGCTGACATAGAGGAGGAGGCTCGAAGGAGAAAACAGGAGCTCGTCCATAGGTTTATTAAGGTCACCATCTTTTCTACACTAATATTATAAAGAGAATTTTTTTTTTGTTTGTTTTTAATGAATATACTCAAAAACTACTGGACTGATTTAAAAAATGATTTCACCAGTAGAATACTATATTATCACTGAGTAACATAGGCTATAATTTATAAAGATATCACGCGGGTGAGCCGCTGGCAGAAGCTAGTATTTAATAATACGATATTTAAGATCAAATCCTAATTTTGAATTTTATGCTTATACTTATACAAATTCGATGTTTTAGTGTTACTACTCCACTATACTCCATCCATAAAACTAGACAGCTTTAAAAAACTAGCAATTTTTCAAGACGGCTAGAGTAGCTGGTTAGCCCAGTACCCTAATTACGCAATAACCGATCCAATCGAAATTTGAATCGTTTTGAAACAAATTGCTAATCGATTGCTTCATAAGTACAAAAAAAAATCTGCTCAACAACGTAAATAACGCAATGAATGTTGTTGAACTGTCAAAATTAAACAAATTTGTCGTAATCGTTTACGAAACTGTGTTGCGTAATTAGATAGCTGGTTGCCCTGATTCATGATTGCCTACCGCCATTTCGCTTTTTGTAATTCGAAAATTTAATTCAGAAACAACCGGGTGACAGATGGCGTATTGATCCTTAGCAAACTAAGTATCCACCGATTTCGATCTATACTCCATCGGTTTAGGTAGTTAAATAAAAGTAAACAAAAAAACCACGTGACGAGACAGCTGACAAGTAACCGACTAAACGTAATACTTTAACAAGTATTACGTTTAGTAACCGACTAAACGTAATACTTTAACAAGTATTACGTTTAGTCGGTTACTTGTCAGCTTCAGTTGTCATGCTGCATCAGAGTTGTAATCTTCAATTTAGCAACGTTATATATAATTCATTGACGTTTAGAGTTTGTGCTCTTTACAATAGGAGATTACAAAATTTTATATTATTATTATAAATCTAACAAAAAAAATGTGCTCAAGCAGTTACTTCTACAAAGAGTACTTTAAAATTAAGTGAGAAAGTTTAACATACATTAATAAAAGAGAAATCTATTGTAAAAATCTATTTTTAAACAAGAAAGTGTCTATAAAAACCCTTCTTACGATTGGTAAAACAATCGTAAAAAGGGTTTTTATAGATTTGTTTAAAACTAACTAAACTTATGGAGTCTTGTAATGTTATTATTCTTAAACAACTCTCATAATATCAGTATCATCTTCTCGCAACTAGATTATTTCCATTTTATAAAAATCTAGCGTTGCTACTTATCTTAATTTTACAGAACAAACTCGACAAAGAAGAAGCCTTCAGACGTCTGAACACAGCGAAAATAAATCAACAATGGAGATTTATACTGCGCAAGATAAAATGCAAACAAATGGCGGTGGATATTCAGGTGAACTCATCATTTATCTGATCTATTGTTATTTTGTTTTTAAACAGGATATGGTATATGTCGGTATCTTTCCTGCCACTTGATTTAATGTTATTTAGAAAATATTGTGATTGATCATAAAATCGGGACTTGCTGGCCTAAAAATAAAAGAAGCATGCTTGTTTAAAGATTCTCGAATACAAAACGCTGTGCGTTTATTATTCAGAATGGTGGGTATTGGGTATTGCTATCATCGTTAATTTTTCAGCATAATGGGCGCTTTGTTCTTCTTATATGTAAATCTTCTGGTTTTTCTAGAACATGCTGATAAGCTTCAACTTCTTGATGGAACGCAAGAACCGGCTAATAACGACGCTGATGAAGGCTACTGATGACTCCGATGAGCAGCATCGTAGAGCATTCCAGGCGCATACTGAGAACGTCAGCTATTTCCTTAGTAAGATCATTAATTTTTAATAGGAGCAGAGATCTTTGTGAAAGAGCTCGTCGGGGGAAGTATACCACTGACATAACTATATTATTTCTGCTGTCAAGTACCGCTGATGATTCAGTTTGGAGGATATAGATATTACTCAGTATTTTAATTTAGTCTGTGTGATGGCAACGGACCTGTGGTCTCTAAAAATTTTCATAGGTGCCACTGACCATCACGTGGACCGCCAGGTTATTTTTCACCCAATAACATAGAACATTGCCAATGTGAATTCCACATTAACTTCATTGTTCCTGTTAAATTCTCCAACAAAACAAAATGATTTTGCGACAGGTGGTAGTGGGTTCATGTCAATAATGTACCGAGTGAGGTTCGAACTCACGACCTCTTGCACGCCGGTAGGTACCGAACCTACATATCGCACACCGGGTGCTACAACGTCATAAGTAACAAATGACGTTTTTTACAGATTGAAAAAGAGAAAGAACATTTAGTCATCATCCCTATTAGGACGTTCTCGCACTAGCGCTTACAAAAACCCTCTGTTGGTCATTTTGAGAGTTACATATGATATTTCTGCACCGGATGTAGATGCATGTTTGACATCATTTGTGATCAAGAACTCATTTTACCAATTTTAGCATTTATGACGTTATTGCACCCGGTGTGCGATATATATTCTTGTTCTATTGTACTTTTACCCATGTCATAATAAGGATGGTATTTGATGGTGTTGCAAATCTGAGGAATTTAGAATATAATCACGATTGTACTATTGTTTTATCTGCATGACATTATTATTACGATCATTCCAGACATAGGCTCCCAACGCCTAGACAAGTTACAGGCAGAATACGACTACCAGAAGAACACTATGCTAGAGAACTGGGACAGGGAGGAAATGGACCTGATAGACAGTCAAGATCGGGCTGAGTTCAAGCTGAAAATGATCGCTTACATACAGGACAGGGACTTCCAGACTCTGAAGAAGAGCATAGAAATGCAGAGGGCTACGGAGAAGAATGATTCAAGACTTGAAGTAAGAGAGATCTCTTTGACTGATTAAAATAGTTTCGTATTTGTGAACTTATGCTTGCAGACGTTTTTGGAATGAACGCTCTTTAATTATTCGAAAAGGCGATGTAGTCTTGACGATTGTATTGTAACTTAAAGGCTGTTAATGGATTTAGTACAAAAAGCTAGACACCTCATTTGTATTTTCATCTCCATTGTCCAACTGCAGTTGTAGATACATATATTAGAAAATATTAAAGAAACGATATACTCAAACAGCGTTTATTGTTCATTTAATAAAATACATTGTAAATATTGTGTAAAAGCCTGCATAAAGCTAGAACTTCAAATCGTCCTTCCAGTCGTCACAGTTGGCTCTGCCTTTCTCAGACAAACATATCAACAAGTTTTTGGAGAATTCGCATTTATCTTCCGTGTTTTCTGTAATGAGTTATTAATTAAATATTTCTCCCGCTCATTTACCTCTAATTATGTAATATAAGTCAGCAATAAAGAGATTGATTACGAGGGGTAATCTAATATAAGTAATCAAGTTATTGGGGCTTCGTCTTAGTAATTTATTTGTTACTAAGGGATTCTTACATGTCATAATATCACTAGATTCTTACTCTATACCTATATTATAGTGGCTAATATGAGTCGGTGCAATATTGACAAAAACACATCGTTACCATTATCCAAAATCTGGAAACACTCTTCAATGGACTCCTGCAGAAAATCCCTCAAATCTTCATTCTTCACATCCTTGGTAATAGCATGCGTCACTAGATATCTATCCGGCATTCCATCCTCCCCTGTCTACGAGAGAATTAACAAATTAATCTTTACATCTGCTTCGTTTCTCATTGAAACAATCAAAAACAATTAACGGGAGATTGTATTAATTGACTACAAAGTTGGGTTCATTTGTTTCTCGATTTTTACTATTTGTATAGTGCACAAAAAAAACCTCAAACAGCAAGTGATTTCAAGTAAATATACAATATTAATATTAAAGATACCATGACAAACTTGGACAGAAGTAGGTGCAACTCAGAATTTATTTTAACAAGCTTACTTGTGTTATTGTTCTACTTATCTGAGGAAGGCTCGTATGGATTTGTGCTCGGTTGATGGCAATTGACTCGCCCCCTATTACATGGAACTTAAACATAACTGGCGAAATCTGAATGTTCTATAGTTACACCTCTGCCATATGAATATGAGCTTGAATAAACTTGCATACAAAGAGTTTAAAGTAGGGATACATCCGATACCGATGCCGATATATCGGCGATACTCGAAGTCTGCCGATATATCGGCATCGGCGATATTTTTATGGCCGATTCAACGATACTTTTCAAATTTCGCGCTTTAAAAATGTAATGTAAATGCGCGTGTTGTCTCGTCTATTTTGTTGCAAACGCTGCACGAACTAACAGATTTGCCAAATCCAGATTTGCGAAATCGCCTTTCTCCGTAAAACTTAAAAATACCTACTTTGTTTTTTAAACAAAAATCTCATCATTGTTAATTTTAATTACTAAAACTATTAACTAATCTCAACCTGTCTATGGTTTTAAACGGATTTATTTAGTTTGTCCTGTTATTTGTTCTTTTTATATTAATTTAAAAAATAACCTGACTTGTGTTTTATTTATTTTACCTTCATTTTTGAATGCAATAAGCGTATCGGTATCGATATCACCAATATTTTTATAAGAGCATCGGTATCGGTATCGTTTCGGCAAAAAGGCGTATCGAGGCACCCAAGGAGACTTCATCTTCTAGCCATCGAAGAAATCTAAGTTATACATTTTATCAGCAAAATACCTACCATCTCTAAATTCTCCAAGAAGCAGTGCAGCGCACACGTTTTATTATCAGTTTCCTTGCTTGAATTATTTTCAGTTGTATTCTTCTCGTCTGAGGGAAAGTTATCTTCGTAGCCTGAGATTTTATGACTGTTCGGATTGTACTGACTCCTTTGACCTGAGTTTTCTGGACGCCTTTCCCTTTTATATCTTCTCGTAGATGGGGTCGTAGAATAATGATTATTATAATGGCCTTGGCCCATATCCTGGTGAAATACAAAGTTTAGTCTTATAATAATGCTCCAACATTTTCAGTAAAGGAAAACAATACAATAATTTAGGAAATGACTAAATACTCACGCCTCCATATTCGTCGCTTTGGGAGAAGTCTTCTCGTCCATTCACATAATCATTCCTTCCGTACGTATCATCGCGACTCCCGGTCATATCATTCCTGTTATTTTTACCTCCCATTCTACCTCTCCCACCCGATCTATCATTGTTACTGCTCATTCTATCATTATTTCTGTTCGTTCTATCATCATTTCTATCCATCCTATCATCGCTCCTACCCATCATGTCATCTCTATCTCTCATACTGCTGCCTCCTTTTCTATCTTTACCATTCGTTCTATCATCTCTGCTATTCTTATTTTCTTTACTTCCCGTAGTGCGACCTCGTTCCCAATCACTCCTTTGTATTTGACCTCGTAGCTCCTTATAGTCTTGCTCGGAATTTCCTTTGCTTGAATTCTTTCCTTCTTGCATCTTCAAGCATTTCTTGTAAATGTTCTTGAGCTCGGCTTCTTTCGGTCCTCCGCTTGACCGACAGTTCAAGGCCTGTGCAAGAGAAATAATACCATTTGTCTGTTGTGGGTAATTACCTATGAGAAAAGGTATTAGGTACGATCATGTCAGTTAAGATTCATTAATTCCATTATATTGGCTTATTTAAGTAACTCCTGCAGAAGATAAACCTCTCAATAACAGATGTAATAAATGACCATACATGAAATAAAGTTACTGAACATGCCAAATTTTGCCATCTAACAACACCACAAGACACTGCTATGGTTAGTTTGCTAATCCACCTTCAGGGTCTTTAATTAAAATAAAACTAAGTAATTGCTACTCACATAGCTTTCCACGAGTATTAAACAGAATATCAGCACGTGGTACTTGACGAGGCACATGGCGGCTGCAACTCTGACAATTTAATGTCCCTGGTGGTCATGCCACACCGTATATATATCATAACGGCATCCATGCATCACTTCCCGTAAACACAAAAGGTGACAAGCTCCATCCAAATATGACTAATTGTTGGATGACATGTGTACATACTGTAATTTAATGCGCTTTAGGTGGACTCGATAATTTTATGATGATTTTTATTTTTATCGCTTTCTCTCATTATTTTTGCATGTTGTCAAAAATTTGTGTAATCTTCGCTCGCTTTGTAGTGTTGCCTATAATAAAAGGACCTCTAAAATCCGCTGGAGCAACGATAACTTTCTCTCTTAAAGATCTAAGTATAAGCCATCGGTCTTCATCCACCTTTGACAATATTTCCTACATTCTTCACCAGATAACACCCTATAAACAAACATGTTTCGAATTTCCATAAATCCTGCTCATAATAATGTTACATCATACATACCGAACTCATCCAGTATCATATCAAACAATGCTCGTCAGTCATCAGTCACGCCTGTCAGGCTGTCATCCTACATGGTCGGATGTTCGGACCAGAGCCACTAATTACAGGAAAACCTCATGTGGCCAATTGGAAATTGCCATATTATACCACCAGAATAACAAGTATATCAGAAAATGAAAACTATTTGTTGTGGTGTTCAGGGACTATTTATTATGTCTATTTAGTTGTCTCATTTCAGATTGTATCTTGTGTTAACTTGTTTTGCTACGTCGTTGTTATTTTTGCCACGTGTAGCACCATTCATTATTGTATCTACGCCTTTTTCAAAAATGGGACTCTTCGCTTTAATTCAATGAATTTGACGCTCCAAATTGTATAGCCATGGAGAATTTCAATATCCGGTGCTTTGGTATGCACCTTTCTGGCGATTAATAATAATTGATACATCATTCTCGCTACAGTCTGAGTATTTGTGTACTCTCTGGATTTCCTCAATTTAAATAAATTGTGCAGATCACAATTTACAACAGTAACGGTAGGTATCATCTTAGAGATTTTTCGTCAGCTTTTTCTTTTACGGCTTGACTAAATATAAATTCTATTATCTTTACTGAATTTGTTAGGGGTTTTCTTGTTTTTTTCTGAGGTGCCATGAAAGCCAATAAAGTAGTTGTTAAAGATATATTTTCAATACAGCACGAGGAGCAACTTCGCAGCTTCAGCGTTCCGAAGCAGCTGGCGATCGAGATGTACTGGAGCAAGCTTCGCGAGGTGTACACCACGTACCAGGAGGAGCACAACCCCATCATGAGCCACTACCACAGCCTGCGAGAGAAGGACGACTTCTACCAGAAGGAGATCGCCAGGAACGACTTCCAGATACAACTTGCTACTGTAAGAGGTTACTTAGAATTTGATAACCAGACTGGTTGAAAAATCATAGTGAAATGAAAACTCAATAGGTTGTTCCTTCATGGAACGCCAAGTATTGACTGCTAGGTACAAAATATTTTATTCATTCTATTACTAGTTACTAACATAAAGTTGAGTACTAAAGTTGTTTAATTCATAATTTCTTTGATATTTTGATTTTGATAAATCCTAGCAATGTTGTTATTTTCGTAGGGCACGCGACATCACTTAATCATTTGCCTTCAGATCATTTTGACCCTTGAACCAAAAAACCTTAATAAATTAGATTAATTTTATTCTAATCTCAAAAATACGAGGCATCCGTCGGTGCGTAGCGTGACAAAATATAATTGACAACAAGACGATCATTCACAACAAGAGGTGAATCAAAGTTCCGAGCCTTTATAGGACTTTATAGGACGAGCTGTTGCGTCGTGTATTTTTAGATATAGGGATATATTTTATCACTTTAAATATGGGTAGGTAGGCATTTAGGTATTAGACCAACTCATTAGACTTGTACTTAACACGTTCAGCGCCGGGAACCCTCCTGGAGGGTTCAACTAGTCGCATATGGGATGCCGGGAGCCCTTGCGGAGGACTTATTTTAAATGTAGGTTTTTCTTAGCGAATACAGCATTATAAACCGTGAAAATAAAATATGATGTATATTTTAACAAGATTTATCAGTATAATATGCGTTGGTTTTCAAATCCAAGCGTTTAATTTTCTTTTTCTTTTTTGTTCACGGATGCAAATCTTCAATAAAAATTTAAAAGGTTGGGAACTACATATAGCGACAAGACCCCCTGAAAACACTATTTTACTTCGTTTTACAATTTTTATAACACTGTTTTAAACGTATTGCCGTTGACCGTCCGCGATGGTTAACTTTAGCGCAAGCGTAATGCCGGTAACCCTGAAAAGTGGGTGGAGTCGAAAGTGTTAAACAGTCCATCGCTGCTATGAAGCTTAGGTAAAAAATCACACAAACCATACCCACAAAGATGAGAATCCCGTATCCGGGTTTATTTTCAGGAGAACCTGCTAAACCTACAACATGAATGGCAGAAGACGACCAGTACGATGACAGACAAACTGACACGAATGGCAAACCGCAAGGAGGAACTGGCAAGGCATTACCTGCAGATGAAGACGGACTCCAAGGTCGAGAGGAGCAAGGGCAGCCAGCAGCTGAATGTCATGGTTAATTCTAGCCAGGATGCTATCAAGGTTCAACACTATTGCTATTGGTTTCATAAATATCCATGTAGAAAACGCATCTCTCATTGCCAGTGGCCATTGCCAGCGTTTGAGTGGCATTTGATTGGCAACTAGAGGTTATTGTTCGACCTTTAAATTAACCTGTTGATTTCGCATCATATAACAGGCATTACAAAAGGACTGATACTCAAAAGCTGTATGAGCCACCAGTACCTTCACCTATCTAAAACCTTTAAAACAGCACCAGCAGTGATGCCGTGACCGTCCGACTGCCAAGTAGGTCTCGAGTTCGAACCCAAGGCTTCTGACATTTCGGATTCATGTGCGAATTGTATAATTATCACTTGCTTCAAAAACGGTGAAGGAAAACATCGCGATCGTGAGGAAACCGACATGCCTGAGAGATATTTCTCGACGGCATGTGAATCCAAGTCAGAGTGAAGCCCATGGGCGGCATAAAAGTCTGACACCTGGTTAATAGTCACTAAACACACGAAAAAATAAATAAAGTAGGTACTATTTTGTGCAAGAAGACAGCTAAACATCGTATTATAACACTCGCAAATTAGCAACCCGCCAACAAGAATTTTACAGCAGTAGCACCGAAAAGTACGTGCCTACTTAATACTACTACACTACACTATTACTTGAATGTTTATTTTTAGCATCTCGAAGATATGTATGAAAAGCTGAACAAAGTGCTGCAACTGGCCGACATCTGCAGTAAGTACGAGCACGCAGGCGACGAGCTGACTAAAGACGTAGATTACGACCTCGACTCAGTTGACTTCGAACACCTGGATAAAGCTATGATCGTAAGTAGTTCTGAACAATAAATACATCAACCATTTCCATTCGTTTGCCATTCGTGTCGACCAACTCAACTTGAACCTATTGACTGCCACGGCTGGTCTGGTGATCGCAAACGCTACTGGGGAACATTACACTTGAATTACATCCTCAGATCGGTGTAGGTATGACTGGGTTTTTCCTTTAGAAACTTCTCAGTAGGCGATACGCTCGCCGTTTTACAGTAGGTACTAATGTACCTACTACTTATTTATTATCACACCTGCAGAGTTATTTTTTATCTGAGAGTTTTATTTCAGAGTTATTGTTATTTTTACCCAATTACGCGACAGCATAGACATTTCAACTTTTTTTTTTAAATTAATTTAAGAACTAAACAAAAAATAAACCGAAACATGACAAAAAACCTCAATAGGTTTGTCCGGATGTTGAATTGCTTTTAACTGTGGGGCTTACACTGGTCCGTTCAGCTATTGTACCTACCGCTGCCATTCCTCCTACGCAATTTTCACGTTGATTCATGTTATGTGTAATCCCATGAGTACAACTTTATATTGTCATAGGATGAATGCAAGGAATACAGCAAAATGGACAAGTTCTTACTCAAAGTGAACAGAGCGAAGGTCCAGACGATTTGCTTGACGACTGAGAAAGCCAAGCTGGTCAAGGAGAACATTCAGCTGAAGAACTACATCAAGAGATACCTGACGGACCTAGCTTTGAAGGGCAAGGACAGGCCGCTGAGCATGAGGATAAGGACGGAGGTGCCGAAGATCTATACCAAGGCCTTGTATGTATTATTATTACCAGCCGTGAGGTACCAGAGATCCTGTGTTATGGTCAGACGCCTCTTTTTTCTATTCTGAGTAAAGGAGATCAAATTCGTAAATTGAAAATCACTAAATGGACCATTTGGGTAGGTAATAGAAATCCAGTTACCTAGTTACCTACCGGAATCGATAACCTAACTATCTGTTATAGTCTACCTCCAGTCTAGATGGTTGTTAAGACGCGTAACAGCGTATAGTACTAGGTACCTAGGTACTATTAGTTATGACATTGACGCATAGGTACTTATTTCGATCAGGTTTATCTCTGCAGTTATTCAAGACAAAGATCATCTAATATTTGGATATTAGATGATCTTTATCTTGAATAACTGCAGGAAACAAATAGGTATTTAATGTAAGATGGCGTATGTACCTAACATACGACATCTTACATGTGGTATCAACATTGCTGCTAAATTAATCCTAAAACTGTCTGTCTAGGAATCGTCCAGTAACGTGCATAGAAGGTGCGCTATCGAACGCGGTGCAGCATGAGAAGCGCATGCGTACTTTCGAGCGACGCAACCGTGACAGCCACATCAGGGCGTACCCACGCGTGCAGTGCTGGATGCAGTCGGCATAACATCTTCAAATTTTTTGCAAAAGTTTAGATGTAGAACCTCCTTTGTTGGTTTTGTTCATGTTTACCTATAACTTGACCCGTGACGTGATTGGTAGCACTGAATGGCGACTGACAAAACTACTACCAATCACATGACTGCAAAATTCAGTGCTTCCAACTTCCAATCGCGTCCGTCACCGATCAAGTTATAATAAACGCACTGTAGTTGGCAGGTCAGGTAGGTATAGGTACTAAGCTAAGATTTACTTTGGTATTTTTCGGTTAACATTTTCAAACAATTAAGGTTTTAATCTGTTTGCTCCTTCCAAGTAGGCAGACGTTGGAGTTGCATTACATCACACACTTGCAAAGTTGTTTTGGTGTGTGATGCAAGGTGCATCATTTAATTTTAGGTGCATTTTTTTAATTAATTGTATCCATTCAACTATTTTATATTAATCTGAATAATCATTTAGCATTATAATGTAATTTTATAAGCATTTTATTAGATAATATTTATGCATATTTCCAGTCACATTATTAAATAAGCCAAGAAATGTGTCAATATTATATATTTATAAAGAACTTATATGTAACCAAAAATCAAATGGCACCTCTGTTATATTAATCCAAATGTCCCTATGATTATTGGTTTAATTAAATAAGGACTTCAACTTAACAAACATAGGGTATTTATGAAATAAAAAGACATGAATTATGTAAAATACTTATATTATGTAAAGCTATCAGTATTAAATTAGAAAATGTACAAAATGCCAATTACTTGCCTCTTAATGTAACATTGATCACTATCTATACAAAAAAGAGGATTTATAGGACTTCCAGTATTATGATGCATTACATAAAAAATACAATGAACGCACTGTATGATGGCTTGTGATATTTGCAAATTTTTTTAATTTCTTAACATTTTGACAGCTAAATGTGAGGAATCTAATGCCACACTACATTGTTCTACGGGTCACTTATTAACATAATGCTGGAACAATCATTTATGTAATCAATAAGCTATATCTTCATATATTGTTAACTGTCACAGGTGCCATCATACAGTGCTCCTGGTTTAATCGATAATCATGATCCATTTATGACATCTTTAGCACAAGATTTCCAGGAAAGGCAACACTTAAGATTATAACATTTACAGAAAGAGATTGTCAAATGACATTCAGTGTAGTACCTATACTATATACTTAACATTAACCGGCATATTATTTAGTACTTTGATCTAAGTTACTTGTGTGATCTTAAAATAACAGTTTCCATTGAACATTATTTCCACACTACTGGACTACTCA
Organism: Xanthia icteritia; assembly: GCA_949128155.2. Classification (NCBI taxonomy): domain Eukaryota; kingdom Metazoa; phylum Arthropoda; class Insecta; order Lepidoptera; family Noctuidae; genus Xanthia; species Xanthia icteritia. Next base: position 16,704,276 of record OX421940.2, on the reverse strand, counting down.
AGTGATGGATCACGATGATTGAACTTCAACAGAATAAGGTAGATATAAGCGTTTGTTATAAAAATAGAATGCCTCTTTATATTGAAATTATACAATCCTATTTTTAAAATGACAATTGTTATCAATCATACAAATAAACTTATTCTAATAACCTTAGTAGTTTTGATCCATTGGTACTACACCAGCCATGGAATTAGCAGAATGATCACCCAAGTTCCAAGGTTCGTCGATACCCACCAGCAACCTCGCCAACGCTTTGTGCCCATCGAGATCAATATTCTTTGTTATTTCTTCATTGAATGGAACGTATTCATCACACAACACTGTCTTTCCTTGCGAAACGCCGTAAATCTCGTACCAACCTTCCAAAGGCTCATTCAAAGGCCTTTTCAATTTTATAAGAACTTCCTGGTCATCCACAGTTTTTACATAGAAACCTTCGTTAGCAGTAACTTTGGTGACTTTGCCCCAGAGTGTGACTTTCGCGCCAACTTTACCGAGGTTACCGGCTGTCACGTACGGAACAAACTCGTCGTTGTCGGGATACTGGTTGTCTTCGAAATCATCGTGGTCTCCCATTTTTTTAATATTCTAGGTAAATTGAACCAGACAGTAATGTAGCTTGTACGGATTGTAGAATAGAATTATGGGAAATTGGAAAACTATCACTCAGCAGAATATTCAACAGGAATCAACTTGTAGTTGCTTGTTATTTGACAGAAGTTGACATTGACAGTATTGACACTGACACTAATTAGGTATTAGGTTTGGCAAAAAAATATCGATTTCTTTCCATACAATATTATCGATAGATATCGTCGAAGTTTTGAAGCGCGATACATTGATAATCGATATTTATTTTAGAGTATTGGATTTGTATTAATTTCGATATATTTTTTAACACAACACTGGTTTCGTGTTTTAATGTTACCACAGAGCATGTAATTAAATGTTACTAAATACTCCTTGCATGCTCCTCGCGCACCGTTTACTTAAAAAATCCGCCACAATCTTTATGAAATGGAATATAAAGTAAGACTATTAGCTGCTTGCACGTAAATACTAACCATCAATGTGAGACGTATATATATATATACTATACACTTCCAAAGTAACCGGTCTATTTTTAACTAAAAAGTAAATTATTTTTCACAAAGATTTTATTGACAGCCTGAAACCCGGTTGAACTAATATTGGTCCTTATTCTAGTGATATAATTGTGCCAAAATCTACATCTTTTTAGAAACAGAGGTGCACTCTTTTACTAAAAAGATGTAGATTTTCCTTACGAACATGTTTTCTTATATATACTGACAAGGTACCGTTAGAGAGTTACGCCTGCGGAGGCCATATATATGGCTCTGAGTCTGATGGTTCTTTTCTGCAGAATAAAAAAAAAGACTATGTCTGCAGCCCGTCCCCATAGTAGAATACCGTACGACATAATCAGCCCCGGATCTAAGGGGGGGCAAACCGGGGCCCATGCCCCGGGCGCCAACTTCAGGGGGGCGACAAACTCAAGCGTAGCAGACAAGTGCTCCAACCAGCGCACCGCAACTTTGCAATAAATGAGATGCGCAGCACTTAGATAAAATCTTTCACTGCCGATCACTATATAGCGTAGGCATACTCGTCAAACGGTGTGAGCGGATTGCGAGCGGGCGCATTTGAATTCTGGAACTCAATAATAAAAAATAAATCACTGTGGTAAAAAAATAAAGTAAATAATCCTTTAATTTTGAAGTTTCTTCCGGCATCCAGCCCTTTCCGAAATCTGTACGTGCAAAGGAGACACGATTTCCTTTAATTTTTAGCATAGTTTTGGCGCCCCTGTTGGATTGGCGTTTTATTAACGCTCGCTCTTATAGTTTTGTAACTTCGTATTATTAATTTATTTATAATTCTTAAATCGCAAAAGAACATCGAACTTATCTCAGGCAGACTGCAAAATTTTTCGAGCTCGCTCCGCTCGCTCTTGCATTCTAGATTGTTTTAATTGGTGTTAAACTTTATGTATAAGCCAATCGAAAATCGGACTGTACATCAAATTAGTTATAGTTCGAAGAGTAAAATTGTAATTCTAATATGCTATAATATCACGACTTATTCAAACCCTATCCTGTCCTAGCCTAATTATAATAAATGTCCGACATGTCGATGTACAGACGCCCGCAGGTCAACCTACTCGAAACTGTCAAATCTTCCCAATCCATTTTGAACCTTATGCTTCAGTGATAAAGTTGAAAATCTGTTAAAGAAATTTGACAGATTGTAGTAGGTTGATGTGCTGGCATCTGTACATAAAAAAAAATTAAGGCTTCATAGAGAAACAAAGTTTAAAGGGTTGGCGAGGGGCGGCAGAAGGTAGTTCTTGCCCCGCCTCGAAAAAAATCTAGATCCGGGGCTGGACATAATACTATGAAAGTAACTAAAATAGACTAGCCTCGCGGTATCAACATCAGTAAATTGACGGATTTTTCTCACAGCGTATGCTGCTGAACTTAGCCGTCCTGAAAGGGATGTTAAATGAGGACCCCATTGAAGCCTTGAGTCGAGCGTGATCCCCAGGAAAACAGTTTTGTCGACGAATTCTAATTTCTCTTGATTCAATAGGTACTACTTTTGACATTTGGTAAAGAAAATCTTATGCAAATTAATAGCAGTGAACCAATTTTGGACCTGCTGTAGGGCGTTATTTATGTCGTCGAGATTTGATGCACGTCTATTAATTTAAAAAATTAAGGAAGTATCAGTTGTAGTCAGCAAATAACACCACTTGTAGTTGAGTTTTTAACTAATGGGGGGGGTAGATCATTAATATATATTATACTAAAAAGAGAAAAGGACCCAATATTGATCCTTTTGGTACAAACATTTTTACTTTTACCGAGTGAATTGACACCATTTATTTGAACTTGCTGTTTTCTATAATTTAAATAAGATTTTACTAAACTGAGCGCAAGTTTTCAAAGTCCGTAATGCTCAAGTTTCAAGATTAAGGTTTCGTGGTCGACGCAGTCAAATGCCTTGGAGAGGTCACTAAATAATATAATATAATGCATTCGGTCAGCCGCTTTGTCCGAACCCATGTTCCAGACCAAGGAATATAACTACTCTCTAACGAGAGATCCGGACTACCCAAACCGTCCCAGAACACTCGCGCATAAAATGCGTCATCTGGTCGCAATGCTAACCAATCCCGTCATCTGAACAAGCTCAAAGACACCTATCTGTTACCTCTACTCGTTTTGTGAAAGGATTTGACTGGATAATGTAGGAAATAAGAGCAGCATAGCAAATTTATTAAATCTTTTATTTTCGCTTATTTACACTATCCCTTAGAACTAAAACACTGTTGTCACACTACGCGAAGTGGTCCTCGCGGTCGGCTGCGAGCGTGGGCGCGGCCGCGTCCTCCATGGCGGCGAAGTTCATGAAGTGCGCGGGGCGGTGCACCTCGTGGTAGAACTCGCGCGGGTTGCCGAGCTGCACGCCGTACTTCATGTTCGGGTCGTGGCGGACACCTGGGGGAAGATTGTTGTTGCAGTTACAGTTTGGAATAGGGATTTTTTGGTTTGGTATAGAAGTTCGTGTATTAGCTATTATAATGATAGGCTAGGTTGTAGTATTACTGACATTAACGTAATTTAAAAACTTCATTAAAAAAAATACAAACCCATGAAATTGTAATTCCAGCTTCCCTGCGAAGGAACCATGAAGTAACCGAGGAACCTGTCGGACAGCAGCATCTGAACCCTCTCGTAGTGGCTGGGCAGGTATCCCTTGGGGTTGTTCCCCCGGTCAGTGTTGCGCGCTCCCCACTCGTACCCGCTCGGGGTCAGCTTGTACGCCGTGAGGGAGCAGGAGCCGGGCGTGAACGAACACGTGATTATGATCGTCTTTTCGCCGTCCCAAGTCGGGTTCTCTGCCATTACTTTTGCGTGAGTTGTAATGTCCTGTGAATGAATATATAATGAGTATCGGCCGTGATTCTATTATAAGTTGTATTTGTGGGTATTATAATTTTACGTAAGAATAGGTATATCGTCAACGTGCAGTGAAAATCTAGTGAAGAAGATTTTTTTTCTTGACTAGTATTGTATCAGAGAGATTTTATCTTCCCCTGTAAAATAACGGTTATTTGTAATCACGAGGTTTTCACTGCACAGCGACGACTATACAACATCTGAAATAAGTAGCGGATTATGAATCTGGCAATGTGCGTCGCCACGCGTACCTGCGGCGACAGCTGCGGCAGCTCGTTGGGCTGCGTGTGCATCCAGCCGAGCGGCTGCAGGTGCGCCAGCGCGGGGTGGCGCGGCAGGACGCGCGGCAGGTGCACCTGCTGGTGCGTGCCCCACTGCGGCGCCAGCACGGCGCACTGCACCTCGCGCACCATGGGGTTGTCGGCCGGCGACGAGCCGTACAGGTAGCACGCGATCTGCGGACGGACGGGTCGGTGAGACAGGCTGTGAGTTGGGCGGGGGGCAAATGACCGCAGTCGTGCATTTGCAGCGTGAAATTACGGCACCGCTGTTTTATGAATCCTAATCGAAAATATCTTAGCCAATAAGTAAGGTCTCATCATAACTAACAAAACGAACCCAAACTCGGCAAACCTAGTTTTACTCGTTGAGGAGTTCCAGTAGCAATCACCGAAGTACACCTTCAGGTCATTCCATCAAGTCCCAGACGAATAGACATTTATAAACCTTACTTACTTTTACCGAAATAAAAATCTGTGCCATAACAAGTATCAAAGGAGACGGGCGAAATTGGGCCTAATGTTACACAAATGAATTATTTATCAATAATTTTTATTTATTTTTTTATTTTCAATCATTTATTACCAAGTCATTTTAATATGGGATAAAATAAATAATATTTAATCAAAATAATACTGACTTTCTTTACTTTCACTTTTTAACAATGTTGCCATTTGAAATAAGGGTCACTAATCGATTATAATCAATAAATCGAACTATTATAAAAATAGAAAAACAAAATACTTAATAAAAATAAATCTGTATTTCTTTTATAGATTAGGTTTCAAATACATTTAAAATAAGGACTTACTTAATTATATTATCTATCATTTATAAAAACATCTTAAAACGAAATGATCAACGGATCGATTTGACAATCGATTATTATACATTTTTATTCTGTATTTAAAAAAAAGCAAAAGCAACGTGACATCAAACGTCAAACATAAACAGTTCGCTTCGTTTCGTTTGGCTTTGAACTTGCGATAGTGGATACTGTATTTTGTTGTTTTCGTGTGATTTTATATTATTTTGCGACTTTGGCTATATATAGGATTCTGACGTGTGTTAATGTCCTAAAATACATTCTAAATAATTATTTAAATAGATCATAAGAGCACTGACAGCTAGTAAGATGACTTATAAAGAAGCATAAAAGGTTAGTTTTGTGCAAACTAATAATACCCTATATTTTTTTTGTCCCATATTGCAATTCTATACATGGTTTTTTATTTTAAATAATAATAATATTGAAATGATATAATGCAATAATCGTTGCTGTAAGGTGAGGCCCAACTTTGTATGAACATTCGCCCGTCTCCTTTGGTTTATAGAATATTTGTAATTGTAGAGCGATCTTTTTCAACACGAACCGCTGCATACAGACAACACAGAGTCCACTCACAACAGCGGCCGAGCGCCGACTGAGATTTCTTTCGAAATGTTTATGCAATAAATCAAAACAAGGACCAAAATAAAATAACCCTTAATACAATCAAGATTCATCCGTAATAGCAAAATATGTGAAAAAGTTAGTACCGTTTTTTTTTTTGCTACTGTTTCACATTTTAGAATTTTTTTTTACTAAGTTTTAGAATTGAATATGTCTGCCTACTTACAATATTTTTAGAAATCTTAAAATATGTTGATAATAGAACAAAAAATTTACCCAAACTCAAACAAGTATAGTTAATTTTGTGGAAAATGGCAATGGAAGATCGTTTTTACAATATAAAAAACTATAATTTTTAACAAAAAAGTGAATATCATTTGAAGATGAAGAACCAATCTATATGTGGTAATTATTAGTTATATTTGATTCGCTTTAGTTTTGTCACAAAATGAACCGAAAAACAGCGTAATTTTGTCCGATTTACAAACGCGCCCTTAATAAATTTTTTTTTATTCAGTCCTAAGCCTGGAAAGTATGAAGAAAAGTTCATTGATTTCTAACGCTTCAAGAGATATTATTATATTCCTTCGTGTACAGCGCGTTGTGAGATAACATTTACCGCGCATCATTTAGTCCGTCTAGTGTGTTGCCAAATAAAATGATACCGTTTCCGCGTTTAGACTGCGGCCGAGTTTTGTGACAACGTGTTATAATGATAGCGTATAAAACAACGCGCTATAAAAATATATTTTATAGTCTATAACACGTCTATAGTTTCTAGCGGATTTGAACATCACTAATGACAACAATAATATCACACAGCAGAGTAAGAGATTGATAACTGTAACTTTTTACTAACCTGTGCTCTCAAATCGGAGATGGTAACGAATTTCTTGAGCAAGTTCTTTGGCAGAATGTAGGTGTAGCCACTCTCCTTGATGTCGTCTGAGCTCACGTAGATGTGGTTCGTACGAAGATGTAAGTTGGTCGCAGATATTGCACGCACGCGCCATTCCGTCTTCGAGCTAAAAAATCATTTAGTATTAATAATATATAACTCAAAAATGAAAAAAGTATTAGAACTATTTGACCACTTCAGCCAGGACCATCCCACAAAAATGCCTAGTGACAAAACACTCGCATCATCTCGCACAAAAAGACATAATTATTGAACACGCATACGCATAGTCATTTATGTCTCGCTTTAGCGCGAGACAATGTGAAGACAGAAACTTGTCGCTGTATGTATGGTAGCCAGGCTAGATTGGAATGTTGTCAAAGCCTGGCTAGATTGGAATGTTGTCAATATGATCAGCTAGCGTTATATCAGTGCCGCGACGTGTGACGTCAGTGCGATCAGCAAGCGCCACACGCTCGCGACACTCCAGAGCACAGAGACTCTCTGGTTTCAGGACCCCTACGCGGTTCATCATATCATATTGACAGCTAAAGATCATAACAAGAGCATATGGTGTAAATGGGAATTTAACACTGTGCAAGTAACTGGATTTCAGATACTTGGACCAATGTTTATGTTGCATTCGCAAGAACCGCAAAATATAAAATAAAAGTTACAAATGATGTCATTTTGCTTTCCTAAAATATGATTATTTTCATAATAGAAGCACATTCTCACCTGAAAGTCTGCGACTCATAGTTGCTGGTGGTAGAAGTAATGATCTCGTCTCCATGCTTGTTAACAGTCCTAGTAGTGGTGGCAGTAAGCTGGCTCTGTTCCTTGCTCTGCTTCTCAATCTCGGCGATCTGTTGCCGCTGAGCTGAAGGTGCTGATATCTCCATACCCAGGATTATGTCACGGATTTCTGATTGTGTGAGTGAAGCCACGTTTACGCTGCAAAGATAATGGCATTGTACTTGCTATTTGTAGGTACATGAATTGGATGTGGAAATATACAAGGTCTCTGAAAGGCTGATCTGGTTTCTGATGAGAAAAGAAAGAGAAACAATAATTCAATTGTTTTTCAGAAACTCAAGGTAACTTAGCTTGCCAAGTCGAGGAGCATGTTGCGTCACATATTAGCCATCCTGTCATTTAGAAATGCGTCGTAAAAAAACGTACTACCCAGCTAGGACGAATGGTTCTTTTTCACTTACTTGTTCTTCTTGCCATAATCAGCAAGAATAAGGTCTTTGAGCTGCACCTCAACCTTGATCCAGTCGTCATCGGACAGCGTGGGCCAGATGTGATGCGGCTCCGTCAGCGTGGTCTTGTCAGGCTTCAGCAGAACTTTAGTGCGTTCAGTGTTTACGTGGAGAGCGCGAAGAATCAGGATCAGACGACTGAATGCCTATGAAACAAATGATACACAATAATGGTAATGGTACATTTTCTGTGAGAATTTTGAGTTACAGAGTAGAGCGAGTTGTTTCGTTGTCAACATGATCAGCTAGCGTTATATCAGTGCCGCGACGTGTGACGTCAGTGCGATCAGCAAGCGCCACACGCTCGCGACACTCCAGAGCACAGAGACTCTCTGGTTTCAGGACCCCTACGCGGTTCATCATTTCATATTGACTGATAATGGCCTTAAGATCAATATCTTATTTGTATATTTTGAGAAAAGTGTGCATATTATTGGCTAATTTTTATGTTATTTTTATAATTTGTATGTGTTTTTAGCATGCCTGTTTAGTTTTATAACATATTATGTAATTTTATAGTACTATCTAATCATAAGCACTTATGCACATATATTATTGTCCCTTAAGATGAGAGCCGTCCGGGCCCACTCCACCGTCCAAACACTCGAAGACCAAATTGATTTGTCGCAGCAACTGCAAGACCTTAAGCTGTCAATCGGAGCTTCAATGAAACCAGTAACGGGAACTTCTTTTGCTGAGATGGTTAAAAAAGGTACCAACAATTTTATACAGCCCATAAATTTAAGCTCAGTGGCCATATACCCTAACGACAAACTGAAGTCGAGTGAGGAGACAAAAACACTTGTCCAAAAAATTATTTGCCCCGAGCAAATGAAACTTCAGGTAAGAGGACTACGTAAGACGAAAAATGGCGGTGTCATTATCAGCACTGAAACAAAGGAAGATATTGAGAAGGTGAAAAAATCGATGCATTTATCAAATTCAGGCCTAACAGTAGACGAACCCCCAAAAAGGAAGCCTAGAATAGTAGTTATCGGAGTGCCCTCATCCATGCAAGAGAAGGAAGTTTTTACTTGTTTATTCCACCAGAATCTAGCAGAGACCCTTCAGGATTGCAGCCTCGAGACCTTTTTATCCTCCATTAAGTTAAGCCATAAGTCAGGTAAGAAGGACGCTGAAACCTGTAATTATATAATAGAAGTATCTGCAGACATACGTAAAGCCCTGATATCAAAAGCAAGAGTGTTTGTAAATTGGTCGTCATGCCCTGTGAGAGACTTTACCCTAGTCACACGCTGTTTTAAGTGCCAGCAGTACGGACATGCGGCCAAGTCATGTCGTGAAACCACCATTACCTGTGGCCACTGTGGTGATCTGGGTCACTCCATTAAAGAATGCACAAAGAAGGCCGAGGAACCAAAATGTGCTACTTGCTTGCACTTCAAAAAGCCGAGCAATCACAAGACAAACGCTTCTGACTGCCCTGCGAAAATAATGGCTGAAAAAAGGTACATCAATTCTGTGGATTACTAACTGTACTACAGTGAATATTATGTACAAATTTCACCTATGTTAAGTATTTATCAAATTTAGAAACTAAGTTAAGCTACTCAACATATAATTAGTGATCTATTGTCAACCTTTTGATTATTTATTTATTTTATAAGTCTAATTAAGCTCTTCCCGCCTGAAACACAGGATTACCTAACCTAGTTCAGGCACGTAAGTCTTAGGAATATAATTTACATTTAAGCAAATCTGTAAAAAATTATGCCTTGTAATTTTTTGAATAAATATTATTATTATTATTTATTTATTATTATAATTATATGTGGAAAGTAGCTCAAATATTGTGTAATACTTACTGTACGTTTATTTCCAAATAAATTACATTTATGTATATATTTTTTTTAAATATATTTACGGCTGGATATTAAACAAATAGGAATTACAATTTGTAACATCATTTTAACTTACGGTATAGGACGAGATGGTCTTGAGCCAGTCATCGTACAAGTTGAACAGCACCATCTGTGGCTCAGTGGCCTTCAGGATCAGGTCTCCGAACTTCTCCACCTTGAGACACGCCTGGAACGGCAGCTGTAGCTCGGAACCCTTGATCACGATGTTAGGGAAGTCCAACAAGTGCACCTATTCACGAAAAATTACATGTTTTATATCTTTGTTTAATTTAGCTTTAGAAGACTTATTAATTCAGAGAAGTTTTACAATATATCGCACACCGGGTGCAATAACGTCATAAATGCTAAAATTGGTAAAATGAGTTCTTGATCACAAATGATGTCAAACATGCATCTACATCCGCTGCAGAAATATCATAAATGTAACTCTCAAAATGACCAACTGAGGGTTTTTGTAAGCGCTAGTGCGAGAACGTCCTAATAGGGATGATGACAAAATTTTCTTTAATTTTTTCAATCTGTAAAAAACGTCATTTGTTACTTATGACGTTGTAGCACCCGATGTGCGATATGTATATACCAGTGAGAATTAACGTTATTAAATTATAGTATGTAATGGATATAATGTACCAACTGCTGCAAATCAATGCCGTCAGGCACAAATCTTCGTTTTTTTTACCTTCGTAATTAAGAGATAAGAACCCTAAGGCCCCGTTCCCACTGTCGTGACGACAGATTATCGTGTCATTTAAAGCGTCGTGGCTTGTGTATTTAAATGGAGGTGTTCACATATAGGCGATACGATTAACTGTCGTCCACGACTTTTGTCTACAATTTTGCAACGATAAATTAATCGTCACGACATAGTGAGAACGCGCCCTTACAATAAGTTACGAAATTAGATAAAATTAGTTTTCTCTTACCTCAAGAGGATCCAACATTCCCTTTCTGGTGACGATGATCTGTTTAGGCTGTTCCTCCACTGGTAGAGAACGAATCAACGCTGCTACTTCCTCAGCAGTCTTCCATTTAGCAAGCTGAATAAAACGAAAGACATAGACTTCATGAGTACAGGATTATTCACAAAGGCAGGTAGTTATAGGTTTGGGCATGTTTAACCGTTTTTTCATGGTTCCAGTGGCAATCAAGCAGAAAACCACCTGATGGCATGTGGTTACCAGCGCTTATCGTCTTTAATAACAGAGACATGGCACATCTTTTGCATTTCCAAAGACAATAAAAGACTTAAATGTGTCTGTAATTACACCAACAACTATATCAGGGATCCATTGATATATAAAAAACCCAAGATACACACTCAGCGTCTCAAAAACGTCCGCAAAAAAAGAACCCACAATTTAAAATTGTGCGCACCTTTCTAATAGTATCGCGTCGCACGCGTCATTGACCGTACGTTAGAAATGCCGAAGTTTTGCTTCAAAAATTGTAAAAATATTACGTCAAGAACGTTAAAAAAGGATGGGATATCGTACTTTCGGTAAATTAAAGAGTTTATTGATTTGTTTTTGTTATTTTTATGACTAAATATAATATCGTACTTTCGGTAAATTAAAGAGTTTATTGATTTGTTTTTGTTATTTTTATGACTAAATATAGAGAGCAATAGGTGATTTAGATTTAATTTTTCTAAAAATTTCACTCAACAGTCCAAGTATAATACGGCAAATTTCAATATCCGCTTTTTCTGTGTAAGAACAATACATTACAACCTCCTTTTAATTTAGTCGAATAATACATATTGACCCTGTTCTTTTCAATGGAGTCGATTTTTATTATTATGTTTTTATTACTTTTTATTATGTTTAACTTTTATATGTTTTTAAACCAGAACACATGTATGCTGGTTCGTCCTTTCTTTTCTTCCGTGTGCAATAAAGACAATTCGATCCGTTTTGGTTGCAGTAATAGTTACGGAATAGCAAAACATACTATAGAATGTAGTGATGTTACCTGTCCAAGACGCTTCTGTCCGGCCCACACGCTGGTGTGAATGATCTTGAGGAAGAGCTGTCCTGTGCGCGGGTTGAAGATAAAGATGGCGCCGTTGATGGGCTTGGTTGTCAAGTTGCCCTCGAACGTCTTGTGGATCGTCACGCGGTACACGTTTGTGTCGTCTACGAACCTGAGTAAATAAGAACAATGAAACTTGTGGAATCATACTCATACAATGCTTTAAACTTAAAATGAATGTTAAGCTGCTCTACTTTGTATGTATTTACGATAGTAACTAACCAAACTACACCATAATGATATGATGCACATTGGCACAAGTAGTTAAAAGAAGACAAGAATTAATTCCTAAGTGCTTCATGAATGTAAATCTCAAACAAAGCAGTGTAACACTATTCTTTTTGACACCAGTATCCCCAAAAAGTGTCGTCCAACAAGACTAAATTGTGAACAACGGTAAGAAAGTACCCTATTTAACCAACGTACGTACGTCCATTTTTCTTTTTCTTTTGTAGTAATTTCTTCAGTATTAATTTATTAATTGTACTTACCAAATGATTTGATTGGAGAAGAGTTCTCCGTAGTTCTGACTGGACAGGTAGGGCTCGGTGGGCTCGGACGAGTACAGTTGTAGCGCCTTGCGGATACGCTCACGCAGTACGTACAGCGCGGGGTTGGCCTTCATAATCTTCGCCATAGCTTGCTGGATGAGCGGCTTGCAGCCAGGGAACCAGTTGCCGTATGCACTGTGATGAAAATTATTATTATAAAACATTGAAGTAGAAGTTGTGTCTCCAATAAAGATGTAAAGTTTAAGCATGTGCTAGTCATTTGTATGGACCCCTTAGCTACATGATATGTATTTTTCTTTTATTGTAACAGCTTTAGGCCGGTATTTTCGTTCTATTTTGCTGTCATAATGATGGCGACTAATATTTGTCAACAGAGTTGATGATGGTGAAGTATTTTGGGATATCTTCTTTGATTATTAATTTCAGTGCCTGTAGAAATTTGGCCCCATTAAAACTAATTTTATGTAAAATCCTTACCTGTGCAAGTTGTAAGCCAGATCGATAGCGATGAGCAGTCCCGTAGGCGAGGGGTAGATGGACATATTGTCGGTAGTATAGTCGAGGAACTTGGCTCGCGCATATCGCTCCACATCGTGGGAATCGTAGTCGCCCCAACGTAACTGAATGTCCAGCCAGTACTTCTGTGTTGTTGTGTTGTCCATTGTATCTCTGTGGGCAGGGAAGTCCGTGAGTGATGGAAATAGGGAAGTATTTCATCTACAAATACGTAGATAGTCTTACTACTTCATGCACCGAGCAATAAGAGTACACTAGATAAGCAGTTAAGAGTTGATTTAAATCTTTGTTAGAATCTCACCCCTTTTAGCTATTTTATCAAGGCACTTTTACATTTACTAGACAAGCACCTAAAAGTGCTCTATTTATTTTTAGTTTATGTTAAAATTTCATTTTTATAGCTTTGAGACTTTAATTATTCATTATTAACCTTATTAACTCTGCAGCAATTATATTTTAGGAGATATTATGAGACATCTGTAGCAAGATTTTTATTGTAATAAGTTTAAAATAATAAAACATCACATAACATAGTCTTACTTGGTATCAGCGAGCAGCGACGGCCGGGACACGTTCCACTTGTAGGCCGAAAACAGCAGAATGTCGGCGCACGACGAGTTCATCTTGTAAGACTTACGCGGGTGAATGGTTTCTTTCTGGACCGTCTCGATCTCAAGCGCGTCTAGCTCTTGATCAAATACCTGGGTAAAATAAAATGTGTTTAATATTGTGTTTCTTTTTTACAGAAATTAGAAATCTTACAAAGGTTCATTTACACGAAGTTTCTCATTTGTTTTGTGACGAGATTGTGTATAGGTGATATTTGTCAGGCTCTCAGGCGATTATGACATACATGTACATTACACCCCCATGCCTTAACATCTCCAGAACAATGAGCTTTAATACAATAAAACCCAGTGTCTTGCATAGATTTTAAATATATATGTTTGGCCAAACCTGACCTTAAGTTTAGACCAAAGAAAATATTTTATTGCTTCAACTGAATCCCAAGAAAATTCAAGACTAAACAAATATTTACCTGACACAAGTCCATGACGATGGACTCATGGACCTTCTGCCACAAGTGAGCCCTGAATATCTGGATGAGGGAGATCTTGAGTGTGGGGATCTTGCCGTGCATGAATATGCCCGTCAGGTCCAGTTGTACCTGTGGAACAACAGAGTTACGTTTATACAAGCTGTATTGAGCTATGTGACTCATCTTCATCTCAAACAAATTATGAATGTAATAATACGAAAGAGCATCAAAACATTAGTAGCTGCGTAGTTATTCCTTTAGGTTTGCCGCCAAGCAGGTTTTATGCAATACTAGAGGCAAAACAAGTGCATTGCTACCAGAGGGGCTCACATGTAAGCTGAAATGTTTCATGTGCCTCTAATTACACCTCCCTTCAAATCCAAACACAGCAACGCTTCTTGGCGGCAGTAATAGACATGACTGTTCTTTTTTGTATGAGCTCCTACTATTATTTTCCCTAGAGAGTAGTGTTGCAATCATGTGTTCCGCCTTACCTGGAAACCGACGTACACGTTGGCTCTGTTGATGGTCGGTGACCACCAGAGCGTGAACCGACGGTTGGGGATCTGGTTCAAACCGGATCGCTGAGCGTTAGTCAGTTTCTTGTACTTCATCGACTCTTCGAAACCTGACGCTTTCTCCCTGCACACAAATAGAAAAATAAAGATACATGAAAGATTTAGAAACTACCATAACAACATCATGATTCCCTTGACAGACAAACCTAGATAGAATGAGAATCTCTTGGAATAGTGAGTCTTACATTATTGTCATTTTTATGGGCCGGAGAGTGACAAAGGAGTGTTTAGTCTCGAAATAAATGCACGCTTTCTGTGGTGGTGTGTCAGTCTCTGATCATAAGCATAATCAGCCTATAATGTTGCCACTGCTGGGACACAGGACTGGACACATTAAAAGAGTAACGGTGGAGTTTCTTGGTCATTCTTCTCCATGCGAAAACTACCTTTTGGAAGGGGCGACTAGAATCATTTAATTTTTTTTGTAAATTTTTGATGTTCAAAAGTGCCTTATAAGGGCCTATTTGAAATAAATGATTTGACTTTGACTTTGACAGGCCTCCTCTCGGTGACAGGGAGTGGGCCATAATCCACCACACTGGCCCAGTGCAGGTTGGTGGATGTTACGTGTCTACGAATTTTTGGTTCTAGGGCATGCCGGTTTCCTCACAATGTTTTCTTTCACCGTCTTGAGAGCATTGGTGATGAAATATTATACACAAAGTAAAGTCCCTGCCACGACCTACAACTCGGTAAGTCAGGGCCAAATACCACTGCTCAGTCTCTGATCAGCTAGCAGCTTGCAAAACTTTGGTTCATAGAGATTTTATGATGAGCTTTTCTCCAGTTGTAATAATAATGTTGACTCACCAGAACAGACCCTCCCAGGTCGGGAAGTAGGTTCCCTTGAACAGCGTGTGCTCGAGGATGCCCTCCACACCTCCAAGAGCTTGTATCATGTCCGTGCGGTAGTTGTTGAGGTTCCACAGCTTGCCGTCGTGGCGCTGGTGAGTCCACCAGAATGGATTCTGTTTCAGGACCTGAGAAAATCACAACATAGGTTTATAAAGGGCTCTTATAATCTTAACATTTTTACTGGAAATAAACTGGACAATCCAACATTTATTATGAGCAAACTTCAGAGGCACAATATGAAGTATCTGAATGATCATTGTTTCAGGGCGCGAGAGAACGCTATGGAGCTAGCTAACATGGTCCTTTTTTCGTAACGTAACTGCGACGTCAATAACATCCTACACTTCATAATACTGCCCCTAGGCCCTGGACAATCAAGCATATTAAAGTAACTTAAAACGAATGACAATAAAAACCAGATTTAAATTACCTGATACTGTTTGAACTCAGTACGAATACGCCATCCCTTATCATAGGCTAGCGTATGCCTATCCTTCTGGAACAACGTATTGATACGCGGGATGCCTCTATCCCACGAATCTTCTAGATCTTCCAACGTCAAACGCCTGTGAAAGTAATACTGAATTAATATCTGTATATGGTAATTATTTAGGAGTAGCTGATGTTCATATGATCAGCTAGCGTTATATCAGTGCCGCGACGTGTGACGTCAGTGCGATCAGCAAGCGCCACACGCTCGCGACACTCCAGAGCACAGAGACTCTCTGGTTTCAGGACCCCTACGCGGTTCATCATTTAAATATTGAAAAGTTATTTCAATACAATTTCATTATCTTGTATTGAGTAAAATGTCGAATGTAAGCGTTGGTCGAGTGTAAATAAAGTCAGTTGCTAAAAATAGTTAATAGTAACTCCAACTTCCAGGAAAAAATACATTTACATCAAACTTTCTTGTTCACACGGTAAAAACGGCAACTTACAAACAGCAACATTTCAACACTGTATACCCAAAACAAAAAAACTTTGCTAGAACATACATAATTATAATAGTTCCCTCCACAGTTTTACACTGTTATTTTACACAACTTATTAACATCTTACCTGTTCTGAGCATTAGCCTCCTGCCTCTTCAGCGCGTACTCGGCCCACACTCGCTGCGAGTCCACGAACTCGGCCTCCCACGGCTGTATGTAGCGGTACAAGTTGGGGATCAGCTGGTCTTCGTCGTGCGACATGCCTGAGCGGAAGTGAGTGATGCCCACGTCTGTTTGTTTTGACCAGCGGAGATCGGACTGTTGAGAAAAGTATTAAATTAGAATATGTCAGGGTATAGAATGATTATATTATTTATATCTTCATTGGACAGCATTCTTTATAACGAAAGGGTGAGCTTTGTGAATCTACAATCATTTAGCTTTAGTAACGAAAAGATTTTGAGCTACCTAAACATCTCATAACCTTATATGCTGTTGTACTATGTTAACTACAACTACCTATATACCTATTGTGATTATGTCGACAATGGAGCATCTTCTAGAAATGCGGTTATTTGATAGAGTAATTGTAACACAACTAGTTTGGTTTGGTAACGAAACTAGCTGTTCCCCGCGACTTCGTCTGCTATCCAGGATGAAAAGTAGCCTGTCCTTCTCCAGGTCATGGTCTATCTACCCATGTGCCAAATTTCATCCAAATCCGGTCAGCCCTTTTAGAGTGAAAGTGTAACAAACAATCTCATTTTCACATATATAATATTAGTTAGGATTAGGATGTCTTCAATTATATCTCACCTGTGGAATCAGCACGTGTCCCATAGACAGCATACCAAGTCCGCCCAACTCCTTAGGCGTGTAGAACACCACGGGCGGGAAACGGGAAGGCATTTTAGAGTTGAGACCGATCTTGATACGAGTCTGGATCTTGTTCTCGCACTTTACGAGTAGGTCGAGGAGTTCTTGTGTGTTGACGACAGCCTCGCGGAAGTACGTCATTAGACCTATGGGAATAATGCAGAGGATTTAGTTGTTGGAATCTTTAGATGAAACTAGAAACGATCATCTCGCTATTGACCGACAGGCGGGGTCATGGGCCTCTACTAAATTATGGTAGTAAATAGTAACCTAACTAGCTGTAAGCTTACAGTCTAACTAAATGCGGCATTTTTTTTTACTCGGAACGTATTACACCTTTCCACAAATAGTGCCCAACAAATTGTATTTACCTAGATAGGCAAGCAAGTAGCCAGCTGCTTATCGTAATTTGTGCCAAGGACTTATTATTCACGCGTAGGTAACATTCAGCAGCTTACAGAAACCTTCAGCTTAGTATTCAATAATAATCATAACTCACCAATAAGCGCCGTATTCCACTTGTTAACAATCTTAGTGAAGGTCGTAGACCCCGACGCCATGAGAATCTGTCGCACTCTGTTGTGGAATCTCGCGAGAGACT
This sequence comes from Xanthia icteritia, assembly GCA_949128155.2. NCBI lineage: Eukaryota > Metazoa > Arthropoda > Insecta > Lepidoptera > Noctuidae > Xanthia > Xanthia icteritia. The sequence goes on along the minus strand of OX421940.2, from coordinate 16,686,629 downwards.
CATCGTCGACGCGCAGGTAGCATTGCGCGGTTCGTTCTTTTGTCACTTCATTCTGTAAGTTCCATACTCCATCGCGGTGGCATAGCTCTTCATGTTGACTGCGACACTGAGTAGAAAAGGTTGCATTTATTAGATGGAATTAGGGCTGTTTGATTGACTCCAGTGAATTTAACGTCATACGAGAATTTGAGAAAATGTTTATTAGAAGAACAAAAGATTGAAGAGAAAGCTTAGTTCTTTTGATATAATGTCAGTAAAACACAAGTTTACTTGAATGAATAGACACGTAAATGGAATATAGGCAAATGCTTGCGAATGAACGCAGTTGAATGACGTGTTTCATGTAACCCTTTTCTCAATGGTTAACCAACCTAAACTTAAAACTTACACAAGGTGTATAAAACACCTGTCCATGGTGTATAAAACTATTCCTACCTTAGGCAGTATCCTACACTCGAAGCCAGCCATGTTGAACAGCAGGTTGGGGTTGTCCTTCGAGTAGACTGACACGAAACTGTTCTCCCATTGGATGGTGGTGACGGAGCGAGGCAGCCGGTTTTTTATGTCCCAGAATACGGCGCGACCACTGGTAAGTAAGACATGACGATAAAATTGTGGAACACAATATAAAATAACAACACGACTCTCCCAAACGGGTAGGCAAAGGTGTGTTGTGTAAATACAGTAAACATTGGTCGTAATATTACAGAATATTTGTAAATTAATTGTAATTGATTCGGTATTAGAATATTTGTGTGGTCATTGTGATTGATTCGGAATTTCAATCCATGATGCTAAATTCACAACACTATGCTTATTTTATGAACTTAATGCATGTATGTACTGAACTGTGAACTTAATGTTCGTAACTATATGAATGTAAAGTCTCAAGTTTATTTATACCATAATTTATTATAAAGTTTAACCTGAATTCTTTATTTCTGGATTAAATTACCCCACAACTCAATAATTACCTAAGTGGCATCGAAAATCATTGCCTTTCGATGAAACAATCTTTGCTACAAATATATTTTTCTGAATACTCACAGATTGACGTCATGTTTCATAAGTCGCATGCGCGCGTCTCGTGGCCAGCATTTCTTATTATTATATCCTACTATGTTCTCATTGTTGGGGTCCGGGTGCTCTGTGAGGTAGCGCTGGATGAGGTCGCGAGCCTCTTCTGCCGTGAATCTGGTCAGTAAAATGTTAGGTTAGACTAAGAGAAAATAAAAATAAAAAAAAATCTTATTCACATTATTGCAGATAAAGAAATTGTAATAATTAAAAAATGATTTTCTGTCCTTTGATAATTATGTTAGATTACTTCAATATTGTGAATAACTTGATTTATGATCCTGTCTTCAAATAAGGTTATTTAGTTCAAGTAGTTGCAATGCCAGTCTGCGTTTTCGCTATACCAACCTGAAGAAAATATGAATCCTGTCGACATATCTGCAGTACAGTCTAATCGGGTGCGCAGTTTCAGTCGACCGATCCTGATAGGACAAGAAGTCGTTCGGCAGTTGTGGTGGCCCAGCCATCTCGCTGGCTCGTTGTAACCCAAGCACTAGCAAGTCGAGTACTAGCCCATAATACTGGACTATGAACGAGGCGAATTGAAGACCGCGGATAATGCCGTAAGAGTTTGTGTGGTTCATGTCCTGTAGGAAAAGGTATGAAGAGAATGTAAAAGAATGAAGTTTTTAGCATTACTTCAGGAGAAATTAATTACTAAACGTTGAAATGAGCATTTTTTTTTGTAAAAACGTTTTTTCGCCATAACATAACAAACTTAACAATTAAACAACATTGATATTGGGCAGCTCAGTTATTTAGTATAGCTTCTCCACTCTGAAATGACGCGCCCCATCCATTACCGCATTTACGCACGGTAATGCAGATTTCTATGGGTAATGCGGTAGTGGGGCGCGTCATTTCAGAGTGGACAAGCTATAAATTTATGGCAGCGGTATCAGCTGCTCACACAAAAGAAATATGTACATTATCTCTATTTTTAAACTAAAATATCGAGATCCTAAGATATCGAGATTAGTACATTACCTTGTAATTAATGATAACGTTGTTCTTAGCAGTCATGTAGTCAGCGATGTTGTGGTCAACGATAAGACGCAGCAGTCTGTTCAGGAGGGTCAGATCTATCTTCTCGTATAGCTTCTCGAAGCGCGACTCTAGCAGGACGTTGCACTCGCCCTCGCCGACCTCCCACACGTCTTGTAGGTTGTTTATACCTAAAAGTGGTACATGATGTGAGAAATATGGAATGTTATGGAATAGATTTTTTGAGTCTTGCACCAAATTGGTATTGTCCTTGGGTGCACTTGCATAGTGCATACAGGAATAATCGGCGTTTGGTGCCTCATTTCATTAAGTGTCTAACGGGCCTCTTCGAGTTGGCATCGGCCTCGTACGCTTTCCAAAGGCAATGTCGAGATATGTCCAAGACATTTATATCATAATAATATCTTAATTTCAAACACACAGTCCATAATTTGTTAAATAGAAGGTGTTAGTAGGGTTATTAGTACACAAAAAAAAAAATACTGGGTGGAGTTTCGGACGTGGTCCTGCTCTCTCTCGTAATCTGCCAAGTTTGTGACTCCAATAAAATAATTCAAACTGATCAAGACTTGGAGTAACTACCTTGGCTTCAAGTTGGCCACATGTCCTCGAAGTAATTAAAAATTATTTCAGAGGTTAGACTGCGTAATATCTCCCGAGTCAGAAGACTGCGCAGTGGGCGGTGCCATCACTCGATACCTCAGGCATTGGTATACGCAAGGCGGGCTACTTTGACATGAATGACAAATCCAGTTAGTTTTCATTTCATCTAACAGTTTCGTCTGATTGAAATGACAGAAATTTACAAACACACAATAGACAATTTTCTTCCTTCTTCTGATATCTTCTCCACTGGATCTGGTGATAGCGCGACCGACCGAGGTGAGGTTTGTAACAAGGGGATGATCGACGAGGCAGATCTCCTTTGCCACAACGCACACCCCGGGCAGTTGCATACAACTTTTATGTTCTTTCTTCAATTATTTACTGCAGACTCTTCAGTATTCTCAAGAAATTAATTAAATTCGAAATTGTTATCTCAGCATACCTAATAATGCTTCCACGAATGACGTAAATATAGTCATTACTGAAGTATGCAAATACTTCCAGCATACTCGAAATAGTCAGATTCCTAGCTTTGGTGACAGGTTTATTTTACATTGGCTTAGCTATTGTAGCAAAAAGTCGTGCAGACACGGTGATATTATCTTTTCGGTAGGAGTTTCTATTCAAGTGTATCATAAGCCTAAAATATTGGCTCAACATGATAACTAAGATTACTTAATCAGCTGAATCCAGAAATTCAAATTCAAAAGTCATTTATTCAAACTAGGCTGAGAATCAGCATTTTTCGAACATCAAAGTTACATAAGACAGTCCCCCAAAACGCCCGCCCTTCACCACTTTCTAGTGCTTTAGCTGGGAAGAAGTGGCGCAACAAACTCCCCAGCAGCACAGCTGTCTGTTCAGTTAAAAAAAAAAAAAAAACTTTATAATAGTATGCAAAATAATTTAAATTACGCAACACAAAACATAATTTAAATTATAAATGAATAGCCATATGTCAGCAAAACATAACATAATTAATACCACATATTAATAACACAGTCAAAGATAATAAATAAAGCTTGATAACATACCTTGACACCACTTGTAGACCAGCAGTGGCGAAGGCTCAGTATCGGCCGGTTTAACCCATGGAGGCAGTAGCCTTCGTTTATCAGCCTCATACCATAAGTACTGGTCTAAGTACGCGTCTGTGATCTTCTCTAGAGGCTCCACATCGTAAACTGGGACCAGGTGAGAGTAGAGGTCCATGAATTCTATGCCGACCTGGTGGAATAGTATGATGTTTAGTAAGTACTAGTTATCCGCCTCTGGTTCGCACGGTTTTTACGACTTGACAAAACATCGAGATTTCTTTATAAATATTCGTTTAATACTTATGTTTCATACACATACACCTTCCGGAATAAATTCTCTAAAAGACGGTGAAAAATTCACAGACAGGCACGAAAAGCTTTTATTAGTTATACAGCAATTTGTATTCGTATTTTTTGTATTATTCAAACTTACAAAATTTCACTCAAAATGGTATGATCACAAGCTATCTATATCCATACTAATGAACGCGCCATCTCGGGAGGATTTGAAAAATATTTTTGCATTTGATAGCCCAATTCTTGAGGAAGGTTGAGAGTGGTTATTTAAGATCACGTTACGACCCTTAGGAGATGAGCAAAAAGAAAAACAGAACGCTAAGCGTAAACGAAGTAATAACGCGGGCGGGCGATGCGATGCGACGGGATTGGACGGGGGAACAAGTTTCACATGGACGAATTCGCGCGCAAAATCTAGTTCGTAATAAAGAAATTAACTTTACAATACCTAAAATGATGAGTATGTAAATTGTAAGACCATCTTGCTATGAATTAACTAAATAAACTTTCAATTCAATATTAAAAGCTACAGCTTACGATTTCTTTCCTAGCAATATAACAAGTATAAAACGCAAATCTATTTCAAAGTATTAGTAAAATACAAACCTCTCTAAACGTCCTCTGCGTGAGTAAATGACGCTTGATCCTAGATAAAGCCTCGTGAGGATTATCATACGCCTGTTCTATAAGCCCCAGCTCTTCTCTCTGACTCTGGTTCAGCCTGGATTTGACGCTGTAGGCCTCCTTGAGCCGCTCCAACGCTAAGATAAGGAGCTTGGTGTCGTGTTTGTAGGAGAGAGGCGGGAAGGGAATGGGGGCGAAGCGCCGGGACTCCAGCCAGTGGACTGTTGTCGTGTAGATGGCGACGGCTTCTTCGGGTGAGATGTAAGGACCGTCCTGTAAGGAAGTGGTACATTAGAATGATTCTAGCACATCTGGGGAATATTTTGAAAAAAAGAGTTATCAATAAACATCAGTGTAAATTGTCTCGCCTGTTTTTAAGTGAACCCAAAAACGTAACAATTATCGTTGTTTTTAATTTCGACAGCCAAATAACAAAGCTATTGCTGCTAAATGTCCCAGTACATGCTTGAAAGTATCTACACAGTTCAGAATCTAAAATAACACTAACTAAATTGTTTGACTGTTTTTCACAATTTAACTATGCTTACCTTCAAATAATTATGCTGTCTCTCCTGTTCAGCCTTGAGGTACAACCTAGTCAGCCGCCCAAGGTTCTTCTTACAGACAGTCTTGTCGACGGTGGCGCCGCGGCGGATACGCTCACGATTATAGTGCGCCGTGTTCGTCCACCAATCAGCCTTCATCTTGACGTACCGGAGAATCATGTTCTCTATTGGTGTTGGGAGACCGGGCACCTAGGAAAGTATTATGAAACATTGAGACTCAACTGTATTGAGCATATTATTATAACTATATGTACTTCAGTTCTTGACTTCTGAAAATGTGGTTATGATTGCTGTAATAACAACTCAAGTTTGGTGTGACGATTCAATAAAAAAAAAAACAAAAAACAATTGATACTTCGGCAGATTTGCCAGCTTTTTACATTGGCAGGGTTGTCATTAAGATAACCCTGCCAATGTTTCTTCAGTAACTCGAAGAAACCTAACAGTGTTACAATGAAATAATCATTAATCCTAGTAAAAAAACAAATATAATATATTTCTTACCTTCCAAGGAATATTAGCTTTCCAGCACCTCCAGGCTTCAGACAAATGCTGCAGGATAGTCCTGGCCTTGTTTTGCTTGATACCTTCGGGCATCATGTCCACGATATCGTGCATGACAGACGCGCGCAACTCTAGGTCGAAGTGAGATTCGACGCGCTGTTTCGTTACCGTCTTTGCCACTCCTAAAAGGAAGGATAATTGGTAAATTATGTTTTTTTTTTTGGGAGATAAGGGCAGCCAGTAGCTCCATCCAACTACTTCATGTTTATGCCATGCCCTTTTTTTGGTTATTAGCAAGGTTTTGATAGCCAATAGACAGCATGCTAAACATTTATTTCTACAGCCGTACACGTAAGGCCGACAGTGGGATCCAATCCATCAGTTAAAAATTGGTTCTTTTGTTCAGAAGTTGCTTACAATAACTTTCAATCTAAGAACACTATTCAATTTTATGTTACATGATATCAAGCATACCTTTTGAAATTCTACATACCTTTAGAATGTCTTCCTTCGAACTGCCTGGACAGCAAGTTTCCAAGCCAGCGTTCTAGCAGTGGCGTGATACCGCGCATAAAGAACAGCCATACTCGCCATCCTGGCGCCCAGAAACCACAACCAGGTCCCTTGGATACTGGACCCTAGGACCAAAATTTATGTTTTAATATCATCTGCTTCCACTTCCCAATTTAATGATGCAATGGATAAAAATGTAGAATTAAGACATTAAAATCATGAAAAGCCAGAAAGTTAAATAATACAAGTAAAATGTGCGACTTTTACAATATCATTATCAGGGCACTGTGGAACAAGAGTGGAACTTCTTGCAAAATCTGATTGCCAATACCTTTCAAATTACCTTTCAAAATTTTTCAAGCCTCAGCATCGCCTTACAAGCGAAATAGGTGAAAAATTACTGTAAACTCACCGTATTAAACCTGTAGTAGATCAGATGCTTGAGATCCTTGCACATCCTGATCTGTCTCATGAGCTTGTACTTGTAGCGGTACATGCCGGTCAGCTGTCCCACGTGCGCGAAGATGTACTGTAAGCCATCGGCCAGTTGGAACGAGTCTACGTTGTTCAGACGGTACTGCACGTGGGAGTCCACAATCAGTTTCGTTAAGCGGAGGATCTCTCGACATAAGTGGAATGCTATAGAGGAAAATTGAGTTAGTTGATATTTGTTATCATTCCCGTAAAAACGAAAAATGTCAGTACATAATTCTACTGAGATAGAATATCTTTAAAAAACAAAGTTAGAAGTCTAAACTTGAAAACTTTTTACAGATCATAAATATAATTTTAAACAATTATCTAAATGGTCCCCCTTTAAGTGTTAATACAATTTGATTACTTACCATTACCAAACCGAGATTTCTTCCTCTCCTTGGTAGTCAAGGTCTTGACAGGTTTCAAGTTGAAGTTGTAGTCCAAATGTAGGTAGTTCAAGTTCTTGCGATGGATGAGCAGGTTCAACATATTGTACCCTTGACGACATACTTGTAGACCAGCTTCCACCCAGTCCAGGGTCGTGGTTTGGAAGAACTTGGTGGATTTGAATGAGCGGAAGAGATACCTATGGATTGAGTGATTGCGTAAATAGTATGCTACTTTCAAAGAACGAAAACTTTAATTGTTGCTAGAAACTGTATGGCTCAGATTAACGAGAATCAGAGTAACTATCCACTATGCTTTTCAGTTTTAGCAAAGTATTTACGGTAAATCGTACTTTTGCAGAAATCATCATTTAAAATCAAATTAAACTTTCTATGACTTACCTCTTCTTCTGTGGCTTTGGCGGTCTGTGCTTCAATGCATTCAGCACATAATACTTGAGCAGCTTCTGATACGAAACCCTCACTTTGACAGGCTGTCCAGGCGGGCAATGTTCTTTGTACCATGTCTTTACCAGAGGCACGTCGATAGCGCGGCGAGTTCGTCCTGTGTGAAGAACACTTGTTTAGGAACATAATGTAGGTCTGCTGCCTCACGCGTTACAGTATGAGGGCTGTCAATATGGCACATCGAGTATTAAAGACTGATCACTTGGGTTTGTATAATAAATCCTCCTTGCATCAAACAACTCGATATGTTTATTGCATTTCCTGCATCCAATTGCGTAACAATCGCAATAAATTGGATTTGTTCATGTTCAGTCCTCTGAGCTCAGAATTGCAATTGATCCAGTGCAATGATTGTTGAATTACTAAATTTACTGATATTGAGTGTTATGCAAAAAGGATGTTACAATTACCTCTCAGTATCTGATTTATGTTATGGACCTAAGAACCTAAGAAGATGCTGATAATATACACTCTGTATGGAAAACGTGTCGAGATTGGCCGTCGACATTGTTGCTTTGAAACCTGGATGAGACACAGGAGAGTGGAGATTGGTACAAGTATAGAGGTATGGAGGTTGTAAAGTTCACTCATCCTACATAGAAAAAGGGAGGATCCTCCGACCAGAAGTGTGTTGTGTCTGGTGGGCTACTGCCCGACGATTGATGTCGGGACGTTTTATATTATGCTAGTAGCGCGGCAATCCATGCTTGCGCGATGCAGGATTTTACGTGACGTCAGTCATGCGTGCGCATGTGGCGAAGTAGAACCGCCAAACAAGCAAGGAGCGGCTTATGCCTATCAATTGGTGAAGCAATGGCTGTGGATAATGATGGAAATTATAATTCTATGTTGTATTTATTGCTTACCTGATCTCATATTGAAAGGCCTCGGCGCCCACAACAGCGCGATTCCGTTAGCCGTATTATCAGTATACAGGGCAGTTTCCTGCAGGAATGGCGTGACATCTTCAGGCAGTAAGAACTCTTCCTCGTCAGGGAGAGGATCCAAGGACTTCACTGAGTGACGGTGGGAGATAGGATTGATGAGGGGATCGAAGTAGAAGGCTGGGAGGTCAGGGTCTTCAGTCTTGATGTAGACGACGTTTGGTGTGTGGTACCTAGTGGCAAAAAACCTTAGTTGAAGAAGATTTGGTGAAATTTTAAAGGTTATTTATTACTAGCGACCCCCTCCTGCTTCCCACGATTTTTAAGACTTGACAAAACATAGAGATTTCTTAGTTATATGTAACTTAAATACTAACATATTATACACAAACCTTCCGGAATAAAATCCCTATAAACAATGGTGAAAACATCATCAAAATCTGTTGCTTGGTTTACAAGAACAACACAGTCATACAGACAAACACGAAAAGGAACTTTAATTTATAATATGTATAATATAGAAAGATATGAAGATTTCTAAGGTTTTAAAATTTAATAGATATATTATTTAGAAAAATTATATGTTTGTAAAGTAGAACACAATATTCTTAGATTTTTATTGTGAAAATAATGTTTTTTTTATATGAACTTACCAGGACAGCTGGACGAAATGCGGCAAATTGTTGTACAAGTACGGGAACGCGATCCTGTACTCTGTCCTGATTGGCTGACGTATAATGATCTTGTTGATGTCATTGAACTCATTCCAGTCTTCATCTCCTGCAGAATTATCCTTCACTAAAGGTTCGAACTTCGGACCTCCAGGTATCGCCATGTTCAGAGCCTTAGCCGTGAAGAAACTCTTCGAATCGAAGAGGTAGAAGTAGTTGTCATCTACCAAGTCAGTCAGTAACTGGTTGCCAAGACGGTATAATGTAGCCATTTGTGGTAAAGTCAAGTTCCATTTTCTGTATGTAGATCCATTCACATGTTTTGTACCTAATAGAGGCTTGTGGTCATAGAACCATGAGGCAACTGCTCCATCTTCCTCAGGATCCAGTTCAATCTGGATAGGTTCTAATGGTTCCACGTCCAAGATGTTGTCAGCATAATCTAGAGGAGGTTCTTCATCGTCGAACGGCGGGAATCGCATACGTTTGAAGTGCCGACGATCACGTTTCTCTCGACGCATCATGATCCACATTGTGCCCCATTGAGCTATGTAAACAGGCTCGATGACCCACGGGATTTCATTCACGAAGGTGATAGCTCCAGTGATGTGGTAGAGGACTTTCACGTCACGGATCTGTTCCCAGGGCATAGGCATGTTCTCTAGGAGCTTCATGACTGCATGAGGCATATACTTTAAGGCGCCAAGGTATACTCTCTTGTCGTGCCTGTATTTGCGACTGGTCATGTCTCCGTGGTCCCTGATGATTTTGCGGATGTGTTCCGGAGGCATGTCCTCTTTCTGTGCATCTACAAAACCGAACTTGCGCTTCTCGGCGAAGCGTTTTGATTGGAGCTGCATCCATTTTTGGGCTAAACAGGAAAGAAGATAAATAAAATCAAATGTAAGTATAAAATGTAGTAATAGAAAGCTTTCTACTGGGACATGTGCGAGGTAATTTCGCAAAACACTTACAGTGTCAATGCTTTTTACTTTTGACAGTTCAACAACATTCATAATGTTATTTATATTGTTGAGAAGAAGAATTTTTCGAACATAAGAAGTTAGTTTACTTCAAAATCGATTTGATTGTGATAGAAAGTGTGTTATGCAATAAGGGTGCTGATCAGATTAGTAACAGAGGTTTTGTTTGATTTTTATTAACAAGAGTAGAAAATTTGGCATGTATTTCTATGCAACACTACTTGTTAAGTTTCACACACATCATGAAACATGCATTTCTGAGAAGTAAGTCTTGGTCTATCTAAATGACCAAAGACATGCCTTCTGGAGACTGAAAATACCATATGCAAATAGATTGCATATTAAAATATTAATTAATTGTAGGAACACGCACATATCATCATCAATTGCACAATATTATGCATAGTTTTGCAAATTAATATGAGAATTTTTGAAAGATTTTTGTTAGGGGCTTATGGATTCATGTGATGGGGCGCCATTGCTGTAACCTAAAATATAGATGGCGCTAATACCAGTTAAGTTTTCACTTCTGTGGCCAGCAGTCCCCATGATAGGTTAATTTTCAATCAGCTCTGCTTGACACTTCGAAGTTATGGTGAAACACCATGCTTTGCAGCTTACTCAAGCTACCATTGCAATAAGTAACTAAGTCTGTATTGAACCTAACAATTTTATCCAAAATTGTAATCTATGTATGTTAACTTTGTAGTAATGTAAAAATAATAGTAGTAGGTATATTTGTTTGCAATATCAGCATTCTCCATTGTGTCTTGGATAGAGAAGAATACCAATTGCAGTTTATAATCTACCCCACAGGAAATAATTTTACTTTATTTCTTAAAAAGTAAAACATATGAATATGGGGGTTTTGGCCATAAATCATTTTAAAATGTTTGATTGGATACAATACCAAGTACTATGATAAGCAATAAACTATCTAATATAAGCTAGAATAAACACCATGTGGTAATTTCTTCTAATCGTATTTGGATTTGTGCCCGGTTGATGGTAATAGGCTCACCCCCTATTACATGGTACTTAAACATAACTGGCGAAATGTGGGTGTACTACAAGTGCACCTCTTCCTAACCCTCGGTGTTCTACAAGCATACCTCTGTATAAGCCTCCAGGGATTTGATGTGGTAATGTTTATTTTACCATTTAATCTGAGTCTGCAAGTCAAAGAGCTCTTCGGTTATTTTATGCACAGTCTAGTGTTTACTCTTGATTTACTTGTACTAAGCTGATATCAGCAACATTCTACACTTATCCCAATTTATTTGGGGATGGATCAGGTAGTGTTCTTCTTCCATACACCTGCATCAGTTTTCATCTTTGTGTGATGCTGATATGGTGGCAATATAATTGGAACTAGTGTTATTTCAGTGCAAGCCTTTAATTATTTTTAGATAACAAAAAAATGTGTACTTACAAAATACATAGAACACATTAGGATTAATAACAAAAAACAGGTTTGTGTTTGAGCCAGACCAAGATTAATTTGTTATTTGGCATTTGGTTGCAACACTGATTGTTTAGGAACTTTTATTGGCGTCATCCGGATTTGTTCCGAATGGCGCCATTTGGAAGTTTGCACTACACAGGAAAAATAAAGCATAAAAAAATATCCACATACAACAAATAACCTAGAAACAACCGAAAAAGTAGCACGTATACCTTTCTCCTTGATCTTTTCTTCTGGTATATGATGAGGCTTTGGGGGCTGCGAGGGCGGCACCGGTGGCGCAGCCGCAGCGGCGGCAGCGTGGGCCTGCAGGGCCGCTTGCTGCGCTGCCGCCAACTGCTGCTGCGCCATCATGGTGGCCCAGGGGTTGGGCCCCAGCAGGTACGGCGGCAGCGACATGGCTGACCGCCTTCTATGACAACAAAACTCACATTACCTACAACAGCTTCGAGATTCTACAAAAATATACCACAAACTTTGAATTGATACAAGCTACGAGGCAGCGTGGTAAACAGACGCCGGTTGGTAAAAAAAAAGCGGTTTAATTAAAGTTATAGTACTTACTTTTTCTAATTCAGCGCCAAATTTTGTATTTCACTCACTTTCTACAAAAAAAAACAGTACCTGTTAGGCAAATACACTAACGATAAACTAAAATTGCAAAAGCGACTTTGGAAGCCATTTGCAATTTCGTTTTTTTAATGTTGTTTTTTTAGAGTTGTGACATTCGCTTATTGTCTTTCAAGCTAATGTTTAGTCGATAAATTTCTAAATTAATCGTCTAAAAGTAATACAACATAATACTGGCGACCATATTTATTAAAGATTTGTGAAACCACTAGTTTAAAAAGCAAAAACTTTATTTTTCATAGAAATTGGCACAGGGATGCCAGACGTACGACAGTTAACGTACTTAAACGGTAATTTCGACACCGGTACGATGTTTGTATGTTTGTAATAGATTATCGTACGCAAAAGTACGATTATTTGCAACCATCCTCTGAGGTGGGATGAAACGACTGTTTAGCAATAATAATGTGACGAAAACCAAAATGAGAAACAAACATGCAACAAAAACTGTTAAAGACGCTTTACTTTCAGCGTAATGCGTAAAAACTCAGTCAAAATAATGTTGTTATGGTTGGTCAAACTGAAAAATATAATGTTAATTTCGTTCACATTTCACAACTTCCTAAAATTCCTATCCTATTTCTAGTTTTGCGACCTAGCTACACGTTCCGCGTGGCTCCAGGAGTTGTTGTACGATAATTTTTCATCTGGTACTCACACACGGCTACACATGTCATCAAGCATTTCCAGTTTATGCTGATCTCGCAATGTATAGGATTTCCGTACAATGCGAGATCAGCATAAACTGGAATGTATAGCTTGATGTGTAGCCGTGTGTACGATAATTTTCGAATATATATAATTCACTCGCACTCGTCTGGCAACCCTGAATTGGCATTTTTCTTTTTATAAGACAGAAGCATAGATTGACAGAAGACTTGACTTCGCCAGTATCAGTATCACAGAGCATGTAATTAATCAGTATCTTGTCATGAACAATGGATATTAAAGTATTATTGGTTTATTTAAAACATACACAGAATTATTCGTAGAAAACATAAACGGAACATTAAGAAAAATAACTTGCTGGTTTGCATCCAGCAGTTTGCGAGGACGTAATTCTACGTACAGACGCGGCATCTCGGGACGAACAGACGCAGCAACGACGCGGGATGGTCTACCGCGCAGCGGTTTTTTTTTTTTTTTGACTAGGGCATCTTACAGGTGACCACTAAGGTCGTGGCTGCTTAACCGGACTGTCCTGTGGCTGCCAATAGCTTCTACACTAAGGGCCTCCAGCCAGGGGCATAAATGCAACTATTCTAAGTTATAAACTAAACGAACGCTCGCTAATGGCACCCCCTGTGGGGTACGAACCTCGGCTTAGGGCGTTCGCTGAGGGGAGGACAGCAAGTACTAGGACAGGCTGGATCAAGGAGTGATCATTATTATTATCAGGGGAATTTAAAGCTACACGCTCAGCTGCGGCGCGGGCTGGCGTTTCATCGGACAAGTCCGCGCAGCGGACGCTGCTCGTGTTTTTTATGTCGTTCCCGCTTCACTTCCGCGTTGTGGTTGCTCAGGTTTGGCCGAAGCTTTAGCTAGTGATATCGAAATCTCACGTTCATACACAGATTTTTACATCACTAGAAGATCACAAGCGATTAAGCGGCTTTCAAGATCTGTGTGGACGTAAGTTTTCAAATCGCTAGCGAGTCACTGCGTGTGTATCTGGAATTATGATAACGTTAGTCCGAGCATAAACACACAGAACACTATGTCCGGAATACTCAGCAAGTGAATGATCTTGCATGCTTTTTGCAATACATGACATGAAACCCACAACCCACAATTTGTCTGCAGGCGATCGATGATGGTTGATTAGTTGAAGCCAAGGTGGTTCTGAATTTCCGAATCATACATTTGCTGAGCCTTTCGGACGCTTACGTCCGGCCAGCGGCGGCCTTGTGAGCGTTCATCCAAAATTTTGGTACTCCAATAACAAACTGGTTTTAAAAAATCGAATTTTTTCTACTTGGTTTGTTTTGCGAGGCCACTCCTAAGACCGCCACTGCCAAAAACGATTGAATGCCACAAATATGTTATGTTTAGGGAACCGGATTTCGCCTGGTGTGATCTGCAAAGTTTAGTGAGACTTGTAAAACATAATTGTTTTCCTAACATTTACCAAAAACTAGAATTCTTACATTTTTCGGGTAACATTTTTGCAACTTGGGAATCGAAGCTAGGCAGGGAGTCTACTGTGAATTTGATGATCGAGACTGTCGATTATAAAATGAATGAACGAGTTTAGATTGATCTTACCTAAACTAGTTGTGATTAGGATTTAGAGAAGTCATCTACTTTAAATGATACAAATAAAGTTGTACAAAAGTTTTTACTCTACATATCAACGAAAACTCAAAGGAGGTGTTAGAACAATGTTTTCCACCGCACTGGCTCCACTTGACAGTTCTTCATTAATTTCGTTAATCGTTTCAATCATCATTTCTTCGTCTACGGACATCAAATCATCGCTTCGTTGCGAATTGGTTACGTTATTAGCAGAGTATTCTTCAACAATTTGAGTTAGAGCCTCCGCTATATCGGAATCGATAGATGAAGTTTCTATTTCATTAATATTGTCTTCATTTGTAGCATTTCCGTAGTTAACGCGTATTTTACTACTCTCAATAGAATTAATTCCATTAATATGACTAGCATTCATGTTTTCTCCGCTTTCAGCAATCGTGTTATTATCAGTGGAATCTCTGTCATTACTGTTGTGTTTCATTTCCACACAAGGAAAATCATCAATACCATCTTCAATCATTTCTACATCTGAAATATTGTGATTTTCTTCTTCAACTGAATCTTCGTTATTTATAACACTGTTCAGTAGTTGTTCTGATGATCGTACTGAAGCGTAATTTGTGTTCTCTTCTACGTCGATAACTTCTGATTGTTCGTTTATTGGGGATTTGGTGGGTGCAGTATTGTTACCCACAAATGAATTCTTCGTACTAGCTTCAATAGACGTTTGTTCTTTAGAATTATTATTGGGCACAAAAGCACAGTCTGTACTATTATCAGTCCTATTATCACTTCTGCTTCTTAGAATATTTAATCTTTCGAGTATTTGAGGATGGACTTCTTTGAATTTTTGTAATATGTTCTTTGTACTCTCATCTGAATTATCATATTTTCTACATTCTAGTTGAATATTTGCATTGAGATTGTAAAGAGTTTCTGCGTCATTTCTCTGTGGAGTTCTGATTTCTTGTGCCTGAAATGTAGTATTGCAAAAACATGAATTATAAGTTTATAAATAATTTATTCTCAACTTGAATTTCTTGTTTAAATGATACGTGTATAATAGATAAAATCAATTTTAACATGAAGTGCTGTTGATACGCCGTACACTACCTATGTGTTATGTGGGTATTAATAAAAAAAAATAAGTTATCGATAATGAAATAGGTATGTCCTGAGGCCTAGCTTAGTACAGACGCCAGCAGGTCAACCTACCCGAAACTGTCAAATTTCGCCAATCAACTTTGAACCTTATTTTTAGTAATAAAGTTGAAAATCTATTATAGAAAATTGTCAGATTGTAGTAGGTTGTTGTGCTGGCGTCTGTACCGTAACTGAAATGCTTTTCAACCAATAGCATTGAGTTTTTTTAACAAGATGAAGGTTACAATCATTACTCTTACATTTGTATTCTTAGAAATGAGTTCTGCAAGTTCCATAGCTAATTTGACTGTATCTTCTGGTAGATTTGTTTTAGTAGCGAGGGCAAGTCCGTAATGCTCAATTTTGGTTACACCTGATTCTATCTTGTGTTGGTATACTAATCGTTTTTGTGGATTTTCTGTATTGCCCACTTCTTCTTCTGTTACTGCTGTATGTCGACTACAACAAAAAATATTTACTTGAGCCTGACTTCTTTTTTGTACTTCGAAAGTAGTAGCGGTTGTTCAAAAGAAGGGTCCTACTTGACAACATTGAAGTACAATTCTTGCAGTCTCGTCAGATACATAAAATGAGTGGTAAAGAAAGTGAACGCAGTACTCATAATGAGTTCTTCGCATATCGCCCAGGCTACGCTTGTACCCTCCTCCACACAAGTGCCCCTGAAAGTTGTATCATTTCTTTTAATAATACCATACATGATAAAAGTACATTATATTACGAATTTACGAATTTCGTACAATGCTTTTGATACTTGCCTACATAGTTCGTCTATTATCACTAAACTTGTAGGCGTTAAACCTTTCAAGATGTGTTGAATTTCTTTTATCTGAAATACATATTCTTATACAATATTCTTCATCATGGTTTGTTTTATAGTCATTATTTGGTATCGATTTACCTCGAAAACGTAAGTGGAAGCATTCAGTTCAACACTATCGTTGAAACCTATCCTAGAGAATATTCTGTCACAAAGTCTCAAAGTTGCGTTTGTTGCGGGTAGGAAACAACCTAGCTGAAATATAGAGAAGTATTAAGGATAGTTAATTTTTCAGGCTAATAATAAAATTATACTCGAAAGTTTTACTACTTTATCAGACCTGCGCCATAACTTGTATAATAGCAACTTGTTTTATGTAGATACTTTTGCCTCCCATATTTGGTCCGGTGATGATTGTAAAATTATGCTCGGGAGTCGCAAGCTGAAACAAGTATAAAAATATCTTCATACTATATTTTGAGATGGGCTTAGTAGGACTCCTTAATAATTTTGAGCATATTTAAATAATTATGTAATTATCAAATTCAAATATATTTATTTTGGGACAACTAGAGCCAAGGGTTAGTTATAGAAAAAAACTTAGCTATACAGTATGTTAACTAACAGAGGGCGTTCCCTGTGTTAGCGTCCATACACTTTAAAAAAAATATTAAGATAAAAAAAGTTTTTTTTTTAATGATAGAATATTCACAGAGTAGGGAGGAGGTCTTTGCCCAGCAGTGGGACAATTAGCTAACAAAAACAAAATACGAAACATATTAAATTCATACGTAAAACAAACACTCCATAGGTACAACACGCGCACTTGTCTTTCCACGTTGAAAGACAAGTGCGGGAGTAACATACTGTATTGTCTTACAATATCATTCGGAACGGGTAGAACTTGGCTGTTGTAATCCAAAAGAGGATGCACACTATTTCGTACATCCATGTAACTGTTGAAATCCGGCCTTATGTAGGAACCAATAGAACTTGCCTGGAAACCAGAAAATATTTATATGAACTTGTACTTAATTAGAATTATTGCTACTTAAATATTCCGAGATATTATGTTAGAAAACAAAGAAAGCAAAATACGTTTATTTGCGGTAAACATGACGCAAAGATAGAACACAAACACAGAAGAGAACAAGTTGGGGGAAAATAAGCCTTACATCCACGCATAACGGCCATCGCTCAGCATAATGCTACGACCCTATGCGAAAAGCTAGTGAGATATAATGAAGATACTTGTATGAAATTAAATAAATATACAATACGTTAATACGTAATATATATTGAAAAATTTTACTTGAGCCATGGCTAGAAGAACATCTAACTCGGCAACATTTTCACAAAGTGTGTAGAGACTCGACATGAACGGACGAAGATCTTTTAGTAAAGACGAAATTACGCTGGAAGAAAGACAAAAAATCGATGCTTAGGCGATGTCTTATCGATAACGCATTATAGGTGTCAATAGCTAGGGAGCGCTACAATTAGAAGGGAGTTTCCCTTTGTGATTACAATATGCATTTTTACCATAGTATTAAATTCACTAACATGTTACTCATTTTCTGTATTTCGGTTAACGACTCCTTTGCTTGCTGGTTCAGTACCACTAATTCTTCAGTAGTCATAGTTACACTGGAACCACTGTGCTGGACCTGATACAAGAAATTGTGATTCATTACAATTTCCAGATGAGCCCACTGATGACTTACTCAATATGAACTTTGAAGAAACCCTAAACCGATCTTTAAAATAGATAAGATTATTATGGAGATCATCATTTAGCGGATACGGGTTATAAAACAAGATTATTAAGATTTTTATACCTCTAGGATTACGGATATAGGATAGGTTCACCTGTATAAATATAGGCGGTAAATCCTCCATATTGAAATACCTCCTATTCTTCGGAGCCAACGGCAAGACTATATGGAAGCCTTTCATCATATTCTGATTCAACCTCAAAGGCAGGTCGTATGTTTCACTGAGCTGTTCTACAATTTTCTGTATATCTTCTATGAGTTCAGAATAAGTTCTTCTAGCAACATCTAGAAGACCATTGATATCCGGCTTGACTGCGAAACATCTTTGAAGACTACCCATGGCACCTTTTTCTAAGTGTGCGTCATCTTGGATTATTCTTTTTATGCGCTCTGTTATTTCATTGTAGTGGGGATTTTCAAAATCCTGATAATGAATAAATGTATACATATTAGGACGAGAAAGTTATTATTAATAATCTATCTATTTAATAATAATACCAGCCTATTATTGTCCTACTGCAGGGTAAAGGCCTCTTCTCATTTAGATGAAGGCACGAGCATTGGATGGTGATTTTAGACATATGGTTTTCTCACGATGTTTTCTTTCACCGATGTCAGTAATGTCCAAGATAAACTCAGAAAGTACATAATATGAATTGAAAAAGTCACATTGGTACTTGCCTGAATTTGAACCCATAACCACGTGCATGAGAGGCGAAGCCTTTAACCACTGGGCTGTCACGACATTTTTTATATTCTATCTATCGTCGATATTATGCTTTTTTAATGCTATGCTTTTCTAACACTTGGCATTTATATTATAAATGTACATAGCTTATAGTAATTGACTGTAGCCATATCAAATCTATGGATAGTTCAATCCTAGTTCTAGCATTAGGTACCTACTTACCAATTTAATTTTCATCAGTTTTCCACTAACAGCTCCATTCAGTGCCTCTATCAACTTTGGTATCATATCCATGGTTACTTTCAGTAGGAGCGTCTGATTCAGTTGAGCCTCTCCTATCTTGTCCATGTTCTGGTTTGTTGACTCCATGCATAAGAGGAGGATTTTATCTATATCTGAAAGTTTCTTTACCACATCCTAAAAAAATTTTGCGCTGAACAGTTCTATTTCCAAATTAGAGGTCAAACCATTGGAAATAAGTCTAAGATCAGTACTTCGATATGCTACTACTAACTACTACGATTTTAATATCAGGTATGATTCTAGAAGTACCTGCAAATCCACCATCAGCCCCGTATCATTCTCAATCAGATCTTGTACAGCGTCCAACCTAGATTCAATAAACTCTTTGTTGCACGAAGGCTGAAGAATAGAGGCTCTCAATGCTCTTATACCGCCTACTGTATAAGTAGGACCTAGTACGCCTAGAAGACAGCAGGTAGGTCCAGCAGATGGTACTAATGGTCGCACCAGTTCGAGTTGAGTGGCTGTACCTACATCTAAGATGGAATAATTAGTAGTGCATTCTTCTTTTCTTATGCTTAGTGACTAACCTGGTGTCAGAGTTTTAAAGCCGCCCACGGGCCTCTGACTTGGCTTCACATGCCGTCGAGAAATATCTCTCAGGCGTGCCAGTTTTCTCACGATGCTTACCTTCACCGTTTTTGAAGCAAGTGATAATTATACATGTAGTGCATTCATCTTCTTAATGAGACTTTTTCCCGTTGTGAAGTCTAGCGAGAGGTGACTTAAGGTTTATACGAGGAGGAAAACGGATATTTAGCAGTTCAGTGAATCTGCACACATGATTTTAATGCATGAAATTTGTTTTCTACCACGTGTAGACTGATTATAATTTCGATAAGCCTATGTTGAGGGGTGTATGATTATGTAACTGTACAACATATGGCATTTCCGAATGAGAAAATTGTATTGTTCATAATCCCTTAGCTACATAACATATTGGATGATGTCATTATGTTGGGTGATGTCATAATGTAACGACATTTAAGCCATATGAGTTGATAAATTTCAAACGCCAATATGTCCACCTGAGACAAAAAAATACTTTTTTACATCAAAGTATAGAGATTTTTTTTTTATATATTTAATATTTTACAAATTCTAATATGTCAACTTATATACTACAAAAACATTGGGCAAAAACTCCGTTTCGTTTCAAAATCTAATAAGTCTCCAAAGACATTCATAACAAAATCCAATACGTCCAAACGGACCAATCAAATCAAGCCACTGGCTATGATGGCGGCCATTACTTTTTTGGTTACAGATAGTTTTTGATACGGTTCCGCAATTAATATTTATTTTAAATAGTTAAATAGTGTAAGAATGGACTCGAAAGTGAAAAATGTTGAACCTGATAAGGCTAGGAAAAGGTCAAATATAAAGTCGCAGCAGAAGAAAGCAGAAAAAATACGGAAATTCTAAGTTTAACTTTTTTTACCTTGGCTGAGCTTGCCCTAGTAGGTATAGGGTTGCCACCGCATTTACTACGATTTCTCACGTAATTCGAATTCCGGGATTTTTTTATCGAATTCTAAAATTCTAAACTTAGGATATACTTTTCTATTCCAATAAAAATAGTTCTTTATTGTGAATGCTTGAAGGTATTTTTTTGTCAGTCTATTTGTAAGTACCTACAGAAGATATCGAAAGCAAAAAAATCGAAGACAATAAAGGTTATGAAGCTTGTTAGGTTTTTTATGGGTTAGTATGGATTTAGTAGAGGTACCTACACGTAAATGGTTTTTTTTTCAGATATTCTGCACCGGGTTTACCTAAAAAGCCTCCATGTAAACATAACTCAAAAACCATGAAATGTGTGTCACTTACAAGTTAGGATCTCTTTTACTTTCATCAAAGAATCTATGAAAATGACTCAAAAATTGAACAAGACAATTTTATACTTAAATACATTGCTGTCACAAAAGTGAAACGTTATCGGCCAAGAAAAGGGAGTAAAAATCCTAGGGATTTTGTTGTAAAGTTTTACATACCGAATTGTAAAACGAAGGAATTGATCCCTGTATGTAAAAAAACTTTCTTGCTGGCTTCCCGATTAAAGTCATCCATCCGATTAAGTGAGCTAAGTTTGATTCCAATACCAGCTGGAGTTACCGTCAAAGCAGCAAAATTGAATGATGTCAACAATCTTTTAACAAAGCACTATGAGGACGAATGGCAGGATCTTGAAGATCTATCTTATTTTAAAAATATTCTTACTAGGAGCGACAACAGTGCAATAAATAACGATTCCGAAATTGAAAGTAATAATTTTTTAGACTTTGTAAAACTAATAATTTGCTAATTGATTACTGTTAAGACTGATTTATTGTGATTAAATTTTTTATAATACATTTATTTTTTTAAATCTAATATTCAGAGTAATTTTTAACACCATAGTAGGTAACCCTAGGTTTTAGTGCAAAGATGACGTCATTCAATAGTATTTCTGATCAAATTCAAATATGTCCGACCATGCATTTTTGTCAAAGTAGTTTATGTCCATTAGTTTAGTTCAAAACCCAATATGTCCAAACCAGTTTTAACGAATGTGACTAGATTTGATTTGATTCGTTATATTTCTACATTGCCGGGAATAGTCATTGTCAAACAATGGTAAAATAAACCTTAAAGTCTAAGAAATAACGTTGTCAGCACCTGCAAATGAAAATACTATGATATCTCCTTTTCACTTATTATGGACATATTGTCGTTTGATATTTATCAACTCATATATTTTCTACGATTGACCTGAGTGACTTATCAGCAGTATAAGTCACTCAGGTCTAACGATAAGGCGAGAAATCTTGCGTTTAATCTCTGTATAGAAATATAGCCGACGACCCCCCGCATATATACTCTGTGTTTTATCCTATTCCAATACCTAGATACTATTAATAAGTATAGTCTCTATCAGGTCACGTTTACTTTCGATGGGAAAATAATGTCTTTCTATATTAGCTTTGAGAAGGATATCGTATAATTCAAACATTATTCCGACATACATCTTATACAAATAGAAAAGTAGAAGAAAAATGATTCAAATCCTATTTACCTATGATCATTGTGTTTTCAGAAGAATGATATTCAATTTTCAGCGATTCTCTAGCAAATACTATGCATTGGATATATTCAACATACTTCAGCACAGCTGCAGCCGCAGTTACAGCATAGAATCTGTAGAACATAACCTTTGACCGATAGTCGGGATACTATCAAGCATAAATTCGAATCTGAAACTTCGAAGTTTGTCTAGATTATTACTAGATTGCGAGTTTAAGTAGATTTATTTGTGTTTTACGTACTTATGCACTACTTGAAGGTAAACCCCGTTGTATTGAGGAGCGCACAAAGTTTGTATATGTTGTCGACCTGCTGCATCATTGAAGTGTCTTCTTTGAACTGTCACCAAATTAACTAATGGATATCGATCCCTTATTAACTGGTATAGTTGATTCGGTTGCACACCTTCGCAAAATGTATGGGGAACTATAATCTGTAAATTGAATGTATATGTATATTACATACAGGATATACACAAATGTATCAGAAACGTGTGGCCCTTTCTGATACATTTGTGTATTATAATTAGCGCGAATTTTTGAATGAACCAATGGTTTTCTGTGAATCCATATAATCGTGTATATCACTGATGGTAGCCCGGACAACCTACCTACTATAATTTAAACTCAACATAAAAACTGAGTATCTTGGAAAAACCCCTAGCTGTTAAGGAGATTGTTAAAATAAATGGAGAAGAGATAGTAAGAGAACATTCAATTCTCTGCCGCATTGCGATCACTAAACCATATGACCAAAACATAGGTAAGCTGATTCTAGCTTTGCATTATTTTGGATTGTACTGTAAGAGAGGTCCACGTTCAGAGCCTGACGTAAGCCGACTTGTAAAATCACGTGTAGAAAAACGTTATTCTACCAATCTTTAGTAAGACGTGTGCAAATCTTTATCTTCAACAACGTGCATTATCAAAGAAATAAATAAATTATTTACCTCTACAGGATTGAAAAAGTTAATTTTCGTTAGCGTATGGGTATACAGCAGGGTGTCACTGAATTGACAAAGTACTAGATGGGGATGTCTTAGATCTACTGCTGCTATACCAATTTCTCCTCGAGCCATGCCCCTGCCTTCGGATATAGCTGAAAAAGATTAGATTGTTGCCAGGTTTGTTTTTTAGATACCATCGTTGTTATTAAAGTATTTTTGTATAATATCACTTTAAGGAGAATTCTGCTGAGCAATCCACAGCTTTTGAATAAGATTTGATTGGGATAGCTAGTTTAGGGAAACCAGAACCAGTCTAAGGAACTTGATCTCTAACTTTGAAGAATATTTTATGTAGGACTATCTATCTCTCAGTTGGTGGTCAATGACATGCTTTGTTTATTCCAAGATCAAGACGTAATAGCCAGCTGGCAGATATAACTTTAACTTTAAGCGTGTGCAAAATTTATCGTTCATGCGCATTATGAAGGAAGATTACCTAATATCACACTTGCATCGACTGCTGAAACGCTTGTAGATCTTGCTGAACGAGTCCCGCTGTATCCACCTAGGAATTATTAATTTATTGAGTAATTAGGTTCACAGCCTTATGTTTTCAGCCTAATCATAGATTTGAAGCAGCTGGTTCCCTTTGAGACTTATTAAAATAAGTAGGTATTCTACTGACAGAGATGAAAGTCGACATCGGAGCATAGTTTGCATGATTTAGCATAGAGCTCCCACCAGCTGCCCGCAAAATGTTGCATGAAGAACATCGTAAAAAAAATGCTAGTTTAATAATTGTTATGAAGTCACCTCAACACTTTCATCGTGGCTGCAAAAGTTACTTCTTGTTTACCTAACAAAATAACGGTGTCAATAACCCGTTTCATTAAATTCCTTTGTATTTCGATCTACTTTTCTATTATGAGCTTCATGCGAATTAGTGAAAATAATTCTATTCCTACCAGTATCGAGCTCATAAAACAGCTAGGTACCTACGAATATGTTTTTCAGTCTGCACATCTTTTTTGATGAATTCGTCAGATTAAAATGTAAAAACTTTATTCCATAAACTACTAGAATCTGAGAAAAGTAAACACGGGAAACAATACATTTTATTTAATTTACAACTGCCAGTCAGCTATTGATATTTATCGTAACTATTAGGAAACATTAGTGTTCGAAAAACCATCGCGTCGTCGTTTGTAATTTATAGTCATATCAAACTCAAACTCAAAGCATTTATTTCAAATAAACCATATACAGAAATTTTTAATTGTCAAGGGGTCAGTCAGTCAGAAATATGAAGCTAGTTGCCTGGACGAGCACGGCCTAACTTTACGTGTTTCTTATTTTCAAAACTTAACCTTGGGAAGCACGTTCTCACAAAGTAAATAATCCGTTAAGTAATAATCTAAAACTATTAATGTCGCCATCCTAATGCTACTGATCGTACAAGGGGCCGTATTATGACGTATTAATGCCACCATTATTCCAGTGTGAGTGAGAGACGGAGCTATACAAGGCCGCTAGCACCATCCTTTTTTCGCAGTGGAATAATGATGGCATTAATACTTCATAATAAGGCCCAAGGATAGGCAAGTCAGCGTGTTAGGTACCAGTGGTAGCCAAAACAATCAAGGTTCTTCGGATCCTTTCTTTCTTTTTCGAACCAATATAAAATCTACATAGACTTCCTCTTACACAGTACACAGTGGTAAAGTACAATTTGCTACCTAGTTGTTATTATTGGTTAGTAACAACCGGGTATTCACAATAATCGCTCAACTAAAATAAACTTGATGAAACGTAAAAGGGAAATAACATAAAAAGTAGGTAGGCAATTAAATACAGAATATCATGAGATAAAATGAATAAATTGAGTTGAAATGGGTAGGTTTGCTAATAGACGAGAACAGTGAGTGTTTCTAAAAATCAACGTATAAGAAGAACGTAAGTAGGTAGGTATACTTAATACAATGGTTCCAGCGAAGTGTTCAGCAATATTTTTTATTGATTAATAACTGTATGATCCTATATCAGAAGAGTCTATACACTAGTCCCAAGTGTTTTTCAGTAAATTGGTACCTACCTACCTACCTATTTGTGGAGAAGTTACATTGTATGAGGTAGCATCTTCACATTATTTGGCAACTGATGTGATGGCTACCTTTCAGGACATTTGTGCATTCAATTGGTATTGAATTATTGAAGGATTCTGTTGAGGATGTGGTTTTTTACCCGACTACGGAAGAAGAAAAATGGAGGGTTATGATTTTGACCGGTATGTAGGTATGTATGTATGTTCAAATTCAAAAAAAATTCAAAATATTTTTATTTCATATAAACCTACATGGGCACTTATGAAACGTCAGAAGCTAGGTGCACGGTTCCAATTGGTTGTTTCCTATGGAGAAGAGCCGGCAAGAAACTCCACGGTTACTCTTTTAAAAATAATGGGCTTTTACAATATTTACAAATAACAGTGTTATTAGGTATGGGAGGACAGTGTAGGTCTTTCAACAAGTACCAGGTACTTAACAGAATAATGATGGTGAACAAATCTACAGTCCACTAGGCCTACAGCGTTCTCACATTCACAAAATTGAGAAGAATCTATATAAAGATAAATAAATTAATAAAAATAAAAACGTATTTTAAACGAAATGACGTGATTGCTATTACGGCTGTATCAAATCTCAATAATTATCATGTCCACAAAAGCCACTAATAAAGAGTTGAAATAAAATTTTAGGTATATAATGTCAAATAATAGGGTGATTATGTCAAAGAAGAATGTAAAAATAAAAATAAAAAAATGTATACATGGTAATTTGGGAGCAGTTAATAGATTCTTACATAATTTGCCGTTAATCAGGTACCAGGGAAGCCACATGTGCAGAAGGAATTATTGCCAAGCTTCCTTGTCTTCAACATAGTCTTTAATTTTATAATATGCTTTCTTAATAAGGACGCGTTTGATGTGGGTTTTGAACTTCCCATCGCTAAGTTCTGTAACCGTTCATCTGTTACCTCATAACTTCTAAACTGCTGATCATAATCTGACAAATGATGTATCGTTGGAAGCGTCTTTATTGTCCGCACGTCACATTAAATTCCATAATATGTACATTAGTAGATTTTCAGAATATCTAAACTAACGATTTTATACGGTTTTGGCCGTAAAACTATGAGACATGGTTTTGGAAGTGAGCTCTCGTACCACACTAAATTGTTAAGGATTTTTTTTAAAATAATATCTTTTGAAATACTGAATGTGCAGGATGTTGGATTACGCCAATATTAAGTAGAAATTTCTACTAAATATTGGTGCTATAATGTTATCCGATTTGATTAACTACTTTAGTAGCTACGTACAGATATTTTCTATAGACCGTCAGGATTGAGGAGCCACATAAAACGTGTTGTATTAGCGAAATTATATAGTTTTTCCATTTTATTTGTATACTACAAATTACAACACATTTACTACTAAACTATACTAAAAAATAAGTGGTAATTGGCTGATTAGGATTCTCTCTGAGAAACAGCGCGGTGAAATATACGGATATTTATGAAAAATCAAATCATTGTAGCTATTTCAAATTCAGCCGTACAATACCCTTTTTTTTGTAGATATTACCCATAAGTAGGTACTACAAAACCCTACCAAATTTTCTAACAAATCGGTCAGCTAGTTTTCGAGTTCTAAGGTGGCTGGCTCCTCCTTACCATACACTTCCTGTAACTACGGACACAAATGTCACGGTGTATAAGTATCTTTTTTTTTAAATGAATGTTTAGTATAGTCGCCGGCACGTAACTTGGCAAGAATTATAGATGCGCACGATTCGTTTTCGCTTGTTTTTCTTAATAAACATGTTCAAAAATAAATTAGGTATGGCAATAACCATAGAATGATGGCATGCAATAAAAGTGTTTTTTTTTTTTTTGTTGCACTAAGTGTAATATGCGCAAACTTACTTCCAATACGCTCAACCCTTGCCAAGTTACGTGCCGGCGACTGTTAGTCATTGCATACATGAAGTAGGCTGCTTTTGTAAAACGACTAAAATGTCACGGTGTATAATATGTCATCTTGTCTAAGTAAATAAAAATGTTTAAATTGTTAAATCAAGCAAAAGTAAGACTGTACAGTCACGAGCGCTAGTATTAGAGATGTCGCGAATAATCGCTATTATTCGGTATTCGGCATTCCTCATTTTTTTTTATTATTCGACGAATATCGAATAATAGTGTCTAAAGAAAAATAGACTTTTAATGAACAGAATAACTATAGACTTAAAAATAATTAAACTTTTATTAATCTTTAAAATTATTATCATTAATATATAAAGATCAGTCATGTTGAAGTTAATTAGTTGGCTTTTAAATGAATAATTTAATATTTAAAGTCCAAAAGGGGCAGATTGGGATCAAGTCGGTTGCGCTTTTTTTCATAAATCAAACCTGCCTCGGAAAATAAATAAACTATATTATTATTTGAGAATAAATAAACTTTTAACTATATTCCTTTTTTTATGTCGAGTAATAATGGCAAGTATTCGACTATTCGCTATAACAACTATTCGCGGCATCTGTAGCTAATATGTAAGTATCCACTTAACAAGATTCAAAAGCGATTTTCTCGCGGAATATTGACTGCAACTTTGAGATATGGCCTATTTCATTATGTTTTCCAAAATACTATGTTTGTTACAATATAAAATACCAATCACCACAGTAGGAGAAAATCAATTTTAAAAGTTGTTAAGTATATATATATTAGTGCTCGTGACTTTACGGCGCGGCTGTAAAACTTATATACAATAAAAAATAAACAAAAAAAAATTAAAGCAGCTCTGCAAATACGTTATCACGAAATTATAACTCCAAAATAATTTAACTAAAAACCCGACTACTGAAAAATCACGCTCTAAAAAGTATGAAACAAGAAAATATTTCAGACAGAAATCAAGACATAGGTACAGACGCCAACACATCAACCTACTACATTCTGTCAAATTTCTTTAATAGATTTTCAACTTTATCACTACAGCGTAAGGTTCAAAGTTGATTGAGAAAATTTGAGTTTCGAGTAGGTTAACCTGCTGGCGTCTGTACAAAAATGGTCAACGTAAAGCCGTCGTTGCTTGCCATTGATTTTTTTCAGGTGTACATGCATGCGACCACCGCTTTTTTAGGATAATGAGCGAAGTAAAGGACGGGCATTTAAAAAAAAAATATAGTGCCATCTCGCTATTGACCTCTGATGGTTGTAGCTGCTTAACTGGACTTTCCTGTGGCTGCCTTAAGCTACTAACATAAAGCCTCCAGCCAAAAGGATGGTCAGTAAAAACGTAGCCTTTTATATAGAAACCCTGTACCCTAAATTACGTAATACACGGTCAATAGGAATTTCAATCGTTTTGAAAAAAATTGAATAAGATCGAAAAAAAAAATCTGCTCAACAACTCAAATACGCAATGAATGTTGTTGAACTGTCAAAATGAAACAAATTTGTCGTAGGTAATCGTTTACGAAAATGTGTTGCGTAATTAATTAGATAGCTGTTTAAAGTAAGTTTGTAATTTTGCAAATAGATTATTATGATGCAATTTTACGAAAAAGATGATAAGTTTATTAAGAAATTATTACACAACTGAAGTAGGAAAATTTACCTACTATGTGTCATATAATAACTGACCAAAATAAGGAGAGATAATAACATTTTTCTACACCAATAGCGACGCAGCAAGTAAAGGGGTTATCGGAATGAAATGGTACTTTTTGGTACTTGCCTATCGATAACATGTGAACATGGATTTTTTATTGTACACTTACATAATTTTGCACACTAATTTTGTCCAATGTTGCGACATTCGACATTCTTATGCCCTGATAATAATCCGCAAGTGTTAAACAACGCTGACGCCTTTTTTTTTTTTTTTTTGGGTGGGAAATTATCAAATAACTTCTCCCGCTCTGGGTGGAGCGGGAGGGCGTGTCAGACTCTTACTGACTAAAACCCACCCGTGTTCCTTCCGTTGCCTTTACGTTGCCAGGGGCCACGGTATCCCTTTCGGACTTTCCCGCAACCCCGGCAGGCATTGGTCCTATCGGACCCCTTCACTTGCTGACATCTCTTTGAGGCGCGCGTGGAACACAACGCGCCGTCGACCCGGGCCTGGTCCTTATCGGACGGCGAGCTACCCATTGCTCACCGTCCGCAAGCCCGCGCCTACGGTGGCCGGGAATCGGCCTGCGATTCCCGACGCCCAGGGCGTCTCCTGCGGCGGCTAGGGGCGTGAGGGCGCGAAATTTGCCTCTCCCTCACGCGTTCTGCCTCCTCCTTCGCGAGCATTACTGCTTCGCAGAAGGAGGTGACGGCCTCCCATGCCCTCTCGCTCCGTACCATGGCCTGGACTAGGGCCGGACGCGAGAGATCCCCGCCGCCGATCGCCTCCACGAGGACACGGCGATGCTCTGCCCAAGCCGGACAGACCTCCACCGTATGCTCAACCGTGTCCTCCGGGCGATCCACGCAGTGATGACACCCGGGCGTTTCCTCCCGCCTGATACGGAACAGGAACCTCCCGAAACAACCGTGTCCGGTGAGGACCTGCGTTAGGCGGAAGGTGAGGACGCCGTGGCGCCTCTCTAGCCACTCCTCAAAGAGGGGACTTATCGCCGCAATAGTGGCGTGCCCAGCACTGGGTTGCGACAATCGCACTCTCCATGACACAACGCTGACGCCTGCTGGTCGGCTAACCGAACCGGTTCGGTTGGTTGTACCTACCTACCACATATTCGTTTTTGAAGAACTAATAATTTTTATAAGTAAGATAAAGGTAATGGCCCATTTAGTGTGAAAAATATACCCACGGCGTACAGAAATAAAATATGGCGGGAATCAAAGACAAATGATTATACTTTTCAATGATAAGTGGCGCATTGCTGTGGCTCATGGGGATCATGAAAGAATAATAATAAAAAAATGTAATCTACCTAGTATGAAAACTTAACTTATAACTTGTGGTTTTAGGGAGGAGAAAATAAAATACATTTTTTTTAAATGTTTATTCAGCCCCATCAATGTCTAAAACTTAACAAAACAATGGCAATTTGTTTGTTTCATTTTCAAGTCTAAACCGATTTTGATTAAATTGCCGTGTATAGATATATTTTTTGATTTGGAGTCGGACATAGTATACTTTTTACCCAAGTGACATGTTTCCATGGATAAAATAATTTACAGACAGGCGAAACCGCTAATTATTATCCAATATTTATTGGTCTGCTGCAAGATTTCTCCAACGAATTATTTTTTTCTTTTTACATATAATGAAAAGTGGGTTATGCTTGCATTATTTACCACCATTTTCGTTTTTGTACAAAAACATTTTTGTACCGGGTCGGATTATGGGCCATGACCTTTTCGTGTGAAATATCAATTCTGGTCTTGTCGTTTTTGAATCCACCGTCACGTCCACGTTGGTATAGATCTATTCTTATACCTACCCAATATGTCCGCCCGTCCGTCTGTCTGTCAGCGGTCTATATCTCATGAACCGTATTAGGTACAGAGTTGAAATTTTCACAGATAGTGTATTTCTATTGCCGCTATAGACAACAAATAATAAAAATAAAATAAAGTTAAAAATTAAAGAAACGCAACTCCATACAAGAAACGTGTTTTCTTTTTACCAAAGTAAAAAACGTTGTGTTAAATATAGTACGGTGGTTACGGAACCCTTCGTATACGAGTTCGACTCGCACTTGCCTGATTTTTTAAAGGACGGATCAAAGAATAATATTCTTCTCTACCCACCTACACAAGTAAGTACCTACTTATTTGACATGGCCGATATTATTCGAACTGCCGATAACTCAACTGCTCACAACTAGTTTGGGGCAAGGGTGGCGGAGGTCAGACGGCAGTTACTTACCGCTCAGATCCAGAAACAAACGATATAATGCTTCAAGAAACATGCTACTAATAAGTTTAAGATAATATAAAAAATGCTTCAAATATTTTCTGGTCTGGGTGTACCAAATTTTGACAAGCTCCATCTGGTACGTCTACCGCTTCAAAAGAAAGCTTCGCTTTAAAACGACTCGGTTGGCTGGCGCAGTGACTTGGCGGATTCGACTTCCGTAGATCTACAGTTTTACACTTAAGGGAGTATTATATTATTCTGTGCTTTAGGTAAAGCGCACACGGACCACCGGCCACAACTACCGGTGGCTGTCGCCTCTTGCTGCGGTGGTGTTGAGTACTGCTGTAGCGGGTGGCCGCCACCGGCCAGACGTGTGCGACAAATCTATACCAAACGTATGAAAAAGCATGTGAACTGCTTGTCAGTAAAAACTGGGGCTACCGGTGGCTGTGGCCGGTGGCTCGTTTGCTCCTAGCCTTACCGAACATTATTTTAATTATTCTGGTCTGGATGTTTGTAAGAACATATAGGGAGATACCTACCTATGTGTCTGACAATATATTCACAATACAGGACTACAGAAGAAAAAAATAAGACACCCAGCTGTGGTTAGTTAGATAAGAAGAATATCTAGATACATACATACCTCTGCTACTACTACTGATGTATCTGAGAGCAGTCGGTCTATTCTTCGGTGTGCACAGATCGTGTGACGTATCAGCTGCGGCAGAATCGCTGGCCAGCACTCTTGGGCGTTGCCGGCCGCTGGATGACGACTCGGGCCGAGATGATGTTGAATGTAATATCCTGGCAACAAAGTTTTAAATGTAGGGTTTGTCACCTGTATCCTGCTATTGTGATTAAATATTACTCGGCTTCGGTGTAGCAAGGGAATAGTACAGACGCCAGCAGGTCAACCTACCCGAAACTGTCAAATTTTCCTAATCTACTTTGAACCTTATGCTTTAGTGATAAAGTTGAAAATCTTTTGACAGATTGTGGTAGGTTGATGTGCTGGCGTCTGTACCTAATACCTACCTACCTAGGTAGTAATACTTACCTCTGCCTAAACCTTCGGGGAATACAGGAGTGAGGTGTGTTATATTATTGTGTTATTAGTTGTTTTAGCTTGGCGCCAACGCTACCTAACAACTTTAACGACTCACATTGACAAAAAAAATACAAAAACGCTTTTTTGTGTTTTGAGAAATTACCTGCTTGGTCATTTATGATTATTTAGTTTACTGGCTTACCTGCGTTTAAAACTTCTTGGTGGTCCTGGTGGTGGACCCATAGTAGGACTTCTGGGTGGCCCCACTGAAACCACATCTTTATCGAATTGATACTTTGGCGCTTTGTTGGCCGCAGAAATAACTTTAGGAGCACTAAAAGGATGGAGCGGCGGTAACAATGAAGTCGCACCCCTTATACCTAACGAAAACATGCAAAAGAAAACGAATTAATTTAGTAATACATCAAGTACATCTTCGTATTAAGATGAAAGTTTAAAAACTTTACCTAGCGACGAGTCTTTCCTAATAAATTCATTTTTATTTCTGAATCGTGAATGGGCATTAGTATTAATTCGCTTTTCTCGTGGCACGACGTTCATTTTACTTTTACTTCTCTTTTTGTGAGCCAAAATAAATAACCAACGCTTTTGCTATTTTAGAGAAGCCACGTAAAACTTTTATTTTTCCCGCCCCCACACCATTGACAAAAGACGTGACCACATGACGTGAGGATGCATAGGTTTTATTGATCCTAATCGCTATCATTGTCAAACGAATCGAACTACGAAAGAAGTTTTAGGACTAAAATAATGTGATGTGAACTTGATGACGCTAATTAATAATAAAATCATCTGAGTTTTATGATGATTATTTAATCAACTTATACGTTTATTAAAGACAGAGAACATTGTTATTTATAATTTCTACACTTTTTGATTAATCCTTGCTAACATCACGCGTAGCATGACAACCATAGAAACGAGTTTTCTATGGGTTTTGTCGACGGAAGAAAAGATAAAATGACCAATTGTGATTGTATATCTGTCATTTTGTCTATTCTTCCGTCGACAAAACCCGTTTCTATTGTGTTCATGGCATAGAGTGGTCATGGTAAGCGTTCAGGACAGTGCATATATTCGAACGTGTTTTTAACCTGGCTGTCACGTGGAGAGATAGACTGTGTCAGACTGTCAAGTTAATGTCAAAGTGCAAACGTCAATACCAGCATTATCGTTTGGTGCGTAATTTTAAAATATTATTTTCGAGTTTTACAACCATGGTATTTTTATTTTTATTTTTAAAGCGTCAGAAATATATACGACACAATATAAAATCAAATTGGGACTTTATTGTATAAGGAATAAAATAATCTTATGAAATCCGTTGATAACCTTGAACTAAATATTTTATCATCTACAAAATAATTTGTGGAAGAAAATACGACTACTGAGCTTTATGCAAAAGAAACAAATTATTTGAGAAGACATTACCTTCTAGAACTATCTGGAACCTTAATAAAGTAAGTATGACTTGCGTTTAGAATATTTTAACCTTCAATAAGAAGGTCATACTACAACATGTTATTATCCTGTCGTGACGTTAATCTGTCGGTGTTTCCCGTTGCCGTTATATAAAATATCAAGTACCTAGGATAAAGTACTTAATTCGCAGTAGAGGTGGGTGAAGCAGGTTTATCATAACTCTACAGGTAAGTTACAGAACATATTTCGAGTGATACAATCCCAAGTAATCTTGTGTAGGAGACATAGGTTTCAGTTTCACTGTCCTCAGTCCTCTAATACAACTGAATATATAAAAACTTTAAGTGAATTGTTGATGAACAATACAAACGAAAATTAACATCTGAGAAAGAGTTTACAACCTATTCTTAAAATTGAATTAATTTGGACATAACTTCCATTAGGTACTTACATCTATTAGAATAGCATTTATATTTTTTTAAACAGGTTGATTCCAACAGTATCTGGAACATTACTTTTTAATGTTATTTTTTAAATTATAAAAACAATTATAGAATTAACAAATATTATGATGTGTGCAAAACTTTATCTACCCATGTATGGCAGATTCAATGTTAATGTTTACAAAATAAATATTTACAGTCAAATATTCATTTTAATTAGGTGCTTGTGGCTCCATAGATAGCTCTTATTGCCTACCTACTTCGACAATCTATATGCCTCGGGCCCATTACCACAATATCTTGTCTGCACACTGATAATGTCGCATTTGAGATAGCCAACGGCTTTAGAAACCACTTTTAACTGGATTTATACCATTTTCGAAATTATCACACAATATTGACATGATTTTGATTGTGTTAAGCCTTTTTGATACTTTTTTATAGCACTTTCATGATGACACACTTTTCAAATGTCACTTTTATGTGATGAGTATTATTTATTGATCTTTTCTCAATAACAACATGCTTGTAATTACTTAAGATACAAACTCATGTGATAAATTGCTTACTTGCAAAGTTATTTGTTTTATCAATCAGTAAAAAATAATAACTAAAGAAAGAAACAAAGATAATTGCATTTATTGGCATTACAGCAAAAAAATACACCATATAAACAAAAAAAAAAAAAAAAACAGAAAACAATGATTAAAACTACTTACTAGCAGCAATACTAGGTTCTATTGAAGATGCTGAAAAACAAAATTCAATTTATAAGAAAGTATAGACTACCATATAGATTATAGAGGATGTGTTTTTGGAGAGGGTCTCTGGTAGCAATACCCACTGTTAGTTAGAGATGGAAAAACATACATAGATAGATCATTAAAAGTGAAAATAAGAACTTAATTAATCTTTTTCTAGTATCAATAAAATCTCCTTTTTCATATAAATCCTTCTGCTTTTAATGATGACAAAGTTTTTTAAGAATCATCTCTCATACCCTAATACCTATACATTTAAATATGTTCTTAATTTGAAAAATATGAATAAGGTAAGAACCAGCACTCTTATGAAAACCTGAAACAAAATTTTGATTTTAGTGATCGTGATAAACTCAAAATGGATTTTTAACATAACATCTTTTTGTCTAATGAATGACAAAGCTGACTTACTGATCCTTGTCAAAAATAGATCCTAACATAACATCACGCCATTATTCCACAAAGGGTTTGGCAGAGGTGTACCTATAATCCACCCACATTTCGCCAGTTATGTTTGAGTCCCATGTAAGGGGGCGAGCCTATTGCCATCAACCGGGTACAAATCCACACTCCGGGTTGCTACTGAGAAATTCCAGATGGAAAAACCCAATAACACTGCCCGACTTAGGAATTGAACCCAGGAGCTCATGACGACGAGGCAGTCAAAAAATAGATCCTGTATACAGATAAATGTTCCTATTATAATTTAACGATAGGTACCTATATTCTTCACTAATAATGGAATCTATTTCATGAGATGCACACGTAACAAGATTTAAAATTGCATGTCACCATTATCTGTAGTTCAAATAAATTAATTATCAATGAACAAACTGTAAATAAAACATCATGCGCTGAAGGCGTGCGACAGCCGACTGGGCATAATAATAATATGATAACCTCGTGTGTAAGCAATTATAAATTAAGTTGAAAATAATAACAATAATCAGGTAAAAATAAAGTTAATAAGCAAATATAATTACAGTTAATTCTTGGAAAAGTGTGTATCCTGATCCTGAAAACTATTTTTATCCTATTGATCCTTTTTTAATAAATTGGTAAAAAAAACGGGTCAAAACGGTTCTTTTAGCCACTGGCTATTTAGCTAAATTATTCTTGGTCTCTCAAATTGTTGGTACAGCAGCCTTCCTACCATTATATAATCTTACTTAAAATTTAAATAATAATTACATCTATAGGTAATATGGAGGCATAATGGTCAAATAAAAGATATAAGTGTGCCTGGTCAGTTACCAAATGCTGTCTGGGAATTCCTGGGATTGTAAATCATAATGTAAATAAGCCGGCGTTACGAGTACCAGCTGTATTTGATAACACTAGACACACCCACTACGCGTCACTAAAAGTACCACTGCGCCGACTGCGCGTCATAACATAGTACCACTTTATAAAACCAAAGATAGAAGTACCACAGAACTGTTTTTTTTGGGAAATTACTTTGTTTCCTTGATTTAAGAATAATAAATAATAGCACGGCATGATTAAAAAAAAAAATTGGTCCTTAATATACCTACATTAATTAAGTAGGTACCTAATTATTTCCAAAAATACATTGTAAACACGGCTTCACATCAAGCTATACATTTCCAGTTTATGCTGATCTCGCATTGTATAGGGTTTCCGTACACTTATTTACAAACTGAAGTCATATTTTTTTTTTATGGACCCTAGAATAGTGGTCATGCCTAGAAACACTGTTTTTAATCTCGTGTTCTATATTATGATTGGTGACAAGGTTAAATTTATAAAAAAAAACTTTATTGATCAGTTCGGAAAAGTCGTACTTAATTAAATAAACGTAACGTGGTAATTATTATGATGTATAATAATTTATTTCGATAGATATTTATTTCTAAATTTTTAACCCAAGAAATTATATTTCTAAAACATAAATATTTATTGCGTTAGTATTGTGTGCGTCAAAGCCCTTTTGTATTTTATTTTTATGCTAAAGTAACGAAAATATTATTTTTATCATGATAGTTTATCGCTTTTGCACCCGACGCAATCTGCAAAACAAGTGGTTCCATAAAATATTCCATACGCTTCTATTGCGTGAGAGCGAGATAGGTATCATTTCGTCGCTTCAATTCGCAGCATATTCCTTGT
Organism: Xanthia icteritia; assembly: GCA_949128155.2. Lineage (NCBI taxonomy): Eukaryota > Metazoa > Arthropoda > Insecta > Lepidoptera > Noctuidae > Xanthia > Xanthia icteritia. The sequence goes on along the minus strand of OX421940.2, from coordinate 16,649,719 downwards.
CGGGCCGTACGTCTTTGAACGAAAGCCAGTGTTGTGACGTCGTTCATGGTACGTAGCTCTCAGATGGTAGTGCTGTAGCTCGCGATACAGTTTATCTCGGCGAGTCTCGAGGATATAAGTCGAGAAACGCGTCAATGTGCCGTATTAAGTGATATCACTCTCGACGAAGGCGTGTTCTCGGTGTATCCCGCCAAGTGGGTCTTATTGCTCTATTAACCTTTAACGGAAGATAAGTAAATAACGATCGATTTAAATCGATTAAAGTGCAACAGCTCATTGTAATTTTGGTTAGTAAAAGAAGATTCAACGAAGATGGCCCTTTACAGGTAGATTTTTTACAAAACGGGTTATGTGCATGCGCATGAATAAAAAATCTTTACTGATTTAAAACAATATTACCCGTAATTTATTTCGGCATTTAAAATGTTCAAACTAATTGATTCGTTAGTTAATTACTGATCCATTGTTTAAACTTCAATACTGTTATTTCTTGTTCATAGTAATAGAATATGCATAAAACGCATTTTCTAGTGTCATTGTCAAGTCAAGTCAACGACAGAGAGTAGTCCATAACAATCGCTAAGTTCATAACGTTACTATATTTATATTGTACTGAGACAGTAGTCCATTGCAGTATCTATAATAAGCAAAAATTATGGGATGTGACTTGTGTTTTCATGGCCTTTAATACTGTGTTTTTGTAACCAGTTCGTTTGGTATTTTCTCAGTAAAGTCTAGCTTTAGCGTCTACCTCCTTGTACGCTGATTAATGTTTAAACCGAAATACAAAATAGAATCTCTTATTTGGTTTAATTGGCTCACGGTCTTATTGTTTATTTCAATTCAGTGTTAAAAAAAATGTATAATTATTAGTATAATATTCCATATATATAAAATATTAAGTACCTATATAAAATAAAGTAGGTCACCCGACCACTTTTTGCACTCGATTGTAACACCAATTAGGTATCGGGTTTTCAGCGTACAAAAGCAAGTGTTAATAAGGAAATATGAATTATTTAAATTTCAATAAATGCAGAGTAAAGTTCCCATTGTTGACACTGTGTTGTTTAGTCTTCAGTACAAGGTATAGCAAAAAAAAATAATTATATCATCTATTTTATAAAAAGGAACCACTTTTCTTCTGAAATACATTTTTTTGTAAAGTAATAAAATAGTGCTAGGTAGTATTACAATTTAAAAACCATTAATCTGTTCAAAACAGGAAAAAAAATCAACAACATATTTTACTATTTGGGCGTACAAAATAATTTCCTATAACATTTACCTACCTAGAAACGCTTAGTAATAATAATATTAAAAGTTACTAATAACATCCCCATTAAAAACGAAATTCCGACTTTTAAACATTATAATTACACCCAATTCGCAGTTCCACGACTGAGCTCAATACATTTTGCACGCTACTCATTTCGGACGCCCCGTGCACAACTCTGCTATTGAACTTCACCTTTTTGATAAGTTCTATTATTCTATCAACTTGTGACAGCATCATGTGATGACAAAAACCTAAAAACCTAAATAGTAAACAGAAAGATAAATAATTATTGCCACTCTTCCTTGTATATTTTTCACACGAAACATGTTCAGTTTTTCTCGCGTGCAAGACTAAATTCATGGTATAAAGTATCTATCGAATTTAAGGAAGCCATCATTGAAATCAGTAGTCTCATCATGGCGCGACTCATTCAGAGCCTGATTCAATGGTGATTGAACTTCTTATTGACGAAGCTTTATTACCTCGCGTGGTATCTAGGCTCCGTTACGCAATATTGAATTGTGTGTGTGGTATTAGTGTTGCTTAGGACAGTCGATTGTTATCGCGTGTCGGTGGTAGTCACATTATCTAATACATATTCCACCACAAAATACCTACCTGCCTGTTTACGGTAACAACTCAGACGATCCAAATATATCCATTCTAATTTGCATGTATTAATTTGGTCACGTAAAATAATTTCTTTACTTCAATACCGCGTCGACATTTGGAATTGAAACATTTTCAGCTGCGGTAAAATTTCCTATCGGCTAACCTCCGACTTTTTGTTCACAGTCTGTCGTCCAACATCCAGTACGCGACCCTGAAAACCCTGTCGCTGGTCTCCATCAGCGTCATGTCGCCCCAGCAGTCGATCAAGGAGCTGTTTCGTACGGCTGACTGCGTCTGCTTCGATGTGGATTCCACCGTCATAAAGGATGAGGGAATTGACGAGCTGGCCAAGTTCTGCGGAAAAGGAGATGAAGTTAAGAGGCTGTGAGTATTAATTTCTTTTGCTAAGTTTGAACTAATACCTCGCCTCTCGAGAAACCTCGTGTCCAAAAAAAGACAAAGCGGGCCAAGTTCTTGAGCCTGAAACTGTAGCGAAGAATTTTAATTTATTCGAGAAATGACTAATGGATCGGATAATAAAAAAATTGGAGGTTAATCATTTTTCCTCATCATAGATTTAGTGTAATTTCAAGATTGTAATCATCTTGAATTCTCGTAAACAATTATCTGCTGCATATCATCGCCTTGGAAAATAATTTGTTCATTGAGTAGTTTTTTTAATCAACGATTTAACGTTGCGAATATCTTTAATGTTGTTTACGATGTAGGGAAGCAGGTACCTACCTTTTATTGGAAGTCTTTGGGTAAACTTGAGTGAGTGGCGGCAAAAGCCAAAAGGTAGTGGTAAAGTCCAGACAACTTAGGTAAAATTTGATTTTTGATCATAAAAATATATTTCGCATATAAAATTGACACAGTAAACTGCTACAGTCAACAGCCTTTCTTCAACTAGGTTACATGCGTAATTAAAAAGATGTGTTTACTTTGCGCGTCTTTGTAATTGCGCATTTACGCCGTTTTTTTTTTACAAAATATTGGGCAAAGAAAAGCGTGATATCGCATGTGCATGGGCAACTGCAATCAGCTGATTGTTTGATTGTAAACAGCTCATAATCTCTAGCTCATGTTTACCTTGTCAAGTCTTTGTTATTATCATACGACATTCTGCGTAATTCGATAATTCTTTGTTTGTTCCGTGGCCTTAAATTAACCAAATGTGAATGTATCTGCCAATTTGTTATTTCATTTCCGCATAGAAGATCGGAGAGATAGAGAGAGTGATGTAAAATTAAAAATATTTAGGTACTTACTCCTGTATCATGTAGTAGTGAATGGTAGAATCCAGTAGCTAAGTGATTTTGCATATTTATGAGTTAGAGCAGGCTCAATGAAAGTAAATATTTACAGGCCGGTATAGGTCAATATTGTTTGTATTATTTTATTATTAACGCTACTGAACTTGGCTGTGTTTTTCAAAACTTTTTTATTTTGTAAATCTTGTTTTCTTAATTTGTTGTTTACTTGTACTCGGAAGCTGATAACAGAATTTTGTGTATTTTACCTACGATAACATTATGTTCACCCAAACAACATTATGACGTATTTAACATTATGTTGAACAAAACGGAGAATTTATTCAAGCAATGATTTTGTTCACAGGACTGCCGAGGCTATGGGTGGTGGCATGACCTTCCAGGAGGCTTTGAAGAAGAGACTGGACATCATCAGACCCAGTGTCTCACAGATCAGAGAGTTCGTAGAAACGTTCCCTATTCACCTCACACCTGGAGTAGCGTAAGTTTTTTTTATAAATTTTACTATTTAAGGAAGTTATCTATTATCATCATCACGCTTGTTCCACGGGGGTAAGGCAGACGAGTACCTAAAGTTCACCCACATTTCGCCAGTTATGTTTAAGTACCAGTAATAGGGGGCGAGCCAATTTTGGGCTCCTACTAAGAAACAAAATTCGTCTATAACACATCAGAGTACTCGGTGATTCAATTATGACATGTGATTATTATACCGTGCCATAGCAACTCGCCATTTGTAATGACTTAGCAACTGATAAGCATTGATTAAACTATAATTTATACCCTACAATTTAATTACAGTTTCGTTAGTTTTTGGTTAAAGTTTTAGTTTCAAAGCAAAAGTAAATAAAAACTTTCATCACTTGTATTGTTTATTCACGCCTTGTGACCCAAGATGGCTTTTTAATACGCGTTTTATTTTTAGTCCTAAGAATCTTTGTGACGTAAAAAGTAATCATTTTAGACTTTGTTTTGGTTGCTAGATGCGCACTTATTTATTTGAGGGTAATATCCAAAGTCTAAAAACTATACTTTTTTATACACTGATCTAATTCAAGACAGGGATTAATAGGTCTACAATGTTCCAACTCCAAACAGAGATTAGTTTTAATTTGAAAGTCATTAAATGAGTTAGTTTATTGGTTCCGCCTATCGTCTTTTAGCACGATGTCCTTAGTAAATAATCTTTTTCTACCGAAAATAGAAGAAAAACAGCTGAAAACAGAAATGACATCAGCCTTGCTCGTGATCCGCAAAATATTAAGAGAATGTAACTAGTTATCTCCGCTTCAGAGCCTCATGTTATCTTCAATTTCCTGACCTCAATAGTTACCTACTCAAACATTTTGTGATCATATTCGCGTGCATAGTTGACGCTTGTATCGTGTGTTTATTGTTCGTCAATTTTCTTTGAAACCCATAATCTAAAACGATGACTAGCCAGAATTTTTATTTTAAACTGGTTTTATGTAGAGACTTGTTTGAAATCTCAAAATAACTTCGAATCGAGGGTCATATTTCAGAATCATTCCAGAATATTAGATCCGACCTTTACTTGGTTCTTTATCAGCAAATAAAGAGGTGAAGCGAGCCTTTTTTGATAACGATATAATCAGACAAATATGAAGCGGCCATTCCATACTGAAGTATGACTAATAGTAATAAGACATGCAGGGATAAAAACAAAACATAAAAAAAAACATCTCTCTTTGTTTGTGTCGATAGTTTTATTGTTTATGTTTTCACCAATAGGGGTAATTTTAGATGGTTCATTTTACATTAACAAGGGTAACTTCAGATGTCTCATTCAACACCTACAAGGGGACTTAAATTACCCTTCTCTGATTTTACATCTGCAAGACTAATTTCAGATGTCTCCGTTTACACCTACAAGGGTAACTTTAGATATTTCATTTTACATCGATATCTTTTAAGATCAACCTGTTCTATCTTTTACCTGCCATGGATATTTCGTAGTTGTTTTGTACCCATTAGGTCCTCCCAAGTCTACCCGTTTGGACACACATCTAATAATATATTAATATTCCAGGGACCTAGTAAAGGAGCTGCATGAGCGAGGAGTGGAGGTGTATCTGGTCTCCGGCGGGTTCCGGAGTCTCATCGAGCCTGTGGCTGAGCTGCTAGGCATTCCACTCACCAATATCTTCGCTAACAGACTTAAATTCTACTTTAATGGTGAGTACTTTGGAATTTTACCTTCGGAAAAGAACTGTATTGTAGACCAGTGATGATAAAGACTGACCAAGACAGTGTTCTGGTAGGGCGGTGGCAATTTTGTGGTGCAGTATGCCTTAGATATTTCTATAACAGTTATCATAATTACAACAGCAATCATGGTTTTAACTTTAACTGATTATCAATCATGGGAATGTCTACAGGTTTATACTTCGATATCATGTAATATTGCAAGAAATCTCAAAATGTGGTCTTGCTAATAATACTGGAAGCAGGTTGCAATTTTGCAAGCAGTGACCCGTTTCCCTGTACTTACGGGTTTAAAGTTCGGCCCGTTATTTGTTGTTGTATTGTACATAAGTGCAAGAGAAACTAATGCCTTTTGATATGGCTTTAGTACTTAAATGATTTCTTTTATTATTAAGAAAGTTTGACGTCAGTGTGAGTCTGATATTTTTATCATTCGCCATTTCGTCAACTTTTGGAGATTGAACTCCGTTGTTATCTGTAGTCCCAAAATACACACATCAAAAGTGTCTAGGGATCAAGAACATTTTTAACTATAAAAAAAATATCCAATTACTATTTACCAAATCTAGTCTTCCAGACTGACTTCTTACTTGAATTAATGTTTAAGTTAACAACTTACCCCTATATAATAATAAAAATTAAGAAAAATTGCATATTTTGCAAATTGTGGGAAATTAACCTAAGTTAATGTCGTCAATTAAATGGCAAAAATGAGGATTTTTCAATTTTTATTCAATAGTTTTAATTAAATTTACTAAAAAGAATCAATAACGATCCAAAAAAGTTAAAATAATAACCCTCAATTGCGGCGATACTCTAAAACATACTTGATCCCTAGACACTTTTGATGGGTAGATTATTATAAGTAACTTTACTCATTGTTTTTAGAATAATACTATCCCACGAGTAACATAACAAACTATCACGCCTGTAATCCCTAAAGGGTAAGGCAGAGGTGCTATAGTAGACCCACATTTCGCCAGTTATGTTTACGTCCCATGTAATGGGGGCGAACCTATTGCCGGGCACAAACCCAGAGTCCGGGACTACGAGTAAGAGCTGCTAAAATTGCACCAGATAAAAAATAATCAAACGTTTCCGTTACTTAGAGATTTATGTATTACTAATTACTATTTCACCATATCACACACGTGTAGCGGAACAAGATATGACTATCAGTGCGTTGGTGTTAGAAACAATATCGCCAATAATGACAGTCGCGGCCAAAGTTCACACTCTCTCGCCCATAAGCAGGAATTGAACTCTCATGTAATCTCATCACAGATGAAGCGAACGGAAATAGCTCATGAATTAGTAGTAAGCACTAAAGGAGTTTATAAATAGATTGTTACTATTATATAAATAATTATAAATTTAATAGTTTGTACTTTAAATTTAAATTAATATTGCGTAATAATATTTTGAGGCAATTTGTATTGTTGGTATAAGTCGTAGTTATCGCCTTTCTTTGGTTAAGTATGTCAGGATCAATATAATATCAAGTTAGGATTAAATAGTTGAGTACTATCAGGAGTGCACCATAGTTGGCTAGATCACCGCTTCACATCAGGTGAGATAGTAGTCAAACGCTGTTGGTAAAAAACAAAAACTCTTATTTAGTTTTATCTCGCTAGCTTTGACTTCGACCCCTACATTTTATAATCAAGAAAATACTACAAGTTTGATAAAGGCTCGTTCCTCACAGCTGCACCGTGTTTCGTCCAAAGTATAAAGATTTACTTGTATGTTTTGACTTGTTGCTAGCCCATTACCGGTCAGGCGATCATGCTCACTATCTTGAGTACCTACCTATAGATAAAATCATTTGACTTTGAAGGAAATTATAAATCGGACCACCTGAACTTCTATAATGTGAGAGATAATTAGTAGACTAAACTTTTCTAAATTAGGCTTAATTGCAGGCATGAGTGAACAAACGTCCATCGAATCGAATACGGATAAGTGGGCAAACGCCTTATATTATATGAATACCATAATAATTTTAAATAGCGAAAAAATACAAGTGAAACGTTTTCATTTATTTTTGGAGTTAAGAGCGTCATTTATGTTTTAACCACCCGAACTTGAGGGTAACAATTACTTTATTAATGAATTCATTCTAACAAGGTGTACAAAGACGTTTCATTTTATATTATGTATGTAAGGATACAATAGTTATTTTGCAAGATGTCGTCAGACACCACGTGGTCAGTGGTCGCGCCCCTGAAGGGAACTGGGTCACTCCACATTATCATATCGTTCGCCACTTGTTTTAAACAATATTGTTCCCACAACGTTTACAAATATAAATATTGAACATGTACAGCTTTTACTTTTTAAAAACTTGTTGACATCGAACTCGGACTTTTGGGTTTATTATTTAGCTCAGTTGATCCTTGAGACATGTAAATGAGTGTTCAAAAAGAACCATAGCGTCATAAGAATATGGTTTATTTTCACCTTCTCGTTTGCAATGTTCAGTTTTATATCTTGCGATATTTATAATCTATTTATAAAAAGACCTTTAGCTTATTTATGTACCTTCTTCTATTTTGTTGATTATTTCACTAATTTAATGTGTAGTTAGTGTAGCATAGAGATTATAGGATTTATAGTCGGTCCACCTAGCAGGGGGGGACTGATAAGGTTTTATTTGCCAACAGATATCAATTAAATACTGATTGGCTTAGTCATAGTGTTAATGAGAATAGCAATAAGCGATTTTCGGCAATTATTTTTATTACACGGAGGTTTTTTTATTATCATATGCGATTGACAATTTGTTGCTAAGTATTTGAATAAATTCCTGTATCTGGTTGCTTGATAATATTTTCTACAATTGCAAGTAATTGACGCTATCGAGAACATACATATTTTAAATTGACCATCAGCTATCAAGTGGCGAATTGGCTCAATTACTCAATTGACCATGTGTGCAATCACAATGATCACAGCTGAGTTTGATACGCAATAAAAGATTGCCTATTTGTGATTTATCACGTTCATGTTTAATGGGGCCATGATAATTTAATGTTCCTTGCATATAGCAATCTAGATTTTTTTAGGGCAAAAGTAAAGTTATTAGGGTAAAAGTAAAGTTATTAGGGTAAAGTAAAATTATTAGGGTAAAAGTAAAATTATGACAAGTAAATCTATTAACCCAGATATTACATTAGGGGGACTTACACAGTATTCTTCTTTGTATCGTTTATACGATGCACTAATATGGCTATATAATATATAAACTGGTAGTGCAACTTACCTCTTTAGGTATTGATTTGTTTTTCTATAGTTGTTGTAAAGGCACTGTTAAGTACTGCTTGAAAAAGAGGAATCGCGCTGTATGCACTTAATTATATCCTGAGAATATAAAAAGAAGAGTACATTAACTTAAACATTATAGGCCTCTTAAAAACAATGTAAAGTAATATTGTGCAACATCAAGATTATTTGTCAAACATCTTAGAAAATGTTCAGTTTTCCTCAATGCAGCTTTAATGTTAGTATTATCTGACAGCTGTTCTACTTTGTTATCATTGATAGATTCTTCGCCTGCAAAAATTCAATGCCCTTAACAAAGTAAAGAGATACATCCCTTATGTAAGAAATTATTTATTATTAAACAGAAAAGTAGTAGGAGTATGGGTAGTAGCTATTGTACTTATTGGATATACTATTATCGAGTTGAAAGTCTGTGGTCAGAAACTTGTAATAGTCAAAATGGCTAACTGAACAATCATATTTATATCATTGGATAGCAACGTGCTGTCAATATCATAATTATCATAAGGACAATCCGATAAATACTGGTTATGGAAAATTTCCTATTCATAAAAATTGCAAAAACAAATGCTAATTTATTGATTTATTTTATTATTGTACACACAGTAAAATACTTAGAGATACGACATAATTAATCTGATAGTAACCTTCCGATACAGGGGGTAATTTTATCTTTAAATGAATTTGTTGCCACGCTAAGTAAGTACCTACACTGAATCACATCATAGAACTTATCAGCATAATTTCCTTCTACGGGTTATGTAAGTTAGTGATAATTTACCTAATTCTAACTACAGGAAAATGCACGAAGGTAATTCCGATAAGCAATTCATGATGCCTTACTTTATATTTATGATTTTTCCTCGGCAGATTATTTAATTTATGAGGAAAAATAGTGAAAAATCTGTATTGTTAGTTTGCATAGATACCTAGTTTTAACAAAGAAGGAAAAAGGCTTATCAAAATACTTTCAATATTATTGTGTTGTTTTGTCGTCACGACGTTCTCGGTATTATTTATTATAATAATTATTATTATTATAAAGAATATACTTTCTGACGTAATATTTCCCGTCCTCGGTCCAGAGGCAGGAGTCAATAATGTCACCGCCACCTCCACTTTAATAGATAATGTTTACGCACTTTTTAACATCTGCTGACTATAAAATAAACGGTAGCTGTATTGGAATAAAGTTTATTATTCTTTGTGATGTGATAATAACTGCATGTCTGCATCATCCGAGCAAACAGGTCCTGCTACTTGTTTGTTGAACGATTTCTTGGTATGGTATCGTATTGTAAGAATTTCGCTTTCTTGCTGTACTCAATATTCTGATAAATGTTATTTGGCATTTTGTTATTGCAAAACCATTATTTCGGTTCATTAAAGGAAAAAAAAGATAAAGTATTTATTGAGACAAGCACAGGAGATCTCAAATTAAACTAAACACACAATCATTGAAAAATAAAAATTAAAACAAAGTAAAATTGAAATAAAAGAAGAAAGTTCTGCGCGAGGCCAAAAGGCTCCTAACTCAGCATTAAAAATTACACGTCATATTTATGTCGCGTAACTTTCCGTTACCTTAGTGTGTTTATCATAACGCGTGATGTAGCTAAACTATTTACAAACAGATTTGGCGAAGACGCAATATGTAAAAAATCGACATAATATAAGATACCTAAATGAATCTTGCGTCAATTGTTTTTATCAGAGCGTACATTTTTACAGAAGTTAAATGTCTCACAATATTGGCGGTAACAAGGCTAAAAGATACTGAACGAGAAAATGTCGTATAATTATGCCTTTGTATCAGTTCAAGATTAATTTGCGCGTTATGGGGGTACAAATAAAGTCTTTCTTTACCTTGTGTCCATGTCTCACGCACGCGCGAACTGCGTGCGTATATGACGGGCGCGCGCGCAATCTTGCGTTCCGTGTTTGTACCAACTGATGCAATGACATTATGTTTTTGTACAGATAGTCCACTTTGCGTATCTGCGTGGATCGATACGAAAATAAATCGTGTGTTTTTGTTGTAGTTTGTTTGTATTACGTCGGTTGTAGTATGGTAATATTTTTTTATGTCTGGGTCGTGGGGTCTGATTATTTTTATTTTGACTAGCATTCAATGCATTTCAATTAAGGCTTAAATGTTTTCTAAACATAGTAGTAGAATAGGTGTGTAACGTTTGAAAATATTGCTATTTCCAAATTTTTTTTTTCAATACAATAATATCTACAGTCGTCCTTCACTAATCTTTTTCCAACATTATAATGCGCAATTTTGACAAACAAAAGACATGGAAAAGTAGGATTCATTTTATTCGTTTTGTTTGTGCCAAATCCTACTCAAGAACATACAAGGTGCTTTGATGACCGATAGCGTCTATTTATCAGTTTGAATAACAACAATTTATTAAAAAAAGTCAATGACAAACAGGTATACTTACCTTGATAGACTTGCACAATATTTTTTCATACTACCATTAGGTTCAGAAATATCTATTGGCAATGACAATACAAATGGCCTTACATATCAGTTACTACTAAAATAGTCTTTATTTTGTTTGTCATAAGTTTGAATTTTATTTTACTGTATTTAATTGATTAATCGGTGGGATCGATAAGATTACGACAGTTATTTGTATACCAGGTCAGTTATTAAATCAATAGAACAAGACTTTGCATATTGTTAATATTTTGTTTTTTTAAATTATTTTATAAACACTTTATGAATGAGATCTTTGAGAGGGTCAATAGAAGATCTTTCTTAGCTTTCAAGTCAGTGACTGTGGTCCATTTTATCAAAACAAAATTTAAAATGAGATCACGCTTTTGTGTCTTATTTGTGTACAATAAATACAGAAGCTGCACAATTACATGTAAGTTTACCAGAGCAGGGTCGAAAACCAGCGTGCGCTTCCAATGATAGGAGACTACATCGTTCACTTATTAAGACGGCAAAAAAGATTTTTTGTGATTTTGTCAAATCCGAAGCCAGGAATCTAACACATCTTTTTCGCAAAATAAACACCCTGTATGTAGCGGGTCTTATGCAACAACTATATTAGAATACAAATATTCTTATTTTGAACACTGCTGAGCGTGTCTTAACCAATTATGTCCTTGTTCCAGGTGAATACGCTGGTTTCGATGAGAACGAGCCTACCTCCCGATCTGGCGGCAAGGGTCTGGTGATCAGACGGCTGAAGGAACAACATGGCTATCAGAGACTGTTCATGATTGGCGATGGCGCTACTGACGCTGAGGCCAGCCCTCCCGCTGATGGCTTTATTGGTTAGTATCTATTTAATATCACGCTTTTTATTCCCTGAAAGGTCAGGCAGTGGTATATGGTACGTCCAGATTTCATAAACAAGTCCCATGTGTATTATATATTATTACCATTAACCGCAACTCAAAAATCTAAAACTCCAGGTTGTTGCTGACATATTCTTGATGTATAAAATAGTCATCGAATCCAGGATCCCTTGTTTAGCTGTAGCGCTTACGAACACTAGATAAAAAGACCAAGGAGTCAGAGCAATTCTTGTGGGAAAAGATAAAAAACTAAAATAATTTGTATTCTTAAGCCTGTCGAATGAGCAAAGACTTTAGGGACCTTATTATGAAGTATTAATGCCATCATTCACTGCGGAAAAAGGATGGTGCTAGCGGCCTTGTATAGCTCCGTCTCTTACTCACACTGGAATAATGGGTGCATTAATACGTCATAATACGGCCCTAGGTCTTCGTAACTACTACCTTAAATTGCAGTCCAATAAATAAAAATTGACTTTCTATATAACTAAAATGATGGCTCCTTATTTACAGGTTTCGGAGGCAATGTTATCCGTGAAGAGGTCAAAAAGCGAGCTCCGTGGTACGTCACCGACTTCCAAGAACTCATCACATCCCTCAAACTGCAGACCAAGTGAATCAACAAGACTTATAGAACAAATTACTCGTGCGCAGAAAAACGTACCGTAGTACGTTGACATAGAGCTCAGGTTGCCACTCTTATATTAACAAATGTTGTAAGACAATATTAGGGAAACAGTAAGCGATAGCCTAATGTGTCAAAGGAAAAATGTATTAAGAAATTCACGTGTTAACTAGTCGAATGATTGAAGGAATTTGAACGAAAGAATACATCACTGGTTTCTAATGGTAGTTTGGTCCACGTTCTGAAATCGAACGATATTCTTCGGCTTGATTCGGAGATGTTCGGATTTACGAAGGTTGTCAACTGAATCTTTTTAATTGTGATATAATGATTGCCAATTTGTGCCTTATTAACCGCCGCACATATAAAAATTTAAGGCGTATTTTGATTGTGCATTTAACTTTATAATATTGTTGTGTTGTTGTGATGGTACTTTGAGTACACAATGAATGAATACTTTTGAATATAATCGGGACCTAGTTCCGTTGTAAGTTGGTAATTTTGACGTGAACGTTTAGTTTTAATTTTGAAAATAAGTATTGTACTACTCAATTGATCTGACTTGTTCTTTATGTTTCGTCGTTCGTCCCGCAGACTTGTATTATTTTAGTGACGTCAACGGCTCGAAGTGCCAAGTTAAGTCAACAGAGTGGCGATTTAATATAGATAGTTAATACATAGTTGAAGAGCTAGACGTGTACCGTTGAAGTTAATAGAAGATATGTTTAATAAGTAATATTTTTGCATTAATTTTGTGCTGACAACAATTGTATATGATGACGTATACCTAATTGAATCTGCTTATCTCGCAAGCGACTAAGCGTGAAGAAGCAATTCCTACGAAAGGCACGCACAACCCTCAACGGTACCTCTTCCCTTATTTAATAAAATTTATTGTAACGTTTCGGTCATGTGAATGATAAATTTATGGCCTGCGCAGAATGGTGGACGGGAAGGCAGAGTATTTTAAATTTATCTATTGAATTTAATACTTATCCAATCGAAATAAGGTATATATTTCAATGCTCGGTGATCGAGTTTGGAGCATCGCAGCGCAGTTTTCCGTCAATCACCGAGCATTAAAATATATACCTTATTTCCATTTGCTAAGTATTCAATTCAATTGATAAATTTTAAATCCTCTGTCGTCCCGTTCGCCAGTCTGCACAGGCCCTTAATCGTTATAAATATTGTTGGTAGTTATTTATTTAATTAGTTGCCATATTTTAGTAATATGAAAAGTTTATATATTTCACAACGGCTGTGTACTTCTTATGAATAGATAATACAATTATTATTACTAAGCATAGATCTTTTTTATTTTTTCATTTCCTGAAACCTCCATTTGTAACCCCGTGACTACAGTAGTATAATTCTAAAACCACCCTTCTTGCTGCGAAATAAAGACGCTGTTCAAACTCAAAAACTCAAACTCAAAGCATTTATTTCAATTAAACCATTTACAGGCACTTTTGAATTGTCAAAGAGTCGGTCAGTTAGTTAGAAAGTTGAAGCTAGTTGCCCATTCCAAAACGTAGATCTCTATGGAGAAGAACGGGCAGAAACTCCAAGGACACTCTTTTAAATATAGAAATTACAAAATCCTGGGTAAATTACTTTTGTTGCTTCTATATGTGAGAACAATGTAAAATAAAATAATAATCAAAAACGATTAAAAATATAAGATTAAAAATAAGCAATGGCAGATAAGAGATGACCAGTCTCAACCGACGGCGCCCGTTCACGAACATGACGCGTGGATCAGCACCATCCAGCTCAACCATTTTGTAGGGAACCGAATGATCCAACACACTCGCCACCATCAGCGAGACATTTAAGTGAGCATGACAAACTCTCAACTGCCATGCTCTTTCAAGTCAACATACAACATAACAACATAGCAAACGGCTCCATGGTACTCACATTTACAAAAATTAAAAAAAAAAATGCTTCTAAATTATACAAAACTATAGTTTGCAATGAATTTGTGAGATTAAAAGAATTTTACTACCAAAAAGAGAAAAAAAAAAACATTATTATCTTTTGGAGTATTCAACAATTAAAACTTGGTTAAGTAAAAATAAAAAGTAAACATTAAGTTCGTAAAGTCAGAAAAAATAAAATTGGGGAAGCAACTCTTCCAAAAATAAACATGTTAACTAGTGAGCCCAAGTGGCTGTGGAGCAGGACCAGCATTAGCCAAGCATTTTTATCTATGATATAATCATCCAACTTATAATATGCTAGTGTGCGTTTAATACAAGTTTTAAATTTCTTCTCATTTAGTTGAAGAATATCGAGTGGTATTTTATTATAACATTTTACACAGTACCCCATAAAAGAAGTGTGTACTTTAGACTGTTAAAGTCAAATAGTTAATATGCAACTAACATGAAATCAAAGGTGGGATTGACTGTACGTTTAAGTTAGGAAATTAAGCTTCTGGTCTCCACGCGTATTTTGGACTACTACGGCGGATATATTTCAAACTCAAATTCAAAGCATTTCTTTAAATTAAACTATTTACAGGCACTTTTTAATTGTCAAAAAGTCGATCAGTCAGAAATATATGAAGCTAGTTGCCCATT